>JAVMKO010000001.1:200785557-202119932 GCA_032164245.1 Sternotherus odoratus | reverse complement strand
CTTCAAATTATTATAAACTTCACAGTGTTTTTTCTGCTGCATCAGAAAGACTGACACCAAAAAAAGAAGCACAAGAGGAAAAGCTAGTTAGTACATAACACTAGCAATTTAGCTTGCAGAAAACCAAGCAATACATAGAATCATGTTAGGTGTACTATAACTCTTTGTTTTATCTAGTGTTCATTCTTGGCTGCAGAATCACCCTTTTGGCACTTATGACTTCTAACGCAATATGCATGAATGATCACAGCAGTATGCCTATGCAACAGATTGCAATGCCAAAGGGCACCAAAATATGAGAGAGAATAAATACTTGGAAGTAAAAAGAATTGGCAAGGAAGGAAGAACATAAAAAAAAAGACAGACTTACAGAAAGACAGAAAATATGGTAGGCCCAAGACACCTGAAGGAGAGAATGAGAACCAAGATGGGAAACCGTTTTGTAACAGAATACCACGTGCCTATACAGAAGTCTGCAGCAACCGAGTGGGGTGTGAATTCAAAGCAAAATAACAAGAGCCCTATGTTTTCACATAACCACCCCTCTTCCCACTTAAACTTTCCATGCAAGAAAATCCTGCAGAACAGGTTCACACCTGTGCTGCTAGAGTTCTATCCCATAGCCAAGACCCTCTGTATCTTATGACCAGCTGGAACTAAATTCTGTACTGAGGCATTTCTGTTGCAGTCTCATGCAGGAGACTGAAAATTTTGAGATAAATCTTCTCTTCTTTAAAAATGTAAACTGAAAGAGTATCAGTGCAACACAACCACTAAAACTTCAGGAAGTCACTAGTTAAGGCAGCCTCCAAATACCTTAACACCCAAATATCATATCTGAACGCGCTCACTCTTCACCTCCAGAAATTCCATTGATCACAATGCATGCAAAGTTCTTTTACATCAATCTTAACTCCAATCAAACTGGATAAATATATTCTCTATAGACATATTCACAGAAAAAATATCTATAATCAGCTGTTTATATGTGGACGTATGGTGCTCAGAATTAAGATTTATGCATAAGTGTGATGCAGAGGAATTTGATGTATTCACTGGTTACATGGTGGAAGTAAATCTATATGTGAAATCAATGTTGAAAAGAATGTTTACAAGAGATGTGGACAAACTGGAGAGAATCCAGAGAAGAGCAACAATATAAGATGGAAAGATTAAAAAAACTGGGCATGTTTAGTCTTGAGAAAAGAGGACTGAAGGGGGACCTGATAACCTCGTCAAATATGTTAAGAGATGCTCTAAAGAGGATGATGAGTAATTGTTCTCTGAAGGTAGGACAAATAGTAATGGGCTTAATCTACAGCAGGGATCAGCAACATTGGCACATGGGCCCAATCAGCATGCTCCCCTGACACATATGTGCACATGCATCTCTTTATTTATATATATACACCCCTACCTTGCTCACCAACATGCCTACTACTGTATTCAGCAAGATCATGAAGGAGAATGGGAATAGGGGAGGGAATCGGATACGGAAAAGAGGTGTTTGAATTGCAAGGCTAAAGCAGAAAAGCAGAGCAAAGAGGAGATGCATTCTGACAGATCACAGGTGGTCTGTCAGATAGGAATTTCTTTCTGTTCTACTTCTGCCACCGCACACATCTCCAACCCTTGTTCAAGCCCCACATTCCCTTCATGTTCTCCCTCACTGCCGTTTATGCCCCTAAGCATCTGTGTGATGTGGAAGAGCAGCCAGAAAGGGATAAACCAGGAGAGGATATGTGGAGAAAAGGGGGCAAGTCCAGATCTATGTAAAGGGCATGGGAGAAAAAAAGATCAAGAGTGGTGAAGAACTGAAGGTTGTGGGAAACAGGCAGCTGGGAAAACAGTGCTGCTAAACAAAGCCACTCCCCTCTCACCATAACAGGGGGGACAAGGAGGAAAAAAGAGAGGAAACTTGAAACTACTACCTCCACTCCTAAGACACCTTCTCTCTCGGATAAGACTGAGATTTGCAAGAAGGGAAACTCAGTCTGATGGACTTGAGCAGGTCACACTGGGGAGATACAGCTGTGGAGAGTATTTTTATTATTTTTCCTTGTTAACCCTCTTGTGACCACTCACGTCCCTTGCCCAGTCATCCTCAGAAACAGAGAAAGATGAGCAAAGATAGGAAGCAGAACAGAAGAAAACCCAGTACCTCTCTACAGTGTTAGCATCCCAGCAACTTCATCATCATTAGTGCTTCAGCTTCCTAAACCACATAACTGTGAGGACTCAGTTCTCTGCTCACCAAGACTTCAGCTTTTGAAGGGCTCTGTATGGTACTGCTGTCTGCCGCCCTAAACCACAGCAATAGCACCATGCCCCACTTCTTTCCGTCTCCACAGTCCCAGCCAACCTCCGTTCCATCTCAAAGGCCCATCTGACTCCCATTGCCCCAATACCCCTACCCAGCCTGCCTTCCCAGTATGTTTTTGCTGAGTACAGTTGGTGAGTCAGGCTGCTGACAACAGATACTACAAAGTAGCATATATGGTGCTTACCACTCTCCCATGGTGACCAATAGCTACACTAAAAAGATTTTCATTAAAAGCCAACTCCCTACCCAGAAGGAGAAGGCAGATTACAAACTAATTTAGAGGCAAGGACAGAAAGCCTTAAATCACTAACTTCTCCCTAGCATTTGGGATACATTGTACCTTTTTACTAATAAATGCTTAAAAGTAGAGGAAGAAATCAGCAAAATTCTGATTTTTTTAAAATGAGCAGCAATTTATAACTGATTTCATTCAAAAACAGATCATACAAAGGCATATGAACCTAGGATTAAGATACATAACATTGCTCTATCTCCATGTCTCTTAAGATCAAGTAAAGAAGGACATGCTGAAGAATCAGCTAGAGCAAAATAAAACAAACGTGCACTCATGTATTTTTATTTACTTTTGGTTTGTACTATGGAAGAAAATACTTGTTTATCTCCTGTCAGCACTAATTATGCAGGGCCTATGATCGATTAAAGTAGAATTAGGTCTTGGTTTCATTAAAGTGTATAAGAAATATACCTATTCTTGATAAAAGGTATAAAGCATGCTGCACACAACAGTGATCTTTCTGGTAAATTTAACAGCTTTCATGAGAGTCTATTCCTTCACCAAAAAGATGTTGACTAGCATGCAGCATTCTAGATGGCATAAACAATGCAGACAGTCAGATGATCCTCAGAACCCTAATATTTTGTGACCATGAAATCATCTGTCACATGTACAAATTGTGGAAATGTTCTGTATGGAGCCATTGATATAATTTAGAACATTTTTAAGGTTTAAAATTGAAGCAAAAAAGTGACATTTAACACAGTTGAAGTCTGTGCTTGCACATAATGTCATCCAGCTAGCAGCATAAAATACAGATGTTCGGAAATAGGACTACAGGTGAGAGATGTTATTTTTTAATTTTTTCTCTTCACCAACCACTTAAGAGCTTTGAAGTGACAAAAACCCTTTTTTCCCACCTTTATAACTGCAGCCTAACTTCTACTTTACTGGAGCATATTCAACACCTCAATAGCTTGTGATAAACACAAAGAGCCTTTCACCGATAGACATTTCTTCCCACTCGGTGCCACAAACCCCAAGGCAGATACTGTTGCAACTACACATCACAACCGGTTGTGGGGTTTGTACAGCACATATTGGAAGACATTTATCCGGCTCACAAGTGACGCTTTGGGGGATGCAGCAGACAAGCGTTGATCTCGCCACAGATTTTCATTTCCAATTTGGCTGCAGTGCTCCGTTCCGCGGACAGACCAGGCTGGCGGATTTGGGAGGCAGGTGCCCCTCCCAGAATAAAACCGGGGGTGGAGGGGAGAGACAAACACCCACATGGGTTGGGGCCGAGGCGCCAGCATTAGTTACTCACAAGGCTCAGCGGGAGGGGGCAGCACCAGTTACACGGGGTTGGGCCGGTCGCCCCCGCTGCGGGGACCAAGACACCGCGTCCGTGGGTCGGGGCGCGGTGGGGGGGGGTGCCGAGGGGCGGCCCGGGAGGGGTATCCCGGGCCCTGGGGCGGGGCGGGGCGGGGGGGCCGCGGCCGAGCCCGGCCCGCGCTGTCACTCCCCCGCCCCGGCCACCAGCCCGCGCGGGGGGGGGGAGCGGGAGAGCCCGGCCCCGCTACCTGTCCTCGCTCTTGTTCTTCTGCTTCTTGCCCATGGCGGGGCCGCCGGGTCACCGCGCGCCTCGGTCCGCGTCAGCGGGGTCCGGCCGGCCACATCCACACGCACCTGGGTGCATATGGTGAGAGCCCGCAGTGCGCACGCGCCTTCACCCCGGGACCCAGCGCCACGGCGGCCTACGGGGAGAGCGCGAGACAAGGGCGCAGGAGGGACTCGCCGGCTCCGAGCGAGGCGCGCGCTGCTGCTGCCAGCGCCCCCTCTGGCCGGAAGGCGAACAGCGGCAACAGGCGCCACCGCTCCCCTCTCACTACCAACCCCAGACTTCCCCCTTTACTGCCCCCGCTGACTAGACCTTGGCTCGTCCCCTTACTGCTCCCTGCTGCGACGGGCCAGAGGAGGAAATTCCCACCCACTCCCTCCTGGAGCATGGGGGTGGGTGCTGTATACAACAGAAAACAAAAGCGACAGTCTTGTAGCACCTTATAGAGTCTATAATATAATTCATATAATATAGACTAACAGATGTTTTGGATCATAAGCTTTCCTGGGCTAAGACCCACTTCATCAGATGAATCAAACAGAAAACAAGTGATGCTCTGATTCACTGGTGTGGCCCAGTGAACAGAACAGGGTGTCACACCTGCCACTTGACTGGGGTAAATTATTTTCCCTCACCGCGCCTCGCCTCCCTCTCTGTAAAACGAGCACAACAGCGGCATCCTACGTCCCAAGGGTGTTGAGAGAATTCATATTTGTAAAGCACTTAGAGATGGCTGGACAGCCAACAGCAAGTGCTAAATCTTCTTCTTGGGTACCTAGAGTGTGTGCAGGGCCAATATAAACCAGGAAGAAGTCACAGTCCATAAAGCTTACCCTCTAAATTAGACACAGAACCGACATCATCATACATCGAGAGAGTTTGGGGGGGTATTTTTGAATCATCGCTCAAAAACTTTTGGAGAGAAGCATGTTTTAAAAGGATAGTAAACTGGATGATCAGAATAATTTAAAAATAAGTACAGTATTGCAAATAGTTTCCGGTGCTATGCCTGTCCCCGAACTTTCCTTTCAATTTTTGTGGTGTTACAATCATGTTTTCTAAAACTGAAAAAAAAAATCAGCTCTAACCATCTCCCTTTCTGCTCTGTGAACAACTCAAACACCAGCAGAAACTGAATAACTAAAGCCCCTATCTTGCCATGTACTCTAGACAAGCAACCCCATGTCCACAAAGAGCTCTGATTCCAATAGGGCTTTGCAGCAGTGCAAGAGTCAACCTCCACAGAGCTCATTGCAGGATCATAGCTTAACAGACAATTCTATACTGTACATACAGGGTAAAGACAGTGTTCCTTTAAAGCAGAATATAAAGAAATGTCGCGTAGTGTAAAACAAAAGGGAAGATATTTCAAGAATAAAAGAAAGCACATTGTTACCAAAAGGAAAGACAGTGGAGGGGCATTTTAATACCTGAGATTGAGGAACATATACAGAGGCTTTATCCTGGATTGTGCAAGGTAGTTATGGAAGCTTGGGAAATGTGAGGAGTTTAGGTTGGAAGCACTTGTCAATGGGAGGGTTTGGTAAAGTGATTTCAGGGTAGACACTTGTCCTTAGGAAGGTACAGAAGAAGGTGGGTGCTTGCTGAACAATCTGATATGAGGTACTTGTTATTAGACACATTTGCTGGATTTTCACCTCATCCTCCATACCCCAAATTCTTCTTTCCCCTGTACTGCATCTTTGTCCTTTCCTTTGCAATGATGTCTCTGAATGTACAAGAATACCTTGCAGTTAGGATGTATATAACAGACTCCAAATTCCAATATTGAGTAATTTGGCCCCAGACTACACTGCATGTCAGATAAGGCATTATTCAGAGGGAAGGAACTGTGCTAGGGATCAGCACAAAGGCTTCAGATTGATGTTTGAGGTTATTGTGTGTTCTGGTTGTGTTCACTTGTGTCTGTGGGGATTGCGTTGGGGGATTCTGCATTGATTTGTGAAGGTGGCAAATGAGAGGTGTGTGCTGCTGTGAAGGGCTGTGTGTGTTTGGGGTTATTATATACAGTGACTCTGTTGTGTGGGTGGCTGTGCTAATTTATGTCTGGGTGGTTGTGCTAGGAGAGTAGGGTGGATTTGTGCAGGTGATGAATGAGGGGTGTGTTCTGCAGTGTGGCAATTGGGTGCTTGGGTGTGACAGTTGGGCCAAATAATCCATCACTGTACATTATCCCTTAAATAACCTGTACAATTTTTGCCTGAAAATTAGCTATAGAATAAGGGTGGTGATTGGTTGAGTTACCTCTGACATCGGAACAGGCTAGGACTCTTGGCATGGCATGTACGTGACTGACTGACTGTAGCTGTACACCACACAGGTATAATTCATTAAGTCAAAATAGCTGAGAACTTAAAAACTGGATGATAAATTGTGAAACTCAGTGATGATTCATTCTGGTGGTATTCTGAACAGAGAGCTCTCAATTTGCTTGTGGCTGCTTCTGTCACTTCACACTGACTGTACAGACAAAAGATTTATAGTCTGAAAAGAAACCAGAGTATATTCAGACTGACTCCCACAGTGTGACATTCCTGGAATCTTATTATATATGTCAGTATTTAAGGACTACAGACACCACTCCTGCTGGTTGCCTTAGCCATTACTATCATCACCCCGTGTCATATTACCATTGTGGTTAAATTAAAGGATTGTTTCAGAATGTAACATCTGGAGTCACAAAAATACAACAGACACTAAGCAATGGGTAAGTTATGGTGATAAGGTTCACAGTTCCTAATAAGCCTCCTCCTGGCCACCATAATGGGATAATATCTGTCTGTAGATAAGTGCGATAGAGCAATAACATGGTGGTCTATTGGAAGGAAGTTGTAAAAAATGTCTGAATCGATATGTGGAACATTTGCAATTCAGGATAAAAACAATTGAGATGACAGAAGAAAGCAATGACTATATATACCTTTTCTATAACTTGCTCCTTCACATTAAGAAAAACATCCCATCTTGATTTTGGAATAGTCAGTGACATACTGAAATCATGTGGTAGAAGTGACGATCTGTTGTGAATACTCCGGTCACCTGAAAGCATCACTGAACATGCTGCACACAGGATCTTAGCCTAGTGTGGCTAGAAGGTTTTTGCCTATATTTCCTATACTGATACCTGAGGAAAGACTTGGCCCCATGTCTGGTGTAAAGAGATGCCCTCATTACGACACAGGCCTAATGAACAGTCTAGACTCCTAGAGAGCCAGGAACGGCTCCTCCTGACACCAGCAGCCCAAGGCCACAGAGCTTCACTCCCACCCTCCCAAGGAGGCCATGGGCGGATGCATCACCCTCCTATGGGGAATCCCACTCTATCTGCAGTCCCTGCAAACCCATCCCCCAGCCCAGATGGGAGCTCCTGCCCCATCCCCCAGGGAGGCTTCCCGACCCCAGCCCCACCACCCTGAAGGAATAAAGCAGAGCCCCACAGCACCCACAGACAGCAGGCCGCGGCCCCCAGCAGGCATTGCATGGTGCACTGTTCTGCTCTGCACCTGCGTGTGTCTCGTGCGGGTGGAGGGGAGATTCTCCTTGGCTGTCCAGTAATCTCAAAGCGCTTTGCAAACATGAATTCTCCCAGCGCCCCCGGAACATAGGACGCAGATGCTGCGCTTGTTTTGCAGAAGGGGAGGGGAGGTGCAGTGAGGGAAAACGATTTGCTCAAGTCAGGGAGCAGTTCAGTGGCAGGGCTGTGAATCCCATCGTCTGACGCCCTGTTCTGCGCTCAAACCACGGGCCCGCACCACTGCAGCAGAGGCGGGCTGTATTCTGTTGTGTGCAGCGCCCACCCCCATGCCCCAGGAGGGAGTGAGTGGGAAATGTCCTCCTCCGGCCGGCGGCAGAGGGTGTATTAAAGGGGCGAGGCCAGGGCTGGGCAGTAAGGAGGGACAGCCTGGAGCTGGTCAGCAGGGGCCAGTATAGGGGGGAGTCTGGGGTTGGTAGTGTGAGGGGAGCGGTGGCGCCTGTTGCCGCTGTTCGTCCTCCGGCCAGAGGGGGCGCTGGCAGCAGCAGCGCGCGCCTCGCTCGGAGCCGGCGGGTCCCTCCTGCGTCTTTGTCTCGCGCTCTCCCCGTAGGCCGCCGTGGCGCTGGGTCCCGAGGTGAAGGCGCGTGCGCACTGCGGGCTCTTACTTCGCCACTCTCCCTCCTGGTGCGAGGCGGGTCAACGACCACCGGAGCCGCCAGGCACGAGCGGAGGCAGCGAGACACGCGGCCGGTAGGCGCGGACAAGGGGGAGGGGAAGGCGAGGGAGCCAGGGGGCGCGGCCCGTGAGCGGCCCGCCTGTGCGGTAGCGTTTCCCTTGTCGGCCCGGGGGCCCGGCCCGGGGTTGCCACTGGCGGTTTGTCTCGGGGGGTTGGAGCCGGGGAACGTCGCTGTTGCCGCTGGCGCGAGCCGCGGGCATGCGCACTACGTCGTGTGGCGGGAGGGGGCAGACTCAGCCGCGCCTCTGCCTGGCCCGGGGCCCAGGGTCGCTGGTGACAGCTGGAGAGGGCGCGCCCGTAACACCCCCGCCCCCCCCCCCCCCGTCTGTGGCGGGAAGCGGCGTCGGGGGGACTGATGCTCGCTTTGGAGGCGGCTGTCGGTCCCCCGGGATCGGGTGTCCCGGGGGCGCCGTCACGTCACTTCGCTCCCTACGCTGTGGGCGGAATCCCGCCGGGCGGGGCTTAGGGCGGCCGGTTTGTTTTTGCGGCGCCGCTAGGCTCGCGGACTGGTCGGGTCCTGCGCGCCCGGCTGTGTAAACCCGTCACAAGCCACTAGAAGTGAAGTAAATCCGGAGCGTCGGGGGGGGGGGGGGGGCGTAGTGAGTTCCCGGAGCTCGTGTCCCTGGCACGGTGCGTGCCTGTCATTCTACACGAGGAGGATCTCCACAGAGAGGGGCCCAGAGCAGTCAGTTTTTCACTCCTCTGGCAGGTGGCAGATGCCTGTTCAGATCCTTCTCATAGAGCGGGTGGGGTGTCTCACACCCTGGTTGAGTATCCTAACCACTCTGCTAAACATTAT
Organism: Sternotherus odoratus; assembly: GCA_032164245.1. Lineage (NCBI taxonomy): Eukaryota > Metazoa > Chordata > Testudines > Kinosternidae > Sternotherus > Sternotherus odoratus. The sequence goes on along the minus strand of JAVMKO010000001.1, from coordinate 202,110,722 downwards.
AAGGGAGATCTGCCTCCCTCTCCCCCCGGCTGTTTTGTGTGGCATTACGCAGCCTCTGCATACACTTACTAGTTCAGGACCTACGGGTGAGTTAGGCAGAGGAGAGCCTATCTCCTCTGGTTTGTGGATTGAGACATGAGAAAGGTATCCAGACCCTACAGGGAGGTAGCAGTACACAAGGACACAGACAGAAACATATGTAGGGAATTCCTGCCCTGAAAACTTAAGTGCTGAGTGAGTTTAGACACCTACAGAGTTAGATGAGGCAAGATGTTGGTGTTGTGGATCACAGTGGTGCCTAAAACTGAGACCAAAGTGCCCTTTGTGAATCTGGGCTTCCCTCACCAAGAAGCTGAATGTACTATTTTAGTAGCTGTCCTAAGGAGTCAGTGAATAGGATATGACTGTAATCTTTGTTCTCTTGTGTGTGTACAATCTAAGTATTCTACAAAGTTGTAAATCCTCCTAAAGAAAATAACTGTCTGCATGTTAGTTCCTAAGAGGATAGGCACTGTCTCTTTTTTTCTTCTACACCAAAGTCTATGGATAAGAGACTGGACTGATCAGGATATGAACTAAAGGCTTAAAATAGGTATTGTTTTATGGTATTCATCCTACTTTCATGTATTATATTTTGCAGTTACAAGGAGTGTATTGAATATCCAGAAGAATGGCTGCTGATACTTCTGTGGAAATGTTTTCAAAAGTTCTAGAAAATCAAATGCTTCAGACTACTAAAGTAGTGGAAGAACAGCTGGATGCTGAGATTCAGAAACTGGACCAGATGGATGAAGATGAATTGGAACGTCTTAAAGAAAGGAGGCTTGAAGCACTAAAGAAATCCCAGCAGCAGAAAAATGTAATTTTCTGGCAGCGTTTTAGATTCTGAAGCTAGATGGAAAAGGTTCAGAAAAGTGCAATAAAAATGATATGGGGTATAGAACGGCTTCCAAATGAAGAGAGAGTAATAAGACTGGGACTTTTCAGCTTGAAAAAGAGGCGATTAAGGGAGGATATGATAGAGGTCTATAAAATCATGAGTGGTATAGAGAAAATAAATAAGAAAGTGTTATTTATTCCTTCTCATAATACAAGAACAAGGGGCCACCTAATGAAATTCATAGGTAGCAGGTTTAAAACAAACAAGAAAATATATTTTCACGCAACACACTGTCAAATTCTGGTACTTCTTGCTAGAGTGTATTGTGTAGGCCAATACTATAATAGGGTTCAAAAGAGAGCTAGATAGATTCCTGGAAGATAGGTCTATTAATGGCTATTAGCCAGGCTGGATAGGAATATGTCCCTAGCCTCTTTTTAACAGCAGCTGTGATTGGGTGACGGGGCATGGGTCACTTGATGATAACCTGTCTTTGGGGCAACTGCCATTGGCCACTGTCAGAGGATGGATACTGGGCTTGATGGACCTTTCGTCTGACCCAGTATGGGTCTTAACTTCAAAGAATGAAATCAGATGCTTTATACACTATAGCAAAGACTATCATAGTTGATTCTGTTTGTGTTTGGTAAAAAAAAATCTCAGGAGAGGGTAAGTGTTGAATAGCAGTACATTTACTGTGTGGGCTGAAATTTGTCAGTGAATCTTAGAATACAACATATCGAACACATTTCAATGCTCAGCCTTAGTTTAGAACAGTTTGGTTATATCAAAATTATAACGTGTATTTTTTTTAAAAAAATTCTGGATTATGAGAAGTGTAAGCAAATAAACTGATATTTGGATTTAATTATGTTAATGTTCAGGTGATCAAAATCTCAAATATTATTGACTGAAAACACCAGTAATGCACACATGCCAACAGGCCTTAGGGAATATTCCTCTTCCAAACTTCTTAACATTTGACGTCTCTCGTGGTAGTGTGCAAGTCCGTCTCTCTCTCTCTGTCTGTCTGTCTGTCTGTTACAAAAGGACTGGTGCATGGCCTCCCCCAGCTCTTTACAGAGCTGGTCATCTATCCTGCTTCTGCATTCTGCAAAGGGACTTCTTACAATCCAGAAGACTTTGGGATGTATGTGAAGAAAACTTATTTGCTCATATCTTTTTGCAGGGGCAGGAAATGATCCTACCTTGCTGTTGCAATCATCTCATTAAGCTATTGATCTTGATGTTTCCCCAAAATCTTTTGAAACGTAGTTTGGGTTTCCTTAGCAACTGGTGTGGAACTTTAGTTGGAAATAGGGAAGTCCTTTGGGCTTCCCTGCCTAGTACAGTCAGCCCTCAAAAATTATGAAACTGGGCAGTGATACGAAGTGGAAAAAGGGCACTTCAGTTGTGAAGGGAATGGTAGAGGCCAATTCCAGGCTTTGAGAGATGGGTGCAGCTGAATAACTGTCATTGTTTGGTTGGAATGCTGAGGGATATGGAATCTTAATAGTTCTGACTCCAGGTACACCTGAACATATTTTTTGATAACATAACATGTCTCTCTCTGTTGCTGATTTTCCTTTAGGAACTGCTTTGTTTTAACTTAAAAATATAAGCAACTTGAGATTTTGCTTTATAAAAGCAAATACTGTTTGTAAACATCTATCTTACGCCATAGTCCTCCAAACAGTGCAAAGTAATTTTTATTATAAAGGGCTAGACTTTCAAAATTGCAGGCACAGATCTGCACACCTAATCATGCAATTGCATGTCCAATTATAACTTTTCCCTTGTGAAATTGGGAGTGCATTCAGTAACTGTAAACAAGCATGCATTTTTCTGTATATAATCGCATGCATGTTGTTCTGGAAACCTGGCTTACATTGGGGTATTTGGACTGAACCTAGATGTTTAAGGACTTTTCGTTTGTATACAATTGGCATTTTAAATGTTATCTAAATACATAATGTATCTGTTGTAAAACCACCTCTGGTGACCTTTATAATGTTGAGATGCTAATGCATGTTTCAGAAGTTTTAAAAATGTAATATTGATCTGCATTTTCTATATAGGGACAACTGAAAGTAAATCAGTTTTAAAGTATGCTGTCTCATGCTTTCAGTGGAATTTTTTTTGGTGTTTATAAGTGTCCTGCTTTGGTGAATTTTTTTCAGTATGTAATTACTTTCTGAAGAGGGCAATCCATATTGCAACTTTTAGGCTCCCAAAATTGTTGAAAGAACTTCATGGTTCATATCCTCTTTTGAATATTGGCAGCTTAATCTATTCTTTGTAGGAGGTTATGCTATGGAAGTGTATTGTATTCTCAGCAAGGACTGTGGCTCTCAACAAAGCAGTGACTCCTTCTTCTTCTTCTTTCTTTCTTTTCTACCCCACCACAAAATATATGGGCAGGTTAACCCGCAGCAACCATGTCCCAGACCAGTGGTTTTTCATCCATTGTGCGGGGGGAAGAAGAGGTGAAGAGGGCAAAGTAGTTTATTTTCCTGTCTATAGTTTGACTTCCAACTGTTTCGCAGTAAAACCCTCCTGCCCCTTCCCCTCTTTTTTTTTTTTTTTTTTTAAGGTTTCTTAGCTTTTATTTAAGTTTTCAGATGGCAATCTTTTATTTAATATTGAATACATTTTTATAATGTCAAGGAGTTCTCTAATATTGCTCTGAGAATAGATTAAATACAATTAAGAAACATTGTACTAACTTTTTGTTTTCTCATCATTAGGAATGGCTCTCAAAAGGACATGGAGAATATAGAGAAATCCCAAGTGAGAGAGACTTTTTCCAAGAAGTCAAAGGGAGTAAAAATGTGGTTTGCCATTTCTATAAAGATACAACCTTCAGGTACAGTAAATACCTATTTTAAAGAGACTCTTATGATGCTAAGAATGTCTAAAAATAAATAAAGTATTCCAAAAGCAACAGGTAAAACGGAATTTAGAAATTTTAAAATCAACAGATCTATCATCTCACTGAGCAGAGGGGCCTGCAATCAGTCGTGTTTCTACTAAAACTACATAAGTACCTGAACTCTTAACCATGGGGCTTATTTTATAACTTTTATATGATTATGTTGACCAGCTTGGTAAATTGATATCTGAAAATATTCACTACAGTCTGTAGACAGGATTTCTAGAGGAGCATTTTGCTTCACATCATTGTTGCTTAGCTTTGATGCAGGCAGTTCATTAATATTAAGCTGAGCAGCCACACCAGGAAAGAGGCTAGGGTAAGGAAACTAGGTAAAATTCATTTTGAAATGATGAGTTTATCCCTAGAAAAGGGTCACTGGAAAACTTGGTAGAATGGGAAAAAAATTGGTGTTGATGGTTAATCACTGAACAAATTTCTCTAAATTGCTTCTTAAAAACTTGGGCAGGATCTTGTTCCTGTTGAAGTTCAATAGCAAAATTCCCAAATATTTCCGTGTGAGCAAGAACATGCCCTAATGAACAGTGAGAACATTCCCTATGAACTTCTAGCAGCCAGAGGCTTCAAGGAAGGAACATCTTATCCCAATTTCCCCAACCACAGTGTCAAGTCACTTACATTATCTGGATTTCAAGATTATTAAAATAAATTGAAGCTCTTGAATATTAGTAAACTGATTGGAATATTTTATTTTTCCATAAAAGTAAAACCAAAAGTAACAAGTTATGTCTGTAATGTTGATTCTTCAGATATGACCTTAATGAAGAATTCAGTACTGAAATAGATTTAAATGAATTATGGCCTTTGTGATACCTAACTCATAAGTATTTGAACTGTTTTTTTTTCCCCACAGATGTATGATATTAGACAAGCATTTGGCAGCACTTTCAAAAAAACACATTGAAACAAAATTCCTGAAATTAAATGCTGAAAAATCTCCATTCCTGTGCGAGAGATTGGGCATCAAAGTAATTCCCACTCTAGCACTAGTGAAAGATGGAAAAACACAAGATTTTATTGTTGGTTTTACCGATCTTGGTAATACAGATGACTTCACCACAGAAACTTTAGAATGGAGATTAGGCTGTTCAGACATAATTAATTACAGGTAATTAATATATTTGTTTTTTAAAGTTAATGCATGAGGGTTACATTTATAGATTCATTTTTTGCATAAAGACCATGTTGATGCTAATAATCCAACTGTTACAGCAATAAGCTTGGCAAGGAAAACAAAGGGAAGTGCCTCTCGGAAAAGTATTGGGAAAACTTCATTTTCTCAAGAGTAGTGAAAATAAACAAAACTCTGGCCTTTGGGCTTTAGGATAACCAGTTCCTACCGACTCTCTTTACAGCTGCTGCTTAATGAGTCAGCTGAAAGCCCAGCCTTTACTCCCAAACTAATTCAGTCTTTACAGGATATCTTCACACTTGCACTGTTCAGCTGGGTATGGGGCATGTGTCGATTCAAGGTGATAACAAAATGTAGGTTAAATATAATTTAACTTGAAAAGTCTGTTACTGGAAAAAAGTGCCAATGTTTTCTGTTATGTTGCATTTGCAAATAACTGTGTCACACTGCCTTGTGTCTTGTGATCATTAATGGGAAGACATGGGTAGTAAAAACCAGGGGTAGAGTTAAGGTATTGTGGGATCTGCAATCTGAATTTACTGATTTATGTGTTTAAAAGGTCAACCTTGATATCACATTAATGTATCTTCTTTTGCTTTTTAATATTTTTGGCTTTTTAAAAACTAAGTAATGGGAAATTTTCCCTATTTTTAATAAAACTCATCTGCATTTATTTGAATGTTAAATCTCCAAATTTTAGAATATATTCTCATTCTGCTTTAAAAAAGAAGCACCCTGTTTGAAGTGAGAACAATATATTGTAGTCTTATGGGAGCTAAGGAATAGTTAACACACCCTAGTCTACGTATTGCATTTTTTCAGTGCCTTCATAGAACTCTGTTTTCATTTGGGGACGTCGTTAATCTGTAAGAGTGTCAGGGGAATGTCCGCTTCCTCTTTCCTTTTCCCTTTCTTCCACACCAGTAGCAAGCAAGCAGAGAGGGTGGCGGAAGGGAATATACTAGTAGGATCCAACAAATGAGGAACAAGTGGATTTGCTGAATTGTAACTTATATGGGAAAACCTATTCTGTGAACGCTATAGTGTCTTAAATCTAGTAAATACTGATGGGTTGGTTCATTCCTTACATAATAAAACATAGAGGAGGGGTTGAGGTGGGAGTAAACCTGTATTAGATTCTCCATGCAGAGTTTCTCCCATCTAGGTCCATTAGCCCTCCCTCTGCAAAATGAACCACAAACTGAAGATCACCAGGGATCCACTGTTGGCTACAGCCATCTTTGTGGAGGCTCTATATGTCCACACAACTAGGATTCCAGAGTATCCTATGTTCTAGCTCTCCTCCAGAACCTTGCTTAAGAGGAGGCAGCTGCATAAGCAAGATATACAACCTTTTAGTGTGGGGAGAAGATTAAGGCTATAGAAAGAACATGCTCCTACTACCCACTATTGATCCCAACCCCTCTGTCTTTAAACAGATTTGTCCACAAAGCTGCTTCTGTGCTGCAGTCTGTAAATATATTTTTACCTTTTCACTTTAAACTGCAACATTTTATTTCTTTCTAGTGGAAACTTGATGGATCCACCTTTTCAAAGCCAGAAGAAATTTGGAACCAGTGTCACAAAGCTGGATAAGAAAATCATCAGAGGAAAGAAATATGATTCAGATTCTGATGATGACTAAAAGCTCAGCTATAAATCTTTATCTATTTTTTGTTTAAGCTTGGCACATTTCTAGGAACGTTTTTATAAAGTCTATTGATTTCAGTATGTTTGCACATAATACTCCATTTTTCTGTATAATTTTATAAACTGATTCACATTCGAAGAAATTCCAACTATTTGTTTGTCTTTGGAAGTAGGTTGAAAATCTGAGCCCCTTTGAACCAGGTATCCGCTGGGAACTGACCACACAGTCAACCTGTAATTTCAAAATGTTTCCATAATCTACATCCCAGTATTTTATACCATTTATCATATTTTCAATAAAGGAAACTTAAAGAGGCAAGATTGCAAATAACTATTAGCGGAGTAGTGCATCTTAAAGCATTGTTTTATCTTATCGTGCCATAGTGTAGCACTGACAAACTTAACTACATTGAACTATACATTGTAAAACTGTCTTAGCTTTTGTAAATTTTCAAGTAGACTGTCAAAAGAAATTCCCATTTACCAAGCACATACACCACATGTTGCAGCTGAGCCAGCATGTAAAAGCATACATCAACAAGTGTACCGAAAACACCTTGCTTGCAGGGTTATGTAATATAAGTTCTGTGGTTGTGAATTTGAGCAGATGCTTGTACAAGAGATTAGGCAGGATAAGAACAGCAGAAGACACAATGTTTTTAAATTTGATGCAGTACAGTGTATTTTACTGCACTGTTGCTCCTCAGTAATAGATAAGGCCTTATCTGAATCGCAAGATGATCTTCAAATAATTGTGGCCTTGATACAGACAAAATATGGAAAATTGCAAAACTTTTTTTAATAGCAGTAATTTGGAAAAGCCACCTCTTTGCCGGAACAATATAAACACTCAACTATTATGCCTGCAAATTTTGCACCTATATTACATTCATTTAAAAAAAAAAAAAGTACAACATAAAATTCAGAAGACTTAGTCTTAACACAACTGCTGTAGAAATCAAGTCCTCATTTTATCCATTTACATATTACAGGCATTGAATGTTAGTGCAGTACACCCTGCTACAGTGGTCTTCTTCATGCACTGTCTGCTGTGAAGACTTGTCCATACTGAGATACTGTATGGTCGGCATCTGCAGAATTAGGCAAGATCAATAGTGATTGCTTTGCTGTCTCTGCTAATTCTGGAAAATGCTGCAGAACTGAAGATCGTTTAATGTATTAATGGGGAAAAAAGTGTGTGTTGCAAACCTCAAATATATGCAAAACTGAACTGTGCAAAGAAACTAATTTAAAACAAAATTGTGGTGGAAGCCTAATATTTGAAAGCTGCAATTTCTACAATATTGCAAGTGAAGTAGGATTTTAGTACTAGATGTATTTTTTTCAGAAGAGGTCTCTCCTCATTGAAGCTCTGTGGCTAGCATGGAGTTGTTTTCTAGCTGAAGAGGGGATGGATTTCTTCTTCAGTGTTCATAAACACTAGTTCTTAATTGCAGAGCCATGCAAGTCCTTTTAGGGAATAAGCATCTGTGGCACTTCCAGCTCCTTTTTGGCTCAACAAGCAAGGTGAAGACTGGAAATCTAATCAGTCTCGCTGCTTAGCAGTGAAGAACACATGCCAATGGGCCAGCCCAGCAATATATTCTCTTAAGTCTGTAAATCTCAATTATATTTTGTTTTAATTCATGTACGTTGAAATAAAGTTCTTTGAATTGGGATGCAGATGGCTGTTATTTCTTCTAAAAGTAGTTTAGCGTAACAGTAATGCTTTTTACCCACAGAGCTGTCAGCAAGTCACACATTTTAAGTTTCTTGACTTTCTAACAGAGTAGATGCTAGTTAAAATTTTAGCTTAGCAGCAGGGGAACAGTTATTTTGTTGAAAGAACAATAAAGCCCCTTCAGACCAATGCAAATACTAGATATTCATGTCTCTGTTGGGGGGAGAAAAGTGCCAAGACCGGTTTTTCCATGCATTAAAATCTCATAGTTGTGCACAGTGTTGTGTGGTGTGCTCTCAGAGTATAGTTGCAGTAATAATAGCCCTGTTCTTGCATCCAGTTTTGCTGAAATGGATGAATGAATGTAATGGTTCACTAGCAGTTTCATATGCCACAGCAATAATCAGACATCTGTATGCTGAGTTCTGCTTTCGAGCAGACTGGGAAAAGATGTAACTATTAGCCTTCACCCCAAACACTGACTACACCCTCTGTACAGGCCTTAGGAAAAGTATAACTATTGCCATTGCTGAAATCTTAGCATTTATGGTTATTTATTGAGTTTGTCTCACTTTCAGAATCTATCCTAGTCTCATTACAATATACACATTAGTTTGAATCTGATATGCAATTATGTATTTCAGGTGTATGTTATTCTATACAAAGCACTTGGAATCTTTTATAGAGGAGAAGACAAATAAGCCACATTTATTGAAAATACAACAGTTAGCATCTGCTCTTCAGTCACATACACATCATGCGCACAGTCCTGCCAGTTGATGTTTATAGTTACCAGTCCAGAGTCTGGATCAATTTAGGGGCCAGCCAGATTAGTCACAGAGGGGAGCTGGGCTCTGTTGGTTGTAATCTGATGTAATAGCAGATGAACCCAAAGTCCCATGGCAAAGCACCCTGTTTCTATAGGGGTTTTTTTCTTCATTGAAGTCTATGGATTTTGCTGAGTCAGTTTATGACAGGTTACTCTTTAATTGGTGTTATCTTTTGATATTCTCATTCCAAAACACCTCCAAGAGGGTTATCCTATCCTGGATTGATTTAATCACTTGTCTTTAGGGGTGCCAGCCTCCACTTTAGGGTAGGATAAATGGACACAAATCAGATATCAGGAATGGCAATATACAAAAACCTGTAGGAGAACACTTCAACCTGCCTGGACCAGGGCCGGCGACAGGAATTTTGGGACCCCCCCCGGTCTCCCGCCGCCCACGGGGCCCCCCCCCGCCAGTCTCCCGCCGCCCGCGGGGGCCCCCCTGCCAGTCTCCCGCCGCCCGCGGCTCCCCCCCGCCGATCTCCCGCCGCCCATGCCCCCCCCCCTACCCCCGGTCAGTCTCCCGCCACCTGCGCTCCCCCCCCCCCGTCTCCTGCCTCCCGCGGCCCCCCCCCCGGCCGATCTCCCGCCGCCCGAGGGCCCCTCCCTCCGCTGGTCTCCTACCTCCCGTGCCCCCCCCCCCCGTCTCCTGCCTCCCGCGGCCCCCCCCCCCCCCGGCCGATCTCCCGCCGCCCGAGGGCCCCTCCCTCCGCTGGTCTCCTACCTCCCGTGCCCCCCCCCCGGCCAATCTCCCGCGGCCCCCCCCCGCCGGTCTCCTGCCTCCCGCGGCCCCCCCTCCCGGCCGATCTCCCGCGGCCCAAGGGCCCCCCCCCCCGCCGGTCTCCTACCTCCTGCGGGGCCCCCCCCCGGCCGGTCTCCCGCCACCCGCCCCCCCCACCGATCTCCTGCCTCCCGCGGGCCCCCCCGGCCGGTCTCCCGCCACCCGCCCCCCCCCCCCACCGATCTCCTGCCTCCCGCGGCCCCCCCCCGATCTCCTGCCTCCCCCTCCCCCCCCGGCGATCTCCAGCGGCCCTCCCCGGCGATCTCCCGCAGCCCTCCCCCCCCGCGATCTCCTGCGGCCCTCCCCCCCCCCGGCGATCTCCCGTGGCCCTCCCGGCGATCTCCCGCGGCCCTCCCCCCCCTCCGGCGATCTCCCGCGGCCCTCCCCCCACCCCCGGCGATCTCCCGCGGCCCCCCCCCGCCGGTCTCCTGCCTCCCGCGGCCCCCCTCCCGGCTGATCTCCCGCGGCCCAAGGGCCCCCCCCCGCCGGTCTCCTACCTCCCGCGCCCCCCCCCGGCCGGTCTCCCGCCCCCCCCCCCGATCTCCTGCCTCCCGCGGGCCCCCCTGCCGATCTCTTGCCTCCCCCCCCCGGCGATCTCCCGTGGCCCTCCCCCCCCCCTGCGATCTCCCGCAGCCCTCCCCCCACCCCCGGCGATCTCCCGCGGCCCTCTGGCGATCTCCCGCGGCCCTCCCCCGGCGATCTCCCGCGGCCTGTCTCCTACCTCCTGCGGGCCCCAATCCCCGCATATGCTGCGGCCGCTGGCTGCTGGGTGCCGGGGGAGGGGGCTGGTGAGCGCGGCAGCGGCTGCCCGAGCCGCGCCTCGCTCACAGCCCCAGGGACAACGGTTACAGCTGTACCAGGCCCCGGACTTCAGGGGGCCCCCCCTGAAGTCCGGGGCCTGGTACAGCTGTAACCGTTGTACCCCCCTGTCGCCGGCCCTGGCCTGGACACACAATTACAGATTTAAAAGTCACCATATTGCAGCAAAAAAACTTCAACACCAGACTGCAAAGAGAAACTGCAGAGCTGCAATTCATTTGCAAATTTGACAAAATCAATCTGGGATTGAACAAAGATTTTGAATGGCTTGCTAATTACAAAAGCAGCTTCTCTCTCCGAGTTCACACCTCCAATTCAGCTGCTAGAGGAATACCTCACCCTCCCTGATTTGAGATAACAAGCTGGTTCAGCCTGATTGGACTAACCTTGTTATCTCCTACCTGGTTCTTGCCTACTTATCTATACCTGCCCCTGGACACTTCCACTGCTTGCATCCGATGAAGTGGGTATTAGCCCACGAAAGCTTATGCTTCAATACTTTAGTTAGGCTTTAAGGTGCCACAGGACTCTGTTACCTCTGCTATTCCAGACTAACACAGCTACCTCTCTGACACTTTAGGGTTGTTAATTTGCCCTTTATTATGGATGAGCGTTGATGGTTCTCTGGTGTCCTTAAGTTTCTTCACTTTTTCTTGGCCATCTGAACATCTGAGATGGCTTTTACACCTTGTCTTTTCCTGATGTGTGCATTCCTTATTTACACAAACAGTTTCTCACAGAAACTTTCAAGGGTATAGAGACAGCAGTATTTTATATTCATCAGAATACATTGTAAATCAACCCTTGCTAAATCTTATAACTAAAACAATTTACATTGGGGCTCTAGGCCCTTGACATTTCTCTAATCTATTTAATCATAGACACAATACAAAATCCTGTCTCTTACTAACTAAACTTTATAACAGGTCCTAATTGTAATGCATATGGGAAACAGGATTCCATCTTTTTTATAATACAATTTATCCTAAAACAAAGGGTGACCATAATCAGGACTGTTCTGGAATACATTTGGTACATACTACATTAGAACTTTTAATACAAATATAAAATCCTATCCCTACAGGTACATCTGCAGGACTGTACTTCCTATATGTTCCCTCTTAAAATACAGACTAAAACTGGTAAACAAAACCAAAAGTAGGCTAGTCCATTTAATAAGATGCAAGTGATTTCATCCCCTTAAAGAAGTACGCTGAGTAAACATGGAATTTAAGGACTGTTTCAAACAATGGTGTTAGAGGGCTTATTCCTTCACCATCCCACTTCTCTGGTCCTCACATTAACTGAGAGCAACAATACCCAAAGGTCCAAACAATTCAATGTTTATTGGGGTGACCGTCCAGCAAGTTTAAATCCAAGTTCCTTTTTCTTTATTTTCGATTCCCAACTTACTTCCTATTTTCCCCTAATTTATATAGTAATATCCTGAGCTATACCTTAACCTGTCATTTTACTGAAATTTACCTAACTAATCCTAACATATTGTAACATGATTATCTAACCAATTATATCCCACCACCTTAATTAGTGTACACCCAGCAAAATTAATTATATAACAGACAGAAACAATCACAGAACCGGACAGAGACCATGCAAATAAACAAAAGCAAAGTGAGAACTATAATGACAAAACAATACAGAAGTGAGGATTTCACAACTACATCTATAAAGACATAAGGGATTCCCAACTGTCTATTGATAAGTGAGTTCTTACCAAACAGAAAACTATCAAACTATATTTCCTTTTTCATCTTCTAGGCTCTTCCCTTTCTCTGGGGGTGATAGATTGGATCACCTTTCTAACAGCCCCAGATTGCCTTATTTCAATATGACTGGTTTGAAACTAGCCACAGCACAAACTGATCCCAATCATCTCAGGGGACCTTTCCCATATGGCACACTATTGCCTCCCAGTCCTTCAGGGACAAGGGGTGAATTTCTGCCTGCTCTACTACTTGTGGGGCATTGTCTCCTCACCCCGCAACTGGGTCCACTATTCCTGCCTCCTGCAGTTCCTCGTGGGTAGCCTCTAGCACTGGGCTGTAACTGGATCACTGGCTTACGATGTCCACTGGGAGTGGTGGCTACAGTGAATTTTCAGGGCAGGGTGGTGGAGATGTCTCCTTCAGTTCCAGTGGTGCGGTGGGTGGTTTGGGGTCCCCAAGTTCATTGCCCCCAGGTTTACATCAATATAATGCCTCCTCTAAGTCTCCTTCTCTCCCCCACAGTTCAGCCCTCTCTCTCCGGATTGCCTCACCAGATTCCTCTGTCCGTACAGCATCCTGTGCCTTCAAATCCTGTTCCTTTACCACTAACATGGATTTTTCTGTTAAAATCCATTGCTGATCCTCAATCACCTCCAAATCCTTAATGGGTCGGAGGAGATCAGCTTCCCTTTTTACCCAGTATGCCACCCCAGCACACAGACCTTGTAATACCATTCCCTTTTTCCAACACTCCTTTCCCTTGGATTCTCCCCAAACCTCCCCCATCACCTTCTCAATCTCATCCCAGGTGGCCCCCTGCACCTGGTACGGGCCCTGATCATTCCTTATCCATTTGTTCAAAAAAATCCTTTACCCCAGTTTACCAGAACCTGCAACTATCATCACAAGAGTTTGCCATAATAACCCCCTCCAGCTGTGAGGACGTTGGGGAGGGGGACTTACAGGCTGCCACTCACCTATCTGATGCGATGTATCCGAGTCAGCAGTAGAACTGCCTACATCATAGAAAGCTCAAATGAAAATATACTCTTACAGGGGATGGGTTATAAATTTAAAAAACCCAAATGAGTGGGACAAATACATTTTTAAAAGATGTAAACAATTTTGTATCTTTAAAACAATTTAAGAGAATACAAAATTAGCAAGGAACCAAAAATAACCCACCGTCTCTCAAACAACATTGGAAATACTCAAGGAAACTTTCTCTATCCCTCCCTTGAAAAAATTCCTTCTCGCAATTTTCCCTAGAGGTAGGTATGAAGGGGATTGGAGGATGGAGGAGAAAATTAATTACTGACACCCAATTTTCCTCTACATCTGTAAGTACGGTAGTCTGACACATGAAAGTTGATAGAGAAAACAGTCTTCAGAGCAAGATAGCCTGCACTAAGCCCTGGCTCCTCCGAGGAACTACAATTCTGTATTATTGGGTATTCAAATAGCATCTACACGCGACTACAGAGGTGTGAGATTTTTTTTTAAGGCGAACCTCAGTCTGAACTCAGATATGTCTGCTGACTTTGCTCTTTCCCCGGACAAGTCTGGCAGGCCCGTCTTCTTTCCAGGGTGTGTTGTGCTTGCTTTGAGGTTAGGTGGTGCTGCACTATGAGCCCTGTAGTTTAAAAGAAAGCTTCTCTGGGGATAAGAGCTTGTTTTTAGGATGTTTCAGATCTTTCCCACTTCTGAAGATTTCTCCACCTGCCCCAGTGGGAATGTTATCCACTCTTCAAAGGTAAACTCACTAAGGAAGATGAGGAGGCTGGCATAGCTCAGTCAAAAGTGACTGCTGCTGCTTCTTTACATGCATGTCCCAACTAACTGCTTTTCACACCTATGAACCTCTTCACCTGCCCAGCAGAATAAATGAGATTAAGGAAATGAGGGTTTCATATGCTTTAGCCTAAAGGAATATTTGAATATCCAAATTTCTCACCAGAGCACCATTCTGGTACCATCTCAGGTCCTACCTTGTTCTTTAAGAGGCTTTTTTATTTTTTTGTTGGATGTGGGTGGCCTCCTAAAATGGCCATTTAGCTGAGAGCCTATCCCAGTATACTGTTATATTCCAATGGACTCCAGTTTCTGCAGCAGTCTTTGGAATTATCTGCAGATTCACTTTCATTAACTTAGCTATTCTATTGCAAGCACGTCTACATTTACAGATGTCCAAGACTAGGCTTGTGAAGGTGAGATAGCCAGTAAAGCTATTGCTTTGAAAGAGCCCACACAGAGCATCCTCTAGGTGGTAGTATGGTTGCAGGACTCTAGTCCTGAGACTTTCTACCCTAAATTATGATTGCTAACTGACTTTTCTCAGGTGTTTTTTGAGATTGTTTTATTGAATGAGCCCTATGGCTTGCAATAAATAGGTGCTTTCCCTAAAACTACATGTGAATGACAATCAGATTCTTGTAAAACACACAAACAAAATAAACTGCCTCCCAGTCTTCCCTCCTTATTAATTACATGTTAATTATACAGTGAGCTGCCCTAGACAAAGTTTGAGATCATTTCCTTTATGTGGTTTCCAAAATGTGGACAATCTTTTAAATGTAACTTTTATAATACTGCTTTGTATTTTTCATCTAAGCATGACAAAGTTCTTAGACATACTATTAATTAATAATATAACCTTGCAGTGACATATGCTGCAATTCTGTAATTTAAAACACAATATAAGGTCATTTGGTAATTACATATTTGCCAATGGCAAACTATTACTTGCTACAACTCCAACGCATGCCCTATAATATAATTCAGGGTATATTACTTAGTAAACTGATGATTTGTAAATGGGTGTTTCCTCTTTGGTCATATACCTGCAGAAATAGTAAATTCAAGAACACAATCTGAGCAATGTGCCACAAAACATTAATATTTTCTTGACTGTTTTTAAATATAGAAATTAGTAAGGGAAGCAAAGCATTTTCTGGCCTATTTTATTTCTTATATCGATTTTTTCCCACAAATACATAAAATTATAGTACATGACTCAGTGTTGTCTTTCATTAGAAACAGAACACTCGGCATATGTGAAAACAAAGATACCCCGAGGTATGGTGCCCCATTGGCTTCAAATCAATGAATCTGAGTATGCAGCACAGGTTGCTTAAATAAGTCTGTAGACACTCAGATGCTCACTTGGCTCTAGGAGCCGTGAAAGAGCTAGGCCCTGGTTGAGACTTGCCCTTAAAAAACCTCTCTAGTGACTGTTCCACTCCAGATCTAGACAGCATGATATTCTTTCTATCACATGAACTGATAAAATGTTTATGCTCAGCTGGTGGCATGACCATTCCACTCTCACTAGACTGTTTACCAAAATTAGATGCTCCCAGGCTTAAAACAACCACAAAAGGCAGTACCTTGAGAGGAAGATCACACCCAGGGGCTCCTCTTCCATTGTGCTCTCTCTAAAGAGGCCTAGTTGCTTGCAATCCCACTCCTTCATTGTTCTTGAGGCTGTCCCCATCTCCAGTTGCCAGATTGCTCTCCCCACACCTATTCCAAGGGAAGACAGGGTCACAAACAACAGCAAGAAAAGCTTCTGCTTCCTTTGTTCCTATCATTTGGCTGTGCCGTCCTTTAGTCTGAGACCCAACATACACTAATCAATATTAGATTTGCAAATTTTATTAGCAATTTACTTCCAGATCACTGATAGAGATATTGAATAGTACTGGGCCCAGAACTGATCTCTGTGGAACCCCATAGACACACCTCTATTTGAAAATGATTCCCCATTGACAACTACTTTTTTAGATCTATTAGTGATCTAGTTTTTAATCAATGTAACATATACTTTATTGATATTGAAGAGTGCTAGCTTTTCCATCACGTTATGCAGTACTAAGAGAAATGTCTTCCAAAAGTCTAAGTTTAGTACATCTATGCCGGGGCGGCCAACCTGTGGCTCCGGAGCTACATGTGGCTCTTCAGAAGTTAATATCCAGCTCCTTGTCTAGGTACCAACTTTGGGGCTGGAGCTATGGGTGCCAACTTTCCAATGTGTTGGGGGATGCTCACTGCTCAACCCCTGGCTCTGCCACAAGTCCTGCCCCCACTCCACCCCTTCCTGCCCCTTCCCCTGAGCTGCCGTGCCCTCGCTCCTCCCCCTCCCCACCAGAGCCTCCTGCACACTGTGAAACAGCTGATCGAGAGGTGAGGGGAAGGAAGAGGAGGAACTGATTGGCGAGGCTGCCAGTAGGTGGAAGGTGCTGGGAGCGGGGGAAGGAGCTGATGGGGGGAGGAGGGGTGCTGATGTATTACTGTGTCTCTTTAGCAATGTACCTTGGTAAATTCTGACTCCCTCTCAGGCTCAGGTTGGCCACCCCGATCTACGCGGTTACCTTTATCAACCAAACTTGTAATCTCTTCACAGAATGAAATCAGGTTTTTTGACAAGAGCTATTTTCCATAAAACCATGTTTATTGGTATTAATTCTATTTCTATCCTTTAATTCCTTGTTGATTGGATCCCGTATCAGCTTTTCCATTATTTTTTCCTGGGACTGACGTCAGGCTAACTGATATGTAGTTAGCCAGGTCATCGCACTTGCCCTTTTTGAATTCTGACACAACATTAGCTCTCTTCCAGTCTTCTGGAATTTCCCCTATGTCCTAAGATTTACTGAAAACATCAGTGGGCCAGAGACCTCCTGAGTTACGTGGGTCAACTATATACAGCAGAAAAAGAATAGTATTCTGATTCAGTTGTGGCCTCTCCTACTGACTCACTGCTATACTTTGTGAACGTCACTTATTGTGCATCAGCAATGTAAAAAGGATATAATACTTATTTACTTCACTAAGGCTTAATAAAATAATGAAGGGCAGTGCTTTGAGGGCCTTGGATGAAAGGCATTATATGCGTTCAAAGTATTACTATTATTATAGTATTTAAATTTTACAGCAAATATCATCAGACTAAGTAGAACTCAACATTCCCAACGCCAGAAGGGGAGGCAGCTTAGTATATATAAAGCTCTTTAAGTGACCAATCTGGCAGAACAAGGCAGACTGAAGACAGGTGAGTCTGAACTCTTTCATATTGTACTCACTCGGAGCGGGAGGAATCCTCAATTTTACTCATAGAAACATTCTATTTGTAATAATCTAGTGACTGTCAATGTGTGTTTGTTTAAGGATAATGAAGCAGTTGATGGATTTTTTAAATGATTTATATAAAAAGAATCTTTGAGGAAAAAAATAAGATATGTTAAAATGTGACTTTATGACCGGTTCTTGTTCATGGAAAAAACAATGATATGTACTAAAAAGTCCACTCACTATTGGCCTGATTTATTAAAATGTTTGCTACTGATTTAATGGGTACAGGAACAGACTATAATGGTCTGATCCTTCAAATACAATCAAGTACAGGGCTTATTATGCTGAAGTCCCTGTGACAGTAAGCCCCAACCTAAGTAGTAAGAGCCTGTCTTTGAATGTGGTTTGAGTAAAATTTGCCATTTGTGTGTGTGAACTTTTTCTTAGTAACTCTTGAAACTTTCTTGAATTCTTCATGTTTGCAGAGTTTGATTAATTTTCAGACAGTCTTGGGTGCCTGAGAAGAACCATCCCCATGCTGCTAACACTGGTGTTTCTGGGCCTTGCTGCCCTGGTTGGTGAGTTTGGGGGTTATTTCTTTTTTCTAGTCAAAAGCAACTCTGGCAAGAGATTATTGTAGGGCTGGGGGAATGCAATCAGATCTGAGTTCTCCTATTATCTAGAGCTGTAAAATTACCATATGGGTGTTTCTTCTTTTGGCTGTGAGGTTTCTTGCCTTCCATGTAAGCCTATTAAACTATAAATGCTAAAGTATAGATCAGACAGCAGAATAGGATCACAAAAATGATTTATGTTAATTCTTAGCTAATGTCATATATGCCCTTGGTTGGCTGATGGGTTTCATTAATTCCCCACTTTCTAGAAAGTAAAACTGTCAGGTCGGTTAAGCACTGGAATAAATTGCCTAGGGAGGTTGTGGAATCTCCATCATTGGAGATTTTTAAGAGCAGGTTAGACAAACACCTCTCAGCATTGGCCTGGATAAGATGTAGTCCTGCTATGAGTGCAAGGGACTGGACTAGATGACCTCTCGAGGTCCCTTCCAGTCCTATGATTCCATGATCCTCAGCTGGTAAAAATTGTCCTAGCGCTACTGACTTCAATATGTAATATTAGAAGAAGGCAATTAATGGATATTAGATTTTGTTGATGGTGCCATTGATGCTAATGCTGCTAATAGAGCTATTAAAATGCTGCTAATAGAGCTATTAATATAAATTAATATAATACAACAGAAATGTCAGTGTGGAGGTGCTCTTTCTGCATAAGTTTAATTCATGCTTGCAACAGTCTGAGCAATAGTCTTAAGATCTTATTTTAAATATCTCAATTAACTTTTTAGCTCCCTCTGTAAGTTATGGATGTTATGGTGATTTACGTGCTATGGAAACCCCTGTGATTTCCTGCGGAGCTGTACAAACCCCAAATTGTGGTAGGTATCATTCGCTGCTTGATTGGCTGTACTTCAGGACACACACTTGTTTGTGCTCAGAAATATAGGGCTAATTGGAGGGTAGACAGTGATACAGAGTCTACAAAACAAGATGAGGGGAAGTGTTAAGGCCTACTATTTTCAAATGGCAGCCTTTCTTAGCTATGTCTTCTGTCTCTATCTCTGTGGGAACCTACCCCCCACTTTTAAGGTCCCACATTTGCACCATTCAGCCTCTGAACAAAGAGATGCAGACATGATCCCTTTCCAGTCAACACTGTTCCTTAATCAGCTATGCTTTTAGTGGCATTATCTCCATAAAGGGCTGAGCACACACTTTCCTCTGCACTCCCAGATCCCTCCTGGGCTGGGAAACAAGACACCTGGAATCAGACTTGGACATGCTGAACAAACTGGCCAGTTGTGACGTGCCAAATACATATTTTATAGGCCCAAATCAAAGGAGGATGACCCTGGAGCTGTGGTGATCCTACTCCTCCTTTGAGTGCCCCATTTTGGGAATTCCCTCCCAATTTCCTGGACACTTGCACTCCTGTTTGGAAAAGAAGATGTGTTAGAGAAGGAAAAGGAAATACCAGCATTTTATTGCAACATGTAGAAAACATCCAATAGTTTGCTATGGGTGAAATCCTAGCCCCACTAAAAGTCAATGGCAAAAGACCCATTGACTTCAATGAAGCCAATATTTCTCCTTATGTAATATCTTGAAGATGTGAAGATAAACTTGGAAGATTGAGACTGAAGTGCATTGGGTGGTGGGCTCTGTTTAAAGCCAGTCAGGTTTCAAGGAAGAGGTTCCTGCTCTTTGTTTTCATTCCATTTCTCATTCATGATCTAACTATACTATCATCAGGCTGGGTAGGTACTTGGAAAGGAGGCCTACAAAGAACATCATGGCAGGAAAATGATTCAATAGGTAGCACTCTTCCCTCAGAGTCAGTAATGATCCAGTGATCCAGACTGTCTTAAGAAGCTGCAAGTAACTTTTTGGGCATGAAATGTAAAATAGAGTTCCCTTCCAGCTTTGCTCATGAAGGATCTCAGAGAACTTTGTAAGAAGAGGGCTGCTAAACCCATTGTCTTGATCAAACTCCAAATTAGATAATTCCATTTTGTATACTTAAGTTCCCCTTTGCCGTTTATTTGGATACAGTATTCTCCACTTTCTGTCCTGCGTTGTTGCCTTATGCTTTTAAACAATTGCTTCACTTCGGAGTAGAGGCGGTTGTATTTTACAGATGTGTGAAGTGATTCCTATATGTAGCCCTTTAGGGGCTGAAAACTTCTACATAGTGTAAGTTATGTTAAATACATGTTATCAACTGTTTTAAAACATGCTTGCTGGGGGATTTATCAGTTAATGTTGCTTGCTGTGTTGCTTTTTTTAAATACAAATCATTTAACATATTTATCTTCATGGTGTTTCTCTTTCTCATGCATTTATGAATAGTTTTTCAAAAGTGCTCTAAGTAGGTGCTTAGCATCTTTGAAAATCAGGGTTTTCAAATTTTTATTGAAAGAGAAGTATGAAAAAGACTGGATCAGGAAAATGTTAAGGAGGAAAGAGATGTCAAAGGCTGCCTAAGAATTGCAGGGACATCCCCCATCCCTTTGGTTACAGATTCAGAGATATATAAAGATATATACCGTGTTTCCCCGAAAATAAGACAGTGTCTTATATTAATTTTTGCTCCCAAAATTACATTACATTATATTACAGGGAGAGGCAAAACTGGAAGTACGTCTTATTTTCGGGGGATGTCTTACTTTCGGGAAAACAGGGTAGTTATTGCCTTCTGGATTTCAAAAACTATCAGCCATATTCAGAAATCAGTAGGATTGCACCGACTTTGCAAATATGTTGATCCACATTAAATGGCTGCATTTTTCTAATCAGCAAGTGATGGCTTTGGAATGCCAATTTATCTGTAAAGTGATTTTTTAAAAATGACATGCGGAAAACACATTCACCCCCTTTGCATTTGCTATAGGGCGTCCTGCTTCAGAAAAGATTGCCGAAATAGACGTAGTACGTCTAAAGAGATACGAGATCCCTATTATGAGAGTTGCCAGAAATCTGTGCATAGAACCAGCACTCATTGGTGCAATCATGTCTGTGGAGAGTCGTGCTGGAGCTAATCTAGTCGATGGCTGGAACCGTGAAAGAAACCGATATGGCTTGATGCAGGTACAGAAGGAAGACCAGGAAAAATAAAAATCCCAAGTTCTGAAATAGAAATATTATGCACTTAAGCTTTACTTTAGCAAATTACTTTATACATTTGGGATTGAGTGTCATCCTGAATAAAGCTATGTCCTTGAATTGGGGGCTAAAAATATAAAGAACAGAAAATAAAAGTGGTGTTTTTGTTTCTAAGGGGACTGAATTTTTTTGTCTGAATCTTTTAGGTTCATACACACTACAATTTGATTCCTGGAGCCTGGGATAGTGAAGCCCATATAACTCAAGGGGCAACTATTCTCGTTACTGAAATGAAGGCATTAAGGAGAAAGTACCCTACCTGGTCATGGCAACAATATCTCAGAGGTACAGTATGTGCTGTAAAGTTAAAGGGACACTATCACGATAAAACATTATATATTAAAAAGGTGCTTTAACAACATTATTAAGATCTGAATAGCTGAGATTTTTAAAGCTGAAATGAATGTAACAGTCTGATTTACATTTCACCATGCTTTTTGTTGACAGTTTTGTTTTGGGCTACATTTTCTGGTTCTCATGCACTGTACAATGCTATTGTGTTGGGGCTCCCAAGACTGTAGTAGACTGTTTACATGGAAACAAACATTTCCTTTTTACTGCCATTTCATTCTCAAGAACATGTCTATTCATATTTAATCATAACACCTTCTCCTTAAAAATATGATTTATTGTTAGCCCCGCTAGAGTGAGTGGAAGATTATTGTGATGGCAACCGTTAGGGGGTGCAGTTACGCTTCTACGTCGTCTCCAGGGTAACATATAATTAAGGTTACCAGCATGAGAATGGCCTTGTGTTCCTGTTATCTGGTGTGTGTCTGAGAACAGCTTCTCAGCTGTGTGAGCTGTTTACCCCATCTGTGTGAGAACGAGTGCGTGTGAAACTAAACAGGTAAACTGAGGCAGGGCAGCGTATAATCAACAAGTGCAGAACAGCGTGTAATTATCAGGTGCTTGCTGCTTGCTATTCATGAGATATGTCTATGTATGAGATGCAAATGAGCATGAGTATTTTTGTGCTGACACACCCTTGTGTGTTGGGCTTCTTCCCCGGGCATTGCTTGGATGTGCCAGGGCCTCCATATCACGGCTGTGCTGACCGGGGCCCCCAGCACGCTGATGCCGCGACCTTCAATAAACTCACCACTTTCCATCTAGCCACTGTGTGTGAGCCTCGTCTCTACGGGATTCCTGAGGGTACCCTGCAACACCCGCATGAAGGCCTTGGCCAAGAAAGGGGCCCCCAGTGTGCCAGGCACAGCACAAAAACAGTCCCAATGAGCTTACAATCTAAACAGCCAAGCCAGTGGAAGGGGAGGAGGAAAAAAGAGAGGCACAGAGCAGTGAAGTAACTTGCTCAGTGTCCCAGAGCAGGCCAGTGACAAAGCCAGCAGCAGACCTTGACTCAGTGCAGTGCCCTCGCCCGGGGAGCACAGAGCCTCCACCAAAATCCATAACCTACATTGGGATCCTAAAATACGTGACGGCTTTCCTGGAGCACAGCTGAGTGGGAAACTAGCACACTTTGGGGGCTGAATAGCTGACCCTGGGATTCTGCCATTCTGCCGTTGCATGGTGCGTTGGCTTGGGGAGAAGGACAGAGAAAGTGATTCATGACTAACCCATTTCGGGGCTGGGTGAAGGGTACCAGCTAGGGGCTTGATCTAGCTTCCACTGAACTCAATGACAATAATCCACTGACATCTGTGGATGAAGGCTCAGGCCTTAAGATGCTAAGGGTGTGGCTGCACTTCAAAGAAAAAGTCACATCACTGAGTCTCAGAGCCCAGGTCAATTGACTTGGGCGTGGAAAGCTCGGGGTCTGGGTCTAAAACCGGAAGATGTTCCCACTCAGGCTGCAGTCCGGCCTCCAAGACTCTCCCCACCTCACTGCATTTCACAGACCAGGCTCCAGCCTGAGCCCCAGTGTGTACACTGCCATTTTTTGCTCCGTAGCACGAGCCCCATGAACCCAAGTCAGTTGACCCAGGCTCTGAGGCTTGCTGCTGCGGGTCTTTTTGTGCTGTGTAGACATACCCACTGGATCTGATACAAGCCAGTGGAAAAACCTCACCATTGAGTTCAGAGGAGCTGAATCAGGATTTAAGTCTCTCCTCATTTGTCTGTCTTGGAAGGGAACTGGTTGTTAAATGGATGGGAGGCAGCATACATTCATTTTCTGGCTTGTCTTTTTAGAGGGTAGGCTCGTTGGGGCTGCTTTTGTTCTGTGCCTGGCACAGAGGGGCCCCTTTCTTGATTTCTTGATTGTATTTATAAGGCAAGGGTTTTACATGATTAAATATGAATCATAGGGAGGGAGGCAGGGTTAGTTTAGTGGTTTGAGCATTGGCTTGCTCAACCCAGGGTTGTGAGTTCAGTCCTTGAGGGAACTGTTTAGGGATCTGGGGCAAAAAATCTGTCAGGAGACAGTAGTTGGTCCTCCTAGTGTAAGCAGGGGATTGTGGACTTGACCTTTCCAGTTCTATGAGATAGGTATATCTCCATGTAGTATGAAGAGACATGTTCTTGTGATATTTAAATGTCAATGGAAAGGTGGTAGGGAGGAAGGAGGTTGTAGTTCAAGTGTTAACACAAGACTGGGAATGAGGGAGCTTGTAATGAACAAGCATGTCATTACTCCCAGTGTATGTTGAATCTTTTTACTTTATCCTTCACCTACCTTTGACTTTTAAAATTATACATTTTTTTAAGGCAAAGACCGTGTTCCCATCTGCATTCAGAGAGCATCTAGCACATTTTGGATGCTATTGCGATATAAATAATAAATAAACAAATAATAAGTTGTTTGCAAGCTCCCTGTTAAGAAGCAAGTACTCTGTAAATGCAGCTACAGAGGTTCAATGAGATGGATTTCTGGCTGAGATTTATTTGTTTTTAATTCTGTATTAACTACTCTGTGTCTCGTTGCAGGTGGGATTTGTGCCTATCATTACAAGGTTAGGAACATCCAGGTCTATGACGGAATGGACAATTGCAATTCGATCAATAATTATATTAATGATGTTATTATTCGAGCCCAATATATGCAGAAAAATGGATTCAGTATTTTAGTGTAAATCATAATTCTCATTATTATCAACCTGATCGTGAGAGATGCTTTACATCAGGGGAAAACAAATGTCTAATCTAGTAATCATACAGTGATTGTAACCACAAAATAAATTATTCCGGGCGTTTTCCCAACAACAGTGGAGCTGGAAACACCTGTAAATTAATTCCTCCTACCACTCCATCCAAGCACCTATTATCAGTTTCAACTTTCCCACTTGCTAGGGTTTCATAAGCAACAGGTGTTACTACAGATCTAAGAGTTAATTAATCCTGTCTCTAGGATTCCAGTGGGTTGTGTGGGGGAGGAATCCCAGACTTCAGTGCCTTTATTATAAAACAAAATCAACAACAACAAAAAAGGCCACAGGCTTGCGAAGTCTTTACCTGGTGAGCAGGGAGGCCCCTTCCACATTCTCATGCACAGAGATGAGTTTTGGGATGTTCACATATCATCGAAAGATGGGAACATGAGTGGTTCTCCCTCTGTATCTACTCTAGTACGTTCTCCATCCTCACACCTCCCCTTTCCCAACAGGGAGAAAGAAGTCTTCCTCTTCATGGGCTTCTTCCCTTTAGCTTATACCTGCTATGCTTTAAAAACAGTCAAAGGACTTCGCTCTGGGTTCTCAGCCCATGTCAATGGCTTTGCTAGCTGACTGATCAAGAGGCCAGTGAAGAATCCAACTTGGCTAGGATACTAGAGGACACACTGAGCACAAGCCAGACTCCTTCCAGTGACAGTTTTAATTAGCTACATAAGGTCAAAATGAGTCTTACATGGCCATGTCCAAAGGGGAATCTCTCTGGGTAGCCCAGGAGTCATGCAGAGCCTATCTGGGTCACAAAAGCCCAAAAGCAAGCCACACCTCCCCCATTTAGTGAGTTTCCTGTGAAGTACATGACATTGACGCTGCTTAGTAGTACAATGCATCTTTTTGGACTTAAACATTGTTGCATTTCGATTGGTGCCTTCCAGCTTTTAAATGTGTGGATGTTTCAATATCTGCTTCACTATTATGAAAACAAAACCAAAGAAAAACTCTAGTCGCCCCTATTTTTAATGGAAAGTTAATAGCTGATGGTTTATGATTATTCTGTTTGAAAGTTTATTTTTCATTGTGGCCAGATTTGGATATGTAAATTTACTGACCAAATGAATAAAGGGAAATCGCATATTAAAATGTTTTTGGCAAATAAAACAAGACTCCAAAGAGGTCATCTTTTCAGCTTCATGAGCAAAGGTGGACAGCGAACAATTATTTAATTTACCTAGCAATGCTCTAGAAATGCATTCAAAAATATATTGATGGGGGATACAACTCCTGACGGTTCTCCAAATTCAGGAGGCCTAGTATTCCCCATTTAAATGTGAAGGATGTACAACCCTGCGGTGGAAATGAGAGCGCTCTGTGGCTTGTCTATACATTAGAACATGAAATGGTATGATGCTCCGGCCAGTCGTGTTTTTCCTCTTATGTTTCAATAAGAAGAGGCAGCGATCCTTATCCATAAATGATACCAATCACTCTTCATGTGTGTGAGCATAAGTTCTTAAACAAGAGTGCTTTAAGGTCTCCAGAAAAGCCCTCCAGAATGTTTGCAACATACCTTGATTTCCCCTCTAATAATAACAATAATATAACAACAAGAAGAAAAATATCCCCCTTTATTGAATGGTAGATTCAGATTTCAAAGCTGAACTGGTCCCTGAAAGGAAATCCTATGATCCCTACTATCCTGTGCATTCACTACAGCAGCAGTTCTCAAATTGTGGGTCAGGACCCCAAAGTGGCTCACGACCCTGTTTTAACAGGGTCACCAGGGCTGCGTTAGATTTGTGGACCAAAGCTGAAGCCTAAGGCGCTCCCTTACCCCTGCCTGGGGGTGAAGCCCCTGGACTGCAACGTTAGACCCTGTCCCCACCTGAGGTGGGGCTTGAGTGGGCTGAGATTTCAATCCCCCTTCCTGGGGTTGTGTCGTGATTTTTGTTGTCAGAAAGGGGTTGCGTCGCAATACAGTTTGAGAACCTCTGCACTACAGTAGTTTAACTAAGACCAGCAGGGTTATAGCCCTGGATCTGTCAGGTGACAAAGCGAACAGGTAAGAAATTAATTTGTTGACCTTGCCATGGGAGGTGGACTCTTTAAAGCACAGACCATAGCACTGACAAATAAGGACTAGCCAGACAGCTCGCTATGTTCTATGCATGAAAGTGCTACTTGGGAACTAAGGATTATGGGTATTATGTTGATTGCTTAGTAACAAGTTATAATCTCCAGTACAATGTAGCATTGGAAGGCTGGAGAACAGATTGTAGAGTGATAGTTCAGGTCTTTGACGTGTCCTTTTGGGGGCGGTAGTAATGTTAGATTGAAAATCCATGCGAGGACTTAGAAGTGTTAGTGGGGTTGAATATTGGGATTGTAATGGGCTAATGCTTGGAAATTGTAAGTTGAAATGTCACTCTAACATGATTTTCTTGTTTTTAGTGTTTGTGTGTAGTGTTGGATTCACCAATGGGAGTAAGAGGAAATCTCTCAGGAAGCCTCTGCTCCCCAGCAAAAGTCTGAGGGAATAATACAAAGTTCTCTTCTGTGTATTCAGTGAGAGGCCTGTCAGCCCTCTTCTTTACCCAAGGATCCACTACACCTGCTTCTTTGCCTGAAAGCAGTAGCTACCACCTCCTTCTGATTTTGCCAACATCGTAGCATTCTGCTAGTACCAAGAAAGAATTATTTGTACTTGAGTTACTCCTCTGACATTGGCTGAATTTAAGTGAGAACAGCCACAATGCAAAATACTCAAATTAATGTATCTACCCTGGTGCTGCACTCACTCCAGTGGGGCAGTAACAACGTGTACTGTATGCCGCGCTCTGGACGGGGAGGGCAGGGGAGGGAAATCTGGACCTTTTCCAATTTCCTCCGGGACTCTATTTATAGCGCAAAAAGCCGTATATATCCGGGGGGGAATCAGGACTTATGGTAACCCTACAAACCCCCTCCACCTTCTTACTATAGGTGCTCCGCCTGGCTCTCAGGGAAGGTGGGGAGCTCGCAGTCCCGGTCCCCCAGAGTGCCACCGGCACGGCTCCTGGGAGGGGCTCAGCGCGCAGCCCCAGTCCCCTTTAAGCATAGAAGGGGCCAGAAGACCTCACTCCAAGAACACTGGTACAAACAAAGGCTCAGGAGATGGCTGAAGCCTGAATAGAGGAAGAGGTTCCAGGGAATTAATAGTTGGATGGGAAAAACTCAGGACACCGTCCATTTAAGTGCTGAGGACCATGAGTCTAGTAGTGTAGAGTAGGGCAGGCATCCCGGAGGGTAATATATATGATGCCTTCGCCCTCAGAACAGGGAGAGGCTGACAGGAAAAGGAACAGGAAGTGGCAGATAGTAAAGTTTTGAGGTTCAACCCAGACCAGTACGGGGTTGTGTCACCACCTGCCCTACAATTCTGGGTACTTTAAATGCTATGCTGCTCTCAGGGCTGGATTACCCAAATAGGCAGACTAAGCACATGCTTAGGGCACCAGCAAAGCAGAGGGCACCAAAAAAATGAGATTTAAAAAACAACAACTGATATCTGATATTTCAAAAAGAGCATATCAAAGTAGTCATCATGGGGAAAATCAGAACTTTGTTAGACTTCCTTACACTCTACAGATACTCCTACGGATACTAACTACAAAGAAGCCCAGTCCCACAAGTGAATCAGGAGAAAACAAGCAAATGATAGAAGTGCAACAGGAACAGCATTTTATCCTAGAGACAAATTTTGCATATCTACTTACTACGCTATAATTGATACACTTGAAGATCATATGAAGAGTGGTGAAGTGTACAAAGAAGTATCAAGTAGATTTTCTTTTCTAAATGCTATGGACTTATCCGATGAACAATATTCACAATGTTCCCAAAAGCTAGTTGACTCATACCCTGTTGACTTGAACATGAATCTCTGTGGAGAAGTACGGCAGTTCCACTGTTATATGCGCGCAAAGTTTAACGAAACAGGGAAAATGAAATTCAGTCACATTGATCTTCATGACACAACATTGAAAGGGGGAATACAATGTATATTTCCAAATGTAGAGATTGCACTACATATTTTTCTGACATTGATGATTACTAACTGCTCTACAAAACACCCTTTTTCTCAGCTGAAAAGAATAAAAAAACCCTCAGAGAACAATGTGTCAGGACAGACTTGATTCACTTTCCCTATTGTGTATGGAAGCAGACATGCTTCGTCGAGTCAGCTTCGATGAACTTATCCAGAATTTTGCAATCAGAGAATCTAGAAAGAAGTTATTTTAATTTCAGCATACATGTAAGCTTTGTGTCATTTCAAAAAATAACATTTTATTTTATGGTATAGTATTGTTTTTATTTTGAATTACATATGAGCGTGGGGGGAGGGGGGCACCATAATCTTTTCAGTGCTTAGGGCCTCTAAAGGTCTTATTCCGGCCCTGTATACTCTAGCTCACCGCCCTGACACCAAGAACCTGCCTGCAAGCACACTCTGGTTTCCACCACCTGGTTACTATTTGCAGAGTGAGCCCAACACCCATGTCCAGTCCCACATTTGCCCCAAATCATTCCCTGCAGTGTCCAGCCCTCTCCGGGCACACTCACAGAAGTTGTTATGGTCACTGCTCCTTCGAAGAGATAGAAACAGCAGCTTGTTATCTTGTCTGGAGTTAACCATCGCTTCAATTCACCCAAAGCTCTGGGTTGGGTTAGATCAAAAGTAAAACAAGTTTATTTAGGCCTGGTCTACAGTACGCAATAATGTTGCATTATGTTGTATTAAAACTAAATCCGTCCACACAACCAACCCCATTTTGTTGACTTAAAGGGCTCTTAAAACTGGTTTCTGTACTCTTCCTCGGAAAGTACATTGCTGTTCCGAATCTGAGGTACTGTGGATGCAATTTGATGGTATTGACCTCTGGGAGCTCTCCCAGGATGCTCCATTGCGACCGCTCTGGACAACACTTTCAACTCAGATGCACTAGCCAGGTACACAGGAAAAGACCCGGAAACTTTTGAATTTCATTTCCTGTTTGGCCACCGTGGCGAGCTCACCAGCACAGGTGACCATGCAGTCCCAGATTCACAGACGAGCTCCAGCATGGACTGAATGTGAGGTACTGGATCTCATCACAGTATGGGGAGAAGAATCTGTTGAGGCAGAACTCAGTTCAACAAAACAGAATACCAACATATATGCAAAAATCTTCAGGGGAATGATGAAAAAAGACTACAACAGGGACACACAGCAGTGCCGTGTGAAAATCAATGAGCTTAGGCAAGCCTACCAAAAGAGGCAAACGGTCGCTCCGGATCACAGCCCCATACATGCTGCTACTACTGATCAGCTACATGCAACTCTGGGAGGGTGGGGACGCCACCATTACCCCACCAGTGTCCACAGACACCTGCAAGGGGGGAGTCTCACAGAGCAGGGAGGATGATTTTCGGAGGAGGAAGAGGAGGAGAAGGATAGTGCACAGGCAGTAAGTGGTTAATCTGGTCTCCTCGGCAGCCAGAAACTGTTCACCACCCTGGAGCCAATACCCTCCACACCCTCCCAACATGGGCTCCCGGATCATGACACCAGAGAAGACACTTCTAGTGAGTGTATCTTTGTAAATATGATACAGGGTTTAAAACAAGTGTGTTTGATGATTCCTTTTCCTGAAAACTTGTACAACTACTGGAAAAGTCTATTAACATGTCTGGGGATGGAGCATGAATCCTCTAGGGAAATCTCCATGGAGCTCTCCTGCAGGTACTCTGCAAGCCTTTGCAGAAGGTTTCTGGATAGAGCTGCCTTATTCCATCCTCCATGGTAGGACACTTTACCCTGCCAGGCCAGTAGCAAGTAGTCGGGAATCATTGCTGAACAGAACAGGGCAGTGGGTTTGGGGCGTATTCAAGCAAGATTCGTTCTTTATCTCTGTCTGTTAGCCTCATGACAGTGATATCGTTCATGGGCACCTGGTTGAAACAGGGGGATTTGTTTAAGGGAACAATCAGAGGTGTCCAGGGGTGAAAGTATTCATGCTTCTTACCGGTATGGGGACTGGGCTGGGGCCAGCTCCGCCCCTGGAAGGGGCGGGGACTTGACCAGAAGGGGCGGGGCTGGGGACAGAGCCAACCCCCGTACCGGTAAGGGGCTTCCCCCCCCACTCCCCTCCCCGACCCTACACCCTCCGGGGGGGGGGGGGGGGGGGCCTCCCGCAACATTTTAAAGGGCCCGGCACGGTAGCAGCAGCCCAGCCCCAGGCTCTTTAAATAGCTGTCGGAGTCCCGCTGCCACTTCCCCAGGGCTCCGGCAACAGGGCTCCCGTCCCCATGGAGTCCTGCTGCCGGAGCCCTGGGGACGTTGCGGCGGGGCTCCAATCGCTATTTAAAGAGCCCGGGGCTGGGCTGCTGCTACTGTGCCGGGCCCTTTAAACTGCCCCTGGAGCCCCGCCGCAGCCTCCCCTGGGCTTTCGCAGCAGGGGCTCTGGCAGCAATTTAAAGGGCCTGGGGCTCCAGCCGCTGCTGGGAGCCCCAGGCCCTTTAAATTGCACCCGGGGAAGCTGATCTGCCCCGGTACGGCGCATCGGCTCTCGCCAGTACTCTGTACCAGGGCGTACCGGCTTACTTTCACCTCTGGAGATGTCCGTTCATGCTGGGCTGTTTGCTTTTGGCTTAAAGGGCTCATCCCTGATCAGAGCCAGGTGGTGTGGGGGGGTGGGGTAGGGGGACGGTGTGAAGCGATCATCCCGGAGACACTGCAGGCGCTCCTTTTAAATGGCCAACACACCAGGCATTGCTTGGTTTGGGAAATGAGGGCACCTCAGTTCGAAAGCATTGTAATGAATGCAGAAGAAGCAGAACCCTGCGTGCCCCTAGGGGTTACCATGGCTGCCTGCGAGCTGAATTCAGCCGCATGTGATGCCTCAATCACACCAAGCCGGCAGGGACTTCAGTATAAAAGGCAAAATGTGACCTGTACAGAAAGAACCTGTGCTGTGTACTATGAATTGCCTGTTTCACTGAGAAAGAGCCTCCCCTTTTGTTCTCTCAAATGTATCTTCTTAAATTCTACCCTCCCTTTTTCCCCTCCCACGGGTGCAAATGTTTCAATGCGCCCCCATCAACTCCGTCCCACAGGCTGGCCCAGATTAGAAGGTGGAAAAAATGCACTCAGGATGACATGTTTGCAGAGTTTATGCCGTCCTCCCGCACTGATAGGGCCCAGCTGAATGAATGGAGGCAAACAATGGCAGAGTCCCAGAAAGCATTCAAGGAACGCCATGAGAGGAGGGAGGCACGTGATGAGAGCAGGCAGGATGCCATGCTCAAGCTGATGGGGAGCAAACTGACATGCTCCGCTGTCTGGTGGATCTTATGCAGGAAAGGCAGCAAGAGCACAGACCGCCACTGCATCCCCTGTGTAACCGCCCTCCCTCCTTCCCAAGTTCCATAGCCTCCTCACCCAGACACCCAAGAACGCAGCCCCTGAAGTTCTTTTCCACAATTCACCACAATTCACTTGTTTACAATATCACCTGAAAGCGAGACCAGGCATTTGCATGGCATTGTTGTAGCTGGCATCACAAGATATTTATGTGACAGATGCACTAAAGATTAGGATGTCAGGGTAGAGCTCATCCTGACACTGCTTACATCAGCATACTGCCTCCCCAAAGCCTGCTTAGGGGCGTGTTTAGGGAGAGAAAGAGAAGCAGAGAGGATACCAGCCATACCCCTGTCCCTTTCCATCCAAGGGCATTGATGGAATTAAGCCTCCACTGAAGGCTGAAGGTAGTGAAAATGGGGGACACAGAGCCATGGTATGAAGGGAAGGGGAGAATGTAGGGACCAAATACAGCCCCTGGCATGAAGGGGGAGTTTACAAGGGGTCCCTAAAATAGAAAGAGATGGAAGGGAGCATATGTAGCGATCTGGTGAGTGTGTACAACAGGACCACCTCTGTGCCCACTAAATAGAGGATTTGAGCTGTAACAGTCCAGTAACAGATCCAGTGTTGGCTCTTTAGCTCAAGCTGTGGAAGCTTATTCTTTTAGCTCTAGAAATTCCCAGTTCAGCCCCTGGTGTATCAGCTAAGAAGGCAGCCATCTTACCCCCAGCTTGTGGGGCAAACAGAGGAATGCCAGGACCCCCTGGTATGTGCAGTGGGCTTTGGACTACAGCAGCAATGAAGTGCGCCGTCCTCTAGTAATGAGTTTCCCCTGCCTGGGAGGGAAAATGCTTTTTGTTTGTTTGTTGCCACAGTCTCTCCTGAGAGGATCTGTGACACCACAACAAGATTGAGCAATACACTCCCTGGCAGAGGAAGATTGCTTCATCTTTGCATTGGATTTTGTCACAGACTGTAGAGAGAGAAAGCTAATTAAAAATAGAACACATTGGAAGGGGAATCTGTTTCTTTTGAAATCTGAATCTTGCCACATGGTGGAACTGAGTTTATACTGGACCTTCCCACTGACCAAATAATGACAGATGCTGGTTTGTTTTAATTATAAACTTGAATCACATCTGATAAGGTGGTTTCGATAAAGAGGGAAGGGACCTTCTAGCATATATAAAGCTCTTCAAAACAACCATTTTCTAGGAGAAGAGAAACTGAAGACAGGTGAGTGAAATACCAAGCTCATTCAGAGTGGGACTTAGTCTCAATTGTGCTCATTAGTAAATCCTATGGGTGGTAATGGAAGGGCAATTCCTTACTCATTGAATTCAGTGAAAGCTCTGCTTGAGAAAAGACTCCAGAATTTGCCCTTTAGTGATTGTTACTGTCTTTACTGTACAATGACTTCAAGCTAAGAGGCATTTGCTGATTATTCAGATTGCTTTATAGAAAATGAGAGTCATAGAGGAGCTACAAGGGGGCTTGGAGGTAATAATACCCTGTGCCCTGCTCAAAGAAATAATGACTATGGCAAACACCTGCACAGATTGTGTAGGGTACTCTGGCATAGAATAAAAGTACATATATAGCAGCAGTAGGTCATAGTAAACACTAATAATAATATGAAACCCTGATCAAATATTACTAGGGTTTGTATTTCAAAATAAGCTATTGAGATATTCCATAAAAGACAAAATATGAATGTCAACAAAACTGCATTATTACAGCTCGATTCTGAATTTATTCTCTGGGCTGTCTTCCAAGTTTGCACATTCAGTAATGACCACTGTCCCATCATTTAAAAAATGGTTTCTTTGTACTGTAGCCCATACGGCTAGCTTGCCTTTATTATATTCACTGCCTGGCTTTTATTATATTTTGCTTTAATTATATTCAGCTGTAACACAAGAAACTTACAGGTCAGGATCCTGTGAGACATTTAGCTGAAGCAAGTTAGCCTAAGTATAGTCAAGTGTAACAGGCTGCAAGCTTTGTAAGTAAATGGTCTAACGGTTACCTTTAGATTTTGGGAACTAAGGAGAGCTTGCTCAACGGTAGGAGTTAGAATTTACCACTAAAGGATACCGCAAGGAACATAGAAATAATAACCACAAATCCACTTAAGGAAGGGGTGATGTGTAGGGTGGCAGTTACATGGATCACTCTGTTAACCTATAGAATAAGTGCACTTCAGTATTATGTGGGTGAAAAGGCTAAATTTGGGCATGGAGAACTGAGTATGAGCAGATGATGCTGAGGTCCTATAACAGGGCAGCTACCATGTGGCCAAGAGTTCTTTCTGGGCTTCTTCCACCACTCTCTGCTTTCTACCACTTGACACTTCAGCTCATTGAAGAACTTGGTCCATCAGACACTATGGCATACTAGCAGTCTCTTTCTGCCAGATCCTTAAGGAAGGCTGTGAGTATGCACTTCTAAGGGCTTCTGTAAAGAATGATACCCGATAGCCCCAATTCTCTATTATCTCTACCTTTGCACGTGGTTGGGATTTTTTCTGGCTTTGTTCCTTATTCTAATAAAGGTATCAAAGCCTTTACTTGGTCTCCAGTGTGAGTGTCCCTATCATCCACCCTGAGGTTCCCCCCAAGATATCAAACTCCATAGTTCTAGTTCTGTAGCCTGATTCTGGGGACAAGAACCTTATCGCAGTCAGATCAATTGGCCATCATTACAATCGTTATTAGCCTCTAAAAGAGGCAGACATCGGTACTTCTTCACAGTAGGATTGTACATTTACATACTTTAATTTCTTTGAAGACTTTGATTTATTTTCTGACTTGGGTGCTTGAGAAGAACCGTCCCCATGCTACTAACGCTGATGACGCTGGGCCTTGCTGCCCTCATTGGTGAGTCTGGGGTCTATTTCTATTTCACTAAACTCACTGCCAAAAGCAGAAATGTAAAAAGATATTTGTAGGGGTGGGGTGGGTGATAGTTTTACCTTTTTGGCATCCCTGGGAATGAGGGGAGCACCTCTCTCATCCTGGACATCCTTCTCTGGACAGCAGCTTGACTGTTGCCTTGGCTGAAGACTTGGGGTACTGTCCTCTGGCTATGCCTCTTTGGGCATGTGGGGTTAAAGTAATCCAAAAGAAAAAGGCAAAATACCTCCATGGCCAGCCAGAGGACCAGTGCCCCACAGTCTCATGTACGGCAAAGCCCAAAAGAACTTGGGAGGAAGACTTGGGCTTCTTATCCCTTTTGTGTCTAAACAACTGAGGATGAGTCCCAGGGCTCTAAAAATAAAAGCTGCTCCTGCCTTTCCTCAGGGGACTCAGGCAACTACTGTATGTGGAAGAATGAGTTTGGTTCAAGACCAAATGGAATATATAAAAAAACTATTTCAGACTAATTTGGTTCTTAGGGTCAAGAATGCCTCTTGCACGAAGTGGCAATAGGGTGGTCTCAGGGAGGGGTACCTGATATAGAGGCCAAGAGGTTTTCATGTGTTGCCTCTTTTATAGCCAAATTAAAAGATAGAGTCTGGTTCATAACTTTGAATTCTTTTAGCATTACTTATCTTCCCAAAAGGTTCTTAATATAAAATCTCTCCATTTAATTGGTCAGATACTTCTGAGGGTCAGACTGGATGCTTTGGTGACATAAACAAGGTTGATACCACTGGGGCTTCCTGCAGAACTTCAAGAGCAGAAGGCTTACGCTACTGTGGTGAGTATAATTCTGCTGTTTTGTTGCTGTATTTCAGCACACGGAGTCATCACAATGATTCACAGTACTTTACACCTTCAAAGTACTTTACAAGCATTCATTGATTAAACTTCATAACATGCCTATTGGCTAAGTACTATTGTCCTCCTTTCACAGAGGAGGAAACTATGACAGCAAAGGGGACTTAATAAAATTTTGGCTTTAATGTAGTTGCACTTCAAATGATTTTGGCCCAGAAAGGTGACAGCCAATTTTTTCACAAGTAGCTTCTGATTTTTTAGACTAACAAATGGATTGAAGCACAATAACTGATTTAGAGGTCACCATCCTGCAGCAAAAAAACCCCTTAAAGACCAGACTTCAGAGAAACTGCAGAGCTGCAATTCATTTGATTGTGTCAAATCTGCAATCTGGGATTGAACAGAGATTTTGAATGGTTTGCTAATTACAAAAGAAGCTTCTCCTCTCTCTGAGTTCACACCTCCAATTCAGCTGCTAGAGGAATACCTCACCCTCCCTGATTTGAGATAATAAGCTGGTTCAGCCTGATTGGACTAACCTTGTTATCTATACCTGCCCCTGGACACTTCCACTGCTTGCATCCGACAAAGTGGGTGTTAGCCCATGAAAGCTTATGCTTCAATACTTCAGTTAGTCTTTAAGGTGCCACAGGACTCTGTTACCTCTGATTTCAAAATAAACAGTCACTTTTTAAAATTTGGCCCAACTGAATCTCCCAAGGCTGGTCAACAATGCAATGGCAAAGCTGGGGTTATATTTCGGAATTCCTGACTCTCAGACTCTTGTTTAGTACTTACTCACTATTTTATACCAGCAATAGGCACACATCAGATCAACAGTTAATCTGGTGTTGCGGGTAAAAATCAAAGGAACTTCTTATTCTTTTACTGTAGAAACAAAATTGGACTTAATGCCTCTCATGTTGAGTAGGATTGAGATTCCCTCCTAATGGAGCATGAAATGGTGCTGAGACTCAAAAAGAACCTGATAGGAAAGTGCAACTATTGGGAACTCTCTCAAATGACAGCTTCCCATTCCCATAAGTCTTCTGTGTTGGTCCCTAAGAATCCCACCATTCTGAATCCCCCTCTCAACTTCAAATATTACAGTCCTGTCCTTCCGGCCATAGGGGGCTAGATAGGACTCCTCTTAGCTCCTGTCAACATCACTCCTGCATCATGCAGAGAGTGACAGGCTGCAGCTGATTTCTCTTCAGAGTCTGAGCACTCTCCCCCTTCACCTCCTCAGCAGCCCATTCACCTTCATCCTGGGGCCTAAGAACTAAATCCAGGTTTTCCACATTATTTCAAGGCACAATTTTTTTTTTTTTGCCTTGGCGCATTGTTAGAATTCGTAATGTAAAATTCACAATGCACATGACTCTCACACGGGCTATCAGATGACAGAACAGAAATCTGTGCTTAGGAAATCTCTTGGTAATACTAAAATTTTTAAGAAAATGTCTTTACTTTTCCACTTACTACAGGAGTTCGTGCTTCAGCAACGATTGCAGCAAAAGACTTAGGTGCTATGAACAATTATAAAGCCATCATCAAGAGCGCTGGCAGAAAAAAATGTGTGGATCCAGCTGTGATTGCTGGTATCATCTCTCGAGAGTCACATGCTGGAAAGGCCCTAAAAGATGGCTGGGGTGATCGTGGAAATGGATTTGGTTTGATGCAGGTCAGTAACTATCAAACTACCTGCATTTCTCAATAGTGCAACGCAGGCTGAAATTGATACTTGCACACTGCTGGAAAATGAACTATTGCTGAGGCAGCAGCACATTGCACTGGCATGTGTCGGACCTGGCAATATAGAGGCTGTTTCTTCTGCTGCAGTCTGAACATCAATTAACTCCACTGGTTTAATGGAAGTCCCTAAAGAGACCGACCATTTTACCCTTCCACCTAGAAATTCCATGTCTTGGTTTTAATATTTATTTATTTATTTAGGCAGTATCAACTGGTTTACAAATCCCCGCTGTGTAAATATCAGAGACAAAACAATAGTCGTTAAAGTCGCAAGCTTTTGTATAAAGAGACATTACACAGTAAGACAGTCTTCAGAGCTCTCTGTTTATTACCGTCTTACCTCTTTACAACACCTATGATGTTATTTTCAATGATTTTATCAAACTGAGTGGAATCTCTGATTGAATGTTTTGAACAGACCAGGAATGGTTCTCAAATTATAATATTCAAAAAAATGTGGATAGCTGTGTTGCTTTTGTTGCAGTGAATGTACTCTGAGTGTTCATTAGGATAACTAAACATTTAAATATCTATTTGTCCTCAGTTTCTTTGGGTGGGTACATAATAGATGCATTATATTTGCATAACAACCTCCCATATTTTTGGGACTATTCCTTGAGAGCTGTACTGGTTTTTTCCTCCACTAAGAGGTATCAGTAACACAGCATCTACTAGCAAATGAGCGATTAATTTTTCATTTCCTTTTGTGTGACTAGTCCTACTAGGAAGGCTTAGGAGGGTTCCCAAGGATCATTTGGTGATAAATATTGAACAAGTTGTGACATTTGGTTATCAATACTATCCAATGACCACACGTGTATAAAATCTTTCACCAGTTTCTCCAATGCTTATCTCCTATCTATAAAACTCTCCTCTTTCTTGACTATTTCTCCAACACTTCTCTGTCTCTCAGTCTCTCTAACCCCATTTATCTGGGGTTATTTGTCTGTTCCGGGAGTGGCCAACTTGAGCCTGAGAAGGAGCCAGAATTTACCAATGTACATTGCCCAAGAGCCACAGTAATATGTCAGCAGCCCCCCATCAACTCCCCCACCCCACTCCCAGCACCTCCCACCCACTGGCACCTCCCCCTCCCTCTCCACACCTCCCAATCAGCTGTTTCGTGGCATGCAGGAGGCTCCGGGGAAGAAGGAGGGGGAACGAGGGCACTGCAGGCTCAGGGGAGGAGGCGGGAAGGGGTGGAGTGGGGGGAAGAGCCTGTGAGAGAGTCAGGGGTTGAGTAGTGAGTACCCCCCAACACATTGGAAATTTGGCACCTGCAGCTCCAGCCCCAGAGTCGGTGCCTATAGAAGAAGGAGTCGCATATTAACTTCTGAAGAGCCGCATGTGACTCCCGAGCCACAGGTTGGCCACCCCTGCTCTATACAAATCCTTTCCCCACTGTGTCATATGCAGATGGGGTGTTTTTTTTTTGTAAGCAAGTTGGGTACAAAGATTTATATTGATTAGTTATCACTTTTTGTTTCATAATTGACCAGTTGCCATTGCTTCTATTTCTCTACCACAGATTGAGAGACTTGCAGTCACGTGGAGTATGTTGAGCAGCATAAACACATCATCTTGGGAAGTAATGTTCTCTCTGGCTCTTCTAGGTGGATAAACGCTTTCATAGATTGGTTGGAGCATGGAATAGCGAGACACATCTCCTTCAGGGGACAGATATCCTTGTTGGTATGATTAAGGGAATTCAGAGAAAGTTCCCCAGATGGACAAAGGAACAACAGCTGAAAGGTACAGTATAGACGGCATTCAGTCCAGGAGCTAAGGGAAACTCTAGGACAAAAATGATCTTAAGTTTCTTATGTTACTGATATTTTTAAATGCTTAATATTCTAAGTATCATTTTTCACCATTGGTGCTGTCTTCTTTTGATTTCCCATAGTTTGGGCAGTGAAATTAGATGAGTCAGTTTCAGTATTTTGTCTCATTCTTTAGCACAATGTTGTGTGCTGGGTTTCCAACAGGACATGGGGAATAGCTATAATCGCCCCTGTTGCAGGGCAGCAACTCACCCCTGCGGCACCTCCTGGTGGTTCGTCCGGGAATTAGCTCTCCAGCCTCTGGAGCGCCCTCTGCAGGCAGATGTCCTGCTTGCTTCTCTGGCCCAGAGTCCCTCCCTGGACCCCGGTGCCCTCTTCCCTTGGGTGCTGCACCCCTGCAGTAACCCCACAGGTCTTAGGGTCTCCCCTCCCTGGGGAACCCCCACCCTCTATCCCCACCTTGCCTCAGTCTAGGCAACTGCCAGTCACCACTTGCCCCCGTTCACTGGGGCAGACTGCAGTATCATTGCCACTCATCACAGGCGAGGGGGGTTGGCCTGCTGCTTCTACCTCAGTAGCCATGGGCTGCCCCCTGCAACCCTAGTACCCCTTGTTGGGCCTTCCCCTAGGCCCTGCAGCCTGAGGGTTTCCAAGCTAGAGCTTCCTCAGCTCCTCCTGCCTTGCCCCAGCCCTGCTTCCTTCCAGATACCTCTACCAAGCTCCTAGCAGCCAGGCCTGTCTGCCTCAGTATACAGAGGAGACTCTCTTCTGTGCACCAAACTGAGGCCTTTTATCAGGGCCAGCTGGGCCTTAATTGACCCAGCCACAGCTGTGACTGCTCTGCCCAATCAGGCTGGAGCTTGCTTGCTCCCAGCCACAACCCTTTCTTGGGCTGTTTTAGGTCTTTTTCCTGGAGTGGGGCAGCCTCCCCATTACAGCCCCTCTCCCAATCTAGTTTATATTGACATTTGGGCCTCTACTACTTCACCATGAGTCTGGTTCCTTTGATGTTAATGAGAGTTTTGCAGCTTATTTGAATGGGTTCCGAAGTTCACCGTATATCTTTATAGTTGCATGGGGAGGGGGGGAAGGTGCATTTTTAGGAACTGGACAGATCTTCAGGGGACTGCAAATTTATGCAGTACAACATGGAGCAGAGATCCAGAAAGGGGAGAAGAATAGAATGCGAGGTCATGTTTTAGTGTTCTCCCCTGCCGTTCTTTGCACCTTTTGGGTACCCGGGAGGTGGGCGGGTCTAAGCCCACCCGTTACTAAAGTCCCTCCCCCAGCCTGGCGGGAGGGACAGTAGACCCGGGGCCAATTAAGTACGGGGGACAACTAATGAAAAAAAGGCAGGGGAGTGCGTGAGGGTCATAGGT
Organism: Sternotherus odoratus; assembly: GCA_032164245.1. Lineage (NCBI taxonomy): Eukaryota > Metazoa > Chordata > Testudines > Kinosternidae > Sternotherus > Sternotherus odoratus. Next base: position 202,070,374 of record JAVMKO010000001.1, on the reverse strand, counting down.
TAAAAATGAGGGTACAGAATGGGGACACCGAGCAGAGAACCGCGCACAGCGCCCACTGCTCCGCAAAGCTGTTGAGGGAGCCAGCGGACGCTGCCCAGTGGAACTCTGCCTGGATGCGTGACTGAATGAGTGACCGGAAATAGGCCCCACAGTCGCACCGTACCCCCTCGTCTAGCATCCTCCTCCTGGTGTTATAGATGGCGACTTTGGCGAGTGCCAGGAGGAGGTTGACGAGGAGGTCTCGCGACTTTGTGGGGCCATGGATGGGGTGCCCAAAAAGAAATAGGTGAGGGGAAAAGTGCAGCCAGAACCTCAATAAGAGGTTCTGGAGGAGCTGGAAGAGGGGCTGCAGCCTGGCGCACTCTAAGTGGGCATGCGCCAGGTCCTCCCTCACGCCGCAGAAGGGACAGGTGTCGGGCACGGGGAGGAACCACACCAAGTACACGCCCGTGCTCACGGCTCCGTGAAGGAGCCACCAACTAATATCCCCGGCGGGCCGTGGAATTAAGGTGGAGTAGAAGCTGGCCCACCGGGGCTTCTCACCCTCTTCCGGTGTTAGGTAGTCCTGCCACTTGGTATCGGGGCTGCCATTCTTTGCAGGGCTGAATGAAAAGTAACATAATAATTGGTTTTTATAGTTTATTGAGAACAGGCCTGGTTCAAAAATTGAGGGCTTCTATGTGAATGTGGTTAGCCAAATGCATACTGAAGGTTCACCAAGCTACAATTATTTGTTTATGTAAAAATCCAAACCCCTCTGATTGTGGGGGAATTTATGCAAACTGTTCACCCAGTCTCCTTTTATTCACTTGCATTGTAATAAAGCAATTCATGCACTACCAGATGTCTTTATTTTATTTCTTTAACACACTAGATTAAAAACAAGACAGGTCTGGCTGGAATTTTTTTTTTAAGTCTGTTTTTTAAAATGTCCCCTTTTTTTTTTGTTTGTTTCAGGTGGGATTTCTGCCTACAATGCAGGAATACGAAACGTCCAGACCTATGATAAAATGGATATTGGCACAACTGGCAATGACTATGCCAATGATGTTGTTGCACGAGCCAAATATTATAAGAAAAATGGATACTGAATCTGGGAGTTCTCTCCTTTTCAGATAGATTGCGGCTCTTATAATAATGAGTGAGGTGTTCAGAAGACACTGTACATTTGGGTGACAAAGAGTCCTGTGGCACTTTAAAGACTGACTAAAGTATTGAAGCATAAGCTTTCATGGGCTAATACCCACTTCGTCGGATGCAAGCAGTGGAACAATACTTTAATTAGTCTTTAAGGTGCCACAGGACTCTTTGTCACTTCTGCTACTCCAGACTAACATGGCTACCTCTCTGATTCTGTACATTTGGGAAGATTAGAAGCTGGAATCAGCAAAACCTTACTGATGTAAGTCTGCAGTAAGACAACTTGCTTGAATAAGGATTTGTAGTCTCAGGTACTAGATTTTTAAATTTTGTAGTCAGTAAAACATTGGTTATACCAAAAGAAATAGTGATGAGAGTATTAATAAGATTGTTTCTGATTATTAAAGCTGCTCTGTCTAGCTATTGGTTTCAGAGTAGCAGCCGTGTTAGTCTGTATCCATAAAAAGAACAGGAGTACTTGTGGCACCTTAGAGACTAACAAATTTATTTCAGCATAAGCTTTCGTAGGCTATAGCCCACTTTGTCTAGCTATTGTTAATCGTCTGCCTTCCAAATTTCAAACAACATATGCATATTTCAATATCTGCTGCTGTCTTAAAAATAAATGAGGAAAGTAATCTCTTGGAGGAAGGAAACGTATTTTCAATCTTTTTGTGGTTTAGTTTGACACTTTATTTTTCATTGCAGCTGGACACCTGTCTGTAAACATATTTTATGTATGTATGTATTTTGCATAGAAATGCCTAGAGCCTGGGATAGATTCTTTTAATCAAATGGAAACTGAATAAGAATATTATCAGTGTAACTCTTCTGCCAGAGTTGGCAGCAACAAGGGCCGGGTTCAGTATCTACGGGTTCTGTTCCGATAACACAATGCAAAACTGGCTCGAGCCCCCACCCAGTGACCTGGGACAAATATATACCCTCTCCCTGGGCGCCTCTCTTATTTCCCCTCTTGCAAGGACAGAGTCTGAGTGTGGCAAAAGCCTTTTAATAACAGAGAGAAGCAATGTGGCATTATATTGGGGAAACACCACAAACAGGGTTCATAAAACAAAGGATGAGCTAGAAAACAGGCAAGGGAGAGCTCAGTGGTTTGTGCATTGGCTTTCTAAACCCAGGGTTGTGAGTTCAATTCTTGAGGGGGCCATTTAGGGATCTGGGGTTTAAAAAAAAAATTGGTCAGGGGACAGTATTTGGTCCTGCTAGTATAAGCAGGGGATTGGACTTAGGTATATTTCCATTTATTTAAAAAAGAGGGGGGGAAAAGACACCTCCCCCAAACAGATGGGGCTGTATCTTTTCCCTTTGATTCTTGAGTCCAGCAACCCACAAGTCACCCCTCCTACCATTTCTGTTCAGTGCTGCCCCCATCCCAGAATTCAAAAGTTCATCTGCAGAGTCTGCCCCTGGCTGGGCAGAAGGGGTGGGGGTATGCGGCACTTTATGATTGCCATACCTCTCCACTGCTCATGCCGATGGCCGATTGCCACAGCTCTCTACTGGGTTCTGCTGTAGTCTTCACCACGAGCTGCTCCTTTCTGCCAGCCATCCTGCTACTATTCACCAATATATCTTCATTTCCCCCATTACTCAGCACAGCTCTCAGGGATTTCAGCTGTTAGTAGGGGAGCCTCAGTGCTGGTATGCCACTGGTCTATAGTAGATCTAACACTTAAACCCAGGTATCAGTGATTTCAGCTCTAGTGTGGTGGCACCATGGCTATGATACCTGTAGGGTGATCAGATAGCAGGTGTAACAAAGTCCTGTGGCACCTTAAAGACTAACTATAAAGTTTTGAAGCATAAAGTTAGTCTTTAAGGTGCCACAGGACTTTGTTACCTCTGCAATTCCAGACTAACACGGCTACCTCTCTGATTCCAGATAGCAGGTGTAAGCAGTGTCAGGATGAGCTCTACCCTGACATCTGGTGGTGAATTGTGGGGAGTTGTGGAAAAGAATTTCAGGGCTGATCTTGTCTACCATGAGCTCACAGCAGCCCAAATGGTCACTTTGGCTGCTGTGGGATCCCCAGTTTCTCTCCTATTGGGGCAGAAAGAATAAAGTGATGTTACCCTGATTATGTGAATCAAGGACAGTGGGACTGTACTTGGCCTTTGTTATGATGGAGGGACTCGCTATCATAGGTCAGGGGTCTCCACACTTTTTTGCTTATGCACCCCTAGCAGAATTTTTTTTTTGAGGATGCACCCCCACCTTAGCCCTGCCCTAGCTCTGCCCCATCCACTCCCTCCCACTTCCCGCCCCCAACTGCCCTGTTCAGAACCCTCCCCTTGTCCCCTGACTGCTCCCTCCTGGGCCCCCTGCCCCTAACTGCCCCCTTGGGGTCAGTCCCTGCCCCAGCGCCCAAAGTGAATTGGGAGAGGTTGGAGACAGGCATTTGTACTGTGTGGTATTCCCCTTCCCCTCCCCCTCCCTGAGGGCCCTAAATGCTAATTTGCACCTCCTTTTCTTTCTCCCTTTCCACTGTGGAATATCAGAGCTAATTTTGATTCTATTTGGAGTCTAGTTACAGGCTGATGAGCTGAATGGTACATCTGCACGGAGGCTCCCCTACTATGAGCTGAAATCACTACAGAGCTAAAACTGTTAAGACCTAAAATCACTGAGTGCTGTGTTAAGTAGTGGGGGAGCCTGAAGATATATTGCTGAGCGGAGCAGTTTGCGGGACAACTGACGGAATGGAGCAGCCAGCTGGAGCTGCTCGCAGGACGGTTGGCGAAGCAGAGCAGAGCAGCTTGCAGGATGGCTATTGGAGAGGAGCAGCTGGCAGAGAGCTGCGGCTTGCCGTGAAGGCTGTAGCAGAACCCCATGCAGAGGAGGGCTGTCGGGGCACGTAAGGTGCCCCTTTACCCTCTCCCGCAATGTTTGAACTCTGGGGCTGGACTGACCAGGGACAGAGACCTTGGGGTGTTGGACTTTTGGGACTTTGGGTGATTTTAGGGTTGCTGGACTCAAGAACCAAAGGGAAGGGACATGGCCCAATTTGCTGGGGTGGGGGGTTTTGCTCATTGTTTGTGTTATGAAGCTTGTTTGTGGTGTTTTCCCAATAATGCCACATTTTTTTCTGTCTGTTATTAAAAGGCTTTTGCTACATTCAAACTCTGTGCTTGCGAGAGGAGAAGTATTGCCTCTTAGGGGCGCCCGGAGGTGGGGGTGGTATATATTTGTCCCAGGTCACTGTGTGGGGGCTCAAGCCAGTTTTGCATTATGTTACTGGAACAGAACCCCTAGATACTGAACCCGGCCCTTGTTGCTGCCAACTCTGACAGGCTGAAGGGTTGCACAACTGTGAAAAATCGGGACAAGAAGTGCAGGAGTAACAGGAGCCTATATAGGAAAAAGCCCCAAATATCATGACCATATCCCTATAAATATCCCTATAAAATCGGCAACACAATAGTTGCAGCCCAGCATGAACTCATTGGATAAGGCAGTGGACCTTATAGTCCTGGAATCATTTCTAAGGGTCTTGCCTGATAGGAGTCCAAAGCTGGGTCCAGAGGTTTCAGTCAACTTCTCCCAGTGAGGTGATAGCAAGAACACAGGTCTATATGGAATTTGGTGATGTCAAATCGCCCAGACAAGGGGTTAGCTCAAGGGACCATACTGAGGTAAATGAGATGACAGAGAATCTCAGTTCTGTGACAACAATGTGGACATAGGGAGAGAGAAATTATTGGACAGTTCTGTATCCAGGAAACCACAGGAAGTATTGATGCCTCAGGTACAGAGAAGATAATAAAGAGAACTAGGTTACGTGTTTTCCGTATGGCAACTTGGTCATATAAGGACTGCCCGCTTATGGAGTGCAGCTAGTTGGACTGCTACTACAGTCAGGTGTGTGACTGACACACTCCATCTTATCCATAACCATTTAGTTAGCCAGATGTAAAGTGAGAAGCTCGATTGACTTCTGGCGCAGCAGAGACTAATTCAAGGAAACAGCCTCTGGGCAATAAGAACAGATTAACATTTGCCAGGGTAAGCAGGGTCTGAATAAGCTCTTCCCTGACATCTAGTGACGCACTGGGGGAAAAGACCTTAGGAACAGACCATATCTACACACAACTACAGTGAAACCTCGATTTAACGGACTAATTGGGGCGAGGGGGTGTCCGTTAAAGCCAAAAGTCCGTTATTTAATAATTTTTAAAAATCATTAAATAGCAGGACTTTTGGCTTTAATGGACACCCCCTCACCCGAATTAGTCCCTTATATAGAGGTTTTAGGAGCTGTCAAACCCCCCCACCACCACTTGCGGGGAGCCAGGCGGGAACTGTCAGCCCGCCCGCCCAGCTCCCGCTGCGGGGAGCCAGGCGGGAACTGTCAACCCCCCCGCCCAGCTCCCCGCAGCGGGGAGCCCGGCGGGAGCTGTCAACTCGCCCGGCTCCCCGCAGCGGGGAGCCCGGCGGGAACTTTCAGCCCGCCCGCCCGGCTCCCCGCAGCGGGGAGCCCGGAGGGAAATTTCAACCCCCGCCGGGCTCCCCGCAGAGGGGAGCCCGGCGGGAACTTTCAGCCCGCCCGCCCGCCCGCCCAGCTCACTGTCAACCCCCCGCCGGGGTCCCCGCAGCGGGGAGCCCGGTGGGAGCTGTCAAACCAGCCGGACGGCTCCCCTCTGCGGGGAGCCGGGCGGAAACTGTCAGCCCACCGGCCCGGCTCCCGCTGCGGGGAGACAGGCGGGAACTGTCAACGCCCGCCCCCCCCCCCCCCGCCCGGCTCCCTGCTGCGGGGAGGGGGGGGGGGGTTGACAGCTTCCGCCCGGCCCTCCGCTGCGGGGAGCCGGGCAGGAGCTGTCAACCCGGCCGCCCGGCTCCCCTCTGCGGGGAGCCGGGCGGGAGCTGTCAGCCCGCCCGCCCGGCTCCCCTCTGCGGGGAGCCGGGCAGCCGGGTTGACAGCTCCTGCCCGGCTCAAAACCCCCCCCATCCGTCCGTCTCCCCGCTGCGAGGAGCCGGGCGGGGGGGTTGACAGCTCCCGCTTGGCTCCCCCCAGCGGGAAGCCCGGCGGGAGCTCTCAAACCCCCCACCCGGCTTCCCGCTGTGGGGAGCCGAGCGGAGGCTCTCAAACGCCCCCCCCACCCGGCTCCCCGTTGCGGGGAGCCGGGCGGAGGGGTTGACAGCTCCCGCTCTGCTCCCCCCAGCGGGGAGCCGGGCGGGAGCTCTCAACCCCCCCCCCCCCCGCCCGGCTCCCCGTTGCGGGGAGCCGGGCGGGGGGGTTGACAGCTCCCGCCCGGCTCCCCCCAGCGGGAAGCCCGGCGGGAGCTGTCAAACCCCCCGCCCGGCTTCCCGCTGCGGGGAGCCGGGCGGGAGCTCTCAAACGCCTCCCGTTGCGGGAGCCGGGCGGGGGGGTTGACAGCTCCCGCCCGGCTCCCCGCAGACGGGAGCCGGGCGGGAGCTGTCAGCCCCCCCCCGTCCGGCTCCCCGTTGCGGGGAGCCGGGCGGGGGGGCGGGGGGGTTTGACAGCTCCCGCAGGGGTCCCTGCTGCGGGGAGCCGGGCGGGAGCTGTCAACCCAGCCGGCTCCCTGGGGCGGGAGCCGGCAGCCCCCAATAACGGATTTCGGATGCATCGGAAATTTTGTCCGTTGCATCCGAAGTCCGTTAAATCGGGGTCCGTTAAATCGAGGGTTTACTGTACTCTGTCTAGGTGAGCAGCCGAACAGGGGCAACGGATTCTTTCTAAAATGGGGGGTGTCATGAAGCCCTGTCCCCTCCATGGCCCCACCCTGATCTGCCCCTTCCTCCAAGTCCCCCCCCCCCCCCAGCCAAGCCAGAAGCCAGAGCCAGGCCAGAGAGCCTGGGCCCCTTCACCTGCACTGGGTGGGGGACCCAAGAGCAGCCCCCAGCCTGTGTTCTTGCCCCCTGACTGAGCCACCCGCTCAGAGCAGGTGGAGAGTCTATGGATCCCCACAGCTGCCTGTGCTGCTCATATCTCAACCCAGATCTGGCTTCTGGCCTAGCTTGGGGGCAGGGCTTCGGGGATCGAAGAGCCGCAGCTGCGCCTTGGTAAGAGCTTCCTAGGCAGCTGTAGGGAGTCACAGACCCTCCATTTGCACTGCCATAGGACCCTGGGGGGTGGGAACATGGGCTTGGGGCTGCTTTGGCTCCCCCTCCTCCCCCCCAGTCCTGGGCAGGTGGAGGGTTCACAGCTCTCCACAGCTCCCCGGACTAGTGGGAGTATTCAGGAGACAGCTGCCCTGATACAGAGGTGCTATGACTTCTAGGGGCCTATCCCAGGTGAGTTTCATTTTGGGAACAGGAGGTTAGTACAGCAGATGGGAGGTGGTAGAGGGTATTTGGCTGCAGCATCAGGAAAAGAGGCAGCATGCTTTGCTAAGGAGAACACACAAGCTGCCTTCAGAAAGGGTGGGAGTGGAGACAGCCAATGCTGTTGTAATGGCTGATGAACCTCCTGTGCAGACCAGCAGTTCTGGAGCAGGACCACAAGCACAGAATTGTGGGAATCCATCATCATGCAGACCTGAGGCAACTGGCCGTGATCCTAGAACTTCCGCATGAGCAGGGGAGCTGGAACAATTTTTCTAGTGGGGGTACAGAGAGCCATTGAACCAAACTGAAAGCCCTCCGTATGATGGAAACCACTTCAAGTTATGGTGTGTGGCAGAATCCCAGTACCCTAGCTCCAGCATCTATGCACATGAAGAAGGCCATTTTCCTGGAGCTGTGTGAAGAGCTTATCCTGCCCCTTCAGTGCCAGGGCATGCAGGTGAGAGACACCACAGACAGAACTGGGCTCCTATTGCTATCTGGAAGCTGGCCAGCCCAGTTGATATGACTGGGGCTTGCTGTAGAACTGCAGGACAGGAAGTCTTACGCTACTGTGGTGAGTATAATTCTGTTTTCTTATTGTACTTCAGCACACAGAGTCATCACAATGATCCATAGTACCTTATAATTTTAAAGTACTTTACAAGTATTAATTAATTAACCTCATAACATTCCAATTGCCTAAAGTACTATTGTACTCATTTCATCACTACCCCACCCTTCATTTCCTTAATTAAGGGAAACATAATTTTCCAATCTACAAAAGACATTTGCTCAGTTTCTTCGATATCATATGCAAGAACAAGTTTCTTACCTATTACTCCTTTAACCCTTTGATAAAACTTGTTATGAGTGATTTGAAGAAGTGCTTGATTGACTACCTTTTTTGGAGAATAATGCATATAACTTCTTCTTAGAGACTAACCAGTTTATTTCAGCATAAGCTTTTGTGGGCTACAGCCCACTTCATTGGATGCATAGAATGGAACAAACAGAAGTAAGATTCATTTATACACACAGAAAGCAAAAAAAAAGTTTTAAGTTACCATACCAATTCTAAGAGGCCGTTACATTTGGATGGGCCATTATCAGCAGGAGAAAAAAACCTTTTGTAGTGAAAAGTGACACTGTTTCTTATCTATGTCTGACAGTTGATTAGAATCTGTAAAAGAGACTAAACTAGGAAAATGCAATCAATTAGTATAATGACAAAGCCCTCATAGTTCCTGTTTAATCCTTGGTTGACAGTCTTTTAGCCTCTCCACAGTTCACTGTTCCCACGTTTGGACAGCTTCTGCAGTGGACAGTTTAGGTGGGGAGTTTTGCTTTAACCCTTTACACTTTCTCTTGGCTGCGGTAGGTGCCTGAGCCATTTGAAGGTATGGCATTGTCAGGTTTTCTTGTGGGATTTCTGTTTTTGGCCAAGCTGCTTGGTGTAAAGTGGGCCTATGGGAATCAAAATGGAGTATACCACTTGTTTCTCTTCATTATTGTTTCTGGATCAATTGTCTTAAAGGTATTAGAATTATTGGTTGGGATTCACCAGCTGCAAATACTTTAGTCTTTCATGAGAGGCATCAATACTCAAGATTGCCTCTTTGCATGCACCTACAGTAAGTTCTATATTTCCCAGAGTTTCTTGTAATAAGCAGCACAATCTTAGATGGGCCTGAAGCATGTTCTGACTTGTTCTTTCCTTATTTTTTCTGATTGCTGTTTGTTCCATCTCCGGTTGCAACCGTTCAACATTTAATTCCTCATTCACCAAGATTGCCTGTGCGTCTTCCTTCTCTTTCTTTACAGCTGACCACTTCCTCCAGTCCCCCTCCCCCCCAATCTTCTGTGTCTGGCACTTCCTGTTTTTCTAACTCTCCAAAATGTTTATTCTGTTCTTCCTCCTGTCTGCTTTTGGCCCTCCATGTGGTAAGTGGTGGTGAGGTTCTCTGTCCTACTGCTTGCTAGCTGTTCTGTCCCTGGTCATACCATGGCTACCAGGATATGGGAAGATGAGTTATCTGGTATTATACTGACAACATATGCAGGTGGCAGCTGCATCTCTATATACATATTGTCGTCATTTTCTACCTCTGGGATATCTTGGGCTTCATGCTCAGCTTCATCTTCAACATGTACTACGTGACAATACATATCCTCCAGAATATATAAAACTAATTTTCTAATGCCTCCGTTCTTTGAGATAATTTTGCTGTTTTCCTGTCTTGGCCAAATGACTGTTCCTGATCTATTATTGCTCACTCTTTCCACATCATAACTTCATAACCATCTTTTTGTAATTGCGGTTTACAGAAAGCCCGTTCTCTTGCAAGACTACCTCTCTGATAGAGGAGCCTGGAATTGACTTCCTCTGTCTGACTAAGCTGTTCTCTTAGGGCTTGTCTACACTACAAAATGAAGTTGACTTAGCTTAATTTGAAGTACAGCCGCCACAGTAATTAAAGCAGTGGATCACGTCCTCACTACACTCCGTGTGTTGGCAGAGCACGTCCCTGACTGAAGTGGGGAATTGTGGGGCACTGACAGCTGGAGCCCCGCTGCTCCAGTGCTGACAGCCTGAGCTGTGAGGTGGGCCGAGAGGAGGTAGCTGACAGCTCAGGCTGTAAGTGCTGGGGAAGAGGGGAAAGTTGCATCTGTCAACCCCATGTGGGGCTTACAGCCAACAGGCAATGTAAGTAATGCAGTGCCTACAGACACTGCATTGCCTTAAGTCAGCAGTTCTCAAACTTTTGAGAAACGCGACCCTTTTTTCTCTTCCTAGGCGGCGCAGCAGACCCTTGTATATCCACCGAAAAGCCACCGATTTGATTAGTTCCGCATTCGGCGGACATACCGAGCGCTTCCAAGAGTGCTCAGTATGTCCACTGAAAAGCCGCTGAATCGTCCTAAGTGCTATGCCTCTCGTGGAGGTACAGTTATTAAGTCAATGTAGTGAGTGACTTATAACAGCTGGAGCAACACTGTAGTGTAGAAATTTATATAGTTAGGTAGACATAAGCTGCCTTTTCTCATCCTCTGTAGTGTAAGGGGACAAGGAGGGGTCAGTCAGGGGACAAGTAGTAGGGAGGCTTAGATAGGGAGTGGAGTCCTTTGGGGCAGTCAGGGGCAGAGGTCCCAGGAGGAAGCACTCAGGGGACAAGGAGGGGACGTTCTGAGGAGGGCAGTTGGGAGCGGGGAGTGGAAGGGGGTGGGACTAGGGTGGGATTCCCCCATGAGGGTGCATGCTCAAAAAAAAATTTCTGTTAGGGGTGCATGATCAAAAAAGTTTGGAGACCCCTGGTGTACACATATCCTTTGCTCCTGGAATAAATCTTGTCTTGCCTCATCCAACTGTTCTATTTTTTTCTTCAAATTTCTTCCCAGTGCATTACATGCAGTATATACACATTCCACGGCTATTTCTTTTACCTCTTGAGGAGTTTTCTTTAACTTTTCTTCCTCGGGGAGAGAACACATTAGGTTCCATGGATCTTGATGTTCAAAGATGTCTTTGTTTTTTTGCTATCCCTCCCCCCCTGGGTTTTAATATAATAGTGTACAAAAGCTTCCAGGGGTGTCTGTGGGGCCATTGGGGCAAATGCCTGAATTGGCACCTGACTCTGTACCATAACTCCTTTAGTAGTTCCTGCTTCGGAAGGCATCTCTTCCTTGCTCCCTATGCCACAAAATATCATATAGAGATTTTCCCAACTAAGAAGTACTTATGGTGTTTACTTCCTCTTCAGCTATTAACAGCCGGAGTACACTCAGAGGAGGGGCGGTGATCTAGGACCTAGAGGATCAAGGAAATATGTGTGCACATATTTCCTTGATCCTCCGTCAGTAGTACAGTCCAGAGGAGTCCAAAGTTTGGAAAGCTTATTAAGAGAGTTTTGGGGAGCTTATTAACGACGCCTAACCGTCTGACTCACTCTGCCACACCTGACAGAGTCTCTATGGTTCCCTCACATACAAGTGCTATTATCTATTTGGAACTACCTTAATAATTTTCCCTTTCAATGGGGAAGAGCTCCGTTCTTATGTTACATAAACAGACAAGAAAAACCACACAAAAATGCAACAACAAGCATAAGCAAGAAAAGACAGCCCCCTCTTGTAGTTACTATGAGCATAACAGACTCATTTGCTTACATGAAATGATTTTTCATCAGTTAATTACATCCATAAGGTCTAAAGCAGTCTTTATCTCCACTGTCTTTTCTGTTTTCCATAGAGCATCACATACCATTATGTAGACTTTCTTTATTTAAAATGGATTTGGCTCTGTTTGCTACAGTTTCAAGCTCAGCAGAGTGAAAGTCACCTCTGTTACCGGTACTTGTTTTGGATTTAGAGCCTCCAGGAACCCATGAAGACCAAGGAGAGAGACATAGATATTCACAAGAACAATTTCTAGTTTGCCTTACAAGTTTTATTAGAAACACAAAGTTATGATTATCCATCAATCCCAAAAACGCCCCCGCACAAGTTACAAATATAGTCATACTCACTCAGAGATATTCTTAGCGTCTGACAGATTCTTCGGCAATTGATCACCAGTAGAGGAATGTGTCCTGCTGGAGTTTTCCTGTAGGTCCCAATTTTACCCCATCTGGGAGTCCTTTTTTATATTGTAAATTTGACTACATCTAACACTCTACACATGTGAATGAAAGTGTCAGTCCTCCTTTCCCTTGTCTGTATTTCTGCATTCTAAGAATATTCAGAGGCCCTGCTTTTCATAGGTTATTTGTAGTTTCTCTTATTTTCATTAGCATCTACACATAGTAGGTGATCTGAACTCAGGACGTATTATAAATGATGTTACAAAAAGGTATCTGTCATTTCGAATAGTACCGTATATTGCAGTCAATTTCTGTAACATTACCTGCTGCCACATGTTTCCAGTAGTCTTGTGATCTTGTGACATAAGTAAGTGACCCAAAAATGACCCCAGGTCAAGTATTTCTTAAGCCTATGGCCTACTATGGCTAAAGCTGAAATCTTACAGAACTCAGCCTGTAAAGTCTTGTGTTTCATCCCTGCTTTACTTAGATACCTAATGCATATTTATCACTCCTAAATGCTTATCAATCTTATACTTCTATGATCCTACAACTTAAATCAGCATACAGTGATTATATATAACATGGCATATGAGTTAATCAGAACATTACCCAAAAATAAATGAAAATAAAATGAACTAATTGGCTACAACATTTGGGGTACAGTGTGTAGAATACCCTTCATGTTATGTTGTGCAATGCACAACATACCCCAATATGTGAGGAGAAGGAAAAATACTTTGGCCAAGAATGGGTTGTAGATTGTGCAGCATGCCCTGTACTGGTAGCCTGGTCTATCAAGAACCCTGCATAGCGCCCTTAACCCATCCATCATGAAATGGGGCTCTGTGTTTGGAGGAGTGCTGATCACTCTCATGGAGTTACCAGACTTGGAGTTATTGTCCTTGGCCTTCCAGTATTGACTCTTAACATTCTTGACCTTCTCCTGGCACAGAGATCCCATCTGGTGGAGCCCTTGCTCTGCCTGCTCTTTGGAGATGTCATCACAGAACGATGAATTCCGGGTCTTGGTCTCCAAATCATCTTCTTTGCTGGCCTCACACCGGAGGCCCTGCAGAACTTGGGCGTCAGCCTCTGGTTAGCTGGCAGCATGCTAGGAAGAGGTCTTCGTGGATTCCATTCCAATCAGACAGAGTTCTGTACCAGAGACATGCTGTTGCTTGTACTGAAAGCCACAAGTGAATGTGGGTTTCAAACCCAGAACCTGCCTAGATGAACAGCCCAGTTCTGGGAAAAGGATTATGGGAAGGCATTTTAAGACTTGTCTGCATCAACACTACAGACTTGTTCAGACAGGTTGGGCTTACCCAAGCTATAGTCTATGCCACTCTGAGGTGAGCCAACTTGAGTTAAAAGAATCACCAAACTTGAGAGAGTGGTTGTTGTATGTGGGCAGGTCGAGAAATTTGAAGCAACACTTGAGTTAACTTGAAATGAAAACAAAGCCCGATGGAGGAAGATACTGACTTTAGTAGGAAAGAGGCAACTTGTGGGAGTCACTATAGTAAAACTAGAGCTAAGAGACCTATTTCGCAAGTTTTAAAGAGACAAACTTTGGAAATCTGACCCTGGGAATTGTCCTCCAGTCTTTCCAAAGCCTCTCATTTCCTTTTCTGGAAAGCCGGCCAGTCTGTGTTTTTGTGAGGAAAGTACATTTGCATAACCTTCATTTTGTTAGTTAAGTTTATTGTGTGGGAGTAACCTGGAGTTCAAGTTTTATTCAAAGCCACTAACCTCTTGGCAGGGAAGTTGTGAATCTAAAGACAAAATCTAATACTTGCTGGATAATTAATAATTATCTCTTCAAAGAAATAAAACCAGAACTTCCCTGGTCTGATGATTCCTGGCACCACACCACAAACAGATATATTTCCTCCTGGAGTGTGTGATTGCATCCTCAGGAAGTACATCCCACATAGTGTGATCAAGAGTCTGGGTGTATGATTATTGGTTGAACAATAAACAAACCAAATTCCAGAAGAACCCAAAGTAGAACATCACTTCATATGCAGATGTGTCAGTCCTACAATAGTTACTAACATACTACATTAGTATGTATAATGAAAGTGTTGTCAGTGACAGGGGAACACTCAATCCTGCGCAGCCTCATGAAAGCTGGAAAAAAATATCCATTAACTGATTATATCAGAGCCAGTGATCAGTAAACAAGCAGGGTCACAAGAGAGGTCAATACCACAGGCCCCTCGTACACAAGGCAAACACTACTTAGGGCTTGTCCTCACTGGGGGGGATCGACGGCAGATACGCAACTTCAGCTACGTGAATCACGAAGCTGAAGTTTGCGTATCTGCCGCCGACTTACTGCCCGTCCCCACAGCGGTGGCAGTTGGCGGCGCGCTCCCGCGTCGACTCCAGCTTGCGCCTCCCGGCAAGAAGGAGTTCCGGAGTCGACGGGGGAGCCGCGGGCGATCGATTTATCACGTCTTAATGAGACGCGATAAATCGATCGCCAGAAGATTGATCCCGGACCAGCCTAGTGAAGACAATCCCCTAGTGTGTAACATGGCATATCAGCTTTTTAAGCCTGGTAAGGGAAGCCTCTGGGGCCTGTGCTATCCTGTGCCACATTCGTATCTAGTGCACGAACCCTGGATCATCAAACACAGATAACTAGAGGAAATGGTTTCAGGAAGACAGTGGGGGAGGGATATCTTAGTGGTTTGAGCATTGGCCTGCTAAACCCAGGATTATTAGTTCAATCCTTGAGGGGGACATTTAGGGATCTGGGGCAAAAAATCTCTCAGGGGACAGTACTTGGTCCTGCCTAGTATAAGCAGGGGACTGGACTCGATGACCTTTCAGGGTCCTTCCAGTTCTATGAGATAGGTATATCTCCATATATTTATATTTAACCCACACTCTCATTCACCAGCTAATTCACACCCCACTGCACTAAACCCTGCAAATCCAATCCATCCCAGTCCTTCCCCAGCTCAGCAACCTCTACGCTAACCCAACCTGCTCAAACACCCTTACAGCCCAGACTGAGAATCCTCCCTCTCATCTTGCCTGACCTCTCCACAGCTTGAACCCTGATGCCTCTCCAACACCACACCCCCAGTCTCAGGATCAACACGCAAATACCTCAAACCTGCCAGGCTCAGAAAAAAACCTCTCTTCTTACCTGACATCTACTGTCACCAGGTTCAGGAAAAAATCCCTCAAAATTCCCCTACCCCACTTCCTCCTCACTGGGCCGAGAGAAGCAGGAGCAGAGGCAGCATGGAAAGACACTGGGAGCAAGGAGCCCTATACTCTGCCTCTATATGGCTACTCTGAACTAGCACCATAGAAGCTTGTGTGCGCTGCTCAGTGCCTCCTCCCATTCCCAGCTGCAGTCTATGTGCTCTAGAGACTCCTGCCATGCTGGTGGCAGCAAGATTCACTGCAGCTTCTAGAGGAATGTTCCAACAAGAGTCCCCTGTCCACAAAGGTTGGTACTGTCCCCTGCAGTACAGCTACACAGTGTTCGCAGTATGGCTGACAGCTCTGGGCTATTTGATGGGGCTTTTGCCACGTAAAGACTATTGAAGCAAATGCAGCGATGCCCTAAACTCATCTTGATGGCATGTCTCTGGATGTAATGTGATACCTTTTGAGCACCACATCTGATCACTTCCAGAATTCCAGGAAATGTTCTAGGCATCAATAGGCAGAGCTAGGGATGTAACATTTCCAGAAATTTTGATGGCCTGGGTAAAAAACACTCTTTTCCCCTATGAAAATGGATACTCTGGAAAAAATTGAAATATCTGTAGTAGGTACTTGCTTATCAAAGCTAAACTTTATTTACTTCTTTAATAATCAGAAATGTATTCTATATACTTTAGCTAGCACATAAAGAAATTACTGTTTGGAATACTAATGAGATAGATAAGTACTTTAGTTTTAATCTGAATAATAATGACAAATATAGCTAGTATTAGGGCTGGTGCTGCAGTTTCACATGAAGGTATTTTTAACCTTTATGTCGCATAGGAAACAAATATAAAATGTTGAAAACAGAAAGTACCACTATTGTTATAAACTAAAAGGAAGGTTATATCCTTTGGGCTCAGAATTAGTATGTGAATAGACGTGACATAACGTCATGCAGGTACTGTACAAAAAACCTCATATTTCTAGAGAAACATTCATTTTGCATACTTACTAGTTATTATGTTGGTGGTCAGCAGTAATAATATTATTTTAACCATTCGTCTAAATTTTTTTCACTGTTCATTCCAAGAGAAAATATTTCATAAAACAGTTACTTTTCAATTTTCCCTCAAATTGCCAATTTCTCCATACTGGACCTCAGGGGGAAAAAAAATTTTCACACAAGTTCCAATTTTTCTTCTAGACCCTCACATCTGCAGAGCCCTATTGATTTTGATAAAAATTAGAAAATCCATTTGCCCTTAACGTTGCTTTCTGCTGAGACTTACCTATCTGTTGTGGGGTGGATGCTGAGACAGCAGAGGGAGTCAGAGGAAGAGGAGAGAAAAGGACATTTCTCTGTTTCTTCCAAACATGTTGCCTCACCAAACCTGCTTTATGGTTGGGGGGAGAAAGAGAAGCAGAGAGGATACCAGCCATAATCCTGTCCCTTTCCATCCAGGGATGTTGATGGATTTAAGCCTCCTTCACTGAAGGCTAAAGGTAGTGAAAATGGGGGACTCAGAGCCATGGCATGAAGGGAAGAGGAGAATGTGGGGGCCAGATACAGTCCCTGTCATGAAGGGGGAGTTTGCAAGAGGCCCCTAAAATAGAAAGAGATGGAAGGGAGCATATGTAGCGATCTGGTGAGTGTGTACAAGAGGACCACCTCTGTGCCCACTAAATAGAGGATTTGAGCTGTAACAGTCCAATAACAGATCCAGTGTTGGCTCTTTAGCTCAAGCTGTGGAAGCTTATTCTTTTAGCTCTAGAAATTCCCAGTTCAGCCCCTGGTGTATCAGCCAAGAAGGCAGCCATCTTACCCCCAGCTTGTGGGGCAAACAGAGGAATGCCAGGACCCCCTGGTATGTGCAGTGGGCTTTGGACTACAGCAGCAATGAAGTGCGCCGTCCTCTAGTAATGAGTTTCCCCTGCCTGGGAGGGAAAATGCTTTTTGTTTGTTTGTTGCCACAGTCTCTCCTGAGAGGGTCTGTGACACCACAACAAGATGGAGCAATACACTCCTGGGCAGAGGAAGATTGCTTCATCTTTGCATTGGATTTTGACACAGACTGTAGAGAGAGAAAGCTAATTAAAAATAGAACACATTGGAAGGGGAATCTGTTTCTTTTGAAATCTGAATCTTGCCACATAGAGGAACTGAGTTTATATTGGATCTTCCCACTGACCAAATCGCATAATGACAGATGCTGGTTTGTTTTAATTATAAACTTGAATCACATCTGATATTATGGTTTCGATAAAGAGGGAAGGGACCTTCTAGCATATATAAAGCTCTTCCAATCAACTAGGAGAAGAGACACTGAAGACAGGTGAGTGAAATACCAAGCTCATTCAGAGTGGGACTTAGTCTCAATTGTGCTCATTAGTAAATCCTATGGGTGGTAATGGAAGGGCAATTTCTTACTCACTGGAGTCAATGAAACCTTGAATAAGGGGCAGGGAGTTCAGGGGACAGGGAGCTGAGGGGTCGGGTAGGAGCTGGGGTCCCAGGGTGGTGGTTGGGGAAGTTTCAGGAGGGGGTGTTCAGGGGACAAGGAACAGGATGGGTTGGGGGCAGTCAGGGGCAGAAAGGGAGTGGGGGTCTGATGGGGGCGGAGCTTTCCGCACCCAGCCCTCCATACAATTTTGGAACCCCAATGTGTCCCTTAGACCAAAAGGTTTGCCCACCCCTGTTCTAAGGGCTTATGTAAAGAATGATACCACAGATAGCCCCAATACTCTATTATCTTTATCTTGTCACGTGGTTGGGATCTTTTCGGGCTTTGTTTGGTCCTCAGTGTGTGTGTCTCTTTGATCCACCCCGAGGCTCCCCCCAAGTTATCCAACTCCATAGTTCTAGTTCTGTAGCCTGATTCTGGGGAAAAGAACCTTATCACAGTCAGATCAATTGGTCATCATTACAATCGTTATTAGCCTCTAAAAGAGGCAGACATCGGTACTTCTTCACAGTAGGATTGTACATTTACATACTTTAATTTCTTTGAAGACTTTGATTTATTTTCTGACTTGGGTGTTTGAGAAGAACCATCCCCATGCTACTAATGCTGATGACTCTGGCCCTTGCTGCCCTCATTGGTGAGTCTGGGGTCTATTTCTATTTCAGTAAACTCACTGCCAAAAGCAGAAATGTAAAAAGATATTTGTGGGGGTAGGGGGGGTGATAGTTTTACCTTTTTGGCATCCCTGGGGACGAGGGGAGCACCTCTCTCATCCTGGACATCCTTCTCTGGACAGCAGCTTGACTGTTGCCTTGGCTGAAGACTTGGGGTACTGTCCTCTGGCTATGCCTCTTTGGGCATGTGGGGTTAAAGTAATCCAAAAGAAAAAGGCAAAATACCTCCATGGCCAGCCAGAGGACCAGTGCCCCACAGTCTCATGTACAGTAAAGGCCAATAGATCTTGGGAGGAAGACTTGGGCTTCTTATCCCTTTTGTGTCTAAACAACTGAGGATGAGTCCCAGGGCTCTGAACATAAACGCTGCTCCTGCCTTTCCTCAGGGCAACTACTGTACGTGGAAGAATGAGTTTGGTTCAAGAGCAACAAGATAAATTACTTCAGACTAATTTGGCTCTTAGGATCAAGAATGACTCCTGCAAGAAGTGGCAGTAGGGTGGTCTCAGGGAGGGGCACCTGATATAGAGGATAAGAGGCTTTCATGTGTTGCCTCTTTTAGAGCCAAATTAAAAGAGAAATCAGCTTTCACAGGACTGTTCCTTCACAGAGGCAGTGACTTCGGGCTAGCAAGTCTTCCCGTCCAAGAGAAATAGAAAGTCTGGTTCATGACTTTGAATTCTTTTAGCTTTACTTATCTTCACAAAAGTTTCCTAGTATAAGATATCTCCATTTAATTGGTCAGATACTTCTGAGGGTCAGACTGGATGCTTTGGTGACATAAACAAGGTTGATACTACTGGGGCTTCCTGCAGAACTACAAGAGCAGAAGGCTTACACTACTGTGGTGAGTATAATTCTGCTGTTTTGTTGCTGTATTTCAGCACACGGAGTCATCACAATGATTCACAGTACTTTACACCTTCAAAGTACTTTACAAGCATTCATTGATTAAACCTCATAACATTCCTATTGGCTAAGTACTATTGTCCTCATTTCACAGATGAAGAAATTGACAGCAAGGAGGACTTAATAAAATTTTGGCTTTAATGTAGTTGCACTTCAAATGATTTTGGCCCAGAAAGGTGACAAAAAATTTTTTCACAAGTGGCTTCTGATTTTTTTAGGTGCCCAACTTCAGACATATAGGGTCTGATTTCCAGAAGTGCTCATGTAGGCACCTCGAATTAAAGTTATCAGGATCTGTGAGTACTCCAAACCCTCAAAAATTAGGCTACAGATCTCTCTGTTTGGACCACCCAAAATAAACAGTCACTTATTAAAATTTGGCCCAACTGAATCTCCCAAGGCTAGTCAGCAAGGCTACGGCAAAGCTGGGATTTTATTTGGGAATTCCTGACTCTCAAACTCTTGTTTAGTACTCGCTATTTTATACCAGCTATAGGTATATCAGATCAACAGTTAAACTGGTATTGCTGGTAAAAATCAAAGGATTGAGATTCCCTCCTAATGGAGCATGAAATGGTGCTGAGACTCCAAAAGAACCTGATAGGAAAGTGCAACTATTGGAAACTATCTCAAATGACAGCTTCCCATTCCCATAAGTCTTCAGTGTTGGTCCCTAAGAATCCCACCATTCTGAATCCCCCCTCTCAACTTCAAATATTACAGTCCTGTCCTTCCGGCCATAGGGGGCTAGATGGGACTCCTCTTAGTTCTTGTTAACATCACTCCTGCATCATGCAGAGAGTGACAGGCTGCAGCTGATTTCTCTTCAGAATCTGAGCACTCTCCCCCTTCACCTCCTCAGCAGCCCATTCACCTTCATCCTGGGGCCTAAGAACTAAATCCGGGTTTTCCACATTATTTCAAGGCACCATTTTATTTTATTTTTGCCTTGGTGCATTGTTAGAATTCATAATGTAAAATTCACAATGCACATGACTCTCACACGGGCTATCAGATGACAGAAGAGAAATCTGTGCTTAGGAAATCTCTTGTTGATACTAAAATTTTTAAGAAAATGTCTTTACTTTTCCACTTCCTACAGGAGTTCCTGCTTCAGAAAAGATTGCAGAGAAAGACTTACATACTATGAACAATTATAAAGCCATCATTAAGAGTGCTAGCAGAAAAAGATGTATGGATCCATCTGTGATTGCTGGTATCATCTCTCGAGTGTCACAGGCTGGAATGGCCCTAAAAGATGGCTGGGGTGATCATGGAAATACATTTGGTTTGATGCAGGTCAGTAATTATCAATAAACTAAGAATAATTATATATACAAGTGTTTCGCAGGTAGCCACCTCATTTCTCAATAGTGCAG
Organism: Sternotherus odoratus; assembly: GCA_032164245.1. NCBI lineage: Eukaryota > Metazoa > Chordata > Testudines > Kinosternidae > Sternotherus > Sternotherus odoratus. Next base: position 202,049,743 of record JAVMKO010000001.1, on the reverse strand, counting down.
CTCAGGCTGAAATTGATACTTGCACACTGCTGGAAAATGAACTATTGCTGAGGCAGCAGTGCCTTGCACTGGCATGTGTCAGACCTGGCAATATAGAGGCTGCCTCTTCTGCTGCAGTCTGAACATCAATTAACTCCACTGGTTTAATGGAAGTCCCTAAAGAGACCGACCATTTTACCCTTCCACCTAGAAATTCCATGTCTTGGTTTTAATATTTATTTATTTATTTAGGCAGTATCAACTGGTTTACAAATCCCCGCTGTGTAAATATCAGAGACAAAACAATAGTCGTTAAAGTCGCAAGCTTTTGTATAAAGAGACATTACACAGTAAGACAGTCTTCAGAGCTCTCTGTTTATTACCGTCTTACCTCTTTACAACACCTATGATGTTATTTTCAATGATTTTATCAAACTGAGTGGAATCTCTGATTGAATGTTTTGAACAGACCAGGAATGGTTCTCAAATTATAATATTCAAAAAAATGTGGATAGCTGTGTTGCTTTTGTTGCAGTGAATGTACTCTGAGTGTTCATTAGGATAACTAAACATTTAAATATCTATTTGTCCTCAGTTTCTTTGGGTGGGTACATAATAGATGCATTATATTTGCATAACAACCTCCCATATTTTTGGGACTATTCCTTGAGAGCTGTACTGGTTTTTTCCTCCACTAAGAGGTATCAGTAACACAGCATCTACTAGCAAATGAGCGATTAATTTTTCATTTCCTTTTGTGTGACTAGTCCTACTAGGAAGGCTTAGGAGGGTTCCCAAAGGATCATTTGGTGATAAATATTGAACAAGTTGTGACATTTGGTTACAAATTGTATCTCAATACTATCCAATGACCATATGTGTATAAAATCTCTTTCACCACAGTTTCTCCAATCCTTATTGCCGATCTATAAAAATCTCCTCTTTCACTACTATTTCTCAACACTACTCTGTCTCTCAGTCTCTCTAACTTCATTAGTTGGGGATTTGTCCTGCTTTGAGCAAGGGATTGGACTAGATGACTTCCTGAGGTCCCTTCCAATCCTGATATTCTATGATTCTATGATTTCTCTGGTGTTATTTGTCTATACAGATCCTTTTCCCTGTGTGTCATATGCAGATAGGGTTTTTTTGTTAAGAAAGTTGGGTACGAAGATTTGTATTGATTAGTTATAACTTTTTGTTTCATAATTGATCAGTTGCCATTGCTTCTGTTAGAGTTATCTTGCTGTATAAAACAGCTTTCTTAGAAAGTTGAAAACATAATGCCTAACTCAAATGTACTGGTCCCATAGGAGAATGGGCCTGTTAATGGTCATTTTTATCTCTAAATAGGTTAGTAAAAGTTTCTTTACTGAACAGCTTCCCATTTGTATCCCATGGCTCTACCAATCTTTAAAGCTCATTGGTTTGTGATTTGGATTACATTCTGGATTATTCACAAGGGGTGTTTTGGTGAGGGAAAATAATTTACTTTATTTCTGCTTTCATCACAAAGACATAGAGTAGCCTTTGCATATGTATAATTTCTGGAGGGTGTGGGATTTTTTTGTTAATCTATAGTGACCTAGAGATGTTTACACTGCCACAATTTTCTTGCCTAATAAAGATGCAGTGTTCGGCAGGGTTAGAGCACCCTCCAGTCCACTGTTGCTTTGTGTTGGCTGGCTTCATAGTATCAGACTGTTTCGAATAGCTAGTCCACCCTGTTCAGTGGGTCTGTACAAGGTATCTCTCCTTATTCTTGATCTTTTCTTATTCCATATAAAGTGCAACAAGATCCTCTGTCTTCCTGCTAGGGTTTTAGTTGGGATGATCACGGAAAGATTTTGAAACAAGGAAGCTATCCTTAGCAAAATCTTCATTTTGAGTGTGGCTGTTCTTCCCAACCAAGAAATTGCATACGTCCCCCAGCATTTCACATCTTTTTTCATTTGCTGAAGTGGTGGCTTGACATTTACATTGTAGAGCTCTTATGGGTTGTTTGATATTGAATTCCCAGGTATCTTATAGAATTTATTGCCCATTTGTACCCAAATGTTTTCTGAAGGAATGACTTATCAGAGTCTGGCAAATTTACAGCTAGTAAATTTCAGATTTGGCATAATTTGCTATACATCCAGATGTTTTCCCAAAGTCATAGAATACTTTAGAAACTAAGTTTAGGGAAATCTTTGGTTTAGATAAAAATAACATTACATCAGCTGCACACAGCACTTGTTTCTGGTGGGTTCCCACAAGTTTCATTCCTGTGATAAATTCATTGATCCTTTTCCTTTGAGCAAAAAGCTCCATGACCAATGGAAAAAGTAAAAAAGACAATGGACCTCCCCGCCTAGTCTCTCTGTGTAATAATTCAAATGGGGGACATTTAACCCCATTAACTCACAGAGCTGCTTTCGGGCTGGTGTAAAGAGCTGTATCTGATTAAGGAACTGGGAAGCAATGTCCACACAGGATAGGACTTGCAACATTCTATTCCGTCGAAAGCTTTCTCTGTTGCTGATCTGGCATTATGAATGATTCCAAGGACTCTCAGAATATTGCCTGACGTTTGTCTGGTGTTAACGAATCCTCTTTAATTTGGATTTATAGAAGATAGGAGCGTGGACTGCAATAGGCTATTTTAGTATTTTTCCTAAAAAAATTATGCCATGATTCGGTAGTGATGAAGGCCTACAAGAGTTGCCTACAGGTCTTTTCCAATTTTAGACAGAACAACCGCAGTAGCTTCTTTCATAGGTTGTGTAAGTTCCTTCCCTAACAGAATAACATTAGAGGTTTCTGTCAAAGGACTCACTGACTTATACCTCCTTAAATTTCTTATAAAATTCAGCTGGAAAGCCATCAGCTCCTGGAGTTTAACTGATTCTCATATTTTCTATTGTCTCTAAATTTCTTCTTCTGTTATTTCTTTGTCAAAAATGTCTTTGTTAGTTTAGTTTCCCTTTGGCAAGCCTGCTGCTCCCACATATTTCTGAATAACTTCAGAGCTTGGTCTATCTGAGGAACAGAGGTTTTTAGAATAAGAAGCAAAAGTAGCACATATTTCATTACAGTGTGTAACTCTCTTCTGCTGATTATATCTAATGGAGGAATAATATGTTGCTCTTGAATCCCTTTAAACCAGAGGTTTTCAAACATTGTCACAGGAGACTCCCTAAGCAATGAAAAAAATTGTGTCCCCCCCCCCCCAGTTTACTAAGACAGTAGAAGGAACTGAAAAACCCTTTACTTTGCACAAATACGAGTAATGGACTAAAAGGTCTCTAAGCAACAAGTTATAATAAGAGTATGAGTGTCAAAACTACTGCTTTTATTTCAGAAATCACCTTTTGTGCTCAGGGCCGGCGACAGAAATTTTGGGGCCCCCTACTCTGATCGTTTGTGCCCCCCCCGTCTATTCTCCTTCCCCCCCCCCCCGCCTGACCCGGCCCACCCAACCTAATCTCCTCCCCCAGCCTAACCTCCCCTCCCCACCCATCCCTGCCTGGCCCACCCCGCTGTTGGGGGTGATCTTCCTTTACCCCTGCCCAGCCTCCCCCCATCTACGAGTCTCTCCGGCTCCCGCCGCGCCCCACCCCCGCCCCGCGTGCTCCCCAGCGGCCAGCCCGCAGGTGTCTCGCCTGCGCCAGCGGCGGCCTCAGCGTCGCTCCTGGTTCCGGTAGGCTCGGGGCTCCGCGGCTGCCCCGCCTCCCCCCGCTGGGCTGCCATTGGCTCCCGTCCTCGGGTCTCCCCAGCCCCACTCGCTGGCCCCCGTGGAGCGGCGCTCGCTCTCCGATCGCTCCGGGGAAGGGGATGGAGATGAACGTGGTGCCCTAATGCCCACAGCTCTCTGGGGCCGAGCGCAGCCGGGTCTGGAGAACTGCCCCACGGAGAGACCCTGGAGAGGCTGAGCCGGGCTGGGAACCAGGGGCTGGGGATGCTGCGGGGGGTCCAAGGAGCCTGGTTCCCAGCCGGGGCGCAGGGTGCGGCTGGGCTGGTCCCGGGAGAGAGGGACACTTCCCCGGCCGGGGGCGCCAGCCAGTGACCAGAGCCCGGCGCCGCCGCTGCCGCTGGGTCTCGGGCGGGGCCGATCGGGAGCTCTCCAGCCCGCCCCGGGACCCCTCTGCCCCCAGCTGGCAGTGCCAGGTGCGAACCAGGCCCGGCTCCCCCTTACCTCGGGTTCCGGCTGCGGCAGGCCCGGGCCCGGCTCCGCTCACATCCTCCGCCGGGCCTGGGCGGGCTCCGATCCCGCGGCGCCCCCGCTCCTGGGCCGGCCGCAGCCTCTCGCTGCGCTGGCAGGCCCGGCAACAAGGGGGGACGACTATGGGTACAGCTGTGTACCGGCCCCCGGACTTAAAGGCCCCCCCTTAAGTCCGGGGTCTGGTACTGCTCTACCCGTAGTACCCCCCTGTCGCCGGCCCTGTTTGTGCTAGCTCCCAGTTCTGTTCAAAAGGAGAACAAATCCCAGCAGCTAAAGGAAAGCTGCACACACTTTTTAGGCAATCATAACACCAAATAAGCATAGATTGTGTCAGTACTCACCAGTCCTTCCAGGTCAGTGGGAAGAGAGAGCTTGTCTGGCTGTACAAAGTAGTGAGATTCGGGAACTCTTGGCGAGCTGGAGTTCCGGAGTCGATGGTGAGCGCCGTTATCGATATAAATGAGACGCAATAAATCAATCTCCAATAGATTGATCACTACCCGCTGATCCGGCGGGTAGTGAAGACATACCCAGAGACATCTCCTGCCTACCTACCTCTCCAGCGGCCTGTTCCAATCTGCCTGAGACTCTGCCCCCGCCTAAGCAGTGCAGATGGCTGGAGAGGAGGGGCGCGTATTCTTTTGGGTCATAAATTCCAAGGCCATAATGGAATTGTGAGCACAGGGTCTGACCTCCTGCTCTCGACCCCACACTTCGCTCACCTTTGTGTCTCCCTTCCCACCATGTAGGAAAATGAAAGGAACAATCGGCTGTTGCCACTGAGCTACCCCTGCCCTGCTGTGCCGCTGCTCCACATAGGCTGCACCGTTCCTGTTCTGGATTTTAAAGGGGAGTAGCCTCTCTCTGCAGGAGCCAGTAAGCCCTGCAGTAGCAGCCTCTGCTGGAGACAGCCAACCAATAGCTGAGGCTACCAACCATGGTATTTAGTGGGAGATGCAGCATCAGCACGTACCATGCATTCTGCATGGTAGGTCATGCTGGCTGGGGAAGGACCATGTGTTCTTCAATACGGCATTCCCTCATGAGATGTGACCTCACACGCATCATCCAGGCATAGGCGGGGCCACACAGGGAGGGGCAGGCCCACACGATTCCCAGAAGTGCCAAAATGTCCAGTATTTCAGGAACGCGTTGATGGCCACCCAGGAAAGATGTCATGGAAAAACTACAGCTTGAGGCCTTTGAGTGTGAGTTCTGAACACTCTCTGGGTTTTTCCGTAGTTAAATCTTTCTGCTGCTAATGCTAAAATTTAACCGTAAAATCTTTGTGTCTACAACTATTAGTCCCAGATTGCGGGGAGCAGAGCAGTGCCCTATGTGCTCTCTCCTCTTTCACCTCTTCCAAAAAGCTCAGATTTCACAACTCCACAATTAAAGGTTTTACATACAGGATTGGGTTTACTCCTTCAGCATTTTCAGGCACTCTTAATTCTGATGTTCCTTCATGTTCTGTTTTCTATATCATCTCTCTCTGTTCCATCAGTGCCATGTGGCTCAGCAGCTCTCTCTCTCTCTCTCTCTCTCTCTCTCTCTCTCTCTCTCTCTTGCTTCTCTTAGGCCAGTCTCTAGGATAGTAACTTGATCTTCCAGGGCAGTAACTTCCGTCTGTACTGCTAGAAGCTTGGTTGTCGGATCATCTCTCATGGCATTAATCTCAGAGATCAACTCCCAAATGTCCACCGTGGTGGCCATTTGATTTTCTTCAGCCCTTGGCATTTCTTCCTGCTTCGGCTGCCATGTGCTCATTTGGAGTCTGAAAGGTTTCTCCACACTGTGAGCCAGAAACACTCTTACTGAGGTATTCTTTTCTGTTTTCAGGGTGAATCCACCTCCTGAAACCCCATGCTCCCTATTTTGGATGGAGTTTAGTAGATCTAGGGGTTGATGGGGGCAGATTACTTTGCTATCCTCTCAGAGTTCAGACTTCAGGTAGCCATTTTAGTCCATCCCCCTGCTAGTCTCCAGAAATTCAATTTCTTAGCAGCAACAGCTGCTGCACAGGGAAAAGCCTCAGGCCAAGAAATGAGGTAAAAACTGGGAGACCCACAGTGACAGGATGGACTTTATCCACAATGTAATGCCACAGTGACGTGAGTGACAACAAGAGATATTCAAAATATTCACCTAACACCTTAAAGCACAGCCTGCTTCTGCCAAGCCTTTCAGTGATAATCCAACGATTACTTATGTGTGCTAGGAGTTTTCTTTTTGAACTTTTGTAGTACTTTGCATACTAGTGGTGTACTGTAAAGGACTGAAATTTTTAAGGATGAGACATAGAGCTTTGCTGGATTGTGTCCTTATCACAGGGGTGGGCAAACTACAGCCTGCAGGCCACATTCTGCCCGCGGGCCCCTCCTGCCCAGCCCCTGATCTCCTGGCCGGGGAGACTACTCCTGTCCTCTCCCCCGCTGTTCTTCCTCTCCCAATGCCTCAGCTCACTACACTGCTGGCGCACCGCTCTGGGCGGTGGCACTGTGAGCTCCTGGGGCAGCTCAGCTGCTGGGCCCAGCCTGACCTGTTGCTCTGAGCTGCGCGGTGGCATGGCTGGCTCCAGCCCGCGGCATGGCTGTAACACCACTAGCCACCGCAGCATAATAAGGGCGCAGGGAGCGGGTGGGGGAGGGGGAGTTGGATAGAGGGAAGGAGAATTCAGAAGGTGATGGTCAGGGGGCGGAGGTGTGGATAGGGGTCGAGGCAGTCAGAGGGTAGGGAACAGGGGGGTTGAATGGGAGCAGAGGTTCCAGGGGGAAGTTAGGAAGAAGGGGGGGTTGGATGGGGTGGCAGGGGGCAGTCAGAAGTGTGGGTTCCGGGGTGGTAAGGAGATAGGAAGCAGAGGTGTGTGGATGGGGCAGGGGTCCCATGGGGTGCCATCAGGAAATGGGGGGTTGGATGGGCCAGGAGTCCCAGGAGCGGGGGCCCTCCATACAATTTCCAAAACCTGATGCAGCCTTCAGGCCAAAAAGTTTGACCACCTCTTCCTTATAGTATAAGCTTCTTGGAGCAGGAAGAGTGGGGCAGGTATACTGCAGCACCAGGCATTGTAGCAGTATCATTAATAACTACAACTCAAAATGGAAAAGATGCATTTTAAGATAAACCCCTTTTCATTAGCACAGTCCGATGTACAATACCTCAGTGTTTTGCGCTGGGATTACAGCAAGAAGTGCAGTGAAGATGAAAAACTGATTAATTTCTCTACCACAGATTGAGACAGAGTCATGTAGAATATGCTGAAAGGAAAGAAGTAACGCATCATCTTTTTGAGAAGTAACAATCTCTCTGGCTCTTCTAGGTGGATAAACGCAAACATAGATTGTTTGGAACATGGAATAGCGAGACACATCTCCTTCAGGGGACAGGCATCCTTTTTGATATGATTGAGGGAATCCAGAAAAAGTTCCCCAGATGGACAAAGGAACAACAGCTGAAAGGTACAGTATTGACGGCATTCAGTCCAGGAGCTAAGGGAAACTCTAGGACAAAAATGATCTTAAATTTCTTATGTTACTGATATTTTTAAATGCTTAATATTCTAAGTATCATTTTTCACCATTTGGGCTTCTACTACTTTCCCATGAGTGAAATTCTGGTGCCTTTGCAGTCAATGAGAGTTTTGCAGCTTATTTGAATGAGTCCCGAAGTTCACCTTATATCTTTATGGTTGTGTGGGCGTGAGATGCATTTTTAGGAACTGGACAGAACTTCAGGGGACTGCTAATTTATGCAGTACAACATGGAGCAGAGATTCAGAAAGGGGAGAAGAATAGAATGCGAGGTCATGTTTTAATGTTCTCCCCTGCCATTCTTTTCAGGGCTGAATGAAAAGTAACATAGTAATTGGTTCTTACATTTTATTAGGAACAGGCCTGGTTCAAAGATTGAGGCAGGGCCGGCTCCAGGCACCATCTGAGCAAGCTTGTGCTTGTAGGGCGGCAGATTCAAAAGGGCGGCGTTCCGTCCAGTCCTAGGGCCAAATGCATACTGAAGGTTCACCAAGCTACAGTCATTTGTTTATGTAAAAACTCAAATTCCCTCTGATTTTGGGTGGATTCAGGAATTTATGCAAACTGTTCACCCAATCTCCTTTTATTCAGTTACACTGTAATAAAGCAATTCATGCACTGCCTGATTCTTTATTTATTTATTTATTTTAACACACGAGATAAGAACACGTCTGGTTGGAATTGTTGTTTGTTTGTTCTTTTAAATCTTTTTTTTTTAAATGTCCCCCCCTTTTTTTTTTTTTGCTTCAGGTGGGATTTCTGCCTACAATGCAGGACTACAAAATGTCCAGACCTATGAAAAAATGGATATTGGCACAACCGACCATGACTTTGCCAATGATGTCGTTGCACGAGCCAAGTATTTTAAGAGAAACGGATACTGAATCTGGGAGTTCTCTCCTCTTCAGATACATTGTGGCTCTTACAATAATGAGTGAGGTGTTCAGAAGACACTGTACATATGGGGAGATTAGAAGCTGGATCCTGCAAAACCTTACTGTTGTAAATATGTCCATTGTCTGCAGTGGGAAGACTTGCTTAAATAAAGATTTGCAGTCTCAGGTACCAGATTTTTAAATTCTGTAATCAACATTGGTTATACCAAAAGAAATAGTGATGAGAGTATTAATAAGATCCTACCCCATCTGATTATTTCTCTGAATTATTAAAGCTGCTCTGTCTAGCTATTGTTAATCTTCTGACTTCCAAATTTCAAACAACATATGCCTATTCCAATACCTGCTGCTGTCTTAAAAATAAAAGAGGAAAGTAATCTCCTGGAGGAAGGAAGCCTGTATTTTCAATCTTTTTGTGATTTAGTTTGACACTTTATTTTTCACTGCAGCTGGACACTTGTCTGTAAACATATAATATGTGGGGATTTTATCTGTATATATATATTAATTTGCATAGAAATGCCTAGAGCCCTGGGATGGATGCTTTTAATCAAATGGAAATTGAAGAATATTATTAGCAAATGAAGGAAGATTCAAATACTCATCTTTTCAGTTGCAAAGTTAGCAAATGTTGGATAATGACAACAATACATTTAAAAGCAGGTAAGGAAACTAAAAAGCATCTGGCACTGGCCCGTCAGAAGACAGGATACTGGACTAGAGGGCTCATTGGTCTGATCCAGTATGGCTGTTCTTATGTTCACAATAGCAATAGGCTCAGAGGGCTCAACACAGACATTTCCTGCCATACCTCGAGAATTGGACCCAGGAACTCAGGTGGTTTTAAGAGAAGTGAAATCTCGCAGATCAATACTGGGCCTGTCAAAATTGGGTGTTTGTGTGACTTCGAGAAGGTAGCGGCCACAGCAAGGTGGACAGAATCCTCTTGGACAGCTCACATGACCCCATTCCTTTCAGGAAAAGCTCAGGCATCCTACCACCTTTGTCTGAATAGCAGGTGTGGTCCTACGCAAATGGTAGAAGAGGCCATTCTAGATAGACTGGGGGTGACCCCAGAAGCACACTGCCTCTGGATTAGGGTAAAACATTTCCCTGGGAGAATACACCCTAGTTTGGTGGCACCATGGCTATGATGCTTGGCAACATAATTAGTTGCCACAGACATATATAAGGCAGTGGACCTTATAGTCCTGGAATAATTTCCAAGGGTCTTGCCTGATGGAGTCCAAAGCTGGGTCCAGAGGTTGCAGTCAACTTCTCCCAGTGAGGCTGTAATGAGAACACAGGCCTGTCTGGAATTCAGTGATGCCAAAGTACCCAAACAAGGGGTTAGATCAAGGGGACCATACTGAGGTAAACAAGAGGACAGAGAATCCCTGCCCTGTGGCGGCAAAAGGGACACAGGGAGAGAGAAATTATTGGACAGTTATGTATCTAGGAACCCCACAGGAAATATTGATGCCTCAGGCACCCAGGAGATAAGAGAACTAGGTTATGTGTTTTCTATGTGGCCAACTGGGTCATATAAGAAAGGACTGCCCACTCCTGGCAGCTATTTGGACTGCTACTACAGTCAAGTATGTGGCTTGGGACACACTCCACTTTATCCGTACCCATTAAGTTAGCCAGACGTGAAGAGAAAGGCTTGATCAACTCCGGGCAAAGTAGAAGCTAGTTGAAGGAAACAGCCTCTGTGCAATAAGAATAGGTCAACATTTGGCAGTGTAAGCAAATAAATAATGAATAAGCTCTCCCCTGACATCTAGTGACACACTGGAGGACAGGACCTCAGGAGCAGACCATATTTGCATGTCTACTCTGCCTAGGTGAGTAGCAGACAGACCTGTTTTGCCAGTACGATCAATTTTGGCTGGTTTCAGGTTACAATTTGCTTTAGTATTAAATACAGGGGTAATTAAATGTTGTTATCCTGACTGTATGAGTAAAAGGCAGCAGAACAGGACTTAACATGCAGTGACTCAGGTGTTTTCTCTAAACTGAACCTCACTTGCTAAGCAGGAGGTAGGGATATCCAATCCCACTGAAAATGAGAGGAGATAGGGATAGGTGTTTCTAGCTGGTGGTGTGGCCTCTGCTTTAAGAGTCCTAGACATCCTTTGATCCTCCCTTCTCCAGTGGTTAAAGACAGAGCTGATTAGATTCAATGGAGAGTCCTTGTTTCTGTTCTGTGATTACTAGAGCTGAAATCACTGATGAGCAGATCTGAGGCTATGGTTACACTAGAGATTATAGCGCGTTTGTGTATAGCGCTTCCCAATTTAGCGCAATAGGTATTGCGCTACAGCGTGTGCACATCAAGACCCTGCAGCGCTAAAGAATAGACACATTTGCGCCGCTTCTGGTGTCAGTGAGAGTATCACAATAGGGCAGGTATCCCACAGAGCACCTCTTCTCAATCTGGCACAGTGCCTTGTGGGGAAGGGGGCGTTTTGTGTCGTATCCCAGCAATCCTTTTAGTTTCCAGCCACCTCTGGCGCCCTTTCTCAACGGTTTCAGCATTTCTCAACGGTTTCAGCATTTCTCAACGCTCCATTGCCCGTTTTCCCTGTGCTGTAATGGATTGTGAACTGCTGCAGAGCATACTGGCGAGTGTTGCCAGCACAACTCTCTGTGTGGTGGAGTTTTTTCTTGAAAGGGAACGTAACAGTACTGATGAGTCTGGAGAGGAACTCGAGATAGAGTCGAGGAACAAATTGGACACTAAGCTGCTCATTGCTTTAACGGACATGCTCACGACCGTGGAACGCCGCTTCTGGGCATGGGAAACGAGCACTGACTGGTGGGATCGCATCGTCTTGCAAGTGTGGGATGATGAGCAGTGGCTGCAAAACTTTCGCATGAGAAAAGCCACTTTCATGGGACTGCGCGCTGAACTCGCCCCCGTCCTGCAGCACCAGGACACCAGATTGAGAGCTGCCATCCCATTGGAGAAGCGGGTGGCTATAGCACTCTGGAAGCTGGCCACCCCTGAGAACTACCGATCGGTGGCCAACCACTTTGGGGTGGGGAAGTCGACTGTTGGAGTCATGCTGATGGAAGTGTGCAAGGCCATTAATCGCCTTCTGCTATGAAAAATCGTGACCCTTGGTGACGTGCGTGACATCGTGGCTGGCTTTGAGCAGATGGGGTTCCCTAACTGTGGAGGGGCGATCGATGGGACCCATATACCTATTCTGGCCCCCGACCACCTAGCTGACCAGTACATTAACCGAAAGGGGTACTTCTCCATGGTTCTTCAGGCGCTTGTGGATCACCGTGGGCGGTTCACTGACATTAATGCAGGCTGGTGGGGAAAGGAGCATGACGCACGCATCTTCCGCAACAGCGGCCTGTTCACGAAGCTGCAAGAAGGCACTTTTTTCCCAGACCACAGGATCCCCGTGGGGGAAGTGGAAATGCCCATTGTTATTCTTGGCGACCCCGCTTACCCTCTAATGCCCTGGCTCATGAAACCCTACACGGGGAGCCTGGACAGCAGCCAGGAAAGGTTCAACTACAGGCTGAGCCGCTGTCGAATGACTGTGGAAAAAGCCTTTGGGCGTCTTAAAGCCCGCTGGAGATGCCTCTATGGCAAGCTAGACTTGGCAGAGGGAAGTATATCTGCGGTTATTTCCGCGTGCTGTGCCCTACATAATCTCTGTGAGCGGAAGGGCGAAGCCTTTACTATGGCATGGACCTCGGAGGTTCAACAACGTATGCTCAGCCAGAGAGCAGGGCTATTAGAGGGGCCCAGCGCGAGGGTACAAGGATCAGGAAAGCCTTGAGGGAGCATTTTCTGGCTGAAAGCGAGTTCTAATGGGCATTGCAGAGGGAGGGAGGGAGGTTGCAGGGTAGCAGTCTGTTAATCGGATAAGGCGGTTGCTTTTATGTACCTGCTATTCAGGTACATGTGTGCACCGAATACAGAAACCCATTTATTAAAAAGAATTCATTTATTGAACAGCTTTCTCATAATCTGAAATAAAAGTTGAAAAACATTAAAGTTTGTGGTGGGGGAAGAAGAGGTGTGAAATCAGTTGTGTGGGGGGGGGCAAGGGGTGTGAAATCGGGTTCAGAGAGGAAGGGTGTGAAATTGTGTGTGGGAGCAAGGGGTGTGAAATTGGGGTTGGAAAGGGGACAGTTACATATTGGTGTATGTCCTGGACTGATAATCTCCAATGCCCTCCGAATTGGTGTACTCCCCAACCCATTCTGCGGAGTGCGGTCATGCCTGTTAGTAGGGGTTGGGTGCAGTGGATAAGGGTGCTGGATCTGTGGGGTGGTCGGTGAAGGGATGGGGGTTGGAGGCAGCTGTGGGTGGTAATAAGCAGCCAGCTGTTGATACTGTCCTGGAGGGGACAGATGGCCAGGAGGGGAATGGCTAGGGGGCAAGTGATAAGGGGGGTGGCGTTTAGGGGCCTGCTGCTCCTGAACAGCAGCGATCCGCTGCAGAGTCTGTATTTGCAGCTCTAGCATTCTAAGCAGCTTGTCAGTGTGACAATCAGCACGGTCTTCGCGAGCCATCTCTCTCTCCTTCCTTTGTTGTTCCCTCCACTCTTCCAAATGGCTCATCTGCTCCTCCCTTCGTTGGCTGTCAGCGCGGTTGTCCATTGAAGCCTGTTCCAGAACTTGCCTCATAACCTCCTCTTTGCTCTTCCTCGGTTTGCTTCGCAGTCTACTCACTTTCTGAGCCACACATGCAGCTGGTGAGGATGTCAAGGGAAGAGCTGGGAAAAGTTACAATTTCAGAGTTAAAAGACAAGATCCCATTGTTTGCAACAGACACTCTTGGGGAGTCCCACACATTCCTTGAATCTTTTGTGCAGTTCCCCTGTCCAAATAAGCCATTTCACCCACAGAGGTAACCAAGGATCGCCAGGCATGGTGAGTCTCTGGGACAAACACTGTTTCCCTGCCTTTCTATACCATTGTTTTGGGAGAGCGGAGGGTGTTACTGGGAACTGCATTCTGATTAGCATTATCCCAACATTCTGTGTAGGTTTTCGTTCTGGAAGATATCTCTCTGCTGCGGGTGATGGAGCAAGAGAGGGCGGGGATTCTAAGGAGACATGGCTTCCGCCCAGGCCCATACGTGGCTTGCATCTGTGTGGCAATGCTCCCCCCCCCGCTTAGAAGAGTGGCGTGGACTGGTGACCGTGGCCGGGACAGCCGAACATGCTGGGGCTACCGCAAAACCTCCGGAGGCATATTGCAAGAGCTCTTATTGAGACCTTTGCAGAAATCACTGATGAGGATTACCGCGAGGTGATAGAGTACATCAATGCACTATTCCATATGTAGCCAACCATGGAAGCATTCTTCTCCACCCTCTGCAAATCTGTCTGCCCTCCCCCCTAGAAAAGTTTGCTGTACCTGTGCAAACCGGTGTTGGAACCACAGCACCTGCAGCTGCCAGACGCTGTGGCTCGCTCTGGGTGCTTTCTGGGCTTGAGAAAAGTTCCTGGCTGCATGTACCAAGGGAGTCCTCATTGCCCTGGCTCGGTCCTGCTGACGTGTCTGCCTCATCCCCCTCCTCCTCATCTGGGTCCTGCAGCGAATCGCTGTGCTGAGAGTCTCCAGAATCCATTTCCCCCCCCCCCCCATCAGTAGGGGGCTGGGAAGAAGTGTCCTGGGTGTTCGCTGGAGTACACGTTGCATCACCACCCAGAATCACATCCAGAGAGTGGTAGAACTTGCAAAACACAGGGGCTGCCCCAGAGCGGCTGTTTGCATCGCGGGCTTTGCGATATGCAATCCTAAGCTCCTTTACTTTTGCCCGGCACTGCAGAGTGTCTCGTTCATACCCTTTGTCCCTCATGGCCCCTGATATCAGGGCATAGGTATCATAATTTCTGCGGCTAGACCGCAACTGAGACTGTACAGCCGTTTCCCCCCCAACAGCTGATGAGGTCCATGACCTCATGATCAGACCACGCTTGTGATCGCTTATTGCGAGGAGGCAGGGTACGTGGAGTCATGGCTGAAGCAAAATGGTTACCTGAGGAGCACTCCATGCCTGGCTGCAGTAAACAGGAAAAGGATTTTCAAATTTCCCTGGGAATTTAAGGGGAGGGTCTGACGTGTGGTCACCTGAGGATGCGACAGAAGAGTTTTAAATGATGGCCAGAGAGGCTCTAATGGGAATTCTGGGCCAGGCTGGAGGAGGCCGGAGGCTCATTAACGCACAATGGCTGTTCACATTCGCACCCTTGCGCTATAGCACTAGCACAAAAAGCCTTATCACGTTCGGATAGGTGGTTTTACAGTTGCGCTTTAAGCGGAGACTTATTGCGCAAAATGTGCCTTGCCAGTGTGTTCGGGGACAGAGTTATAGCACTACTGGAGGCTTTTAGCGCTATAAAGCGCCAGCCTAACCATACCCTAGGGGCTAAGCCTTAGACCTTGTCATTCCCTGAACCACTGTCCACACACAATGTAGGGACTCTCCTGGGGGTGGGGGTTCAAGCCAGTTCAGTTTTGTATTGTTAAGAGGAACACTTATATATTGAACCCTTCATGGAATGTAGCTATTTGGATTGCTACTACAGTCAAGTGTGTGACGGGACACACTCCACTGCTCAAGGAAACAGCCTCTGGGCAATAAGAATTGTTGCTGCACACTCCAATTCTTCACCTCAATTTAATTCCAAGTCATCATAGGGAGCAGTTTGTATCATTCTGTAGGCATGGTAGAGGCACCTCTAAGCCCCCCCAAGAGTTGCCCCTCCCAGGTTTCTCCCACCCACATCCAGCACTGGTATTTGAATGTTGTGTAGGAACAAGTGTATGCTATTAATACCCCAGGAGTTTCTATGATTCCCTCAGATGAAATCCACTTGCAATTCAACAGCACTAGAAATATTGGACCCCACAACAAAAATCCATTTAGAATGAAGAGACCCCAAGTGCAGTGGGAACAGCCTATCTCCTGTTGTCTGCAGTGACTGATAATTAATAGTCAACAATTTAACTCCTACAATATAAATCTTCTTCCCCTTCAGCACTGGCTCTTCTCCATGGATCAGACTTATTTCACATCCTAAGTCCAACAGCAGTGTAATTTTCCAGCCATTGATGTCACCAGACACATACTAACAGGGAGCTGGGCCGCTCATCACATGGGCCTTTTAATAGTTGCTGATGGTGACTCTTCTGCAGCATCAAATTCTAGTTTCCTCTGGTGTGGCTTCCTTCTGCTTGGGCAACTCCATCTCCATAAGCCTTTGCCTCTGCATTGTCTGCAAATGTTACCTGGGCTGGTACCCACTTGGGAAACAGCCTTTCTCATCTGACCCATGGGACATCTGTGAATAGGTTACATCTGAGCCTCCTCCAGTTTTTGAGCCACTTCTCAAAGAACTGCTAAGAAGTTACCCGGGCTAGGAATTAACAGTTGGTACCTTTAAGGAAACACTGATTTCTGCTTTCACATTTGGAAATCTGCATATAATCTGGTTTATAGCCAGCAGATTATTTTCCTTCACCAGCAGATGATGAAGTTATGAAGTTCCCCTGCTATGCCATTTATAAATGGACTTTTCACACCGGAGTCTCGAATGGCTTGCACTAGGCATAAGCCTTTCTCTATATTGCCAGCTCCAGAGCAGCATGTTCTGCTTTACTCAAGCCATCTTCTAGCCAGGTTAGTGTAGGAAAAATGCTATCAGACTCCTAAATGCACACGATGCAGGCATTCCCCTCCTTGCTGTCTTGCCATTTCTCCCAGTATTTCAAAAAGGCCAATCCCACATAATCTAAGTGTTTACATAACTGTCTATAAGAACCATGATCTGCACCGGAAAGCTGTTGATAACCTGCTTTGTCATCACATCCAAAAAACACTTCAAGGTACTGTGCTGCTTTCTCATTAGTTCACTCATTCCCAGGGAGCAACATCCCAATGTCTGTCAAGTACTCAGATTCCAGTCTCATCTGCATGACTTGTAAATTTCTTCTCAGGCAAAAGTTGTAATACTTGCTTATGGAATCTCAGGGAATCCTTGGAATACTGCAAATCCCAGATCCAGTACACACAGGCAGGGCTGGACTTCCTGCTTGCTCTCAGTTGGCGTGTGTGTGTGTGTGTGTGTGTGTGTGTGTGTGTGTGTGTGTGTGTGTGTGTGTGTGTGTGTGTGTGTGTGTGTGTGTGTGTGTGTGTGTGTGTGTGTGTGTGTGTGTGTGTGTGTGTGTGTGTGTGTGTGTTCTCTTCCTGTACCCATCCCAGCTCTGCACCGATAGCTGCTTCAGCAGACCTCAATAGAACTATCCAGAAAAACCACAGACTCAATTTGGTGATGAAGACGCTCAGCCAGGTTTATTGTTAATGAAGCACAGTCCTAGTGTCCCATAGATCCTACAGGAATACTAACATATCTACGTCCATCACAGTGGACCAGCTCAGTCAGCAGCAGGACTTTCTGCTACCCCCTCAGCTGGAGAAAGGTGTCCCTCCTGATTTATCTTTTATACAAGCTACATATTACACTTCTGATGTAGTTACCGACTCACCGGTTGGTTCAAACAAAGCGTCTCTATCATCCTGTCCTCGATCCTTGTCTTACTTGGGGTCAGTGTGTTCCAGTACTATTTCTCAGGATTGTGTTTATATCATAACTCTATATTGGGGTGTATCTGTACCAGCCTTCTGGAATGTCTTTACATGAATACCCTGTACCTAGTACTTCTTAGGAGTGCCTGCGTTTTAGCAGCATTAATCACGCCTTTGCCAAGTTCATGTACAAGACAGTGAACTTGTAAGCAAGTGTCTGCTTTATGACAGGGCCAGATTTTTGCTCATAGCATGGCTTTTTCTGACTTTGATTCAGGCCTCGGGCCTTGCACCAGGCCCCATGTTCCAGACCCTCTCTTTCTCTAGACTGCTACTTCCTCCCCTCCCTCTCCCCAGTCAAATACAATACTGTAATAATGAACAAGACAACAACTCTAAGATAAAGACAAAACACCATCTATTGGTAGTGGTGCTGTTTGCACTAATCACTACAGGTGGAGAACAGAATAACTCACACCTGGAATGTTATAACAGAGATCTTACCAGCACAGATTCTGCAAAGGAAAACCATGTCTCACTAATCGCTTAGACTTGTTTGAATATGTCAATAAAGTAGTGGACAAAGGAGGACCAGTTGGCATCATTTATTTAGACTTCAAAAGGCCTTTGACAACATCCCACCCAAGAAGTTACTGAAGAAGCTGTCATTAGGTGAGGCTCAAAGTATTGTGGTAGATCAAAAATGAGCTAGTAGACAGAAAGAAGAGTAGGATTAAATGGTCAGTTTCCATCATGGTGAAAGGTTAACAGGAGGGTACCTCAAACAAGATCCCATACTGTATAGTCTATTAATTGATTACCTGGAAAGGGGTGTGGGCAGTGAGGCAGCAAAATCTGCAGATAACACAAAGTTATTTAGGTTAGTCAAGACCTGCCAGGAACTTCAGAGGGACCTAAACAAGCTAGGTGAATGGACAACATGAGAGCAAATGAAATTCCAATGCCAATAAATGCAAAGCAATGCATATTGGAAGAAAAAAAAACAGGGCTTAAATTGTCATACATGCTCCTCCCCATAACATGCTATAGAAACTCCAGGGGAGTTGAAAATATTTACTAGAGCTCTGCTCCAGAGAGCTCCGGCTGAATTTAAGCTCAGAAAAAAAATGTACTACTTGTACACCTTACAGAGTTCTAAATTAACTGTATCAACTCAGGAAAGGGGCCTGTGTGTCACTGTAGACAGCTCGATGAAAACCTCAACTCAGTGCCTAGCGGTGGTTAAAAAAAACCACAACTAACGAGATGTTAAGATGCAAAAGGAAAGGGATGGAAAGTAGCAGAGAAAAAATTATAATGCCTTTAAATACATCAATGGCATGGGCCCATCTGGAAAGCAGTGCACAGTTCTGGTCACCTCATCTCAAAAAGGATATTTCAGGTAGAGGTTCAGAGAATAGTGATACCAGTGTGACCAAGGGACTGGAAGACTTCTCATGTGAAGAAAGACTGGGATTGTTCACCTTAGATAAGAGTCAAACAAAAGGGAATATGATCCTATATAATAAAAGGCCAGAGGATGTTTGTCCGAAGCTGTCATGTGCAGTCGAGACGGCCCGGACAAACAGCATGCTGGGAGTTGTAGTTCGGCGGCACAAAATGGCCGCCGCGCGTGCGCCGCTGCGAGCCGTAGAGACGGCCCGGACAAACAGCCCACTGGGAGTTGTAGTTCGGCGGCACAAAATGGCCACCACCCGTGCGCCGCCGTGAGCCGTACAGACAGCCCGGACAAACAGCATGCTAGGAGTTGTAGTTTGGCGGCACAAAATGGTCACTGCGCGTGCGCCGCCGCAAGCCGTAGAGACGGCCCGGACAAACAGCATTAAGCACTTTGGCCCGTGTACACGGGCTGTTACACTAGTATGTCTATAAAACAATGAATGGTCTAGAGAAAGCAGATCAGGCACTCCTGTTTTCCCTCACTCAGAACACAAGAACAAGTGACTGTAGCAGGGTGCTGGTGTAAAAGGCACCTCATTAGCCCCTGCTCAGCCAGCCCCAATGAGGGGAAATAGATTGGGGCTGGAGAAAGCCTGATGCCTGGACTAAGGACTGGCTACACCTGTGGGCCTGAGGACTATAAAGGTTGAGGAGGCCAGCAGACAGGGGGAATGGTCAGGGGAGGGGTTGCCTGCTGACTGGGGCCTGACTCGGGCCAGAAGGAGCCGACCAGGCTGGTAAACCTGTAAATAGCTGAACACTGGTGGTGGGACAACTCTGTAAATAATAAAGACACGGGTGCTACACAAATAAAGCCTCCTGGAGCTTTATTGGGCCAAAGAGAACCCTGGAGGAAGGAAGGCAGCAGGAAGACCCTGTTACAGGGACATTCAATGAAATTAAAAGGCAGGGAAGCCAAAACTCTTGCACGTTAGTTTCTGGTCACTGTCAGGAACTGGATAGTGAAGTATATAAACCTTGTCTGTAATCCAGTGTGGCAATTCCTATGTACTGTAGTCTAAATCTTATGCAAAAATCAGTAGTTTCTTTGCAGAGATGTTGTGAAACTATATGGAGGGTCTGTGACACATCTGGAACTTCCTATAGTAATTTATTATAGTAATTTACGAAGAGTATATCTTGATTGGGACATTGTGATGTTTACTCTATGCGTGTATTGAGTTAATTCAAAGCAGAATTGTCAGGAAATGCACCCAGGAAGGGGGAAATGAATCCAGATTTAACCTCCTCAACAGACATTTCAGACACTCTGGCTTTATCACTGACAAAGCTCAGAAAACTGGTGTTGGGCAGCAGATCCAAGCATGTGAGCTGAGAGAATGAAGAAAATCGGCAGGGTTTAAAAGTCAATCCCTCGTGGAAAGGGTAGGAGGAAGTTAAGGTGAACAGACTGACACCTTCCCTGACCCCTCTAGGTTGGGAACCTGGGGTAAGATAGGCCTGACTAGGGCTCTCGGTAAGGTAAACATAGGTATAGACTTTATTTTAAACCTCACTCTTCTCTCTAGCTCTCCGGCCTAATTAATATTTAACTATTCAAGTAAAGTGGAACAAATTCAACAAGAGATACACCCCTCCCCCATCAGATTATTTCATAGCCCACTGCTTAGGGTACTCACCAGAGGGGTAGAACCCTTCCATCAGGCAGAGGGAGAACTTGAATCAGGAATCTCCCACATCCTGGCTGAGTACCCAAGCTACTTGTTGTATAAAAGCTAGATGGAATATAAGAATGAATTAAACATAATAAGTACTATATAATAGAAAGAAATGTACAAAGAGCTCTGTTCCCCCTGACCAGAACATGAACCTCAAAGACAGTGATAACTGAAACGAGCCTGTGTTGTAAGTTGCAAGGCCAAACTAAACTAATTGTACCAGACAATCCCAAGACAAAGTTTGTTTTTAGAAAGAGATAAACGGGTAACATTGTAAAACAATTATATGTAGAAACTGCTATCCCTGTTATGCTTTGCTGTTGGTTACTGACTTTGTGTGATAGATGGACCAAGCAGATCATTGTGATCTGCTATGCCCTAAAAGTAAATATGTTAAAGAGAGAATACCTGAAAGAGTAGAGATAGTGAGATGAATGATAAGTTAATCAGTTAGAAGAATGTATGTGAATGTATGTATGGTTAGATAATAAAGCAAAGAAATTACCAGAACCAGCCAAGCTACTGTTTCAACATTACTGGGCCAAAGATAACCGGGTGACCCTGAAGGGCAGGCCAGTATTTGGGGGGTGTTATAATAGGGGTTCCAATTTACCCTAACCCTGGGTTTTGGGGGCTCAAATTGGTGGTGGCAGCGTTTTCCAAGCCCCAACTGGAGAAGTTTAGGTTTTGGGGAGAAAAAGTTTAACCTAAGCTGGTAAAATAAGCTTGGGGGGTGATTTCTTCTTTCATGCGGGGTCCCCACATATTTACCCTAGGGTTCAGAGTGGGGAAATAGACCTTGACACATACAATTAAAAATACCTATAAACAACCTGCTAACTAAACTTACCAACAATGTCCGTTCATCTTTGAGGTGCTCTGTGCTGTTGCTTGGATCTGTGGGGCTTTCCTGGAATGTCAGCACTACTGTTGTCTGTTTGCCTATCTGGGTATAACATAACTTTTGTAACCTAATAACTTCCAACGTTTCTAGGAGTATTCTAGGGATCAGTGGGCAGAGCCCTACAGAATTTGGTAAAAATCAGATAACTGGAAAAGCCATTTGCAGTTAAAAAGCTCCTTGCTCCAGTGGTGCCAGAGTGGGGTGGGATGGGAGACCACTTTTTGAATGTGGATGGGCCTTGCTCGTCCACTTTTCACCAGGTCAGACTCCACCCCCTTCCCTTCCTCTTCCCCCTGAGGCTTCACCCCCTGGCCAGGCCAGCAGCTGCTTGAGCCCGACCAGGTACCCCGAGCAGTTGTGGGAGCCACGCAGATCCCCTCACCTACGGTTGGGAGGGGGACCAAAGCAGCCCCCTGCCAGTGTCCCCACCCCCTTGGCTCCCCACCTGGTCATGGGCATGTGGGTCCATGCGCTAGCTCCTCCACAGCTACCCTCATGGCTCTTAGCCCGACCTGGCTCCGGCCAAGGGGCAGGGCCTTGGAGTCAGAGCTGCAGTCCGGTCATGGTAAGAGCTGTGAGGAGCCATGGCAGCCCCTCCACCTGCTGTGGTGCGGGGGAGGGGGGCTGAGAGCAGCTCCCTCCCAAAGTCCTTGCCCCCCCCCCCCCCCCGAGCTCCATGCCTAAGGCTCCCCACAGCTGCCCACACAGCTCTTGCCATGGCTGGGCTGCGGCTCCAAGGCCCTGCCTCAAGACCAGAGCCAGGTCAGGATCAGAATCACTGTGAGGGCAGCTGTGGAGAGCCTGGGTCCCTCTACCTGCCTTGGGTGGGGGATCCGGGGGGGGGGGCAGGGATATAGGGAGTGGGCTTCTTTTGGCCACCCCAACCCACCCTGGGCTCCGGGTTTGGGCTTGGCTGGGGGGGGGGTGATGTCTCCAGGGGAAGGGTGGGGTCTCCAAGGGAAGAGGCAGGGCCTTGGGGAAAGAGGTGGGGCAGGACCTCCGGGGGTAGGGGTTCCAGCCTCCCACCCCTTTCAGGAAGGCTCTGCGGCCCCTGGTGCTCTCCCCACTGACGGCCGCCTGAAAGTTCCAGGCAGCCGCTGAGCCAGCAGAGAAGACAGAGAAATGACGGCTTCCTCCCTTCCTCCCTCCTAGTGTGCTGCCTCCCCAAAGACTGCTCCATGGTGTGGGAGAGAGAGAGAAAGAGAGATCTAGGCAAGTGTCTCAGTTTTGTCATGTAAATCACTAACATCCATGACATCATGGAAATGCCTTAGGTGCCTGCATTGTACATTCAAATATACGTTCCTGCAATTTATTCTCATTGCTCCTGAGAGATGGGCTGAAATAAACCTTTCTGCATGATTCCGGAAATGGGATCTAGTCTTGCTGCATGGCAGAAACAGTGGCCAAAAGTGAATGAATATTGCAAAGCCAATGTCAATAGAACAGATTGCATCAGCTGGAGTCAACTGGTGTTTCCACTCCCTCACACAAGTTAGGTAATAACAGAACAGGGCAAAAATAACTCCTCGGTCCATTATTTCAGCTAAACTTAAAATATTTCTTTTGTTGCTTTTAGACAGATATTCATCATTAATAATTGACTCTGCACTCAACTCAGTGTTATTTCTCTGTCTGTCAGGATATAACATGATAACTTTTGAACATCACCTCCTGTATCTCAGGAACATGCCAGTCATCAATGGACAGAGTCCTACTGATTTTTGGGAAAAGCAGAAAAGCCCTTACACTTAAAAGCACTTAAAAGGCTGCTCCTTGCTCTCTTCTGAGAATTGCCTACCACCTGTGGGGTGGACGTTCAGCCGACAGGGGAAGCCAGAGTCAGAAGAGAGAGAAGGAAGCTTCTTCCCTTCCTCCCACCTGGCCTACTACCTCCCCAAAGACTGCTCCATAGTGGGGGAGAGTGCAAGGGTGCCCAATCCGGGGAGCATTGAAGGAAGGCAGATTCCTACATTGGAGGCTGGGGGGAAATACAGGGAGAACAGACGACTATGCGCAGACACCTGATTAGTAAGGGGAGGGGTTGCACCGTGTCTTTGCAATAGAGGGAGGTGTGAGGGTGCAAACATAACCCTCTGATGAACGTGTTCCAGGTCCCCCTCTGTGCCCAGTAAACAGAGGAGATGAGTTGCAACAGTCACCAAATACAAAGCTTTAGCTCAATCTGTAGCAGCTGATGCTTTTAGCTCTAGAGATCCCCAGTTCAACCTCCAGTGTGTTAACCAACAAGGTGGACACCCCACTGGCTAACTTGTAAGGGTTGGGGGGAAATGGAGGAATGGAAGGAGCCATTGATGTATGCAGTGAGGTCCCACCCTCTAGTAACTGGTTGCTCCTGGCAGGGAGAAAAAAATGTTTTTAGTTTGTTCCCACAGAATCTCCTGAGAAGGGTCTGTGATACCAGAATGGGACTGGGAAAAAACATTCCCAGGGAGGGTGAATGCCTTGTCTTTGCTTTGGACTTTGCCACAGACCATTTAGGGAGGAGGTTATGAAATCAGAGAAAGATAAGGGAGAGGGGGGGAGGAGGGAAGAACTGCTGGGAAGGGGAGTTTTTTTGTTTGTTTTGAAATTTGAATAGTGCCAAGTAGTAGAAGATTACATCTGCCCTCATGCCAGTTCCAACAAAGGCACATTGGAGTTTGTTTTTGTTACGAAACTTGACAGTACATTTTATCACATCTGATACCAGAAATACATGCTGAGTAAACAGAGAAGTACCATCTAGCATATTTAAAGCGCTTCAAAACATTCATCTTCTAGGAGAAGAGAAGCTGAAGACAGGTGAGTAAAATATTCAGCTAATTCAGAGTGGGAGCTATTCTGGAGTCTGTTCATTAGAAAATCCTCTGTGTAGTAATGAAAGACCAAATAAGTCCT
This sequence comes from Sternotherus odoratus, assembly GCA_032164245.1. Classification (NCBI taxonomy): domain Eukaryota; kingdom Metazoa; phylum Chordata; order Testudines; family Kinosternidae; genus Sternotherus; species Sternotherus odoratus. The sequence continues at coordinate 202,025,623 of JAVMKO010000001.1, read as the reverse complement.
ACTTGAGTAAAGACTCCAGAATTTGTCCTTTAGGCAATGTCTACTCTATGAGCTAAGAGTGTGATTCTCAGCTCACATAGACATAATCACTCACTCTTTTTGCTCTAGGGTGCTAAAATCAGTTGTGTAGTCATAGGAACAAGGGCATTGGCAAACAGCCACACGGGCTAGCTGTGCCAAGTAAAAACCCACCTAAACTCCATGGGTATGGACTCAGCACCGCTGACCCATGCCACCACTCACCGCTGACTGTGCTCCTGCAGCTACATCACTATTTTTAGAACATTTATTTGATGAGAGCTAGCAAGAGAATGTCTATGCAAGCTGGGAATCACTATCCCTAGCGCATAGTGTAGACATACCCTTAGTGGTTATTACTGTGTCCCTGCTATACAGTGAATAGAAGAGATAAGACATCTGTTGATTATTCAGATAACTTTAGAGAAGACCAGAGTCCCGGAACTGCTAAAAAGGGCAGAGGTGATAATCGCCTGTGCTCTGCTCATAGAAATGACAGTAGCAATTAGAAATCAAATGCACAGTGGGTGTAGGGGACCTGGCATAGAATAAAGGTGCATTTGTAGCAGCAGCAGGTCACAGACCTTGAAAACTATGAATGTTACTAATTTCAGATCAAATATTACTGGGGTTTGTATTTTGAAGTAAGCTACTAAGATGCCACAGAGGCACATGATGAATATGATCAAAATTAAATTATTACAACATGCTGTGTTGATTCTCTCAGATCTTTTCTACACTGAAATTACCTTATTCGTAAGTTCTGTCAAAGAGAGGCAGAGTTATTAGTGTGCCCTCAATCCCAGTATTTATACACTAATACACAAAATTCCCTTGTGTCTCAGTATTGGCACATTCAGTGAAGAAAGCACCCCAACGTTTCTTTGTACTTCTTCACAGTGGTATTGTGCATTTAGATATTTTGGTTTCTCTGCAGACTTGGATTTATTTTCTGAATCTCTTGGGTGCCTGAGAAGAACCATCCCCATGCTACTAACGCTGATGATTCTGGGCCTTGCTGCCCTTATTGGTGAGTTTGAGGTCTATGTCTATTTCACTAATGTCACTGCCAAAGCAACAGTGTAAAGAGATGATGGGAGGGATGGAGAGATATAAGAGATTAAGGCATTTTTCTGACCACTCCTACAAAACCTAATTATGGAAATGGAAGAATTAGTTTGGTGCAACAGCAACTGGAATATACATAAACTATATTCAACAATGCAGCTTTCAGTACCAAGGATGACTCTTGCAAGGAGTGAGAACCAGGTGTTCTCAGTGAGGAGCACTGGGGTATACAGGTCAGGACACTTTCATGTCTGGCCTCTTTTAGAGACCAGTGAAAGACATCTCTGCATGGGCCTTCTCCCTCAGGGTCTTCTGGCTAGCAAGTCCTCCTCTCCACGAGATCTTTTTCCAAAACAACCCACAAAGGAATGGACCCCATCTCAGAGTGGACCAGAGTCTAGTTTAAGACTCTGAATTCTCTTAGTTTTGCTTATGTTCACAGTAGGTGCTTAATGTAAAATATCTGCATTTAATTTTTCAGGTACTTCTGAGAGTCAGACTGGATGCTTTGGTAACATAAACAATGTTGATACCACTGGGGCTTCCTGTAAAACTGCAAGGCAAGAAGGTTTAGCTTACTGTTGTGAGTATAATTCTGCTGTTTTGTTACTGTATTTCAACACAGTCATCACAGTGATCCGGTACTTTACACCTTCAAAGGACTTTAAAAACATTAATTGATTAAACATCATAACATTCTGATTGGCTAGTATTATTCTCATTTCACAGATGAGGAAACTAAGACAGAGGAGGACTTAATAAAACCTTGGGATGATTATGGTCCAGAAATTAAAAAGTCATTGTTTACACAGTTGGCTTCTGATTCTTTAGGTGTCCAACTTCAGACACTTAGGGCCTAATTATCAGAAGCGCTCACACAAGTACCTCGAATTAAACTTATCAGGAGCTGTGAATGTTCAGAATCTCTGAAAATCAGGCCAGGGTATCTCTGATTGAAGCATCCAAAATTAACCGTCACCTTTAAAAATTTGACCCAAGTAACTTTCCCAAGGCTGCTCAGCAAATCAGTGGAAGAGCTGGGATAGGTACCGCGGAATTTCTGATCTCATTCACTTGGTTACTCCTCATTATGTTACACCAGCTACATGCATATCAGATCAATAGTTTATCTTGTATTGCTGGGAAAATCAAAGGAGCTCCCTATTCTTTTAATCTACAGATAAAATTGGACTTAATGCCAAACCCTCCTATTGTGGGTAGGATTGAGATTCCCTCCTAATGGAGCATGAAATGGTGCTGAGACTCCAAAAGAAATTGAGGCAAAAATGCAACTATTGGGAGCTACTGTCTCAAATTGCAGTTGCCCCCCTCTATATAAGCATCTGCATCTGCCCCTAAGAACATCACCATTCTGAATTCCCCTCTCAGCTTTGAAACCCCATATTACAGTCCTATCCTTCTGGCCATAGAGGGCTAGATGTGACTCCTCCCAGCATCACTCCTGCATCCTCCAGACACCAACACGCTGCTGTCAGTTTCTCTGAGCGCGCTCCCTGTCCAACTCCTCCCAAGCCCATTCACCTTCATCTTGGGACCTAAAGCTATAGAAATTAAACCAGCTTTTACACATTACTTACACGAGGCACAATTCTTTTTTGCCTGGCTTTCACAACGCACCGAACTCTCACGTGGCAGAACTGAGCTCTCGGCTTTTGAAATCTCACATTTGACTTTTTCTTAAAGAAAACACCTTTACTTTTACATTTACTGCAGGGGCTCGTGCCTCAGAGAAGATTGCGGAGAAGGACTTAAATAATATGAACAAATATAAAACCATCATTAAGAGCGCTGGTAAAAAAAAATGTGTGGATCCAGCCGTGATCGCTGGTATCATCTCTCGGGAGTCACATGCTGGCACTCTCCTAAGGGGTGGCTGGGGAGATAACGGCAATGCATTTGGTTTGATGCAGGTCAGTAATAATTAGTAAACTACGAATAAAATACTCTTGTATATCCAAGTGTTTCCAGAGAGAGAGAGAGAGAGAGAGACTACTTCATTTCTCACTAGCTCAGCGCAGACTGACATTGATACTCCGCACACTGCTAGAAAATTAACTAGTACTGAGGCAGTAACATATCGCACTGGCACATGTCAGACTTGGGGTTATAGAGGCTGGTTCTTGTGTTTCAGTTTGAACACCAGGTAATTCTGTGGGTTAACGGAATCCCCCGAAGGGGCCGCACATTTTACCCTTCTACACAAGAAAAGTGAAGTACCTAGTGGCGGCAGCAAGTTAGGGGGAAAGCATTGGACAAAAAGAGTAGGTGAAAACGGGCAGGCTCAGAATGACAGGGCAGGCTTCAGCCACATTCTCAGGCCACCGAGTCCTTAGTGAGAACAGATTTTAAAATATGCACCTGACTAACACCATAATGTACATACTTCTTCTAAGATGGTCAGTGATAATCCAATAACAAAAGAACAGTGTCATATTATGGTTCATTTTGAACTTGTGCATTTCTTTGAATTTAGCCAGGCCCTTGTCATCTGTGGCATTATATGTTTGTAATGAAGGCAGTGAGACAACACAGAAGGACTAAAACCTTTAAGGATGAGAACTAAAGTTTTTCTGGATAAAGCCCTTAATTTCCTCTGTGAGTCAGGAAGTGTGGGTCAGCCAAATACATAACTACAGCTTGCAATGGAAAAGAAGCATTTTAAGATGTCTGTTTTCATTAGCACAGTCCAATGTACTATCCTTCGATGTCTGTGCTCAAGGCACAACAGGAATTGCAGTGAAGATCCATGGACATTAAGGACTAAAAACTGATTTATCAACAACTAAAATCAGGTAGAGGATATTGAGAGGGAAATAACCTATATAAACACATCCTCTTTTCCCCACTGGCTCTTCTAGGTTGATAAAAATTACCATAGCATTGTTGGACGATGGAATGGTGAAGATCATCTCCTTGATGCTACACAAATCCTTATTAGTAAGATTAAGGATATCCAGAAAAAATTCCCCAGATGGACAAAGGAACAACAGCTGAAAGGTACAGTGGAGATTTGTACAGGAATTAAGGCAACAGTTACTTTGTGAAAAATCATGTTTAAAAGTTTCTTGTGTTACTGACACTCTAGAATAAGGATCTCAAACTCCAATCACCAGGAGGGTCACATGAGGACTAGTACATTGGCCCGAGCGCCGCATCAATGAGACACACCCCGCTGCCTCAATCCCGCTCTCCACTCCACTCCGTCAATGAGACCTCTGCCCCTTCCCTGCCCCCATTCCAACCCCTTCCCCAAATCCCCACACCTGCCCCACCTCCTCCCCTGAGCGTGCGACTCCCTGTTCTTCCCCCCTCCCTCCTGGAAAATGCTAAGTGCCACCAAACAGCTGTTTGGTGGCGGGAAGCGCCTGGAGGTAACCAGAGAAGCGGCAATGCAGCGCACTGGGAGGAGGGAGAGTGGGGGGAGGGAAGCTTGGCGGGCCGCAGGAAATAACTCCATGGGCCGCATGCAGCCCATGGGCCGCATGTTTGAAACCCCTGCTCTAGAATAATAAGCATTTAAAAGAATCTCACATAATTTTTCACCACTGATGGTGTTTGTCTGCTTCTTGATTTCCATTAGTTTGAGCAGTGTCCCATTCTTTAGCACAGTGTTGTGTGATGGGTTTCTAACACTGCATGGGGAATATTTATACATCCCCCCCAAAAAAAATCTAGTTTATATTGACTGTGTTAGCTACTTTGGTCTTTCATTTCAGGTGGGATTTCTGCCTACAATGCAGGAGCAGGAAATGTCCGAAGTTATGCAAATATGGACATTGGCACACCTGGTGATGATTATGCCAATGACGTTGTTGCACGAGCCAAGTTTTATAAGAGAAATGGATACTGAATCTGGAAGTTCTCTTCTTTCAGATAAATTGTGGTGCATATGATTATCACTCTGACGTACATTAGAGATACTGTATGTTTGGGGGAAGATTAAAAGCTGTATCCTGAAAAATCCTTATTGATGCAAATAGGCCCACTGACTGCACTGGGAAGACTTGCTTCAGTAAGGGTTTGCGGTCTCAGGCACCAGATTTTTAAATTCTGCAATCAGTAAAACATTGGTTATATGGTAACTTCAAAAAATTTGGTCCCTATCTAACCAAGGAAACGTTAACCAGAGTATTGATAATATTCTATCCTATGCTGATTATTTCTCTGAGTTATTAAAGCTTCTCTCTTTAGCTATTGTTAGTCTTCTACCTTCCCATTTTTAAACATATGTTTATTTCAATATCTGCTGTTGTCCTAAGAAATAAAAAAGGAAAAATAATTTCTTTGAGGGAAAAAAAAAATTTCAACCTTTTTGTGATTTAGTTTGACAATTTATTTTCATTGCAGCTCGACAGAGGTCTGTAAACTTATTGTATGTGGGGATTTTATTGACACATCTTTTATTTTTTCATGGAAATGCCTAGAGCCTGAGATGGATGCTTTTAATCGAACAGAAATAAGTAAATTAAAATTGAATAAAAATATTATTTAGTAAATGAAGCAAGACTCCAATGCTCCTCTTTTCAGTTGCATTAACAAATGTTTGATAAGGACAGTACATTTAAAGCAGATAAACAAACTTAAAAGGGAATCGAGTGAAATAAATTTGTGCTACATGGCTTTTTGCTGCTTTCAAAGGCCTTAATACCTCATTAAATGAAAAGGAGTGATAACCTACTTGAGAAAACATTAGTACTACCCAGTATAGCATGTCTTACACTCTTTTGACTTTAAGATCAGCAGTTGGGCCCTTTTTCTGGAATGCATTCAGAATCCACTTGTTCCCAATGTACATGGGAGCTACGGGACAAGGAGCATTTTTGAAAAGCTGGTCAATTCATTTAGGACCCTAAGAGCCTGAACCAATGTCCATTAAGTGAATGGAAAGACTGTTGTACTGTAAACAGAAGAGAAACAATTCATATTGACCTATAGACCCTCATCAATCTCACTGTCAAGATGGAAAACTCATAGAATTCTATATTCCTGAAAACTGAGGTGATCATTCTGAGCTTCATGGACATATGTCATACAAACAAACAATCTAAAAGGTAACACTACTGATAATTATTCAACTCATAATACCACTCATAGTTTGTTAGATTCCATTTGTCCAGTCAAACATGATAACTTTTCATACCAATAGTCTACATTGTCAGTATTTTCAACTAAGGTTAATCACGAGCATTTGTGTCTCTCTTCAGAGTCAGGAAAGCATGTGTAACCATGTTTTCTGGTAGGATATCTGACAAAAAACACCATCAAAAATCCATATTTCTTTTTCCTAACTGGAAAACCATCTTCATCAGTGCATTTAGTATGCGCGGAAATACTAAATGACTTAGTAAGTATTTTCACTTGCGTCCTCTTAATCTACATGTAAAGATTCTAGCAAACAACAGCCTACAGTAGAACCACCCTGAAAGCACTCCAGATCACAGATATAGCCCATGATTAGTTTGTCTCTGCGATGGGTGTGTTTGACCTTTGCAATGCCGTTCTGGTGGCCCTGCAGTGCTTCTACACCCTGCTCTAAGAAGGGTCGAGCTGGAAATACAAGAGCAGTGGAGTTGGATGCTCCAAGCCTGCCTAAAGATACATCTCCAGACTGGCCATTTTGGAAGCCACAGAGTCCTAGTCCTCCATGAGTTAGAAGGATTAGCAACAGCCAGTGAGGGCCCAGCTGGCCCAGATAAAAGTAGCTGACTGGCCTTAGGAGTTCAGTGCCTGACTGGAACCAGAGGGACAAGGAAGGGTGTTCCTGTCTGGCCAAAGGAACTGGAGGAATAGACAGAGTTTGTTTTCTGCTTGCATTTTGCATAGCTGGGATTCTGGGATTGCAGAGAGAGGGGGAACTTAAGAACTTTAACCTTGGGATAAGGGTGAAGCTAAAAGGGCCAGGTAGGATGAGGCCCAGGAAGAAGCAGCAACTAACCAAATTTAGAAATATGTGGCAGTCCTGGGTGCTCCTATTGGCCACAGGTAAAGTGGCATAAATCCCAAGAAGGGGATAGAACTTCTTTGGCAGCCTGAACAAAGGGCTGGATTTAAAGGGCTCAGAGATGGGGCTGAAGACCCCAGTGAAGACAGATAGACCATTTATTGGCCTCTTTACTACCATGGAAGGGGCCTAGTTGGACTTTGTGATTTGGCTGGAGGGCCAGATTGCCACCAAAGACCCATCATTCAGACCGATTTCAGGGACAGAAAGGACCTAAGAACCTTAACCCTGAGATAAGGGTGAAGCTAAAAGGACCAGGCAGCAAGAGACCCAGGGAAGCAGCAGGAACTAACTGAATTGAGAAGTAGATGGCTGCCGTGTATAGGGTCCCTGGTTTGAACCCAGAGTAGTGGGTGGGCCTAGGTTCCCTCACTAGCCACAGGTCAAATAGCATAAACCCCAAGAAGCAGATGGAGCTTATTTGATAGCCTGAATAAAGGGTACATTTAAAGGCCCCAGACCTGGGGCTGAAGACACCATTTGTTTATTGGACTCTTTAATACCCTAAAAGCGGTTCATTTGGCCTTCATGACTTGGCTGCAGGGCCAAGCCACTGAAGACCCAAGGAGGTTGGCCGGCAGCCTGCAGGAGGCACCAGGGTCTAGCAAAGGACTGTGATACTGGACCCTGTTGCTTGGAGGAGCTCCGGGGGCGTGTCCCATTATATTCCCAAATGAAAGGTGTCCAGTTTTTCTTGGTTAAAAATTTACTAATCAGTAATTTATTTAGGCCTTGTGTACTCTGGTCATTTTTCAGTCCTTAATGTGCTCATAAGTTCCTTAAACTGGCTAATGTTTAAACAGTATTATTAAAATTTCCCCGGTAAACACCCCGGTGGCTGAGTGCCAGCAGGATGCCAGGTGATTAACACTGAATTCTCAGCAAGCAGTGTAAGCTATAGTAAAAGCTCAGAGTTATGAACACGTCGGGAATGGAGGTTGTTTGTAACTCTGAAATGTTTGTAGCTGAACAAAATGTTATGGTTTTTCTTTCAAATGTTTACAGCTGAACACTGACTTAATACAGCTTTGAAACTTTACTATGCCGAAGAAAAATGCTGCTTTCCTTTTATTTTATTTTTAGTAGGTTATGTTCAACACAGTACTGTACTGTATTTGCCTTTTTTCTTTTTCTTTTTCCTGTCTCTGCTGCTCCCTGATTGTGTACTTCTGGTTCCAAATGAGGTGTGTGGTTGACTGGTCAGTTTGAAACTTTGCAGTTAGTAACTGAGGTTATACTGTACATATATACATTATATCCAGGATCAACATTCATTTTGATGAACTATCCATTGGCATATTATGCTACTGTAAATGGGCAATTAAAAATCAGATGAGAAAATAGCTGAAGATGCACCACCTGAAAATATCTTTGACAACATTTGCCTGCAAAAATATCAGCACATAATAATGATTTAAATTTCATTAGTGAAGTGGACAAATTATTCCATACCAACTTAAAAGGCACTTTCAGCTATAAGGCAGTCCAGAAAATCATTCCAGTTGTATCTGCGATAGTTTATATAACATAATATGACCGTTATCCACATCAAACACATGCGTTTCTTGCAAACCACCCAATCATTGTCACAAGCCACGTCTTCAGCAAAATAAAATCTTAGTGTTATTCAGAAATCAACACAGAAATACCGTTTGTTGTCTAACACATTCCTCGGTGACTATTTATATTCATTTAAAATCTTTGTTATACCCTTAACCCAGCAAAAATTGTGCTGCTTTGCAATTTACATGAAATTCTACACCAGTAGTAAATTAAAAAAGCCATCCCCAAAATGAAAGTTCATTGCACCACAGTTCAACATTACCTTTCACAATCTCGTACCATAAAAGTTTTCTTCATCTTCTAGACTATAAAGTAGATTATAGTTACTTTGTACAAGGATCTGCAGGTCTAGAATCTGGCTGTTGGTCTTTCAGTGTCTGCCCCAATCACACCACCATCTTTGGCAGACTAGTGACTGATGGGCTATGGGCCCAAGCACAGCTGCGTGTGCCTCCCACAGAAAACCTGATTGGCAATGCTCCTGGGATGACTGATCGATCCAGGTGCATTAGCTAAGCCTCAGATGAATGTCAGCCTTGGGGGAGCATCAGGTAGCTGTCAGTGTAATTAGGGGACTCCGTAGCTGGCTGCTACGACAGACTTTGTTCCAAACCCTGCCCCTTTTCCTGCCCCAGCTCCATTTCTGACTCCAAGCTTTGACCCATGACTATGCCTCCTGATTTGTGACTCTGGCTAACCCTTCACCTTTAGCTTCCAACAGCTTCACCTTCTGATCATGACTTCAGTTTACCCTACAGTTTATGCTTTGCCTTCTGACTCTGACCCTTAACTCTGGCTCCTGGCTTTTGACTCTGACTCCACCCACTAAGCCTGGCTGCCACACGCTGGCCATTACACTTTGAGTGCAGAGCTGTACCCTGTCTCCTAACTATGCTCCTACCTAACACCATGTAGTCATACAACTATTTTGACAGAACTGAGAACAACTATGCAGTGCTTCCCCTGATTCTCCGCATCTTATTCCTCAGCTAAGCTAGTCGTCCAATTCTTCATCATGCGTACCTAGAACAGAGCTGCATTTTGGTCATGTTGTTCATGAAAGAGGCACAAATCCATTCCACTCTTTTTATTTTCATATGTGTAATTCCTCCAGACTGGTGATATAGCAAAAAAATAATAATCACATTTTGACATTGGGCTGGCAGGTTAGAAATACCCCAGGATACAGAGGTTTAAACATGAACAACAGCGGTTCTTCTTTAGGTCTCTGACACAGCCCAATTTTGAGGTAGGGCTCTTCAGACCTAATGCCCAAGGCGTCCTCCCCAGTCAGGGTCAGTGCAACCACTAAGTGAACTAGTTCTTGGGAGAAGATGCTGGGTTTCTTATCCCTTCTGTGTACAAATACCTGATGCTGAGTCCCAAGACTCCAGAAATAAAAGCTGGTCATGCTGTTTCCTTGGTGGCCACAGGCAGCTGATACTCTCAGTTTGCACAGTAGACACTCCTGTTTCCTGGAGCCCAGGAGCTCTATGCACTAACTTTCTATGTCTATGAACACTGCCCAGCCTGAGCTAGGATCCTCCCACTTAAAGGACTTGCTGTACTTCAGGATTAACAAGTTTTACAGGCACAGCAAATTGCGGTTTATTAAAGCCCAAAGAAACTCTTAATTCCTTCTTTATTCAGGTGTGGCACTGCCCTGCTCACAGGAGAGAGAAGAAAATTCCTACAAAACCTAATTATGTACATAGAAGTGTGACTGGGGTGCCTAGGGTAATCTAGACTGAAAATGTCACGGTCAGGGCTGGTTGCAAGAAGGAGAGAAGATTCTCCTAAATCTGGAGGTTAACACAGAAGTTAGACTCACCAACAAGTCACAAACTGTGCTCCTGATCCCCCACATTAGTTATCAAGAAGCTGAGAAAAGAAATCACGCAGCCCCCTTTATTGTGCTCCAGTTCTCTGGCTCCCAATTAGCACCTAGGTTCAGGAAACCAAAAAGTTATTTAAAAACTCTGCTCACTATACAAAATGTTCTTCTGATCCCCAAAGGGCCAGGGTCACATTACCAGATCAGTATTAGCTCGGATCTTGCCCAAAACACCACGCTGCCAGCCAGTCCTTTAGTATTTAAAACTAAAACTTTATTAGAAAAGAAAGAGAAGGATGGTCAAAGCATATATAAAGAATCCATATATCTGGTTTTTAGCAGCATCAGAGAGTTTGCTGGCTTGGACAGTCCCTCTAGAACAAATCCAGAGTTTGGATGGGTCTGTCAGTCCTTTGTTTAATGTTTCAGTTTGTAAAGAAGTTGCTCCAGAGGTAAGAAGCAGGATTGAAGACAAAATGGAGAAGATGCAGATGCCCTTTTATATCCTTTGCCATGTGGTTTGTACATCCTCTGTTCCCAACACAAACTCACAGCAAGCACATGGGCATGGAAAAGCATAGTCTCCTGTCCAAAGGCACGTCTCTACATGTCCAGCGGATTCATAAGTGTAAACCCTGCCTTCTCTTAATGAGTGCATTGCATGACTCATTGCCTTTGACAGGCCATCAAGGAGGCTGAATGCTGTTGTTGCCAATCTGTCTGGGGTGTCACCAAGAAACACAGCACAAAAGTATAACTCACGATGCATACGTATAAATATGATTATCACGTTTAGCCAATCATAACTTTTCCCTTGACACCTTACATGATATATCTTGTGAGATTCACTGCAATTTTGTAACATTAGTATCAATAATATTATAAATGGCCACTCGTATTCCATACAGCATCACAGAAACAATTTGTTTGGTTCAAAACTAAACAGACTATAAATAAACTACTTCAGACAACGGGACTCTTAGTACCAAGGATAACTCTTGCAAGAGGAAGGGATCTGGAGTTATGAGTGAGGAGCACCTGGATTTCGAGGTCAAGATTCTTTCATGTCTTGCCTCTTTTGGAGCCCAGATGAAAGCCACATCTATTTGCACAGCCCTTCACCTTCAACAAAGGCAGCGAGTTCTGGGAAGCAAGTTCTCCTCCCGAAGACAGCTCTGTCAAAACACAAAAAACATCTATGGAATACAACCCATCACTGAGCAGAACAGTGTCTCGCTCATGGCTTTGAATTCTCTTAGCTTTACTTATGTTCACAAAAGGTTCCTAATGTAAAATCTCTCCGTCTAATTTTTCAGGTACTTCTGAGAGACAAAGTGGATGATATGGTGACAAAAACCTGATTCATACAATTGGAGCTTCCTGTAGAACTGCAGGAGCAGAAGGCTTTCTCTACAGTGGCGAGTATAATTCTGCAGTTTTGTTGCTATATTTCAGCACAGAGTCATCATAATCAATGATCCATAATACTTTAAACCTTCAAAGTACCTTACAAGTATTAATTGATTAAGCCTCATAACATTCTTTTTGGCTGAGTACTATTGTCCTCTTTTCACAGATGAGGAAACTAAGATAGAGAGGATTTAAAGAAACCTTGGTGTTACTCCTCTGGCTTCAGTGGAATTACACTAGGAAGGATTTTAGCCCAGAAAGGTAAGAGTCAATATTTACACAATTGGCTTCTACCATTTGAGGTGCCCAACTTGAGACACTGAGGTTTGATTTCCAGGAGTGCTCACACATGCACCTGTAGCTAAAGTTATCAGGAGCTGTGAATGTTCTCCACACCAGTCACGATTTTTTAGCCTGCACACAGTATTCAAGAGGTGGCCCTACTATGGATTTATATAATGACATTATGATATTTACAACCTTATTATTTATACCTTTCCTAATGGTTCATAACATGCTGTTACATTTTTTGACTGCCATTGCGCATGGAGTGGATTTTTTCAGAGAACTATCTAGCCACGATGACGCCAAGACATTCATTTCTTGAGTGGTGACAATGCAGAAGACTGAGCTACCCCCTTGCTGAGCCAACTGTCCACACAGGCTCCATCATTCCTACTCCATTTGGAAGGAGCAAGCCCTGCAGCAACCCCTGTTGGGGACATCTGGAACTGCAGTCCAATCGCAGCAGTGAAGGTGAAGGTTGTTTGATGCAGGGGGGTCAGGTACTGCCACTGGAGGGTGTGACGCAGGGGGCTAGTCAGGTCCTGTCCCCAAGAGTGTGGCACAGGGGATTGCATCCTGTCTTTGAGGTGGGGCAGGTTGGAGACAAAGTCCGCACTGCACTCACCCTGCGGGGTGGCGCCTATCCCACAGGGGTAGGTCCGACTCCCCGCTCTGGCCTTTGGCTCTCCTCACAGCATCATATGACGCACACGGACATATGCAGGGCAGCAATGCCCTATCTACTTCCCAGCCCTGGTGCTGCTGCATCACCTGCTGTGAGCTAGGTGGTAGCAGCTCACATACAATGATCTGGTCAGCCGGATGAGACCCCGGGCCTATCCCTGATGCACTTGCTTAAAAGTGGTCAGTTCATGGCCTTAGTGACCCCTTCAGCTCCATGGCCTGTGAGCCCAACTATCAAATATTACTTCCAATGATGCATGACCTCACCATGTAATGGTGCCAATTTCTGCAGATTTGGGCTGCTTCATTAAGGATTCAGAGATTAACCTGGAATCCATCTATATGTAAGGGGAGTGTTGTATTGTTACTCATACAATTTCCTGGGGCAGCCCCTGGTCTTAAGTAGGGGCACTTGGCCAGTTACTGTCACTTGGGGTCTCCTGGGTAGGGTGACCAGACAGCAAATGTGAAAAATCAGGACAGGGGGTGGAGTGTAATAGGAGCCTATATAAGAAAAAGACCCCAAAATCGGGACTGTCCTTATAAAATCGGGACATCTGGTCACCCTACTCTTGGGCGAGACATCTTGGGGCACCTATTCTCCAGAGCACTCCCTGGCTGCACCTCTGGGTGGCCTCCTGGTGCTGTAAGAATAGTAGCTTCCCCAGGCTCTGCAGACCTATATTCTATTCTAGTGGATTATTCTTGCAAGAAATACCTGAAAAAGATCCATAATTCTTCTTTCTGCTCAGGAAAGCTATTTTTCATCAGTGAATTTACCAGAAACAGTAATGCCAAATGGCTTAAGTATTTTCAATAGTGTCTTCTTATCTTCATGTAAAGATTCTTGCAAATAACCATCTGCAATAACCTCACCATGCAAGCACTCCAGATTGTAGGTGTAACCCAAATTTGTTTGGCCCAAATGAAAGGTGTCTATTTTTTCTTGGTTAAAAATTACTAATCAGTAATTCATTAAGGCCTGAATACCTTAGTCATTTTGTTAATTCTTAACATGCTCATAAATCCCTTCTTCAGCTGCTCAGTATTAAAACAATTTTCTTCAAAAGTTCCAGTGTAAACACCACGCTGGCAGAGAACTACTTGCCACTGTGCTGGCAAACACTGAATTCTGGGCTAGTAGTATGAGCTAAATCTACAACTATATCTGTGACTGACCTCCATTTTGACGAAATATCCATTATTCTTCATTGGTATAGTGTGCTAGTGAAAGCAGAAACTAAAATCAAGATCAGAGGCCCTCAATGAAAATCTCTTTGACAACATTTACCTGTTGTTTACCTGATGGTCAGACATAATGTAAGAGTGATGCTAATTACATTACTAAAGTGAAAAAAATAACACCATGCTGCATAAGACACATTCAATTACAAAATAGTCCAGAAAATTATTCTAGCTGTATCATCAATATTTTATAGAACATAACATGATTCTTACCTATATCATGCACATACTTTTCTTGCAAACTGTGCAAGCCACCCATTCATTGTCATATGTGATATCTTCAGTAAAGTAACTTATCTTATTGTTATTCAGAAATCAACATAGAAATATATTGCTTGTTGTCCAACATGCTCTTCACTTAAACTTAAATCGAATGTTAACACAGCAAAAATCATGCTAGTCTGCAATTTATACAACATCCTGAACCAGGAGTACATTAAAAACTGTCCCCAAACTAAAACCGCATTGGGCCACAGTTCACTTTTCTTTTAACAATCTCATACAATAAAAGCTTCCTTTGTATTCTAGACCCGCGGTTCTCAAACTTTTAGCAACCCATGGACCCCCATTGTGATTTAAAATTTTTCATGGACTCCCAAGCTGGCTTCTAATTTTTCCCCAGATTGCTCAACCCCACTTAGCCCCAGGCCCTGCCCCCACCCCTGCCTCTCTTCTTCCCCACCTCTTTCTGCCCCTGAACACACTCCATCCCCGCTCCTTCCCCACACATTCCGCATGCTGATGAACAGCTATTCCGCTGTATGCTGGAGTGGAGGCACTGGGAGGGAGGGAGTGGGAGGAGTTGATCAGTGGGGCCAGTGACCCCGGTGGCCCCAGACATGACTCGCGGACCCCAATTTGAGAACAGTTGTTCTAGACTATTAACCAGCTTACAGTCACTTTTGAGGGTGCCAAAATGGACATAGTCCTCCTATCTAGACTACCTATCTAATACCACCTAGTAATACAACTGTTTTGATAGAACTGAGAACTGCCGTGCAGTGCCTTCCAGCCACATCTTCTTCCTCAGCTAGGTAACTACCCCATTCTTCATCATGCATATCTAGAACAACGTTGCAGCTCAGTCACGTAATTGAGGGTAGAGGCACAAATCCATTTCACTAGTCTCATATGTGTAATTCCTCCAGATTGGTGAAAATGTGATTCTGCTGTATCATCGCCGGTTTGCTTTATATTGTGTGAGGGAGATTAAAATACATTGTAGAGTTTCTTGTGGAGGCGCAGTGTCAATGAAAAGATAAAGTGTGGGCATTCGAGTACAGGTAAGAGGTGCCCCATAACTTGGCATTTCCTTACTTGTGAGTATTTCCACTGGGTTGAGGTCACACCTAACCAACATTAATTCCTTTTAAACATTGTTTATTTTGAGTGGAATGTTTAGGATCAAAGCATCAGAGAGTCCCAGGTTTGGTAATGTATTTGAAATAATCTCAAATTATGGATGTGATTTCAATGATTTGTAAAGAGACTCAGTCTATACAATGATGACTTTCATCCACCACACTTTTAATAGACATTTACCTAGTATCAGTTGTTTGGCCTTGTTCGGTAAAGTAAAATGTGAGAAAGCTCTGGTGTTTTATATTTAAACATGCTGCACGCACAGTTAAAAATGCACTGCTGAGCTTCTTTGCCAAGCATGTAGATTATCATTAAAAATGCTAAGAATTCCTGTACAAGGGAACACACATTAACATTGCTACCCAGCAGGGCCGGATTTCCCATTAGGCATACTGAGCACATGCCTAAGGTCAACTAAAAACTCAAATTTTGCTGCTCTGGGATCCCAGCAGGGGGCAGGGCCGACGGCCCCACTCAGCCCTGCTGGAGCACTCCTCACTCAGCCTGGCAAACAGCATCACTTCCCAGCAGGATTGGTGAGTGTAGCTGTGGGGCAGGGCTCTGGGAAGTGAGGGGGTAGGGGGACTCCAGGGAGCCTGTGTGGGACAATAGGAAGTTGTGGTGCTGTATGGGAATGCTGGGTGGTGGGAAGGTCTGTTGGCGAGGGGTGCCTAAAAGTTAAAAGTGGCAGGGTACCCAGAAGCTCTGAGGCGCCGGGGGTGGTGGGGAGGGGCTCCAAGCCCCTGAGCCTATGGGCACCCACAGTGTAAGTCTGGCTCTGCTCTCCAGGTTATGATTCACATCTAAACCTAAACTCAAATAAAGCACCTCAACATGTTTTGAGTCACTCTGTTAACAACAAAATTTTACATACAATATGCTAGAATTGTAGCCTATTACCTAAAAATATATATAATTGGTCACATAATAATAGTTGGCTTCCCCCCTTCTGGAAGCTCTAATGGAGGATTGACAGACGTCCTAAGAGGAATTTGGCATTGGTACAAATACATCATACTGCACATACATGACAGACACTGGCAATCAGAGGCGCGGGGGCTGTAGGAGGCATGTCAAGAAGAAAAGGGGCATGGTTACCACTAGACACTGCACTTTTAGTTGTAAGAAGCAAATACCAAGAGTCAAATGGTATGCATACAATTTCTCTAACCAGGCCTAAAAAGCCTAACACCTATACACAATTTACTACATCCAAACAGTAACGAAATATTTATAAGCATTTAACCAAGTGTAGCAGACCGCTCTCTCACCCCTCCGTAGGAACACAGGCAGGAACCCTTTTTTGCTCCAAACAGTGCTCTTTAATTTACAGTGCAGGCCCCACCACCAATATATACAACTTTATACAATGCAGTCCTTTTAGTTACAGCTCTACAGCTTCAGCTCTCAATAGCTCATTAACATACAGCTCTCAATAGCTCATTAACATACAGCTCTCAATAAACAACTCTAAACAGCTACAGGGGGAGGCTGAGTCCACTACGCCCGGTTGGGACCTCCTCCCCAACTGCACCCGCAAAGTGAGTATTGGATAGCTCTAGCATACAGCTCTACAGACTCTATGTAGTCCAGCTAACAGTTATACAGCTCTACAGACTCTATGTAGTCCAGCTAACATACAAACACAACTCTGAATAGCTCATGCCACCACCACACTGGGCTTCGTTCCTGGCAGGACTTATATCCCCCAGAGGAGGCTGCCAGGTGCAACCCATCCAATTGATTGCCCTGCAAGCCAGGTGGCTGATTGGGCTTTCTGCACCGGGGGTTTGCAGAGGGCTTTTCTCCCTCTTAAGGGGGCGGCAGGCTGGGTCAAGCCCACCCTGCCACACAAGATACCTACAAGCAGCTAAAGCCAGGGGTTCTTAGACCCATACTGGTCAGCTCCAGTGTGATCAGGCAGGTGTTAGCAATGAACTCTTTAAGAGTTTACTTTTCATACCCTTTAACAAAGAAGTGATGTCATTGTCCATTACTGACTTCAGCTAGAAACCAATTTACCCTTATTTCCAGTCTTAATCCAGTAAAATTTACAGCCTCCTTTCTTCTCAAAGTCTTTCCTTTCTTATTTTTTTTCCCCCACTTCCAATTTACCAGCAAAATAGTCAGAAGGTTTGGACTTGCTTCTTTTAAGACAGTTTTTCCTTGTCTTGTTACTGCAGCTCTTTATTTTATTAGTTACTTTTGGAACCATACATCCTTCCCACACTACAACTAATACTGCTTATTTGCACAACTATTTACTTGCTTTATAGCACACACACACACACATACCAAACTTAAGATAAACAAGTAAAGAATTAAAGTTATTTATCCTACATGTAGATAGGGACCTTGGAGGTCATCAACTTTGCTCTAAAGCAGGACCAAGACTAAGGTAGATTATCACTGCCAGGTTTTGTGCAACCTGTTTCTTAAAAACCTTCAAGGATCGTGATTTCACAGCCTCCCTTGGAAGCCTATTCCAGACCTTAACTACCTTTGTAGTTAGAAAGTGTTTCCTAATATCTAACCTAAATGTCCCCTTCTGCTGATTAGGCCCATTACTTCTTGTCCTACCTTCAGTGGACAACCATTTATAACAAAGACAACACATCATGACTTTGTGCTTTGTGTGTTTGGTAGGAGTCTTTTAGAACAGTCCAAATTTAATCATTAAAGATGTCCAAGATCCATTGAAAGACAAATTAATCAAAAGTCTACTACTGGGGAATTAAAGGGTGCCTGTGTTCAGACTACCAACCAAACTTAAAACTAAGCAAAAAAAAATATGATGAAGGATTGTCAATAGATGTTATAATTTTCAAAGACCGTCTTTCAAAAATACTCAATCTTACTATATGTATAAAAAGCTAAAGACATTTAGCTAGAGTCTATCTATGCTCATTAGAGAGAGCTTTTCAAGTGCTAAAACATTAGTGGAAGTGAAATGTTATTCCTGAAAATGGGCTAACTAAAGTAGTTTTAAAAGTAAAACTTCAGTGGGATTCTCAGGGCCCTCCTGGCTAAGGCCAAGAGCCAGAATGGCATTTTACTGAGAATTTTTTCACCTGAACAAATTTATTTGAGGTGAGCATTTTTCCACTTACAGTTCCAATGAAGATGGAGAGCACACCTCCCTAGGGTTTGTGGCTGGATTAAGGTATCAGGAGTTGTCACGTCTCCATTGGCTCATCTCCTTGGGGGGGCTGCTCCGCTGTGTTCCAACCCATCAAGGAGGTGAGCCAATGGAGAAAGGACAAGTCCCGAAACCTGAATCCTAGCAAACCCCTAAGAGGTGTGTTCTCCCCTTCATTGAAATTCTAGGTGAATAAAAAGCCCACCTAAAAGGCATTCACTGCAATAGAAAGACGGGTTCATCTTCAGAACCTCTCTGCACGGATTCCTCAAGCTTCAACTGGTGAGATCATGTCTTCCATAACCTACCCCTTTGCCTTGTACTGACATTTATTTTAATTCTAGATTGAAATGCTATTGCAACTAACAGTTTTTAACAGCTTATCCCAGTAAATCATTAATAGGTGAACTACTTTTTCTTTAGACTTTCAGGTCCTAGCTAACCTAGAAAACTCTCTGATGACTGGAAAACTTGTGAAATGAAGACATGACAGCAGCCAAAAGAATGAAAATTAAGCAATTGAGAGGGGAATGATTTAAACTCTTGTTAAACTCTTGTTTCATAGGCACTGACTCCATGGGTGCTCTGGGGCTGGAGCACCCACAGAAAAAAAAACCAGTGGGTGTTCTGCACCCAACAACAGCCCCACTAATCAGCCCCTCCCCCTCCCCCACAGCACCTCCCACCCACCAGTGATCAGCAGCTCAGCGGTGCAGAGGAGGCACTGGGCAGGAAGGGGCGGAACAGGGTGGGAAGAGGCAGGGCAGAGTGGAGCCAGGAAGAGGTGGATCAGGGGTAGTTGAGTAGGGGCAGGGCCTGGAGCAGAGTGAGGCTTGTGCATCCCCCAGGAACTCAGGAAGTTGGCGCCTCTGCTTGGTTTCTGTTAAACCCTATTTATCTTTAGTAACTAACATTTTGGAGCAAAGTACTTTGTTAAAAATTGAACATGGCATCAAGGTGTGAAAGCTCACCCAACAGGTTGTCTAGTGAAACCAAGGAAGACCAGAAATGATTTACCTGATATTTCTAAGGTAAAAAACAAGCAATTGGGAAAAAAATAATGTAAAAAAAAACAGAAAAAAAACAATCAGACAAAAGACAGCCCCCTACTTTCCAGTCTTAGGAAGAAACGTCCCCCTGAGCAGATTATTCAACAATTTCCCCACTTGTGTGTTTCTCTGACCACCCTTTAAAGAGATGAATGAAATACTTTGTACGCAGTTCATTCATAGTGGGAGCTATTCTGTATTATGCTCATAATAAAATCCCATGGGTGCTTATGGAAGGCCAATTTCTTACTCATTGGCTTCAACGATAGCTCTCTTTGCATAAAGTCTCCAGAATTTGTCCTTTAATGGTTGTTACTATGTCTCTGAGAGTGATTTTTAAGCTATGAGGCATCTCCTCATTATTCAGATTACTTTTAGAAAATGCGTAGTGGAGCAGCTACAAAGGGTGGTTGAAGGTCTTAATCTCCTCTGCCTTGGTCACAGATATAACAAATTTAGCAAACACCTGTATAGTATGTTTAAGGAAACCATCCACATATAAAGATGCATGTGTAGCAGCAGCCGGTCATGCTTAACACTATGAAAGTTATTAATTTCCACTCATATATCACTCAGGTTTTTATTTAGAATTAAGCTATTAATATATTTCATGATAGACAGACAATCAGTGTCAACAAAACTGATTTATTACAGTTTTATTCTGAGTTTATTCTCTCCATTCTCATCTACAGTGTAATGACCTTATTTGTGTGCTGTGTCAGAGAGACAAAGCTACTGTTCTGGTCTTAGTCCCAGAATTTCTATAATAACATGCAGAATTCCTTTCTGTCTCAGTGTTTGCATATTTCAAAAACGGGGTCTTTATACTTCATCACGGTACCATTGTACATTTAGATATTTTCATTTCTCTGCAGATTTGGATTCATTTTCCAACTCTCTTGGGTGCTTGAGAAGAACCAACCCCATGCTACTGATGCTGATGATTCTAGGCCTTGCTGCCCTTTTTGGTGAGTTGGGGTCTATTTCTATTTCATTAAACTGCCAAAAGCAACGGTGTAAAAAGATCTTTGTTGGAATAGGGGGTGTTCTATTTATTTAGCTAGAATGTACGGGTTGCAAAGAATCAAAGTTGTTAACCTACTCAGTCACTGTTCAACAGTGTTAAACAAGGTTTGGTATAGAGACCTCATCCTGCTTAATACCATGGCAACCACACAATTCAACAATTTAACCTTGTATTAAAGATACCAAAAATAAGGAAAAACAGTTAAAGCAATTGAAATGTAAACTATTAAGTATTTTAACAACATCCCTTGTTCCCTTTCCCTTTAGCTGGAGGGAATTTTTCAAAGGAAAATTCCCCTTGTTCGACGGCGTGTAGATGATATCAAGGATGATAATTAAGGTCCTCTTTGGGGAAAAGAGAAGTTAGTTGAGATGGGCTGGAGATTCCATGGTTCCCGTTGTTGATAAAGTCCAATCCCATTTCCTAAGAACAGCAAACAAGACAAAATACAGTAAACCCTCGATTTAACGGACCCCTATTTAACGGACTTCGGATGCAATGGACAAAATTTCCCGATGCATCCGAAATCCGTTATTGGGGGCTGCCGGCTCCTGCCCCTGCCCAGGAGCCAGGCGGGCGGCGGGCAGCGGAGAGGGGCGGGCTGACAGTTCCCGCCGGGTTCCCCGCTGCGGTGAGCCAGGCGGGCGGGCTGACAGCCCGGCGGGCGGGAGCGGGGGGTTTGACAGTTCCCCCGGGCTCCCCGCAGCGGGGAGCCCGGCGGGCGGGCTGACAGCCCGGCGGGCGGGAGGGGAGGGGGGTTGACAGCTCCCGCCGGGCTCCCCACTGCAGGGGAGCCGGGGGGGGGGGGGGGAGCTTTGACAGCTCCCGCCGGGCTCAGGCTGACAGTTCCCGCCGGTCTCCCCGCTGCAGGGGAGCCGGGGGGGGGGGGGGAAGGGGCTTTGACAGCTCCCGCCGGGCTTCCCCCTGCGGGGAGCCCGGCGGGAACTGTCAGCCCGCCCGGTGGGAGCTGTCAAAGCCCCCCTAAAACCTCTATATAAGGGACTAATTTGGGTGAGGGGGTGTCCGTTAAAGCCAAAAGTCCTGTTATTTAATTATTTAAAAAAAATATTAAATAACGGACTTTTGGCTTTAACGGACACCCCCTCGCCCGAATTAGTCCGTTAAATCGAGGTTTCACTGTACTCACAAAGGGGGGGGAAAGAAATGAACAGCAAAACTAGAAAATCTAGCTTTTATCTCTGGTGTTGACTCATTTGCAATCTCACTGCTGGAGAAACACAGGCATTTGCTGAGAGTGACCTCTTACGGACATTCACTCCCTTTTAGCGGCTGAGCTCACAGCTGGGGTAAATTTGTAGGACCAATCACCACAACAGGAGTGTGATTGGTTTTACCTGTCTGGCACACCACTGAGCTGACGGGAGCACCTCTCTCATCCTGGGCATCCTTGTCTGCACAGTAATTTGACTGTAGCCTTGGTTCCAGACTTGGGAACAGCCTCTTGGGAGTCTGCTCTCCTCTGGGGAGAGATGAGGTGGGGTTAACGTAGTCCAAAAAGAAAAGTCAAAATACCGGCATTCTTATCAAAATACTGGCTTCTTATCCCTTGTGTGGCAGACTCCTGATGCTGAATCCAGGACTCAAAAATAATAGCTGGTCATGATGTTTCCTCAGAGATTTCAGGCAGCTGTTCTCCCAGTAGGCACTCCACGTTTCCTGGGGCCAAGTAGATCTATGCACTAGCTCTGCTTGCTCATGAATGCTGCCCTGCCTGAGCTAGGGTCCTCCCTTCTCAGGACTCACCGTTCTTCAGGATTGACAATTCCTATGGCACGTTGGGGTTGATAAGCCAAAAGAAACTCTGAAACCCTTCTTGGCTGTGAGAGAGAGCTGTCCCCTCACAGGCGAGATAAGAGACTTAACATGTCACCGCATTGTCTCACCTTTCCTACAAAACCTAATTATGCACATGGAAGAATGAGTTTGGTTCAAC
Source organism: Sternotherus odoratus (assembly GCA_032164245.1). NCBI lineage: Eukaryota > Metazoa > Chordata > Testudines > Kinosternidae > Sternotherus > Sternotherus odoratus. The sequence continues at coordinate 202,002,963 of JAVMKO010000001.1, read as the reverse complement.
AGTAAATGGACTATAAATAAACTACCTCAGTCAATGGCACTCTTAGTAGTGATTCTTGCAAGAGGTGGGGATTGGGTGCTGTCAGTGAGGAGCACCTGGGTGTAGAGGTCAGGACACTTTCTGGTCTTGCCTCTTGTAGAACCCAAATGAAAGACACATCTCTTTTCACAGCCCTTCTCCATGAACAAAGGTAGTGAGTTCTGTGGAGCAACTCCTCCTCCCCAACAGATCTGTTTCTAAACACAAAAAGAGACCTACAGAATGCTACTCATCACCTGAGTGAAGCAGAATTGGGTTCATGAGTTTAATTCTTTTAGCTTTACTTAAGTTCACAAAAGGTTCGTAGTGTAAAATCTCTCCATGTAATTTTTCAGGTACTTCTGAGAGTCAGACTGGATGCTATGGTAACGTAAACAACATTGATACCACTGGGGCTTCCTGTGCAACTGCATCACCAGAAGGCTTAAGCTACTGTGGTGAGTATAACTCTGCTGTTTTGTTGCTGTATCATAGCACACAGAGCCATCACGATGACCCATAGTACTTTACACCTTCAAAGTACTTTACAAGCATTAATTGATTAAACCTCATAATGTTCCTATTGGCTAAATTCCATTGACCTCATTTCACAGATGAGGAAATTCAGACTATGTGTTCACTGCAGCCTATGTCCTCAAAATGTATGTCACACTCAGGGGTGTGAATATTCCACACACCGGAGTGATGCAAGTTAGGCCTGTATAAGCACTCATGTGCACAGTGCTATATTGGTGGGAGAGCTGCACCTGCAGACATAGCTTCTGCCACTCACGGAGGTGATTTTATTTATGCCAACAGAAGAGTTCTCTCCCCTCATCATAAAGCGTCTTCACTAGATGCACTGCAGAGGTACAGCTGTGCCGCTGCAGCACAGTATGTACAGACATCCCCTAAGACAGAGAGACAGAGAGGAAGAGTTAATAAACCCTTGGTGTTACTCCACTGACTTCAGTGGAGTTACCCTAAGTAGGATTTTAGCTCCAAAAGGTAATAGCCAATATTTACACAATTGGCTTCTACCATTTGAGGTGCCCAACTTGAGACACTTAGGGTCGAATCCTAGAAGTGCTCACACAAGCACCTCTAGTGAAAGTTATCAGGAGCTGTGAGTACTCCGAACCTCTGAAACCAGGTCCAATGTGCCCTTGACTGAAGCACCCAAAACTAATAGTCACTTATCAAAATTTGGCCCAAGTGACTTTCTGAAGGTGACACAGAAAGTCAGTGGGAGCTGGGATTAGTATTGAGGAATTCCTGCTCCTAGTCTCCTGTTTAGTTCTTGCTATTTTACACCTGCTGCATGCACATCAGATCAACAGTTTATCTGGTATTGATGGTATAAATCAAATGAGTTCCCTATTCTTTTACTCTACAAATAAAATTGGACTTAATGCCAAACCCTCCCATGCTGGGTAGGATTGAGATTCCCTCCTAATGTGGGATGAAATGTGCTGAGACTCCAAAAGAAACTGAGAGGAAAGCGCAACTATTGGGAACTATGGTGTTAAATTGCAGCTGTCCAGCCATGCTCCCTGATCTATCCCTAAGAATCCCATCATTTCTTCTACTTTGAATTCTCCTCTCAACTTTAAAGCCCCATCTTACAGCCCTATTCTTCTGGACATAGTGGGGTAGGTGAGGCTCCTCTCTGTTTATGTCAACATCACTCCTGCATTATTTAGGGCAGGTTTACATGACCCACCGGATCAGTGGGTACTGATCAATCTCTAGAGGGTCGTTTTATCATGTCTAGTCACGATAAATTGATCCCCGAGCACTCTCCCTGTCAACTCCGGAATTCCACCGCTGCGAGAGGTGGAAGCGGAGTCGACAGGGGAGTGGCAGCGGTCAACTTGCCACTGTAAGGATGCAGAGGTAAGTCGACCTAAGATATGTCAACTTCAGCTATGCTATTCGCGTAATTGCGTATCTTAGGATGACCCCCCCCACAGTGTAGACCTGGGCCTAGAGGGTGACAAGTTGCTGTTGATTTTTCTTCAGAGTCTGAGCACATTACCCTGCTATCTCCCCACTAAGGCCATTCACCTTCCTTTTGGGACCCAAAGGTCCGGGAATTAAACCCAGCTTTTTCATACTATTACAAGGCCCTAGGTTTTTTTGGCCTTGACCCTTTGTCAAAATTCACTATGAGAAAGGCACTATGCATACCACTCTCGCGAGGGCTATCGATGGCACAACAGAGCTCTGCTTTTGAAATCTCTTGTTGACATTAAAATTAATAATACACCTTTACTACAGGGGTTCGTGCATCAGAGAAGATTGCTGAGAGGGACTTATATAATATGAACAAATATAAAACCATCATTAAGAGCGCTGGTGCAACAAAATGTGTGGATCCATCCGTGATTGCTGCTATCATCTCTCGTGAGTCGCATGCTGGAACTATCCTGTCGAATGGCTGGGGTGATAATGGAAATGGATTTGGCTTGATGCAGGTCAGTAACTATTAATAAACTAAGAATAAGTGTATAGCCAAGGGTTACAGCAGGGAGCCACCTGCATTTCTCAACAGTGCAGCTCAGGCTGATAGGTGGCACATGCCTACAGTATGAACTGTTGCTGATGCAGCAACGCATTGCACTGGCATATCTCAGACCTGGGATTATACGGGCTGCTGTGTCAACATCCATTAATTCCGTGAGGTTCATAGAACTCCCTGGAGAGGCTGAACATTTTACCCTTCTACCCAGAAATTCCATTTCCTGTTATTACTATACTATGTACTTATTTAGAAAGTATTTACGGATTTAGAAATCCTTGCACATAAATACCGGATACAAACCAATAGTCATTACAACACTGAGCTTTGTTAAAAACATTATACAGCAATACCGTCATTCCATCTCATAATCTCTGATTGCATATTTTGAACAGACCAAGCATGTCTATCACATTCAATGAAAATTGGACACGCATGCTGTGTTTGTTGCAGGTGAATCTATTTATTTGGGGAATTGAATAATGGATTACTAAATAGCTCAGTATCTAATTCCCCTCCATCTATTTTGCTGGGCACATAACTGATGCACTAGTTTTCCCATTCCCAACACCCATATTTTTGAGCCATTCCCCGAAAGCTGAACTGTTTTTCTTTCTCCACTGAGAGGCTATGAGTAACCAAGCAGCTAATAGCAGGTGAAAGATTAATTCTTCATTGCCTTTTCTGTGACCATTTCTGCCAGGAGGATTCCCAAAGGATCATTTGATAATAAATATCCAACAATTTATGATATTTGGTTACAAATTGCACCCCAATACTCTCCAATGACTGGACATATTCACCATATATTTATCAAATATCCTTTTTCACCACCATTTCTCCAACACTTATCCTATTGATCTATCAAACCCCATTCCTCTGGGGTAATTTGTCTATAGGACAGATCATTTCCCTAGAATATCATATATAATTTTTTTTTAGGAAATGTGTCTACAATGATTGATATCACTTACTTATTTTTGTTTCATAATTGACAAGACACCATTGCTTCTATTAGAGTTATCTTGCTGTGTATAGCAGCTTTTCTGGAAAGCTTTTCTAGTTTATGCCTAACTTGAAAGTACTGATACTATGGAGAATGGACCAATTAATGTTATTTTGATCTTTAAATAGGTTATAAAAGTTTCTTTACTGAACAGCTGGCCAACCGTATGCATCCCATGGCTCTCCCAATCTTTAAAGCTCATTAGTTTGTGATCTGGATCTTTTCCAAGGAGTGTTGTTGGTGAGAGAAAATAATTCATCTTATTTCTAAATCTGTTCCAAATCCATAGCGTAGCCTCAAACTCAAGCATGTGTATACATTTCTGGAAAGTGTGATTTTTTTTAAAAAATAATTTATTAATCCATGATAACCTAGAGATGTTTACTCCACTGACTCCCACTACTGCTTTGAGCTGGCTGGCTTGGTAGTACCAGAGACTACCTGGAACAGCTGAACAACCTTCTTCAAGGGGTCTCTCCAAAGTATTACTTCTGGTGGAATTCTGCACTAAAAAATTAAAAATTCTGTGCACAATATTGTAAAATCCTGCAAAATTCTGAATATTTTATTTGTCAAAATAACACAACCGCTGGCTTCAATTATTTAGGGTAATTTATTTAAACTACACTACAATGGATGGAGAATGGGAGTGGAGAGCATTGGAGGAAACCCCTGCACCCCTTTGCCTAAATAGTAATGTAGCTAGGTTTAACCCTTTATTTCTAGTTATTAGTCAAATATATGCAGCTATATGCTCAGTTTTACATCATAGGCAACTGAAGAGGAAGTGAGGGCTGGAGAATCAAACTCACAATTTATATTGGCTACTGGCCATCTCCAGAAAGATCAGTAGCAAACAGCTCATGGAAAACATTTTGATAAAAAATTACTTAAATCCAAAAATTGAGACCAGTTCTAATCACTAAAGCACTATAAACTTTTATACGGCCATACTATACACCACTATGGCCATGTAAAAAAGCTTTACAATTTTTACACCTGTTTTATACTCCTGGGGGAATTCACAAAGACAATGGGAATGATTCACTAAGCGGGCAGGTGGCTACATTCTACTCTGCCTGAAGGGATAGCCTGCACCACGCCTACCTCCTCAAACACATCCTGAAGCCCTGCCCCTCCATGCAGAGCGTGCTGAAATAGTGAGCAAGAGGGACAGTGTGCCTCTCTCACACACAACTGCTCACCTCTTCACACACCCCTGGTGGTGATTTGTCTCTATTGGCTCCTTCTGGCACCTGAACTGACCTGCCTGTGCTGCCAGGGAGAGGCACATGACTGCTCTTGTGGCTTCCCTTTGCTCCCCCATCAGAAGTCATTTTTCTGTGGGGAAACAAAGAAATATGAGGTGGACATGAATTACACACATGCTCAGTGACACAGAATTCCTCCAGGAGTAAAGTATCTGCGTTTGTTCTTGGTCTTTTCTTATTCCATAGAAATTCTAACAACATCCTCTGTATTCCTGCTAGAGATTTAAGATAAGGTGATCACAGAAAGACAAGATATACTTGGCAAAATTTCCATTTCCATTTTCCCAACCAAGAAATTTCATTCTTTCCCCCAGCACTTCAGATCTATTTTCATTTGCTAAAGTGGTGGCTTGACATTTACATCATAGACCTCTTCCAGGTTGTTTGATATTTGAATTCCCAGGTATTTTATAGAATTTATTGCCTGTCTGCCCCCAAATGTTTTTGGGAACAATGAGTTATCAGAGTTTGGCAAATTTGGCATAATTTACCATAAATCCAGATATTATCCCAAAGTCAAAGATTTCTTTAGAAACTAATTTCAGGGACATTTTGGTTTAGATAAAAATATTATCTCAGCTGCATGCACACTCATATCTGATGGGCTCCTGCAAGTTTTATTCCCGTAATAAATTCGCTGACCCTTATCCTTTGTGCAAAAGGCTCTGTGGCCAGTGCAAAAGTAAAGGAAACAATGGACATCCCTGCCTAGTCCCTCTGTGTAATTCAAAAGGGACATTTAACCCCATTAAGCCACAGAGCTGCTTTCCAGCTCGTGTAAAGATCAGTTATCTGATTAAGGAACTGGGAACCAATGTTTCTATGGGACAGGCCATGAAACAGAAAGTTTCAGTCTATTCTGTCGAAGGCTATTCTGTGTCAACTGATCTTTTCCTGATCAGGGATTATGGATGATTCCAAGGACTCTCAGAATATTACCTGATATTTGTCTGGTGTTAATGAATCCAGTTTGAGCTGCACTTATAGAAGATGAGAGCATGGACTGCAATTGGCTAGCTAGTGTTTTGTCATCATTCAACAGTGATATGGGCCTATGAGAATTGCACAAGGTCAGATCTTTTCCAACTTTAGAGAGGAAAAACAGCATTAGATGCTGTAGTGAAGAGTAAAAATTGTAAAAAAATTATCAAACAAAATTTGAGAAATAAAATTATGTGGTGAATGTTGAGAGGGAAGAACTGCAAAAGCACACCGTATTTTCAAGAAGTAATGTTCTCTCTGGCTCTTCTTCTAGGTTGATAGACGCTACCATACAGTGGTTGGAGCATGGAATAGCGAGACACACGTCCTTCAGGGGACCGGCATCCTTGTTAGTATGATTCAGGGAGTTCAGAAAAAGTTCCCCAGTTGGACAAAGGACCAACAGCTGAAAGGTACAGTATAGACGGCATTCAGTCCAGGAGCTGAGGGAAACTCTAGGATAAAAATCATATTAAAACTTTATTGTCTTTCTGATACTCTAGAATGTAAGCATTTAAAATAATCTATAATTTTTCACCACTGATGGTGTAGGTCTACTTTTAGATTTCCCATAGCTTGAGCCCTGAAACTAGATTAGTCAGTTTCATACAGTTTGTCCCATTCTTTAGCACAATGTTGTGTGCTGGGTTTCTAACACTGCCTGGAGAATATTTTTAAAGCCTCCCAAAAATCTAGTTACTATTGACATTTGAGTTTCTACTACTTTATCATGAGTGAAATCCTGGAGCCTTTGAAGTCAATGACAGTTCTGAAGTTTATTTGAATGAGTCCAGAAGTGCACCCTATATTTTTATAAGGGTGTAGGAGGGAGGTGCATTTTTTGGGAACTGGATAGTTCCTCACACCATTGCACAATTGTGCAGTACTATATAGAACAGAGAATCAGAAAGGGGAGGAGGCAAGTGTAAGGTCATGTTTCAATGTTCTCCCATGCAGTCATTTTCAGGATTTAATGAAAAATTACAAGGTTATTGGGACTTATATTTTATTAAGAACTGGCCTGGTTCAAAGATTGAGGGCTTCTGTTTGAATGTGGTTAACCAAATGCATACTGAAGGTTCACTACCAAGCTACAGTCATTTGTTTATGTAAAATCCCAAATTCCCTCTGATTTGGAGAGAATTCAGGAATTTATGCAGACTGTTCACACACCCATAGTTAAGTCTGCTACACTGTAATAAAACGATTCATCCACCCCCAATTTTTGTTTTATACACACTAGATAAATATGAGACAGGGCTGGCTGGAATGGTTGTTTATTTTTCTTTTAACTCTGCATTAGCTATTTTGGCATTTCCTTCCAGGTGGGATTTCTGCCTACAATGCAGGACTAGGAAACGTCCAGACCTATCCAAACATGGATATTGGCACAACCCACAATGACTATGCCAACGATGTTGTTGCACGAGCCAAATATTTTAAAAGAAACGGATACTGAATCTGGGAATTCTCTCCTTTTCAGATACATAGTGGCTCTTACAATAATCTTTCAGGTGTTTAGGAGAGATATTATACATTTAGGAGAGATTAGAAGATGAAACCTGCAAAATCTTAATGATGCAAATAGGCCCAATGTGTGCAGTGGGAAGATTTGCTTAAATAAGGATTTGCAGTCTGACACCAGATTCTACAGTTAGTAAAATATAGTATCATACCAAAGGAAATAGTGATGAGAATATTAATAATATCCTACTACTAAATAATCCTGATTATTTTTGAGTTATTAAAGCTGCTCTGTCTAGCTATTGTTAGTCTTCTGCCTTCCAAATTTTAAACATAGGCAAATTTCAATATCTGTCATTGTCTTAAGAAATAAAACGTAGTCTCTTCAAAGAAGGAAGCCTATATTTCCAGTCTTTGTGATTTGGTTTGGCAATTTATTTTTTCATTGCAGCATGACAGGCATCTGTCAATTTTATCGTATGAGGGGGTTTTAGCTGCATGTACTTTAATTCATCAAAGAAATGCCTTGAGCCTGGGATAAATGTTTTCAATCAGAACGGAAATGTTCCCAATGAGGTTTTTTAAATTCAGTTTCCATTTGAATAAAAAAATCTCATTGGGAACATAAGAACAGCAGTAGTGGGTCAGACCAACAGTTCATCTAGCCCAATATCCTGTCTTCTGACAGTGGCCAATGCCAGGTGCTTCAGCAGGAATGAACAGAACAGGTAATAATCGAGTGATCCATCCCTTGTTGCCCATTCCTAGCTTCATGGCCAACAAAGACTTAAAGAATCTGACGAAATATGAAGCTGACATTAAGACTGTGGGCAAAGGAGAGTGCATATCTCCATCTTTGGTTGCCGCTATCATGACTCGAGAGTCTCACGCTGGAACTGCCCTAGAGGATGGTTGGGGTGACAGTGGAAATGGATTTGGGTTGATGCAGGTATTTGTCAGTCAATTTAAAAATCATAGCAGCAGCCTCCTCTTCCTCCTCATAAAAGAACCATAAAAAAATAACTGGGGCTTTCTTTGCAGGGTAATCCTCACTACTACCAAAACCTGGAGTGTGTGATCATGGGAAGATCACTGTCTGACTAATTCCGCCCATTTATAATCTCATAACTATGAATGAGCCAGTTGTTATAATGTATTTTGCCCCAAAAGGGCTAGTCATTTAAAACAGAGGAAGACAACCCGTCCTGAAGACAGTACATTCTAAGATGAAGGCAGATAAAGGGTGGGGGGAATGTAAAAATATAATAAAAAACAAAGTAAATGGTGTTGACGGGCATGTCATACTAGTTTAAAGGTTTGTTGAAAAATATTTATGTGAAACACACTAGGCCTGATTCTCAGGCATGGTCTACCCAGCCACAGAACCCTGAGTCAGCCAGCATGGGCCAGCCGCGGGGGTCTAGTTGTGTGTGGACATATCCAAAGATCATTTTATGCTGCTCTGGAAGCCTAAAAGGCTTTAAAATGCCCCTGAGCGCGGGGCCCCACGGCTGAGCCCCACAGGGCCCGCCCCACTCCACGCGCCTGGCGTCCCGGACCTCGGGGCCCACGGCTCACAGTTGCACTCCGCCCGCTGAGCACCCCACTGGGAGCACAGGGCCTCACGGTCGCACTCTGCCTCTCAGCGCCCCGGCCCCGGAGTGCGGGGCCCCGCAGCTCCCAGCCATCCTCCAACCAGTGCCCCACCAGGAGTGCCGGGCCCCGCGGCTCCCCGGCCTGGGAGTACTGGGCCCGGCGGTTCGCGGCAGTGCTGCGCTTGCCCGGCCCCGTGGCCCCCAGCACTCAGCCTGCACCGTGCCCCAGGCTGAGTTTGCGGGCCGGATAAACATGGCCAGCAGGCCACATGTGGCCCACGGACCAGTTTGCTCACCTCTGTCCTAATCAATAAGGTTCCAAACTTTTCCTTTCCACATTGACATGAACTTTTACAAAAGCCATCATCTCTCCCCTCCTTGTGTGCGTCTCTGCATCAGTCACTACAGGAAAATATGTGAATATAAGGCCCACAAAGAGCAGAAAAAATGTAAAAGCTATATGCCTTTAAAAGAGATAAAGAACCCTAGTTAAAAAAAATAATCCTGTTCATGCTATGACTTTTGTTTGACTCTTCTAGGTTAATAAATGATCCCATAAGCCTGTTGGTTCATGTGACAGCAAAGAGCATATTACACGAGGTACACACATTGTATGTGGTATGGTAAAGGAAATGGAGAATAAATTCCCACAATGGACATGGGAACAACAGATGAAAGGTATGAAACTATCCACTTCAGACTTAGAATAAAGGTCAAGTGTGAGATACATAAGCTGGAAAACATCCCACCTTATAAAATTAGCTATTTAGATGGCTGAGTTAAAAACAAGTATACTACCAAAAAAATAAAAAAGACAAAGGGCTCTTACCCACCACTTGTCCCTGACCTAGCTATATCATGATTAAAAATTGTTATGGAGATGCCACCTAACCAAGCTGACTAGGCCAAAATGTTGGCATCTTTTGTCCTCTCCCCAAAGTTCATGGATAGGTAAATAAATTAATCCTGTCTCATTTGACTGATTACACAAGTAATGGTATTCTACCCTGATCTATTTTATAAATGTCCAAAATGAACTGATCTGTTGGGTGTGACTTGGTTTTTAACAAAGATCTGTTAGATGAAGGAACAGGTTGACCCAGAGGCTGATTTGAGTTAGGGCTTCTTTCTTGCGATACTTGTTCCCCTTTCTTGCGATCCCAATTGTCAAGTAAGCACTGGATTAGTTACAGCACATTCTTTTTATTTAAGTTAGTATGTAAATGCCTACATCCATTAGAACACATCTGTTGCAAGGTACACTGAGTCCCAGAGAAACGAGGCTCACACACAGTGGCTAGATGAATAAAAGTGGTGAGTTTATTGAAGGCAAACAGTGACATAGCCACAACGGGGGGCCCTTATCGTTGCAGTCACTGAGAGACGGGGAAAAAGCCTGATGCACCGAAGCAATGCTCAGGATGAAGCCCAGCATACAAGGGCACGCTGACACAGAAATACTCATGCACATTTGCATCTCATACATAGCTCATGGATAGCTAATTACATGTTTTGCTTCACTAGTCTCACACAAGCAGAGTTTCACACAGGCTAGATAAACAGCCCCCAGCTGGAGCTGAGAACCGCTTCTCAGATCCACCCACACGAGATAACACGAAAGCCAAGGCTGTTCCCTGGGCCAATAACCTTGAGTGAGTTACCCTGGAGACGAGTTGGAAGCGAATTGCACTTCCTAGCAACGGCCCGTGACACTTTCTTCCGCACCTTACAACGTCAAAAACCCTTATTAAGTAATAGGAACACCCATAGTATTAGTATACCCACCCCTATCTACTGTTCACAGCATTATGCATGTTATACCGGCATTTTTACCTTGAAAATAAATTTCTTTTCTGTAATTTGTTGCTACAACTTTCCCTATTCAGCAGTTCTCAGTAGAGGGAGGGAGGAAGGGGCCATGATCTTGAGAAGGGCTGGTGGCTCAGCTCCACAAAAGGAATTTAGGTGCCTAAATCCCAAATGTGAGTACTACCACAATCCACAAAAACCCCACTGAGCTGCCAGCTCACCCTCTAGGTGGCCTAAACTCATTCACAGAGTAAATTTTCACTTGAAAAGCTCCCTAGGAACCTCATTTGTCTCTGGGCCTGCATACTGATGCCAATCTCACACCTAAGCCCCAGTGTGATTCTCACATCAGAAGATAGATGGGGGAACACCATCAGGGCCTATGCAGGTAGGCATTTTCTAAGTATTACTTACTCCATACAAAAGAGAGGACCCTTATAATCTTGATTCCAGTGGCTAGGGTACTTCAGCTGGGCTGAAGGGAAGCCCCAGTACAATTCCCCCTTCTGCCTAATGGAGAAAAGGGATTTGAACAGGAGTTCAAAGCACCCCAACCACCAGGGCATATTCTGATGTGGGTTTCTTGTCGTAGTCGTTCTATGTTGTATTGAATATTAACGGGCCCAGAGACTACAGAATGAGACTATAGTTGGTTGAAACACTATAGTTGGTTGAATGGTTAGAACACTCACCTGAGGATGAAATCCGGTTCAAATCCCTTCTCCTTGTCAGTGGGAACAGGGAACTGAACCAGTTTCCCACATTCTGGGTGAGTGCTCTGACACTGGGACAAAGGATGGTACCTGCCATCTCCTCCTCTAACACTCCCCCCCACACACACACAATTTTGTGGGAGCCGGGCAGGTGCCTAACTTTTGTTCTCTCAAGCAACAGCTGAGGCATCAAAGGTGCCTGACACCAGGAAAGGCATTCCCAGCTGTAGCTTGCAAGCACAGACAGATGCCTCCCTGAATCCCACAGTCAGGCCACTCTACACAAGTTATGTTAACATACAGCTGTTGAAGTTTGTATATTACTCATGCACTTGCATATTTGGCTGCGTGTGACTGTGCTGCATATATTTTCCAGGAGCTCTTGTTCTGATGCAAAGTGCTGTACATGGTGAGTAGGCATCCCAGTGTACTACTTACTGCCTTCTGGAAAAATGCCTTTTGGGGAATGTTCAGAATGTGTTGGGGGAAGCAGTACTACTCATGGACAGGCTGGGTTCCATTTTAATCATTTCATTAAAACACACCACTCCCAATTTATTGGTTAAATAATTTATTTTATAAAAGAGTGAATACTACGACTTAATCGCTTTTTGTTCCACTGGTTTCAGATGCCGCCGAATTACTAATTCTCCTGTGCTCTTAAGTAAGGTATCTGACATTTCCTCTTCTGTTGGAATTCCATGAGGTAGTTTCAGGGGCTGTATTCTACAGATAAGAGAATTTGTTTAAAACATGGACTATGCTAACAAGTTATTTTAATTGTTGCTGGTTAAAGAAAGAGTTAACAAACCTTACTAGATGCTTTATGACTTTCAGTTTTGCATTCACAGATGGGATATTTTTGTGCACTCTGGGCTGATTTGCCTATAAACAATGCAGAATAAATGTTACAAACTTACTTCAACAAAGCAGTTTATGTCTCTAGGAATTTATGTATTCAACTGAAGCATTCACTTATCAATAAAAAGATAGGTACACAAAATTAAACTACTTTGGGAAATTCACACTTATTGAGAATAAGTGTGCTAAAATTCATAAAGCTTTTGGGATTTACTAACATTTTCATTAATACACCAGTACTCACAAGCACTAATTAATATGACCCAACAAATAAGAGTGAACTAATGAGCATTCATAAATGTATTTGTATTTTAACAGCTTTATTAAAGGCTAGTGGGGCAAAGTTCTTCTCTGCTACGTATAACAGTCTCGATGCAGGTGTTCTGCTTTCCTTACAAATGCATATGTCCTATTAATATCCACAGGGGATCCATACATCTAGGCTCCAATTATGCAAATGACTACCTGATTTGCTCAACTTTACTATTCTGAGTAGTCCTTTTGATTTCAGTGGGATTCCTCACTGTACTACAGTTAAGGATATGCACAAATGTTTGCAGAATCAGGGTCCCACAAGACAAAAAAAATATCAAAGCAGTGTACTATGGTGAAGATCTGTGAGAAGAATTTTGCCCTAAATTTCTAGGCTAATTACTTTACCGATGCACATGATAAACATGAAATAAAGTAATTTAGAAAGTATACTTTATCCAGTCCAAGATCATGTATTATCTTCTTTTCCCAGTATGGACGACCTATTCCACTTTTGATTCTAGTGACAAGATGCAGTTTGTGAGGCTGCTCAGGATCACCTCCATATTTTTCATGATCTGCAGGCTGTGGCTGAAATACCTACAAATAAGTAGTTCACAAAAAGCATGTTTTTGTTTGTTTATTTTTAAACATTTCAACAGTGAATCCAACAATGTCTTGCTGTAAAAATATTCTCCTAAAATATATTTTGGTCTTTCACTAGAAAGAAAATGTGGCAAAACACCCTAAATTTCTAAGAAGCTTTCCTTCCAGGAGGTCACAGCAGCAACACACAATCATAGTATTAAAAAAGCTAATCTCCAAATAACCTAAAATTATTTCAAGTGTTTCCTCATGATAGTTTGCAGAAGGATACCATAAGTTTGGGATCATGATCCTCCAATCATATATAGCCTAGTCTTTGGGAGCATAATTCTTCAACCATATACATGGACACTTCAACAGCTTCTGCATAAGAGCAGAGCTCTGCGCAGACAGGTCCAGTTTTAGGACTGGGATCCAAACTTGTAAGAGGATTGTTACAAGCTTATTACTAAAGAATACCCTATTTCAAAAATAAACTCAACTACAATCAGATACTGGTTTTCATACAAACTGTGAGCCTGGTCTACACTCTAGGGTGGGAGGGGAATCGAACTAAGTTACACAACTTCAGCTACATGAACAACACTTAGACCTACTCACCACAGTGTCCCCAGAGCACTCTCCCCTCAACTCCAGTACTCCAATCTGCCTGCACCCCTCACAGCAGTGGAGTACAGAAGTCAATGGGAGAGCGCTTGGTGTTCAATTTATCGCATCTAGATTAGTTGCAATAAATCAACCCCCACAGGATCGATCGCTGCCTACCAATCCAGCGGGTAGTATAGACATACCCTTAGGGCATATCTCTCTGGTTTAACAATGGTATTTGCTCAATGCTGTTCAAATTTGTCTTACTAAAAAAATTAAAGGTATAAACAAACCCAAAAATGCTTTCAAATATTTAAATATTGTGCTTACTGAGGCTGGAATTCTTGACTTTGTAAATTTATGGCGAATCCATCCTGTCCAAGTCAGTGACTCCACACTGCTTTTTGTCAGAAACTAAAAAAATTATGGCATGATTTGTCAAATTTATTCAGGAAGAAAATTATTAACCATTTGTATTGTACATAAAACCGTGCAATGACTGAATTAGGATCAGGGTCCCACTGTTCGACCAGAATAACGGATACAAACTGCACTTATTACCTCAGTGAGAGCTTTGACCCCAAAACATTTCGCATAGTCTTGCTTAAGGAAACCAAATGTTTACAGCCGGCGTTTCTGCTCCCGGTGTTCTAGTGACACGAGGACAGGGCCCCGGGTTTCACTAGAGCGGAGGCGGCGGAAGGGCCGGGATGGATCTGTCCCGTCCAACGCGGGAAACCCCGGTGAGCCGGGACACGCGCCCGGAGCGCGATCGGGCAGCGCAGCTCCCCGGGGCTGACCCGCTCTGGAGGGACGGTCGGGGGAGGGCGGGGGGGCAGGCTGCGGCCCGCCCTAGGGGGGCCCATGATAGAGCTCGACGGGGGGGGGGGGTGGAGGGAGAAGAGCCCCGGTCACCTGGGGCTCAAGGGGCCAGTGAAGCGGAGCACGGTCACGGAGCGCAGCAGCCGGGGCAATGGGAGGCGAGAGGCTGCTGCAGGACCGGGTCGCGCTCTCGTGTCGCTGTCCCCCATCCCACTACGACCAGCACAGGGCAGCCCCCGCCCCGGCGCTGCGCCCCACTCACTCGCCAGGCGCCCGGGGGTCTCTTAACGACGCAGCCCAGCACCGCCGCCGCCGCCGCCATCTTCACCCCGACGGTCGTTTCCGGTTTCCGGCAGCCACTAAGATCCGCGACCAGAAACCGCCGCACTTTAGTTCCGAGGCGCAACGCGCGCCCGGGGCTACTTCCGGTGGGGGAACGGGTGGGAATAAAGCGCGTCACCGGCGGCCCTCTCGGGTTCTTCCGGGTCCTGAAATCACGTGACCGCCTCCCCCACGGCTCTGACAGGCAGCGCGCGCAGGCCGGGTCCAGCGGAGGGGTTCGATGCCCGCGGGGGCCGCTTCCCGCCCGCCCCCATGTCCCAGGCCGGGCCGGGCGCGGTGGCCGCGCTGGAGCCCCCGGCGGTGGCGACGCTGAAGCGGGCGGTGGAGCTGGACTCGGCCTCCCGCTTCCAGGAGTCGCTGGTGTGTTACCAGGAGGGGATCGACCTGCTGCTGCGGGTGCTGAAAGGTACCGACGGGCTGGACCCCCACCCCCGTGACCCGGGCTCTGCGGGGTGGCTCCTACCTCTCCCTCCAGCGCTGGAGCCCACCCCACCCGGAGCTGGCTACTTGCCCGCCCCGTCGGGAAACGTCGGGAGCCCCAGTTAAATCAACTTAACCCCCCACTGTAGCTAGCACAGGGTCCATGAGAGATGACCTACAACAGTGGGGAAAACCCGTCCTGTGAGCACAGAGAACATCTTCAGTGAGGTGCTACAGCGGCACCCCTGTAGCATTTTAAGTGTAGACAAGTCCGAAGAAAAACAGAACCTCATTGGAAACAGTAAAGTCAAAAGGCTGGCTGCTGTGTTTGAGTGGCCCCCACTTATAAAATACATCTTGTTTCTAGTACATGGCTATTACATTCCTCTCTTTCTGTCTCACGCACACTGTGGTTCAAGAAGCTCATCTTGAGATAAATGTAGGCTTGAAAGATTTCGATTTTTATTGATAAATATTGGTAAGGGTTGATTTCACCAGAAACACAAAATATTTTTGTACTGACAAAGCAGTTCCATTAATAACAATCAAAACTTACAGAAATAATCTAAAAAAATCAGTTTGAGAATGTATTAGTTTCATTTAAGGCTCTTTCATTTGTATATTTTGACTGTGATGTTGATAAGCTTTTTAATGATTAAAAAGCTTTAACTTCTTGAATTTCAAGGCCTACTGTCATTAAATATTTGTTGTCTCACCAACCACCCATAAAAATCTGGAACAGTAAAAATTATAAAAGTGCTTAAAATAAACATCAGTTAAAATTATTTAAAAGAAAAATCAAATTCTGCCAATGAAATTCACACAATGAAAAATATTAAGAACCAAACCCTAAAGGGACTGGCTCTTGGGCATGGATGTAGGTCCAGTAGAGGATTTCTCTCCTCTCCTATAGACTGTTGAACCAAAAAAAAGTCAGAGGACTTTTTAATCCTGGGAAATAATTACCAGACATAGTTGTCCTCCTTTTTGAGATAATCTAAATCTGAATATTTTTAATTCACAGCTACAAAAGATGAAACAAAAAAAGCTCATTACAGACAAAAAATATCTGACTACATGGAGAGAGCTGAAGCAATTAAAAAATATATTGAAAAAGAAAGAGAAGGTATGAAGTTGTACTGTAAAATTTGTAAAATGTTCATGAAAGATGCACTTGTATATCTGAAGTTACAGTACAGTTACCTAGGATGTATAGAATACGTATGTATGATTGTTTAGTGAAGGATGCTTCTTTTTTAGATGGTAAATACCACCAGCAAATTAAAATAGAAGAAAATGCAATTGGTTTCAGCTATGAGAAGGTTTTCCAAGACTACCTTAATGAGACCGTTACAGAAGTTTGGGTAGAGGACCCATACATTAGACATGTTCACCAGGCAAGTGGATCTTGAATGTAGCTGTTATATAAAACTATAATATTTTTTGCAGTTATTAAATAATCAAACTAACTCTTTCAGTTGTACAACTTTTTACGATTCTGTGAGATGCTTGTTAAGGGGCCCTGCAAAGTGAAAACTATCTACCTCCTCACTTCCTGTGATGAAGTAAGTATCTAGACTTCATGTATGACATCTATTATTCATATTTACCAGTATTTGTCAGACTGAGTCCCTCCTTCAACAGAAGATGCAAGCAGGTCAAGAGGATTTAATATAAATACTGAATAGCCTAATTCCACATATTTTGCTGACTAATACATTCTATTTATGTGGAATCCTAAGTAGAAGTGAACCTGGAAGAAAGATGTTTATAATGTCCTAGTTGATTGTCTATTTTAAGAAACAGTGTTTTAAAAAATTCTGCTGGGAGACTCTGTATAAGAAGGCCTGGATACATTTTGATATTTTGGGATTATGACAAGAATAAACCCTCTCATTGTCACTGTACTCATCCTAGCCCAAATCTGTCTGAATAGATAATCCAGTGTAGTGGGGAGACAACATATCTAGTGGTTAAAGCATGGGACCAGGAGGGAGAATTGAGTCCTTGTCCATAATCTGTCATTGGCTTGCTATGTGATTTTGGCCACGGCAGTCATTGTGCTTCAGTCATCCAATCTGCAAAAATTTGTATAATTTATTTGCCTTCATAAAACATTTAGAGACTTGAGTAAAAAGTATAAGAATAAAGTGGTGTTAGTGAATTGAAGAAGATAAATGGACACAATTGGAACATTCATTATGAAAAAACAACTTGTACTCTTAACAGGGCAGTGGAAAGAGTCAGCAGACAAGTAGCCTAGAAGAAATAAAGCAATCACTAAAGAACTGTGGAGTAACACTGAATGTCTCATTTTCATCTTCAATTCATGATCGAGAAATAAGGTTGGTGATCCAGAAAACCAATTACTTCCAAATTATTTAATCCTGATAAATCTCTCTATATAAAAGTCATATGGTGTATGCGTGCGTGCCTGTATGTACGTTCCCTTACTCCTTCCACACCGTTTGAGCTAGAGACTTGAAATTTGGTACAGTTATAGGCTTTAGGGGCCTAATCAGGGTAAGAATCGAAAATTTTTCAAATCTCACCTCTGACGCCCCCTAGGGGTGAAATTCTTTAAAGCCCATTCACATCAGCTGGGCAGCAGGTTAACACCTGCTGTTCTCTGTGACATAGTTATGATGTAATAATACCCCCCTCCAACGGACCCCGCACGCGCTCAGCTCTCTGCCCCCTCCCCACCTCCAACGGCCCCCCCACTCGCTCAGCTCTCTCCCCCCTCAGGTAAGAATCGAATATTTTTAAAATCTCATCCCGCTCCCCCCTCCAACGGCCCCCGCACTCGCTCAGCTCTCTCCCCCCTCCCCCCCACTCCAACGGCCCCCGCACTCACTCAGCTCTCTTCCCCCCTCCCACGGACCCAAGCAATGCCGGGTATTTTTGCTAGTTATCTATAACGATGATTACAAGTGTCATTCAAACCAGAAGGCAGTTAATTTATCCAGTAAAGTAGGATCTTCATAGTTTTATACTATGTTCAGCATTGGGACCACTGGAATCTAGTTTTTAAAACAAGACATTTTAAAACTGTTATACAGTTGACATCTAGCTAGAAATTGTGATTGAAATGGTAGGAGGAATTTGGGTAATTTATAGATATTAAGGTTTTTTCCTGATTATGTTAAATGTACCTACAATCTGTAAACTTGTGAAGATGGAATAACACTGTGAATTTTTAAAATAGATTCAACAATGGATGGATGATTAAGATTGGAAGAGGGCTTGATTATTTTAAGAAGCCACAGGTGAGTTTGTCTTTTCTTTTGAATCATTTTGAACTACAAAGTGGCTTATTCTAAAATTGTGTTTCTTACTGTAGGGTCGTTTTTGCCTTGGATACTGTGACTTTGATTTGAGACCATGTCATGAAACAACAGTGGATGTCTTTCATACTAAACATACAAAGAAAACATGACCAATTATTTCTGTTATTTAATTACTGCTCTTTCAAATTTAAATGCCTGCTTTTAATTTCTCTCAATTACACGTAGTATACATTTTTTATATGGAATAAACTATATTTTTTAATATTTTTGGATTACTTGTAATTTGAATTGATAGACTTTCTAAACTAAATGAGGTAACACTTTAAAGCAAGGTAAAGAGTTGCAAATACCACAGTTCCGAATTTGACTGGTCAACCACACATCTCATTTGGAATCAGAAGTACACAATCGGGCAGCAGCAGAGACAACAAAATAAAAAAGCAAATGCAGTACAGTAGCGTGTTAAATGTAAACTACTAAAAAAGGGGAAGCTAAAAAAATTGCCAAGGTAAGGAAACTGTTTCTGTGCTTGCTTCATTTAAATTAAGATTGTTAAAAGCAGCATTTTTCTTCTGCATAGTAAAGTTTCAAAGCTGTATTAAGCCAATGTTCAGTTGTAAACTTTTGAAAGAACAACCATAACATTTGTTCAGAGTTACAAGCAACTCCATTCCCAAGGTATTCATAAATTCTGAGGTTCTACTGCATCAGATATGATGAATTAGCAGTGCTGAAAGTTCACAAGTGCTTAGGAGACTAGTTACATTTCTGTAAATTGCACACACTCCACAAACATAGATGTTTTTGATCCAACACAGAAAATCCAAATATATAAAACTTAGATTAGCAACTGTCTTTAGTATTCTACTTTAAAGCAGGGATCGGCAACCTTGGCACACGGCACTGCAGGGTAAGCACCCTGCAGCGGGCCTCGCCGGTTAGTTTACTTGCCAGTTCGCTGCTCCGATCCAGGGCTGCCAATCCCCACTTTAAAGAAAAAACAATAGGATTGAAGGATAACACCATCTCAAATTGTAGCTTAGTTAACTAGATAATTAAGGCCAATTTTTTCCTTCTAAAACAAGGTGGAGAGCTGTAAAATCAGTTAATATTTGTGCAGTCTTCTGTGAAATACCAATTGGCAATCACACCACAATTTAACAGCCTTCTAAAGCCTTCTATTTCAGTGATTAACTTATTTAAATACTAATGGAAGTACATGTATCAAGGGGCCCACATATGGGTAAATGGAAGATCACTGAACAGAACGTGCCATATTTGATCAGACTAGCTAAATGTGTGGTTCTGCTTTGTGGCAATTATCTTGCTAGCTGAGGACTAACACCATCCCAGAAAGCAAGACACAGAAATCAAAATGCAATTCTTGTGCATGATATCTGAGCTGGCCGGAGGTCAATAGTCTTATTTACCGATACTGGGTTTTTTCATGATGTTAACATGCAAACTTTACTATTTTTAATTTAGACCATAAAATGGAAGTCTAGAATAAAATGTAATTAAGAGCTTAAAATGTAGACAAAACGGATACCCCATATATACACTTAAATTTAAGTTCTCAGAAGTTACCAAAAATTATCGAAATACCACTTCATAATTAATGGCTTTGCAGTCTTTTTAAAATGAATGGTCAAATCCAGTATAGCTTTCCAGCAAGTCAATGCCTCTGAGATATGAATTCTTAGCATATAGATCTATTCTGAACTATCTTCATGTATTTGGGTGACTAAGTACATGTTCAGTCTTCAGTGATTGAGAAATACTTTCATGTTGACAGTGCTAACATGAAATTTAGTTTTATGATCAGTCTGATTAGTAGTTACACAATCATGAACTAAAGCACTAGACTCCAAGAACTTTAGTGGCTACATCAAGAGAAAGTTACTTCAGTAGTAGCTTACACCTATAAAATCAACTTGCACAACATACTGAAAATAACCAGATTTTTATTTTATATTTTTTAGTAAATCATGCACTACTCTGTATCAAAGATGTGACTTACACTTTCATTATGAAAATCACATTAGTGTCATCACATTCTCACATAAGAGATTCCACTTGCTGTGCAACTCATAGTTTTGTGGACATATTCTCAGCAGAGCACTTGCTAATGCTGTGGCTTCACTGGCACAAAACTTACTGCCAATTAGGTTTTTTTCTAGTTCATTGCACATTGCTGGTGGGAGCCATTGCTCTGGCAAATCAATGTTACAAACTTCAATTCTTCCATTCTTTACATGAATATCCACTTTAACTTCAAGGAGAGACTGTTCATACACCATGTTAAAACAAGTGCTAATACTAAATTTTGGGGTCTTGCCATATATCCATTCCCAGGTTTGTAGTTCTTTGGTTTTATTATTAATTCCAGGAAACACTGTCTCATCAGCTGGGTTTATTAGGGTAATATGATGGTCAATTTGATGGCATCTTGCATATTCTGCAGCAACAGCATCCATGACCATCTCACATGTTAAAGTAGGATCCTCTTCAAAGAGATTTTTTACTAAAGCAGGCATGCTAGGAGTGGCATTGCTTTTTATCCCATTGTAAGGACTCTTCAGTACAGAAGATAAAAGAAACCTATCTGCACTGCATAGTAAAGTGCAGTGGTGATAAGCAACAGTTCTTCCTAGCTTTGCAGCAGTACCTGAGATTTTAAAATTCCCATCTAGCAAGAGATCATATCTGTCTGTGGCATGCACATGTAACTGGGGTCGCAAGGCTTTTAGAGCTTTAACAACCAATTTTAGGTTTTCCATTCTATCATATTTTTTCTTGGGTGTGAAGAAAGTAAAGTTGATATTGCCCAAGTCATGGTAAACCGTCCCTCCTCCGCTTCTCCTTCTAGCTAGTTTTATGTTCTTCTTCCTCATTATCTTGAGGTTACACTCCTGCCAGGGATTCTGGTGTCTCCCAATCACCACCGTGGGAGAATTTCTCCAAAGGAAAAGAACCTGTCTGTTCTCTAAATTCATGTTGTCATGAATCCAATCTTCAACAGCCAAATTTTGGTAAACATCACTAGAAACAGACTGTAGAATGAGTCCTCTCTTTGCTGTGCATTTGAAACCAGCTGCTGAAATCTTGAGGACCCAAAATAACCGGAAACAGTTCTTCAGCGATGATGGGAATACCATGGTTTTAATAAAATTATCAGATAACTTGTGAAAGGAGAGGCAAGTCTGTCAAAGTTCCGTATGAGATGTTCATAATCTGCATTCCTCTAGTACAAACACATTACTCAAGGCAATCATACTGTACTCACTTTCTTCCCAGGATACCAAAATAGTGATGCTACCACAACGAATGTGTAGATTTCCTTCTTCCAAATATGATGGCATTCCACCACCGGTGCATGGTGAATATCTACGATGGGGCTACAGAAGGCTGTATCCACTTGCTGCATATTACTAGAAGCCTGCAAAGCACAGTATCTGATTGTATTTGCTTTTTCCCCTGACAGTATTATAAAATTACACTGTCAGTAACATTGGTCCTGGGGGAATTCTGTAAAACCACATGTGCAGAATTCATGGTTCCCTAGGGCCTCCCCAGATTTCTTTGCTTCTCTGCAAAAAATGATTTTCTGCTGGGAAAGCAAAAGAAAGCCATAAGAGGGATAATGTACCTCACCC
Organism: Sternotherus odoratus; assembly: GCA_032164245.1. Taxonomy (NCBI): domain Eukaryota; kingdom Metazoa; phylum Chordata; order Testudines; family Kinosternidae; genus Sternotherus; species Sternotherus odoratus. Next base: position 201,980,748 of record JAVMKO010000001.1, on the reverse strand, counting down.
CATCAAGCCCTACTCCCCAGCATCTTCCCCCCCCCCCCCCCCCCGCACCACCACAAAGTCCCAACCACCTTCCCCTGAACTCCACTGGAGAGTCTCATTGCCCCTGCACCCAGGACCTTCCAATCAGACCCTATTCATCCAGATCCCCCTACAGCTGTATCTCAGCTGCCAGCAGCTAGGTTTCCCCCACACAGAACCCTCTCACCCAGCACTTGGATCCTTCCCATGCTAGGAGCCTGCTAGGCTGAGCCTCCCCATCCATATCTGGTATGCCTGGCATAGAGGGGCAGGACTAGCTGCCGGAACGGTATCAGGTGCACCCTCAACTCTGAGGGGGAGCTACAGGGTGATCTCTCACCTGTGAGCAGCCAATGACCTGTGCTCCCCCTTGCCTCTACATTTATTTATTGACAAATACAAATTGCAGATTTGTGAAAAAAATTACAAAGTGGGCGAAATGTTGTGGTTTTGTTGGCACGCACTTCCCTCGGGAGCAGTGAAAGTATTTGACAACCTGGTATTAGAAATACGCAGGTTCACTTTCGAAGAAGTCAGCAGTGATCGGGCCAGCTAACAAGCGCGGGATTTAAATCGCCCTGGACACTAAAACGCGTCACCTCGTCACTAGGCCCCGCCGCAGGGATCGCGCTACAGAGGAGCGGGCGTAGGTCAGTTTCGTGCCCGTCGCTCCCTGGCACCGGAGTTACCAACCCTGCCGGCACGTTCTAGCTCCGAGGGGTGAGCGGGGCTCGGGGCAGCGCCGAGAGAGGGACGTGCCCCCTCCCCCCCGTAACGCACCCTTGGGGCGCAGACCGGGGGGGGGCTCTGCCAGGAGAGCGAGACGCGCCGGTGCCGGTGGCGGGGACAGGTCGCTACTCACGGGGGCAGGGGAGACTCCAGCCGTCTGCGGGTCACGCGCGGCCCCTTATAACGAGCTTCTGTCCGAGGTGCGCTTCCCAAACCCTTCCGGCTCCGCGCCGCAGCTGGGGCCTGAAGTTCCCGCAGCGAATCGCCCGGGGACACGGGGGAAGGGAGAAGAGGAGACACCACGTCCCTCCCACGCTCAGGTAAGGGGGCGGGGAGGGGGTTGCCAGGCGACCCTGTTGGCCACGTGAGCTGTCGGTGCCTTTGGCGGGACAAGGCAACGCTCAGCTGAGCTGCCCTGGGTCCCGGGGAAGCGCGTGCGCAGCGCGAGGGGAGCCCTGCCGGGCGGGGGCTTCTGTGAGCGAGGCAGGGCTGGGGCTGGGGCTGGGCTGACCGCGTCTGTTCCGCGGGACCGACTTGTGCTGGGGTCAGAGAGGAGCCTTTGGGGTTTGTCTAAAAAAATAATCAAGGAGAGGAAACCCCCGATCCACCGTGGGTGACCACTTCCCACACCGTGATTGCTCCATATCCGACATCAAGAGCCCAGCCCAAGGCAGTGACCAGCATTTCCTTCCCCTTGGTTAGGCAGAGGGACATTCAGCCCTGAGAGGGGCTCTGTCCCTCAGTTCTCCATCTTGGGCCCTGTAGCTGGACCTAAGCAATAGGCCAGGGACTGGAGTAATTAGACTCAGAAAGCAACCCAGGAGTGAGTTCAACTGCCACAGGGGACAGGGAGCTTGCCCAGAAGTGGAGGCTCCCAGGACAAGAGACGTAAAGAGGTGACAGCTGAGCCCAGGCTGAGAGCCATCTGATTATGTGTGGTGAAGACTGCAGACATGATGCTCCATGCCTGATACAATGACTTGAGAGAGAAATAGGTTTTGTGCTAGTTCTTGGAGAGGGGGCATCAGTGGAGATGGATCCTGAGCACTACATGGTGGAATGGCAACCGCAGCAGACCATCCAGCGACAACAATGCCAGCAGCAGATGTTGCGGCTTGGATGGCCCAGCAGCAAGCCCAGTCAACACAGCGGCAGTTGCTACAAGATTGTGACCTACAAACAAGAACTCCAGAGAGAATTTTTGCAACAGTTAAAAACCCCAGCCCCTGCACAGGGAGGCCTGGTAGGGCCCAAAATACCAGGAGGAACTCTCTCACCTCTGCCAGACGTTAACTAAGATGGGCCCTGACAGTGCTCTGGAGGCATTCTTCACCACCTTTGAGAGGGCAGCATTGGCCTCTCAATGACCTCTGGGGCATTAGTTTTAGTTCCCTATCTAATGAGACAGGTACAGCTGGCCCGCCATAACCTTAGCTCAGAGCAGGCTAGAGACTGCAATTGAGTGGTGATTGCTATTTTAGAGTATCTGGATATTACCAGAGACACATTGGCAGAGCTTTAGGGCAGAAACCTACCACAAGAGGGCATGCCCGGTGGTGCAAGGTTTAAAAGAGCATTGCTGGCAATGGCTTCACCTCGAGCACAGCACTCAAGAGCAGCTCATGACCATACTTTCAGAGAGGGGCTGGGTTCTTTGGCATTGCCCTGAGTTGTTGTCAGATACGAAGCAACTGGTGGATAATTTTCTCACAGTCAAAGGGTCTCTGGAGATCTGTCCCAAAGCAGTCACATTTATACTCCTGTGCACACCCCTACCTTCGGGCAGTACAGGCACATGAAGAAAGAGTGCCAATTGATGGAGTGCAACTATACAGAGGGTTGTATGACAAAAGAGAGGGTCCATTGGTGAACTACCCCCAAATTGACCATCCTGCTATTGGTTCAAGGGAAGGAGGTATTGGGGATTGTGAACACAGTATAACCAAACTGTGATGTAAGCTGCCCTGTGGCTTAGTCAGTTGACACAGAGGGGACAATTTGCCTACAGTGCATACATGGAGACAAAGCCCTACTATAATTAAGTCAGCCTGGGCCCTCATTGAGACCGGGCCCACACTGACTTAATTATAGTAGTGCTAGCAGAGATTGGTCTGCCTTTCCACAAATTATGAATGATCTTATCCATGCCAGAACTGAGCCCCAGGGCAGGCCCTGACTTGCGGACCCCATCAACCTAGTGGGCCTGGAGTACTCTGAAGACCCTCAGGAAACGATGTTCTTGGGACCAGAGACAGACAGAGAGACAGAGGGCTGTGGATCTCGAGACCTTACTAGAAAGAGGGAAGCTTCATCCAAGAGCAGCATGACAACACAACTCTGATCCATGCCTACAAACAGGTGATGTCTGAAGATGGGCTGGCAGCAGACTCCCAGTGCCTGGGACAGTACTCCACTTGTGCTGGAGAAAGAGAGGCTCTGTCATATGAAATGATATCCATAATCAGCAGCAATAAGAGCTCAAAAAGAGCTCAATAGCTGCCTTTTGCTGACAAAACTATGTAGTATAGACAAGCCCTTAGTCTTCATAGGGAAGCTTCTTTGGTACACTTGTCCAGGAGCCTTGTCTTCTCACTAGCCTCCCACTTCTGAACTGAGTTGCTCCCTTTTAAGTTGCCTCTTCAGTTGGAGCATGTTCTGCAGGCTGGAGGAGCAGAGCTATTTGTGCCCAGTGTTGTTGTTTAACACCCTTCAGGCCCAGTGTGGGGTTTGTGCATCCCATCATTCTCCCCAAAATAATAATATGCTCTAAGACAATTGATTTGTGGTGGATGGGAAGAGGGAACTTTAAACAATGGTTAAAAAAACCCACTCCAAAGATTACCAAATAATAGATCTTGAATTTGAAAGTGTATTCGATTATGGTTATTTGACTCAGCTATTAAATATTATTTTGTGTTTATTTGTTATTTGGTAGACTAAATAGAATATTTTTGTGCCATATTAATGTGTTCAGGCTGGATCAAGTCCTGAATTATGTAATCAAACCTCATTCCACATATGTCATTTCTAAACCATCAGTTTCTTTAACATAAGTCACAGAGTGCAATGCATTATCAGAATAAGAATCCGGGTGAGTTTCTGCATTATTTCTAATGCTATTTTTTGTTTGTTCAAACTTTTTTTTTAAGTTTAAAGAATAAAGTTTAAAGAAGAAGTTTAAAGAATAAAGCTCCAACAAAAATATATATATTTTTCCCCTACCAATTAATTTTTCATAGTGAAGAATTTGGGGAAGAATATGAAATCCTGTGCTGTAATTCCATCTCGATTTCAGAGACTAGCCAATGTGTTAGATAATGCAGCTTTTCTTATCTGACTATTTCTGCTACAACTGACAGAGATGAAAAGCAGTGATGATGCCTGACCTGTCAGAGATGAAAACAGTGAAAGGAAGACTCTTACTGGTGCTGGTAGAGGATTCTTGAGGTTTAATTGCTCTGACTTCCCCGTGCTCTGTGGTTGGAGAAGTGTTTTAAAGGTGCTGCTAGCTCCTAATCCCCAGAAGGGACTGATCTCTGTCTAAATATAGGAATGTGTTTGCTCAGATACTCAGCGGTGACTGGTGGCAGACAGTTTACCAAGCAGGGTTTCCTATATACAAACTCTTGTGCTAAAACCTGCTGGAGGAGGAAATGGAGGAGGCATGTTTTTTCCATTCTCCATCAGCCCAGCTCTTGGAATCTCCAAAGAAGATTCTGTCAGGAACTCCGCCTTCACACCTTTTCTGGACAAAACCAGGCATTAATGGTGCAACAGGTCCCATGGGAATGACAAAACTTCTTGTCCCTTAACACTTGTGATGATAGGGGGAAGTCCCTAGGGGCCTAGGACTCACTTCCAGTCTGTGTCTTATGTTCCTTAAAAGCATGCTTCACGATTTCATCTGGCCATCTGCAGGGGGCCTGGAAGGGATTTTTCCCTCAGTGTATTCGGGGTGGGTTCTTCTAATCTCTTTTATCTGAAACATCAGTGATATCCAGGGTTGGAGATGAAACATTGGGTGCAGAGGGCCAGGGCCTTAAGGTGGTACTGAGCATTCTCTCTCTCAGCTGCTTGTTTGGCTGGTACTTGCTCACGTGCTCAGGGGCTAACTGATCGCCATATGTGGGACTGAGAAGGAATTTTCTCCCGAATCAGACCAGTGTCATAGCTAGGACTGGAAAACTTGGTGTGCCCTGACTTTGGGGAGGGGGGCAATGACAGGGGGTGAGACTAGAGGAGGGAGGGGGACCCGCCTCCCGCACCCCCTTCAGCTGTCCCTTACCACTCAGAAGTCACCGGAAGACGCAGGGCGCACCCATTGGATAGAGGGGGACCCCACCGGGCTCTAGCTCCAACCACCCCCCCAACTCTGGCTCAGTGTCCATCCTCCCAGCTGCTTTCCTCCTGCTGGTGCCATGCGTTGCTTTCCCAGTCTCCAGCCCTAGTGCTAGTCCCGCCCAGAGCTGCCCTTCATGAGACACACCCCCGGCACTGGGACTGGAGACTGGGGCAGCAGCATGCAGCACTAGCAAGAGGGGGACGCAGCTGGGTGGACACTGGATGGACACTCAGCTGGGGTTGGGAATCCCAGCCTGTGGATTCAGGGGACTCCAGCTCCGATCTGGGTGTGCCTGAATGCTAATCAGGTTGACTGTGTCACACAGGCCCATTCATGGATTGGAATCAAATAATCAGATTATTTGAATCCTGAAATTAACAAATAATCAATCTTTGTAAATTCTAATATGGTGTCCAAGGAGGTAGCTGGCTATTTGAGTACAAACTTCAACTAAAGAATTTAATCCAAGTCAATTGCATCCATAACTTGGAGCTGGTTAACTATTTTGATACTTAATTCAATTACAGTGGACTCTCGATTATCCAGGATGATAGGGAAAAAATAATTCTGGTTAATAAAATCCCGGATAATCACCATTCATAGGAAATATGGGGAGTGGGGGTTGGTTCACCAGCCACCCTGCGCCAGTGGGAGGGGGTATTGGTTCACTGGCTGCCCTGAGCCCTGGTGGGGGGTTTGTGTGTGTGCTTGGGGCGGCAACAAAGCCAGAGCTGACCCTGCAAGTTGTGATATTTTTTTTTGTCATCCTGGTTAATCCAATCCTGGATAATCGAGAGTCTACTGTATTATCTAATGTCTGAACCACAACCTCCAGGCCAATGATTAAGCTTCCTCCTTAGATTTCACTTCTTGTGCAATGGCTAACCCTTTCCTCCTCTCCACCCCCAACAGAAATATTATAATACAGACTAATAAAGAACTTTGATAAGCAGATGTCTGACAACTTTTAGGTACCAAAATTGAGATATGACTGTGAGTTTCTTTGGGCTTTTTAAATACAGAATACAAAAGACGCTTTATTATCTTTATGAGATTGTGTTTAGGGCTGTTTAAAAACGGGGAATGTACTTTCTGGAACCTTCCCTGTATGGACTTTGTGAGTGCACATTCACACATCCTAAAATTGAGACAATAAAAAGGCTGAAATGTCTCCAAGTTAATAATAACCACCACCAATACAAACATAAAAGTGAAAAATAAGATTCTTAAGGTAACAAGGAGTTTGTGAACTCCTTAGCTCTCACAATCTTCTGGATTCTTATGGAATAGGAGGTGGAACTATAGTCAAGGAGCCAGACAATAATGTTGGCATCACATGTCTCACTAGTGGGCTTCCTTCAGGTGAAGGGAGAGACTGGTGAAAGACTGAACTGGGGGAAGTGCTGGACCCAGGCTAAAGGGACTTTAACCTGTAAATGAAACCGTGGGGATTCCAAGCTGCAAAGCAAGTGCAGCTTCCTCTTAAGAATCTGCAGCCTGCTTGTATCATCTGTTAGGGTTACGATCTGCCAATCCATATCCAACCTATTTAGTATATTAAGTTTAGTTTGTGTTCCTTGTTTATTTGCCAGGTAATCTGTTTTGATCTGTTTGCTATCCCTTATCATCACTTAAAATATTTTTGTAATTAATAAACTTGGCTTTGCTTTATCTAAACCAGTGTGTGGGAACTATAATTCAGGGGCAAAAGTTGTTATATATTCCTCTCCACATTGAGGGAGGGCAGGGGTGAAAGTAAGGTCATACGGGTCAGTATGGCGTACTGGTAAAAAAACCTGTCCTGCCCCTTCCACCTTACTTTAAAGGACCCGGTTTAAAGCGCTGCCACAGCAGTGCTTTAATGTTGCTGCTCTTTTTGCACCCCCCGCCCATCGGCAGTCCTGTCAGGTCCCTAGTGGCAAGGCTGCCAATGGGGCAGTGGCACAAAAGAGGCAGGGACACTAAAGCACTGCCCCGACCACTTTAAGCAGGGTCCTTTTACTGCAGTACCGCTTTAACATCCCTGCAGCTTTTGCAGCCCCTGGCCACCGGTGGGGCTGGGTAGCTGCTCCTTTTGCCCCCCTGTCAACAGCCAGAGGGGGAGGGGAAAGGGACATTAAAGTGCTACCACAGCAGTGTTTTAAGCAGGGTCGTTTTGTCACGGCAGCGTTTTAGCATCCCTGCCCCTTTTGCGCCCTGCCAATAGGGACCTGGCAGGGCTGTGGATCGGGGGGGGGGGGGGGGGGGGGGGGGGGGGGGGGAGGTTGCAAAAAGAGCAACAGAAACTACTTTAGGCAAGGATTGAAATCTATTAAAGTTAAATTTTAGCATATAAACCAAAGCCAACTCTTGCCTTGATAACTTATTGTTAAATATTGTTCCCCCAAAGGGGCAGTGGGTACCATGTCCTAGCTGAGATAAATGGCAAGAGACAGTTGGGGGACAACCAGAGCCATAATCTGAGCCCCAGATGTGCATTAAGAAAACACTGTAACAACGGTGTGTTGATTTTGGAAAACGCTGGAGGTTTTTTTAGGGTGGGGACTGAATCTCAGGAGCCTCTTGCCCAAATGACCCCACATTACCCATCACCCCCCTCCCCATTGACAGCAAATTTCAAGTAAAAAAAAATCGGAGGCTGCTGTGGGTTTCACAGTGCTTAGGAGTTATCCTTGAAACAAAAACCGCGTCTCAGTCTGAACCAGTCTGCAGCAGCGCGGGTGCTGGGCAGGGCGCAGCGAGAAGGGGATTAACGCTGCGGTGGTGACTCCATCGGCAATTCCCTGCCGCCCCAAGCCAGCCGGTGCAGTTGTGTGTGTCGGGGGGGGGGGGTATCAGGTTGGGGTTTGGGGCACAGGGTTTAACGCTGCCGCTGGCTGCGCTCGCCCCGAGCCAGGCGGGTCTAGGGGGGTCAGCGACTGACGCCCAGCAGCGCGGCTCCGAGGCTGCTCTGCGCTGTCCGGCGCGCGCGGAGGCCGGTGAGTGAAGGCGGGGTGGGGTGGGGGACAGAAGGGCGCTCGGCGGGCGGGCGGGCGCGCGCTTCACCGCCCGCTGTGTGCGCGAGCGAGCGCGAGCGGCGGTTGGGCGGGGGGGATGGTGGGGGGATGCAGCGCGCGGCTCAGAACGGGCGGGGCCGCGAGAGGCGCGCAGGGGAGCGAGGGGGTTAATGCAGCAGGTAACGAGAGGAGCGCGGGGGGCGGGGGGCTGGACGGGGCCCGGGGCAGGCGAGCGGTGGGTGACCGGGGGCCGATCCCTCCTCCCCCACCGGGGGCCGGTTGGCCGCGGGGCGAGGCCGCCCTGGCCAGCAGGGGGAGCCGGCGCCGGGTCTCTGATTGGGCTGCGGGGCTGGAGCGGGAGAAGCGGGCGCCGCGGCGGGTATGTGCGAGGGGGCGGCGGCGGAGTCCGGCCAGACCCGGGGCAGCCGCTGCCATGAGCGCCAGAAAATCCCCGGGGCGCAGGAGGAGGAAAGCGGCGAGTCCCCCGCAGGTACAGACCCCCCCCCCCCCTCCGGGGCAGCTGGGGCGGGGGCCGGCCCCGTCTGGGGGACCCGGGGACCCTCCTGCCCTGCGGGGTGGCGGGCGCGTGAGGCTGGGGTTGGGCTCGCGCAGGCTGCCCGGGGAAGGCCCCCGGCAAGAGCCGGCGCGACGGACGGGTTCCCCGGCTGCGGGTGGCGCCGCAGGGGCCTTGGCGTCGGGGCGCGGAGCGTGGGCGGGGGACCCGGGACAGCCCCGCCGTCACCATGACGACGGCCTGACGCCGGCGGGCGGCGCGGAGAGTCGCTGTTTGACACGCTGTGCAGATCGGGGCGCTTCCTTTTTAAAACGGGCCGTTATCAAATCTGCACTGTCGGCATTGCCTAGCCCAGGCACAGAAGCTGCTCGCGCACAGCTATCGGGATGGCTTCTTTGGTTATTTTATGTACTGGTTAAACCCCAACCCCCGCCCCCCCCAAGCACCCACCACTGCCCAGGCAAAGCTAATTCTGAAAAGTTGTTGCATAAAGGTCTCCTGATATATTTACTTTCTAAAGAGTCAGAGAGGTAGCCGTGTTAGTCTGGAATAGCAGAGGTAACAAAGTCCTGTGGCACCTTAAAGACTAACTATAAAGTTTTGAAGCATGAGCTTTCCTGGGCTGATACCCACTTCGTCGGATGCTTGCATCCGACCGCATGCATCCGACGAAGTGGGTATTAGCCCACGAAAGCTTATGCTTCAAAACTTTATAGTTAGTCTTTAAGGTGCCACAGGACTTTGTTACCTTACTTTCTAAAGACAGTGAGTAGCATGTTTCCCACAAGGGAACAAATTAGCATTTTTTAGTAAGGGATTATCAGGGCTGACCTTACCATGAGGGGGACTGGGAAATCTGCCCTCAGGTGCCAGTTGGGGAGGGATGGTACTAGGACCCAGAGTGTAGAAAACTGTGCCTGTTGCTAGTGCATGTGTATTCTCTCTGCTCTAAATGCACAGAGATGGTGGAGTGCGAGGCTGGAGGAAGGAGGGCTCAAGAGACCTTTCAAAGTTTTGGCCCAAGGGAGGGGGCATGGAGGCATCATTTGAGCTCCCCACCTCAGGTGCCAAAATGTTGTGGGCTGGCCCTGGGGACTATAAAAGCTTAATTTCTGTTTTTTATTTGTCAAATATATCTGATATAGTAGACTTATAAAAATAGGTAAAAGCATATATATTCAGGTTCTATCCCAAATATGTTAATTTTCAAAGATACCTTTAAATTAAAAAAATGAGCAAGGCTGCTTTTGCTGGATTCAATTAATTTTCTGTTGATTTTTATCTCAACAGACTCTAAACCTTATGCAGTATTTGAATCTGATATCTTTCACTGTAATCTGACCGATTTTTGGTTTTTTATGTGCCCAGTACTAGGAGATGAGGGTGCAATTTGTCTGTGATCTACAGTATTTCCTTAGGTTTCCTTCCATGGCATGACCGCTTTTTTTTAACTGAACCAATTTGTCCCAGCCATATTTGTGGCTCAATCCTGTTTCTTTGAAATCTCTGGGAAAGCTCATATTACATTTAATGAGAGCAGTATCAAACTCCCAATTGCTAGTATTTGTCCTATTTTTTAAATTTGATTGTCTAAAAACTGTTTGGTGCAAAATGCCCTCAGGAGTAATGTTCAGAACTTCTGTGCCAAAAATTAAAAATTATGTGCACAGTATTTTAAAATTCTGCAAGTTTTATTTGTCAATAAATGCAAAAGTTCCAGCATGGCAGTGGGGAGCACAGGCCACTAGCTGCCTAAAGGTGGGAGATCACTCTGCAGCCTCCCCCCCCCTCCAGGACACGGACTCAGTGGTGAGGCTACACCCGACCCTGACACAGCATAAATTTGATGTTTTATAAGCTTATAATAATCTATCCACTATTGCCTCAAATTGTCATCTGTTTTGAAATTTTTGGATTTATTATTAATAATTAATTACTACTGATCTTTTTTTTGTGGTAGTGCTTTCAGGCCAGTTAAGGATGGGGCCTCACTGTTAACTGTCTCTGACCTGAAGAGTTTACAATCTAAATAGACAAGACAGTTTTGATTTTTTTCAAGGCTAGATCCAGTGACTATTACCAGACTACTCCAGCTGGTAGGGGAAACTGTGGAAGCAGGAACCTTTGGACATTTAGAGAACTTTCTACAGTTGTTTTGACAGGACCTTCTCTGTCCTGTTTTAACTGGCTGTTTGCTTCAGGCATTTTTCTCAGTCACTTCAGGCCTACTCCTGTTACCCACTTCTTCCCTGCCCCATCCCCCTCACCTCCATTCCCTTCACTTTTCTTTCCATTTAGCTTATCCCTTCAGAAGGAACCCCTATTAAAAACAATTGTAAAACCAATATGTCTTCTTCCATCACATTGTTCACTTTGCTTACGTGTTATATCCTTTCCCCCCTGGGGTGTCTCCGTCTGTCTTCGCTTTATTTTTTTGCTATCATATTTGACACAACTGATAGGTGAATTGCACTTCAGTTATGTAGGAGGGCCTAGTCCTGCAAACACTTGTGCACATTGAAGTAAATAGGACTACTCACATGTGTAAAGTTACACACTTGTGGAAGTGTTTGCAGGATCAGGATATATATTTGATACACAACATAAGGGTATGCACATAATTGGAGTTTTACCTCAGTAATCAGTCTTCTGGTTTTACAGCAGGAATTTGTTTCTCTCCTATGAATTGTCCCTAGGTATTCTGCAAGGTTGTGTTTTGGGTCCACTGCTTTTTTTTTACTATAGTCTGATGCTTTTAAGTATCATGTACATGCAAACTATACCTAACCTAGTTTCTTTATATTTTAGGACAGCAACTAGCTGCTTTTATTACTTAATATGGACAAAACAAAAATGCTAACAAATGTTTTTTGCTTCCAAACTGAGTTATTTTATTTTCTGTATTAAGGGCCTGATCCAGTGCCTTTTGAAGTCAGTGGAAATACTCCAGTTGACTTCAATTGGGTGTGGGATCAAGCCCTAACTCCCATTTCTAAATTTTGGATTTCATTCTAGTGCTTATGTTCTGCATATTAAGTCAATAATTAAAATGTACATTTTATGTTTGTAATTTTTTGTCTTTGTTACTAAATCACTGATGTATGATTCCATTATTTCTTTATTTGACTGTTGTAATGGATTTCTTTCCAAGTTTTCTACTTTTTCTTTTCGGTGTACAGTCTGTTCAGAAATATGAAGCGTGGTTTCTTTGTTTGTTCTTCTATTACTGCTTTATTCAGGACATTACACTGCCTAAACCTAACCTGTAGAATTAAGTTAAATGTAAGGCTTTTTGTATATTTACACTCATTTACAGGATTTTTTTTATTTATTCTTATTGCAATTTACTCTCAGCGTCAGATTTGAGTCTTATTGCTTCTCTTCTACTAGTTTTCCACATCAAAATATCAGACCTTTGTAGTGTGGGGCCCTACATTTGTTTTCTTTAAAAAAAAATCCACTTTTTTGTTTGATAAGTTATACTTATAAAAGATGGTAGATAACATTATTAATAATGAAATTGATGCCAATGTCAGACTCAATTGAAACAAGATCCTCCCCACTCTTGCTTTTGAATTTGTCAAAGGGATCGACATGCTTTACTGCTAACTCTCTCTCCCCCAACCCTCCTTGGTCAGTGGAGCAAAAAATCAGTAATGAAATTAAGTGTCTTGCATGGGATTGTAGAACATTTCCAATAAACTACCAGACTAACCTAAAACCTTTTGTTTATTTTTAAAAATGAAAAGGACAAAATATATCTTTCGCTTCTCTGGTGCCTCCATGAACAGTGTTATCTCAGAATGTTCTCTCAGTGTCCAGTGTTAAGTACCTTAAGGAGAAATATTGTTATGAAGTATCTTCAGGACTATGTCTTCTCCCATTTTCAAAGGTCACACTTCATGACTGCAAGCAAAAATTCATTCCATAGAAGTACTACTTATACTGTTTTCCATTCCCCCAAAAGGTAACAACAAGAGAAGAACATTTTTATATAAGGGACACAGTGTCTGACAGTGAGAAACCTTGTAAATTGGAAGGAAAGGCTAAAAACAAAGACCAAGTCATCCATAAACTGAATTTAAAGGTTGTTTTATTTTTCTACTTTTTTGTTTGTTTGTTTTAATGGGAGTTTGTAAGGAACAGAAACAGAAATACAGTAGACTCTCGATTATCCAGGATGACAGGAAAAAAATTAATCCTGGTTAATAAAATCCTGGATAATTACCATCCATAGAAAATATGGGGGGGTAGAGGGTGTTGGTTCACCAGCCACCCTGCGCCGAAGGGAGAGGTTGTTGGTTCACTGGCTTCCCTGTGCCCTGGTGTGTGTGGGTTTTTGGGGTTTTTTTTTTTTTTTTTTTGGTGCATGGGGCGGCAACAAAGCCAGAGCTAGCCCTGCGAGTTATGTGTATTTATTTTTTTTGACATCCTGGTTAATCCACATCCTGGTTAACCCAATCCTGGATAATCGAGAGTCTACTGTAACATCCGTTATTTAAATCAGTGTCACAATCTGTAGAGCTGGCAAGCCTTTTCTTACCGAATAGAGTTGCAGAACCAAATAAATTGTCAAGTTATCCTGACAATGTTGCATCATTTACATCATAGTGTTTTGTCAGTACAGTAAAACCTCGATTTAACGGACCTCGATTTAACGGACTTCGGATGCAAAGGACAAAATTTTTAAGAAAGTCTGATGCATCCGAAATCAGTTTGTCGAGGTCCGGCTGCGGGCTCCCTGCTGTAGCCAAAGTTAGAGCTGCGCGCGGGCTGCCTGCCGGCTCCCCGCTGCCGCCCGGGTCCAGGCAGCGGGGGGCTGCCTGCCGGCTCCCCGCTGCCGCCCGAGTCCTGGCAGCGGGTGGGCTGTCTGCCGGCGCCCGCCAGGGTCCTGCCTGCCGCCCGGGTCCTGGCAGCCAGTTGGAGCCCCTAGCCCCGGGGAGCACGGATCAAGCTGCGCTCCCCGGGCGGCGGCTGCAGTCGCGCTCCCGGGGCGGCGGCTGGAGCCCCGAGCCCCGGCCGCCAGCGGGGACTGGGGCTGGGGCGCATGGGGGTCCAGGGCACGGGGTTTTTTTTTGTTTTATTTAAAAAAAAAATCGGCGGCTTTTCGGCGGAGGAGAAGTACACTAAAACCTCGAATTAAGGACTAATTGGGCAGGCTGGGTTTTTTAAATTTTTTTTTAAATAATGGATTTTTGGGTTTAACGGACACCCAGTCGCCCGAATTAGTCCATTAAATCGAGGTTTTACTGTATGTGATGATGTTATGTTAATATGACTTAACATCCTTAAATATTGATGGAACTTCACAAAACAAAAAACATCATAGTTCAGTTAGTGACTTTGTGTATATTCATTTGAGGTCAACTACTGTTATTCCTTCATCTCTCTGTTATTGAGAGAGAGGGGAGTCTTCCCAGGACTAATGGCCAGATTAGGAGTAAATTATGGTTATCCACTCAAAACTTGATCACAGTCCCAAATATCTAAATGTTTCATCTGAAATCATTAGCAGTGACGTAGTTACCAAAGTTGCATTTAGATTGATATAATTGGGCTGTAGAGTTGCAGGCACTTCCCCAAATTTAATGGACACATTTAGTCATTAATTTATCATTACACATTTTTCAGTTAATATGCTCTCGCACAAAAACTAAAGACATTCTAAACCATCCTCAATCTCCAGCCCTTCTACTTAAGTGCCTATGAGAAAAGAGGGGTTTTGTAGCATTTCTGTATGCTTACAAATTCATAGTCTGATTATCAAGATGGGACGCTAATTCTAGAATCGAGGATACGCTTGCAGAAATTCCTTATTTATGTTGAGGACACTCTAGCTCAAGTGTAGGGTTGCCAACTTTCTAATCTCACAAAACCAAACATATTAGCCCCGCTCCATCCCCGAGGCCCTGCCCCCCCACTCACTACATTTCCCCCTCGGTGGCTCGCTCCCCCACACCCTCACTCACTTTCACTGGGTGGGGACAGGGGGTTAGGGTGTGGGAGGGGGTGAGGGCTCTAACTGGGGGCGAGGATTCTGGGGTGGGGTAAAAATGAGGGGTTCAGGGTGTGGGAGGGGATCTGGCAAGGGATCTGGAATGTTGGGGGTAGGGGCTCTGGGGTGGGGCTGGGGATGAGGGGTTTGGAGTACAGGAGGGGGCTGTGGGTTGAGGCAGGCATTTGGGGTGCAGGAGGGGATATGGGCTCTGGGGTGGGGGTATAGGCTCTGGGGTGGGGCCAGGGATGAGGAGTTTGGGGGCAGGAGTTTGGGGCTAGAGGTTGGGGTGTGGGATTACCTTTGGTGGCTACTGGTCAACCGTGCAGCGGGGCTAAGGCAGGTTCCATGCCTATCCTGGCTCTGTGCTGCTCTGTGCCCCAAAAACGGACAGGAGCAGGTTCGGCCCTTAGGTGGGGGAGGCAAGGAGGCTCCACGTGGCTGCTCTCATCCACAGGCACACACACACACCCAGCTCCCGTTGGCCACAAATCGTGGCCAATGGCAGTGTGGAGCCAGTGCAGCACATCATACAGTGCATTATAGTACTCTAGTGGCTGATGGTAGCAAGGTCAGCACTGGAAAGGTTAGTCTAGCAGGCACAGGTGAAATAACTTTTTTATATATTACTAGAGCTATTCTATCTTTCAGAAACAGCCCGGGTGCTAATATGGTTCCAAGATTGCTAATTTGAATCTTAAGTCATTTGAATCACAACTGGTATTTTGAGAGCACAAAGGCTAAGCGTTCTCTTGCTGAGTTTAGGTCAGTAACAATCACTGAGGTAGGTACAAGAAGAGTTGGGATTCCACAGCCTGTCTTTGGAACCTGTGACCTACCTGGCTGGGGAAGGCTGAGAGAGAAAACTTGATTAGTTTTTGGTGGATATTGTCAAATGAGAGTGTAGAATGCCAGTGTTTCTTAAGAAAGCTGTTGCTTGGCTTTTTCTCAAGAAACCAGTCTTTGATGTAACAATCTATCTGATGCTTAGTATCTATTCTTCTGTCTTTGGTTAAAATTAGATAGAATGTTATATAGTGAGACAACCTTCAGAATACCTAGAGGCCTTGAGTCTTCTTGACCCTTGTCAATTTAGCTATATGCCTGGTGCAAAATAGAAGCTGCAGTGGAGGTAGTGATGGTGGTAGATTTCCTACTGATGGATAATCTGAGATCTCCATATTTATATTGTTAGGTCTATTGCCTGTTTCCTATACTGTGGATAGGAACCTATTTATAATAACTTATCTGCAGACTAACAGAAATGGACAAGCAGTTTCTCTTTTCCTTATTGAGTGTTCTCTGGTGATTGTGAAGTGCAATTGCCCTTCAACCCTTAGGGTTATGTCATTTGGAGTTTCACAGTTGGCTCCATCTTGTGTTAATTTTTGTTCAATGTATGGAGCTGGGAGGAGGTATGGGCAGCAGTACTGATATGTTGATAATATCCAGTGTCATATCCCTGTTTCACTTGATCCAGTAGCTGGTGTTGTTGAACTCCTGGCTCAGTGCTTGGGTCAAATTGGAGCATGGAGGAAAGTTTGCTGGCTCAGGTTCAAATTGTACAAGGCTGAAGTGGTGTTGGTCATTTGCAAGAAGAAATAAGAAGATATTGTGTATATTATATCTGTCCCTCATTTTTAGCACATGTGCCTGCCATTTGTTTCTAGAGTTCACAATCTACAGGTGCTTTTGGACTCCTGGCTGCTGCTGAATGATCCTATAGTAACATTGCCCAGGGATGTTTTTCTCCAGCCTTCTGTGGCTAGGAAACTGCTACAATTTTTGTACCATTGTCATCTCAAGATTGTTCTAGTAACATGCTCTACATGAGGCTATACTTCAGTCAACCCTGGGAAATGAAGCTGGAGCACAATGCAGAATTTTGGTAGAAGTGTGTGACATTTGTGCTCCATGATCTGTGCTATCTGCCTTTTGGTTTTTGGGTAGAATTTAAGGTGTTACTTTTTATCTGAAAAACCCTAAATGGTTTGGATCCTGTGTACCTGAGAGCCTGCCTCTTTCACCTTCTCACAGTTGCTCAAATTAGAATCTTGTTGCAATAAAGGAGAGGGAGATTCCTGCAGGGTGTTCTCTGTTAGGGCCCTTAGCTCTAGAGAACACTTCTTTCCTTCATGACCCAAAACAGCCTGAATATGCACCTTTTGAGCATGCTTTAAGGCCTGTTTATTTAGCCAGGGTTTTGGGTATAGAGGGGATGATATAGGTTGTTTGTGTGGGGCAAGGGAAATTATTTGACTGTTGTTAGTTATTTCAGGTATGAAGGTGTCGAGCAGTTGCTGACTTCTCCTTTGTTATTTTTGTAATTTTAAATGGTCATGTTATAACTTGAAAGACATTTTTAAAAAATAATGTATTCCCTCAACCAAGTGTGCAGATATTGCCCTTACTGACATTACTTTGGTTTTGTCTGGTTTAAGACTCAACTACTTTACCTTTATACATTCTCCAAGTTCACAACTGCACTGCGTTATTCATTCCACTGCAACAGCTGGATCAGTTGTGGGGGAAATATGAAGCTGATTCTCATCAGCTAAAGAAGCTGTGGAACTGCTAATCAAAGGAAAACAACTAGGATGGATAAGAAAAATTGCTTAATTTTAGGGTGGAAATTAGGAACCTGTTTCTTCACTGCCTTTTGCCTTGGATAGTCATTTGCATCTTTACAAAATGCTACTAGTGTAAATTAATGAAAATTTTGGGCTTGTCGGGTTCTTACTTTGTACTCAGTTTAATGTAAATAAATATTTCTGTTGTAAAATGCCTCCAGTTTATATCTTTTAAGATTAAGAAAAGTAAAATGTCTTTGTTCTTCCTGGTCCTAGTAGATTGACGATCTGAAGAAGAAAACCCATAATTTAGAGCAACATGTTACGGAACTGCTTGATATTAAGCAGGTGGTGCAGAGTCAGGTGGAGAGTTTGACCAATAAGAATGAGTATCTGTGTAAAGAACTTGCTGTAGTTGACAAACTAGCTGAACAGCTGGAAAAAGAAAAAGAATTAGTCTTGGATACTGCTGACCAGGAGCTTGAGGAAGCAAAGGTATTAAATGCTAAAGAGAATACATATATTATAGGGGGAGCCAGTAAGTTTTTTATAAAATTTAACTTTTTGGGATGAAACTTTATAGCCACGGTCTCTGCCTGAAGATAAATTATTTTTGTTTATTTTTTAATTTAAAATCCTACTCATTTAAAAATGAATAAAGGAAAGAGGGAGTAATGGGTAATGAAGATTGGAACACTTCAACCTGGTAAGTCTTGAAAAGGGCTCCTAATGTAATGGATTAAACTGAATGTTTGAGGACAAGGAGTTACATTTAAATTGGGGAAGAGAGGTCAAGAGGAGGCCGCCACACATCTCATGGGGTGTGAAAGTACTGCTATATCTGTTAAGACTGTATAGCCAATATGATACATTTGGGAAGTGCTGCCATAGAGCCTGAAATATGAAAAAACTGGTTTCTCTGAGCTCAAAATAAAAAACTTAATTCGTTCCAGAGCAATACAAGAACCTTTCCCTTACCCTAAATAAATGATTCAAGTATATGACTGAACTTTTTGAGATCTTGTATCTTGAATTTATTCAGCAGATGAGGAAGGAGTACCATTTCAGTTAACTGTTTATATGAATGAGAGAGAACACTAGTGTTCCAGAGCTTGTTGAATTTATTAAAAAGAGGACCAGATCCTCAGCCGATGTAAATTGTCATAGATCAACTGAAATAAGTGGAGCTATGACAACTTACACAAGCTGAAGATCTATCTGAATATTTAGAGAATGAGTTTTTGTAGTAAATTAGATGATGTAGTCCCAAATATTTAACTAAATTTTGGGCCCATTTGGTGGGAGAAAAAAATATCTCACACGAGAGAAGACATCCGGAGCCTCAGATTTTGTAATTTATTTTAGAACCAGAAAATCCATGATGGCCTCAGTTGTGCATCGTAATCCATGTGAGCAGGCTTTTGTGCTTGTAAAAAGTCCTGTTAGGTCAGTGCTGTGCATCGAACAGTCTGCCTGTGTGGAACTGATTGCAAGATTGGGGCAGTAATGACTGAATATTGCCATTTAACATGGCTCGAATGAACATTTTATGGTGGGTCCTGGGAGAAAGAAAGTAGCATGCATCCTTGCTATTTTTTTTAATATGGCCACTCCTGTGCCAAAATGGTTGAGGGATGAAAGTTGTAATCGTTTTAGTTGAAAAGTGCTTTTGAGTATGCCAGTGAAAATTGCATTTAATTTCACAGAATGATGAAAAATCACACTTTGTGCATGGAGAGTACATTTAGTGTGATATATTAGCACCGTTCAGAGAGAAGATTAGTTGAGCTATGCATGTGTGATTAACATAACTACATACTTATCTTCTTAGTCCCTTGAATACTCAATAGTGGTCCGATTTCCAAAAGTTTATTGAAAATGCAGATCTGGTAAAAGGGGATTCTGCACTTTCTTTTTGCTCACCCAGACAGACACTGCTCCTTCTTTGTCCTGATCCTATACTGTTTGTGCAGGCAAAATACTAATTGACTGCACATTTGTGTTTTAGTTAATTCTTTAAATGTTTATCTTCTTAAATAGTGTGTCTCCAGTCCAACCAACCTGGAAGAGAGTTCCAATTAGATGCTTCAAAAGAATAAAAAAATGGGGCAAAAAAAGCTGTATTTTCAGTTTACTCCCTGTAAATAAATAAATGTAATCTTTATTACTTTTTATTCTAGACTCAAATTAAAGGCCAGCAAAACAGTATTAGAAAGTTGGAGCACACAATCAAAATACTTAGATCTGTAAGTTACCGGTAAATATGTACTCTTAATGTTTTTGCAGCTATGTATTTTTGTATATATTACTTTCAAAGAGCAATTAATACTAGTATATGTACATTTAATTATCTTTTGATTTTTACTGGTTCAATAAAATAGAAAGATTACAGAGAATATTTCCATTTAGTGTATACTGGTAATTTTCGTTCTTTAAAGGATATATTACAATCAATTCATCTTTCAACTCACTTGGATTTTTTTTTGTTTTTGAAAGTCTCATTAACTTTTCTACAAAATCCAAACTGATTGACTGCTCTGAATACTCCTAAAACAGAATTCTGTGTATATGTGAAATATACACTGCCAGTATTTTATCCTTTAAATATTTATTTTAATATTCTAAGTTTCCCAAATGTTGTTAACCATAAGATTGAACAATGACATTTGGAAGTATACACAAACTCGTATAACAGTCTAATAAACAATTTATCAACACAAAAAACTTCTGGTTTACAAAATGGATATATATTATTTGCTTCCAGGTTAAATTGATATAATTAATAAACTCCTTCATTTAACTGGGAAGTAATTTTTTTTAATTTTTCAAGATCACATAGACCTCTTACCATACTACAGGATTAAGATTTTTCACAAATTTCCATGTTTACAGTAGAAGGCTTTTAGTAATTACATTTGCTTCTTAGACCCCAGTCCTTTAATGAGCTCCCTGTGTAAGGACCCCTCTGCAGATCTCATTGCCAGATTAGGGCTTTCGTGGCTTTGATTCTGTGAGTAGGAATCATGGGAATTAAACACCCTGGAGAATTGGGCTCCATGAAACATTTTCCTGTGATCTTGTCATTGAACATTGCTAAGCAAAATAGCCTTTTTGTGGTCTTATAGTTGTGCTAAATTGAGACATATTTATAGCACATGTATCTACCTGTGTGATAAAATTAACTCATATTGAAATGGGATTTTTCTCAGCGAAAGCACTTCTTCCCTGCTTTGTTTCTTTTCCATTAGAAAATCAGGTTTTGTCTATCCTGTTTTTCCTGAAAGATTTTGTGAATGACTGGAGAACTTGATGCAATATAAACCTATTAGGATTCTAATCAGGTCAAACTTGAGTGAAAGAGAAAGCGATTCTTATTCAGTTTAACATCTATTTAAATTAAATTAATTATAAATACTTGGGAGAAAAGATATCATTGTTAAAGACTTAGCACCTCTGCCTGGTCAAATAAAGGCTTGAAACACCCACCCAACTCCCGCAGTCCACATCTGAGAACTCCAAAGAGTTCCCCCTCAATACTAAGGAAGATGTTACTTGGCATACCTGGCATTTTTAAAGCAAAAAAACAAGCAGAAAAATATGGGTAGATCTTCTTTACATATCACAAAAAAACCCATAAACCCACACCCTTTTTTTTTTTTTTTTGCAGATGACCTTTAATTAACATAGTTACCTACACTCCAGTTTACTATCATCCTCATAATTCACCATCCATTACCCACACCAGACATGATAGCCTCATGTTTTTCCTAATAGTAGTAGTAATTAGGGCTGTAGATTAGTCGCGATTAACTAAAAATTGTGATTAACCAAAGTTTTAATCGCACTGTTAAACAATAGAATAGCAATTGACATTTATTAAATATTTTGGATGTTTTTCTACATTTTAAAATATACAGTAAAACCTCGATTTAACGGACTAATTCGGGCGACTGGGTGTCCGTTCAACCCAAAAGTCCGTTATTTAATAATTAAAAAAAAAAACCCAGCCTGCCCAATTAGTCCTTAATTCGAGGTTTTAGTGTACTTCCCCTCCGCCGAAAAGCCGCCGATTTTTTTTTAAATAAAACAAAAAAAAAAAACGTGCCCTGGACCCCCATACGCCCTGGCCCCAGTCCCTGCTGGCGGCCGGGGCTCGGGGCTCCAGCCGCCGCCCAGGGGGCGCGGCTTGATCCACGCTCCCCCGGGCTCGGGGCTCGCTCCCCGGGGCTCGGGGCTCCAGGCGCGGCGCTCCCCGGGGCTCGGGGCTCCAGGCGCCGCCCGGGGAGCGCGGCTTGATCGGGGCTCGGGGCTCGCTCCCCGGGGCTCCAGGCGCGGCGCTCCCCGGGGCTCGCAGCCCCAGCCGCCGCCCGGGGAGTGCGACTTCAGCCGCCGCCCGGGGAGCACGGCTTGATCCGCGCTCCCCGGGGCTAGGGGCTCCAGCTAGCTGCCAGGACCCGGGCGGCAGGCGGGACCCGGGCGGCAGCGGGGAGCTGGCAGCCGGACCTCGACAAACGGATTTGGGATGCATCGGACTTTCTTAAAAATTTTGTCCGTTGCATCCGAAGTCCGTTAAATCGAGGTCCATTAAATCGAGGTTTTACTGTATTGATTTCTATTATACCATAGAGTACAAAGTGTACACTGATTGCTTTATATTTTTTATTACAAATATTTGCACTGTAAAAATGATAAACAAAAGAAATAGTATTTTTCAATTCACCTCTTTCAGGTACTGTAGTGTAATCTTTGTCCTGATAGTGCAACTTACAAATGTTGACTTTTTTTTGTTTGAAACTTAAATGCACTCAAAAACAAAACAATGCAAAACTTTAGAGCCTACAATTCTGCTCAGTCCTACTTCTTGTTCAGCCAATTGCTAAGGCAAACAAGTTTGTTTACATTTATGGGAGATAATGCTGCCCACTTCTTATTTACAATGTTGCCAGAAAGTGAGAACAGGTGTTTACATGGGACTTTTGCAACTGGCATTGCAAGGTATTTACTTGCCAGATATGCTAAACATTTGTATGCTCCTTCATATTTTGGCTTTCATTCCAGAGGACATACTTCCATGCTGATGATGCTTGTTAAAAAAATGGGTTAAATTGGTGACTGAACTCGTTGGGGGAGAACTGTATGTCTCCGGCTCTGTTTTACCCACATCTGCCATATATTTCATGTTGTAGTAGTCTTGGATGATGACTCAGCACATGTTCGTTGTAAGAACACTTTCACTGCAGATTTGACAAATTGCAAAGAAGGTACCAATGTGAGATTGCTAACCAACCGAAGGTTTAAGAATCTGAAGTGCCTTCCAAACTTTGAGAGAGATGAAGTGTGGAGCATACTTTCAGAAGTCTTAAAAGATCAACATTCTGATGTGGAAACTACTGAACCCGAACTACCAAAAAAGAAAATCTACCTTCTTCTGGTGGCATCTGACTCAGAGGATCAAAATGAACATGTATGTATTGGTTCACACTGCTTTGGATTGTTATCGAACAGAATTTATCAACATGGATGCAGGGCCGGCATAAGCTTTTTTGCTGCCCTAGGCAGCAATGGCATTTTGGTGGCAGCTCGCAGGGCCCCTGTCTGCTATAGCGGCATTTTGGCGGCTGCTCGCCCGGCCCCGTCTGCTTCGGTGGCATTTCAGCGGACATCCCAGGAAGTGCGCAGCGGCTATGAGAGTTGCTGCTGAAAGCGCCAAAATGCCTCCCTGAAAAAATGGTGCCACCCTAGGCAACTGTCTAGGTCACCTAGTGCTTGCACCAGCCCTGCATGGATGCATGTCCTCTAGAATGATGACTGAAGCATGACGGGAATATATGAATCTTTAGCAGATCGGGCATGTAACTATCTTGTGACGCTGGCTAGAACAGTGCCATGTAAATGCCTGTTCTCACTTTCAGGTGACATTGTGAACAAGAAGCGGGCAGCAACATCTCCTGCAAATGTAAATAAATTTGTTTGTCTGAGCGATTGGATGAACAAGAATTGTTCAGGACTGAGTGGACTTCGTTTTATTTTTGAATGCAGTTATTTTTTGTACATAATTCTACATCTGAAAATTCAACTTTCATGATAAAGAGCACTAAAGTACTTGTATTAGGTGAATTGAAAAATACTATTTCTTTTGTTTTTTACAATGCAAATATTTATTTACTCAGAAATAAATATAAAGTGAGCATTGTACACTTGGTATTCTGTGTTGCAAATGAAATCAATATATTTAAAAATGTAGAAAACATCCAAAATATTTAAATAAATGGTATTCTATTGTTTGTGATTTTTTTTAATCAAATGATTAATTGTGATTTCTTTTAATAACTCCACAGCCCTAGTTATAAAATAATTAGACACTGCTATACAAGTCAGTAGCTTAATGGTGCTTCCTGTTAACTTGGTGGTAATGTATCAAGGTTTAATCATCACTTCCCCATTTTGTCTTAGAGTTTATTTAGCTCAGGATTACCTTTTAAGCAGGAAGCATTCTCAAGTTGCCATCTAAATACACATTCTTTGTTATATTTAAGATGCTGAAAGTTTCAAGGGGAACTCTTGTAAAAGGAAAAGTAGTTAAGAGAAAAGATGGAAGAAACTAAATAACTGAACATCCTATTAGATACAGAATTATACTGTAGAATTACATATTCGTACTTGGGGAAATGTTTCAAAATGTGAAAGTGCAAATATTCACAGGCAGTTACTTCACTTTAATATTTTGAAGAGTATGTTTGTCCACTTTGTGTTGAAATATAAGTGAATTACATTTTAAAATGTTATATTTCAATGAACACATTTTTAATTTTGGCATTTAAAAGGTTATTTTAGAAACAGAATCTGAAAATACATTAAGGAAGTCTCCTTCAAGACTTGATACCTTTATCAAGACATTGGAGGAGGACCGAGATTATTATAAAAGTGAAGCTGAGAATTTGAGGAAGATGTTTCGAAACACATGTTCAAGTCCTAAGCGCAGCCCCACTCGTAGCAGCATTTCAAAACATTCTTCACCTATACAGGTAAGCTTTGAATATATTCTAGTATAGCAGTCATGCATTTATTTTGTACTGAAATCCCTAGCACAGGACATGGCTCCAAATCCATGTTCAGTAATAAAATAGTCTATTAGTTATGAAAATGGATGGCAACCTCGGGCAATTCACACATAGCTAAGCAGAACTTTGTTCTAGATTTATACCTCCTTGAACACTTCTTAAGGATTACTGTGAATACATTTAAATACTTCCTAAGGTGTTTAATAAAAATTGTTTTGTGACAATTAGGCATTTACTAGGCATCAGACTAGGGACCGAACGGCTAGACAGCAGTTCTGCAGAAAAGGACCTAGGGGTTACAGTGGATGAGAAGCTGCATCTGAGTCAACAGTGTGCCCTTGTTGCCCAAGAAGGCTAATGACATTTTGGGCTGTATAAGTAGGGACATTGCCAGCAGATTGGGGGACATGATTTTTCCCCTCTATTCGACATTGGTGAGGCCTCATCTGGAGTACTGTGTCCAGTTTTGGGGCCCACACTACAAGAAGGACGTGAAAAAATTGGAAAGAGTCCAACAAAAATTAGGGGCCTGGAGCATATGACTTACGAAGAGAGGTTGAGAGAACTGGGATTGTTTAGTCTACCGAAGAGAAGACTGAGGGGAGATTTGATAGCTGCTTTCAACTACCTGAAAGGGGGTTCTAAAGAAGGTGGATCTAGACTGTTCTCAGTGGTACCAGATGACAGAACAAGGAGTAATGGTCTCAAGTTGCAGTGGGGAAGGTTTAGGTTCGATGTTAGGAAAAACGTTTTCACTAGGAGGGTGGTGAAGCATTGGAATGGGTTACCTAGGGAGGTGGTAGAATCTCCTTCCTTAGAGGTTTTTAAGATCAGGCTTGACAAAGCCCTGGTTGGGATGATTTAGTTGGGGATTGGCCCTGATTTGAGCAGGGGGTTGGACTAGATGACCTCCTGAGGTCCCTTCCAGCCCTGATATTCTATGATTCTATGATACTAGCTCAGAACAAAGTGAATCAAACCCTTTAGTTCCATGATATAAAGTGAGTAAAGAATACTGAGTCAGATTGATGAGACTGAGCTTTTGCATATGAAAGAGATTTCCAATCTCCATTTAATGTTTTTATTTAGTATACAATATTGATAAAAATGCATATGCATCTAGTTTTGATTGTGTTGAATCTGTTCAGTGGTGGGCTTTCTACTTTCTGTGTGTGTGTAGTAGCAGTTTCAAAACCTAAAGCACTAGGAAATGTGTACAAATTTGTTTCTCATCATTACACTTTTCTGACATTTTTTAAGGGATTGAGTTCAGATCCAGAAGTTATGAAAATATTCAGAGAACGTGAAGAACTTAAGTCCATGCTGGAAAAGTATGAGCGCCACATGGCAGAAGTTCAGGGTAACATCAAAGTTCTAACAGCTGAGAGAGATAAAGTCATCATTCTTTATGATCGGGTAATTGTATTCACAGGCGTGTGAAAGACAGTGAAAAAACATTTGCAACACTTTAAAGGAAAAACATATTTTAGTCTTGTTCTTGTATTTGAAATTCAGGTCTCATATACCGTATTTTTCGTCTTATAGGACGCTCCGTCCTATAAGACGCCCCCTCATTTTTTTAATAAAAAATCCGGAAAAAAAAAAAAAAAAAAAAAAGCGCCTCGCTCTCCCGTCCCCGCCGCGCGGGCGGGCTGCCGAGGTTCCCCCCTCCCCGCCGCGGGCGGGCTGCCGGGGTTCCCCCCTCCCCGCCGGACAAAAAAAAAAAAAAAAAAAAGCGCCTCGCTCTCCCGTCCCCGCCGCGCGGGCGGGCTGCCGGGAGCGTCCCGGTTCCCCCCTCCCCGCCGCGGGCGCGCTCCCGGCAGCCCGCCCGCGGCGGGGAGGGGGGAACCGGGACGCTCCCGGCAGCCCGCCCGCGCGGCGGGGATGGGAGAGCGAGGCGCTTTTTTTTTTTTTTTTTTTTTTGTCCGGCGGGGAGGGGGGAACCCCGGCAGCCCGCCCGCGCGGCGGGGACGGGAGAGCGAGGCGCCTTTTTTTTTTTTTTTTTTTTTGCATTCGCCCTATAAGACGCACCAACTTTTCCCCCCCCCCGTTTTGGGGAAGAAAAAGTGCGTCTTATAGGGCGAAAAATACGGTACTCTCGAAGGTTCTTTGGTTGAAGTTTATCCCTTTTCAGGATGGCACTTAGGCAGGTGTTTAAGTCCCCTTGACTTCAATTTAAACTCATTCATAAATGCTGGCCTGAATAGGGCTGCTTTCCCGAATCGAAGAATATATACATGAGTCATTGCATTCAGACTTTGACATCATTAACCACAACTTTGCTGAGCTGCACTTATATCATCAGTCACATGTCTTGTGATTAAAGTCGGTGAGAATTGTTTTTGAAAATGTTGACCTTTTGAAAAATCCAACAATGAAATATTTACAAAACAATAATGTAAATAGTTTGATTTGGACATGCCACTGTAGCATCTTATGGGAGTTGTAGTTTTGGTGCTTCATGCTTCTATTCTTTTCTATAGGCCAAGCTTCCTGTTCAGACTATATCTCCCATGATGCATCATAGTCTTTCTTGGGAGCAGATGATGCATGATTAGAATATTCAGGTGCTTAGTTTTTCAATGAAAAAAATCTCAATTTCTTCTGCAGAAATTGAGACTTCTGCAGACTTTTTTTTTTTTTTTTTTCCAAAAACCTTCTGTGAAAAATCCAATTTTCTATTAAAGTTCTGATGGAAAATTTTTGACCAGCCTTATTTGTAAAATATATAGTCCATAATACATTACATTAACTGTTTAACGTTTCAAATGTGTTTAAAAATAACAGGCACAGGAAGAAATATCCCGACTTCGCCGAGATGTTATCAAACCCCCCAAGACTCCTAAAACGACTGTGACAGCCCAGGCTATCATAAGGCGTGTGGAGACAGAAAGGGATACGGTTCTTTCAGACTTCCGAAGGATGACCACAGAACGAGATAGCCTCAGGGAGAGGTTAAAGGTTTGATTTTATCCCGGCTTGTTATAGCATCGTAGTAAATTTAAGTTTGTGATGTGGCATCCATTCTAATAAATATGTGGTTAAACTAAATGTATGCAACAAACTTTAAAAGTAACATTTTGCATGCATTTTTTGTTGTTGTTTGAAACAGATTGCCCAGGAGACTGCATTTAATGAGAAGGCTCACCTGGAACAGAGAATTGAAGAGCTGGAATCAACAGTTCAAGATGTAAGGAAAATATGTCTTGTTTACATATAGATTTGTTATTAATGTCATAAAGATTACATTTGTTGTTAATGACCTACAGGTATAGTTTTAAGGCCTGCATTTCTAGAGGCACATATAAGTAACTGTACATGCCTGAATAGTCCCATTTAAGTCAATTTGATTATTCAGATGAATAAAGTGTTTGCTGGATTGAGCCCTTAATGTATAAAAAAAATTAATAAAGAAAATGTACATATTAAACATATATTTCCGAGATTATTGTGTTTGAAGTAAAAACTTGAGTGCAACAACATTGAAGAATGTAATGGAAGCTTGTATTGCTCTCAAAGTGAGATTCTAATATACCAGTAGCTGAACATTTACTTACAAGAAGGTATTAAATTAATCCAGAGCCCAATAGAGCGGAGCTCTGGTAAATATTTTCAAACCCGCAGGAGCCTTGTGGGTCGGGGCCTCAGACCCGTGGAACCCTATTGGTGGGCGAGGAAGCTCCAGGAAATAATTGTTGAGAATTTAAATCCTGATTTACAAGTTGAAATAGTTGTTCTGTACTCGGCATTCTCTTGAGAATCCCCTTGGTTAATGGACGCCCTTTTCTTTCTGCAACTCACTTGATAAATATTGAGGTTGGTACTTCAGTATTCGGGTCTTGTCATTTTAATGTTGAGAAAGTTGCTGAATGTACAGGAGTCCTATTGATTTGCTCTCAAATGGTTTGACCATTGATCAGAGTAACTTAGTGAATCAGAAAACTTGGAGAGAGAAGAAGGTGGAGAATTTGTATAGGGTTTTTTTTTTCTTAGTGTTAAATCTTTAAATAGATTAGAGCAAGTGATTTCTTTGAATATTAAGCTGAAACTTTTTACTAATCAAGCTGACATCTGTTTGAAGTGATCTGATTTTAATGTTGGTTTGCAGGGAATCCAAATTGAGATTTTGGAATTATTCTTTGTTTCTGGACTACAGAACTGAGGGAACTACAGGGATAGCTTAATAAGACTTAAATTGGAGCCTTATGCTCTACAGTAACCTATCTCGGTGTCTTTGCTCAGGAGAGAGCTTCTCTAGCATTTTTGATGCAGTGATTTTATTACACTGTGATTTTTTCGCTCATTATCATGTTACAATACCTTGTGCTATATCCTCCAACTCTGCGATTTTTAACTCTTTTAGGCACCATATGACTTTTATGGTTGGGCAGAAGCATCAAATCAAGACTTCTACCAGCAGGGCAACCTACTACTAGAGCCGAAAGATATGACTCAGTAACTCACACTTTCTTTCTCTGATCTGTCTCAGGCAAATAGTATAGTTTTGCCAGTGCTGTTCTGTGTCAGGTACATAGATATATTACAAGAAAGATGAAACGCACACTCCAATTTCTTTCCATTGATCAGTGGGCTTTGAATCAGGCCCTGAGCATGGAAGACGCTTTGGGGATCTGCCTTTCAGATAAAAGATTTACAGTACAAATCAAAGTATAATTTGAAATAGCAGAAGAAACAGTCTATATAAGACATATTCTTCTTCAAGTGATTGCTAATGTCAATTCCAATTAGGTATGTGCGTGCCGCGTGCACGACAGCCTGAAGATTTTCCCCCTAGCAGTATCAGTAGGATCAACCTGGGCAACCCATGGGGCCATGCCTCCTTGGCACTCGATACTGGGCCCTGCCAACCTGCCACCCCCCTTCAGTTCCTTCTTACCGCCAGTGATGGCTAGCTGGAACGTCCCATAGCTCTTGCCTTGGTAAGCACATTTTCTTGGCAGTGTTCTTTCTCTCCATTTTACATAGTTGTAGTTAGTGGTAGTTTCTTAAGTTTCCTTTGGGGGTTCACACCCTTTCCCTCCAACAATCCCCTGGCACGGGGGCATGCCTCGGTCCCCAGGCTTCAAGGTGTGTATAGACTGTGGCTAGGTCTGCCCAGAAGTGATCTGCACACATCGTGCTTGAAGTGTTCCGACAAGGGTCATCTTAGGGAGTGCTGCAAAATTTGCAGAGGGTTTGTCTTAGGACCCTAAAAGACTGGGATCAGCACTTCCATATTTTACTCCCGGAGGCAGCTCTTTGACCCCAGTCAGACCCCGGCACGCTGGAGCCAGACCCACGCACCTCCTCTTTGGTTTCCAGTGCACTGGCATCCACAAGCTGGTGCCAAGGAAGGACTCTTCCAGAGACCCTCAGCACTGCCACAGCTCTACACATGGAGCCATGCACAGACCTATGTGAGACACTGGTCACAATCCCCAGTACCTCAGAAGAAGAAGAAGAAGAAGAAACCTGACACCGGTCATTCCTTAGCCAGGCCTAAGGACCAGGCAGCTGGAAGGCCCCCATCTGGTGCCCAACCGCCAAGGATTTTGTCGACTCCTGCCCTAGCATGGGTTCAATTGTGTCCAGATCCCCATCACTCGTTGCCTCGCCACAATGAAGACCTGCAGCTCCCCTCCACACCAGAGGCATTTGAAGCTACATTGGGTCTCTTGGTGCTTATGGCGCCAACCTCCCCTCCAAGGCAGGAGAGGTTGCTGGCTCTGGTTCGGGCCCTGGTGCAATCCGTGGGCAAGCTGGCAATTATGTATCTATGTGCACTATCCCAGCACACCGCCCTCTGACATCTGCTGCTTGCTTCGGCACGAGGGACATAAACGGTAACCCAGCTGATCACAGTACTGGTGTTGACGGTTCTGGCATGGATACCATCTGAGGTGCCGGCACTGACACTCCAGGCTACAGGAACCTTCTTGTCAGCTTCAGCACCAGAGATCCTCGCTCTTTGGGACCCCAGAGAGGCCAAGGGCAGAGAGCTGACTCTGGCTCTGACTCCGGTCAGTCTCTCATCCCCTTCCTCCCCGGACGAGGCGGTGGTTGGCACATCAACTCTCCCGGCCTTGGATGTGGCCAACCAGTGCGAGCACCAGGGCTACCAGGGGCACTTCGCAAAAAATTGAGAGGCCAAAAAATTGGACCTTTTTGGGAGGAAGGTGTACTTAAGGTGTTTGGGTAGGTAGTGGCAGGGAGAGTGGGAGACGACCCCAGGACCTCCCCTGTGAGTGTCTGGCCCTGTTTTCAGAGAAGACTGACTCTTGGGTACACAGCCTGAAGGACTCCAGGGCCACCATAAATTCCCTTGGGCTCCACACTCCACCACGCAGCAGAAACATTTTAAGATCACAGCCCTAGCCAAGGTTTTACCAGCTGCAGAATAGGCAGGAGAGCTCGCAGAGGAGGAATAAGAACTCCAGGAAGAGACCACACCCCTCGTCTGGTCAGGGCTCTGGCCAGTCGAAACCTTCATCAGGCCCGAAGCACGCCTTTTGAAGGTGCGAATGAGAACGGCACACCAGTACGAAGACTGCATCCATCCCGCCTTACCTTTTCGTCCCAACTATCCCTTTTCTACCCTGCCTGGGTCTCTATCATATTGGATCATTGTGTGCTCCGCACAGCAGAAAGGAGATACTCCCTCCAATTCTCTGCCTGCCCCCTATTCCACTACCCTCCTCGTCCCTCTTCAGGGACCCTTCTCATGAGCAACTCCTCTTACAGGAGGTGCAATCGCTCCTATTGCTGAGGGCAGTGGAGGAGGTTCTTCAGAGCTGAAGGGCAAGGGGTTCTATTTCCTAGTACTAAAAGCCGAAGGCAGCCTTGGGCCTATCCTAGACCTGGGAGATCTCAACAGGTTCATGAAGAAATTGAAGTTTCGCATGTCTCTTTGGCCTCTATTATCCCTTCCTTAGATCCAGGGGACTGATATGCCACCCTCGACTTGAAGGATGCGTACTTTCACATAGCAATCACACCGTCTCACAGAAGGTACCTCAGGTTTGTGGTTAACCAAACCCATTACCACATCACAGTCCTCCTGTTTGGCCCATTGGTGGCACCTCAAGTGTTTACCAAATGCATGGCAGTTATGGCTGCATTCTTGCACAGGCAGAAGATACAGGTGTTTCCATACCTCGACGACTAGCTGATCAAGAGTTGCTCCAGGTTTCAAGTGGAGGCACAGGTTGACATTCGACAAACTGGGCCGCCTTCTGAACGTGGGGAAATCAACGGTTCTCTACCACCACAGCAATGAATTGTCTGAAACTCCTGGGACATATGGCCAATTGTACATACGTAGTGCAATACGCCAGGCTCAGACTCCAGCTGCTCCAATCCGCCTAACATGCCAGACCTTCCAAGCTCATTTGGAAGGGAAATGTGTGTTGGTAATGATAGACAACAGCACAGTGATGTTTTATATAAACAAACAAGCGGGGTGTTTGCTCCTCTGCCCTTTACCAAGAAGCCCTCAAGATGTGGGACTTCTGCATAGCATACTTGATACACGTGGAAGCATTGTATGTCTCCAGAGGTCAGAATGAGTTGGCGGACTATCTCAGCAGGTCGTTCCATGGCCATCAGTGGTTCTGCGCCTGGATGTTGTGAACTCTATCTTCTAACAGTGGGGGTTTCTCCAGATAGGCCTGTTCGTCACACGATGCGACGAGTGTGCCAGCAGTTTTGCGCCTTCCTGAATCACAATCCGGGCTCTCTCACTGACACATTCCACTTTCCTTGGGGGGACCACCTCCCCACATTTCCTCCCTTCTCACTCATTCACAAGGTGCTCCTCAAAGTTCAGTGAGACAAGGCTTCAGTGATATTAGTAGCCCCTGCCTGGCCCTGTCAACACTGGTACATATCTCTCCTGGAAACATCCGTGGAAGCCCTAATTACTTTGCCCCTCTTCCCAGACTTGATAACTCATGATCGTGTCCGTCTCCAGCACCCAAACCTAAAGTCATTGCACCTCATGGTGTGGTAGCTCCATGGCTGAACCTGCTGGAGCTCTCCTGTTCGGACCCGGTCACAGAAGTCCTTGTTGGCAATAGGAAACCCTCCACCAGGGCTACCTACCTGGCCAAATGGAAGAGATTTTCAATCTGGTCAGGGCAACATCATCTGTCTCTGACGCTCATGTCTATTTCCCTTATACTAGACTACCTTCTCTATCTTAAGCTGTCCATGTTGTCAGTTAAGATTCACTTGGCTGCTGTCTCTGCCTTCTATCCAGGTGGAAAGGGCTGGTCGGTCTTTGCCAACTCTATGGTCAGCCATTTTCTGAAAGGTAAACAGGCTATATTTGCACGTCCAACAATCTGGTCCTTTCCAGACTGATGGGGCCGCCCTTAGAACCACTGGCAACATACTCTCTGCTGTACCTCTTGTACAGGTGGTGTTTCTGGTAGCTATAACCTCATCCAGGATGGTGTCTGAGCTCAAGGTCTTAACATCAGAGCCTCCTTACGCTGTGTTCTACAAGGACATGGCTCAGCTCAGTCCCCAGCTAGCGTTCCTCTCTAGGGTTGTCTTCCAGTTTCACATCAACCAGGACATTTTTCTCCCAGTTTTCTACCCTAAGCTGAGTGAACCAAATCATTCTGGAAGTCCATTCAGTTGTTCATCGCTGTAGTGAACAGAATGAAAGGGCTTCCAGTCTCCTCCCAAAGGATTTTGTCATGGATCACGTCCTGCATCCGGGAATGCCACCTGATGAAGGTACCTGCCCCTTGGCTCACAGCACACTCCACCAGGGCACATGCTTTGTCAGCAGCATTCCTAGCACAAGTTCTAACCTAGGAAATATGCAGAGCAGCAACGTGATCCTCTTTCATATTGCATTATGCCATTACCTAGCAGGCCAGAGACAATGCAGCCTTTGGTAAGTGGTGCTGCAGTCAGCAAACATTTAAACTCCGATCCCACCTCCAAATTTAGGCATGGGAATCACCTAGTTGGAACTGACATGAGCAGTCACTTGAAGAAAAAACAGTTACTCACCTTCTTATAACCGATGTTCTTTGAGATGTGTTGCTCTTGTCCATTTCAATGCCCACCCTCCTACCCATCTGACAGAGTAGTTGACAAGAAAGAACTGAGAGGGTGGTGGGTTATATCAAGTGCCATGAAGCCATGACCCCAGGCTCAGGGAGTGTCCAGGCAAACCCTTCGGATACTATTAAGGGGAAAATCTTCCAGCTGTCATGCACACGCACGTGCACACACCTAATTGGAATGAACATGAACAACACATCTCAAAGAACAACAGTTACAAAAAGGTTAGTAACTTTTTTTCTGCAGTTCTTAATGTCTAGTCATTTTACTCCTATAGCTTGACAGTGAACGTTTGGAACAAATATCAAAGATAGCACTGATGAAAGAGACCATAGATTCTGTGGAAATGGAGATGAAAATATTGGCAAGAAGGGCACTGGATTCAGAAAGTGAGCTCAGCAGACAAAAAGCAGAATGTGCTTCACTAAGGTAAATAAAAGCATATGTAAAAACTACCGCAAATATAAAATAAGCATATATCCAGTTTTTTCAAAGCGATTCTGTTTGTTTAAAGGAGAAGGAGATTGCTCAGAGTGTTCTCATGAGGGGCCCTCAGATTTGTATTCAACTCTCCTTCCTTCACCTTAGTCTGATATAGCCTAGGTTTGTTGACCTTCAGAGCATGCTGCAAGACAGATCTATTTTCTCTGGCTTTTGCAAAAGGTGAAATTTGATGGGGATCGAGGCTTGTGGGGCTAAGTGTATAAGGGTTACGTTTTGTTGGATATTGTTGAGTCTGCAGCTAATTTTGTTTGTTTTGTAACTTCTTTAAGACCTTTCTTCTATAAATTGAAGTAAATACAGAAACAAACATACATTTGAGTAATAGCCAGGTTTTCAGCCTTCTCAAGCTGCCCTCTCTGTCTTTGAGAGAGGCTCCAAGAGGAGGAAATGATATTGGAGCTTTTTTCAAGGACTGGAGCTACCAGCCTGACTAACTTCTAGCCACTACTAAGAGCCATTAGTGGGACAAGGGCCATGAGCCACCCTCATGAGAGGATTACAGGGAAGAAGGCAAATTAGGCAGCATGTGCAGGAGGGAAGAGGGGAACAGGTGGGCAGGGAGAAAGATCAACAAAAGGAAAGCAGGTACAGAGAAGTGGGGAAGAAGCGGACAACGTGGCACCGAAGCATGTACAGGAGAGAGGGGAACACATTGGAAGGGAAGATACTGTGATTCTTTTCCAAGATGGTAAAAAAATCTTATCCCTTTAAACATACTTCAGATACATGTCTACTGCTATTTACAGGTAATTGCTGTAGTTGCCATGTGAATGTTGCACTCTTACAAATAGGTCTGTGAGGGATAGGGGAGCCGCTCCACAGAATTGTGAATGCGAATGGGGCTGGCCCACAATACACTCTCTCTTTTAAGATGTGGCGCACATTATGAAAACATCTGGAAAAACCCTGCTCTGAAGTTACTGCTATTCCCTGTTAACCTTTCATCTTCATGAGCACCATACAAAAAAAAAATCTGTGTTCTTTATCTTATTTCAGTTATTTTTAAGATTGTTTTTACTGTACCTTCAAATAGCACTAATAGCTCTTTCCAGTTCCAAAGCACAGTAGGAGCAGGTATAAGCTTCACTATCTAGCTCTATCAGTGTACCTCAGTAATGATTTATAACAGTTTGTAACTTTGCCCATCCCAGTTTGTCCTTTTCTAAGAAGAGTTTATCATTGATTAAAAGCTTTTTTATCTTATTCTAATCCTTTGAGCTATCTGTTCTCTCAAAACCCCTCTAATTCTGTGGGATTCTTCACAGGAATGGATCAACCTTCATAATTAAAAATAGACTAAGATAAATGTTGGTGCAATATATGAGATTATTTGAAATAGCTCAAGAAATGCTGATTTACTTAACTTTGGCAGTTGTGGTGACATTACAGAATGTGAGAAAAGCCATGTTAATATAATATTTGCATTAAAGCTGTCACTCTTAATACTTCTCCAGCTTATTAAATGAAAAGACAGAACAGAGTCTTTCAGAGACGCAGCGACATCTTGCTAAAAAAAAATATGAATTACAACTTACCCAGGAGAAAATTATGGTTTTGGATGAAAAAATTGGTGAGTTAGATATTTAGTTAAAATTAATGGTAGTATTGCTTTCTCTCCCTTACTTCTTCCTCATTATATAAAAAGTAATGTTTACTTAGCTATTTTATTTTATACTATTTTAAGTGTTCCAGTAGTACAAAGGCAAAACAATTAATTCGTCACCAGAAATTCAAAATTAAAATAGTTTTATATTTTATAGCTAGAAGCATATGGGTACATCAAAAAAACTTTTTTTTTTTTTTACTTTCATTGACAAAAAGTAAAAGACGTTTTAGAAGGCGTTTTCTCCCTGTCTCAGATGAGCATAATAAAGATGATTATCAATAAAGTTTTCCTGATAAACTGCTGATACTATTAGTTGAACAATAAGTTTGCTTACCCATTTGATTTGTTTGGGCTCATCAGTAGTAATTGCTTAACAAACAGTAGCTCCCAATCCTGCAAGGTGCTGAGAGAGCACTTCTTGGGACTGTTCCTTTAATTAAGGATGTAAGTACAGTAAACCCTCGATTTAACGGACCCCGATTTAACAGACTTCGGATGTAACGGACAAAATTTCCGATGCATCTGAAATCCGTTATTCGGGGGCTGCCGGCTCCCGCCCCGGGGAGCCGGGCAGGAGCTGTCACTCCCCGCAGAGGTTGACAGCTCCCGCCCGGCTCCCCGCAGCGGGGAGCCCGGCGGGAGCTGTCAACACCCCCCCCGCCCGGCTCCCCCTGCAGGGAGCCGGGTGTGTGGGCGGGAACTGTGAAACCCCCCCCCGCCCGGCTCCCCCTGCGGGGAGCCGGGTGTGTGTGGGGGGGGAGTTGACAGCTCCCGCCGGGCTCCCCGCTGCGGGGAGCCCGGCGGGAGCTGTCAACCTCTGCGGGGAGCCGGGCGGGCGAGTTGACAGCTCCCGCCGGGCTCCCCACAGCGGGGAGCCCAGCGGGAGCTGTCAACTCCCCCCCCACCCGGCTCCCTGCAGGGGGAGCCGGGCGGGGGGGGGGGGGTTTGACAGTTCCCGCCGGGCTCCCCACAGCGGGGAGCCCGGTGGGAGCTGTCAACTCCCCCCCCACACCCGGCTCCCTGCCGTGGGAGCCGGGTGGGGGGGGGGTTGACAGTTCCCGCCCGGCTCTCTGCTGCGGGGAGCCGGGCGAGCGAGTTGACAGCTCCCGCCGGGCTCCCCACAGCGGGGAGCCCGGCGGGAGCTGTCAACTCCCCCCCCACCCGGCTCCCTGCAGGGGGAGCTGTCAAACACCCCCCCCCCCCCTCAGCCGGGACCCGGGTGGGCGGGTTGACTGCTCCCGCCAGGGTCCCAGCAGCCGGGCTCCCGGCGGTGATAAAAGTAAAACCTGGACATAACGGACTAATTCGGGCGAGGGGGGTGTCCATTGTCAGCCGAAAGTCCATTATTTAATAATTTTAAAAAATTATTAAATAACGGACTTTCGGCTTTAACGGACACCCCCTCACCCGAATTAGTCCATTATATCGAGGTTTCACTGTAGTTAGAATAAATTTTCAAATGCAGTACAGAGCAGAAATAAAAGGAGCAGTGCCTGGGAGTAGCAGCACATGGAGTCTCCTGTCCTGCCTGGCAGCCCGAGGTAAGCACCAAACCCCAACACCCTCTCCCAGAGCCTGCACCCCCTTTTTGGCCCCCAAACTCCCTCCCAGAGCCTGCACCTGTCACCCCCTCCTACAGCCCCACCCCCTGCTGCAGCCTGGAGCCTGCGCCCAGCACCCAAACTCCATCCCAGAGCCTGTACCCCAGACTCCCTCCCAGAGCCCAACCTCTCACTTAACCTGCACCCCAATCCCCTGCCTCAGCACGGGCCATGCACCGCAGACCTCCTCCCAGAGCCTTAAGCAGGTGTGGGGTGGAGTTTGGGGTGGGTAGGTTCTGGACACCATCAAAATTTCTACAAACCTGCAGCCCCTGAGAATGATGGGGCATTTCGAGGACCATTGACTATGGATACAAGAAAGAGAAATATTTATTTACAGAGGGATGAGAGGAGAAAAACGACAAGGGGAAACGTAGGGATGACGGTAAAACAGGGTTGCATCCAAACCGAGGCCCCGTAGGCCCAGTGTTAGCAGTTTGCAAGGGCAGACACTGAGCAATGTGTATGCTCAGAATTCCTGAACTCTGTGTGCAAAGTTCCAGTCCAGTGGTGAGTCTTGGGTGCTGCTAGTCATCTTTGGTGCCAGTGAACTTTCCCCAACAAACCCCTCTCGTGCCCTCTTCTGCCACTCTCTGCAAAGCCACACAGAGTGGTCCCCTCCACTTAACTATCTAGCAGCCTCCCTCCGTGTTCCCAATGCAGGGTCACAAGCCCTAGTACTTACAGCCCCATGCAGCTCTGGGCAGCAGTGATACAGAGTCAAGCTTTGGTCTGGCCTGTCTTTCTCGGGTAATTCCTTCCTGGCACAGTGCTCCTCCTGAGTCCTGTCCTGGGGTGTCCCCCATCGGTTGCCCTGTCCTTCCCAAGCTTCAGGCAGGTTCTCTGCTGCTTCACTTTGGGAGGCCTGCAGGTTGCAGTGTCTGTCTGTCTGTCTGTCTGTCTCTCTCTCTCTCTCTCTCTCTCTCTCTCTCTCTCTCTCTTTCGCCCCCCCCCCCCCCACTCACTCCTTAGGAAGAAGATTTAAAGGGTCCATGCTCTCTAAACCCCAAGGGCTTACATGTGTATAATTATCATGCCCCCAAGCCATTTGGTTCCCTCCTGTCAGAAGGTATAGATCAGCGGTTCTCAAACTTCTTGAGACCGCGACCCTTTTTGTTCTCAGGCAGCGTGGTGCGACCCTTGAATGTCCGCCGAAAAGCTGCCGAATTGAATACTTCCGCATTCGGTGGCTATTTTTGGCGGACACGCCGAGCATTTCCAAGTGCGCTCGGTATGTCCACCGAAAAGCCGCCGAATGCGGATCTAATCAATTTGGCAGCTTTTCAGCGGTGGCAGGAGATTGTGACCCCTTGGTGAGCGCTCAGTGACACCCCCCCCGGGGGGGTCACAACCCCCAGTTTGAGAATCCCTGGTATAGATGAATGAGGTCGGGATTGCAGAGAGGATGGTCTCATGGTTAAGGCAGCTGAATGCTGTTGTGAGGAATTGGATTATATCCCTGCCTCTGCCACACAGTTCCTGTGTGATGCTAGGAAAGTCAATAAACCACATCTTTTAAAAGTGGTCACTAATTGTTTGTTCCTCATTTTCTGGGTGCCAAATTTGAGACCCTGGGGCCTGATTTGCAGAATTGATGAGCATTCACAGCTGCAAAGGAATGCAATGCAAGTTGTTCTTTGAATATATAAAGTGCTATATAATGCTACCTACAGGTTCTAGGTGTCTCAGATTAGTCACCCTAAATTAATGGATACTTTTGACCTTAATCTCTTTTTGTACCCCAGTTCCTTGTCAGTTAAATGGGGATGATAATACTCTGTCATCTCACAGCAGTGTTGTAAAAATAAATTAATGTTTGAAGCACTCGAATACTGTAGTGATGAGTGCCATAGAAAAACTCAGGAGGAAATTAATAACAATTTCTTCAAAGCAGAGTGTGAATAGTATGCAGTAATTCAGTCTTGGGGCACATGTTGTTCAGTAAGGAGAAAACAAATATTGAATAGCAGCTCACTGAGTGAGCACTTTTGCGATGGGGCCGGGAAGCACCGCGCGGCCACCATCAGCCGGGCAGCGAAACGAGGAGCCGCGGGGAGCCGACAGTCAAGGGGGCGGGGGGGAGAGACTGGGCTGGGTGGGTCAGGCGAGGCGTGGGTGCGGGAGGGAAGGACGTTTGGTGGGGGGGAGGCTGGGCTGGGCGGGTCAGGCAGGCGGCAGGACCCTGGCTGGTAAGGGGCCAGTGGGGGAAACCCCAAAGCAGTGCAGGGCTAAGCACTCTGCCTGCCACTGCTTTGGGGTTCCCCCCGCTGGCCCCTTGCCAGCTGGGGTCTCAGCTCCCGTTGCCAGCCTGGGCTTCGGGGGTGGGGGGGGGGAGCGGCCCGCTAATGACATTATAAATGTCAAAATGGCCCTTAGCAGAAAAAAGGTTCCCCACCCCTGATTTAAAATATGCAGGACAATGATTAGCAAAACTTTTTGACTTTGTGTGAAAGTCTGAGCAATTTAAAGCGACACTTCTACTTTACAGAACACCAAAATAAAAGTAATGTAATTTAAATGAATATCCAGGATTATAACTGGAAATATACACAAACCTGTAGGGGAACACTTCAACCTGCCTGGACACACATTAGCAGATTTAAAAGTCACCATCCTGCAGCAAAAACACTTCAAGACCAGACTACAAAGGGAAACTGCAGAACTTCAATTCATTTGCAAATTCAGCACACACCTTCTAGGACTGAACAAAGATCTAGAATGGCTGGCTCATTACAGACATTGTTTCTCCTCTCTCCATGTTCACACACCCCATTCAAATGCTAGAAGAATAATCCACACTCCCTGATCGGAGATAAAAACTGGTTCAGCTTATTTGGACTAACCTTTTCACCTCCCACCTGGTTCTTACCTACTTTCCCAGACCTGCCTCTAAACATTTCCACTGCTTGCATCCGACGAAGTGGGTATTAGCCCACGAAAGCTCATGCTTCAAAACTTTATAGTTAGTCTTTAAGGTGCCACAAGATTTTGTTTCCTCTGCTATTCCAGACTAACACGGCTACCTCTCTGATTCTTGAACTGGAATGCAGGGTCTTGGTTACCAAGTATTTATAACTTCACCTTCACGTGTTTAGGAAATGCTGAACAGTTACTCTGATTTTTTTTCCCTGTATGGTAGTTTAACAAAATAAGTGGAACTGGTATGATTATATTGCATTATTTTGACAAATAAAATATGCAGAATTTTGCATTTTTTGGCACAGAATTCCCACAGAGATATTGAGTGCTTTACTTTGCAGCCTCAATATTTTTCTTTTTAATGTAGTTGCCTTGTGTATAGTACATATGCATATAGACATTCATTGTGTCAAAAACATTTCATTAGTTATTTAACTATGAAAACTTTTGATTTCTCCCAAGTTATAGATGGAGCATGATCTATGTTTGCTTTACATAGAGTATGTATGTATGTGCGTAACTGCACTGCAGCTGTGAGCATTCTTCCCAGCACTAATAGAGACCCATGCTAGCTCTGCTCTAGTTAGCACGCTAAAAATAGTAGTGTGGGTGCAGTAGCACAGGAGGTGATGTGGGCTAGCCACTAGAGTACATACCCCGGGGGTCTGGTGTGATTGTATTCGGGCAGCTAGCCCATGCTGCCGTGGCCAAACTGCTATTTTTAGAGCACTAACTTGAGTAACATTTATCTATCTGCTGGGACGCATTGTTGCATCTGCCATGTAGACTTACCCTTAGTGTCCTATAATTCAGTTACAGACTACTAAAAGTGTTTTTCAGTATTTACATGACATTTGATTATGAATTTGTTAATTTTCTTTAGTTACTCATTCTGAATACTCTTGTGTGGAATATTCAGTGTCCTTTTTTGGTTTATAATTAGCATTTATAAATCTTTCTCTCTTAAGTAAACGTCTTTTAACAGAGAAGACCAATGTTTTGCGCACTGACAAGAAAATTTAAAAACACCCAGCTTTACATATTGTAATTTGCACTCTCCTTTGCTCTGTTTTAAACATATTTCCTATGCACTTCAATTTACATTATTGTGTTATTATAATTGTCTTAATATTTGTTATTAAAAACACCTTAAAAAGGGGTAAATGTGCATTGAGTCTTTAGTAACTTAGGGCCTGATCCAGCAAAACACCAAAGCGCAGGCTTTAAGCACCATGAGTAGTCCCATTGACACTGTTCCTATCATCATGCTTCAGTGCTTTGCTGGTTCTGGATCTTAGTTGTGTTTTCTTGTGGTTTAGAAGTGTATCAAGCTATGTGAAATGGAAAATAATTATTTTAAATTGAGTTAATAAAAATTAGGCTTTTATGATTATATGTGCAGATAACTTTTCAAAACAAAATCTTACACAACAAGAAGAAATTCGTATTCTCAAAGAAACTATTGCTGAGCTGGATACAGAAAAAGACTCCTTACAAGAATGTGTGGATGAAAAAACAGAGAAAATTTCTTCCTTTCAAGAAACGCTGGCAATGAAAGTATGTTCTTGCATGTCAATTTCTATATAATTTATTATTGATTCTTAGTTGTAAAAAACAATTTTCATAATACAGTAGACTCTCGATTATCCAGGATTGGGTTAACCAGAATGTGGATTAACCAGGATGTCAAAAAAAATATGTGCAACTCACAGGGCCGGCTCTGGCTTTGTTGCCGCAGCAAGAACAAAGAAAAAAAACCCCACCAGGGCGCAGGGAAGCCAGTGAACCACCACTCCCCCCCCCCCCCCCCCAGTGCAGGATGGCTGGTGAACCAACCCTTCCATCCCCATATTTCCTATGGATGGTGATTATCCGGGATTTTATTAACCAGGATTAATTTTTTCCCTATCATCCTGGATAATCGAGTCTACTGTAGTTCTATATGCCAAGAACCCATTAGGAACCCCCCCCCCCCCCACACACACACTTCATCATTGAGATCCTCAGAAGTGCTCAGTGCTAGCTAAATTTTGCTCTCATTAAAGTCCATAAAAAACTCCCATTGACTTCAACAGCAACTGAGTTGGGCTCCTCATCCTTAGTGTTTTGTACAGTCTAATTTTTAAAATGCCAAAGGATGGGATTTTCACCACTTTCCTTGGGTGAAGAAAACTAAAGTAACAGGCTAATAAGTTTCACATTCAGAAACTTTTTCTTGAAATTCAGACTTAATTTTCTCTTCTACAGCCCATTTATCTAATAAATACAACCAAATTGGTGATGTAGTTACAACTTCATTATCCCTTGAAATGGTTACAGTATAGTTCCAGTTTGTAGTGCAAATGGGCCTTTCGCAGGGCTCAAGCATTCACCATCTCCCTTTGGGATGTGTCTTTACTGTAGTCCAAGGTGTGATTGCAACCCAGGCAGATATACATACCCATGCTAGCATTGCTAAAAGTAGCAGTGTAGATGTGTCAGCAATGCAAGTAGGTATCAGAATTCTTCTTCAAATGGAGTCCCTGTGGGTGCTCCACGTTAGGTGATTGTGCACCCTGCAACTCTAGTCATAATTTTGACAGCAGTACCTGGCTAGGCTGCACATGTGCTCTCCCCGCCTCACACCTGAAACGGCAAGTAACTAGTGATGTGAAGCTACACCCCCGCCTCTGTTCCTTCTCAGCCTCCCGGGGTCTGAGTTGGAGCTCCAGCAGTGTGTGCACTCGCTTTACCTCAGATTTAGTTTAGTCAAGTAGTTTGGTGCAGTTAAAAGGTTCTTAACCAACTAACCT
Source organism: Sternotherus odoratus (assembly GCA_032164245.1). Lineage (NCBI taxonomy): Eukaryota > Metazoa > Chordata > Testudines > Kinosternidae > Sternotherus > Sternotherus odoratus. Next base: position 201,938,023 of record JAVMKO010000001.1, on the reverse strand, counting down.
ATTTCTCTTTCTCCCCATTTAAAAAAAAACTTTTCCCTTTTGTCCCCTTAAAGGGATGTTATTTTTCCTCAGAATCTTTAAATGCTGCCTCTCCTGTTGAGAGCCAGTTCCGCTTTCTGACAGACACAATGTGTTCAGTGCTTGGGGAAAACTTATGTGCCCCAGAAGTCCACCCATTGCTAGTCCACAATCTTAAGACATGGACTAGGAAAGCGAGGGACCTTAAACTGAAACTTATGCTATTGGAGAAGTCTCTCCGTCCAGCTTCGGACCCATGCTAGCAAACTTCTCCTGTCGCCCTATTGCTATAGGCGGCTTGTGACAGACCCCTCTCCTCCACACCATAGGGACCTAAAGTACTTGGAAAGAGGAGAACTAACACAAATCCTACCAAGACCACATCAAAGGGGAAACATTCCCCGACTCTGTCCACTACATCGGTACTAATTGCCCCACAGTTTAGTATCTTTGAATTAGCAGGGACCTCTGGGTCCGGTGGTACCATTACCATGGCCAGTGCAACCACTAGGCGAACTAGACGGCCTCCTAGGACGCCAAGTGGTTGGGGCGCCAAAAAGCACAGTGGGGCGGAGGTGAGCTGGGACAGGGGGCACAGGGAAGGACACCCACAGCAAGTAGTGGGGGGGGGGGCACACAGGGGAACTGTTCCCTGCCCCAGCTCACCTCTGCTCCACCTCCTCCCCTGCGCATGCTGCCCTCACTCTGCTTCTCTCCCTCCCAGGCTTGCTGTGTCAAACAGTTGATTGGTGCAGCAAGCCTGGGAGGTGGGAGAAATGGAGTGGCAGCGTGCTTGGGGAGGATGCGGAGTGGAGGTGATCTGGGGTGGGGAGCTGCCACAGGGCTCCCCGGGTGGAGGGAGGGAGGGGGGAGAGCTGCTGTAGGGTTCCCCGGGCAGAGGCGGGGGGCCGGGGAGCTGCCACAGAGCTCCAGGGGGTGAGGGGAGTGGCGCAAGGTGGCCTAGGGCGCGAAATATCCTTGCACTGGTCCTGTCCGTTACAGCCGCAGACCCTAAGCCAGCGGTCTTCAAAATGTTTTGGCCGCATTCCCTTTCGGTGGCACGGCGTCTGCTTGCAGCCCCCCTGGGTATGTCCGCCAAAATACTGCCTAACAGAAAGCTTCTGCTTTCTGCATTGGCATTTCAGCAGTCCAAAAATAGACCGCTGATGAGTTCGGCGGTCTCTGCGGGATTGGCGGCAGTGGCGCCGGGGTCTCGTGCACCCCCAAGTGTGGTTTTGTGCACCCCACTTTGAAGATCACTGCCCTAAGTGGGCAGGCTCTAAAAAGGAAAGCAGGCAGAAGACCGCCTTCTCCATCTTAGCAGGGATAGCACAGATAAAGCACTCCGTATCCGAGTGACTCTGGAGTGCAAAATACATCAGCACCACCTGCTGGCCCTATGTTTAATAGCACAGACACCACCACACATTGCCACATGGTCCTTGGCACGCTGTCTGTCGACTCCTTTCCTACTGGGGTACCACAAGTTCCCCTAGTACCACCGCAACTCTATGTACCACCTTTCACACAGGTACCTCAAATGGTACCACAGCCTCAACAGTTCCTTGCTGTGAAGGACCTGAAAATTGCCCCGGTACTGGAATCATCTCTCCTCAGTACTGATACTGCTTCAGTACTTTCACTACTGCTCATTCCGCCAACTAGAGCCACTTCTCCTTTCTCTAGTGAGGAGGATGAAGATGAGGAAGGGGAGGATTTCTCCTCCAAATACTCTTCACCTATGCAAGGCAGAGCTCGGTCCGCACATCAGGAGTGTCCTAATCCTCCTGCAGGTCTGAATTGCAAAGGCGGTATGGTCACCCTTTGAGACCACACCTATGCCTATACCACCTCAATGAGCATTCTGGGACCCAGGGGCAGTTTATAGACAGTTTTACCCCAAACCCCTAAGTGGCACTGCGGCGGTACATAGGCACTCTTCAGCAAGATCCACAGTGCTACCAGCTGCCCCTCCTGAACAGAGCCCTGAGGAGACAGTTTTAGCTCAGGAGGCAGCTTCCTGCACTTCATTCTCACCAGATGAAACTGTTATGCCCCTTGTGCCTACTTCTGGAGATGATTTCAGGAATTTCCAGGAGCTCTTCAAAAGAATAACGAAGATGCTCTGGTCTAGATAACCCTAGAGGAGGTCTGTGAGTCATGTCACGAGCTCGTGGACATACTCCACATGTCCATCTCCTCCAAGATTGTCCTTTTGATTAACTCAGCAATCATGGAACCCACCACAAATATCTGGCAGACCTTGCTATCATCCCAGCCACATGTAAGGGAGTGGACAAAAAATACTACATCCCTTCAAAAGGGATGGAATTTCTATTCGTACACCTTCAGACAAATTCATTGGCAATCGATGCAGTTAACAAATGGGGCAAAGAGCATTATTCTAGAACCACCCCTTATGATAAAGAGTGGGAAAGACTGGACTTGGCCACAAGGTCTATTCATCAGTGACACTACTTCTGGATCACCAGTTATGAAGCCCTTATGGCGAAGTATGACCATACAAACTATTCCAAATTTTCTGACTTTATTGACAACATATTAGAGGACAAAAGAGCAGTTTACATAATTCATTTCTGAGGGCCACCTCTTAGCTAGAACTGCCCTCCAAGCCTCTTTTGAACTCTTCTTTTACACCAGGAAGGTGTACTATGTACTGCCATAGTAATGCACTGGGCCTCTTGACTTCATCTGTCAGGCTTCCCTAGAGAGATCCAAGCCACGGTAGAGGACCTTCTGTGCAAGAGTCCAAAACTGTTTGCCACTGAGACCGACTAGTCTCTCCATTGGTTGAAATATTTGAAGGCCACAATCAGGTCTCTTGGCATCTGTGCACCTGTAACAAAACATAAACAAGGCAAGTATTATACATTGCAGCATCTCAGACAGGCCCTGTACAAACAGCAACCGAGACAATACAATAACCAGAGGCACAGGCAGAGACCATCCAGATGCAGACTAAGCTCCTCCCATGCCACCACATCTTAACAATCAACCTCTAAACAGCAGAATTGAAAGTTTGGTCGAGGGCTTGTCAGACTTCCCCCAATTTTTGCTGCCAACACTACCTACCACCAACCATCCCTTTACCAATTGTCTAACACCATTGTATCCAAATTGGCAAACCATCACCTCCAACAGATGTATACTGGAAATCCTTAAGACTGGCTATGTAATCCAGTTCCTCTCTATCACTTCTACCTATCCTGTCTCCTTGTCCTTCAGGGACCCCTCTTATGAACCCCTCCTGAGAGAGGAAGTGGAACATCTCCTACAAATGGGCGTGGTAGAGCCAGTTCTGGTACATCACAGAGGGAAGGGCTTCTATTCCCATTATTTTTTAACCTGAAAGAAGTCTGGAGGATGGAGACCTCTCTTCGATCTCAGAAAGCTAAACAAATTCATCAGAACACAATGATTCAGGATGGTTACGTTAGCTACAATCATTCCAGCACTGGAGCAAGGGAATTGGTTTGCAGCCCTCAACCTGCAAAATGCATATTTTTACATTACTATATGCCCTACACACAGGACATTTTTTTTTTGGTTCATACTGGGGCAGTACTATTTCCAATATACAGTACTACCCTGTGGCCTCTCCATGGCTCCCTGCGCATTTTCTAAAGTCCTTGCTATGGCAGCAACTCACCTTCGCAAGCACGGGGTTATGATATAGCCCTACTTAAGACTGACTGTCTAATCAAGGCTCAAACCATCGCAGCTATGCACCAGACAATGTTGCTCTTCGCTGGTCTTGGTCTACAAATAAACATCCAAAAGTCCACATTAATGCCAGTCTAGAAACTGGACTTTGTCATCGTGCACCTAAATTTTCTAGAACCAACCACATCATTACTTTTTCAGAGATTCACTGCTCTAATGAACCTCATGAATACCTCAGTATGCAGCCCAAGGATTTCGGTCAGGACCTCTCTTGAGCTACTAGGTCGCATGGTGGTGACCACATACATGGTGAAACATGCCAGACTGCACATGCACTGCTTGCAGAGTTGGCTAAAGACAGTGTTCACGTCACACAAACACAATTTGAATAAAATTCAGAGGATGTCAAGGACTCACTTCAGTGGTGGACTCACCCACACAACTCTGCAAAGATGTCCCTTTCCTTCAGCCTCCTCCTGAATTGATAATCACAATGGATGCCTCTCTACTGGGGTGGGGTGCCCACCTAACAAGCTCACAGTAGAGAAGATAGTCTCCTTCTTAATCAACACTCCATATCAATGTACTGGAACTACTTACAGTTCGCAATACCTGTGCACACTTCATGCCTCTGATAAAAAAATAAAAACATACAGATCATGATGGGCACTGTAAACTGCATGTTCCACATAAACAAATAGGGAGGCGCAAGATCACACTCCCTATGTATGGAGGCCATAAAAGTATGGACATGGGCCCATTACACAGGCTGCATACCTCCACAAATGGAAGAGATTTCATGAGTGGTGCCTAAATAAACAGATCAACACCACCACCTCTGCCATACCAGTGGTCCTTGGCTACATGCTCTACCTTAAGAAATCCAGCCTTTTATTGATTTCACTGCGGGTGCATCTGGCAGCCATTATAACATTCCATGATAAAGTGGACAGGGTTTTAGTCTTTGCTTTCCCAATTACCAAAGGATTTCTCCAGGGAGTATTAAACCTCTGCCCAGAACCCAGAGTCCCAATGCCCCTATGGGACCTGACGTTAGTGCTCCAATATCTCACAACTGCTCCATTCGAACCTTTGGCCATGTGTTCTTTTCTACATTTTTCCTTGAAGGTGGCCTTCATTGTCGCTATCACGTCTGCAAGACATGGGAGAAATTGGTTCTCTTATAACTGGACCATAACTATACAGTTTTTTCCAAAAACAAGGTCAGTGACTTCACCCCAAATTTTTGCCTAAAGTCTCTTCTTCCTTCCACATCAATCAACCTATCCATCTTCCCACATTCTTCCCTAAACTTCACAAGGACAGGCAAGAAGCAATTTTCCATGCCTTGGACATCAGAAGGGCACTAGTCTTTTATCTTGAATGGATCAAATTGTTCAGGAAAACTCCTAGATTGTTCTTTTTCCATCATGGACCGCTCCATCTCTAAGAACAGACTTTCCAGATGGATTTCAGATTGCATTCAGCTCTGTTACCAACAACATGACCTGTAACCCTCCTCATGTGTTAGAACACATTCCACAAGATCTGTAGATGCACAAGTTGCCTTCCTGCATGATGTGCCTATTACCAACATATGCAACGCAGCTACTTGGACATCTCTTCATGCATGATTCTTTTAAAACAACATCATTGGTCAGGTCTCAGCCTCTGACACTGATTTGGGACACATGGTCATATCGTCCATTCAGGCCTAACTTTGAAGTCCCTCCTTTCCCCTGAGGGGCACTGCTCTACAGTCACTTAAAATGGAGCACCCACAGGGACTCCACTCGGGGGGGGGGGGGGAAGAGGCTTGCTCACATGGTACAGTAACTTAGGTTCTTCAAGATGCGAGTCCCTGTGGGTGCTCCACTACTCTCCCCTCTCTCTCTACTGTGGTAGAGAGAGAACTTGGGGGGGATGCCCAGCACTAGTTAATTGCCATTTCAGGTGTAAGACAGAGAGAGCGTAAGTGCGGCCCAGCCAAGTACTACTGTCGAAATTCTCCAACTATAGGTGCAGGGAGCACAATCACCTAAGGTGGAGCACCAACAGGGACTCACATCTCGAAGAACCTCAGTTACTGCACAAGGTGAGTAACCCTCTCTTCCAGGTGGGGCAATGAAACCCATACTACCGCCTCTGCACTGTTACTTTTACCAATGCTAGTCTCAAGTAACGCTCGCATGAGTATGGCTGAACTACAAACATTTTATTGCTCTCTTCTAAACTCCCTCCAGTTCCAGATACTTCATTACCAAAAAGGTGATTGATAGCTGAACATTTTATTCCTGCTTTGTTTATACCAGAGCCATACTGAAATGGTCTATTTCCTCCCTGTCCCATGAATTGTGGCTTTGTTTATTCAGCCCGGAGTTGCATTGCCCTCTTTTATTGCAGGTGGTTCTGAATAACAACATCTTTTGTACCTTAAGGGCTTGTCTACATGAGAAAGTTGCACTGGTTTAATTTAAGGTATTAATTTAAACTGATTTAATTAAAACTGGTGCAGACCGCTCTGTGGACACTCTTATTTCAGTTTTGAAGTGTTCAGTTTAGATTGATTTGGCATCAGTTTAACCTAAACTGAAATAAACCACTCTTAAAGTATAATAAAGTTGTCTACACATGGATTTGCACCAGTTTTAACTAAATCGTTTTAAGGATGTTCAGTACCTTGCAGAATGGTCCGTAAGTTAACAGCGTAGTCAGCATAGGCAACAACTTTCCAGACATTAAAGCTTTATGAAAAATAATTGTTCATTTAAGAATTGTTTCTTTTTTAAGGGAATGGGGCCCCTGAATCATGAGTGAATCTCAGCATGCAAGGTCATCATGTTTTGCTCCAATAAGAGAAAGTGTGTCTATCCAGTTTTGGGTCCTCTTTCCCAACCTGCCTCTTTCTGCAGCAGAATGAAATGTATTTGATTCTTGTTGGCATCTCTGCTTTCCGGGCTGTCAGCAGAATTAAATGGCAGCAGTAAAAGCTGACAGTCTAGTTAGTTTTCATTTAGCTGGACTATAGGAAAGCTATGAGAAGATAGATCTAATTATCAGCAGTCTTAGGAAGACATCACTGTGTCCACTATCATTTGGTTCACATTCAGAAGATTATCTTTGTAACCATGGAAGATGAAGAAATGTAAAGTTCTAAAAATATATATATGAAAGTTTAGATGCTGCAGAAGTTAATATTATTGGTTCCTCCAGTCCCCAGTGGCAAGTAGATGATTAGACTTTTACAAGTCCTGGCCAAGTCAAAGTACTGTATACTATTGGCATAGTGATTCTTTATAAAATGTATGGTGAAATTTAGCAAAACCAGAATGAGTTTCAGTGTAAACAATTACATCAAGTACTGAAATACTGGAGAACTAATGGAGTCAGAAGAAAAGCAATATTTCTAGTTTTGCTCAGTCCTTTTCATTTATTAACTGGGGAGAAACAGGTTTACTGAAATTTTTGTCTCTTTTCAAGGAAGAGACCATTTCAGGTTTGAAGGATCTCATTTCTAAGATGGAGCAATCATCAAAGTAAGTCTCAGATTCCAATTATACTGTATAGAGGTTTTAGTCTGACTACTATAAAATCCATGAAAATATTGCATTGTTAGCCTAGTGAGGCAAATGGTTGACACTATTATGGTGAGTATCGTGCTTTTCCTTTGTACGATAGATCAGGGACTAAGGATAGTGACTAAGCACTTGAAGCTGTAATTCTTCTTCGAGTGATTGCTCACATGCATTCCACTATAGGTTAGGTACGCGCAGCGTGCCTGGTTGCCGGGTAGATTTTCCCCTAGCTGCAGACTGGGTGAGCAGGGAGCCCCCTGGAGTGGCACCACTGCGGCACTCTATAAGTACCCCTGCGACACAGTCTGGCCCTCAGTTCCTTCTTTACCGCTCGTGCTGGTAGTCAGAAGAGGAGTTCTGCGTTTCAGCGTTCTCCTTATCTCCTAGCTAGTCGATTGTTCTCTTAATTGTTCGTTGTTAGCAGTTGTTGTTAGTTAGTTTACATAGTCTTTGTAGTGTAAATAGTCAAGTGCAGGGGTTTTTCCCTGCTGCCGGAGCCTCTGTCTTCAAGGCTCCGGGATTCAAGCACTTAGAGTGTGGGAAGCCAATGCCTGTGGGGGATCCACACTCTAAGTGCCTCTCAAGTGCCTGGTAAGTGCACTTGGCAGTTTCTTCCTAGATCTGCAGTACCTTCAGCCCAGGACCCGCAAAGACAGGCGGGGAGCCGACCTGAGGAAGAACCGCCAGCACCCGCACCGCTGACTCCGGCGCCGCAGGAGGCCCCGTCGAGTCCGGTGCCAGTGGTCTTGCCACTTGGGGTGCCAACTCCGCAGCAGCTTCCCTCCACGATGGAGGCGTGTACTGCTGCGAGAGGGTTGCTTGCCGGGGACGCCCCGCAGCAACAAGTCCGGTCGACGGGCAGGCCGCCCATGACCGAGGCAGAGATCGCGTGTCGGAGCCCGGCAGGGCATGGACACCGCTCGATCTCGCGGCGCCGACCAGACTCCCGGCGGCTCCGGTCGCAGTCTCGGCGCCGCAAGGAGTTGAGACCCTGCTCAAGGCCTCCTCCTGGCCATTCGCGCCACTCGCGCTCTGGCCGCCGATCAGAGTCCCGGCACCCTGGTAGGGGCCGGTCGTACTCTCGGCACCGGTCGCACTCCCGGCACCGGTCCCTCAGCTGGCGCCGAGACCGTCCGAGACGTCGCTCCACAAGCCGCTCCGCGTCCCGGCACTGCTCGTCATCTCGGCACCGAACCCCGTCGCGGCACCGAAGGTCCTCCCGGTACCGATCATCGTCTCGGCACCGAGACTCCCCGAGGCGGCACCGTTCAGGTAGCCACGATTCCTCGGATGGGCACCATACCGCCCGGTACCGGTCGAGAAGCCCACGGCACCGGGAGTGTAGAGAGCGGCACCGGACCCCGTCGCGGCGCCGAAGGTCCCCCCGGTACCGATCATCGTCTCGGCACCGAGACTTCCCGAGGCGGCACCGTTCGGCTAGCCACGACTCCTCGGATGGGCACCTTACCGCCCGGCACCGGTCGAGAAGCCCACGGCACCGGGAGCATCGAGAGTCCCCCGGCACGCGGTCCCCTCGCTCGGCGGGACAAGCCCAGGTCACCCAGAACCCTGCCTGGTCAGAGTGGGCGGCATGGGGGTACGATCGGCCCCGGGAAACCCAGTCTGAACCCGGGTTCCCGGTGAGCTCAGAGGGTCCAGTGGACGTGCTGGCAGGACCATCATCGGCAGTCCAGCCCTCCACGGCACGTAGCCCTATGGAGCCGGGTCCCTATGCCTCCCCCGTAGGGGTAGAGGCAGTGGCGGGCACTTCATCAACTAGCCCGCCCGCCTTGGACCTCTCCAGTTACCAACATCTCCTCCAGGCAGTTGCTAAAAACATGGACCTGCCTTTGGAAGAGGTCCCAGTGGTGGACGACCCGGTCACCACCATGTCAACTAAGGGCACTCCGGCATGGGTGGCAGTGCCGTTCATTAATACTATTAAACTCCACACGGTGGCAATTTGGAAGACCCCCGCCTCTATCTCCCCCACTGCTCGTGGGGTGGAGAAGCGTTATTTTGTCCCAGCCAAGGGATATGAATACTTGTATGTTCACCCCACGCCCTCCTCCCTGGGGGTGGACTCTGTTAATAACAAGGAGCGCCACGGGCAGGAGGCGCAGGTCCTCAAGGCCAAAGAGGCCAAAAGGTTGAACCACTTCAGCAGGCAAGTTTATTCCTCCGGGGGCCTACAACTCAGAGTCGCCAACCAGCAGGCACTCCTGAGTAGACACCATTTCGACACGGGGGAGGCCCTTACTAAATTTGAGACTGCTCTCCCGCAGGAGGGCAAACAGGAGTCCAGGGCCCTATTGCCCCAAAGCAGGGACATATCTCGTCATGCCCTGCAAGCGACCCTGGACTCGGCCGATTCTGCGGCCCGAACAATGGCCTCGGGCATAGCCCTCCGCCGGGCAGCATGGCTCTCGTCATCCAACCTAGCCCCGGCCATGCAATTTAAAATCCAGGACCTCCCCTTTGAGGCACAGTCCCTCTTCTCGGAGGATACGGATGCCCGTCTCCAGGCCCTCAAGGACAGGCGGGTAACCCTCAAAGGCCTGGGCATGCACACCCCAGGCCCACAGAGGCGTCCCTTCATCCCGCCACGCAGGAAATTCTTCCCACCTGCGCGCCCGCCCCAGGACTCCTCCCTCAGGAGAAGCCGCCCTTACCGCCGGCGGCAAGGGCCTAGGCAGGGCGGAAAACAACAAGGCTCTAAGCCTTCCCAGGGGCCCAAATCCAACTTTGATGGTGCGCCCGGGGGCAGTTCACCAATCATAAACCTGGATCCTCCCTTCGGAGACCGTCTGTCCTACTTCCGCCGTGCATGGTCGGACATTACATCAGACCAGTGGGTCCTCCGCACGGTGGAGGTGGGATATTCGCTCCAGCTCTCCTCCACTCCTCCCACCCACCCACCCTCCTCGTCCCTCTTCAGGGACCCCTCTCACGAGCAACTCCTCGTACAGGAGGTGAGGTCGCTCCTCGCACTGGGAGCCATCGAGCCCGTACCGCAGGAGTTCAGGGGGAAGGGGTTCTACTCCCGCTACTTCCTGATCCCCAAGGTGAAGGGGGGCCTCCGGCCCATCCTGGACCTGCGCGAACTCAACACCTACATGATCAGGTTCAAGTTCCGCATGGCCACCTTGGGCACTATCATTTCCTCTCTGGATCCGGGAGACTGGTTCGCTGCCCTCGATATGAAGGACGCTTACTTTCACGTGAGCATCAAACCCTCACACAGACGTTACCTCCGCTTCCTGGTAGCGGGGGAACACTATCAGTTTGCCGTCCTGCCCTTCGGCCTGTCCACCGCACCCAGGGTGTTCACAAAGTGTATGGCGGTAGTAGCGGCATTCCTTCGGCGCCGCGGGGTACACTTATACCCGTACCTCGACGATTGGTTGATCCGAGGCACCTCCAGGGACCAAGTGTCAGCTCACGTGCGGCTCGTTATCAGCACGTTCGACCGCTTGGGAATCCTTCTCAACAGAGAGAAGTCCACCCTGGAGCCTACCCAGAACATAGAGTTCATAGGAGCCCTACTAGACTCCACGGTAGCAAGGGCATCCCTGCCCCAGCCTCGGTTCCTCACTATCCAGTCGGCCATCAGACAGCTACGCAACTGTCCAATGACTACGGTCAAGGTCTTCCTCAGCCTGCTAGGTCATATGGCATCGTGCACTCATGTCATACAGCACGCCAGACTAAGGCTACGCCCACTGCAGTCGTGGCTCGCGGTGGCCTACAGACCGAGAAGGGACAGTATGGACGCCCTCCTCTCCATCCCCAGAGCCACCCTATCCGCTCTGACTTGGTGGGAAGACCAGGACAATGTGTGCCAAGGGGTCCCCTTCCTTCCCCCCAGCCCGTCCATGTCCCTGGTGACGGACGCTTCGTCCCTCGGGTGGGGAGCTCACCTAGGGGAACTCAGGACCCAGGGCCGCTGGTCGGAGTCAGACCTCTGCCTCCACATCAATGTCAGGGAACTGAGGGCCGTCCGGCTCGCGTGCCAGGCGTTCCGGGACACATTACGGGGTCACTGTGTAGCGGTGCTGACAGACAACACCACAGCCCAGTACTACATAAACAAGCAAGGCGGGGCCCGCTCCAGCCCCCTGTGTCAAGAGGCGATTCTCCTATGGGAGTTTTGCATAGCCCACGCTATTCACCCGGTGGCCTCCTTCCTTCCCGGAATCCAGAACACCCTGGCGGACCACCTCAGCAGATCCTTTATGACCCACGAGTGGTCCCTTCGGCCAGATGTCATCCGGCCGATCTTCCTGAGGTGGGGGTTTCCCCACATTGATCTCTTCGCCTCCAGACAGAACAGGAAGTGCCTCCAGTTCTGCTCCTTTCGAGGCAGCTCCCGGGGATCCCTGACAGATGCCTTTCTCCTACCCTGGACAGGGCACCTGTTCTACGCGTTCCCTCCGATCCCGCTTCTCCACAAGGTGATCCTGAAGATCAGACGGGACAGGGCACACGTCATCCTCATAGCCCCGGCCTGGCCCAGGCAATGCTGGTATGCGTCCCTCCTCCGGCTGTCCAGGGCCCCGCCCATCAGCCTCCCAATGTGGCCAGACCTGATCTCCCAGGATCACGGTCGCCTCCTGCACCCGGACTTGCGGTCCCTTCACCTCACAGCGTGGTTACTCCATGGCTGAGAGGTCCTGAGCTCTTATGCTCAGCCGAGGTGCAGGATATCCTTCTGGGCAGTAGGAAACCATCCACCAGAAGTACCTATACGCCAAGTGGACCCGTTTCTCTGCCTGGTGCACACAACATGACATCGTTCCAAGTGAGGCTACTATCCCACGCATATTGGACTACCTCTTAGGCCTCAGAAATCAGGGCCTTTCTACCTCTACTATCCGGGTCCACCTCGCTGCCATATCGGCTTTCCATCCGGGTCAGTCGAACCACTCAGTCTTCTCCGACCCTGTGGTATACCGTTTCCTTAAGGGTCTAGATAAGCTGTATCCGAGCGTCAAGCGTCCCATTCCACCTTGGGATCTCAACCTTGTGCTCTCACGCCTCGCGATGCCCCCGTTCGAGCCCCTCGCCACGTGTTCCTTACTACACCTTTCCTGGAAGGTGGTATCCCTAGTAGCTATCACCTCGGCTCGTAGAGTGTCAGAGATCTGTGCACTGACCTCCGAGCCGCCCTACACTATCTTCCATAAGGACAAGGTACAGCTACGTCCCCACCTGGCCTTCCTGCCTAAGGTGGTCTCTCCCTTCCATGTTAATCAAGACATTTGTCTCCCAGTCTCTTATCCTAAGCCACACACCTCTGGAAGGGAACAGCAATTACACACGTTGGACGTTAGGAGGGCTCTTGCTTTTTATTTAGATAGAATAAAGCAATTCAGGAAAACAACCCAACTTTTCGTGGCAGTTGCGGAGAGGATAAAGGGCCAGCCAGTTTCAGCCCAAAGGCTCTCCCCCTGGATTACCTCGTGCATTCACACCTGTTATGAACTCGCGGACAAGCCGCTTGAGAGAGTAACAGCACACTCCACGAGAGCGCAGGCGTCCTCTGCGGCCTTCCGGGAGGGAGTCCCTATTACGGACATCTGCAGGGCGGCTACCTGGTCCTCCGTCCATACCTTCGCCGCCCACTACGCCACAGTCCAGCAGACCAGGGACGATGCGGCGTTTGGGTCAGCGGTCTTACGATCAGCAATGGGTCAACCCGACCCCACCTCCTAGGTATTGCTTGCAGTCACCTATAGTGGAATGCATGTGAGCAATCACTCGAAGAAGAAAACAAAGTTACTTACCTGTAACTGTTGTTCTTCGAGATGTGTTGCTCACATCCATTCCAAACCCGCCCTCCTTCCCCACTGTCGGGTTAGCCGACAAAGAAGGAACTGAGGGCCAGACTGTGTCGCAGGGGTACTTATAGAGTGCCGCAGTGGCGCCACTCCAGGGGGCTCCCTGCTCACCCAGTCTGCAGCTAGGGGAAAATCTACCCGGCAACCAGGCACGCTGCGCGTACCTAACCTATAGTGGAATGGATGTGAGCAACACATCTCGAAGAACAACAGTTACAGGTAAGTAACTTTGTTTTCTTTCTTCTGGGCTAGCTCCTGCTCTTCCCCTTCAGCTTCTCGGCTTCCTGACCTCTCTCCTTTTGGACAGGGTTTCTCTCAGTCCTCTGTGCCTGGGGAGTTCCTCTACTCTGCTTGAGCAGGGTTTCCCTTCCCCTGGTGCTCTGATCCTCTGGTCAACAACAGTACACCTCCAAACTACAGTCAACTCTCCTTCCCATCTCTCATCTGACTGAAGCAGGATTTTTATTAGGCTCTGGCAAGACCTTAATCGACTCCAGGTGCTTTGATTAACCTGTAGTAATCCCTCCTCAAACCACAGGGACTAAGACTCTGATCATCCTGGGACCTCCCGTCTATCACTCTCCTGCTGCCCTCTGCTCAACATCCCTTTCCCCCGCTCAACACCCCGGTGAGAGGCAGTGCTGTCGCGAAAGACCATCAACAGTGCTATGTTGGCTTCCTGCCCTATGCTGTATCTGGATATGGAAGGGTTGCAGGGATAGGAACCATCTAGTCATTCTTGCATTCTTCTTTTTGTTTCTGTGCATCCACTGGAGTGGGGTGTGGTGCATCATGAAGGTGAACCGCCACTCTGGCAGGTAGTATAAGAGAATCTTCCTGGTTTATTTAACCCCCAGACATTCCTTTCGACGATGGCATACTGTTGCTCCCTGGGGAGGAGTTTCTGGCTGAGGTACAGGATCGGGTGTTCATCCTCCCCCACCATCTGCGAAAAGATGGCCCTTAGCCCTACCTCTGAGGCAACCATCTGTAGGAGGAATTCCTTTTTGAAGTCTAGGTCTATGAGCACTGGATGACTGTAAAGCTTTGTGAATCTGTGAATGCATCTTCTGCTGCATCGGTCCACTTTATTACTATATTTTGGCCCCGAGCTTTTATCAGGTCCATGAATGGCCAGGCTCTCATGGTGACGTGAGGGATGAATCTGTGATAGTACCCCACTATCCCTAAAAATGCTCTGACTTGCTTTTTGAAGACCGGTCAGGGCCAACCCTGTATTGCCTCTACTCTGTTCCACTGGGGTTTCAACAAGCCCGTTCCTACTATGTACCCAAGGTATCTGACTTCGGCTAGCCCCACTATGCACTTGGGAGGGTTAGCTGTGAAGTCAATCTGTCTCAGGGCATCTAGCACCGCTTCTACTTTTCCTAGGTGCATCTGCCAGTCAGGGCTATGGATAATTAAGTCGTCTAAATAGGCAGTGGCATACTTGGCGTGGGTCGTAGTAATTTGTCCATTTGCCTTTGGAATGTTGTGGGAGTCCCATGGAGTCCAAAAGGGAGGACGGTGTATTGGAAGAGGCTGTCGAGTATAGAGAAAATGGTTTTCTCTTTAGCATCCTTGGTCAGTTTCCAGGTCCGGAGAGGTCCTGGTAGAAGACCGGCAGCTCGGAGAGGTATTGCGGAAGACCTCTCGGATGAAGATAAAAGAGCTACCAGTCATATTGGAGCCATGGGAGGCAGCGATGGAAGGTGTGCACCAACTTACTCCATGCTGAGCTATCTGCACCATAAAGGAGTCTCTTCAGGGCCTGGAGGTGGAAGACATGGACTTGGTGTGCCTGCACACACCTTTCCTCCCTCCTCCAGGGGAAGATGCAGAACCCCCGCAGACCCAGTGCAACCCTAGCCAAAAGAACTCCAGAACCAGCTTCTGGAGCTGGGCCAAGAACCCCGGGGGTGGGCACAGGATGTTGAGCCGGTGCCAGAGCATGGACAGGACTAGCTGATTGAGCACCAGTGCTCTCCCCCGAAGGGAAAGGCACTGGAGCAGTCCTGCCTACCTCTGTAACCACTCAACCACCCTGCCCTTCAAATCGTGCCAGTTCTCCGGAGCAGAAAATTAAATGCCAAGATAGAGCAGTAGACCTGCGCCCCAGTGAATGGCCTGAAGCATGGGTGAGAGGGAGCTTCTGGTCTTCTACTAGGACCTCTCCGGATCTGGAAGCTGGTTTTGGCGACCAGGTCTGTGGCAGCCATGGAGGGGCAACTCTCCAAGCAGAGCTCTGCTACACAATCTTTATCTTCATGTGCAGGTGGTGGAATCACCCTCAGTTCATCAGAGGTTGGTCCTGGTGGAAGTTACCAGGATCGGACACCTCCTGGACTATGAATGGGTGGATCCCTATGCATTCGGCTGGTGTATGGGGCTCTCTGTCCTTGGTCCCCCCCGGCGTGTGCTTTGGGAGGTGGAGGAATCCTTATTGCCCACTTCTCAGTCTTTCCTCAAGCAGGTCCTATGAGCGGGTATCTGCCGCCAGCACCTCATCCCAAGCCCTCCAGATCTCTTCATCAGGCCCCTGCCCCATGAGCCCTAGCTGTAGAGGGTGAGGGACCGTGGTGGGCCGGCCTGTATTCCATCTTGGTTCCATGGGCCACTGGGGACATTAGTTGGTGGCTCCTTCATGGAGCCATGAGCCTGGGTGTGTACCTAGCATGGTTCACCCCTGTATTTAGTTGAGTACAGGGTTCTGTAGCTCCTCTCCAGGCTGGAGGTGGGGCCTTTAGCAGTGGGGAGGCTTGTGCCTGCTCACTTCCCAGCACCCAATAAGATGACTCTCCTGTCAGATGTGGAGCTGCTAAAAAAAATAAGTCACTCTCCTGCTGCTCTCTGGCCCTGCTATATCACACTAGCCACTGAAATCTAAATGTGTTAACAAATAAATTATTTGTAGTTTATTATCTTACTAGGTGTGGCTTTTTTAATAACTCTTTTTGTTTAATGTTTATTTGTAACTCTTTGATGCCTTGAAAATATATCACTCTTGTTAGGTTAATTATTATTGTTATATTGAAATGCTTATTACATCCTGTCTTCTTTGCTGCATAGACAGTCTACTGAAGCTCTATGCATCTGTGAGGAGGATATCACCAGATTGCGTCGACAACTGGATGAAACCAATGATGTACTCGCTCAGACTGGCAGGGACAGACAATCATTAGCTCAGGAGAATGACAGGTTTCAGGAGCAACTTCATAGAGTTAAGAAGGAAAATCAGGTATATCTATGTACAAAAACCAAGGCTGAAAGGTAAAATTGCATATTTCCCAAACTGTTGCATGTAATTTATGTGCTATTATATGCAAAAGAACTAAACTCTGATCTGCTGACTGGTTTCTAATCTCAGCTCTGTCCTGTCATGTCTTGTTTTCTCTTACACCTCATCCACAAGTGGTGTGAAATAAGTTTCTAGGTCAGAAATTCTCAATTTTTTTCATAGGGTGGATCACAGAGTGGTATCTTGAGGGTCTATTACACCAATTCTTATATGGAAAAGTAATACTAAGAAAGTATTTAGTATTTTAATTGTCTTTAAGGTGACATGTTTTGTCCTTTTAAAAATAAGAATTACTCTGTCATCTTTCATTCTCTCTTTTATTTCCCTCCCAAGTGTTCTGTTCCTTTCACTCCTCTTCTCTCTTGTACATGCTTCTCTCATGTATGGTCATCTTTTCCCCTGTTGCTTGGTTGTCCTCTTCGCCTTGCAGATGCTTTCCTGCAACTTGGTTCACTGTTCTGGGCATGTTGCCCAGTCATCTGGTGGTCTTCTCCATCTGATGTCTTGAATGTTTTATTCTTTTTTCTTATTGACATTCTATCTTTTTATTTACAGTATTTATATCCATAGGAAGAGAGCCCAACCTATGTGCATGTCTGTCTCTCCGGGAAACTCACTTATCCTCCTCTTCATCATCATTTTATTCCTCCTCCCCCATCCATTCATCCTCCCCCTCCTCCCTGCTCCTGTCTTGTTCCTCAAAGTCTGCCTTCTTGTCTTTGTCTTTCCTTACTTCTTTCTTGCCTTTTTGCTCACACCTGTAAACTTCCAATGATTCCTTTAAAGGAGCTATGAATCTCTGGAACTTCATTTCCTACATGGCTGAGAGGACATCTCCAGCATTCAGTGTTTTCCTCTTCGCCTTCACTGCAAAGTTATTTTTGCTTGTGCTAGATAGCTTTGATAGATAGGAGCTGAAGGGGGCTCCTGTTTTCTATTCTTTTTTTAAGTGGCAGTGATTTATTGTTGGCCTAATCTGCCCACAGAAACTGTATTGATTAAATATATTTCTGAACTGATTTTGTTAAATTAGTGCAGTCTCTCCTTCTGTGACATTCTTAAATGTCTGTGTTATTAGTGTTGTTAATTGGTGTAATTTCTGTGTGTAGACCAACTGACAGAGACAGCAAAGGTTGCTGCTGCTCCTTGTTTCTAGTTACTTTTACAGGGCTCCAGGTTTTTCTTTGCAGGGATGAGTCAGGATACCCGTGGATGCAGTCGGAAGCAAGGAAGAAAGCCAGCATCGTGTATTGGTCAACTTTCATTGGACCATGAAGAAGTGCCTTGTAGCTTTAATCATTTTGCTCTTGCCCTATGGAACAGTTTCATCCTGGGCTGGGTCTCACAAATAAATCAGAACCTTTTAAAATCCTATCAAAGAGCTGACCTCTTCTCCCCTACCTTTTTGCTGAAGAGCTTTAGCACCAGTTATTTCTGCACCTTTTTATAAATCATTGTTTTTGTTTTACATTAGCCAACTACGTTTTTTGCAGAATGTTGTAATTCAAATGTCCTCTTACAACTTTTTATAAAAGTTAACCTGTGAAGATTAACTAGAAGTTTAATCATCATGTTAATATTTTCTGATATGTGTTTGCACAGCTGAAATGTTTGTTTATAATTTTTTGCAACTTTTAACCATAAACTATGCATCAAAGCATTATTCACTATTTACCTGCAAGTAAAAAGGAATAAGAAACTAAAGGCATAAAGAGTATTAACCTTGTGGAAAAACTGTATCTTTCTTCATAGATTCTACACCAAAAACTTGCAAAGCGTCAGAATGAGCTTGATGATATGAAGCTGAAAGGGCAGGATTCAAGCTCAGATATTGCCAGATTGAAGAGCACATTGAATTCTATAGTAAGTGTTTGTATGTAGGTGAGACATATAGAAAAAGCTACACAGGTAACAAAAACTGAGTTTCAATTTTACTACTTTAGCATTAGGCAAGCAAGGAAGAAGTTTACTTTACTGTTTCTCATGGTTTGTTCAGGTTTTTTTAAAGTTCATAAGATGGGATACTATATGATGCAGGGACTGGGTGTCTTGTATCTCCAAGTCATTGGTTTAATACCAGATTGAATCAGTAGTGACTGAATTGTAGCATCGAATCACTGTGCAGGGACTTTTGTGAATGCTTGAACTCTGTCAATACTCAGTGAATACCGTTTGCTCCGATGGTATTTTTTGCCTCAATTGTTTTGGCGAGTGCTGTACACAACAGAATGGACACACAACTCCCATTAGTAATAGTGCTGGCACTAGTCCATGAAGTGGTAACAATTCACCACAATTTTTTTCTCATTATGAAATATTCCAGGTATATTTCAATAATATCTATAAATGTTAGAACTTGTAATTTAATGGTATTTCTAGGATTTAGTATACAGAATTGAAAATTATTTATATGCAGGAATAGAGAATTATTCCATTCATTTGTGTCTGTTCAGGAATTTTTAATTTAAAACATGAAAGAGGCATATCACTGTATTGAAGAAATTCATTTTTGTCATTTAACTTAAAAATGCAGCTAGTAGATTAATGTAAGCACATACAAAACATTCTGCCTCTTGAGAAACCTTTTATTTGCTGTCTTGGCTGAAGGGGCAGACTCTTTGTGTCATCCCTTTAGATACTATGCTTCCTATATTTATTTTGTCCTACTTAATGTAGAAGATCAGTTTTTAAAAAATCAGATTTTGTATTTTAGGAGAGAGAGAACCGCGAACTGTCGGAGAGCTTTCACAGAGCCAGTGAACAGGCAGAAAGCTGGGAAACAAAATTCCACCAAGCGGAGGGAGATTGCAGCTCTCTCAGATTGATGCTTCTCAATACAGAGTCTGAGAGCCGCAGGCTGAAAGAAAGAATGGAGTCCCTTGAAACAGAGATTGAGCAAGTAGGTGGCATAGCATCTTAATAAATTACCCTAAGCTAAACAATGCCTGGCAATATCTTAACTCTGCAGTTGTTTAAAGATTTGGTATAATATCTACTTCTACTGCATAATGCAAAGACAGGTGAGATAAAAGACACAATTTTATGAAGAATCCTGGACCAGGTTGTATCTTATAGTACAGGGGTGGGCAAACTACGGCCCGTGGGCCACATGCGGCCCGCTGGCCAATTTTATCCGGCCCGTGACCACAAGCTGGGGGTGCGGGGCCAGTGGCCCCACACTCCTGGCCAGGGCCAGCGACAGGGGGGTACTACGGGTAGAGCTGTACCGGGCCCCGCACTTTAGGGGGGCCCCGGTACAGCTCTACCCGTAGTCATCCGGCGCGGCTCTCCTCCGGACGAGCGCGCGTGTCCCCGGCAGGAGCAGTGAGCCCGGCCGGCGGCAGCGGCGCAGTCCGGGGGGAGAAAGGGCGGGGAGGAGGGGGGAGCAGCAAGGGCGGCTCACGCCGCTCCCAGGCTCTCGCTCCCACTGCGGCCAGCTGTCAGCTGGGGGGGAGCGCTGGCTGGGCGGGGGGGGGGGAGCGCCAGCTGGGCGGGGGGGGGCGGCTGGGCTTCCTCCCCCAGGCGCTATCAGCTGGGGGGGGGGGAGCGCCGGCTGGGCTGGGGGGGGCGGCTGGGCTTCCTCCCCCAGCCGCTGTCAGCTGGGGGGGGGAGCACCGGCTGGGCTGGGGGGGGCGGCTGGCTGGGCTGGGCTGGGGGGGGGGCGCTGGGCTGGGGGGCCCCCCAGCCACTGTCGGCTGGGCTGGGCTGGGGGGAGGGCCCGCTGGGTTGGGGGGCCCCCCAGCCGCTGTCGGCTGGGCTGAGCTGGGGGGGGGGGCGCTGGGCTGGGGGGGCCCTCAGCCGCTGTCGGCTGGGCTGGAGGGGGCCCCCAAACTATCAGAGTAGAGGGCCCCCAAATTTCTGTCGCCGGCCCTGCTCCTGGCCCAGGGCCCGGACGAGTGTGGCGTGCCACGGGGCTCCGCCCCCTCTGGCCAGGGATTGAGCCCAGCACAGCGTGCCGTTGGGCCCCGCGCTCCCGGCCCGGTAGCCCGGTCCAGAGCAGCGAGCACTGGAGCGCCCAGCTGAGTATGGTAAGAATGGGGGGGCTGGGTGGTGATGTCCTGGCGGGAGGTGGTTAGGGTGGGGGGATGTAGGAAGGGGGTAGTGAGGGAACAAAGCAGAGGGGCTTAGATTGGGGGTATGGTTCCAGGGGGTGGTGGTTAGGGTGGTGGGTTCTCCAGAGGGGGCAGTCAGGGAACAAAGAACAGGGGGGCTTAGATGGGGGGTTGGGTCCTGGGGGGGAGGTTAGTGTTGGGGGATTTCTGGAGGGGGCCGATCAGGAGAGAAGGAGGAGCGATTGGATGGGTTGGGGGTTCTGAGGGGGGCAGTCCGGGGGCGGGAAGTGGGTGGGCATCAGATGGGGGGGGGGGCGCTTCCCTATGTGGCCCTCTGCACAATTTTTAACCCCAATGTGGCCCTCGGGCCAAAACGTTTGCCCACCCCTGTTATAGTACCATGGATTGGAATTCTGTTAGCCACTGATTTAGGAGGTTGTTAATGGAATTTAGATTCCTAAGTGCCTAATTCCTATTTGAAAATGAGATTTAGGCTCCTGAATCAGTTAGGAGTTGCAATGCTGAGTGTAGGACCAAAAGCAGAATTTTGAAGGTATCCACTCCACAGGCACTGCAAATCCCAAACAGGATGTCAGTGTCAGTGACAACTTTATGATAAAAAACAATCAGAAATAAGATTCTTTTTAGTTATTCAGTACAAGGGGTGTGAAAAGTTTATTTTAAAACTTATTCTAGAATCTTTCAGAAGTTCTGATGTTTTACAAAAGAACGCACAGGGTTTTTTAAATTTTCCATGGGAAGTTTCTCAAAACCAGTATGGATTGTTTTCTAATAAGATCAGGTTTTTGGATAGTGTTAAATAATTTTCAGTACAAATTGCTTCTTAACTTAGACTATTTGTTTTGGCAGCACTTAACAACAGAAAAAGCCTACAAGTCACAGATTTCTACCATAAACAAGTCTCTTATGAAAATGGAAGAGGAACTTCAGAATGTGCAGCTGGAGAAAGTCTCTGTACTTGCAGATCTCACATCTACACAAGAGCTTTGTATTAAATTAGACTCTAGCAAAGAGCTACTAAATCGGCAGCTAAACTCTACAGCACAAGAAGTAGAAAGGGTATGTAAAATAATATATACTGGAAACACAGTTTACATGTGAAAATTACATTTCAGTTTATAAGAGAGAGAAAAAAAAATTGGTGCCTTTTTTGGTCTAAAATTTTTCAAAAGGACTGGTGATGAAACTCATGGTTTTCAGAGGGAAGATGCTCTGAAAATATAGTACTTTCTGAAAATCAGGCCCCTTTGAGGTGTCTTAAATTGGACACCTCGGAAATCAAGGTAGCTAAAATCACTAGTCACTTTTGACAATGTGAGCTTTGGATTTTAAATCCATACACCTGGTGTCATCTTCCTTTGGAGTTGCTGGCTGCTAACACAGAAGTTCTTCTTCGAGTGCTGTCCCTGTGGGTGTTTGTGCGCCACTGCGCTCGTAGTCGGAGACTTTTAGTAGCAGTGCCCAGTTGGGTCGCACATGCATGGTCCCCGCCTCACATTGTAGTTAACCAACACTGTGCAACCAACCCTCACTCAGTTCCTCTCTACCGCCATTGGCTACGAGTTGGAGTAATCAGCAGTGCCTCCTTACATTGTAGTTAATTAGTTACAGTCAGTTACTTAGTTTCCTTATTAGCAGCTATTTAGTTTGTTTCCCTTTCCTTTTCTCCTTGGTTTTAAAAAAACAAAACAAAAAAACCCACCTCACAGCCAGGAACTTCAGAAAAATAGCTGTTTTGAGGGCGAGAGCCCCCCTCCATCCTCCCAACAGGAATGCCCAGTTTCCCAGGCTCTCAGCACCTTGCCTCCAGGCTCGGAGTGCCTGTCCCTGACAGCCAGGTCCGTGTGCTTGCTGCCTGGGTGTTAGTGCCTCCGACTGCTGCGTGCCTCAGCTCACAGAAAGGCAGGGAGTGGAGCAGTCTCTTGGACCTGCGTTGGGGCATGAGGCTTGGAACCTTCCCCCTCCCCCCCCACTTCTCCAGCTGTGGCTTCGGACAGGAGTGCTTTCTCCAACCCGTCATGGGAGTGCCATGGCATCACTCGAGGAAGCACCTGGAACCCCACTGCAGGAATAAAAAAATACCAAAACCACACACAGCTGTCCTGCGGATAATAACAGCACCGACTGTGCTGTCAGTGCTGGGAGCTCAGTTGGCTGAGAGCGCCGGTTCTGCTGCAGAGAGAACTTTGGGGAACAGCTCCGGCACAGGCACTGAGGGGAGGTCAGAGCCCTGTGCCTCCACAACACAATCTACAGCAGGGGTGGGCAAACTATGGCCCACGGGTCATATGCGGCCCGCGGGACTGTCCTGCCCGGCCCCTGAACTCCCGGCCCAGGAGGCTACCCATGGCCCCTCCTTCGCCTTTCTTCCTCCTCCTGAGCTTCACCTCACCGCGTGGGCAGTGCTCTGGGGTGGCGGGGCTGTGAGCTCCTGCCAGGCAGCATGACTGGCTCTGCGCTGCTGCCAGACACGGTGCTCTGAGCGGCATGGTAAGGGGGCCAGGAGATTGGATAAGGGGCAGGGAGTTCTGGGGGGGGAGGGCAGTCAGGGAGCAGGGGGTGTTTGGGGGCACAGTCGGGGACAGGGAATTGGGGTCTGTGAATAGGGTGTGGGAGTCCTGGGGGTCTGTCAGGAGGTGGGGCTGATGGGACAGGGAGAAGAGGTGGTTCGGTAGGGGGTGGGATCCCAGGGGTGGTGGTTAGGGGTGGGGGGTCTTGGGGAGGGTGGTCAGAAAATAAGGAGCGGGGGGGAGTGGATGGGTCAGGGGTTCTCAGGGGGGCAGTCAGGGGATGGGAAATGAGAGGGGTCAGATGGGGGCGGGGCCAGTCTGGATTAGGCCTGCAGTCTGCCTATTGACTACCCTCTCTCTATGAGGTCTGACTGAGCTGTCTGAGATGTAATGTGAGATTACCAGACTGCTGGATCCTTCCATGAGCTCATCAAGTAGGACGGCAGTTGATGATTGTGGAGGGGGAGAAAAGTTGCAGAAAAGACAGAAGCAACTTGAATGTATATTAGATTCTGGGAAGAGTTTTTGGAGGAAGGACAGAAGTTGGGAAACTGTCTCTAGTTTGCACACCGTTTAATGTACACTTTACCCCAAACTCTGTGTACTCTGCCACACAGGCCTATACTTTCCACAGCATTCCGTTGCAAAAATCAGCAACAAATTGGAAATTCTATGGCAGAATGAAATACATTCAAAATTGGAAATTTTTATGAATTAAAGTGATCATGAATAACATTATTACAGTATTCTTCATATTACAGTGCCTATACCAGTGGTTCTCAAACTTTTTGTATTGGTGACCCCTTTCGGACACCAGGCCTCTAAGCACAACCCCCCCCTTAGGGGGCGGGACAGGGGCCGGTCTGGGGGGGGTGCCAGCAGCCCCCCGGAGCAGAGGCTGGGCTCCAGGAAGGGTTCCAGCAGCCCTCCGGGGCAGGGGCTGAGCTGGGGTTGTGTGGGTGTAGGGGTGCCAGCCCCCCCGGGGCAGGAGTGGGACTCAGGGGAGGGTGCCAGCAACATGGGGCTCGGGTCGCTGCTGGCAGCCTGCCGCAGCAGGGGCCAGGGCTCTGGGCGCCGCTGGCAGCCCACTGCTCCATGGGCCGGGTCTGGGGTCCAGCCCGCCGCAGCAGGGGCCAAGGCCCAGAGCACTGCCAGCAGCCCGCCGCAGCAGGGGCCAGGTCCGGGGCTCTGCCGGCAGCCCACCGTGGCAGGGGCTGGGTCTGGGGTTCGGGGTGCCGCCGACAGAAAGCAGGGGCTCGCGACCCCCACTTTGAGAACCAATGGCCTATACCATTTATTTCATATTTAGTTTATGCTACTTCCAAACTTAAAGTTTTCAGTGTGCTGCAGATTTTTCTACTGACCTATGTAGAACTGCATTGTGAAAGTTATTGAGGGGAGAGGGAACTGGATAGTAGAAAGTTGGGCATTTGAAACCTGGAAAGATGATTTAGGTTTCAGAAGCCATCCTGCAATCTTAAATTAATATAGTATATTAAAGAATGGTCAATAGGCTAAATAAGTATAAATGGAAAACCTGTAAATCTTTGTCTTTCAGCTGCAGAGTGAATGGGAGTCTTCTCGTTCTGAAGTAGAACTCCTGAGGAAACAACTAGCTAATGAAAGAATCTCTATGAAAAACCTGGAATCTTTGCTGGTGTCCAACCGAGAGAAGGAATTTCAGTCTCAGATAGCCAAACAAGAAAAGGAATCTGAAATTCAGCTTCTTAAAGAGCAGCTTTCTCTGGCTGAAAATAAACTGTGAGTAAATGACCAAGAGATAAAACTATTTGATTATCTGAGCAGAAGTGATTTTTGTCTCTCTACTGGATGTATATACATATATTGGTTATTTACTTCCATTTCTGAGCAGTTATAGCACCTGAATAACTTTTTTAAAATGGAAGACGTCTAAGAGTTGACACCTGCTTTTGATTGAGCAGCTGTAGCATACAATATGTTTCCCCTTTAGATTTTTATTTAACTTCTTTTTAAAACTGTTTATGTGAACTGCACTTTAATGCTTCCCTTAGTAACTAATCAGTTGTATATATTGATATATTTGGGACGTTATTATCGCCCCTTTTTTCTGAACCAAATAACAATTTTATGTACTTCACAGTACTATCCAGAGTCGAGATTTTGCGCAGCTCAGAAATACAACAACACAGCTAGAGTCTGAGCTTGATATAACCAAAAGGCAGCTGGGGACAGAACGCTTTGAAAGGCAAGCGTATGTTTTTGTACTACTCCTAATTCCAGGTATTATCTCAGATGAAGTATAATACAGTAAAACCTCGATTTAACGGACTTCGGATGCAACGGACAAAATTTCTGATCCATATCAGACCGCGACCCCTCCCGGCTGCGGCCCCGGTCCCCTTCGCAGGCGGCTGGCTCCCAGCTGCCACCTCGGTCCCAGCCGCTGGCGGGCTGGCTGCCGGCTCCCGGCTGCCGCCCCGGTCCCGGCCGCTGGCGGGCTGGCTGCCGGCTCCCGGCTGCCGCCCGGGTCCCAGTAGCGGGCGGGCTGCGGAGCTGCCGCCCCAACCCTGTGGTGGGCGGGCTGCTGCTCTGACAGCTCGTTGTTTTTTTTTATTAAATAACGGACTTTTTGATTTAACGGACACCCCCTCGCCCGAATTAGTCCGTTAAATGGAGGTTTTACTGTATAGTAGTTAGACTAATTTAGTTAGACTAATTGAGAAGATGGCCAGATATTTAAGGTATTACCCTGGGATGTGGGTTCAATGCCTGTGTGCTGTCACCGTGCAATTAATTAAAGGCAGTCAAATCAAGTTCTGTGTTTATTTTGATACTGAGGTCCTGGCAAAATCTGCAAAAAATTAGTTTATAACCTGGAAAATGTTAGTTGAAAAACTGTTACCCTTAATGCTCCTATAGTTATGTACATTAGATCCGATTGTAACACTTGTATCCAATCAGTCAATACCAGTGCTTTTCAAACAAAACAACCTCCTAACAGTTCTGTTTTTCTTTTAACGCCCTCCTTGCCTTTACTTTGGAAGTGTTAATCTGAACAAAGATAGTCGAAAGGAGAAGAAAGAGAGAAAGTAGAGGGAAAAGGAGTGTGGAGGAGAGGAGGGCTAGAGAAAGAAGAGTAGGAATGTGAGGAGGAGGAGGAAAGCCATTAGACATAATGGGGATATAAAGGAGTGAGGAAGGAATACAGGAAATTCTGAAGTATTTTGAAAAAAATCTTTAAAAACAATGAAGATTCACCAGCTTCTTCTATAGAAAAACGTGTGGCAAATAGCAGTTGTCAACCTTTTGATATTTTTTATTTTATCTCTTTATAAAGCTATAACTGAACATGGACTATACATTTTCAAAACACACACTCATGGGTTAACCTTATTTTTAAATTGGAAGTAAAGGAACAGAATTGACTTTTATTACTTTTGCTGATGCTACCGTAGTAAAACATGTCTTTAATATGCCTGTTGTCTTTTGATTTGGGGACATGAGCTTGACACAGAAAGAAACATAGAAATGTCTCAGAAATACATGGTCCCTGGTTATGATAAATATCAGTCCAGTAATAAAATCCTTCTGATAAGACACACAGCTTTATTTAAATTCATTTATGTAAACAATGACAACATATCAAGTCATGCAGTTGTATCATGTGCCTCAGCTATCTGAAAAAATGTTGGTATTCTTGTGTAATTTCACTTTCTGAAGTCAGTTTTTGTTGTTCTATAGTTTTCCTGTCGCAGCCTCTTCCCCTACCCTAGTAATGGAACCTGTCCACACCTCCCCTCCATACTGCACAACTGGCTCAGCAGAGGAGCTGGGGCTGAAGGTGGAGCTAAGGGCAGAACTGGGGACGGGAAAGGAGCTGAGGAGAGAGGCAGAACTGGCCTGGGAGCGGAGAGGGAATGAGAGCAGAGCTGGGCTGGAAATGGCCAGGGGACGGAGTGGAGCTGGGAATGGAGCTGGGCGGAGTGGAGGTGAAGTGGAGCTGTGGCTGGAACTGGGTGGGGGTGGAGCAGGGGGTGGAGTGAAGCTGCAGCTGGGTGCAGAGTTGGACGGAGGGAGGGAGGGGCTGGGTAGCTCCCTCCCTGCCCCCTGTGGGGACGAGCTTGGGCACTATCATGCACACACACACACACACACACACACGCCCCTGAATGTTCCTCCATGCTTTTCTAGGGGGACATACTCTACAATTTGGGGACCACTGTTCTAGAAGAAATTATAATTTGGTAAAATGAGGATAGTATCATAAACTAGCCCTAGTACAGTTATTCTGCGTTCTCCTAGAGTCCATAATTCTGAATCTTTGCTGTATCAATCAGAATCTTTGCTTTAATAAATCATTTTGTGAACAACATATTTCCAATATCTGTCCAATACTCTCTTATATTGCATTAATCTACCTAGGTTTTCTGTTCCTTGTGTACCACAGCCAGCAGTATATTTTATGTCAGGAAAAACAGTAAAGTAAATAGAATAACATTTGGGCTTTATAATATTTTTCATAATCCAGACAATTAAGTAGTTTTAATGTGTTAGAGACACATATTGCTTTGTCCGTAGGGAACTGGAGCAGCCATCATGTGCTTTGCAATAGCTCTTGCAGATCTCTGAGGAATGCAAAAAAAGAGAACATTGGCCAAGAGAGAGATTGGGATTACCCTTACTATTATGACAGGTTCAAGAATAGCAGCCATGTTAGTCTGTATCCATAAAGAAAGCCAGGAATACTTATAGCACCTTAGAGACTAACTAGTTTATTTCAGCATAAGCTTTCGTGGGCTATAGCTCACTTCATCGGATGCAGTGAGCTATAGCCCACGAAAGCTTATACTGAAATAAACTAGTCTCTAAGGTGCTACAAGTATTCCTCGCTTTCCTTACTATTATGGAATTTTTAGCTTCAGTCTGAGGAACCACCAGAAAAGTGCAAAAGAATCTTCTGCTTAGTATTTCTTCTAGTAGATGACATATTTCTAATAGTCCAGAACAATTTCTCTTTAGTGTTTTGGGTATGTATCCTAACTTTGCACAGATGATGTGGAAAAAGCTGAAGTGCTCAATATTTTTTTTGCCTCAGTTTTCACAGACAAGATCAGTTCCCAGACTGCTGCACTGGGCAACACAGTATGGGGAGGAGGTGAGCAGCCCTCAGTGGTAAAAGAACAGGTTAAGGACTGTTTAGGAAAGCTGGACATGCACAACTCCATGGGTCCAGATCTAATGCATCCAAGGGTGCTGAGAGAGTTGGCTGATGTGGTTGCAGAGCCATAGGCCATTATCTTTGAAAATTCATGGTGATTGGGGGAGGGTCCAGGATGATTGGAAAAAGGCAAATATAGTGCCCATATTTTAAAACGGGAAGAAAGAGAATCTGGGGCGCTACAGATCGGTCAGCCTCACTTCAGTCCCCAGCAAAATCATGGAGTGGGTCCTCAAGGAATCTATTTTGAAGCACTTGGAGGAGAGGAAGGTGATCAGGATCAGTCCACATGCATTCATGAAGGGCAAGTCATGCCTGACCAACCTGATTTCCTTCTATGATGAGATAACTGGCTCTGTGGATATGGGGAAAGCAGTAAATGTGATATATCTTGAGTTTAGCAAAGCTTCTGATGCCATCTCCCACAGTATTCTTGCCAGCACGTTAAAGAAGTATTGATGAGATGAATGGATTATAAAGTGGGTACAAAGCTGGCTAGATTGTCAGGCTCAATGGGTAGTGATCAATGGTTCGATGTCTAGTAGGCAGCTAGTATCAAGTGGTTGGTCCTGGGGCTAGTTTTGTTCAACATCTTCATTAATGATCTGGAATGGGATTAACTGCACCCTCAGCAAGTTTGCAGATGACACTAAGCTGGGGGGAGAGGTAGACATGCTGGAGGGTAGGGATAGGGTCCAGAGTGACCTAGACAAATTGGAGGATTGGGCCAAAAGAAATCTGATGAGGTTCAACAAGGATAAGTGGAGAGTCCTGCACTTAGGACGGAAGAATCCCATGCACTGCTACAGGTTGGGGACTCATTGATAAGAAGCAGTTCTGCAGAAAAGGACCTGGAGAGTACAGTGGACAAGAAGCTGGATATGAGTCAGTACTGTGCCCTTGTTGCCAAGAAGGCCAACGGAATATTGGGCTGTATTAGTAGGAGCATTACCAGCAGATCGAGGGAATTGATTATTGCCCTCTATTTGGCACTGGTGCAGCCACAGCTGGAGTATCGTGTCCAGTTTTGGTCTCCTCCCCCCCACACACACTACAGAAAGGATGTGGACAAATTGGAGAGAGTCTAGCAGAGGGCACCGAAAATGATTAGTGGATTGGGGTACATGATTTAGGAGGAGAGGCTGGGGGAACTGGGGTTATTTAGTCTGCAGAAGAGAAGAGTGATGGGGGATTAGATAGCAGCCTTCAACTAACTGAAGGAGGGAACTAGGCTGTTCTCCGTGGTGGCAGATGACAGAACAAGAAGCGATGGTCTTAAGTTGTAGTGCAGGAGGTCTAGGTTAGATATTAGGAAATACTATTTCACTGGGAGGGTAGTGAAGCACTGGAATGGGTTACCTAGGGAGGTGGTGAAATCTCCAATTTTAGAGGTTATCCGGAGCAGTGGTTCTCAAATGTTTTTTTCTGCAGACCACTTGAAAATTGCTGAGGGTCTCAACAGACCACTTAATGATCTTTCTAAATGTTCTTTGTATGTTGGCTAACTATTGTTAAGTGCTTTGGATAAAAGCGCTATATACAAAAACGTTAATAATAATCTTTTTTGTCCTACAAATAAAAGCACACTACTCATATTTTAATATCAATAGTCTTACTTTTCTAACGCGATGGATGTGCCCTCCCTCCCCCGCCGCGGTAGCCACCAAGCTGGGGCTGGGAAGGAGGGCCATCTGTCCCTGGCAACCACAGCCCTGGAGCTGAGGTAAGTCACCTCTTTCTCTGGCCACCTCAGCCCTGCACATCCCAAATTTCCCTCATCCCCTCTTCTCACCCCACTGCCCCATCCCACCTATCCCCTTATCCCCCCAAAACCACCACCTCACCTTACATGTACATCTTCTCAAGGGTCACCGAATTAGTAGAGCCATGCCTGCACGGCTCCATTAGTTAGGTAGGTGGCCCTTCATTCTCTTGTGTGTGGCTGCCCAAGGGCCCAGTTTAAAGGGAACTATCTGCGGACCACCTGAATGGAGCTTGCGGACCACTGGTGGTTCACAGACCACAGTTTGAGAACCTCTGATCCAGAGAAAGTGGGAGGCCACAGCGTTGTCTAATGGCCACAGAAGAGATCACCTGCTTCTGGACCTGTGTGCACTGGTTGTTCAGATAATACAGAGAGCCGGATAATGGAGGGTCAGATAAACAGGGTTCTACTGTATTTTTAACTATAACTTTCTTGTTTAGAGGTTGAGTGCTATCCATTGGACTTTGCTGACAAAACATTTATGCACCCTCTTTTTTATTGCACACCATACTATAACATAAGACTACTTTGGGTCTAAAATAGAGTCTTGTAAAGAGGCTTTGCTTCTTAGTTGGTAATGTTGTCTCCTTTAAAATCCATTACCATTTTGATTTAGGGAACGTGCCGTACAAGAGCTTCGTCGCCAGAGTATTACTACTTCATACCAATTAAGCTCTACTATAAGGTCATCATCACCTGAACGTTCCCTCCGTCGATCTCCTGATTGGACTCTGGACAGATCCTTGGAAGGGTAAGTCATTCAAGAACATCCCAACTAATGGAGAAAAAAGAGTACAGAGACTTAAAACTCAACTTTTGAGGAAACAGAAGAAGTAGCATGGATCTGTTTCAGCTCATGGTTCAAGTCTATGGAATTTCACTACTGTAAAAATTGGTGTGAGTGAAAGGAGAATCAGGCCCAAAGTTCCTACTAATGATCTTGAAATTCTGGATTCAACTATATCAATTATACAGTACATAATAGCTATATGCACTGTAATTGCTGTAGTTATAACACTGGCAATAAAAAAAAAAAGTACAGACTTTCCTAATAATTTTAAATCATCCTACTGTCCAATGTTAGGCATAAATATTTGACCTTACCAACAACAAAGTGAGTTCTTTATGTCAGTCCAACACTTCTTGAATTTTTTTCCACTGTAGTTAGGCTCCACTGTAGGTACACATGCGCCCCAGGCATGGGGAACCCTTCTGCCAGGCAGAGTTGACAGCAATAAGGGCAGGGTTCAGTACATAGGGGTTCCCTTTCAACAATACAATGCAAAACTGGCTCGAGCCCCCACTCAGTGACCTGGGAAAAATATACACACACACTTGGGCACCTCAAAGAGGCAATACTTCCCCTCTCGCAAGCACAGAGTCTTGGTGGAGCAAAATATATTTAAAAATAGAAGGTAAACAACTCAGCATTAAATTGGGAAAACACCATAACTAAGGTTCATAAACACAAATCATGAACCAGAAGACCCACCCCTAAGTAGATTGGATTGTGTCCTTTCCCTTTGGTTTTTGAGTCCAGCAACCCGAATGTCCTTGATCAGTGCAGCCCCAGAGTTCAGAAGTTCAGCTGCAGATTTTACCTCCCAGACTTGGTGAAAGGGGTGGAGGTATGGAGGCACCTCACATGCTCCTCTGCTCGGGCCCTCAAGGGCTGATTGCCACACCTCTCTATGAGGTTCCAAAAGTCTGTCCAGTTATTCGTGGCAGTGGCGGATAGAATGAAAGATCTTCCTATCTCTTCTCAATGAATTTTGTCATGGATCACGTCCTGCATCCGTAAGTGCTACAACCTGCTAGGGGTGCTTGCTCCTTCAATCACTGCACACTCCACCAGAGCTCAGGCCTCTTCAACAGCGTTCCTGGCAGAGGTTCCCACCCAGGAAATCCTCAGAACAGCAACATGGTCCTCCATACATACTTTCAGCACGCACTATGCAATCACCCAGCAGGCCAGAAACGATGTGGCCTTTGGAAGAGCAGTGCTTCAATCAGTGAATGACTCCAACCCCACCTCCTGAACTTGGGCTTGTGTCACCTAATTGGAATTGATATAAATAAGCTCCTGAAGAAAAAGCAATTACTTGACTTCTCATAACTGTTGTTCTTCGAGATGTGTTGTTCATGTCCATTCCAAAACCCACCCTCCTACTCCTTTGTCGGAGTAGCCAGCAAGAAGGAACTGAGGGAGTGGTTGGTTGGCAGGGCTCTATATTGAGTACCATGGAGGCGCAACTTCAGGGGAATAGATGCTGCTAAAAGATGCTACTATGGGAAAAATCTTCCAGCTGCCTTGCACACGTGCGTGCGCACACCTAATTGGAATAGACATGGACAACACATCTCAAAGGACAACAGTTACCAGAAGGTGAATAACCATTTTTTCTTTCTTATTTGTTGCCTACAGATAAAAGTTCCACTGGTTTAATTTACTAAAATAATTTAAATTGATAGAAACCATGGATAAACCAATTTGTTTGTTCACTTAAGGGTTTCTACAGATTTAATTAAATTGTTGTTTTTTTAAATTGTTTTAGTTAAACAAAAGGGTGTGTATACAAACTCTTTAGTTCCCAAAGGAATGTAGTTCCTGAGCTGTTGTTTTTCAGGTTTTTCTTCTTTCCTTCTGTTTGGTTTTTTGGAACTGAGTGCTCAAGGTGTAATTACCCTTCAGATCATTGTTCCTTGCCCATTTTTTTGACAACTTAGACAAACTGGAGGGAACTCAACCACAGTCATTAACAGGCTAGATTGAAAGAAGAAAAAATAATGTAAAATATGTATCTTGACCAAATTAATAACAAAAATATGTTAAGGTTGTTAAAACCAGCAAAATAGAAAAATTGCTTGGGATGGTTCAAACAGGTACAATTAGGAGTTAATACAAGTATTTTCTTCCTATAAGATCTTATTATACTATGAAATAGTCCTTCAACAGAAGTGATGGAATCACATTTATCACCTGAATCATTGATAACTGGAGAAATCATTGGACAAGATAGACACAATTCACCATTGGAAGGAGAGGCCTTTTTTCATAGCTAATATCTGGTTCTGTGATACCTAAAATATTTTGGGAGCCCACACCAATGCTGACCTTATCAGCATTGCCCTTTCACTCCTCCTACCTTCCTGCTCTTCTGCCTCTCAGAAAAGCAAATCAAGTGGTTGGACTGTGATTTGGTTGGAGACTAAGGGCTTGACTTCACTAGGCTGGGGATGGGTCGATCTTTTGGCAATCGATTTCTCGCGTCTCGTCAAGACGCGACAAATCGATTGCCGGCGGCTCCCCCATCAACTCCGGAACTCCAGTTTGCCAGGAGGCGCAAGCTGGAGTCGATGGGGGAGTGTGCCGCCGACTGCCGCCGCCGTGAGGACATCAGGTAAGTCGGCTGCAGTCGATTCCCCCCCCCCCTCCCGTAGTGGAGACCAGGCATAAGTCAGCCAATTAACATCTTTCTGTTTCAGGATTGTGACATCAGAAGTAAATCAGACAATAATTGTCCTCTCCCTCTTACTTTTTTCATTTTCTTTTCTCCTTTCCTGATACCATGGTTTCATGATATTCATAATATTAGTAATATCTCACGAGTTTCCACTGCCTGTAAAACAGTACTCCTGTTTCTATAAAGTGAACCCAAATGCTGTGTATCTACTGTCCTGCTCAGGAAGTAGGAAAGACACTTGTAGCCTGATTTTTTTAGAGATGGTGGAAGGAGCCCAAAGTTGCCTTTGACTTCAGTGGGCATTCTGGGTGCTCTTTACTTCTGAAAATTGGGCTATTAGTGCCTAGCCCTGCAAATCCTCTGTGCATGGAATCCCTGTTGAAGTGAATGGGAGTTACACACAACGAGGGCTTGCGGTATTAAGCATTTAAATTTTACACATATAAATCTCTGAATGGGTTTCTATATTAAATTAATATAAGAACAATTCAACTTTACACTTTTTCTTCTCTTGTAGGAATTCTACATTCAGGGACTTCTAATGTTACTAAGGATGACAGGAAAAGAATCAGCACATCCTCTAGAAAGCTGCAGATTTAAAATTGAACTCAGGGTTTGTTAAATAATTGTTTTTCCCTGCTGACTGCTAAATTACGTTAAACATATGTTAATATAACAATGTAAGAGAACACACACTCTGAAATTATTTTATTTTGGTTAATGGAAAGAAATCAGTCTTGCTGTTCTGTATTTTTTCATACAGTTAACCTTTATTATTTAGTGCCATATCATAATGACCCATTTCAGGAAACAGAAGGAGAAATGCACACAGCTGCATCTGTACATTGATAGCGTGCAAAGGAAAAAGTTTGTATGTTCCCCTATTAAAAATGTATACTGTAGTAGGGAAAATGAAGAAGAGTGTAACAATACAAAACTTGCAACAGATATTTGGATGCAGATTTTTTTTTTTAAGTTGGTTGTATTTTTGCCAAGGTATGTTATGTTTACATTTGCAAGCATGTGCCAAGCCTTTTCTTCAAGATGAGGCATATTCTTCTCCTAATTCCTTAGTTTGGCATTTTGATACTCTTGGGATTAACATCAGGGTTTATTCATTTTTATTTCAAAGCCAGTAAATCTATTACCCATCTATGAAAATTAATATGAGTGTCTGTTACAAAAATATATACATACTATGATTGGAAGGAGTATTTAATTATTGAGCATATTGCAATTGTGCTAACCTCTTATTAAAATTTATGAATGTAGTTAAATGTTATTTGTAAAGATATTTCTATTTTAAATTAGCTTGCTTAAAATTTAAAGGAAATGTAATACAAGTCTTAGGGGCTAGGTAATATTTGTTAATCCATGTCAGATTCTTGCACTCTTCAGATGTGAGGTGCAGGTTTGACAGATTTTATTCAACTCTTCCAAGTCATTTTATAAACCTATCACTATATCTGGATTTAATATGAACTTTAAAGCCAGGTAAAACTTTCTCCCTTCTATAATCTGTCTGAGTTTATTACCATTTCAATGTCTGGAAACAGTGAAAATAATGCTGTTGTTTTATTTCCAATAATTTTCCATTTGGCCCTTTCCCTTAATTTTTATGGACTCTTCTTCACCCTTGTGGCCATAGTAACACAGGGAAACCTCTTGAAAATGTACTCAGTCTTTTGTTTGCGGGTAGGGAGAACAGGTCATTCTAATGGTTTAGTCTGGTATTATATACTTACACATACATGTATCACTTATGGTGGCTTTCATATTCAGCTTTCAAATGCTGCTCATTTCCTCTAAAACATATTGATATGAATAGCACATATCAAAACTTTTTATAGTAAAAGAAAGTATTCTTTAAAAAACCTTTTAAAAAAGCATTTTGGGGAATAATGTGCAAAAATAATTGTTATATATAACAAAAATGCTTATGTTTAGCCTTGCTCTCTAGCAACAATTCTCTAGTTTTCTGTTCAGGAGACCTGGGTTTAATTTTTGAGGCTTGATTCTTTATTTAAGTGACTAGTACTTAGCTGCATGAGTAGTCCCACTAACATTAATGGGACCATTGGTATGAATAAGGGCTGTGGGATCATACCTTGGTATTAGCCTTTTGCTTACTGGGCTGCTAATAGGCTGGGAATTCTGCAACCAGCTCCAGAATATGAGCGAGAAGAAATAATTTGTGCCATTCAACACTGATGCTGCGATCTGATTTTAAAAAACATTGTTAATAGGATCTGAAGGGAATTTGAGTATCCTTATCCATAAGATTAATTTGGGTAACTGAGGGCATGAAGAGGGAGAAGTTAAGTAAGAAAAAATGAGGTATCCTCAAGACTGTACATGGTATACAAAGGTCTACCTCAAGAAACATAAATTTTCAAGTATTCATGTTAATAGAAACAATGCTCTGTGACTGCATAGAAAAATCAATTAATTGATGATGATCCATTATCCATCAAAAAGTAAAAGCTCAAGATTTTAAGAAACGTGTTAGTATTGCCTTTTTTAATCAGAACTGATTAGAGCCAGATTAAGAGAATACTGCTTCAAAATAACAGTATTAGATATGACACTTCCATAATAATGTTCAGGGCTGGCCTTTGTTTAGAAAACACTAAGCGAACCAGAATTTAATACTCCCCTATATGCATGGACCTCTTACTGCTACTTTTACTGCAGTATAGACTGTACATAGAGACTAAGATTTCTGAGGTGGAATGGATGGGCAGAAGGAACATAACGAAAGATAGACTTTAGTCATGAATTTGGGACAGGTTTAGGCCTGGTTTCCAGGACCATTTAGTTGCTCTATATTTGTGCATGTTAAAAATGAATACAATATTAAAATAAGAGCGAACTTTGACAGGATCTTTGAGCTGGTACTGGCACCATCACTGCTTTTAACTGACACTGAGCTCAAAGAATGAAAGGGAGGGGAGAGGGAAAACGTGGGAGAAATAAATGGACTTGGCTTTAGTTTGTGAATCACCAATGTAACTTAAAAAACTAAAACCTCACCGAGATTCTTGTTCAGCTATAGACTGATGAGGGGGTTTGGACGGTATTCGTTCACTGAGCATTGTATGCTATAACAGTATATTCTAAAGTCTTGAGACTGTTACTTCATTCAAGCATCTTAAACTTTCCTTCATTTCCTAAGTGAAAATTGTGTAATGAACTAAACCAGGACAGTATTTATAGTTTTTCCCTTATTTCTGACAGCAGTCTTTTAATCACATATCTCTTTTCACCCCTTAAAACAGGAAAGTATATTGAATGTGTCCCAATTTAAATGTTTATATAACATTTGCAGTGATTTATCTTTCCTCATACTGTGGGATCTTGGTGGTAGGGCAGTTTTCTTGTCATTTTATTATAGTATTCTTGTTTGCAAATAAACATGAAAATAATCCATTTATTTATCATTTCTGTTTCTCATTAGTATATTGTATGTGATGTTTAGACACTCTAAATACTGTAATGTTTGGTATGCTTTCATATTTCACTTAATCATTTTATTTGCAAACAATCTGAGGAACAGTAATTTTTTACATATCTGAATTTGAGAACATAATTGTATTTGCTTTCTAGAATGAATAAAATCATACTAAATCCGTTGAAGTTTTATTTAACTTGTTCTCAGCTATTTATGAAATGCTATAAAATTTGAGTTTGTGTAACAAGGCATGCTAAAGTACTTCAAAGGGAATTCTTGAAATATTGTTATCTAATCACAAGCCATTCTCAGTTCATTTGTGATTCATTCATCCAGTGATTTGTGTGTTAATGGGTTCTGCTTACTCAAGGCTGTGGACACCATTTCAGGGCAAGCCAACAGAAGGTACTTACTATTAACAGGAGCCACAGTTAACAGTAAAGTGCCTCTCCCCTTAGTCCATGTCACATGCTTCATCTGATTTTCAGAGGGGAGTGGCTTAAACAAAACAGTGTTCTCCTTACCTTTATAATTCCAGAAACTCAGCAGGAGAAACTCATAACAGCCTGCTAGACAGAAACCATTTAAACACCTTTTTAACAATTCCTGCAAACAGACTCTTTTAACATGTGAACAGTCTGGACCCATGGGGTTTATTCTGTTGTTTCAAAGCAAATTGACCAATTACCAGATTATTATTTTTCTCACTCCCCTGAAAGCTCCTGCTGCTGGCTGCTTCTAGAGCAGTGATTACCGACCGGTTGATTGCAATCGAGTGGTTAATCACTGAGCTTCTGCCAGTCGATTGCAATCTCCGACCACTAAAAATCTGGCAGCGCAGCTCCTGGAAGCAGCCAGCATGTCCCTGTAACAGGGGAGTAGGATCAAGGGGGGGGGGGGTCTCTGCTACTGCCTGCAAGCACTGCTCCGCAGCTCCCATTGGCTGGAAACTGCAGCCAATGAGAGCTGTGGGGATGGTGCCTGCAGAGATGAGCAGCATATGGAGTCAGGTGCCCCCGCCAGGGGTCTCAGTGCAGGGACATGCCGGCAGCTTCCAGGAGCAGTGTGGGGCCAGGACAGGTAGGGAGCCTGCCTTAGCCCTGCCACCTGAGGTAAGTGCCACCTGCTAGGAGCCCAAACCCCAGCCCTGACCCCCATTCTGGAGACAGCACCCTGTACTTCCTCCTGCACCCCAGCCCAAAGGCCTCAGCCACATCCAAACTCCCTCCCAGAGCTCGCACCTGTTACTTCATCCTGTACCCTGACTCCCTGTCCCAGGCTCAGCCCCGACCCCACATTCCGAACCTTTCAGCCCCAGCCCAGTGAAAGTGAGTGAAGGTGGGGGAGAACCAGTGATGAAGGGAGAGGGAGATAGAGTGAGTGGGGTGGGGCCTCCGGGAAGGGTAGATCCTGGGTTGCACTTAAATTCAAAAAGTGATTTTGTGCTTTAAAAGGTTGGAGACCACTGTTCTAGAGTTCAAATTCTCCTGCCTATGCTCAGCCAGCTTCTTTTAGCTTCAGCTTTTAAAATGCCCACAGTCTAGAGATCACTTTGGTAGCAGAATTCTGATACCAGAACTAGGATGTCTATATCTCACCAACTAGTCCAGCCCAATATTAATGCACCCTTCCTTCTGAGTACAGTCTATTGAGCGTTACATAGCAAAGCCTGCAGCAGCAAACAGGGCCACTCCAGGTAAGGTGCCTCTTCTTAAGCCTACAGAAACAGAAATATCTCTAGTTTAGAAATTAGATCTTTCAAGCCTTAAAAGATGTTTTTTAAGAAAGCATTCATGAATGCTTGGGGAAGGCTTTTAAATAAGGGTTTAAATGAGGGTTAATAACATGATGTGGAAGGGAAAGCTATCTCAATATGAATAAAATTGTTTTAACAAAAATATATACTTGGTATCTAGCACCTCAAGGCTTAAAGAAGTATGTACACTACCTCATTGATCCGTACTGGAGGATCTGTGAGGAAGTGAAATCTTTAATTCACAACTACTTTAATTACACAAGTTGTACGGCATTTGGGGAAAGTATAGTCATATATATTAAACAAATACTTTTATATGAACTTCTACAACTTCTAGTTGATCCCCAGCAGAGGCACTGTATAAAAGGAAAGTGAATGAATTAGTAACTCTGGTGGCATCAAGAAGTGTGATTGCCTGAGCATGCGGAAAAGGATTTCTGCACCAGAAAGTTCAAGAAGGGTTTTGAGTTTGGGACATTTTTCAAAAGGAAAAAAAATTACTATCTGGATGAGTTGAGGAAAATATTCTATTTTTCTTATGTTATTGCTGGATTGGGTTTAAAAACATGTGCCCTTGGCTGACACATTAAATCAGTGTCAGTAAGGCTTTTTTAATACAATTGTGTCAGAAGGTAAAAAAGTAAAAGTCTGAATGTATACACATAATTTATAAATAGTCAAATAGAAAAATTGAAAATAGAGTTATGATATGTAATGTTCCCATCTAAAGACCTCCATTGCTAGCTGGTCTTCCTTTCTACCATATTGTAATTTGCTTCTGCCTTGGTGCTCTGCAGCTTGAGGTCTGATCTTACTCCCACTGAAGTTCATGAAACAATTTTGCCACGGCTTTCGGTAGGATCAGATTGGTCCTGAAATTAGTCTGTGGTTACTACCTCTGCCTTCTCATATGGGAATGGTTAGCAACTGAAACTCCCAGAATTTTTTCTTCTGAGGTGTGAGGAAAAACAAATATGTTCATAAGAGATGAAATACACACCCATACAATTATATATAGAACACAAAGAAAGCAACAATCTTCTTTGTTGTCAGAGTTGCCCTGCAATGTGGCTGCTGAGCAACGTGCTTCTCAAGTTTACTATTCTCTCAGCTCTTCTGCTCCCAGGTGCAGGACAATCAGATCCAGAGAGAGTGGCAAAATAAACAGAACCGAGAATAAATAGCAGCGGTGAAGGTTTTCTGGAGTTTTTGTTCAGTGTGATTTTTCTTTTTATTGTTATATTGTACTTTTGCAGTTGTTTCTCTCCAACCATTTAAATTGGCAAATCCAGTTTTTGAACAAAACAGCAAATAAACTTGCACCTTTTTATGTTTCTTCTGTTGTGAAGAAGGCTGTCTTAGTTTGGCATGTGCATAATTGTTAATGAAGCCTTTCTTGGGTGGGGCAATTGTCTGAATATGGATGAGCTAATCTACTTATACTACTGTAACATTTTAAATGTGGCTATTCCAATGGGCACCTGGCCTTACACAAGATTGTGGCTATTTCCTATGCACTGTAATACTTTCTTTTAAAAATGGATGGTGAGAAAGGTGACTGTAAAAAACACAACTACTCCTTACTCTGCAGAATTGCTTTCTTGACTCATCTTTTGATAGGGACTCCACAGTAAAGGTTGGAGCTAATTTCTTGTTATGACTGATTTTTAAATGCTCCCTATCTTTCCCGAAAAGAAATCAGTATCCCAGAAAGCAGAGCTAGGGGCGGAATTGGGGATGTGGAAAGAGCTGGGGCTAGAGGCGGAGCTGGTCTGGGGCAGAGCAGCTGCAGCTGGCGGCAGAGCAGGCCTGGTGGCACAGAGGGAGTGAGGGCAGAGCTGGCCTAGGGGTGAAGCAGGGAGCGGAGTAGAGCTGTAGCTGGGGGGTGGAACTAGTCTGGGGGCAAAGAGGAATGAGGGGAGAGCCAGGGGAGGGAGGTGGCAGAATGGAGCTGTGGCTTAAGTTGGAGCTGGTCTGGGGATGGGGAGGGAATGAGGGCGGAGCAGGGGGTGGAGTAGAGCTGCTGCTGGGGTTGGAACTGGTCTGGGGGCTGAGAAGGAATGAGAGGAGAGCCAGGGTGGGAAGGGAGGTGGAGCGGAGCTGTGGGTTGGGTTGGAGCTGGTCTGTGGGCAGAGAGAGAATGAGGGCAGAGATGGGCCTAGAGGCAGAGCAGGATGGGGGACTGAATGGGGCTGGGAGAGGAGTGAGGCTGGGGGCAGAGCAGGACTGGAAGTATGGCTGGCCTCATCCTTGCCCAGGGGTGGATGCACTTCACAGTTTGGGATGTATGTGGAGCAGCAAGCCTTTCAACACCTCAGAGACCTACAGCATTGGATAGCCATGGTGAACTCACTGGCCCATCATCACATGGACAAGATGGTTCAAGTATCAGCTCAAGTTTTGTCCTCCCTGGACGGATGGATAGAACGTATGGATATTTGTGAGGGAGTTCATTCATTTGCAGGTTACCAGAATGTCATATTTTTGTTCTTGCATGGGTAGGCTGACCATACGTCCCGTTTTGAACGGGACAGTCCCGTTTTTTTAATGTTTTTTAACCGTCCCGTCTTTTTGTCCAAAATATCAATTTTGTCCCGTTTTTGGGGCAGGACTCATAAAACAGGACTCATAAAACATGGAGTCATAAAACGTCCCCTCCCCCCCGCCGCCGCCACCGGCTCGCTCGGCCCCCGGCTGCGGCTCCTGACAGCTCCGATCTGTCGCCTCCTCCAGCCCGCCGCTCGCTGCCGCCTCCTCCTCTCTATGCCTCCTTCCCTCCCTTCTCTCCATCCCCCTTCTCCATCCCTCCCTTCCTCCCTGCTCTCTCCTTCCGTCCACTGCTTCCTCTCACTCCCTCCATCCCTTCTCTCTTCATAAAACCTGG
This sequence comes from Sternotherus odoratus, assembly GCA_032164245.1. Taxonomy (NCBI): domain Eukaryota; kingdom Metazoa; phylum Chordata; order Testudines; family Kinosternidae; genus Sternotherus; species Sternotherus odoratus. The sequence goes on along the minus strand of JAVMKO010000001.1, from coordinate 201,896,505 downwards.
CCGGCAGCCCCCCCGCCGGCGCGCTCGGCCCCCGGCTGCGGCTCCTGACAGCTCCGATCTGCCGCCTCCTCCAGCCTGCCGCCTCCTCCTCTCTATTCCTCCTTCCTTCCTTCTCTCCATCCCTCCCTTCTCTCCATCCCTCCCTTCTCTCCATCTCTCCCTTCCTCCCTTCTCTCTCCCCCTCCGTCCACTGCCTCCTCTTCCATCTCCCTTCTCTCCATCCCTCCTTCTCGCTGTCCCTTGCCTCCTCCATCCCCCCTGCTCCCTACCCCCATCTCTTCTCTCATCCATCCTCTCCCTTCTCACCTTCGTGCCTTCTCTCCCTCTGTCCCCTCCATCATCTTCATCCCTCATCCCCCCTTCTCTCTCTCCCTCCATCCTCTTCATCCCCCATCCCTGTTCTGCTTATTCCTCCATCCATCCCCCCCGACCCCCTTCTGCCTCCCCCCCGCCCGGCGCTGGGGGGCCCAGGTGGGGCCATGCCCCCCCACACACACACACACCCTGTCCCGTTTTTGCCATCCCAATGTCCCGTTTTTGTCTAAAGGAAATATGGTCAGCCTATGCATGGGTCATTGCCTGGGTTCACTGACAGATGCTTTCCTCTTTCCCTGGTCAAAAGCCTGTTGTATGCCTTCCCTCCAGTCCTGTTCCTGCCTATAGTTTTATTCAAAGTCAAGCACGATTCCATTTACCTTATTCTAATAGCTCCAGCATGGCCTCATCAACTTTGGTTTTTTACTCTATTAGCCCTCTATTGTTGCTCTGAAGAGATATGGATGTGATCTTCCAGGACCATGGCCTCCTGCTTCATCCCAACTGTCAGCGTGGATTCTTTACCATGTGGGCTGTACATGCAGCTGCCTGTGTATTACATGGACTGCATCTATACAATATATATAATACCTGTATGGCCCTGAGGATGTCACATGGGCCTCAGCTATGTGCCAACTGGACTGCAGATTGAGAGCCACTCACCTTATTAAATGGAAGAGATTCTCTATCTGATCCATACAAAGAGGTCACTGGGGGCACGGATAGCTCAGTGGTTTGAGCATTGGCCTGCTAAACCCAGGGTTGGGAGTTCAATCCTTGAGGGGGCCATTTAGGGATCTGAGGCAAAAAATCTGTCCAGGGACAGGAAAAAAATCTGACAGGTCCTGCTAGTGTAGGCAGGGGACTGGACTTGATGACCTTTCAAGGTCTTTCCAGTTCTAGGAGATAGGTATATCTCCATTTATTATTATTATCCTCCCAGGTCAGGCTGTGATTTGCCATGTCTCAGACTATTTTATGTTTCTGAAACAGCAAAGATTAGCTCTTAGTTCTTCTTTGAGAGGTGCTCCATTTCAAGTGTTGGTGTGTCCTGCCCTTTGATCAGAGAATTTCAGCAGCAGTGCTCATTTGGGTCATGCATGTGTTCTCTCAGTCTTGCGCTGTTGTTAGTGCCACGTGACCAGTCCCCTCTCAGTTTCTTCTCAGCTGTCCTCTGCCAGAGACACACTTCCCATCAATGTTAAGACTGATAGCTCCTCGCGGCGGGGAGGGGGGAACCGGGACGCTCCCGGCAGCCCGCCCGCGGCGGGGAGGGGGGAACCGGGACGCTCCCGGCAGCCCGCCCGCGGCGGGGAGGGGGGAACCGGGACGCTCCCGGCAGCCCGCCCGCGGCGGGGAGGGGGGAACCGGGACGCTCCCGGCAGCCCGCCCGCCCGGCAGGCACGGGAGAGCGAGGCGTTTTTTTTTTTTGTTTTGTTTTTTTTTTTTTGTCCGGCGGGGAGGGGAGGAACCGGGGCGCACATTTTTTTTTTGGTCCGGCGGGGAGGAGGGAACCTCGGCAGCCCGCCCGCGGCGGGGAAGGGGGAACCTCGGCAGGGGGAACCTCGGCAGCCCGCCCGCGGCGGGGAAGGGGGAACCTCGGCAGGGGGAACTCGGCAGGGGGAACCTCGGCAGGGGGAACTCGGCTTATACTCGAGTCAATAACTTTCCAGCTTTTTGTGCTAAAATTAGGTGCATCGGCTTATATTCGGGTCAACCTATACTCGAGTATATACGGTAGTTCAGGGGTTCTCAAACTGGGGGTTGCAACCTCCTCTGGGGGTCACAGGGCGATTCCAGGGGGATCACGACCTCCCAATGCCTTTGGCAGCATTTCGGTGGCAGCTCCAAACATGGGAGCATGTCCGCCAAAAAGCCACCAAAGTGAAAGCTTCCGCTGTCGGCGGCATTTTGGCAGACACAGAGACTAATGTCACGTGTCCACCGAAATGTTGCCGAAAGCGGAAGTGTTTCATTCGGTGGCATTTTGGTGGACATACCCCAGGCCACCACAGGATATTGTAAAGGAAAAAGGGGGCACCGGACAAGAAAGTTTGAGAACCCCCGACTTAGTTAGTGTTCATTGTTAGGGTTGAACAGTTATAACTTGAGCCATGCCCAGCTCACCAGGCTTCAAGTGTTGCCTTTCCTGCTGAGGGGTGATCCCAGAGTCCGTGTCTGGTGTCTAGGGGAAACACGCATTCCTGAAAAATGCTCTCACTGCACCAATCTGAAGGACAGAGACCTTTGTCTCAAACTTCAGTTAATGGAGAAGTCTGTGCACCCAGCATCTGATCCAGGTCTGCCCACACACCCTGCATCCCCCTGGCCAATGTTCCCTGATGACTTCACCTGCCTCTCAGCAGAAGGCTCACTCCTCCAAAAAGGTAGTGAGGAAACGGGCTTGGACTTCTCTCATGGTGCTGACAAAAAACAGTCGGTAGGATCGGAGTCGAGGAGCAAACAGAAACCTGTACCTTCTCCACTACAACACCAACAAAGATTTCTAAAGAAGTGGCACTGAAATGCTCCATGCAGGTTAAAGCACCATACTCTAGATATTAGAAGATTTTTGGCTTTTTAGCTGGATTGGACTAGACCATTCAGGTCTTTGTCTCAATTCTTTGTCACGGTTTCAGGAAGAGTAAAGGGCCACCCAGTATCCACCTGGCGCAGGAGTGGGCAAACTCTTTGGCCCGGGGGCCACATCTGGGTATGGAAATTGTAGGGAGGGCCATTAATGCTCATGAAATTGGGGGTTGGGATGTGGGCGGGAGTGAGGGCTCTCAGGTGGGGTCAAATGGGAGCTGTGGGGGAGGGGGTAGCACTTGGGGCAGGGAGAGTGTGCAGAGCCCCCTGGCTGACGCTTTGCATAGGAGCCAGAGCGGGGACACGCCACTGCTTCCAGAAGCCATGTGGTGCCATGGCACCTGCGGAGGGGGGCAAGCCCCGAACCCGCTCCCTGGTGGGTGCTCAAGGGTCAGATTAAAACATCTGAGGGGCCGGATGTGTTTTCACACTCTTGACCGTTAGTATCACTTTTCATCAGTTAAGACTCTTTCATCACTTAAAATGTGGAGGTAACAAAGAGTCCTGTGGCACCTTAAAGACTAACTATAAAGTTTTGAAGCATAAGCTTTCGTGGGCTAATACCCACTTCGTCAGAGGCACTAGAAGTGTCCAGAGGCAGGTATAGATAAATAGTCAGGAATCAGGTAGGAGGTAACAAGGTTGGTCCAAATCAGGGAGGTGAGATATTCTTCCAGCAGCTGAATTGAAGGTGTGAACTCGGAGGGAGGAGAAGCTGTTTTTGTAATTAGCAAGCCACTCAAGGTCTTTGTTCAGTCCCAGATTGATTGTGTTAAATTTGCAAATGAATTGCAGCTCTGCAGTTTCTCTTTGCAGTCTGGTCTTCAAGTTTTTTTGCTGCAGTATGGTGACTTTTAAATCTGTAATTGTGTGTCCAGGCAGATTGAAGTGTTCTCCTACAGGTTTTTGTATATTGCCATTCCTGATATCTGATTTGTGTCCATTTATCCTTTTTCGTAGGGACTGTCCAGTTTGGCCGATGTACATAGCAGAGGGACACTGGTGGCATATAATGGCATATATGACATTGGTTGATGTGCAGGTGAATGAACCAGTGATGGTATGGCTGATCTGGTTAGGTCCTGTGATGGTGCTGCTGGTGTAGATATGTGGGCAGAGTTGGCATCGAGGTTTGTTGCATGGATTGGTTCCTGAGTTGGAGTTGTGGTGCAGTGTGCTGTTGCTGGTGAGAATCTGCTTAAGGTTGGCCGGTTGTCTGTCTGCCCACATATCTACACCAGCAACACCATTCATGATTTCATAGACCTCTATCATATCCCCCCTTAGTTATCTCTTTTCTGAGCTGAAAAGTCCCAGTCGTATTAATCTCTCCTCATATGGAAGCTGTTCCTTACCTCTGGTCATTTTTGTTGCCCTTTTCTGAACCTTTTCCAATATATCTTTTTTGAGATGAATACTACATGCAGATGTGGTTGCCCCAAGATGTGGACATACCATGGATTTATATAAAGGTATTATGCTATTTTCTGCCTTATTATCTAGCCCTTTCTTAAGGATTCCCAATGTTCTGTTAAAAATAATTTCCACGGCACATTGAGTGGATGTTTTCAGAGAGAATGACTCCAAGATCTCTTTCTTGAGTGGTAACAGCTAATTTAGACCCCATCATTTTATATGCATAGTTGGGATTATGTTTTCCAATGAGCACGACTTTACATTTCTCAACAACGAATTTCATCTGCCATTTTGTTGCCCAGTCAGCCAGTTTTAGACGGATCCATCTTTAACAGCAAATACCAACTGCAGCTACCTGCCCAGGCACCCAACCACCAGCAACTACCACACTCTCTTTAACCACAAGGAGAGTATCAAACGTGATTGAAGATAAAACAAGAAAATGGGTTTAATTTGCAGAAAGGGAGCTTTAGGTTAGATAGTAACACATGTATTTGAGCATAAGTTTCCTGGGCTACAGCAAAGTGTATGCCCAAATACATGTTAGTCTCTAAGGTATCACAACTACTCCTTTTTGAGGATACAGACAACAGACTAACAGGGCTGCTACTCAACCCTTAGGTTAGTAGGAAAAACTTTCTAAGTACTTTCTAAGGGCCGGCTTGCAAGGGGGAGAGTGAGGTCACGTCAGTCTTACCTTTCTACACGGTGTGGTTACACCCTGAAGGCGTAAACAGAAATCTGAGTGTAAAAGCACCAGCACAGAACCGGCCCTTTCCTTGGACTGCTTCGAGTCCCCGGCTTGGACCCTCCCGCTGCTAGGACTAGCGGAGGGTGAATCCCGCGCTCCCGGCTCGGCAAATCTCCCCCTTGGACTCTGGGCCCCGGCCAGTTACACGGGGACCGGGGCTGCCCCCCACTGTTCTCAAAGTAACGCGGCTGCTGGGCCGGTGCCTGGCGGAGGGGAGGCTGGAGCCCCGCCAGGGGAGGCTGGAGCCCCAAGTCCCGTAGCCGCCTCCCCGCCCACGCTCCTCCCCGGGGACGCCTCAGCCCGGTTGCGCGGGCGGGGCCGGTTCTCCAGCGCGCCGCGCTGCCCTGGGCCGGTCCCGGCGGGGCGAGTCCGGCTGCCGCTCTCCTGCCTCCTGGAGGGCGCCGGCCCCGCGGGAGCCGCTGGCGGGAGGCAGATGCCGGGGCGGGCTGACCGGCGGGAGGCAGGTGAGTGCCGCGCCGGGGCTGTCCGGCGACTTCACGGGGGGGACCCAGCTGCGGAGCCGGCTGCTTCCCAGTCCCAGCACTGACCTGGCCCGCGCTGAGCGGGGGGCCCGGCTTTGCCACGCCACCCGCGATATGCTCCCGGGGGCTGGGCCGGAGCCCTGTGAGGGACCCGCCCCCTCTTCCCCTTCCCCCGGTCTGGTGTCTCCCCAGCGCTCGGGACAGGAACCTGCTTGTCCTGAGCCTCCTCCGCGGGGTGTATGTAGCACAAGCCTCCAGCTGTTGCGTGGCCTGTGCAGCCAGCAAGGCGAGTCGCGGCCCAGCCCGTCTCTGGCACAGGTGCTGGACTCCGGGGGGGGGTGGGGGGGATGCTGCAGCACCCCCTGGCTCGGAGTGGTTCCCATTAGACCCAGAGTTAACAGTTTGGTTTAATGGCTCCCCGCCCCCCACTCTACACACTGTTCCTGCTCGCTGGGGAAGCTGTTCTGCAGGAAAAGTTGTGGGAGGAGGAGGTGGTGGCGCTTTGCTATATACGGCCCTGTCTACACTAGCATTGTACTTGAAATCTCCCCCTGTTGCACTACCTGCTCTGAGCAGCACTGGGCATAGACGACAAAGTGATTACAATGCCCCTGGGTAGGAGAATAAGGAACATGTGTAGAGAAAGGGCTTAAAATAATTCCACTGTAAGATATTGTGACTGACATTTTTCTCTGGAGTTGGTTTCGGGGGCAGGAAAATAATGGAGCAAAATTGTTTGCAAAGGTGGGAGGTGTGGGAATTGCAGTTACTTGGAGAAGCTTTCTGCATTGTCAGAAGGTTTTTGTGTGCCAGTCCTGAGTGCTTGCTGGTAACACTCAGAACAGGTGCTTTGGAAAGGAACAGCTGCTGTCTTGCTGCTTTTGCAATCATGTATACTTGGGGAAAGAGGGTGTAAGAAGCTACCAGTCCGATCTTGTACCATTTTATACTCACCTATATGCGTGCTAACGAGTGCATGCAGAGCAAGACAGCAAAGAATGAGGTCCCTTTTAAAGCATGTAGAACATTTTAAAGCCTTTAGGTCAAATTAATCCCTGATGTAACTCCTTTGAGAATTTCCCCCTCTAATGTACTATATAGTTTTTACAATAATTATCTAATGTATGCCTAAACTGAATTTATTTTGGAAGGGTAGTGAAAGAGAGCTATATATGTTTATGACACTGATTCTGTGTTTCTTACAAACCTGGCACTTTCACAGACTTCAGTGGGGGCAGAATGCAAGAAGTGCAGGCTCATTCCCAAAGGTTTTAGGAGGCCAGAAAGATTTGTACAGTATTTCCTTTTCTTTGTATGTAGCCAAAAGGCTCCAGGGCCATGGTAAAAGCTTTTTTATGCAAAGCATGCAGTGAATTAGGTACTTACAGCATTCTGAATTGCAACAGACATTTCAATTTAAGGTGTAGAAGGCACTTTTTTTTTTTTTTTTTTGCAAGGCACTTACAGATTTAATTTTCCATGTACGTAGAAGATTTTTGAGTAGTTTATATTTCATTGTTAAACCTTCATAGTAAACATGGAAAGTGGATTTGTATGAGTCTATACTTCTACTAAGTTTACACCTTCATCACATGTTCTACATTTCCTTTAAACTGTGCAAGATGTGTACAGCTCTGAGGTTTGTTTTGTAGTGCTAAAAAGCTATGGCTTTCTCTCTGGTGTTTGTATAACTACATGTAGCAAGAGTAAATTGCGAAAAAAAATTACAGAAAAATCTCCATGTTGGGTGACCAGACAGCAAGTGTGAAAAATCGGGATGGAGGTGGGGAGTAATAGGAACCTATATAAGAAAAAGACCCAAAAATCAGGACTGTCCCTATAATATCGGGACATCTGGTCACCTGAAACTGTCCTATAAGATTTCAGAGGCGGTTGTGTGCATGCATTGTGAAATATTGCTAATAAAGTCACTACTTCACATTCTTAAATTGTTTTGATGTGTCAGTTGTAGAACCACTCACTTTTTTGCAATAAAATACGAGTATGGTATACTTAAATATTGGTCATGGTAAAGGCTACTATCTGTAGGCAAGTCTGTTAGAATGTACAATCAAACTTTTAAAAAATGCAGTGACAGAGGAGGGTTGCTTTTTTTAAAATCAATTTTGTAACTGTTAACATACATGAACAGCAAAAAAAAATCATTTAAATGATACAGATTTTTAACCTTATTACCTCTCAGATAATAAATTCACATTTCCACCTAAGGATTTTAAATCATATCTATATATATAAAAGTCAAATGGTGTATGCGTGTATGTATGTGCACTTACTCCTTCCACACCGTTTGAGCTAGAGACTTGAAATTTGGTACAGTTATAGGTCTTAGGGTCCTAATCAGGGTAAGAGTTGAAAATTTTTCAAATCTCACCTCTGACGCCCCCCAGGGGTGAAATTATTTAAAGGCTAATCACATCAGCTGGGCAGCTGCTGTTCTCTGTGACATAGTTATGATGTCATAATACCGCCTCCAACGGACCCCGCACTCGCTCAGCTCTCTGCCCCCTCCCCACTTCCGACGGACCCGAGTTGGGTTTGGTCGGAGGGTAAGTGAGGTGGGGGTGTCGGGTTTGGTCGGGGGGTGAGGTGGGGGTGTCGGGTTTGGTCCGGGGGTGAGATGGGGTTTGGTCGGGGGGTAAGTGAGCCGGGGGTGTTGGGTTTGGTCTGGGGGGGTGGGAAGGTGTCGGGGTGGGTGAGGGGTGAGGTGTGGGTGTTGGGGTTGGTCAGGGGGTGTTGGGTTGGTGGGGGGGGCAAGGTGGGGGTGTTGGGTTTGTTTGGGGAGGGTGAGGAGGGGGGTCGGTGTTGGTCGAGGGGTAAGTGAGGTGTGGGTGTTGGGTTTGTTTGTGGTGGTAGGTAGGGGTGTCGGGTTTGGTTGGGGGGAAAGTGAGGTGGGTGTGTCAGGTTTGGTCTACGGGGGGTGAGGTGTGGGTGTTGGTCAGGGGGTATTGGTAGGGGGGTGACGTGGGGGTGTTGGGTTTGGGTGGGGGGGTGAAAATGTGAGTCGGGGTTGGTCGAGGGGTAAGTGAGGTGGGGGTGTCGGGGTTGGTCAGGGGGGTGAGGTGGGGGTGTCAGGTTTGCTCTCTGCCCCCTGCCCCCTCCAACGGACCCCGCACTTGCTCAGCTCTCTGGCCCCTCCCTACCTCCGACGGACCCGAGCAACGCCGGGTATTTTCGCTAGTTCATAATAATTCCCACATTTTGCCTTTTAATTCAACTTATTTCAATCTGCGGAATATAATGACAGACTCATGTCTGTAGCTAGTGACAACACTAATATCAGTTTAGAAGGTCTAGTCTGTAGTCTGCTGCACACTTAATCTAAACATAAATAGTTACTCTGATTTACACACGAGACCTTCCAGAAATTTTTCCCTTCTAGCTTTTTGCCTCTGTAAATCACATAATAAAAATCACATCATAACAGCGGGTTATATATGTCCCTTCAGATGGGAATCATGCCAGGCTTCACTTCTGTTTATCCCCAGTATTTGCCACCTTTAAAAGACCCATTTATATTTGGTCAGCCTCATATTATTGTCTGTATTTATTTTTTTTCAAACTCCAGAAATGGTAACCATATATTGTAAATGCTGTTTGATCCTAATATAAGGTTATCTATCATTTCCATTGCAATAATTTTCCAGATCTTGTTTCTCCATGCCACTAACCTCGGGGGATCAGTCCTTTTCCAAAAATAAGAAATAGTTAGTTTTTATGCAAATTTCAGAGTAGAAGTAAACTCTCATCAGCAGTTTCCACAGGGCAAAGATTAGATTAGTGGGGAGAAAATGGCATTATTATTATACGCACTTGCCTTTTAATCATTGAAAGAAAGCAATTTCATGATATCTCTGTGGCCTTATCATAGGGAAGGGAGGAGGTGCATTCATGTTGATTGGGCAATGAAGCAAGAATTCTGCTTGCTTTTATTGCTAGGTAATTAATTTGTTTGACTGTTATAAATATAAAGCACAACATAATAGAAAATTTGCATTTCTGTTTCTTTGGATGTCATTTAAATAAATAAATAAAAAAAAACTTTTTACGTATCTGTATATATTCTTCCAAGTTAGTAAGCCTGATGGTTCTCTCACAATGATGTAGCCCCATTGGCTTTGGCAGAGTTACTCCTGATTTATATATGCAGGGGGGTGGGAGTGGGAGGAGGATCAGTGCCTCCTGATCGAGGAACGAGCTCCACCCAGACAGAGCAGTTTGCTCACTTGGTGCTCATTGTAGGATCAGAGTATTAGTGACATTCCAAGCTATTCCCTCCAACAGGAGGGGATATCAACAGCATATCAAATGTTACATAATTTACAGATATATTATTAAACAATTGATCGAAAAGAAGCTATATCTATAATGGCAAAGACTGGGTATTGAACTGTTGAAGAAGCAAAATATTAAATAATCAAAATATCTCTGCCAAATATGTATTGTAGTGACAAAGCTACATTATAGATACTACACTAACACTGCTGTATCATCCAGAGCTAATGTGCTAAGACTGAATACATGGGCATTGTCCATGAGTTCTCGAAAGGCATCAAATGATGGAGTCATAAGAACAGAAGACTGGAAGGGACCTTCTGGAACATCGGGTCCAATCCCCTACTATTGCAGGCGACCACATCATGTAATCCCACCCATGCTGTCCCACTTCAGGCTGCTGAGTACCAACAGGAGCTGATCTGTGGCAGCCCCACACCGGCCAAAAGCCAACTCAGAGCACTGTGGATGGAGATCCTTCGGAGCGTACAGAGCGTGAACATTCCTCCTGACACCCCTGCATCGACCCTCTGCTGTCCAACCCCACGCACAGCTGTAGTGCATCAGTTTTGCTGCCCTTTGGGGTCTGCTCACTTGGGAGCAGGGAGCTAGATTTGACTCAAGACACCAAAATCATTTATCTTTCTGTATTCAGATGTCTAAAAATGCCTTCTCCAGACTCTAGGTGCTGTTGAACTGAACACGTTTGTTTTGGTTTGCTGAGAAATATTAACATACACTAGTCAAGAATCAGAGAGGTAGCCGTGTTAGTCTGGAATTGCAGAAGTGACAGAGTCCTGTGGCACCTTAAAGATTAACAAAAGTATTGAAGCATATGCTTTCGTGGGCTAATACCCACTCCGTCCATGACTGCATGCATCCGACAAAGTGGGTATTAACCCATGAAAGCTTATGCTTCAATATTTTAGTTAGTCTTTAAGGTGCCACAGGACTCTTTGTCACTTAACATATACTAATTTGAGCACAATTATTCGTGTCTCAAATCAGCAGACCAAAGCTAGTTCTTGCTAGGATTTTAACAAATTCTTTACTACACCAGTCTCCTTCTATAATTTTGAAGACTCTGAAATACAATTAATAATCCCAAAGTAAATGCAAACTTAAACATAAGTTAATTTACTGTGCTTCCAAAAGTCACTGCGAAACAGCCCAAAATAATAAGTGTGTCTCTTCTTATTGTAGGGATTTAACATAATGCACTATTACATAGAAAATAAAGCTCCGCTTAAGCTCAAACAAAATGTTCAGTGAAGGAGAGCATTTTTGCACCCATTTCACTATCATGTTTCTTAGGGATAGTTGTCCCTTTGGGAAGATAGATACAGTAGACTCTCGATTATCCAGGATTGGATTAACCAGGATGTGGATTAACCAGGATGTCAAAAAAATTACACGCAACTCACAGGGCCAGCTTTGGCTTTGTTGCCGCCCTAAGCACACACACAAAAAAACCCTACCAGGGCTCAGGGCAGCCAGTGAACCAGCCCCCCCCCCCTTCCCCCTGGCACAGGATGGCTGGTGAATCAACCCCTACTCCCTTTATTTCCTATGGATGGTGATTATCCAGGATTTTATTAACCAGAATTATTTTTTTCCCTAGTATCCTGGATAATCGAGAGTCTACTGTATATGGATTTCCTGTGGACTGCTGTTTACCATCAGGCCAAAAGAATTTATTTGGAGTCTTCCCTCCCATCCCCCCTCCATCATACAATTTTGGGTTCTGGGGATTTTATTTTTCTCATGCCACCCTTTAAATAGTGGGTATTTAACTAATAGCTAAGGCCCAGTTCACTCAGTAGCAATCTTGATTTGAACTTTTTAGTTAGGGTCTCTGGGTTCTACTACACTACAGTGCAGAAGGCTAGAGATGCACTGACAGCTTCAGGTAAATTTAAAATGGAGGGTTTTTTTCAATTGAATTAAATATAAATATCATTGCTGTAATCTCTGTGTAATTTAATTTGATATTAAATTAATTTTCTTCTACCCATCTATTTTAAATGTCTATTGTAGTGCAGAATATTGAACTGAAAATGCCTACATCTATTGGGTAAATTATCACAGAGGGAAGATGGAAATCTTGGCAGCTAAGCAAGGACCAGTGGGGGGGGGGGGGTCTCCTGGCATCTGGAGAATTGTGGGAGGCAGTTTGGGATTGTGGGATTGTCTCACAGAAGTCAATGGAACTACAACTGGTAATAAACACAATACCCAGCGATAAGTATTTGCAAGAGTAGGCCCTTATTCTAGAGCATAATAATTCGATTCCTGAAAATGTGCATAGATTTATATTAGGGCTGTCAATTAATCACAATTAATTCATGCAATTAACTAAAAAAGATAATTCTGATTAAAAAACATAATCACCATTAATCGCAGTTTTAATTGTACTGTTAGGCAATAGACTATCAATTAAAATGTATTACATATTTTGGATGTTTTTCTACATTTTCATATATACTGTATTCTGTGTTGTAATTGAAATTACATTTGTTACAGTATGTAATTTTTATTACAAATATTTGCACTATAAAAAATAAATATAAGAAATAGTATTTTTCAATTCATTCATACTAGTACTGCAGTGCAATCGCTGAAATACTAGTACTTCAGCGCCTACAAGTCCACTCAGTCCTACTTCTTGTTCAGCCACTCGCTAAGACCAACAAGTTTGTTTACATTTACAGGAGATAATGCTGCTTTCTTCTTATTTAGAGTGTCACCAGAAAGTGGGAACAGGCATTTCCATGGCACTTATGTAGCCGCATTGCAAGGTATTTACATGCCAGATATGCTAAACATTCGTATGCTCCTTCGTGCTTCGGTCACCATTCCAGAGGACATACTTCTGTGCTGATGACGCTCATTAAAAAATGTGTTAATTAAATTTGTGACTGAACTCCTTGAGGAAGAATTGTACGTCCCCTGCTCTGTTTTACCCGCATTCTGCCATATATTTCATGTTATAGCAATCTCAGATGATGACCAAGCACGTTATTCATTTTAAGAACACTTTCAGGGCAGATTTCATAAAATGCAATGTGAGATTTCTGAAGATAGCATTTTGATTGTAGGGGAATTACTACATTTATAACATTTTAATCTTCTTATTCCACAAAGTAACAGGATGGACTAGAGGGCAGATATTCAAATGTGTTTTAGGTGCCTAAAGATGCAAATAAGTGCCTAGTGGGTTTTCAAAAGCACATAAGAGGGATCAGTGCCTAACTCTCTTCCTTAAGTGCTTTTGAAGATCTCAGTAGACACCTAAATCTTTACACACCTAAATACCTCTGAAAATCTGGTCCTGTATGAGTTGTTGGAGGTCTCTTTCAACACAAGTTATTCTTTTATTATATTGAACAATGTCAGTGGCTGGCGTATTTTAGAGGGGGAAAAGTGTGTGTGAGAAATACCTTTGATTTTCTGGATTTTCAATAACTCCTGGTTGTGATTATTTGTATTTTAAGACACAGTTCTATTATGAGACCATTGGTATTGATGCTCTGCCCAGTCAAATGAAAGAGCTGTGTGTGATTTCTCACCCATTAGCAGGGAGTGATTCAAGTCATTAGAGCGGAAAAGATCACTTATTACTATGAAGGGATATGGGAGAAACCCTGTGGACCGCTCAAGGAGTCCCAGCTAATATTTATTGGGCAGAAGGCAGGTCACAGGGATGTGGAGTCTTAAAGGGTAGGGAATAAAAGGTAAGGTCCCTGTGACATACATACATTCAAAAGAGAGCAGACTTAACATCATTACCATCTTATTTTGTTTCCTATTCAGTCATAACCATAACTCTGAGATGATCGAGCAAAATTGAGTTCCCACAGCCATTGTGAGCAGATGACATTCTGGGTGTAATCAGGCTTTCCATACTTATGGCTGCTCATACAAATCTGATGAACTATTATGACAAGGTTTGTGGTTTAAAGGTTCATTATAGGAGGCAGATGGTATCTTACTCACAGTGAGACCTAATAGAATTAGCCATTGATTTTTCTGTAGCCAGGTCCCCCAGGGGATTTATTCATTCAGGGATTAAGATTGTTCCACGCTTGTCTGATTTGCTTACAGATCATGTGTTACCCTTAATTGGAGACAGTCAGAGATACCTCAGAAATAGACACAACTTTCCATAACCCCTAAGTAGAGGAACAAAACTGTTAATATTCTACCTGTTGGAGCCTTTTATACCTCTAATACTTGAAACAGTTCCTACTTCTGTCTCATCCTCAGTCAAAAATGAGTTGAAATATCTGCACTGTAAGTTTGTTTGAATGGCAGAAAGCCCACAGTTAGTTTAATGATGATTTAGTTAGATGCCGAACATGGAGGCTTAGATTGACAAAATGGAAAATGAAAAACCAGGCCGTTTTTTAGTAAGGCTTATACAGGGAATAGGTCGTCATCTCCTGTGCCAGATGTGATCAGCATTATGTATTTCCAGGGGGAATATGTTTTGCCTTTCCCAGTGAATGAATTGATATCTTCTCATAAGATCTATATTCCTCAGATTACACTGAGTGAATGTCTCAAACATAATGAATCAGGCATTGCAGTCAGCTGGGCAATCAGACGTAAACACACACCACCCTATCTTTAATTCTTGCTAAAGTTGTAAAACAAACCAACAAAACCAAGAACATTCAAAGTGGAATCTACAGGTCCATCATTTACTGGTGCACAGGCATTTGAGAACATGTTGTTAGTAACTGATCATGCACTGATCTAGGACTCAGGCTACCTTTAAGTAACACAGAACAAGGATCGGATACAAGGTCAGAATCCTGACTGTAACTTTTAATTTCCTTTTGTTTGCGTTTTCACAGACTTAAAATATTTTGTGTGTTCATTTCCCCTGTCATTTGAAATTGTAGTTTAATCATTTTAAAGAAAGAGAGAAAGGCAAGAGATGGAAAAATATAATCTTCCACACAAAAGGAAGCTGAAGTTATGGAGCCATTATAGTCTATTGTGTATACAAACCCCACTCTGGACAACAAAGGGTTAAGGAACTGCTCTGGACTCAGCCAGTTCCACTTCACCTGGGGAGCTATGCATACACAGGCTGGAGGAGGAGTTTAAAAGGGAGCAGAACAGCTCACTCCTGAGCAGACCAGGGAAGAGAGCAGACTTGCAACCTGCAGCACCTGAAGAAAGGGCGGACTGAAGGCAGAAACTTCCCAGTCAACCGCTGCCTGAAGGTCCCTCCCTCAGAGAAAGGAGGGCCGGATGCTGATACACCCTGAGAGGGAGGCATTCCATTTTCTCTCTTACTAACTCAGGGTAAGTCTACACTACCTGCTGGATCGGCGGGTAGTGATCGATCTTTCGGGGAATCGATTTATTGTATCTAGTGTAGACGCAATAAATTGATCCCCAAGCGCTCTCCCCGTCGACTCCAGAACTCCACTGCCGCGAAAGGCGGAAGCAGAGTCGCCAGGGGAGCAGCAGCGGTTGACTTGCTGTTGTGAGGATGTCCAGGTAAGTCGACCTAAGATACGTCTACTTCAACTATGCTCTTCATGTAGCTGAAGTTGCATCTCTTAGGTCGACCCCCCTCCCCCCAGTTTGTGTTAATTGCCTTTAATTATTTGTTCGTGGACTACTCTGAAAGGGGAGAGACTGGCTGGAGGGCTAAGTCACAGGAAGAAGCAGGCCACTGAGGAGGGAGAGCTGCCATGTCACATCTGACCACAAGGAGGTGCCAGTGGTGAGTCTATCCCTTCACAATTGGTGGACAATGTTGACATCCATCCCACCTGTGGAGAGAGAGAAGGACTGACTGATTAGAGTGAATAAATGAAGACTCTGCACACCACTTCCGAAAGGTTGCCGACCCCTGAGTTATATATTATATAGACTTATAGAAAGACACCTTCTAAAAATGTTCAAATGTATTACTGGCACGTGAAACCTTAAATTAGAGTGAATAAATGAAGACTCTGCACACCACTACCAACCCCTGCCCTGGACCTAGAGATGTGAGTTGGTAGGACAGAAAACATGGATCTAATGTGGATGACTGAGAACCAGCAGTAGTAACAGGCAACCCAGAAACAATTCGTGCAGCAAACGGCTGTCTGTCAGTAGCTGGTCTGGGACTTAGGCGTGCAATAGCAGGAACAGCAGCAAAGACATGGCTCTGATGTAGCCTCAGGGTCTTCCTGGGACTTCCCCTCCAGGGGCTATAGGCTGGTGGTCCCACCTGTGACAGTGAAACTCCCAAAGATGGGTCCTGAGGACGACCCGGGGGCTTTCCTGGTAATGTTTGAATGAGTGGCAATGACATTCGGGTGGAAATCTGATCAGTAGGCCACCCTGTTGACACCTCAGCTGACGGGACTAGTGCAGGCCACATACTGGGGGCTGGATGCACCATCTGCCCAACACTATGCGCAGGTGAAAGCGGCCATGCTTGACTGTCTTGAGATCACAGGGGAGATCTGACAAAGTTCCATTCGGAAAAATGCCCCACACACCCCCACGAGCCCAGCCCATGGGGTCACCCATAAATTAAGAGACCCCTGGTGAAGGTAGTTAAAGCGGCAAACTCATACTGGAGTTGAGATGGCCGAGCTCTTTGTGGTGGAGCAGTTTGTCCACGTACTTCTGCCTCAGGGTAGGCACTGGCTGCCCAAACGTCAGCCAGAGTCCTTAGCTGATGCTGTCTGACTGATGGAAAATCATTTAGCTGTGGAAATGGGTCTGGCAGCATCACACGAGCAACTGCCTGAAGACAATGGGGTCCCTTGGCTCCAGGGAGATCCCAACCAGGGGAGTTGGAAATCGGAGAGGGTGTCTCAGAAGTGGCAGCCTCTACGGGGCCCAGCAGGCCAAGGACCCTGCACTGGTCCCCACTGGGAAACCCCAGCATCTCAGGCCCTGTTCCAAAAAGGCTTGTGGGAGGCCTATGGGCTTTTCTGCTGGAGAGTCAAGGGGTGGAAGCAGATAAGCCTTTTTGGAAGAGCTACTGTAGGCTTAAAGCGAGTGACCACTGGGCCCACAGTGGGGACTTGCTTTTCATGTGGGCAGCTGGGTCATCAGTATTACAAATGCCCCTCTAAGTAGTGTGGTTATGGACAGATGTGGACAATAGAAAGCCATGCCCGTAAGCAAAACACAACTATGGTAATGGTCCCTGTTCAGATAAATGGAACCAAGGTAACATGGATTCTGGGTCTGGGTGAACTCTGGTCCTGGACAACTTAGTCTCCCCAGGGGATTCAGGGTTTGGGACTATCTTTCTACAGTGTATCCAGAGACATTAAACCCTATTCCAGTGCATACATGCAGCTAGGGGAAAACACAAAGTCCTTTGAAGTGGGGCTATCCTCAACATTACCCGATCCCTTTATCTTAGATCAGAACATGTATTTCTCTGATGTACTGAGAGGGTTTAAACCAGCCCTAGAGGCTCCAGAGGGAGTAAATGAGGAGACCCTGGGATAGGGGATCTCAAAACCTGCGACATTGGTAGGGGTAGATGAGAAGTTGGACCCTGCACCAGGGGGAGGGGGAAATATGTTCAAAGTTCCTTCAGAAGGGTCACCTAACAATGAAGCAATATTGGCCCTCTCTACAGGAAAAGGACACCCTAACTGGCAAGACTGACTTCATAAAGGACCAGAGGGAAGATGATACCTATGACTAACTGCCAGTGGTTAAGTGGGAGGTGTTTGATCCCCAGCCAGCTGAACAGCACCCGCAGTTTGAACTCCAGGCAAAGTAACTGTACTAGGTGGAGAAAGACAGACTGACTGACTGACTGGGCCAAGTTCATTGGCAACTCCTCATTCTACAGCCTCATAGGCATGTAGTTATGCGACTGGTTCATGCTATCCCTTTTGTGGGTCACCTTGTTCATGAGAAAAATCTGGTCATGATTTTGCATTGTTTTCTTTGGCCTGGATCACCAAGAAGTTAGACTTTCACAGCTCCTGCCCTGAATGCCAGCTTGTAGGATCTAAAGGAGTAAGAAAAGCTCCACTTGTCCCACTCCCCAAAGGAGACATCCTATTTGAAAGGATTGGATGGATCTCATTGAACTCTTGGAAAAAGGTGCAGTCAGGTATAAACAGGCATTAGTTGTAGTTGATTATGCTACCTGCTATCCTGAGGCAATCCCACAGTTCTGACATTTAAAACACAAAAACGTGTACAAATTAAGAGTTTTTCTGTTCCCCTGCTGATATTTAGAAGGTTTCACTGGACAAGTCTGAGAGTGACAATCAACCTCTTTTCCCATCTCCTTTGTGCCATATCTGCCTGCTGCCTCTTCAGTTCCAGCTTTTCTGTTTCTGTTAAACACCTTACAGTACTTGAGGCAAAGCCTGCACCAGCAATGAAACAGTGACAGTGACTATACTCTAAGTGCTGTCAAATGCACAAAATATACTAACTGGAAAAAAAAGAGTAAAAAACATCAAGGTTTCTTATCACTTTCCATCCTAATAATCTTATGGATCGCTTCCAACAACAGTAGTCACAACATGGGATTTTTGAGTTGACAGTACCTCCTCTAAGGGCTTGTCTACACATAAAAGTTTTACCACTTTAACTATGTTGGAATAGTTAAAGTGACTACATAGTTAAAGTGGTACAGCTCCTCCCCTTCCCCCCATAGGGACACAGTTAGGGTATGGTTAGACTGGCGCTTTGCGGCGCAAACACCCTCCAGTAGCGCAATAATTTTCGTACCGAACACACTTCAAAGGGAGATTTTGCAAAATGACTCACTGTTTAAAGTGCAAGTATTAAACCTCCTTTCCCAGAGTGATAAGCCTTTTTGCGCTAACGTTATAGCGCAAGGGTGGGAATGTGGACACCCATGGGATCTCTTGCATGCCTCCAAGCCATGTAAAGCCATCAGCAAGCCATTGAAGGCCATCAGCAAGCCATTAAAGACAATCAACTTGCCATGTAAGGCAAATGACGTGAGGTTTTGTTTTTATAAAGGCGGAAGTAGCTTTGCAGTTTCTCTCTAACAACTCACATAGCAAATAACCAGTGAAAATGCTTGCGGACGGAGCTGTGTGTCTGAAATAGACAGCCTGTCAGTTTTCGCTAACGAAAACTAACTGACAGCCAGATCTCGTCTCCCTGTGAACAACTTCCCAGTTCCCCCTCACCCCCCCACTTTGCAAAGCACGTTGCACCCAGCTGAATGCTGGGATACCTGCCCTATCCCGCAACTGCTACTGCCGCCAGAAGCGCGACAAATGTATCCATTATTTTGCGCTACAAGGTTTCAATCTGTACAGTCTCTAGCGCGATACCAATTGCGCTACATTGGGAAGCGCTACAAATAAATGCGCTATAATCTTCAGTCTAACCATACCCTTACACAAGTATAAAAGTACGTATCTGGGTATAGCATATTCACATATGTGAAGAGTAATAAGAGAGCCTGATATAATGCCCCTTTGTACTGGTACAACGGCATCCATAATAGGGCTTGTACTGGTAGATCAGTAAAAGAAAAAAAAATCACCCCACTACCCAACATAGTTATAACACTACAGCTTTCAAGTGTAGACCAGGCCTAAAACTCAGAGTGTTTACATTTCTCTATTACATATGGGTTTGTTTTAAATGTTTTGTTTTAGCTTCTCAGATCAGCAGTAACATTTCATAATTTGCCTATGAATTTTGCATGTTTACATTAGCTATGATTGATGACAGAAAAAATCCTGGTTGTCTTTTACACACAAACGATTAATGTGAAATAGACAAGACAGCTTGGAATTTCAGCAAATTTATTTCTCAGTGCCACTCCCTAGATCACACAGAAGCATCTGATTACTATCCGGGTTGGAGCGGGAGTCTAGTTCAGTTTAGTAGTGAAGGAATCTGTGTTGCAAAAGAAATGAAATGTCTTGTTCATGGGTTGCCCTATAATCTATTTGGGCTGGATTTACCACCCATTGAAGTAATTCAGAATCTATCAATTGATTTCAGTGGGCATTGGATAGGGTTATCAGGTGTCCGGTTTTCAACCGGATCGCCAGGTTGAAAAGGGTCCATTAAAAGTCCGGTCAGCAGCTCAGCAGGGCTAAGGCAACCTCCCTGTCTGGCTCTGCACTGCTCCCGGAAGCAGCATAATGTCCCCCTTTTGGCTCCTACATGTGCCTCGCCCCAAGCGCCAGTTCTGCAGCTCCCATTGGCCGGGAGCCACAGCCAATGGGAGCTGCAGGATCAGGGCCTTCAGACAGGGCAGTGCGCGGAGCCGCCTGGCTGCACCTCTGCATATGAGCTGAAGTGTGGGAGACATGCCACTGCTTCTGGGAGTTGCTTGAGATAAGCGCTGCCCAGAGCTGCACCCCTGATCCCTCTCTTGTGCCCCTGCCCCAGCCCTGATCCTTCTCTCAACCCCCAACCTCCTGCCCCCGCACTGATCCCCCCTCCTGTCCTTCAAACTCCTTAATTCTAGCCCGGAGCACCCTCCTGCACCCAAGCCCCTCATCCCCAGCTCCACTCTGAGTCTGTACCCCCAGCCAGAGCCCTCCCCCCCACAGCCCAGCCTGGAGCCTCCTCCCACACCCTTAACCCCTCATTTCTGGCCCAGTCCTGGAACCTGCACCCCTCAGCCCGAGCCTGTACCCCCTCCCCCATCCAACCCCCAGCCTCAGCCCAGAACCCCCTCCCATACTCTGAACCCCTCAACTCCACTCCCCAGCCTGGAGCCCCCTCATGCCAAACCTTCATCCCTGGCCTCACCCCAGAGCCCGCACTCCTAGCTAAGGCCCAATCACATCCCAACCCTCTGCCTCAACCCAGAGCCTCCTCCCGCACGCTGAACTCCTCATTTCTGGCCCCATCCCAGAGCCCTCACTCCCTCTCACACCCCAACTCCCTCAGCCAGCTCCGTGAAAATGAGGGAGGGAGGGAGGGTGGGGAGAGCAAGGGACAGAGGGAGGAGGGATGGAATGAGCGGGGACGGGGCCTCGGAAAAGGGGCGGGGTAGGGGCGGGATAAGGGTATTCGGTTTTGTGCGAGTAGAAAGTTGGCAACCGTAGCATTGGATCAAGGCCATTGTTACCAAGGGCATCAGACAACTGGAGGAGTTTAGTTAATAATTGTTATGAGCTGAGTTTAACCTTGTTATAGGTTCAGTAAAAACTTCCTTAAAACTGATGCATGAACTCCTTGAAACTGGTGCCCTTCACTTGAGATTGGTGAAAGAGATGTTGGGGGGGGGGGAGGGGTGGTGGAGGTTCACCCCAAACAAGGCCTAATAGAGTCTGCCCAGAAATTAGTACCATGTGGGCAGAGGGTTTGACAGAGTATTGTTCTGATCAGGGATGCATGTGTGACTGTATATTTGTGAAAAGAGAAGTGCAGGGGTGGGCAGGCAAGAAACACAGAGACTCAGACCTGGTCTACACTTAACTATTAGATTGACTTACCTACTTTGCTCAGGGCTGTGAAAAATTTAGCACCCCAAGCATCCTAGTTAGGTCAACCTGACCACCAGTGTAGAAGCAGCTGGGCTGACAGAAGAATTCTTCCATCAATTTAGCTACCACCTCTCGGAGAGATGGATTAACTATATCGATGGAAATATCCCTTCTGTCAGCATAGGAGGAGTCTATGTTATGGTGCCAGTGTCACAGCTGCCATGCTGTAGGTGTGCCACTATTGTGGTTGCAAAATAGTCATATCCTGAGAGGAGAGGAAGTGAAGCAGCCTCATGTAAGCACTGTGTGACCTGCGGAGAAGTCTAGAGGAAAGTTCTGGGTTACCATGGGGTCCTTCCCTCCTGGCCCGGGGGCCGGGCCGACCGCAGCAAGCCGCGCGGCTCCACGCTCCTGAGCCGGGGGCCAGGCTGACTGCGGCAAGCCACGCGGTCTCCCACTCCCGAGCTGGGGTCAGGGCCCAGCGCGGCAAGCTGTGCGCCCAGCTGAGCAGGTAAGCAAGTTGGGGGCGGGGGGCTTAGGTGGTGGGAGCCCGGGGGGTGGTGGTTAGGGTAGGGGATCTCGGGAGGGGGCAGTTAGGGAACAGAGAGCGGGGGGACTAGATGGGGGTGGAGTTCTGAGAGGGCAGTTAGAGTGGGGGCTCTCTGGAGGGGCAATCGGGACAAGGAAGGGGTGGTTGGATGGGTTGGAGGTTCTGAGGGGGTTGTGAGGGGGGCAGTCAGGGGGCGGGATGTGGGTGGAGCCTCCACATAATTTTGAACAGCAGTGTGGCCCTCGGGCCAAAAAGTTTGTCCACCCTGCCATAACAGGGCTTGCCGCACTTGGCTAGCACCTTGCGGGCTGCATAAAAATGGCTGGCGGGCCACACTTTGCCCACTCCTGTGTTATGGGAACACCAATAATGAAAGGACTATAAAGTTTAATTTTCAAGAGTGCTGTTGTGGATACAGGTTCTCTGAAGCCAGTTGTTTAGTCCCAACTCTGTGTGTGACAGCATCTCTGAAAGTGGAGTGAATATCACAAGATTTTTACTATTATTTATTTGTATTATAGTAGCCCCTAGAAGACTCAACCACAATAGGGGCCCCATTGTGCAGGAATTATATGAAAACAAAAACAAATCCCTGCCCTAAAATCTTACAATCTGAATTAAGAAGACAGGTAACGTGCATGCGGCATCCGCTCAGCTACAACTTAGTTTCAAATCCTCTGTGCTAGAAGGCACTTAATGAGTTAACATATTGGTGTCACTAGGCTCAGAAGAATGGCTGACTGCAACCTCAATTCTGGGTTTTCAATAATAGAGCACTTACCTCTCTTAAACTCACATGTGCATTTCTGTACAACATAGTTTATTTATAGTGGAACGTGACATCTTCCACTATAAAAGGAAACACGCCACTAATGGTTGTGCTTCCTCTTCAGTGTCACTGGGACAACGTTGTTTATTTCATCTAGATTTCTGTCCTTCACTGGCTTTATTTTTAATTCCCTCTCATGACTTCCCTTCTGCTCTCCTGGACAGCCACCTTCAGTGGCGTGAGGAGAAGAAAATTCCCATTGTTGGAGCATAGCCTTGCACATATCTGCTCTCTGCCTGCCGCACCACTCAGAGGCAGAACCCATGACAAGAATGAATCAATACAGCTAGATTCAAAAGTATGTGGATCATTTAAGTGATTGGACCAGCAGATGGCAAATGTAATGTAAAAGAATCAGTCTGAGGGCAAGGAACCAATCTGTAGTGACCGGAAGAAAATTGTGATGGGCAACCACTAGGGGGCGTAATTACACTTCTGAGTCAACTCCAGGAGAGGGCGTAATGGTGTTATCTGTGAGAGTAGCCTTGAGCTTCTGTTATCTGTGTGTGTCTGAGGACAAGTTCTCATCTGTGTGAGTGTTTACCCTGTTTGTGTGAGAACGAATGCGTGGGAAACTAGATGGGGAAACTGAGGCAGGACAGCATAATCAACAAGTGCTAAACAGTGTGTAATCAACCAATTAGCTTGCTGCTTGCTATTAATGAGATGAGTATGTATGAGATGCAAATGAGCATGGGTATATTTGTGCTGACACACCTTTATGGGTTGGGCTTCTTCTCTGGACATCGCTTGGGTGTGTCAGACATCCTGTATCGCAGCAGTGCTGACCGGGAGTCCCCCAGCACGGTAATACCGCTCCCTTCAATAAACTCACCACTTTCCATCTAGCCACCTGTGTGAAGCCTCGTTTCTCCCGGCAACGAGATAGCACCCCACAACACAATCTAAGGACTATATGCTAAATTAAACCATCTGGCATATAGAAGGGCGGAAGGCCACATTTTCCCCCCAGGTTCCCACTACAACCATATTGAAGTCACTGGGAGCTCATCACCTCATATGAGGCAGAATTTGAAGCTTAGGAAGTTTTATAGAGGTTGAAACTATCAGCAGCATTAAGAAATCACAAGTAAAGCAGTGAGTAGTCTTGGTGGACAATATGAAACAAAATAAAATTTGACCTTTTAGGCCGCCTGTTTTATCCTATATGGATTGCGATTATAGTACTGCTCACCCTAGCACAATAATAATGTACTGGATGCAAATGTTATACCTATCTGAAGAATCTAATTTATGAAGAAAAGTTAGTCATCTTCTCACTGAGGGGAGGAGAAAAAGAAAGGCTTGGATGTGACCTAGTATATTTTCAAAATTATGAAAGGGATTAGTAATGCTGATACACATTTTTAAACTCCTATCTTGAAGAAATATTTTTCAGTATTTCATTTGTCTGTTATAACTAACACATAGGAAGAAAAGGGAAAAAGTTTAATAAATAAAAAGAATAAGTTGCTTATTATTCTTTGCTCATAAAATAATATTGTAATAGTTTTGTTACTTTTCATTCTGGTATATTTATTCGCAGGAAAGGGGCAAGGTGCTATTTTGTGTTTGAACTTTTAAACAAGAATTTAGTGAGACAGAAAATTGTGTTTTACATGAGTGCAACACTTCCTATTCTTGTTGGAAGCTTGATTTCTGGCCATTTTATTTCAGTTTCAAGCAGTTTGATTTTGAAGCACAGAGATCTAGAAGAGACTGTTAGCATTTCTGTCATTTCACGCTTAGAACCAACTTCTAATCTGTCTTTTAAGTTGTCGAAAAAAGTCAGGTTTTCCTTTAACTTTTATCTCATGCATAACCATTATATTTCTCTGCTATATTTCTTTTATATGATGAAGGCATGCCATGAATAGTACTGGAGAACCTGAATAGACAGTTTTATTGATGAAATATATCTTCTTCATAACATAACCCAAGTTATTCCTATAAGGGCCAACTGCTGAACATTTTACAATCTGAACTTTGTTTCCTGTTATCTGTACATGTAGCGTTAAGCAGTATAAAGCAGAAGGACAACAGTTTTGACCTCTATAAAAGTCCAGTGCCAAAAAGAGCAAAAATGTACATTTGATCCCTGCTTTGTTGCCAGTAAGGTTCATAAGAGAGGGTGACTAACATGGATATTTTCATCACCCCAACTAAATTCAGACATTCACATTAATAATTATACCAAGATTTAGAATTAATCAAAACCAAGCTCTTACTTCTAGTATTCCTCAAGTACCTAGTTCATTTCAGAGTCACATTTGTTGTGTTACTGGTTAGTTATTGTTGTCAACAAACTATGAGAAAGTCAAGTTGTCTTTACTTTCCCCTCACAATTAATAACTGAGCTAACAAAAAGACAGTATTTCTGACCCATTGCTCAGATGAATAATTCATCACCCTACTCTTCTTGTGTTAAGTAAATTTGAAGTACTCCAGCTGTAAAGATTATTTATGAGACACTCACGAACCAACAGGAATTTATTTGCTGCTGTCAAGCATGTCATTATCTTTTTATTGAGAGAGAGGCAAGAGTCTGTTTCTATTTAATTTTGGTTAAAGATTTTCCATATCTAGTGTTAGAATGGTGGAATTCTTTAATTAGGGTACTCAGAGTTTGGCACGTTTTCAGTGCTATTTTTCTGATGACCAAGAGTGGCTATTCTTTCCAAGTCAGATTAACAACAGACTCGAGTGAAAATGTCAGTGTTGCTTGGTTACAATTCATCAGAGTGAATCAATGCTTCACACGGCTCACTCTGGATTTGAACCACCAGGAGATTTCTCAATAGTGTATTAGTGATGTATGCTGAGATGTGACTGGATTATGTAATATCTCAATTTACTGTAAAGCTATCCCTTTTGATAGATATTTAGATGGCAGATTTTGACCTTGGAGGATAAAAGCAGGCTATTTTAAAGGGTTTAGTTTTACAAAGCATTTCTTTTTAGTGAAGTATGCATGTTTTTTGAAAATGTATGTTTCATTATGTCTTTAACCCTTACTTGACTTATCTACAAGTTTTAATCATAAGTATTTTCTTCTGGGAAGGACTCAGACCTCACTCCAACCTGCCTAATATTGTTTTAATGATTGTTACAGAAATATAGGCAGAGCTCATATGAGAGAACCGTTTAACTGGCATGTCTTCCTTCCTCTTCGAGCCATGTCCCTATGGATGCTCCACTGTGGGTGTATCTCACCCCTCCACCTCCAATCAGAGACTTTAGGTAGCAGTGTCTGCCCCAAGGCTATCTCACACAGTACAGGCGAACCCTCATCAGTTCCTTCTTAACTGCCTCCAACAAAACGTGTAGCAGTCCCATTGACTACTTAACTTTCTTTTTATTGGTAGCCTATATATAGTTCATCATGATTCTTAGGGCAGGTCTACACTCGCAGTATCCTGTCATTAGCACATCACAGATGGCTGTGCAGTTAATCATGAAGTTCCTAACTGAAGAAGACTCCCAGTTGCCTGACATGCTGTGTGATATGAAGAGGAGGAGCTTTAGATTTCTTTTGGCATTCACGGAATAGCTGCACATTATGGACCATCGCTTTTGGGCTCAGGAAACAAGCACTGAGTGGTGGGATTGTATTGTCTGGGATGAGGAGCAGTGGCTACAGAACTTTCAGATGCAGAAAGTGACCTTCTTGGAACTGTGTGCGGTGGTCACCCCAGCACCTGAGCCACCAGAGTGAGAGCTGCCCTATCGGTAGAGAAGCACATGGCAATTGCAGTGGGGAAGCTGGTGACTCCAGACAGCTACCGTGTGATCACGAAGCAATTTGGAGTTGGAAAGTCAACCGCTGGTGCTGCATTAATTGCAGGTCAGTTAACCCCATCCTGCTACGAAGGACCATGACTCTGGGAAATATGCGTGAAATCGTGGATAGCTTTGCAGAAATTGTGAAGGAAAGACAGATGGTATGCATATTCCAATTTTGGCACCAGACCTCCTTGTGAAGGAGTACCTCAAATGGAAGCAGTACATCTTCATGGTGTTGCAGGCGCTCGTGGATCACCATGGGCGTTTCACTGACATCAAGGCAGGGTGGTCCAGGAAGGTGCATAATGCATGTATCTTCAGGAACCCCAGTCTGTACAGAAAGCTTCAAGTGGAGACTTTCTTTCTGGACCAGAAAATTACAGTGGGGGATGTGGAAATGCTCATAGTGACCCTGGGAGACTCGGTGTACCCCTAACAGCCATGGATCATGAAAGCATACATGGGAAACCTGGGTAACACTAAGGAGCAGTTCCACAACAGGCTGAGTAGGTGCCGGATGACTGTGGAATGTGCCCTTGGCAGATTAAAGGTGCACTGGCGATGCTTTTATGGCAGGTTAGTCCTCAGGATAATATTCCCATGGTCATAACTGTGTGTTGTACGTTGTATAATATTTGTGAAGCTAAGAGAGAAAGGTTTGCTCAGAGGTGGAGTGCTGATGTAGGCAGTCCATCTGGCTGCCAATTTTGAACAGTCGGATATCAGGGCTATCAGAGGGGTACAGCAGGGAGCAAACTGAATCAGGGAGGCTTTGAGGCAACACTTTGAAAATGAGACCCAGTAATGTGTATCCCTGTGATTGGTACTGCAATGTTACATTACATGTAGTTTTCCTAGGAAGCAGTGGTGAAATTTGGGGCCTTAAATTCCAGTAAGCAAATGATTAAACTGCCTTTGTATGTCTTGGTAGCGCCTGCTATCTCAATTTGTAGGACACAAATAAAGATTAGTTATCGGTAAGGCTGTGAATTTGTCACGGAGGTCACAGAAGTCCCGGATTCCGTGCCTTTCTGCGACCTCCATGAAATGCTGCAGCAGCCAGTGTGGCTGACCCCGGGGCTGCCCGAGCAACTGGTCCTGGGGCCAGCTGCCCAGATATCCCTGGGGCCAGCCACACCGGCTGCTGTTGGAGCCACCCTGCAGTCAGCCATGCCAACTGCTGCTTGGCAGCCTCAAGCAGCTGGCCCTGGGAATTGCCCCAGCAGCTGCTCGTGCACGTGGCCCCAGGAACTGCCTGAGCAGTGGTCCCAGGAGTGGCCAGAGCAGCGGCCAGTGGAGTTGATCCCATGGCCCCCAGAGCCGAGGCACCTGAGGGGCCCTCAGAGCAGCAGCACCAGGGCAGCTAAGATTTAGTTAGGGGTGTTTATATTAAAAGTCAAGTTTTATTACACACACACTTGGTGGAAAAAGAGGTACCAAGGAAGTGCAGACTTTCAGAACTGTGTGTAGGTCCGAATGGGTGGAGTGAATGGGAAACCGAGAAATCCCAGAAAGTAGAAAGGACTGTGTGGGCAGAGTTGGGGGGGACGGGTCATGGAAAAGAGTTCTGAGTGTGCTGAAGGCACGCACGCATCTGATCAGTCTGCTGCATTATTAAGGGTTTCAGGATCTGTATTTGCTCTTCCATGACTTTAATCATCCCCACAGTAGCATCCTTAACAAACTCCTGATTTTCTTTTCTGTCCTGCCTTTTGACTTCCCTCCACTCCCTGCATTCCCTTTTCTCTGCATTGGAGAACTGCAGTACCTCCCAAAACATGTCTTCTTTGCTCCATCTCGGGCGTTTTCTGACAGAGACGCTCAGCTGGTGTGTGGAGGGGGTGCCCCTCAAGGCCACATCTCCAGTAGCACAAGAAACAGAAACGGAAGCATGATTGTTAAGTTCATTCATAGCGTTGAAACATTTCTGTAAACTACACCTCTGGCAACATAACAATCACTTTCTCACTGACCCTTAGCAAGCACACATCTCAGCAAACAGCCCAACCATGGGGAGTGTGGGCTGGGGGGAGAAGATGCTCTACATGGGGAAAAGAGCACCCTGGAAGGGTTGCGGTGCAGCCAACTAGGGACAAAATTCTAAATTCTCCCACACTTTTCCACAACGGGAGTCATTGTAGCAGATATCTCACTGCTGAGGCTAAGTAGGTAAGCAAGGGTACATCTACCACACACTTGTGGCTTCCGCCCCGGTGCCTGCGCTGCTCGCCTGTGTGCCACTTTGGTCCCTGCACAAGTGATTGCCGAATGGAGTGGGAAAGGTTCCTACAATGGGGGAAGGAAGGAAACTGATCTGCCAGGGAACTTTCCTAGAGATCTCTCTGGAGGATTCCCGTGAGATCTCAACGTGCATCAACATCCTGTTCTGCTGTATTGATTAGCCGTGCAGGGAAATGTCCAGCACTCAGAAACACAGCCAGCCTTGTACATTTCTATACCCTGAACCCACTTGCACTGCCAGATACAAATGGATGCAAAATAAGACGAACACATTAAAAAAAATATACAAGTTGAGAGCATAGTTGGACTTTTTCAGACATAATCTGCGCATCTCTGCCCCTCACCATGCTATCTCTCATACCCTTCATCGGAATTTTTTAACTGTGTGATTATTAGCTCAGACATCTAGCTACAACTCTTCTATGCCACAGAATATGCTTATGCATCTCGAGAGACATTTGGATCTGCTGCCCTAGCTGGGGAATGGGTTCCCACATTTGCTTCTCTCCTCTACAGCGAGGAAATGGCTTTCTTGCTCTGGTAGAGAAAGGGTTTGCTTCCAAGCCCAGCCAGGGATGGAGTCCCCAATCTGTTCCTGGGCTTCCTTGACAGAAGCCTCCATGTGGTTCTTATAAATAATTGACCATTCCTCCAAGGCACACTCCTTAAAGCCCACATATATGGAGGAGCAAATCAAGTATTCTCCTTCACAGGAGCGGAAGTTTGGTCCTAGTCTATGGAACTAGTGCAGATCTCCTGTGAAATGAGGGAAATGGCTGGGTATGGGAATATGATGGAGGGATGGGAAAAGGTCTGCTTAGGGCTGAAGAAATTGCTGTCTGAGGGCCATCTTCCTCACTCTGGATTTACTGTGTGAGGGCCCATGAAGCTACTCCTTCACTGTGTGAGGGCAGGAATATCCTTCACTGAGAAGATACCTTCTTCCTTTTTATATATTTGTGCAGGGCACAGGTGGGTGGCTGATTCAGGATTTGAGTGCAATTGTGAACTTCAAGGCATATGTGCTTCATAGAAGTCCTTTAGTAGCCCTTACAAGAAACATGCTGGTGCATCTGGGAAAAAGGTAACTGTGGGGTTCTTTTCCTCTTTTCTTCTTCTTCCTCTCATCTCTCCCCCCACACCCCTTTTATTTGTTTTCAATGCACACAAAGGAAATTAAATGCAAAATATAATTAATACGATGGGTGAGGTAATGGCTTTTAATTTTAAATGCATGAAATGCAAAAGTAAATGTTCTTGTGGTAATATTAATTTGCCTGCATTGCACATATGCCAGATTCCAGAGTACAATGTTTAGAGTTTTAGAATGCCTTTTAATATTTTTAAAGTGAGGGCTATTTTTGGCCAATTTATTTAGCAACCGGAACCTTTACTTTCATATTTCCTAATTTTTGTGTGTTTAGCTTCACTAGCGCAACACTGCATTTATGTTGCATTCATGTGGGCGGGTGCACAGGTTTTTTGCATTTTCTGTAGCAAAGTAATTTGTTCACCATTTAGATCAGTGAAGCAGAAAAATCTGATTATAAAGTTAAAATTTCCCCATCATTTTTTGGCAAAGAAAATAGCAAATTCACTGCAGATTTTTTCAAATGAGCTTAATGCTTTCATGCGTGGTTCCTTACTGTTATAGAGTGGTTTTATTGTAGTTTGCACCTGATGTTTGTCTTTGCTGCTATCTTTTAAAAGTTCAGTGATAACATTTTTCTCTGGAAGATTTTTGTGTGCATATTTATCTCCTGTATTTTCAAGGAAGTCATCAGAACCTAAGCTTCCTGGACAACATCAAACTGAGCTAAGAATTCAGGTCAGGAACTCCCTCCCTGTTTCCTAGCAACTCTGGGATAGTGGTGCTTTCTCCTTCTGACTGAATTGTTCAGCGTCAGATATAGGGATCATTTGGTGTTGGACTCAGGGCAGTGTTAATAACTCGTACTTTTGGAGAAGCTCATTGGCATAGCATGGTGTCTGGTTGTTCCTGAGGTATATGATGTGTTGCCCACGTCAAATGGAATCAAGACATCTTCAAAATCCTTTGGTATAAACTTAAAAGTGCTTATGTTTATTTTTGTTAGTGCTTAGATGTTTGGTTAAGTGGAGGATTTCTCTTATTACACCAGCAACATTTTGTGTTAGATTGAATCTGGCAAAACAAGAACATACACAGGTAAGCAGTTAAAGTTCATGTTTGAGTGACTTGAAGGTTAATTTCCCTGTGTTGTAATGTGTTTCTTGGTTACTCAGCTGAACTACATTAAATTGTGCAAATATTCTGCTGCCTTTTGACTTATTAAAGTTTCATCAGGTGGTAAGGAAAAATAGTTAGGTGGAAACATGAGCTGGCTCCCCGCATTGCTTGCTGCTTCTGTTTTATGAAGTGCAGAAAACAACCTTTAAACTCCTCTAGTTAATCTATTGTCGAATTTACTAATGAAAAATCCTTAAGGGATTGAGTTACCGTTGCCACGTCCTCACTGAAGTTGGCCATTATACACAGTAGAATGTTTACCGAATGAGAAATTATTCATTTTTCTGGCTACGTGTTGTTTGCAGTCAGTGGTGTGCATTGCCTGTTGAATTTAAAAGTTTGAAGTATGTTGCTGCTTTGCCTACCTTGCTTGTGTACGAGTGGAAACTTATTAGTAAAGGAAAACAGATGCTGCACTGTTCTCAGAATACCGAGGAACTAAGTTATTTTGCCCTTCTTGTGCTAGCGTCCTTTCTTTAAATTATTAATGTGCACTAAAGTCTATGAAACGTATACCAGAACCCTTGTTCACTGTTGATTCTTATGTGACTAGTCAGTTTTCTAAGGGACCGTTTCTCACAGAAAATCCTACTTTCACAAATCTGGAAACATATACCTCTAACTTTGTGCAGGTTAAGTGTCTTTAGTAGCCCATACAGCTTGATCCTCATAGCGCCATTGATTTCAGTGGGTGTATGCCGAGTTAATTAGGCGAAGACCTGGCCTTATCTCTTTGGCACATGTGCCCTAACTACGTACTTGCACTTTCTTTGCATGGGAGTTTATAATGATTTCCATAAAATCTGAGCAATGGATATTGAAGACTGGAAATCTTTTAACTTGAAACCAATTTTTACATTTTGGTTTCTAATTTGGGATTCTTTAATTTGAGTGCCCAATTTGAACGTGCGCCACCTGATTTTCAGAGAGGCTAAGTTACCTACAGTTCCTCTTTGCTTTTGTGGGGACTTTCAGTGCTCAGCATTTCTGACAGCAGGCCCAGGAGGTCTCAAATGGAGTACCCAGAATAGTGGCCACTTCTGAAAATTTTGACTTGGTTATCTAGAGTCTGATCCCAGGGTCCCAAATCTTTCATCATCACTACAATACATGCTGAAAAGCTTAAGTATGAATTCCTAAGGCATATCAAATAAATGTGTCTTTTAAAAAAATACTTTCACAGGGCCTATTTTTTGCCATGACTTTTCTGTGTGTCAGAACGTTGTTTACTGTAAAACAAACACCCCATCGCAAGTGTGTAACTTCACACTGCTGTGCATCTGTGTTTGGGGTGACCGAGAGAAGAGGGGGGAAGCTAGCTGACTGTGTCAGGGGAAAATTAATGGCACGTCTCTCCCCCTTACCGTACACTCCGGATAGTAGTGGCGGCAAGAAGCTCACAAGCTGTCAGAGACCACCGAAGAAACACACAAGTCAACTTTGATCAAAGGGGAAACTGAGGCACCCTCCTCTCGGTCCAGAAAGGGGGTTAGCAGCAGCTCCGTTTATTATCAGCACTACGCAGCCTTTTATAGAGTATATTCAAAGGGGATGGGGAGTGGGAGGAGGGAGGGAAAAGATTTACTTGAAGCATGCGCATTAGCAAACCCTTACATCACGCCTAGGTCATTGCCCTCTTGAGGCACCTGATGTGGGGACCTTGCGAAAGCTTACATGATGCCAACCAGCTTATGAATAGAGCATATTCATTCTCTAGCAAAGTCGTTACATACATATAATGCAATCTGGAGATATAACACATTAGCTCATCTCATGGGGCCTGCCGCCCATGATTTGTCTAGGCAAGGTCACATTCTTGGTATAGATAACAATACAGAAACAACTTGTTGTTCAGCGCTATTACTGACAGGCTTTGCCCATCTTGGGGGTTTAACTATGTGATGGCTGGTGAGGAAGAATACATGGGGAGAAGGAGCAAGGGAAACTGAGTCTGCCCTAACAATTCCCCCCTTTTGCTTCTTGCAAGCAGTGTCTGCTGCAAGAAAGCACTAAGGTCTAATCTATTGCTCCTTTGGGAGGCATTCAATGTATACATTGTCTTGTGGCAGGCCGCACTGCGCGGCGGACAAGGGCAGTGAGGCAGGGGATGATGCAGGGAAGCATGAGCAACTCAGCATGACGAAACAGAAAAGCACAAACCCATCTTTTAGCCACTGCAAATTAGGGAGCCAATTAGTGAGCCAATTCAAATGCTCTCTATTCCATGTCTGCACAGGGACGTGGGCTACTGTACGAATGCCTGTGGCTAAATGCTTAATGGCTTGGCCATGATCATTAATCTTAAGGCAACAATCAGTAAAGTTAAACTTTTGACACACTCCACCTTCTGCAGCCAGCAGATAATCTAAGGTGAGGCGATGTTGCATTACTGTGGTACGCAATTGGGTAAGTTGGTCAGCTACCAAATCTAGGGCTTCAGCAGTATGATTAGCGAAGATTTCTACTACGTCCTGGAGCCTAATAAGCCTGTTAGTCAAATAGGTAGGCTCACGGCCTACCACATTAGGTTCTCATGTAGCAGGGCTATAGTAGCAGAGCATGCATAGTAAGTTAGAAAGTAATTGTATTGAAGACCAGGGCCAAGGCGACCAGAAGTGTGTGGGAAATGGTCCTCTAACTCAATACTATTCTGATAGGGAAGTACACACGTTCGGCGTCTTATCATACTAAAACCCTGAGGCATTCCATATGTTGTTACATTGGCTAATGCCTACATGTGGGCCTGTACCTTTACACTGAAAACACTAATCTCTAGGTGAGGCAGTCACACGCCAAGGTAAGGGAGCTGCCTGTGCAGACCAAGTTGTATATGGTATGTTTGGGTTGTAAGAGGGATCTTGCATAGCAGACAGATTGAGGGGAATCGGAATCCAAGGACGAACAGACAGAGAGTCGTGTTCCAAGAGTAAACAGATCCAGCAATTAGATTAAGGAAGCGAGCAATAGTGTCTGTTAGAAAAAGGACAGTATTCTCCGTCTGAGGAAGAGGTGAAAGAGAAGGAAGTGGAGCAGTCAGTATAAGTGCAAAGGGTGAAAAGCACATAACCCAAGGAAAGTTAGGGCAGTTCTAGGGCGTCATATCTCAGCTCGATAGACTTACAGAGGAGGTAGAGAATGAGGCAGACACTAGTCAAAATAAGGCAATAAGTAGCAAGGTTCAAATACCCCTTTTCAGAACAAGGCCTCCACCCCTTATGTGGTCCCGCAATGTTTTTCTCGTCGCAGGTGTGGTTTCAGGCTGTCCAAAGGGGCGGCAGTCAATTTGTCTTTGGTTCAGGTGTCGTCTGTTTCTGGTTCACTCGGATCGCGGTGGGGTGAACGTGCGGGGCTCCCTTGAAGTCTGACGCCGTCTGCTTCTGGGGAATCTGTTCTCTGGTCAGATTCCCGTGCGCTGAGGGATTCAGGCGGGGTGTTAGGGCTGTGATCCGCTACAGCTGGTTTCACGTGTCCGTGGTGGATCCATGGTTTGTGGCCTAGAAACACGGCTGTCTGTGTTGTTAGAAGGACCTGGCGTGGACCCGTAAATCGAGGCTGGAGAGAGTCTTCTCATACGACTTTCTTGGCTCATACAAAGTCTCCAGGCCGGTATGGATGGATTTGGTCCTCCAATGGCACCGTCTGGGTGAATCGAGCGCGTTGCCACAGGGAGCAAAGATGAGTCTGCAAGGAAAGAAACTGAGAAGCCGTTATGTGGTCTCCTCCTCATAATGAAATAGCAGCATGGGGAAGTGGGCCTCCCACGAAGGGGGGTGACCATACAACAGCTCAAAAGGAGAAAGACCCAACGCCCGAGTAGAGCGAGTACACAGGTGAAACGAAACGATTGGCAATACCGGAGGCCATTTGAACTCTGTTTCCTGGCACTATGTGGCCAATGTGGTTTTAAGTTCCCTAATCACTCGCTCCACCTTTCCACTAGACTAGATGGTATGGAGTGTGGAAAGCGTGTGCGATACCCAGGCCCTGCTCTACACTCTGAAATACTTGGCCAACAAAATGAGGCCCTCTGTCTGAATTCAGTAGTAAAGGAACTCCAAAATGAGGAACAATCTCCTTGAGAAGGATCTTGGCTACTATCGCAGCAGTACAGTTGGCTGTAGGAAAAGCTTCCACCCAAGATGTTAAAGGGCACAATAGGACCAGAAGATGCTTTTTCCAAATGCTTGTGGCAGGTCGGCGAAGTCAATCTGTTGTTGTAGAAAAGGCACAGCTGGAGGGCGGACGTCCCCCTAGAAGTTTGCAAAGAGGAGGAAACGGACTGTTGCGTTGACATGTGTTGCAGGCTTTCACTATGGAGGAACAATAAGAGAGAACACCAGGGGCATACCACAATCGAGTGATGACATCCAGTACAGCTGGGGCTCCATAGTGACCCCCTTTGTCATGGTACCATTGAACCGCTACAGGATACATGGAGCAGGGGAGCCAGGGTCGTCCATCAGGCATACACCAAGTCCCATCACTAAGGGTAGTGCCTAGGTTTTGCCAAGCCTGGAGGTCCTTAGCTGGAATCGATACTGAGGTACCTGCAGGGAGCTGTAACAAAGTCATTATAGGTGGGGCCAAGGGTAGGATGGCTGCTTGTTTGGCAGTAGTGTCAGCAAGGGCATTCCCATGGGTAATTGAAGTATCATCTGTAGTATGGGCTCGACAGTGAACCACTGCCAAAGCAGATGGTTCCTGGAGCACTTCCAATAGCTGTGGTATCACTGTGAGATGTTGAATAGGTTCACCTACAGCTGTTTGGAAACCCCGGAAGTTCTATAGGTGAAGTGGCAATGTACTGCCCCATAAGCATATTCACTGTCAGTAAAAATGGTAACAGTCTTACCTGCAGCCAAGGGACAGGCACGGATCAAGGCATAGAGTTTAGCTGCTTGAGCTCCCCATTGTCCAGGCAAAGCAGCTGACTCCAGCTCATTCTGTTCTGTAGTAACAGCATATCCAGTAACACGTGTACCTGCACTGTAGAAGGACTTGCTGTCTGTGCACAGGGTAAGATCAGACTTTTCCAAAGACATATCATAAAGCTGATCCCGTATCTGTAGTACACTGGACACAATTGCCACACAGTCATGTTGTTCCTCAGGTTCAGGAAGTCTGAAAGCAAGGTGGCTGGGTTGAGAATGCCACACTGTGTAAAAGTCAGGTTGGGATCTTCCAAGAGCTCGGCTTCCAGTTGTTGCTGACGGTGGGCTGAAAATACTTGCGTAGTCCCTTTGTTAAGCAGTGCTGCTAAAGCATGAGAAGTCCAAACAGTAGTAAAATGTCCAAGAGTTAACCTTTTACTTTTCTGAATTAAAAGGGCTGCAGCTGCATGGGTTCGGGTGCAGGCTGGGGAGCCTCGGGCGACTGGATCAATTTGCTGAGAATAAAAGGCAACTGGAAAATGGTGGGGGCCACTTACTTGGGTAAGCACCCCACTGGCTACACCTCCCCGCTCATGCACAAAAAGGTGAAAAGGTCTCAAATAGTTGGGGGGGGTGTAGAGACGTAGATGAGGTTACAGTCTTTTTAAGCATATTGACAGCTTGTTTCATTTCTGGTATTCATTGTAG
Organism: Sternotherus odoratus; assembly: GCA_032164245.1. Classification (NCBI taxonomy): domain Eukaryota; kingdom Metazoa; phylum Chordata; order Testudines; family Kinosternidae; genus Sternotherus; species Sternotherus odoratus. Next base: position 201,859,979 of record JAVMKO010000001.1, on the reverse strand, counting down.
TTGATACAGAGGTTTCCTTAATTCCCTACAAGAGGGCAGCCATGGTCCACAGAATGCAAGGACACTCAGGAAACCACGTAATTGTCTCTTAGTCACTGGTAAAGGGTGATTATAAATCATCTTGATACATACAGGGTCCAGCGTGCGACCCTTATCATTAATCAAAATCCCAAGTAACGCACTTTTTGTAATGCCCATTGGATTTTACCTGGGTCTACCTTATGTCCCCGAGCATACAAATAAAGTAGAAGGGTCCTACCGTCTGTTCGGAGAGAGTCGCGGTCTTTGTGGCCTAGGAGAATGTCATCTACATATTGAACAAGGGTTGATCCAGATGGGCTGATGAAATGCTCCAAGTCCTGGTGTAGACACTGGCTGAAGATTGTAGGACTATCCTGAAAACCTTGTAGCAAACGTTGCCAGACATAACTCTGTCCTTCCCAGGTGAAGCCAAACAGGTACTGTGAATCTCGATGAACTGGGATACTGAAAAAAGCTGATTTCAAGTCAATTACAGTAAACCACTTTGCATCTCAAGGAATCTGCCTGATTACTGTGGTTGGGTTAGGAACCCCAGCATGGAAAGGTACAACATATTGATTGACTGCCTAGAGATCCTGCACGAATCTCCGGCAGATGGGGTCCCCTGCCTTCTTTGGAGGCTTTTTCACAGGCAAAATAGGGGTGTTACAGGGGATACGTTGTGGCCGTACTAGCCTTTGAGCAATGACCCCTTGATGATTGGACGACTACTCTTCCTTACTGCTAATGATAGAGGATACTGTGGAACTGACAGAGGGGGAAGGGAGGCTTTTACCTGGATCTTCACCGGTTCTGCTGACAGAAGCAAGCCTACATCCGTGTCTGCAAACCCCCACAGGGCTGCTGGCAAATCTTGGCGATCCGGAGGAAGAGAACTGCTCTCATCCTTCTGTGGTGAAGGAACACCTCCTAAAACTGACATAGACAATCCCACCCCTTTTTGGGTACAGGTTAAAGTAGCCTCAAGTTTACATGATAAATCACGTCCCAGTAAAGGGACCGGACAAGCCACAGAGAAAAGAAATCCATGTACACGGATCTTAGGGCAAAAACATACAGTGAGTGGTACAGTAAACCCAAAAGACTGGGGTTTTCCATCCACTCCCGTTGCTCTCTGCCTGTCCGCAGACAACCAGGAGGGAGATACAGCAGTTAACAGGAAAACAGTTGCACCAGTCTCCACGAGAAAGGACACAGCAGTGTCCTGAATACACAGGGTTAACCGCGGTTCAGACAGTGGTGGAGAGAGAGAGAAAGGAGAGAACCCAATAAAGTCATGAGAAATAACAGTCCCTCAGCTCGCTCATCTGATGCCTCTAGATACCATCACTGTGAGTGATATGGCAGCCCCCTATAATTAGCCCGAGCTTGTAGAATGGGCTGGCTCGGGGGTGCGGAGGCATATTCATCCTCTAATAGGGGTTTGGATTTTGGGGCACAACCGCCCCCTGCCTTCCCTACGGACACTGTCGTTAAAAATGACCCAGCTGGCCACACTGAAAACAGCCGTCCTTAACCAGGGAATTTCATTGTTCTGTCTCACATCCCTCGGAAACCCCTCTCAGAGCCAACAGAACAAATAGACAATAGCAAAGGCCAATACATGAATGGTGTGTACTTTTCAGAAATTTGTTTCCTCACATAATGTCTATCAAACTGTGATAGTTTTGTATTACTAAAGGTCCTGGGTCTCAGTTGATCAAGCTGGGAGCACAGGATGGTATTAGGAAAATCGAACAATACATTATTCATGGAAACAAATGACACTGGCTTTCAGAGCCAGGCTAGTTCTAAGCCCGGTCTGTTGACCTTGGACGGAAAACAGCTTCGCCTTATCTCTGTTTTCTAAGTTGTCTTTCACATCATAACTCACTCCTTTCCCTCTTTGAGGCTAAAGGGATTTCCTAAACTTTATAACCTTGTAGCTTGGAAAGCGCATATAAATCATCTCCGTATAAAACTTCCAATTCTCTAAATATTCACGAATATCCACACTATAATACATATAATAAACAGTAATACCCTTTAAGAAAACAGAGACCATCTTCTTTATTCACCACAACTAAGTATAGAGCTAAGAATACCACACATTCCAGGGAAAAATCTGCACTCTCTTAGACTTGAGTTTCGCTCGAGCATGCAGAACTCCTCCACTCGCAGACTGGCTGGTCCAGTGCAGCCGAAGGCTGCCCAAACCTCAGACCCAATCCACTGTTCTCACATCACACAAATCACTTCGCACAAGTAAGATTTCTATACTCACATAGTCATCACCAGTCCTTTCGGACAGGGGTTCTAAGAATTTACTGTTTCACTAACTATCAAGTAATTACCTTCCTCAGGGAAGCTGCCCTCTCCTCCTCCCATTCCGTCTCTCCTCTCCGTCCATGCTCCGACCCGCCCCCGACACATGAGGAGCAAGCAGTCCCGTATCCTGGTAGGGAGACTGCTGCTATGGGGGGGACACGGCAGAGCAGGAGGGGGGGCCCCAAGCGGATGGGTCAAAACACCCCAGGGTTTACAACCCTCTCTAAAATAACAAGGAACAGGGAGGGGGGCGCTTATCTCCGGAAGGCATACTGACAGGCACAAATTTAACAGTTTTAGCAGACCTGCTGCTGCATCCTAACCATACCTTATTGCGAGTGGCTCTCTTCAATTTGGCTCCTCACTCCTCTTAAGGTAGCCCCACCGAAAGAACCACACGACGGCCGCCTTTCTCGAAGGCTGGGCCACTACTGCAGTAGTCCAGTCCAATACACCACACACAAGGTACACAACTGTGTTTAGCCATACCCTGTTGGACTGATAATTCCCTCATTCCACAACTTATACAATAATGCTCACAGGCTTCCCTCAGGGATACCCGTTCCCTGACCCATGGTGTCTGACAGGAGCTCTATCAACTGTCGCTTACCCCCACGTCTGACGGCCTAGACCCCGGTGCCGAAGCGGCTGGGAGAAATCTCCCGTGGCGCCTGCCACTTCAGGCACAGAGCATCAATCCCAGTCAGGCGCAGGGGCCGCCAGTGATCCCCGACGAGCCCCCAGGATTGTCAGGGGAAAATTAATGGCACGTCTCTCCCCCTTACCGTACACTCCGGATAGTAGTGGCGGCAAGAAGCTCACAAGCTGTCAGAGACCACCGAAGAAACACACAAGTCAACTTTGATCAAAGGGGAAACTGAGGCACCCTCCTCTCGGTCCAGAAAGGGGGTTAGCAGCAGCTCCGTTTATTATCAGCACTACGCAGCCTTTTATAGAGTATATTCAAAGGGGATGGGGAGTGGGAGGAGGGAGGGAAAAGATTTACTTGAAGCATGCGCATTAGCAAACCCTTACATCACGCCTAGGTCATTGCCCTCTTGAGGCACCTGATGTGGGGACCTTGCGAAAGCTTACATGATGCCAACCAGCTTATGAATAGAGCATATTCATTCTCTAGCAAAGTCGTTACATACATATAATGCAATCTGGAGATATAACACATTAGCTCATCTCATGGGGCCTGCCGCCCATGATTTGTCTAGGCAAGGTCACATTCTTGGTATAGATAACAATACAGAAACAACTTGTTGTTCAGCGCTATTACTGACAGGCTTTGCCCATCTTGGGGGTTTAACTATGTGATGGCTGGTGAGGAAGAATACATGGGGAGAAGGAGCAAGGGAAACTGAGTCTGCCCTAACAACTGAGTGCTTTCATACTTCTGCTGTGCTGCACCAGGGACAGGATCTTCCAACCCTCTCCTGTACAAAGGACGTGTCATTAATTTGCAAGTGACAAGTGGTAACAGGCTCTTCACCAGCGTCACCAACATTTTGTGAGGGAAGCCAATAACAAAATAATCTTCATATGCTCCCGTGCAGGGCTCTGGGGGCGCTGACCTCCAGATGTTTCTCTGTCTCTGTTCTGTCACAATCTCTGTAGGCTCTTTCTGGGTGTTGTCTTCTGGCTTGTGAGTTCCCCCTTTTCCTTCAGATCACTTGTTCCTCTTGTGTAGTCACCTTGTGTAACCTGGGTGCCTCTCCCTCCCTCATGACTCCTTTAGTCCATGCTGATATCTCTTTAATGGCTAGATCCTCACAGGAGTGCCATCTCCAGGACTAGTAGGCCTTTGGTTGGCCAGCCATATTCTAGTGCAGACGTGGGCAAACTACAGACCATGGGCCACATGTGGCCCACCGGCCTTTTTATCCGGCCTGCGAGCTTGGGCAAGGGGGCGGGGCCAATGGCCCCGGGCCGAGCACTGCAAGCTGCGCGGCCCCATGCTCCCGGCCCGGGGTGCCGGGCCGAGCACGGCAAGACGCACAGCCAGGCGGAGTGCTGCAAGCCATCGGGCCCTGCGCCCAGCTGAGCAGGTAAGCCAGTGGGGGGTGAGGACTTAGGTGGTGGGGGTTGGGGATGGTGGTTAGGGTGTAGGGGGTCTCGTTAGGGGGTAGTCAGGGAACAGATAGGGGGGCTAGATAGGGGGGGGTTCTGGGGGGAATTAGAGTGGGGGGGTCTCTGGAGGGAGCGATCAGGGGACAAGGAATGGGGGGATTGGATGGGTCAGAGTTCTTAGGGGGGCAGTCAGGGGCCAGGAAGTGAGTGGGGGTCGGATAGGGGGCGGGGCCTTCCCTACCCGGCCCTCCGCTCAATTTTGAAGCCCAGTGTGGCCCTCGGGCCAAAAAGTTTGCCCACCCCTGTTCTAATGCTTGCTTTCTCTGATTGATAGCCATCTTTACTCAGTGGTGTCTCCATCCTTCTGGCTGCAACAGGTCTCCCCTGATTGGTAGCAGGGTTTTGATCCTTTGTCCCGTCAGTGCCTACACTGGACTGTTTTGCTACCCATGTGATGGGGTATTCCTGTGTGCCAAAAATGTTAATAAGGCATCTGACCTTCCTTGAATTCTTTCAAGGCAAATTGGAGTCCATCGTCAGTGACTACAGGCTCTGGAATGCCATATCTCACAAAGCGGGCCTTCATTTTGTGAATTACTGACTTTCTTTTTATATAAGGAAGGGCATCAACATCCCCCCACCCCCAAAGAATTAGTCTAGTAATCCACTGTAATGAAGTGAATTTCCTTGAAGATAAATAAATCTGTTCCCACTCTTTCCCATGGTCAGGTGGCCAGCTCATATGGAAACAGAGCCTCTTTCTGCTGGCAGTAATCACACGGCTGGTGGCATCACGCCCTTTTATCGAGGAGTGGATTTGTCTATTCATTCCTGGCCAGTAAACACCCTCTTATGCCCATTTAAGACAGTTCTCAGTGCCCAGGTGTGAGGCATGTATTTTTGCATGACACATCCCTACATGGCGAGCAGGGACAACAGTTTCCTGTTTTTGAAATATGATTCCATCCTGGACTTGCAGCTCATCGTTAATTTGCAACTATGGTTCTGCTCCTATCAGTACTTGGCTTTTATCTTCTGGCACCTGACTAGGATTGCTCTCCTGACTGCCTGTCCTTTTCCATAGCCTCATTGATTTCCATCTGCCTCACTGCTGAAACCAGGAGATAGTGCTGTGTGTTAATGGATTCCGTGTCCTGATCCTGCAACTCACTGATGCTGGGCATATATGTCCTGCTAAGGGGTCCACTAACAACAGTGATCATCCTGGACAGTCTGATCTCTGCTTGGTAACACTGGAGGCTCATCAACCTCTGCTGCAAGCCCTTGGGAGCACTAAGAAGGTGCTTTGCCATGGATTGTCTCTAGGGGTTTGTGGGCTGCAGATCCAGTCTTGGGTAGGGAGAATAATTGGAGCAATCGCTCTGGGCCCTGTGCTTTGGGTGGGCCTCTGGCCGGTGTGATTGGCCGGCACAGTCAGTCCCGGAAGAGACAAATCCGTCACTTTCGCCCTCGGCCCTGCACCCCTCTAAGGACAGCCCTACTGTGCTGATTGGACTATTACTGGATGTCCACAGGAGTGCTGACGGAGTTGCTCCACTCCAGATATCACAGCCAGAAGTTCTGTTTCCTTTTGGGCATATCCCCATTCAGTCTCTGACAGGGCTGTGCTGGCATATGCAATTAGCTGCTCTTGCAAAACAGCTACACCCAGTCCTTTCTCAAGTGCATCACGCTGGCATGTCAGCAGCTCTCCTGGTTGGCAGTACATCAGGACAGAGGCCTCTTTATCCAGGCTTAAGTGCCGAAACACACCCCTCCCATCACAAGACTGTAAAGATTCTGGCCTTGGAAACTTATGGAAAGATGCAATCCATTGTGGGCATTGAATATTGATTGGCTTTGGGTCTGTGCAGATGTGTGATTTGACTGATGGCTGCTTTACCGCTATCATGCTGTTTACCCAGGCTGTACTGGTCTCCACAGATGCTATGATACCCCTGCTCTGCAGACTTTTGAGGTCCTTGCTGGGTTACATAGCGTCACTGGAATTTTCCATAGTGTTAAGTTGCTTTCCTGTCCTGACAGTCTGAACCTGATAAGTTCTCAGACTCAAGGGGAGAGTCATGAGGTCATCACCGCTGTCTGATGTGCCCATCCCCCCCATGTACATGTCTGACTGAGTACATCTGCTTTCCTGTCCTGACAGTCTGAACCTGACAAGTTCTCAGACTCAAGGGGAGAGTCATGAGGTCATCACCGCTGTCTGATGTGCCCCCCCCCCCCCCATGTACATGTCTGACTGAGTCTTTCTGAGATATTCCTCTGTGCTCACTGCTAAAAGTCAACTTGACACATTCCTTGAATTGCTATCGTAGTGTGGGGGCACTTCTCCATTAACTGCTCATGCTGTCTTCCATAATAAATGCTGTCACAGTTCCAGATAACTGCACCTGTATTTCCCCTTAGTTGTCTAGCGAGGGCACCCACTCTAGGCTTCCGGTCCTCCGGTCATTGCCTCTCTCCCTCCTTACTTGTGGTATTTCCAGGTTGACCAATTTCCTGCATTCACAGTGCTATTCCCAGCAAAAGACAGGCTGTCTAAGAGGGGCTTCCTTTGCCTTCTCTTCAGAGACCAATAACAGTGTAACTGCCCACAGTTATACATTAACACACAGTTCTTTTTAAGCATGCACAGTTGATTCTTAGGTGAAAGCATTACAGAGAAAACATAGAATCAGAGAGGTAGCTGTGTTAGTCTTGATTAGCAGAGGTAACGAAGAGTCCTGTGGCACCTGAAAGACTTAAGTATTGAAGCCTGGGCTAATACCCACTTCATCGGATGCAAGCAGTGGAAGTGAAAACATAAAAACAATAAAAGAACTTACATGCATGCTGAGAAGCTTGCCAGAAATCAGCCCAACACTAACATGGGCTCTAGTAGGAACAGTTCTTCAAAAACCCCACCCAGGGGTTTTCCTGTGGTTCCAAGTTCATCACCCCTCTTGCTTAGACAGGGACACCATTTTATGGGGCCTCAAATGGTCCTTCCAAACTGTTCCTGACGATGGGGATCTTATGCGGATAAGAGGTCCTGTCCTGTCCTGGATCAAAAGAAGGCCATGAACTCAGACTGTTAATTCAAAAGCGTCAAAGGCTGTGTGTGTAGATGGGAGTTTGCAATCACACTCTGCACAGGAATCCCACTTCTCATGGATTGTCCCTGAAGATCAGTCCTGTCTGCTACGTTGTTCAACATAGTCTTTGAAGTTTGCAGTACTTCCCAGAGATTGCACTAATCTATTCTTCCTCCTAAAGAAGTTTCATACAGTCCCACAGTAATACATAAACACTTGTAATACAACGGACTGCTAAAAATACTGCAAATCTCATAAGATTAATGAGGCTTAATTTAGTTCAATAAGGTTTGTTCAGGAAATTGCTATCTGTCACAAATGCGTCTCACTGTGGGGTATGGATCCCTTGCCATCTGCTCTCCTTTGCTGTTGTCTCACAGTGTGTCCTCCTGGGGTATTATGCCTTCTTGAGCTTTCATCCTTTCTCTTGAGGCTTTCACTTTACACCCCATGTCTAAACATCTGTCTAATGTGAGATTGTCTTCCTAGAGCAACCTCTACCACAGGGAGTGATCCCAAGTGCCACAGACTGTCCAGGCCTGAGTTAGGGGGTCTGTCAAATCCCAAAATTGCATGCAGCAGCCAGTGTGTGTAAGGCATTAACATAGGGGTCTATCTCTTCCCCTTCAGATTGGTCTCTATTGAGAATCCTGTGTTTCAGGTCTGTGAACAGCTTGAACCCCTCCTTCCACTGGATTCATTGCTGGGCTAGGTTTGTGTCTGCAAAATCCAGGGCTCCAGGGGTTTTCACACTGAGTTCCCTGGGTCACACTGCCGGCTGCTGCATTGCAGAGAACTCACAGCTCTGAGTTCATGACTCATTACCACCATGTTCCATCAGCAAAGAGTGAAGCTGAATGCAGGTTGAGTTGAACAAGTGGAAGTTTATTACAGTCCTGATTTTTGGGTCTTTTTCTTATATAGGCTCCTAATACCCCCCACCCCCCTGTCCTGATTTTTCACATTTGCTGTCTGGTCATCCTAATTAAACCCTATGCACTCTGTGCATTGGTCTGTCCATGTGGCTGAGTTGTTTCCTGCTATCCTGTCCCCTCAATAACAGTCCCTCCGGAGAAACTGGGCCATCTGACTCCAGTTCCACTGTTCGTAATACAGTTTCCATTTAAATTCTGAGTTCATATCCTTGCTCTGGAGCAGAGACCGTATTTATTTTTCCAAATGCAGGGATAAGGAAAAGAATGATTGCCTGGAAAAAAGTTCTCTTTATTTCAAACATAAAATACAAATATAGTGAATAACATAAACAGATATTAAGAATGAAAGGTTTATATGTATGTATAGAAAATGAGGAGTCTGCCAAACCAACAGAAGCTATTAGATTTGTGAAAAGCTCATAGTGCTTTTTGATTAAACTGACGAGCAAGATTAAGCACAGAAGGAGGAACATAGCAGTGTAGCTTGATAGGAAGTGGACAGAAAGTAGCTCTTCACACTGTCCACAAAATAAATCTTCTGCTTTCATTTTGAAAAGGTTCTTCAATTTAGATCTCATTTTGGAGAGACTGGCTGAAATCAATTTGGAGGCAATTCTGTGAATATAGCCTTGCATTCAAAATCTATTGCTATTTTTCCTGAGCTAATGTTATCAGGTTGGCATCCATTCAGGATGGAGAGAGCAGAAAGGCCCATGGAATGTAATCTCATCCACCTCCAACCTGGGCTCAGCAAAAGGAAGTTCACATTCATTTGTGGGAAGGAGAATTAAATAAAGTAGCAGTAATTCTCCTTAAAAAGCTACTGCATGCACCCCTTTAGAGTGAGTCTAGTGCAAACTGTTAAGCAGCAGCCTGTTCAGCTTTGCCTTTGGCCCATGGGTTTAGTGAAATGAGAGTGTGTGGAATGTGTTTACCGGATAATAGTTATTGTTAAGTAAGTGAACTAACTCTGTTGCCTGGGGAGATTTCAGCAGTTGAGATTGAGTTGGCAGTGGCAGCACTTCCTGGATAGTGTTTGTGTATGCTGGGGGAGATGCCGGCCTCTGAATTTTCAGCTGAAGATCTAGGGAGTGAATGTGGTGAGGAGTGAAGAATGGTGGAGAAGCTGCCCACTCTCCCTGTGGAAACAACTTTTCCTCAGACTGCTACAGCAGCAGCCATAGCCCACTTCCTTCTCACCGCTACCTGTTGCTAGGATGATTGAGGAGGAGGAATGGTGCTGGGATTGGAAACATGGTTTCTTTTGACAAGGGCATGGAGGTGACTCCAGGTTAGAGCATAATAGCAGCATGTTCTGCAGAATGATGTGGTCTAGCATGAAGTAAAGCTGGGCGTACTGCAGGTAGGGGGCAATATTGGCATCTTGAATGAGCAGATACTAGAAATCAGCCTTCTTGTACTCTGTCTAGTATTAGATGTCAGACTGGAAAACTTTCTACAGAGCCACAAAAGGTCATCTAATCATTATGCTATTTAACTCTGTGTGTCCTCTAATCACCTCCTTTGTTTATAATCAGCAATATTTGAACTATTTCTATGCATTGTGCGGACATTTACTTAGACTGTTTTTACCTTCATACTGTAGGAATTCCTGAGTAATCCAGTAAAGTGTGTCCACTTCTCTACTGGGGCATGCACTTTTCTTCTTTATTTTACAGTTTGCACTTTTCAATAAATTATTGGCAAATAACAGCAAGTATTTGTTGCCGTCCGAAGCACACACAAAATAAACACCCACCAGGGCGCAGGGCAGCCAGTGAACCAACACCCCCTCCTCCCGGCACAGGGTGGCTGGTGAACCAAACCTCCCATATTTCCTATGGATGGTGATTCTCTGGGATTTTATTAACCAGGATTAATTTTTTCCCTATCATCCTGAATAATCAAGAATCTACTGTAGCCAAATGCAACATGGAAGGGCTCAGAATTGATGAAAATTTGCAGAATGTTATGAACAATGGGCTGGGTTCAAACCTGCTGTATGCAGGTGCAATTCCTGTGACCACATTGGGTAATTTGGTCTACTAAGCTTTGTTAATAGCAGCTAAAACTCACTAAGGGCCTGATCCTGTGGAGTACAAAGCACTTCCTGCAAAGTGCCAAACATCCTAAACTCCCAATGATCTCAACATTTCAGAGGATCAAGCCCTAACACAGCTTAATTGTTGTAGCCATTTGCAGTATATATAATACTGTGCAATTTGTCAGGGTTTCCTTTGCTTCCGAGAGAGTTTTATTTTTTCTTTTACCTAGGAAGTATTTGTGTATGTATACAGATTGTTATATTCATGGTTTCAAAGTGAAAGGGAAGAGCAATGTATGCTGTCTTGTGTGTTCTTTAATGAAGCCATTGAGGCTCAATAACAATTTGACTTTCCACTCATTCTGATTAATAATAGGTCTTTAAACAATTGCTTTTGTAAAATAGTTTCAGGAATGTTAAATGTTAGATGTAATTCTTCTGTACTTTAACCAAGACATTCTATGTTCTTTCTTTACTGCTTTAAAGGATAGTTGCAACAAGTTTCCAATACTTTCCTGAAACTCAGCTCTCAGTCATCTTAGCATGCTGAGGTATGCAAAGGCTGTACTGTCCGTAGAACAAGTTTCTTAGCTAAAATACTGTTTGTGTACATTAGATACTATTTTAATGCCATTTTAAGAGCAAAATGTATGGTTCATATGTGGTTCATATCAGTGAAGAAGACTGATGTACAACTGAAATATGTGTAATTATTTAGCGGTTCATGCTATTAACTGTAGTGTAGCAACATTCTGACTTTCTGGGATCTTGAAACTTTATACAAAGTAGCCCTGCCCTCATCGTTCCAGTGTTTGTTCCAAGATGCTCTCCTGTTATCATATCAGACAGCTCATTATGTTTTCTACTACACAGAATAAAAATAGGCTTGCCAACTCTGACTGAAGCTATTCCAGGAGATCCCCCCCCCCCCACCAACGTGACATAATGTCATTATTTTAAAATATCCTATTAAAATCTCCTGGATTGCTTTCAACAGTCACCTGGAGATGGATGCCGATTCCAGGAGACTCCTGGCCAATTCTGGAGGGTTGGCAATCCTAAATAAAAGTGAAAAAACTTTTAATAAATCAGCAACTTTGTAAAAAGAAAATATTATAATGTGGTAGGTGGAGGTGTTATGTCATGAGTATAGAGCATTTTGTGTTGATTTTGCTATGTCTCCTAGACTCTCTCTTCCCCCATATGATCTTTCATTTGCATCCTGTTTGGAAGGGGTGGAAGCTAAGCCTGTCCCTTGAACAAGGCATGACCTTTTACAAGACATTTTCTGTTTTAACCATAAATTACTGAGCTCAATAGTTTCCAATTACATGGTGGGGAAGAATAATTTCCTTCATTGCAGGAATCACTGGGTATAATTCTGTGGACTGTGTTACAGGTCAGACTACACAATCCTAGTGGTCTTTTCTGACCTCAGCAGTATGACAATATATTCTTTGTTACAGTGTGCTCTTCCCCCCCCCCCCCCCCCTCCGCCCCATCACCACCACCACCAAATTTACTTTAACAGGCAGCTCTGGAGGAATGTTTATAAAGAGTTTCACTCCTTTCTTTTTGAACTCCTAGAAAAAAAGAACGGTCTTTGTCATGGTTTGAAAATATGAGGGAGAAATAGCAGATTCCCCGTCCAACCCCCATGGAAATGTGTTGTGTTTGTAACAGAATGAAATGTGCTGCTGACTGCTGCTGTAGCATTAGGTTTTCTGAGGATTCCACCCAGACAGTCTGCCCAGTCTTTGGAAATAAAGAATTACAAATGCACTAGGGATGAGAGTTCAAGTTGTCTGATGACTGAGGCAAAATGTACACTGGCCAATGAAAATAAAAGAATTAAACAAAGAAGCCATGTTCAGCATATCTAAAGAACTCTCCTAAGAAAATGGAAGAGGCAGTAGGTGCATGGTGTTGCTCTTTTTCTGTCCTGATCTGTGATGACTGAAACACTGGTCATGACAAATATTAAAATGTTCGCACATGTCCGTGTAAGGGATGCATATGAAGCCAGATGAATTCCATCTCCCTCGTCTGCTTTTCTGCAGGGCCCTTCTCCTATTATTTTTGAGGTCCATAGGTACCACCACAATACCAGCAGGAATCCTGGGCCCCGTTCTATTAGACCTTTTACAAACTAATAATACAAAGGCAGTCCCTTATCCCCACCACCACTAAGGGTTTAGACAATATGAAAGAGGGGAATTAACTGACAAAAGGGGCAGTGGGGAGGAAGATGACAATAGACACAGATGGTTTTTATAGATCAGTAGCCATAATGGTCTTAGTAGTCAGAACTAGTTGCCATCTGTATCAGGGCTTCCTGCTTCTTTATCTCTGGCTTTGGAAGTAGAGACATGTTGATGCTTCTTGGCTGTGTTCCTCTTGTGAAGGAAAGAACAAACCACCAAATGAAATGCTGCCTTTATTTGCCTGAGTTCCTCAAACAGGAGGCCTAAGTCCCAGAGTGAGGGTGGGGAGAAGATGGGGAACTTCTGACTCACGTCACAGGAGCCTAAAAATGGGGCATTTTTCTTAATATTGTAAAGTGCTCTGAGGGGTGTGCAAAAGAATTTTATAGCTTGCAGGAGTGGGTTGGGGGGCTTTATCTTTAGTAGGTACAGGAAGGTTTATCAACAAGAGGGCTAAGGCACTGATGTTTGTCCTCCATATCCCAAGAGTGCCTGCATTTGCCTACCCTGAGCCCACATTAACACACGTCTGTAATCTAAAGGTACAAATGTTAGTACATTTCACAGTATTTTGAGGGTTAAGGGCCAGATCCTCCTCCCACTGAAGTTATTTTTAACTGTGCTTTTAAAAATATTTATATTGACTTTTTCGCTAGCTATTAAATGTTCTTTTGTCTAATTGTAAAATATCTGAATATATCAACCGTAGGAGAGGAAGGAAAATGTACAGCTATCACATTGCCACATTATCTCTTGTATTCTCTTCGTTCATCTTTTCTCCCCAAGTCTAATTCTTACATCTTAACTCATTAAATTTTTTAAAAAGGATGCATGAAGGAAGAAAGACAGACAAAGAGAGGAAGAAACCATCTCTTCTGCTAAAAGTCTGGTACTGAAAAACTGATTATTCTAACATATTGCAATTTATCATGTGATATTTTAGGCCCATAACCTTTTATAATAAATTGATTAACTGAATAGCTGCAGCATTCCATTGTGGGAAAAGTGCAACCTAAAATGTTTTAAAATGTTCAAGAAATACAGCTGTCAGCGATGTGATCAATCTTTCCCTAACTAAAACAGGATCTTATAGAGAGCAACTTGAGTAGCGTGTAGTAACCCTGATAGATATGTATGCATTCTGGCTGAATCTTTGATCCATGGTATGATTTCATTTACTGATAGACTTAGTCACATCCTTGGAGAAACAGGAAATCTAAGCAGTCCATCTGTGAAGCACAAAATTCAGGATTAGGGCCTAACTGGACAATTAAGATATTTGGGCGGCATGTGAGTCTCCTTTGGGGAGGCTATGGAGTACCAGAAGCTCCCTTGAATTGCAGGGGGCCACTGGCACCTAGGCCATGGCCCTGTCCCCCAGAATCCCCACCCCTGCTTGGCCTCTTCCCCCAAGGCTCCGCCCTCACTCTGCTGCAAGCGCCAGCCATCTGCTGTGCCATGGGGCTCCTCACTGTCCCTCCAAAGCCCAGTCCTCGATACTCCCCGAGGCTCCTTACTGCCCCTTCCAACCTCCCTGTGGGCTCCTTACCCCATCCCCCACCCCACGGGTTCCTTACTGCCCCAACTCCCGCCCTCCAGGTTGCTTACTGGTCGCCTGGGCTCCTTGCTGCCCTGACACCCCAGGGCTCCTTACTGCTCCCTCTCCAGGGCTCATTGCTGCCCCACCACAGCCAGCTCCCCCCCCCCCCCCCAGCTCAGTCCTGTCCTTTCCCCCCGATCACACCCCGTGAGGCACTGGGAGGAGGAGGAGAGAGGCCCATGCAGCAGCCGGGGGAGACCAGGAAGCTTGGGAGTGCGGCTACCTGGGGAGTCTGAGTTAAACTGGAGTCTGGAGCTGGCCCTCAGGAGGCAGGAACTCTACTCTGCCTGGCCGAGTGCAGCACCATGGACAGCCCAGTGCTGGGGATAGGCAGGGGGAAGAGGTGAAGTGGTGATTGGAGCCTCAAAGTGGGGACAGAACACAAGCGGGACCACAGTTTGGGCACCAGTGGGCCCCCCCCCCCATGTCTGGGGAGGTTATGGTGTTCCTCATCAGCGCAAAGGCGGCGGCCAGTGGCTTCCAAAAGGAGGAGACCTGCACCACATCCCTTTTTTATTTTGTGGAGACTTAACCTCCACAAATCTCTTATCTGCACCGACGATGCAGATGCAGATGCCCTGGATTATATTGCCTCACCCTTTGTAAGGTTAATAATGTTTGGATTAATGGCCAATTGATCTGACTGTGATAAGGTTTTTCCCCTGGAATCAGGCTACATGGAATTCACACTGTGGAGTTCAATATCATGTGGGGAGTCTCAGGGTGGATGATAAGGACACTCACACCGAGGGCAAAGTAGAACCTTAGATACCTTTATTAAAATAATGGATAAAGTTAGAAACGGTCCAAGCCACATAACTCCAATAGTGTATTATCTTTATCTTATTAGCTGTGGTATCATTCTGCACTTATGCTCGTAGAATTGCATATTCATACCCTTGGTTGAGGATCTGGTGGTAAGAGACAAAAGGACCAGCCGTGTCTCTAGCATGCCACACTGTCGATGGTCAAGTAGTAGAGAAGCAGAAAGCAATGGAAGAGGCCCAGAAAAGAACATCCCCAGACCACATGGTGACTACCTGAGCCTCATCTGCCCATGCTCTGTTCTCCATGCCCATATTCAGCTTTTTTCACCAGTACAATACTGAGGTGTACTTATTTTATAGGTTAACATATTGATGTGTATAACTATCATTTCAACATCACGCCTTGCATAGCGGATTTGCAGTTATTTTTCCATGTTCCTTGATGTAGCGCTTCCTGGTACATTCTAACTTCTACCATTCTAACTCTCCTTAGTTCTGAAAATGTAAAAGTAACCGTTGATCGGGTAACGGTCTACTTAACCACACTTGTGATAACTTATTCTCCAGCTAATATCTTACAAGGAGACTGGCCTGTAGATTTCTTGCATTACAGCTGAATATAATAGAAGGCAAGCCGGAGAATATAATGGACAAACTTGCCCAATGGGCTACAGTGGCCAACACTGGATGACTTTTTCATACACTATTTGGTTTATGAACCAGATCAGTTTCTCCTAGCCAGTAACTTTAAACACCATTTAGTTCTACTATGCACTTATTAAACTTAGAATAGGTCATGGATTTTAAGCAAGCTTGTGGTATAGTGGAGAAAGCTAAATTCAACCCTAGAGTGAACAGTGGAATCTCCATTGATGTCGTGGGAGTTACATCCTCTCACACTAAGACTAAACCTGGTCCTGGATCTTTTTTCTTATTATATTGTAATTGAATCATTCATATGATGAGCATATTAAAATAAGCACATTTATTGTAGATTTATTACAGATTCTATTTGTGAAAGAAACCTAAGCTGGGGGTGCAGGCTCTGGGGCAGGGCCAGGGATGAGTGGTTTCAAGTGCAGGAAGGGTCTCTGGTTGGGGGGAGGGAGTCATGTTTGGGGCAGGAGATTGGGACTTTTTCATACACTATTTGGTTTATGCTGGGGTGCAGGCTTACTTCAGACAGCCCCCGGTCAGCGACACAGTGGGGATGCTAAGGCAGGCTTCTGCCTGTCCTGGTACCGCGGACTGCGCTGCACCTTGGAAGTGGTCAGCAGCAGGTCCGTCTCCTAGATGGAGGCATGCAAGTGGCTCTGTGCAGCTGTTACCTGCAGGCATCACCCCCCTTCCCAGCTCCCATTGGCCAGGAACCAGCCAGTGGGATTGTGGGGCCAGTGCTTGGGGCGGAGGCAGTGCATGGGAGCCCTGTGGTCCCTCTGCCTAGTAGCTTGACCTGCTGCTGACTGCTTCCGGGGCACAACATTGTGTTAGAACAGGTAGGGATTAGCCTGCCTTAGCCAGGCAGCCCCGCCGATGGGAATTTTAATAGCCCAGTCAGCAACGCTGACCAGAGCCACTGTGACCAATGCCTTACATTCCACGACCCAGTATTGGCTTGCGACTCGCAGTTTGAAAACCACTACCATAGAGAGTCAGTGGCTGAGTGAGAATAGACTCCAGGAGTCCTGACTCTCTGCTGTACCATACCCACTAGACAAAACTACATGCCACCTGACAGGTAATTTATAGTTTTCATTTTCAATCCATCCTTTTGTCTGTGATTTCCGTTTTGCAGTTCAGCAGGAAAATGTAAATGCTCATTTATCTAAATAAATAAGCAAACAAATCCTTATTTAGTAATGGCAACCTAAAATTCCTTCCCCACTAAGAGTGAGTCTGAATGGGACAAATTTCTTTGTGACATGTAATCATCAAGATACGGACACACCTTGTTGTCCTAGTCACATAGTATGTTTAATGAGAAACTACTGACGTTCTGTTCCACTGAGCATTATGTTCTTTCATACAGATGAATGTAGAAGGTTGTGATGGGTCTGTAACAGCTAAATTAAATGCCAGCTCTGAATCCAAACTGCAGTGTTTATCATCTGAACATTTTCATGCCTTGGTGATTTGAAATCCAAATCACAGCCTTGCTAAATTTTAGGGTGTTGGCATACAGAGTTCAGACTTGGTTCTTTAGTATGCAGGCATCACAGGGACTCCTGTAGTTTAACATTGTGAGATTTACTTCTAAAGCACGGGTTAATACTTTGATAAGTGTAAATGATATTGCGTATATGCCCCAAATTTGCAATGCTCACGTACTGAGTACTGAATGATATTTCTGAAAATTGACAAGTAGCACTGTTAATTTTTTTATGAGTTTTTATAACCTTTCAAAGTGACCCTTTCTGACATTTTGGTGACTCTAATCTTTTTTCTGATCACTCTAGGAGATAAATTCCTAATGTTTAAGCTTTGATAATTAGCTCACTTGTAGACTGGAAAATGCTCTTTAAATTTGCTAATCTGAAACTTTTTAACATCTTAGTCATAAACATCTCTATGTTTATGAGTTTTTGTCACCAAACTGGTTTATCATCCAAAATTTTAGTTGACAAAATGACTTCCAAATATTCAGATGATGAGTGGTCTATACTCTATAGGATGTTTAGGATCTATAATGTGCCTGATCTTCAGCTCGTGTAAATCAAAGTGAATGGAGCTATGTCAGTTTGAAAAGCTAAGGATCTGAGCCTTAGTGCCTGTATCTTACAGAGGGACGGCAGGATCCAAAGAGCTCATACTGTCTGTTGATACTACTGAGTGTAAATAGGGTCTGGAGTTAGGATAGGGAGTCATTAATTTGGGTCCATGCCTGTCCTTAGAGTTATAACATCACAAGGTGAGGCGGAGGTTTTTCTGGCACCCCAGAGCTGGAGAACTAGTAGATGAATAATTCATTAGATCCCTTACACCTTCATCTATCATCTATCACATATTTTCATATGTATGTGTGTGTATATATGTGTATATGTAGATATAGATGTGTGTGTATATATATGTGTGGGGGGTGTATATATACACATGTATACATAATATGTATGTATGTGTATGTTTGTGCAGGTGGTGCCAGTGACTAAACCATACTCTAGATATATATATCCTACCCTCTCCTGTATGGTTTAGTCACCGGCACCGCCTGCATACACTCATACACATACACTCAAGCCAAAACCCATAAATCTAATAAATGCCACCCATCTGGTGATGTCAGCAGGGCTCCGCAGGTACTGAAGGTGGTACCCTGTGCTGTTGCCTTTCCTAGACCACTCCCAGAGAGGAGGCCCCAGTGTCCAACATGCTTGACATCAGTTAAAATGCAAAGGGCTCTAGAGGGACAGTGCTGCTCTATAGTGTTTCCTAGCGAGGAACCAACCCTCTGACTGAGACTCCCTGCCTCTTGCTGCTCTGGCACCATTGTTGCTGTTCTCTGCCTCCTAGGGAGAGCTGGGCCTTGCATAGGCTGCTTCTGGGAATGGAAGGCTACTGCCTTAGTTGGTTGGGAGTAGACATGGTGTGGGAATCCTCTGTGGGACTGGGCATCAGGAGGGACTTCTCTGGCTGGTTCAAGTGGCTCCATCACTCCTCATAGTTCTTCCTATTTTTAAAAGGACATCATTATGCATATAATGAACTGTGATAAGATGTTCATTATTTTATTTTTCACTTGTATTTCTACATTGTCCTGGTGAGTAAATTAATTTTTAAAAGGCTGTCACCCTTTTGTGAATGTGTCAAAAAAGAGAAACTATACAACACTGCGCCACAATCCTTTAGTTTACTTTCAATTGAAATAAAATAAAACTATGTTCAGTATACTTTTCTAATAGTATTTTTCCATGCAAACAGATACTCTAGTTACAACAGAGAGGTCATGAGATCTGTAATGGGTGAGGAATACAGACACACAGTTGCAAATAGGAAGGGAGATAGGACATGAAGTAAATTCTCTCTGAAGAGGTGGTTCAAACATTATGGAAAAAGTTTGGGATCTCATTTTCTGTCAACAAAATGGGAGCAGGATTGGGGTTGTCCTACTAAGTTGCAATATCCTATGGAATTCATTCCAATATTACCTAAAGCACTTTGCCCTATGCCTTATTTTTATAATTCTGGGTGTATGCATGTAGGTGTATCAGTTTTAAATGATCATTAGATTATTGTAAACTAACTTTTCTTTGAAACGAATAAACACCTTTTTTCCCCCTTATATTAGTGACTATCACATGAGTTCGACAAGGATAATGGATACTAAATTGCGAGAAGCTGAAGGATGTGGTGAGGACAATTCAGGTAGCGTACCTATTTTCCATGTGTATATGAAAAGTATTTATTTACTGTTAAGAATTCTTGAGTTTCAGTATCATTTGTGCTTCTCACAGTAGTGATTCTGTTTATTTAGGGAATGCATTTGTGCTCTCTCTGAGTTATAATTTTGGGACATTTTCAGATGCTAAATTAAATTAAAACATTTTCTTAAGGTGAAATTCAGGTGTGGTATAAGTGGCATAATTCTTTTCACTTCAGTTGACTTTCATCATGTCTGATTTTTTGACCCTTTGTCTCTGGTGACTTTATTATAATCTCTGCTATTTGAAATATGTACCAATCCTGTATTAGTTTTCATGATGTCCCTGGAAAACATCTCTGTGAGTGTTTGGGTTTTTGTTGTTGTTGGGTTGCTTTGGGTAAAACTCTAATTGTTATCACGAGAAGACTGCAACTATCCCTATTTAAGCTCCTTCCTCTCTGAGTAGCACAGCATCACATTTCAAGAATATTGCTTGTCTCCTATTTTAATATTCTGAGAAACAATGAGTTACATAATTACCATTTAAAATATTCAGGATTCATTATTAAACTGATATTATTAAAAGCATGACCCTCCTGACACTGCATTTTCCGCCTAAATGTGATATTTTTGTATTTAAATTAGTTTTGCCATTTGGAAACAAAACTGTTCAGATCTTAACTGTTTAGTTTGCTAAATAACAACACTGAGTTTCCAAACCATAATTTCATCTCTGCATCCCAGTCAGTTAACACAGTGGTTTTTCTTCATAGTCTAATTATATTAAATCTTATCTGAAGAGGCAGGTAGAAACAGTATTAGAAAAGATCTGATTTCATGTATTATAGGTTATATCTAACATGCCATAGGCATCACAACACATTCTGCCCACTAATAGTAATGATAATAATACCTTGCAATCAATTTAGGCTTGAGAGACCTGTTAATACAAAAACCACAAACCACAGTGGGCCAGGTTGCTTCTCTCAAGAAAAACTTATTGTGAAGAAATCCAATGCAATTTCAATTAGAATTATGACTCTTTTCTTCGAATTTTAAATCTATCTATACAAATAATAATATATATATTGTATACAATTATGTATAATTAAAATATATAAAGTAAAATACATGCAATAAATGTATATATAATTATATGATATATTATAGACTCTCCTTAATATTTCTTTATTTAGGAAAGAAAAAGTCAAAGTTCAAATCTTTCAAAAAGTTCTTTGGGAAAAGGAAAAGGAAAGAGACTTTACCATGTTCAGGGAGCATCACTCTGAAACCATGCCAGTCAGCTAGTGATGTCACAGCCCCAGAGTCCATGCACGTTGACTATGATTCGGAAGATGAACTTGAGTAAGTCTTACTTTTATTCACACAAAAAAATGAATTGCTTTTCCAAAAGACAGAATGATGTTCATGGATTAAATATCCGAGTGCTTACCTCCAACTGTTACGCAAAAAGCCACATTCTAGGGCACCTCACTTTCTTTAGGAAAATACTGATTGAAATGGGGAAATTGCAAGTAAATATGATCTAGGTGCAACAGTTACTAATATCTCAACTGAGGAGAAATGAACTTAATAATGAAGTTTTCAGAAGTGCCTACGTGTCTTAGGCTCCCAAGTCCCATTTTCAAAACTGAATCTCAGGAATTTAGGAACCTCAATCTTATTGAAAGTCAATGGCATTTCAGTTCCAATGGAACAGATTTGCAAAGGTATTTGTGTTCTTCAAGATAGAGACAGGCACCTAATGGAATTTTCAGAAGTATCTAAACAGGTTAGGCATCTAAATACCGTTGAAACTAATGAGAGCTAGGTGCCTAATATGCCTACGCACTTCCGAAAATCTCACTAGGGCTTCTTTCCGTATCTTTAGGAATGTAAACATTGTTGAAAATCTGATCCCAAGTCTGTTTTGAAAATTGGACGTAGACTCCTAAATCACTTGGGCGCTTTTGAAAAGTTTTCCCTAATTTTTAATCTGCAACATGTAAACCATATGAGGTATATGATGTACAATTAAAACATCTGATTTAATAAACAGAGGAAAAGGCCCATTATTCATTGCAATGCACTGCCTTGAGTAGGGTTGGCTACTCAGAAAGTTTTTGTTTTTGTTTTAAAAGTTTTTGTATTTCCTCATGAACAGGATTCTGGTTATTCCAGAGATTACATAGCAGAGGAACAGAGATGCTATTTTTGCAAGTGTGGATAGGTGCTGGAGATTGAACCTTCAAAAATGTACTGCCCATTAAAGTGACATTAGACAGTATTGCCACTAGGCAGCGCCATACAACCAAATAATCTGGTAATAAAAAAAATGGCATTTTGTAGTATTGGCAGTAATAGCATTACTCCTGTTTGGTCTTTAATATGAACGTCTGGGTGTTACCCCAGAGTAGGTACAGCAGAGTTGTTGCATTCTTGCTCAACAAAAATCCTTAAGAGCAGTAATGGTCAGACCTTCCCTACTTTCTCTGTAACTCATGCCACAATTTGTGTCTAGTCCTCTGACCTTGTTCACATCATCTGTTTTTGCTAAATTGTTTTTTATTCTTTTTTATGTAAAAACAAAGGCAATAAAATACTCTGAAAGAGAGGAAAATGTATTCTCTCACACAATTTGTTGGAACATTTGTAAACCTCTGACTCCCATCTAGAAGATTTAAATGTCCAGAAAGAAGATGGAGCAATTAGAAAATAAGGATGCATGTGCTCATACAACATTGCTTCTCCAGTTGTTCTTTTAGTTTGTAAAATATAGGTGCATAAAGGAGCTGTAACGCCCCTGACTGGCACTTACTTAGCAAATTGCTATAGATCGCTTTCTGACCTTCGCTGCATTACAGAGATCACATTTTCACTTAGCTAAACTGTTCTTGTAATGTCTCTAATGCATTGGGCACAAGCAGCAGACTTTCCTTCCTCTTGCAGCTAAAATACAGATTATCTCTTTCCACCTATTGTTTTATCAAACATATTTATAGCTACCACTGCAAGGAAAATTTCATTCTTCATTCAGGTTTGTGTTCCCTCATGTTCCTCTGGCTGTATCACAGTTTCAGGGCTACACAATTTTTTTCTGATTTTTTTATTTACTGGTAATAGTCGTTTTTTTATAATCTCTTCAAGATTCCAATGCCATAGAACGGGGGTTCCCAAACTTGTTCTGCGGCTTGGCCATGGTAAGCCCCTGGCTGGCCGCAAGATGTTTTGTTTACCCGAGTGGCTGTAGGTTCGGCCGCTTGCAGCTCCCACTGGCCGCAATTCACCATTCCCGGCCAATGGGAGCTGTAGGAAGAGCGCAGGCCAGGCCACCGCTTCCTCGCATCTCTTTTACAAGCCCACAAGCAGTGTCCATGAAAACTGTAGTCCACAAGTGTCACTGAGACTAGCAGAATTGCGTTCATAGGTTCCAGTATTGCAATTGGCTCTGCACAGGTGAGTCTATCCACATGGAGTCCTACTGAAGTCAGTGGGACTCCATATAATTAGAAGTGTCCATTCTCACAGATCCACTTGCAGGATCCAGGCCATAATGTCCAGGGCTCAGATTTCCCCTCCCCCCGTCTCCTCCCCCCAATAAAAATTGCCCCGCCATCTCCACACAGAATTATCAGCCTTAACCTGACAGAGCCTAGGGCAGGGGTCGGCAACCTTTCAAAAGTGGTGTGCCAAGTCTTCATTTATTCATTTAAGGTTTCGCGTGCCAATAATACATTTTAACGTTTTTAGAAGGTTTCTTTCTATAAGTCTATAATATAGAACTAAATTGTTGCTGTAGTAAAGTAAATAAGGTTTTTAAAATGTTTAAGAAGCTTCATTTAAAATTAAATTAAAATATAAAGCCCCCCCGAACCGGTGGCCAGGACCGGGCAGTCTGAGTGCCACTGAAAATCAACTCACATGCTGCCTTTGGCGAGTGTGCCATAGGTTGCCTACCCCTGTCCTAGGGGATCCATAGGAGTCTATAAGCAGGTCCCATATAGCTGATGTAGCAGCCCTCCTCCCACCCCCACCGCACCCCTCACAACTGTAGTTGTGTCACCAAGATTCCCTTCTTTTCTCTGCTGCCCCCCATGGCATGGCTTTCCCCAGAAGGAAGCAGATCATTGAAAATGTTAGTACAGGCTGGTGGAAAGGCAATCTACATGGAGAACCTTATTGGGACTCAGGTGTGCAAAAAGGGAATAAGTAGTGCACACAGATGTGTGTAAAAATGATTTATGGAGAAACCTTATCATTTTAATAGAGAAGAAACTGGGAGAGTCCCATAGAGGCTAGTCTAAAAATACTTAAAATTTAATAGAGGACAATATCCTTTCCATAGTTTGTTTTTTTTCTTTTGTTCGGAATCCAATTTCATTCTATAGGAGGGATATAATTCTTTATAAAATGTAGGATTCTTAAAGAAAAACCCACTATAGAAATTATAATTATCTATTAAATTCTGTAGGGTTTCACTTCCAGGATGTCTCTCTCTTTGCCCGTGTCACGTTACTGGAATAATTGGGTACCATATAGATCATTGGGGTACCAAATATTATGTGAAGGGGTCATAACAGGTGTCTATGACCAGGTTATGGAGGGCAGATTATGAATATGCCATTGATGTGTGTGTATCTTTGTACTTCAAGCTTATGCTGGGTTTCTGGGTGGAATCTCAGGCAAGCTGGTGTTAACTTGAATGGCCTGCCTGATGGCCCATTAAGGGGCCATTAACTGCACAATGAACTCTGTCCACACCCGAGGAGCCTCACCAGGAATGGGACATGCCTGGGCAAAAACTGAGTCATTGAGAGTCTGGGAATCGGACAATGTGGCTGTGGACCTGCAGTTTGCAACCAGACTCTGCATAAGGAGGAGGAGGGTCTTCACCCACAGGAGGAAGTCTCTAAAGCCTGGAAGAACGTCCTCCATTTTTGTCTTCTACCTTCAGCCTGCAGCCTGTCTTGCTTCCAGCTCTGAATGGATTTTGCTACACAGGTGAACTCTGGACTAAGGTGCTGACCCATTCCTAAATGGGATGCTTTCTAAAGACTTTGATTTGAACCTGCAGTTACTCTACCTTTGCTGCAAGCCTGAACCAAGATATTTGCCATTACTGCATGTAATTGATTTCTTTTAACCTTTCCTAACCCTCACCTATATCATTTTCCTTGTATAATAAACCTTTAGATTTTAGATTCTAAAGGATTGGCAACAGTGTGATTTGTGGGAAGATCTGATTTGTATATTGACCTGGGTCTGGGGCCTGATTCTTTGGAATTGGGGAGAACCATTTTCTTTATTTGAGGTATTGGTTTTCATAACCATTGGTCCCCAGGACAGGTGGCTGCTGGTGGTGATACTGGGAATCTGGAGTGTCTTAAGGGAATTGCTTGTGTGACTTGTGGTTAGCCAGTGGGGTGAAACCAAAGTCTTTTCTGTTTGGCTGGTTTGGTTTGCCTTAGTGTGAAAAAAACCCCAGCTTTGGGCTGTAGTTGCCCCTTTGGAAGCAATCTGTCCTGATCTGACACTCACAGTTGGATCCCACCAGGAACAGCACCGTCATAGCCCGTCACCCCCCAGCTGGGGTATGGGCCACCAACTGGTGTTGGTGTTTCAGTAGTAATTGGTTCCCTTTATGGGATGGAGTTGCTAGCCCCACGCCCATGTTAAGCCTACAGCACCTGGTATTCCCAGGAGGTCTCCCATCCAAGTACTAGCCAGGCCCGACCCTGCTTAGCTTCCGAGATCAGACGGGATCGGGTGTGTTCAGGGTGGTTTAGCCATATTTTCCAGGATGTAGTAGTCTGTTTTATCAGCATTACAGATGTCACTGCTTTCAATTTGTTTTCTTTTTAAGGTACTACACAGGTTTATTTGAATGTTGTGATCATTGTTTTCAATCAGCAGTTTAGAATTTCAGGCCTAAGAAATGATATGCAACATTTATCTGATATCTCCATTTACAAGATCCTCTTTAGTTAATCTAAGAATGAAGTATCCGGTAAAAGGATTAAACAACAAGCGTATACATGTTCACTAACTTATTATATTATCCTAGGCCCCAAACAGGGATTATGGGAAGCAGAGCTTTATCACATGACAGCATTTTCATTCCTGAGCCTGCGCAAGAGCCTACTAGGCCCGTTCGAGTGTTTTCTCAGGAAAATGTTTCCGATCGGATTAGAGCTTTGCAGGTAACACAAGACGTTCTTTTCAAACATTAGAAACTGAGTTTCTTTCAAACTTTCGACTTTTTAGAATTGTCTATAACTGAATACTTGGTTTCTGCTAAATAACAATAACTACATTACGCCGCAGTGGTTCTCAAACTGGGTCCTGACTCTCTTTGAATGGGGTCACCAGAGCTGGCTGAGACTTACTGGGACCCAGGGCTGAAGTCCAAACCCCTCTGACCAGGGCTGAAGCCAGAGCACAAGGGCTTCAGCCCTGGGCAGCAGGGCTCAGGTTACAGGCCCCCTGACGAGGGGCTGAAGTCCTTGAGTTTCAGCTTTGGGCCCCCTGAGCAGTGGGGCTCAGAATTTGTCCTCCACCCCCTAGGGCAGTGGGGCTAGGGCGGGCTCAGGCTTCAGTCCCCCCTCCGGGGATCGTGTAGTAATTTTTGTTGTGAGGAGGGGGTCGCGGTGCAATGAAGTTAGAGAAACCCTGCATTAGTGCATAATTTGTTAATCTGACACATTTCTAGATCTTGATTCAATCTAAATTATAATGGTAAAATAGATGAGCTGTTTGGTACCCAGGGAGAATCTGAAATGGAGGTGCTCTGTGCTCTGGCTCATTACATTGTATCTTGTTGTGTGGAGTTAAAATCAAAATAAATCATTGGAGTGGACAGAGTCAGAAAACGTGGGGAAAAAACCCCATTCAAATGTACTTCCATGTCATATTGTAGCTGAAACTCCAACATAGCATGAAACTGGGGCCTCCACCTCCATTTGGAATTCATGCAAAGCGTATGGATGATGCTGGGACTAGTTCTGAAGATGATGGGTTACCCAGAAGTCCTCCAGAAATATCTTTGCTACATGAAATTCTAAGTTCCAGCACAGCAACAAGGGTGAGTAGATTGTGATATTGACAATATCAACACTTACTGGACCAGACTTTCCTATTTGAGTATCCTTTTTGTATGTGAAAGGACAGGAAAAATGACTTAGTTTACTTAGTTTGCTGTTCTTCATCAAATTTGCTCTCGCTTCATCAGAACTGGTTGGATTTTGTCAAACAGCTATGCATAAAACCATATGGGTGATAGGTTGTCAGCTGCAGTAGCTCTTGGAGGAATGTTTGGTGTCCCTCTTCTCTTTTGATTGTAGTTATGTGCCAGTTATGTCTATTGGGTTATTGTAGTCAGCCACTATAGTAATTCAGAGAGAGGGAAAGAGAGAAGTGAGTTTTCAAGAATTACAAAACAGCCAGGAAATAAAAAAGGACTGAAAAAATTGTAGGCTGTTTGGAATCAGTCAATAAAAGTAGAGTTCTCTCACTCTTAACACTGTGTCCTCCAGCACGGGAAGAAGAAACTTCAAGAACTTATAATTATTTTAAAATGTAATTTTTCTATGCAGTATTTAATGAAGCCTTCATTCTTTTCCTGCATTTCTTGTGCTTTATGTTTACAAGGTCATCACTAATTCTTAGAACTTGGTAGCAGTACTGGATGGTAGCGTAGATTGTGTGTGTGTGTGTACATGTTTTCTGTTAGTAACCATCTCATTTGTCATCTTTTACTGACTCTCTTCCTCATTCCATCCCGCAGTTCTCTGACTCTCACAAGCACCCTAGCTCTTTGAGTTTAGCTGGAACAGGCAGTGAAGAAGAAGAACAGGTAACTTCCACCAAATATATTAAGACGCAAGCAACATATATATTAGTCTTTTAAGGAAATATAAGGCATAAACATCTGTGTGCTGCAAGAACAGCCTTTTGTATATGTTCTACGTTTGCTTTTTTGAATGCTTGTCTTGTTAACATAAAAAGTTACAATTTTTTATCAACAGAATTCTCTAATGCCAATTAATTCTTTATGATGATGATGATAAAAAGTGAAAAAGGGAACAAATAAGTGCATTTGAACACCTAAAATGCAGGAATTCTGCAGGGGATTTAACAAAATTCCCGACTGCCCAAATCTATGGAGTTAGTTCATGTGAGAGATATTTCTCCCCCCACTCTAAATTCTAGGGTAAAAATGTGGGGATCTCTCATGCAAGACAATCAAACTCCAAGCTTATCTACCAGCTTAGGTTAAATCTTTTCCCCCAAAACCCAAACTTCTCCAGTTGGAGCTTGGGACCCGCTGCCACCATTAATGTGATTATTCCAAAATCATGGAGTGGGGCACATTAAAACCCTCGAGAGTAACACCCCCTCCCTCCTTGCCACCTGAGAGAGATAAAGAACACAGACTCCGCTCCACCTCCCTCCTCCTCGCTACCTAGGAGAGATTCAAGTACACAGACCCTTACTAGCCATAAGCTGGGCCCGATCCAAAGCTAGGGCAACTCCAAGGGAAATAACCAGACCCTTCTTATAACAAAGAAAAGTTTATTAAAGAAAAGAGAAAAAGCATACAACTTAAACAGACTTTACAGATACTCAATTCTAGTCTTAACTCCTCCTTAACCCCTCCCTAGGATTTCTCCCCCTGATGAGATTAAGGACACCACAGATCAATCACAAGCTTATACAATTACAATGTCACTTACTGTCAAGCTGACTTAGAAACTTATTCAAAGATGAATAGGAAGGTGATTCAATTCTCCAAAGCTGGAGAGAAGATGGAGAGAGACCGATAGCCCAGGAAGAAGTGAAACCTAAACTCCTTTGTCTTGAGGAATTCAAACTTTTGCGTCATCCCCTCTCCTGTTCAGGTTAACCCTTTATAGGCAAAACAGTAATTCTAAGGCACTTCATACTTATGACAGTCATGATTTATTGGTAACTCCTGGGCCTGAATTTTGGACCATGGCTTTCCACTTTTTATTCTTAATGATCTTGTATGTTGTGAAGGCTATTTGTTTTTTTAAATTCCTCATGCTGCAATACTGAGGGATAATAATAGTAGTGGTAATAATGATGATAATAATCATTAAAGACCCCTCCTGGTATATCACCCATCTCAAAATCTCAAAGCACTTTACGAACATGAATTAATTTAGCCTTCAAACACATAGATAAACTTAGTCTGAGTCATTATCCCCATTTTACAGATGAGGAAATTGAGGCACAGAAAGCTAAATGAGCTGCCCAAACGGAGGAAGTCTGTTGCACAGCCATGAATAAAACCCAGATTCTCTGAGTCCCAGTCCCTTGACTACAAAACCACCCCATCCTCTTACATTGGTGCAGTAACACTTAGCCTGGTAATAGTGATTAGCCTGGGTTCATTCTTTAGTCAGTATCTCCCTACCTGACACAGCATGGCTGGGAATTCTTCTGTGGCGACGTCTGCAGTCCTCGAGGAAAAGTGAATGGATGCCTCTCTTCAGTCAGCACTAAATCATTCTGGCTGATTGAAAAGTGGTTTTGACAAGTTCTGAAGAGTCAGTTAGTCCGCCTCAGCTGCATTATGGTGGATGCAATGTGTGTGTGTGTGGGGAGGGATAGGGTAAGCGAGGAGAATTTTTGAGATATGGGGGAGGGAACTGCAAAGGAAAAATAAAAAAGCTGGCCAGTTCTAAATGGACAGTTACATGATGATCATGCAAAATATACTTTTAAATCCCGTTGAGATGACACAGACTGCTGGCATCTTTTCCTCTTCACTGTATATTTCATATAAAACTGTCTGAAATGCTGCTTGTTACTGAGCAAAGTGAAATTTTAACCCATTTAAAAAAAAAGGAAATAACCCTTTTTTCTTCTGAAAACAGGTGTAAATACTTGTGTGTTTTGGCCAATTCAGGATACACCCAGAAAGTGGCACAGTGCGAATGCATTCCCACCAGTGCAGGCTTTAGCTACAGCTTCTAACAGCTCAGGCTTCTTTAGGAGAGAGGAGGAGACACATCACCCCAGTGACAGCGCAAGACCTCCTGCTTGGGCCATGGGAGGGCACATGCGGGGCAGCATGACCTGCTACACCTTGAAAAAGATGTAGCCAGAGTCGTTCTCTCCCCACCCACAACAGCACAGCTTTGTTGGTTTGAAGAGGGAAGTTGGTGTTGTGGCCTTACCTCCACTGGATACTCCCCCTCTGGGGCCAACTCCCTGCAATGGCCACGCGCCCTGTTCTCACCAGTGCACCCAGCTGAATGATGATCCCCTGCCAGTGTGCGCTGCTTGGGAAGGGCTTTCTCAACCTTCTCTCCTTCTTATTATACACCCAGACAAGGCCAGCCGTAACCGGACATACGATCTCTGCAGCAAAATTGAATTAAATTTCAATTTAAGTGAAGCAACAGAAACGGTGTTCTTTAGTTTTCTAATCTAATGAGCAGTGTTAGTATTACCTAAGTATTACCTATTACATAAGTGTTAGTATCTCCAAGTGATCAAGAAGAAAGGGGTGGGGAGGGTGGGCATCGGGCATTCATGTCAGTCCTTCAGGCGAGCAAGTGCTGGGCCTTTATCAAGGAGCTGAAATATCGATGTATTCACTGTAAGGTACTAATATGTACTGTACCCATGTATCATTGTTATACATTAGTCATGTTTGAATAGCAAATTGCAGATATCGTAGAGAAAACTTCAGTCCAGATTAGTTAAAACACCCCTTAGCTGGCATGTTTGAGTTATCCACCCTCCCCCCTTTTAAAAAAAATATGGAATGATTGGAGAGATCCAGCTTTCACTGAAGTCTGGGGGGGGGGAGGGGTTCCATTGATTTCAACAGGAGCAGGAATAGATCCTTTATATATTAAAAAAATACCTGTTTGGCTGCCATGCGTAAAGCAGTTTTTTGTCACATTGGATACAAATGTTGATTTTTCTCCATAAGCAAAATAAATATTTCACGGCTCTTCTTTGAGAGCAAATATATATATCTGTCAGCAGCCCAACAAACTTGGGTAGCAGCACAAAGCACAATGCAGTAAGGGAATATATTTCAGTTTCAAGCTGCCACAGGGCTGCTATAAGCAGTGATAAGAGATCATTTTAAAGTTATGGCTGATACCTTGGCAATATCCTTTTTAACATTTTTATTTTGAAGAATTTAATTCTTGAAAGAGAAAAATTACTTTTAAAAATACATTTTGTTAGATGATCCTAATTTCATACCTGAGTGGGAATTGAGAATTATGCATAAACCTTGGGATTTACACATTAAATTTATGGCCGTCTGAAAAGTTGAACTCCTCTAGCAGGAAAGTACCAGATCCTAAAGATACCAAGAGTATTATTTCTGGATAGATTGTTGTATTGGTTGGAAGTTTCAGGCTGCAAGCAGGCCAGGATATTTTATTTTGGGGTGGGGTGGAGGGGAATGAAATATTCCATTTTGGGTAAAAACTTTGCAGATTTTCCAAATGGAAATAAACTGAAAAAAGGCACAATAGGTTAAATATTGGGGACACTAACCTTTGACATTGTTTTCTTAAAGAGGGGGTTGTAGGATTGGAAGGGGACTTGGCCCTGTATGACTGGAAGGCAGAAGGGTTCTAGCCCCATAAGTTTGTGGGTAGGAGTCAGAAAGGGAGCTGCCCCAGGAGGATTGGCCTTTGTAAGTTTTTCCTATTTTCCTTTCTCAGATGTGTTGACACTTTTTTCGTTTGTTTGAGGTCTGCTATGGGTGACCCATTCTTTCCCAATAGACTGGGTATTACAATCTTCTAGCTGTTAAAATGCAAAACTGCTATCTCAGTTGTCCTGGAATTACTAGCTTTTGCACATGAAATAAAAGTTAAAAAAAACAAAAACAAAAAAAACCAGTAAAGAGTTTTCTCTGTAAAATTCCTATTTTCATTGCTTGGTTTAATTGTTTGATGCTCTCTTTGGGATTTTTTTTTTTTTAGGTCACATCAGGTCCGTATTCTAGGCCCCGCTCTACGGAAGGCCAACTATTCCCTCGGCATGCAAGTGCTAAAACTATATCTCCCCGAACATCTGACAGCAGCATCTCGCCTGCACCTGATTTTGACACTCCGCCTGAATTCTCCACTTGCTTAGACAATTCTGCTGCTAAACACAAGCTTTTAATAAAACCACGGAACCAGAGATCTAGTAAAATGAGAAGACTTCCTTCGGTAATTATAAAAATAAACAGAACTCAGCACTGACTTTAAACTACACATTCTTACTTGACTTGCCATTCGTATTTCAGCCTCTATAAGCATTTATGAAATAGTGCCAGAGCTTTGAGTGGATATTTCATTGGTTTCTAATCACTAATGTTTAATAAGCATTGTGTATGCATCTGGAATAGAGCCCCTAAAAGCAACATATAAGCTGCACACTGCGAGAGGGGATTACTTGTTAGTTCTCTTGATATAAGAATTTATAGCTGCATTTCATTTCTTCTTAAAGTTACCATGATGTGTTAGTTCAGTGTTTAACTGTGATGATAAAGTTGAGGCTTTACTAGCTGTGGCAGGGTGCTGGCCAGGAGGGCCTGAGCCAGCCCTGCCGCCCCTTTAAGAGGGAGAAAAAGCCCTCTGCAAACCTCCCTCGCAGGAAGGCTAATTAGCCATCTGGCCTGCAGGGCAATCAATTGCATGAGTTGCACCTGGCAGCCTCCTCTGGGGGATATAAGGCTGCCAGGAAGGAAGCCCAGGGCGGTGGTGGTGGTGGTATGAGCTATCAAGAGCTGTGTGTTGTGTATGAGCTATCAAGAGCTGTGTGTTGTGTATGAGCTATCAAGAGCTGAGTGTGTGTTTGAGCTATCAAGAGCTGTGTGTGTATATGAGCTATCAAGAGCTGTGTGTGTTTGTATGAGCTATCAAGAGCTGTGTGTATTTGTATCACTGTTAGCTGGACTACATAGAGTCCATAGAGCTGGATATTAATGAGCTGTTGAGCTGGATATTAATGAGCTGTTGAGCTGGATATTAATGAACTGTTTTAACCTGTATATATTGGTGGTGGGGTCCTGCACTGTAAATTAAAGGGCACTGTTGGAGCAAAAAAGGGTTTCCTGCCTGTGTTCCTGAGGGGGGTGAGAGAGCGGTCTGTCACATAGCATTTGTTACTCATTTTTTAAAAACCAGAGCATAACTTGAAAGTAACATATTTTTGTAGATGGAAATTTGGTCTGTCAAATCTGACCCTTAGAAAGGATTTTGTTATTGGGCTTTAAAAAAAATCCCCAAGGCAACTGGGACATTTTTAACTTTAGAAAGGCACATAAATAAGAGATCACATGGCCTATATGTTGGAGCCAAGTTCTGCTTCCTGGGAACATTGTGCATTCTAATCCCCTTTGCACACCATCCAATCACTTTTCCCTTATGTGGCTTCACCAGCGAAGGTGGAAAATTGAGCAAAAAATATGCCCTCACAAAAAAAAACTTTTTTTGTATCTCAGTTTCTGAGTAAAAAAGACAGCCAGTTTAGAACATATTTTTCTGACTCTGTCTCAAATCTTGATATTTTTTTTAATTAAAATTGTACAGGCCCTAATACGTTATTTGCATTAGTGTGTCTGGATATTCTGAACCTTTTTTAAAAAAAAAGTAGATTGTCTTGTTTAAAGACATAAATACTGTATCATTTCCCCCCAACTAAAATGTCAAGAGGACTTGTTTTTTCAAAATGAGTGAGCAACTTTTGTGCTTCAGAAAGCAGTCCTGAGCTATGCATAGTGACAATGCAGGCTGTAGCAGAGACGCATGAAAAGCAGCAGCGAAAAGGGCTATCTAATCCAGGCCTGCACAACATGCGGCCCGGGGGCCACATGCGACCCGCACTGGCTCACTGTGCGGCCCGTGGGGGGTGAGTAGGGGTGGGGCAAGCCGGGTAGGGGGGTGGGGAAGCAGATGGGGGCGGAGCAAGGGCGGGGCTTTTTGGCCCACAGCTAGCTTTTTGCAGTAATACGGCCCTCGCTGCTTTCGAGTTGTGCAGACCTGATCTAATCCATTCATTTGTGCCAGAGTGTCGCCAAAGTATATTCGCTATTGCTTTGTCCAGTCCTGTCTTAAATAGCCAAAGTACTGGAGGAGCCTCCATGATTTCCCTGGAAAGCTTTTGCACTAATAGATCTTACCATTAGTAATTTTTTCCTCATATAATTTTGCCTGAGTACTTCTGTCCTGATCTACATCCTGTTTTTATATTCCTGGACCTTTATTTGGCATGGTAACTTTGGGCTGGTCCCCACTACAGCTTAAGGTCGACTTTAGCGACGTTAAGTCAATATAAACCTGTACCCATCCTCACATGCATGCCATTTGCGTCGATTTAAAGGGCCCTCAAAATCGACTTCTGTACTCCTCCCTTCTGTAACGAGAGGAGTAGTGCGGAAATCGACCTCTCTGGGTTGATTGTGGACTAGTGAGGACGAATGGGATGTTATTGGCCTCCAGAGGCTGTCCCACAATGCTCCACTCTGACTGCTCTGGACTGCCTCACTGCTCCACTGTGACCGCTCTGGACAGCACTCTCAACTCGCTGCTCTGGCCAGGTAGACAGGAAAAGACCCGGGAACATTTGAACAGCATTTCCTGTTTGGTCAGCGTGGCCAGCTCACCTGCACAGCTCAGTCGCCATTCAGAGAAATCAGCAGCACAAGCCGCCATGCAGAGCTCAGCAGCACAGGAGACCAGCCAGAGGAGAAGAGCTCCAGCATGGTCCAATAATGAGGTGTTGGATCTCATCGCTATCTGGGGAGAGGAATCCGTGATGTTGGAACTCCGCAACAACAAACGGAATGCCAACACGTTTGCCAGGGTCTCCAAGGCCATTCTGGAAAGGGGCCACAAAAGGGACGTGCAACAGTGCCGCGTGAAAATTAAGGAGCTGAGGCAAGCGTTCCAGAAAGCCAAGGAGGCAAACGGACGATCGGGGGGCGCTCCACGGACATGCCGGTTCTACAATGAACTGAATCTGATAATGGGGGGCACCCCCAGGGCCGGCGACAGAAATTTGGGGGCCCCCTACTCTGATCATTTGGGGCCCCCCCAGCCCAGCCGGGCCCCCCCCCAGCCCAGGCAGCGCTCCCCCCCAGCTGACAGCTGCTGGGGGGGGGAAGCCCGGCTGGGGGGGGCCCAGCCCAGCCGGCGCTTCCCCCCCCCCCCCCAGCTGACAGCGGCTGGCGCCAGCGCGAGCCCGGGAGCGGCGTGAGCCGCCCTTGCTTTCTCCCCCCCCCCCGCACCCTTTCTTTCTCTCCCCCCCCCCACAGTTTCTTTCTCTCCCCCCCCCCCGCGCCCTTTCTTTCTCTCCCCCCCCCCCCCCGCGTCCTTTCTCCCCCGGACCCGGCGGGGGAAGCCCTACCACGCTGCGGAGCCTCCCCACGCACTTTCTCCCCCGGACTGCGCCGCTGCCGCCGGCCAGGCTCACAGCTCCTGCCAGGGACACGCGCGCTTGTCCGGAGGAGAGCCGCGCCGCCTCCCCGCCCCTTCCCTGCTCTCCAGGCCCGGCGACAAGGGGGGACGACTACGGGTACAGCTGTGTACCGGGGCCCCCCTAAAGTCCGGGGCCCGGTACAGCTGTACCCGTAGTACCCCCCTGTCGCCGGCCCTGGGCGCCCCCACCACCATCGCACCGGTCTGCATGGACTCCACACATGGGATAATGGCCAGGGACGAGGACGATTCGGATGAGTAGGCGGAGGATGATGCGGAGGGAAATATCACGGAACAGCAGGATGCAAACGGAGAAACAGTATTATTACCAGACAGCCAGGAGCTGTTTATCATCCTGGATCCAGGCTGGCGAAGGGAACTCTGGTGAGTGTGGTTTTTTTAAGGGATTACATGACTCATGATTTTTTAAAGGAAGCATTTATTAATGATTAACTTGCCCTAAGGACTTAGCGTGCTTTCATTGCTGGTCAGTTTCTACTCAGAGTTTGTCAATATACTCCGGGATTGACCGGAAGTCCTCCACGGACATTTCACTGAAGCTATCCAGGAGGTAGCGATGAATCTTCCGCACCAGATTTCTGGGGAGAGCTGCCTTATGTGGTCCCCCATGATAGGAGACCATCCCACGCCACGAAAGTAGTAAGTAGTCTGGTATCATTGAGCAGGCTAGCATTGCGGCGAAGGGACCAGGACTTTGCAGCGACTCAAGGAGCATGCGCTCTCTATCTCTCCGAGAAATTCTAAGCAAAGTGATGTCGTTCATGGTTGCCTGCTTGAAATACGGACTGCAATTAGTCTGGACACAGTGAGCGAGACAGCCTGTAAGCCACCCAACTCCCCCCCCCCTTCACCCCCACCAGCCCGTTGCGAGAGCAGTTAGAGGAGTTTTGAGCCTACAAGCGGATGCTTCCGCAGCCAGCCCAAACCCAGAGAGTTTTTGTTTTTGTTTTGCATTTCGCGGTTCACAGGGAGCCACGTGGTGGGGGGGGGAAGGGGGTGGGGTTACCCTGGAATATCCGAGCGCTGCTGTAAAGAGCTTACCATAGTGGGCTGCATGGTGATTTCAGCAGCCATGGTGAGGCTCTCTCCTGCGTGAGGTGATTCTGTGACTTTTGACTGATTCAGTAACTTTTTGGTGAGGAATATGACCTTGTACAGAAACCATATCAGGCCTGTGAATACTGTGTTTCCCCGCTGCATAGTAACCCCATTGTTCTCCGCGACTGTATGTGTCTCATAACCTTATACCTTTCTTTCTTCACCAGCTGCACACTTATCTGTGAATCCTCCCTCTTGCCTATCACGCCGGCTAACACAGATACGAAGACGTAAAAAAAAACGCACGATGACATGTTTAATGAACTTCTACATAACTCTCATGCTGAGGCTGCATGGCAGACAGAATGGAGGGAAAAATTGTTACAGTTAAGGCAAGAATCAAGAGCTGCAGCAGAAAAGTTGCAGGAACGTGAAGAACGGCGGATGGATGCTTTGCTCCGCATAATGAGGAGCAAAGTGCCATGCTTCGTTCTCTGGTGGAGCTTCAGCAGGGCCAAAGATCGCCTCTACAGCCTCTGTGTAACCACCTCCCACCCTCCCCAAGTCCCATAGCTTCCCCGCCAAGACGCGGGGTGAGAACCCGGGGGGGGGGGAGGAAGCTCCGGGGACCGACCCACTCTACCCCACAAGCCAGCACAAGCAGCAGCAGGCTGAGTTTCTCTAAAAACTAGTAAAAGCTGCTGTCTGCCCCCCCCCTCCACCGCTGCGACTGCTGGTTTTCCTCCTCACCTATCCCTTCTTTCCTGCCTTGCCAGTGATCCCCTGTATTTGTGTTTGTGATGAAGCAATAAAGAAAGCATGATTTTTAAAACAGTGAATTTATTTCCTCTGCAAGCATGGGAGAGTGGGGGTGGAAAGAGGGTGCAAGGACGGCAGGCTTAGGGCTGAGCAAAGCAAGGGAGCGGGTTCTCAAACGCCATCTTGGGCACTCATAAAACTGGTTTTCAAGGCGTCCCTGAGGAGCAGCGCGCCCTGGTGCGCTCTTCTACTTTCCCTGCTGTTTGGCTGCTGGTAAGCAGTGGACAGGGAATTTGCCTCTTCCTCCCAGCCCGCCATAAACGTTTCCCCCTTGCTCTCACAGATATTGTGGAGCACAGAGCAAGCAGCAATAACAATGGGGATATTTCTCTCGCTGATGTCTGAGCGAATCAGTAACGAACGCCATCTCCCCTTCAGACAGCCAAATGCACACTCTACGGCCATTCTGCACTTGCTCAGCCTGTAGTTGAACAGCTCCTGACCCCTGTCCAGGGCTCCTGTGTAGGGCTTAGGCTGGGTCCCCAAGGATAACGATCGGCATTTCTACACCCCCCACAGTAATTTTCTGGTCGGGGAAGAAAATCCCTTGCTGCAGCTCTCTAAATATCCTAGAGTTCCTGAACACACGAGCGTCATGAACCTTTCCCGGCCACCCCACGTACAGGTCGGTGAAACGTCCCTTGTGGTCAACCACTGCTTGCATGACCATAGAATAATAGCCCTTCCGGTTTCTGTACCCTGCGGCCTCGTAGTCCGGTGCCAGGATAGGGATAGGAGTCCCATCTATAGCCCCACCACAGTTAGGGAATCCCATGGCGGCAAAGCCATCTACTGTAGCTTGCAGGTTTCCAAGGTTTATAACCCTGGGTAGAAGCAGCTCGACGATTGCCCTGCTTACTTGCATCACAGCAGACCCCACTGTAGATTTACCCACCCCAAACTGATTCGCGACTGACCGGTAGCTGTCTGGCGTTGCAAGCTTCCAGAGGGCTATCGCCACTCGCTTCTCAACTGTGAGGGCTGCTCTCATCTTGGTATTCTTGCGCTGGAGGGCCGGGGAAAGCAAGTCACAAAGTTCCATGAACGTGCCCTTACGCATACGAAAGTTTCTGAGCCACTGGGAGTCATCCCAGACCCGCAGCACTATGCGATCCCACCAATCAGTGCTTGTTTCCCTGGCCCAGAATCGGCGTTCGATGGCATGAGCCTGCCCCATTGCCACCAAATTTGCCAGATTGTCTGTAACCCTACTTCCAAAAACCAGTGTCCGTGTCCCTGTCCCTGCTGTGCACGTCCAGGTCCATCTCCTCCTCATCACTGTCATCGGGGTCCAGAAAGCGCAGTTGTCTCCGGATCGCATTCCTCTGCAGATGGTACAGCATAAAATCCACAACAGTGCGCGAGGTCTTCACAACGGCCAGTACTGCAGTGGTGGCATCAGCGGGCTCCATGCTTGCAGTGCTATGGCGTTAGCGAGGCGCGGAGAAAGGGCGCAAATAATGGGATGCCTACCCACAGTACACTGCTCAAAATGGGGTCGGCGGCACGAAAAAAGGGCGCTAAATTATGAAATGCCTACCCATAGTGCAGCACTCGAAATGGTGCCTGCTGGGGACTCCGGGAACTGTGGGATAGGTACCCACAGTGCAACACTCGTTATGTCGACGCTTGCAACAGTTGTGCGGACAGACACCGTTGACTTGCTGTGCTTTGTGGGGACACACAAAATCGACTCTATACAGTCTGCTTTAAAAAATCGACTTAAAGGAAATCGACCTACTGCTGTAGTGAAGACATACCCTTTGTTTGCAAAACTGGGAGTAGGATGAGACATAAGTCACTTTAGAATGCAAGCTGTGTATTCCTCATTAGTATCTACATCTAAAATATGGATTTACACAATAGACTACAGTGGTTCAGTAAGATAACAAAGGCACTGTATGAAAATGCATATTCCACAGGTTAATAAAATGCTTTTGAAATAATCCTGTATACTCAGCTAGTTCTAAGTACATATTTACAAAAACTTATCTGATGTGTTATCAAAAGACCTCCCAAATAAATAGATGCTTTATAAGCTTTCTTGAAATATTTTTAACTCTTGAAAGAAAACAGAAGCTACAAAAGATTGGAAGGGTGTGTCACAATTTGACTAAAGATAAGAAGACCATCTGCTCTACATTATCATGTATAATACTTTTATTCTTCTAGTCCAGCGGTTCTCAAACTTGTAGAGACCACGATCCTTTTTTGTGCTCCGGCAGTGCGGTTTGGCAGACATGCCGAGCGCTTCTGAGAGCGCTCGGTATGTCCACGGAAAAGCCGCCGAATGCGGAAATAATCAATTTGGCGGCTTTTCAGCGGCAGCAGGTGCTCACGACCCTCCTGGGAGCACTCAGTGACCCCTTGGGCGGTCACGACCCCCAGTTTGA
This sequence comes from Sternotherus odoratus, assembly GCA_032164245.1. Lineage (NCBI taxonomy): Eukaryota > Metazoa > Chordata > Testudines > Kinosternidae > Sternotherus > Sternotherus odoratus. Next base: position 201,820,817 of record JAVMKO010000001.1, on the reverse strand, counting down.
GAAACCCTGTTCTAGTCCCTTTGCATAGACTTGCTGCTCCAAGGTCAGGCCTTACAAAGAAGGGTTTGTGTGATGTGTAATGGCATGATGGAGCTGCCCTTTGCCACTGGAGCACTACAATGTAGCCAAATTGCACTGATGAATCCAGCCCCCAAAACTTGTCCCAAGAGTTCTACAGCTCCAGTTTTGCTGGATTTTGGCTACAGATGCAAAGGCATCAAAGAGGTTAATTATGTAGAGGCAGAAATGATGTCTTGATTTCTTTTGGTTAGAAAATTATTACACATGTACATAATACAGCTTGCCAAGCATAATACAATGAAATCAGCATATAGCACTTAAATATAAACTATTTAGCAATGTGTGTTCAAGACAGGGACTGTCTTCCTCTCTGTTTGGAAAGTAGTTGCCAGACTGTGGGCTCTGCCACAGTCTAAATGGTAAATAAAAGAGTGTGAAGTTATAAAGCAATAATAAAATCTTAATAATTGTTTGTTCTTTGTAGCGGATCCAGTCAGAGTCTCTAAACGACTTGACCTGCACCCCAGAAGAAGAAGAGCACAATGGAAGAGAGATGCTGACAGACTTGACCTATGAAGTCTTCACCACAAGCCAACCAAAATGGATACACAGCACAGCTGTGACAAGTGACGTGGCCTCTTGGCAGAGACCTGAAATGCCTAAGGACTTTCCCCATGGCTCAAGAGATAGAGACGAAAGGCCTCCCACACGGCAGTTCACTTCTGATTCTACCATTGTACAGGAAGCCTCGTTACATGAGATTAATCCTGAGGGCTGCCAAAGTATGCTGGAATTAACACATTCTCAGTCAGATTATCCTTCTCCTTTAGAGCCTAAGGAAAACGTAATCGCCCTGTATCCCGCACTGGATAGAGAAACACAAAGGGAAAAAGAGCCCTCAGGAACACTGAGTGTGTCCACCAGGAATGTGTGTGATGTGTCAATAAATACTTTAAATCAAGACAATAAACAGTTTCTTAATGGATCTTCAATGAATAACCTGCTGTCTGAAGAGGATACTTCTACCAGTACTGGCAGTTTTTCTTGTTTGGTAGGACCAGAAAAAAATGTCCCTAAGGATGGTCAGATACCCATGGAAACTTCCTGTAATAAGGAAACACAGAAGGAGCCTGCTGCATTGCCAGCTTCCAGCAAGCAATTACCTAAAGGGTCTTCTCAGCTCACAGACTCACCCTGTGTTTCCTCTGACATCTCACAGCCTACTTTGGCATCGCAACTGGGGACATCTGCTTCCTGGTCTCTGGAGCAAACTACACCCGATCAAGAACCCAGTGCATCTGACAAGGAAAATAATCAGTCCCTGGGATGCAGGGAGGCAATTTTGGGGGGAAAAACAGAGAAAGCTGCCAATGAACTCAGCACCTTGAGAAAATTTTCAGTGTCATCAGCACGGGAGAGACCAATGGCTGGCAGCCTCCACCTGAAAGAAAACTCAGAATGTGAAAGTCCATTAAACACCAAACAACCCCTGTCAAAAACCAAGCTCTCCTCGAGAAATGAGAAGTTGAAAGAGGATGTGCCGGTGGGCTTGGATCTACAGGAGGAAAAAAATAGCATTAAAAAGCAGGTGTCGCTTGCAGATTCTGACGCTGAGGTCACGGGCAAAGCAGCAGACAAGATGGAAGCTGGTTGTGTTTCTCAGGCCCTTGGTGCAATTCCAGTGGTATCCCAGTGCCAACCAGATAGTGAAGATAAAAGTCCTTTTCAAGTAAAACTTAGATCCACTTCACTGTCCTTGAAATACAGAGACAGTTCTTCACTAGAATCAAATGGGTTTAAAAGATACAGTGCAGAGATTAATTTAGAAAAAGAGGAATTGGCATCACTTCTAAAAGGTGAAAAGGCACAGATCAAAAAACCAGCTGCTGTAAATATCAATGACTCTGTGAATGACAACATAAAATCTAAAACAAAGTCCTCTGAACAGCTTAGCACAAAACCTCCATTGCCTAGGAAGCCTGTTTTGCAAAATGTAACTAATGCACTCAGTAACATGAATGTGGAAAAGCAGGAAAAAGTCACTAAGTCTCCTGAATGCAGAAGTAAAGACAGAGACTTGGAGAAAAAAACATGTCCTTCAAAAGTGCCTGGTAAGACTTCTGATACTTTATATAGTTGTCTAAGCTCATTTGAATTCAGAGAGGGTTTTTTACGGTCTTGAAAGATATACTTCTCTTTGAAACAATGAAGATGACTTCTAGCTATAAGATATTCCTTACTTTTGTTCCTTTGTAGTTTACTAATATGTTTGCCAAAGCAGAAGCATTGTATATGTGCAGATGCAGTGTAATAGAAATGACATGTTGCAACAAGAAATGGGAAATGAAACCTCTACTACTTCTCAAAGGGGAACAGGGAATTATATCAACAAAGTAATGTTTCAGAATCATTTGAACTGATCATATCTTGGTGACTTAATGGAAGTCATGTGAGGTATGCTGCAAGTTCAGTCTGGAGCAGCCCCAGCTGTGCTAATGAAAAGTTATACAGTGAAGTGCTATTTCTTTTCTAGTTCCAAACGGTCGCTTCCCTGGTGGTCACTGATATTGACTTAGGTCCAGGTCCTCAACTGTATTTTAGGTGCCTAACTCCAGTGAAATACCTTTGAGGATCTGACTGTTAGGCCCTGATCCTGCAGCAAGCCCAGGAGTCCACCCACACAGAGGCAACTGCAGGAATGGAGCCTTAATAAGAAATAGTGAAGCTTTTTGTAGTGGCCATAGTACTGGAAGAATAGAGTTGCCAACCCTCCAGGATTGGCCTGGAGTCTCCAGAAATTAAAGATCTTTAATTAAAGATTATGTTGTGATTATATCTCCAGGAATATGACCTACCAAAATTGGCAACACTATGAAAGAGCCAAGCTCTGATCCACAAACCTATTTAAAAGAAACTCCAAGGGGATTAGGACACTGCAATATGTTAGAATTTTTCAAAATCATCCCTTATACCAGAGCAAGATGAAAATATGACCATGAATATCCTACTGACATCAAATTGCACTGATGAATCCAGCCCCCAAAACTTCCCAAGAGTTCTACAGCTCCAGTTTTGCTGGATTTTGGCTACAGATGCAAAGGCATCAAAGAGGTTAATTATGTAGAGGCAGAAATGATGTCTTGATTTCTTTTGGTTAGAAAATTATTCTGATTTCTCATTGAGATCATTCTGATTTCTCATTGAGATTTCTCTGGCAAGGTAACAGGAAGTCTAATGGAATCTCTGGCCATTTTGAATCTGTGTATTTTAAAATTTATTTTTGATATTGACTCTATTTTTTATAGTCTTTTTTGATATTGACTCTAAAAAAGTAACTAGAGATTTTCACAACCAGAATTGTTGAAGTACAGAAATAGGTCCAAGTCTATCTCTGAATATGAACTTCCCCAGTTCAGTGCTGTTTGGACTTTGTGGTGGTGTTTGCCCAAGTATTGAAAGACCTGAGACCCAAATCACCTATTGGCCAAAGTTCAGGTATATGTGGTCAGATCAGATGTAGTACTGTGGTCCAAATCTACTAAAGAGCTGATTTCTCCTAGGTTTAGAATGAATAAGCATTCTGTAATAAAACAAAACCAAAAAAAAAAACCCTCAACCAACAGACATTTTTAAATTCGCTTGTAAGCATATTTTAGAATACATGAAAAATTGTTGTCTGATGTGACATGCAGCCACATTCAATCTGGTTAGATTTAACACTCCTCTTTTTATCTGAAACCCAGGGTTTGCTAGTGACAGTTTTATAACATGTCATCACCATTGCAGTAAAGTGATAAATATTCTTACTGGAAAACTTGCAGAAAACTTTACTGGCTGCTCTTTAGTTGGAGGGACAGTGACACTGAAAATCACACCTCTTTCTGAAAATATTATCCTGACTATAGCTGTTTTTTGGGACTGAAAGGTCTGTAAATGAAAGAAGTTAAAGGGAAAAAATGTTTTCACTGGTTCCGATCTTCAGTTGTTGTAAATATGTTGACGTCCGGGGTGCTGTGCCAATTTATATCAGCTGAGTATCTGGCCCCACCTGTTTATTTTGTGTATTTGACAGCCCTTTGTGTACAGTTTCATGGTTTTGTTACGGACATTTGCACTTCCTATGTCATGTGCTATTCTACTGACAACATTCTCAGGCAGCACTGGGGATGGGGGGTAGGGGGGTCAAGTGCATGCTCTTCCCCAGTAACTCAGTAACAGAGCTGCTGCTGTTTCTCCATTTGGAGCCAGTAGGGTGTCTCCTTGTCCCAGGACCCCTGCACTGAGCCAGGAAGCAAGAGCAGCTGGGAAGATGGCCATGGTGGTCCCCATTGTCCCTCTCCAGACTCCTACACCAAGCAGGGGAGAGGTGAAAGCTAAGCATGGGGAGGGTGTACTTACCAGATTCTTCACGCCCCGGTAGTGTGCCAGGAAGCAATGAGAACCTGGTGGAGGTCGGGAGGCTCCCTGCAGCTGTTCTACAGCTCCTGAAGTTTGGAGACCTTAGGAGGCTGGCAAACAAACTTGAGTGTGTGGTTGAGGTGGGGGTGGGACAGACACAGCAATGCTGCTCTCAGACCTGTCCCCTCTCCCTTGCTGAGATGACCTTTCTGGACATTAACATGGAAACAGAAAACCCATTATTGAATGTTTTTACTGGCTTTTTAAAAAAAATCATATAGTTGAAAAGCTTCTGTCAGAGTAGCCATTAAAAAATCAGCCAGTACAAAAAAATTCAAGTTAACTACCTTCATTTAACAGGAAAAGAGCCATTGTTGGAGCCGCTGGAGGGTAACAACAACAGTAACATTCTGCAGGTGCAAACAAGCTGTGGGGATGACTCAGATCTCTGGAAGGCTCCACCTTCTTTTTAACAGGGATATTGAAGGAGTTTCCTACTATTCCAGTATGCTCAGCACATTACTTATTTATGGTCTCCCATAAACTCCTTTGAAAGGCTTTATCATTGCTTGTTCACTGTAAACAAGACTGGAATAGCTGGCCTAGGGTCACAAACGTATTTAGTATAAGATATGAAATCCTGAAGAACCTTGAACCATATGAAACCTACTAAGTATATAAAAGAAGTCGTCATGCTATTTTCTTTGTATTCACTGAATAGCGGTGGGGGAAGGGCATATTCCCCCACCGCCATACTGATTCTGGCATTTTAGCACATGCTATTTAGGGACAATGTTAGTTTAAATATGGAACAGGCTGCTCTATAATGAGCTCTCTATAGGTCCATAGTATCTCATTGTGGACCTTTCTACTTAGAAATCTGATTATGGTACTGTTTGTCCTGGTATTGCTTATCGTGTGACACTGAGTTGGCAACATATGCTTGTGGATCTGTCTTCAATAACATATGCAGGCTGAGCCCATCCTCACTAAGTACACCCACAGAGGCACTATGCACCCCAAAAGAGGGGGGCAGAGAAAGAGAAAGGAGTATATTCTCCTCATGCTTATTGGCCAACAGAGCAGAGCAGGTGTACAGGGTCAGGATCAGGCTTGGGATCCCAGTGCCTGAATGCCTCTGTCAGGTCCTAATGTACCATACATGTTGACTTAAAAATTACTAATACATTTTGAAAATACATAGTTGAAAATCTCTCAGCCGTCTTCACCCGTCTTCACTTACCTTCCAAGACCTGAATTCAAGGTTCTGATTTCTTCTGCCAAAGTCAAATCAGAGTTGAGAATCCAAGTTCTCTACTATGATGACATCTGTTATTGCAAGGGGAACACAGAGTTCTGAGCTGAGCTGATTTTGGCAGCCAGGGCAAAGAGATTTTGAAATATTTGGGTTTAAAATCTATTGGCTTGTCATTTTAAAGTCAGGACGTGTTTTCCATTAGACTCATTTAGGATCTCCAACTATTTTTAACCTCTTAAGCCCAGCTCTGCCCCCCCCCCCCCCAAGATATCCACACCCTTCCCCAGAGCCAAAACACCGCACCCTCCCCCCCCACCACCACCACAGAGCCCAGCTGCAGAGCGCCCCTTTGCCCAGCTATCCAGCTCTGCCGGGTCCAGTGGCCCGTAGTGGTGGCCAGCAGCACTCCAGCCCATTTCTGTGGGAGAAAGGAAATTCTGCACACACAGTGTAAATTTCTGCAAAATTCTGCATTGCGCCGTGGTGCAGAATTCCCACAGGAGTAAAGGCTCGCAAATGTGTTACCTCAAATATGTGATTTGTTTTAAATGTGCTATTTCCTTCTTTGGCACTGTGGAGTGTTTGAGGTTGCCATCCTCAAACCCTGAACTAGCTTCATTTCAGTTATTTTTTTAAAATTATCTATAAGAGACCCAATACTGCAGTCACCGCACAAAGAACTCCCATTAGTGGAGTTCCACACACACAAGCCTTTTTAGTGGCCTATAACCTCACAAGATTGCAAAAATACCTAAACATGCGTATCGCTTTACTCTCATGAGTATTAACCCAACAGGTGTTTAAAATCTAAACTCGCATGAGGGAGGTTATGCAAGTGCCCCAATATTTGCAAGATCTGGGCCATCATTTGTAAAGTGACGAGGGATCCTTCAGAATAGATGGCATGATATAAACATGCAGTGTATTCCCTTTTGTCTCTTAGGATAAATGATTGTGCACGAACCTTAAAAACAACCTATCACTATAGAAAAACATTGTGTGTGTGCTTTTTGGATCCACTGGAAAGTTATAAAAATAAAAGTAATTGATTTCTGTGTTGAGAAATTGTAGTAGGAGTAACATTCTGGAAAGGAATTCAAGGAAGGAGAGCAAAAGAATACATTATCCAGAAAATCCAGGCTTTGAAGTTATAAGAAAAGTACTTCTCTATGTCTTTCTGCATAAAAAAGACTTTTATATATATATATATATCTAACGAGGATTGCATTAAAGCAATATATGTAGGATGCTTACTTCTGTTCAAAGAAGTTGTCTTTCTAGTTGTCTCAGATAATTTTTTGTTTTCCAAGAAAGCAATAGACTTTTTGATGTAAAGGTAGCAGTTTTCTCTGTCATAAACTCTCTTGGAGGTATATTATGGATCCAACCAAAACTTACAGCTCATGTTGCACAGCAACTTAGAGAGAAAAAAAGATGTCAGAGCTGCTTAGCAAAACCTGTCAGAGATGCTTAGTGTGATATGAAAGCATAAGGTATGTACACTGAGAGAAACATATGGTATGTTAAAAAAAAAACAAAGGAAAATATGTAGGCTGAGATCGGCTAAATGTCATATACATTATAAAGCCATTCTTAAAATAACTTGCTTATTTATGAGCAAATAAAGATAAAGTAACATGGAATGAAATATGAATCCACAAACAGTATGTTATAAAGCAGTGACACAGTTCGTTATATGTGGTTTTCCCACCCTTCAAAAATATTTGCATTAGTTTTGAAAATATTTGCTTTTAAACATATGCTTGGAATACATGACTTTGTTTGCATATTAAGGTCATGACTTTCAAAAAGGCCTCAAATTTAGTCTGACTTTGCACCAGCATGATGATGTAGGGGTGAATAACTATAGACATATTTTGCAGCCCTTAGACATCTTAGTACTATAAAATACATCTGTAATTTTTTGTGCCTGCAAATATTTATGGACACAAAAACGTGGGAGTAATATCTGAAGCTACCTCTGAAAAATTAAGCCTTACAGCTTCAGTTACTTTAATTTTTAGCGTTAGAGAAAATAATTTTCAAATATATGGCAAGTGATATAGGACTGCACATGGATAACAGTGGCCAATGACCATTTAATCATTTTCCTTTTCCACCTCTTATGTATGTGCAAAATCACCCACGCTTATCTAGTAAATATGTCAACAACAAAAGGTCCTTTTGTATCTAAAGATTAGTTCTTCAGGTTTAATCTTATTGTTCAAATAACTAGAGATAAATATATTAAAGAATAACCTTCACTCAAGGGTATACAGTCTGACCCTGAAGTCTTTATACAGGCAAAACGCCCATTGCCTAATCAGGCCCATAGCCTTGAAGAAGCAGGAGAAATTCTGTTTGAGAAAAGTTTGAAAGCAGACTAAGACCTGCAATTTTGAAGATAACATGCCCCTTTCTAAGTGTGCACTTGTAAAGTACTAGCAGAATTAAGGGATTCTCACCTCAATATATAGGCGGATGCGGATGCTTTTCCATTTTATGACACTTGTTTCCAAAATGAGGGCAAACGTCATTCAAGAGGAGGAAGGAAATCCTGTAGTTCTTTCAAAATCCCTTTTGTCAAATTAGTTTTAAAGAAACAAATAAAAGATGCAGCCATGAGTGTGAACATATTCTGAATGACTGAATATGATTCTGAATCACTGCCCAGTACCCTTTATTACTGGACAAAGTTATTCAATAACTAATTATTTTTAAATGATTTTTAGTGAAGTAAAAAGCAAAAGAATAGTACTTAGCATTTATATAATGTTTTTAATCCATTGATCTCAAAGTGCAGTCCAAAGGTGGGTATCTTTAGCCCTATTTTACAGATGAGGAAACCAAGGCACAGGGAGATTTTGTGGTATGTCCAATGTCACACAACCCATTGAAGAGCTAGGAAAAACCCCAAGTCTTCTGACTTCCAATCCTGCGTCCTGCCCATTGGACAACCTGGCTCTAAAAAGTAGAATACACAAGTCTTGGAACTCTTGAGTGTTCTTCCTGTGAGTAATAAGCATAAACAACAGTTGAATTGTGCTTAAGACTTGCTAGCAAGTTTTACTGTAATTTGGCCTTGCCAGGTTGTGTTCTAACACAACCTAATTTTCTAGTGAAGACAAGTCTTACAGGACTGCCTGACAGCTCCAAAGAATCCCAGACATTAGGACCAGAGACTGCAGACGTTAGGATTTCCTCTGTAAGTATTGTTCCTGTATTTCATACACCAGTCTGAAATGACAATGTCTCTTGACAGTATTGATTTTTCAGTTACTAGCCTGATACTTTAAGATACTTGATCCTGCTCTCATCTACATCAGTGGCAAGACTTCCATTGGCTTCCTGTGTAGAGGAGCAGGTCCACAGGTAGTTAGTGTTTTAGGGTTAGTATTTCTTTTCTTGTACCTTTTAAGCACCGTGAGATTAGTTTGTTGTTTACTTAGGAGTAAGAGCTATTTCTGCTTGATGGACCAAATTCACCACTGGTGTAAGTGGGTGCAGCTATTTAAGTCAATGGCACTTCCACTCATCCACTTACCCCAGCAGTGAAATTGGCCGATGCATTCATTTTTGTGGCTTTCCATTTTAATATTTCTCTCTTTTTAGTGCTGCGGAAGCATTGCCTTGGTATTTAGGAGAGAGAGGGCAAGATCAAGAGTGGTCAATTGTTGATAGTTTGCAATTGACAATTGCAGCGTTGGTGTAGTTTGACTGGTGCTGCTTTATATCGCTCATATGACAGGAGTGACGTGGTGACACTCTCTAGACAAGGACACAGAAGCATCACTTACAAATAAAATTGTAATTTAGCAAAGTGAATAATGAACAGTAATATCAAAACTCCTCAAAGGGTCGAAATAAAATGTTCTTTCATCACATTTTCTGTAATAACAAATCTGTGAAATGAGAAAGCGGAGGAGCTAAAATGAATTAAGGTTTTCTTTCAAATAACCTTGTTTCCAAATGAATCTGTCAACAGAGAAGACTGTGCCTTCCCCAGTGACTACAGCAGACTCTGCAGGAGGAACTGACAGCCACTCTGAGCCAGCCTGGATTACTATAGCAAGACAGAGGCAGAAGGGCGTGCAGCAAGAGCCGGAGCCTACTAAAGAAGAGAAACTTGTGGCTCAAGATGTTAAGTCGGACACAGAAAAACAAAATAAGGAGAAGGAAAGAACGGAGGTGCTTACAGGCAAACTTGGTTAATGCTTCTTTGTAAAATGGCTGTTGCATTCTTGGTTTGGATCAGTTGCTATTCAATAATTTGGTAAAATTCTAATTATTATTGATACTTAATTACAAAGGCGCTGATCCTGCAAACCCTTGTACACATGCATAGTCTCCTGACTACTCTCATGAATAATTTTACACTTGTGAGTGGTTGTGGGATTGCTTCTTGAGTGTAAAATTACTCATCTACTTAAATGCTGGCAGGATCAGGCCTAGCTTTGTGTATATCTACACTGAAATAAATTGACTGATGTGCTGAAGTGTGCAATCCGCACTGAGGGAATCTGTTCTTTTTGTGTGTATTTAAAACCCCCCACATATTTCATAGTAATCCAAAATCTTCTCGGTGATTTAAGCCTGACAGAACAGCTTGGTTTCAAAACTGCCTAGGCAACAATTTTCAGGGTCTGGAGAATTGAAATAAGGTAAAAATAACCTTTCTGTTTGACACTCAGTGACAATCCCAAGATCTTGTGAAGACCAAGTCTATAACAGGGTTAAAACAAAGAAGTAGATAAGTTCATGGAGGATAAGTCCATCAAAGGCTATTAGCCAGGATGGGCAGGGATGGTGTCCCTAGCCTCTGTTTGCCAGAAGCTGGGAGGGATGACACGGTATGGATCACTTGATGATTACCTGTTCTGCTCATTCCCTCTGGAGCTCCTGGCATTGGCCACTGTTGGAAGACAGGAGACTGGGCTAGATGGACCATTGGTCTGACCCAATATGTTCGTTCTTATGTTCTTATGCTCTAGACTTTGGCTCTTTGTACTGAGATAAATCAAACTTACATGTGATGGTGACATTGGGTATTAGCTAGCATTGGCTCTTAGAAAGCTCATGATAAATAATTCCTTCCATGAAGCTCTCCTGATAGAAAGTGAGGCTAGTGTATTGTATTCTAAAGTTTTAAAAGAGGCCTCTCTGCAGGATAACAAATGATAAACAACGGCAGTGTGGTAAACAAGATATGTTCCCTAATGATGTATCAGGAAGAGATTATAAACCATAATTAAGTTTGCACATGTTCACGATACTTAAAATATAGAGGGTCAAATCATCCCCTGTTTGAGAAATTCCCTCCTAAGGGCCAGGAATCTCCTGAATTCAAGCTACATTGTATCCTGCAGATTGTGCCACGTAGATTTGTTCCATACAACAGCTAAGGGATGTGACCCTTCTAGCCCAGAGGTGCCCCAAGATCCTGCTGACCATGGGACATGAGGCTCAATGTCACTGCACTGCTCCCATTATCTCTCTCCCACACGGCAACAGGGCTCCTTCCAGAAACATACTACCATGGATTCCCATCACAGGCGAGTTTCACCAGACAGTAGGGGAACCTAAGGGAGAATATGCTGATGTGGTCAGCTTTGCCTTCCTTAAGGAAATCCATGAGGATCTGAAGGAAATTGTGCCTCAAAGAACATCTAACCCCAACCCTCGACTTCTCCACCACCACAAAGTCCTGAACTCACAGAGTGGGGGAGAAGAAAGGAAAACATACAGAGAAGCCACAACTTCTGCAGTGTGCACTACAAACCATTTTCTGCCAGGCATGGCTCCTCTCTGTTCACATTAGCAGAGGGATGCATATGGCTGAAAATAAATTTGCAGTGAAAATAACAGCCTTCTGCAGACAAAATACAGAGGCACCTTTTTAAATTGCAAAATTAGAGTCCTGGAAACAAATCTCAAAATGTTAGAGCTTTATGAACAGCTAATAATTTGAATGAAATAAATGGAACAAGTGTATGACAAGACTTTTCCACTGTTGTGCGGGAGCATCTTGTTCACTCCTGTGGGAATTTAAAAGAACATGAGCAACACTATTCTTCTTTCTCACTGAATTATTTAAAACATTTCTACTTGTTTTTCTCCCCAATATAATTAGATGTCAATGAAGCAACAAGCAGATGTCATCAGGAGCAAACCGTCACATTTAGCATCTAAAATTCCTTCTGAAGAACAGAAGAATGAGACAAAGTCTGACGTGAACGAGCCACTGCCAAGAGCCAACTCGCTGTCGCAGCATATCCCTGGTACGAAACAAATGCTTGAAATACTGATGTATACTCCAGTCCTGCAGACTCTGAAGCATGTGGATGACTTGCTCATATGAGCAAAATTACCCACATATTAAGTGTTTGAAGGATCCATTCCACAGTGACTTGTCTCTTTCCCACTTCTCACTGACTGCAGTGAGAGAAAAAATTGTAGTTGTTTCTTTAACACTAGTGTCCACAGTTTTGTTTTGGGGACTGCTGCTTATAATGGGCTAATTATGTAGCAACCTCAATTCTCACTGAAATCAAGGTGAGTTGAGAGCATTGGATACTTCACTGGATTGGGACCTAGATGGATTGCCCCTGTTAGAGGAATGCAAATGTTGCATTTGATCTATAGTAGAATTTTAATTCTTTGCTAATGCACTGTAGAATAAGTTTCCATGTGAAGTGTAAAGGCTTTATTTTGTAGGACAATCTACTGTTTTAAAGAAACAGGTGAGGTCTATAGAGGAGCATCAAGCTAACATAATGTGTATGTATTTTTTTCACGATAGCTCAATCCTCAGTGCTGATAGAGAAAGAAGAAATGAACCAGCTTAAGAAAGTCAGTCATTCTGCTCCAGATCAGCCATCATGGATGGAACTTGCCAAAAAGAAATCCCAAGCGTGGAGTGATATGCCGCAGATTATAAAATAGGCTGATACATCTCAGACCACCAGTATATGCTATTTTGGATAATCCAGTAGTGCACATAATTGAATTTCTATAGATTAGTTAATCACAAAGAAGAATCTATGGGACATCAGAAGGGTTTTGCTGTAAAGCTTTGAAAAAAGGGTGCAATAAGTACAGTCAAAAAGTTTACCTTAAACCTTCTGTAGCAATCAGGATGGTATTAGAAATGGTTTAAGAATAAGCTACTTTAAGGACATACTTATACCAACTTAAAAAAAACATTCTGCCTATATACAATGTGTATTCCCTCTCCTACCCCCCAAATTAAAACCAATATCTTTGTTAAATCTTGTTGAACTTTTTGTTGCAAACATTGTTAAATGGCTCATTATCTAGTTGCATATTGTCCTCTATCAGATCATGATCATATACATCTGTTCAACTGGCGTTATCTGATAGAAACTCTTTAAAAATGTTTGGGCCAATGAGGTATTCATGGTTTGTTTGTAGTGAGTACTCTATCCGATATTCAGAATTTGCTGTTTGAACTACATGATTGGTTATCTGAATCACATGGTATGGTTTCTGTTTTCTGATTTGATTCCTGAGGCATGAATAAACTTGTTTGTGCATGAAAATGAATAAAAATTCCTCCTGAAATATTTGCCTGAACCAAACTGGCTGCACAACTAGGCCCAGAAAAGCAAGCAAAGAGGAAACAAATGTGTTCAGGTTGAATTGAAATCCCGTGTATGTGTTCATGAATGCTCTTCCCCAGAATTCACCTAGATGCGGATGTTCTATTTTTTATGGAAATTCATCATATTGGTCTGTGGTACCATATTTAGTGGCAATGGGTATGCTTATGATATCAAAGATGAAGATTATGAATTCAGATAAAGATTAATGAACCAGCGTATTGGGACTCGCTGAGCCCAAACTCAAATGTTACAAAACCAGGAACTGAACAATTAAGGTGCTTCTTCAAACACAACACAACCTCACAGCCTTAACTGTGTCCTCATCTGAATGGCAAAAGAACTGGGAATAGCATAATATGTTAACAAGCTGTAACAATACGATTTTCATTGTGCCCACCGCAACCCCAAATCAGGATCCCTATTTATGCAGTTTCATGGGCCCCTCTGCTGGTTGGGTAGCAACACTGACATGGGGAAGTTGTTGCTGTTGATTGATAGAGATCACGCTGAATTTATTGTACTTCCTCTCTTCCCGCTGTACAATCACAAAGAAACTAACAACAATCCATTAGGAAATTTCCTAAAATTAGTGTTCTGCTGTTAAGGGAAACAGTCTCTCCTCCCATATAAACACTAGAGCAGCAGTTCTCAGAATGTGGATCGGGAGTCCATAGTGAGTCACGACTCCATTTTAATAGGGTCACCAGAGCCCCACTGCCTGGGTTGAAGCCTGAGGGCTTCAGCCCTGGGTGGTGGGGCTCAGGTTACAGGCCCCCTACCTGGGGATGAAGCCCGTGGGGTTGGGCTCCCCACAGCTAGCACAGTGGGGCTTGGGCTTTGCCCAGTGGCACTTGGGCAGGCTCAGGCTTTGGTCCCCCCGCCCCCCTCCTGGGGTCCTGTAGTAATTTTTGTTGTCAGAAGGGGGTCCTGGTGCAATGAAGTTTGAGACCCCTGCACTAGAGTAAGGCTGGGTGGTTGTGCTGGATGTGTTTAGCAGCACTTTGATGTTCACTTCCTAGTTTTTATCAATTTGTGGTTTGTTTTTTCCTGCCAGATTAATATTCTTTCCAGGGACACGTAGGGAAACCTTAACTAAGAATGTCCTTGTTTTCTAACCCTTGTGTCTGAGATTCTGAAATCTCGTATTTCATAAGGATCTGGGGAGCAGAAGTCAATATGAAGCATTTTAATCAACTTTAAATGAAGCATTTGTAAGTCAGCTTAGATAAAGAATAAGACGTTGGCGCATATGAACACTTGAGATAAATCTGTTTTTATCAGATCTCCTTAGTACTAGAAAAAGAGGGAAAATAAACAGAATATATGGGTAAAAAGCATGTTTCTGAAGATTTTCAATTTGGCATGAGTTGCTCTTTAGAGATTCTAGTAAGTATATAGTACAACTCATTTATTTAAAGAATAAAAACAAGATAGAGCTTCTGTTAAAAAGGTAAATGTCATCATTTGTATCACAGAATTTAAAATATTTGTCAGTTTTTTGAAAACATAAATATGAATCTGCTGTTAATATGCCTAGTCTTGCAATTCTTATTTCTGGCAAAACTCCCACTGATCTCATTGGAATTACAAAATCCCACACAACAGTTTTTGTAAGTGTTCAGAAACCAGGAGGTGAAAGAGAAGTTTAGCTATTCAGTCTTAAAGACAGACTCTCGTGGATTTGGGGATAATCTTAAAAATGTGAAAATCATCCTCTGTCTATTGGTCATGTTAAAAAGGGAAATGTATTCAAGCACAAAATTCGGATTCAAATCCAAACACCCCCAAAATTGTTTGCATGAGCAACCTTCACTCTGTGTTTTGTGATTGTGCATTTACAATATAGTCTTTAATCGTGATTAATAATTACTCCTTTCTCAAAGCATAGATTATAAAATCACAGTTTATTCTACAGTTATTTTTTAAGAGTACTGTAAGACACTCTCTAACATAAACAGATACACTTTTCAGGTACTGTAACACAATCTTGAAAAGCCCCGAAAACTAACATTAAGAAATAACTCATGAAATCACAATGCAAAGTTTATTTAAGGTACTGCATCACAATCTGCATAATTCTTGAAATAAACCATTCCACATTAAAGGGAAAATGTAAAACACAAAATTAAATTTAAAAAAACTATGTTTTCCTTTTATTATTGCCTGTTCAGATCCTCGCTGAAATGTAGAATGTTTTCTGGAAATTAACTTGAACTAGAGTTAATGTTATGTTATATTGCTTTAAAGTTTGCTCTCTGATATTAATTATTTAAGATGTATCTGATCTCAGCTGAATTTCTGGGGAGTGAGCAGTGCACCTACATGGGACAATTCCAAATATCTTTAAGGAAAGTCTCTGTTGACAGGCAAATGTTCAAGATAAAGGAGTGATCACTATTAATAGAGTGATCTAGGGTTTCCTACACAATATTCCGGGCCTCACAAACATACAAATGGACACCATACATAGCTTTGAGAGCTGAGCAAATTCAGCTCTCTTATATCTTCCCACAAAGTGCAGCCCAAACTCTAATGTACTCCTGATCTTGCCACCTTCTGGACATAATCCTAGTCCCACTGAAGTCAATGTGTATTTTGCCATTGACCTCAGGATGGCTAGGATAGCATCCTTTATGTTCAATACTCTCTTTAACTTGACTTTGCTGAAAACAGTGACAATTGGCTGCTATGGGCCTGCTTGTGAATCCACTGAAATCAAACTAAAACTTCCAGTGATCTCCATGGGAACAAGCTCTGGTTTTACAGGGTGGTCAGTACTATATGATAAGTGCTTAGACCTTAAAGGATTAGTCCATCAGAATGGCATAAATTTAAGTATCTCAAATTTAGGGCCTGATTTTGCTTCAAATAGGTTACTGTGGCAATATTATCCTGTGCTGGAGTTCCTTTATTTTAGATCCAAAGGTCATTTGATTCTGCTATAGCCAATTGCTAAACAGTCACTGTTGTCTACCAACATGGGAAATAGTGCAAAACTATTTCAGATCCTGGATATTTTCTCTCAGCCAAATTGATTGTACTTGGCAACCCCAGGATGTAATACAAATGTAGTTAGGCAAACTGATCTATGGTTTATATTCTTGACTGTGTGGAAAGAACTATGATCGATTTTACCATAGATGTCATACTTTTCCAGCCCAGAGCAATATGACTGACTCAACATGATCCATTTTGCTCAACTGCAATAAGTACAATACAGTATCCAGTAGCAAATCTACTGAAATATTATTTTAAAAAAACAAGGCTAATTCATGGCTTTTTCACATAAAGTAATACAGTTTTAGTTAAATTCAAACAAAACAAAAGAAAAATGTGGAGGTGAAGACCAGAAATCCTTGAGAGCTTTTTTTTCCCTCCCCAAAGTGATGCACCATATGTTATTTAAAACCAATTCTTCTGCTTATTGTTTAATTATCAGTTCAAGTTTTGGAGGTGGGATCACCCCCAGTGCTAAAGTACTGCATATAGTGTAAATGAAATTGTGTATTGTATGGTTCTGAATGCAGAAAACTGTAGATTTTTGTGACTTAAACAATGTTTACTATTTTGCTTATTATAATATAGCTACCTCTTAACTTTTAGCTTAGTCATTTTAAGCAAAAAAATCACAACTAAATGATTTTTAATGTATAGCAAAATGTAATAAATACATTTTTAAGGCTAAAACATCTCTCTGGACTTTACTTCAAAATGGGGTTATGTTGTCTGTTGTGTTTAATAGAGAAAACCTTTACCAAATCTGTTCAGTTTTTTTAGACAAAGATATTTAAAGTCTTATCAGTAAAAATGTTCAACAGTAGTTTAGCAAACAGCTTGTTGTTTTGTGACACCATTAATAGCCTGTTAGTCTCAAAGAGTATAATAAAATTGCCAACGTTTGCTTCATATACATGATGAGCACTCTACTGTGGGAGACAAGGGTTTAATTACAGGACTCTATGTGTATGATTGTAACTGTACAGGTTTGTATTGTAAAAAAACCCAAGCAACTCTGAGAAGATTTGGCAGTGCAGGACCTTCCATAGAATCCAAGGGTGAAATTCACCCATTTAGAGAGCCAGAATAAGGTCTGTGTACTTTTCAAGTCCTCAAAATGGGATTTATGTGAGTCTTAAGTGGTGCCTAGGCGTTATGTTAGCTCTCTTGACATGGCTGAATTTCACCCAGCATTCATTGATGTCCCAGCAATTAGTGTAAATTGGTGAGGTTCCACTTTATGATGTTTTATTGTCTGACATCAAAAACTTGAAAATGCTAACGGAAGGCTTTTATTAATTTTCAGACCCAGATAATACTCCATCTCATGATGCTGTTCAATGCAGGGGGTACCAAGGTGATGTGTATGTCTGTAATCCCTTCTATATCCTCGTGCTTTGCAATATCTTTCAGTGTCTATACTTTACCTAAATATTCCAGTTCTTTATGTACATTGGCTTTATTTTCAGAACCTTCCTGACCTTGTTTAAAGCAGCTTAAATGGAAGTCATCCAGGAAAATGTTAAACAATTTCCTCTCAGCAGGATCCAAAATATACCCAAGAACTGGGGGAGAATTCAGTAAGGTCTGTGGAAAAATTTGTTGATACAAAGTAGGTTTTGAAATCATTCTATCTTTTACCTTTGCTCTCTGTACCTTTCATGGTTGATTTCATTGTGTTTCAGTATCAGAAAAATGAGAATTTATTCAAATTTTTAATCCTCATGTGAATCTTTAATTTGTTTGTTTATGATGGATTCTTTGCAGATAAAATTGTACGTGCTGTATGTCAATAATTGTAATGAATGACATTCTGTCCTATTCAAGTTCTTATAACACACGTGTGTCCTGGTGTAATGGGGAACTTCTTTTTAAGGCCCTAGGGAATAATGTGAGAGCCCAGGTACCACGTTCTTTGTGTCCAGGGAAGCAGATGAAGGCTGGAAAATTACTGAAGCAGTAATTGGGAGAGAGGAAGATGCTTCCGGGAAACAGTCAGCACCTGGGAGAGGAAAAGTATGGGGGACATCCCAAACAATTGTTTCTTTAAGTGAAGGGCCCAAGTGGAGGACAGGATTTAAAAGCTCCAGGGAGAAAGCCCTGGGGGCACTGCTTTACACCAGGGCAGATGCAGACTTAAAGCTAGCGCAGAAGGGGCTAAGGACTGAGGCCACAGGCAGGGCTAAAGATGGTAACAAGGGCAGCGGGACAGGCCCCAGTGGACATTTTACCCCAGAAGGAGTTCCTTCACGCGGTTAGGCTGTGCATAACTCGGTCGGAAGGCTGAGCCACTGATGAGGTTATTGGTTGATGGAGCACCATGAGCAGAGAGCGTGCAGGTTTGTACCCACTCGACAGGAGGCGCTCATGAGAAGTGATTGTGCACCATTACAGGGGGCACTTCAATCTTTTATTCTCTTTACAGGATGGCACTGTTCACAGTTTGAGTTCATTTATGTGGACTTACAGTTTGATTTGATATGAGAAAATGGAGATCAGGAGACCAGTTATATGAAAAAGCAAATTTGTGCTAGTTTTTCCAGGTGGTTTTCCCTATTCTAGCCTGGTGGATAATTTCTTTGGATCAACCATTCTAGATAAGTCTCCCACCCCGTTCCTGTTTGATATGTCTGCAGTGGGAGTACTCTGGAATAGTAACTCATCTTGACCGCTAGAAGTTACCCCAAGGATACAGGAGGGGAAACGGAGCTTTCTTTGCCTGCGTTATGCATCCTGATGAGAACAGTAGTGACTTTAAAAATAAAGATTTCTTACAAGTCTTCTTTAATATGATAGAGCCCTGAGCTGAAGGTAATAAGTGATTTTAGAAGAAAGTGGAAGTACATGAGATTAATTGTTTGCAAAAGTACTGAAATGCTGCTAAAGCATAAAGTCTAATTTAGAGGAGAAAATAATCTTCCTTGCTGTTAAATAAGATAACCTTTGAGTTTTATGCTTCAGCCCAGATGCTGATAATTGATTATTCAGTATTTACATGGGTATAAATTAGATCAGAATCTGATTATCTATATCAATGACAAATTATGCAAATAATTTGGTGGATTAAACCTTTCTCGGATAATCACAGTAGCTTTCAAACGCTGTGTCCTTGGCTAACTCTTCAATTTTCCTTTTCTTGTCTTGTTTGGAAATCAGATTCTAATCCAGTGAAATTCACCAGTTTCCTTCTGTAGTGGCTGGTCGATCTAGAGGTTTAGGAGTTTTACAGATGTCAAGCTGCCATGATTGGTAGAGGCTCCTGCTTTTAGAGCCAAAGGCCTGGGTTCAGCTCCCAAGCCCTCATATTCCACATAGGTCTTGGGAGAGAGCGGGGTGGGCCAGGTCTGCATTCACAGCCAGGTCTATGCATTCAGGCCCTGCAGAGACTCCTTTTTGGTGCCTATAATCCAGCACTGAGTGTGCTGGCGCACACCTTCCTCTGAGGGCTCCGATGTGACTGGCAGTTCTTTTACCTCCATCTCAGCGCTCTCTCTGAGCTGCCAGTCTTAACCAGGATTTCCTCAGGACCTGGAATCTGTTTTCAGCAACCGGGTCTATAGTGGCCATGGAGGGGGCAGTCTGCATTGCTGAACCACTGGTACACAACCCCCACCTTCATGTGCAGGGGGATGGAGTCCTCCTTGCAGCGCCAGAGATTGGTCCTGGCTGGAGTCACCAGAATCGTGGACCTCCTGGGCTACATGGTGCTTGGCCAGTGCATTGGATTGCCCACCCCACACACAACCCCGCTGTGTACTTCAGGAAGTGAGGGCAGCCCTGTCCCCTGCTTCTCTCCCTTATTTAAACTAGTCCCATGGGAGACCACTCTTTGTTCGTGCTTGGCCCTCCAGAGCTTGCCATCAGGTTCCCACTCCACTGGCCCCCCGGTCTGCCTCCGACACATCACCTAAACAGGCCGAATATATCTCAGAACCATACCTCACAAATCTCTATACATGCTCGTGCTCCATACTATTTACTTCCTGGCCCTCATGTCCTGCCCTGATACAAAGTTGTAGGACTTGCTGCTGTCTGCAGAAACCCAAGAGGCCAGCCTGTATTCCACTTCAGTCCCATGATTCACTGGGAATCTCATTTGGGGGCTCCTCCCAGGAGCTCTGAGCATGGTTGTGCCATTGTCATGGCTCATGGAGTCTCCCAAAACGTGACCCTTTTGTAGCGAGAGGGAGACCATGGAGCATCCATGTAGAATGTGTCAGGCTCCAGTCCCTTTACTGGCTCATCCAGAACCTCCTGCGGAGCATGTTTCTCCACACTCCTGGTTTTTCCACTTACCATTCATGGCCCCACAAAGTTGCAAGATCTCCTCGTCAACCTCCACCCGGCACTGACCAAGATGGCCATTCACCAGACTCAGACTCAGTGCATTGGCACGGGGTGTGGGGAGTGTCTGCAACTGTGGGGCATGTTTCTGACACCTCGTTGCCTCATGTCTATGGGCAAAGTTCTTCTGGGCAGCATCCACTGGCTCCTTGGATTCCTTTGAGGAGTAGCAAGTGCTGCTCGGGATTCTCTGCTTGGTGCCCCCCACTGGAGCCCTCATTTTATCCCTATGACTGTCACTCTTGTCCTTGTTTTTTCACTCTTTGTCTCTCTTGATTGAGAGGTTGAGCCTTTAGTTTTGGGTGGGCCTGCGTTCACCCATTCCAGAATATGGAATAGACTCATATAGGTCTTACCCCGGCCCTGAATTTAACCTCAATCAGTACAGATGAACTTCTCAGCAAGATCTATACTATTGATTTGGTCTTTTAAGGAACAGATATACAGATTAATGAGTAAATTAAACCTCTAAATTCTGTCTATTTGAAATGGCCAGATACAGTAGCTAGACTGCTATATTTTGGGTTGTTTTTGGCTCACTCACATGCACTCGTCTGTATTGATTCCCCTGCCCCTGCTTGGGGATTTCTCTCCAAGTGGTATATTTTGATGAGTGGAATTAGACCTAGTTACTTATTTGCTTTGACTAATACATTTTCAAAGACTTCCCTGCTGCTAATAACTGTGGTGGTGTTTAATTATTGAGATGCTTTATAAAAATGTTTTTAAAAGAGAGACACATTTTATGTTCTGACTAAATAATTAAACATTATGCAAATGCCAACAGTTCCTGTGTTTGGGTTCTAGGAAACAATGCTTGGATGATACCCCTGTGTGTACACTGAATTTGTATATGCCAGCCTTTAATTAGCAGCAGATATTAGTTTTATCCTAATCTAATCACAGGCTTAGGCAAATTAGAAGGAGTAACGTTATAGGTTTAAGGCCAGACTGTAGCTAGCCTCTATAATAATAGGGATGGAAAGAGAAGCTCCCCGCTCCCTTCCCTCACATCTCCTGTTTAAGAGCTGATCACATCACAGTCCACATGCTCCCTTGAGGGCGGGGCAGCTCAGGAATATTCTAGCGGCACTAACCTCTCCAAAAAGAATGGGGAAGACGCAGGGGCATGGAAGTGTGTGCACGACAGCCTCTTAGCCAGAGATGCAGTGATCATTTGCCACAGGAGCTCGCCCCTGAGGTGGTGTGACTCCACAGTCCCCTACTCAATCCTGTGTTTTAGGGGCACAGTCTGTCCCTGGATAGCTTTAAGATTTAGTTATGTATATAAATGGTTAAATGATGGTGTAATCTGAGGCACCTTGAGGCCTGATGTTTGGTTAACACATTAGTGAATACACTACACATCTGTCTACTGCAGCAAGAGTGTCACTGCATTATTAAAAACATGGAAATGTTATAATTTGTTGTAGATTTGTTTCTCTCAAGATAGGAATAATAGAAACACAGAAATACTATTCGTGACATGCGTATGCTGGCAATACAGCTTTTGAAGTTCTCAAACTTGTTATCTCTGGCACTTTATCAGCCTCAGAAGCAGTCTATTAATTGCTTGGTGTACTCTGGCAGCCAGTAACACTTCTGACTTTGATTTGTCTTTATTCCTGGTCCTGTCCCCATTCATTCTAATCACCTGTGTTGTTGATGGGAGCCGCAGTCATCTCCATGGTCGCAAAGTACTTAGGCCCAGATCCTTCAAGTTATTTAGGCACCTAACTCTATCTGAATTAGTTACTCAGAGAGAGTTAGGTGCCTAAATATCTTTTAGGATTCAGGTTTTAGAGTCACTGTGCGACTCTAAAACTTTAATATCGAACAGTATTTCTTTTATAGGATACAATGCTGACATGTCTAACTTAAATTGCTGTTCTCCCACTGACTACAATGGAAGTTACCTGTCTATGGTAGGGGCAGATTTGTGTCTCTGGCTGGCATCTGGATATGGGCGTCTAATGCTCCTACTGAATCTATGGAAAAGAGAATAGCCTACTTCATTTTAATATATATACTTCAGTGCTGACAGGTTCGGGGGTTGTGGGTTTTTGTTAACACTACTTTTGTGTGTGTGTGTTTGACAGAAGTTACATAGATGTTTGAGGTTAATGATTTTTGGTGCATGTTTGTTGGTGTCTGACAACTACACACTATTCTAGATTTGCTAATAATTAGTCCGTAGGCTTCCTGTTTGTTTGGGATTTGCCTGCCTTTTGCCTAAAACCTTAGTCTAAAATCTCTTAAAATGGAGGAATCTGTACCTAGTATTCCTTTCTCCCCCAGACTGCTTCTCCATCAGGGGAAGGAACCTAGAACTCCCCACCTTCTCCATGCTGCCTCCAGCAGTGGGGAAGGAACACTAGGCTCACCTGTACACCAGTTCTGCTGATTCTATCTAGAAAGAGAAAGTGTCAACAGTGAGTGGGGGGAAAGAAGGGGCATCAGAGCTATGATGTGAGGGATTCCTCTCTGTCCCCCCTCCACACACACACACACACTTCCACACACCCCATTTCTGTCCTCTCTTCAAAAGATGCAGCCACAGCAATGAGACTGGGATAGGGAGATGCAAATGAGCATGTTCAGCGCATGGAACAGGCACACACTGCTGAGATGGGGTGAGGAGGTAGGAAGAGAAATACTTGGTGCATGGTACAGGCATATAATGCAAAGACCAGGGTGAGGAGCTGAAAAGAGTGAGGTCTGAAATAGTGAGATCTGAGCACTGAAAGGGAATATGGGGGTGTTGGATCAGTGCAGGGAAGAGTGGTGAGGAAAGGAGGGGATCACAGATTTGCAGTAGGTGATAGTGGGAGAGGGGTTCAGCACTGTTCCCAACAACTGCCACATCCATGCCTCCTAGGTCTGTCCCCCTCTTTATAAAAACACACCCTCTGACTCCATGCTAGTCCCTGCACTGTTCCTTCATCCTCTCCCCAGGAACTCAACGCATGGGTTCCATCCTAATGCCTGCTTCTTTGTCGGGAGAAGGCCTTAGGAGACTGAACTAGGCTGTGCTGGACAAGCAGAGAGATAGGATGTGAAGAGATGACGCTGGAGCAGTGATGGGACTAACATACAGCCAGTGCATTCTGTGGCAAGAGTAATCATTGCCAAGGAGCCAGCAGGAGGGACGTACCTTAACTCTCTCTTTCCTGGTTTTCAGAAATTTTAAGTTTCAATTCCTGGTTTTCACAGGTTTAAGTTCAGCCACGCTCCACTTTGTGGAAGGGCACGAGGCAACAGTGGGCAACCTTAAAGCTACATTAATAAAGTTTATGAGCATTTAATATATTCTGGAGATGGTGGGGCTACAAAGAACTCAGACCCCACCTACAATCCTTCTAGCACAAACTAAATAATAAATAAACACAATCCCAACTATACATATAAAATGATGGGGTCTAAATTAGCTGTTACCACTCAAGAAAGAGATCTTGAAGTCATTGTGGGTAGTTCTCTGAAAATATCCATTCAATGTGCATAGGCAGTAAAAAAGAGAACAGAATGCTGGGAATCATTAAGAAAGGGATAATAAAACAGAAAATCATATTACCTCTAAATCCATGGTACGCCCACATCTTGAATATTGCATGCAGATCTGGTTGCTGTATCTAATGCCTGGTCTTCACTACGGGGGGTGTGGGGGGTGGGAATCGACTGCAGATACGCAACTTCAGCTACGTGAATCACGTAGCTGAAGTTTGCGTATCTGCAGCTGACTTACCTGCCGTCCTCACGGCGGCGACAGTCGGCGGAGCGCTCCCCCATCGACTCCAGCTTGCACCTCCCGGCAAGCTGGAGTTCCGGAGTTGACGGTGGCGCTGCGGGCAATCGATTTCTCGCGTCTTCACGAGACATGAGAAATCGATCGCCAAAAGATCGATCGCTACCCGCCGATCTGGCGGGTAGTGAAGACAAGCCCTAAAAAAAAAGATGTATTGGAAAAGGTTCAGAAAAAGGGCAATAAAAATGATTAGGGGTAAGGAAAAGCTTCCATATGAGAAGAGATTAATAAGACTGGCACTTTTCAACTTGGAAAAGAAACGACTAAGGGGGGGATATGATAGAGGTCTATAAAATCATGACTGGTGTGGAGAAAGTAAATAAGGAAGTGTTATTTACTCCTCATAACACAAGAACTAGTGGTCACTAAATGAAATTAATAGACAGCAGATTTAAAAATAAACAAAAGGAAGTTGTTTTTTTCTCACACCAAGTACAGTCAACCTGCTGACTTCCTTGCCAGAGGATTAAAAAAACAAAAGGAAGGTTTTTTTTCACACAACACACAACCAATCTGTGGAACTCTTTGCCAGAGGATGTTGTGAAGACCAAGACTATAACAGGGTTAAAAAAAGAACAAGATAAATTTCTGAAGTATAGGTCCATCAATGGCTATTAGCCAGGATAGGCAAGGATGGTGTCCCAAGCCTCTATTTGCCAGAAGCTGGGAATGGACAAGAGGGGATGGATCACTTGATGATTACCTGTTCTGTTCATTCCCTCTGAGGCACTTGGGATTGGCCACTGTCAGAAGACAGGATACTGAGACAGATGGACCTTTTGGTCTGACCCAGAATGGCCATTCATATGTTCTTAAGTGCAAGTCATCATCTTTACCAAAACTTAACCTAGTACTGTGACAAGGTAGAAAACTTTGGAAGAGCCTTTCCAAAACATCAGATCTTCCTATAAAATCATATTTCCTCTTTCTGTAAATTGTTTTGGATGCTTTCCCAGCACTGTTCTGAATCATATTTCCTTTTGCTGGATGAGAATGTCAAATACTTCTATCAGACCTTCAGAAATCTACAAACTCATTGGGTCTATTTCAACTCGCCCTTTTGTTGACAAGTTTTAGGATGGCCGGAGACCAGTCGAGAGATTAGTCTCCCTACCCCCATCTATCATCAGGGTTTAAGATCGCCCGAAATAAAAACCAATAAGGGAGTGCAGGAGTAAAACGCAGGTAATAAAAACCAATAAGGGAGTGCAGGAGTAAAACGCAGGTATGTTTATTAGAAACAAGGTAAGTAAATGGGATATGCTATAAAGGATTCCCAACACAGGTAAGCAAGGTAAATAGATAAAGGTGACACAATAACTATATTGATTGTCACCAAAAAGGGTTTCATCACTTTTCAAGATAGGTCCCAGATAAGGGGTATGGAGGACTTAAAAGATCTGTACCATTTCATACAGCATGTCTGGAGCCTCCTGACCTCACAATGCAGATCGGGTCCGAAACCAACCAGGTGACTCAGTAGGGTGAGGAGTGTGGACCTCAGGCAACAGATAGGTGGTAACTGATTGATGATGGTGATTCTTCTTTCTCCTCCCTTGTGTCATCATGGGTGCAAGTAAGATACAAATGAGAGGTTGGCAGCTAGCAGCTCACCCTTGCGGGCAAGTGTGTTAAACCCTCCCACGACCCAAAGGCATGGTGCTCTAGTTTACACACCTGAGTAGAACACACTGCTGTGATCCATCACACTACCACTCAGATGGGCAGCAGCTTCCCTCTGACATGCTAATCCTTATATGCCCTACTGTTACTAGGCAGATCACATGTCACATAGTTGCCGGGTTTCCCGCCTTTCGGTAGAAAAGGGCAGGAAACTATACCTGAGGAGGGGGAAGAAGGGCAGCCAAGCTGGATTTCTAATTGTTGTCAGGAATTCAAGATGGCATGTGGATATTAATGACAAAACAGAAATACAAAAAATTTTCCCCTACACTTTGACTTGTGTGATTCCCTTGACTTCAATGGAATGACTGCTAATTTACACCAATGTCAGTGAAAGGAGAACCATCGCTAGTGTGGGTGGTTGGTTTTTTTACTTACTCATTAGGAGTTTCATAAACGATGAGTCTAGTTCTGCAAAATACTCCAGAACTGCACTTTCTGTGTTCTTAGAGGTATTAGAAAAAACATGAACTATGAATAAGAGCCACGCCAAATTGCAACATGAAGATGGTTAACATTTATATTTAGAAGCTTCTTGAAAGAAGCTAATTTCCCTATTAGCATAAGTTTGTTTTTAAATTAAAATTATGGCTGAGCATTATTTTCAGCTTGTATGTTACATTTGTGAGTAAATCTTTGTGATTCTGATATGTCAGTGGACTGACTGAGCCGTAAATCCCAATTCTTTATTCTTATATGATTTCTCTTTGCCTGAACCCATCAAGGACTTCATCTTCAACAACAGGTCCATCTCTTTCTATTTTGGGTTTTCTCTAAATCTCTCTGAGCAATAGACACACCAAATAAAATTCAGGGTTTCCAGCTTTCAGATTTATGTAATAGCAGAGACACTATTAATATTTTCTTCTTTATCGCAAGATCATGTAACAAAAGACTGTATTGTAATGCATGCACCCAAGAACCAGGATAAAGATTGTGCAGACAATGCATTTTCTGACTTTTGATCAAATAACTCTGCAATCTTTTTTTCATCCTTTATGTGGAATTTTGTATGAAGTTATTTATTTGTTAAATACTGGCAATCTGAGAGGCACTGCAAAAGAAACACACGAGGATGATTGCTGCTCCTAGCTGATTAAAATCTAAAAGCAGCTTATAATACTGAAAACCAATAACTGTGTTATTTGTATGCTCTGAAAATATATCAATAAACCATAACAAACATTCAGTACTTTTATTAGAAGTTTCAGTGGTAGAATAGTATATCAAGGCCTCAATGGCGATAGGGATTTCATAGTCCTAGGCAAGGTATGAGCACATGGTGAAAGACAGTCCTGCCCTGAAAAGTTTATAGTTTAAACAGACACCGGTTTGGGTGGGAAGGAACAGAAGCACAGGAGGGTGAAGTTACTGGCCCAAGGTTACACAAGCCAGAAGCAGATCAGTGACAGAAGTGGAAATAAATTCCACTTATCAGCTAGTTTGACTGGCTGAACCACATGAAGTTTGTTCTCTGAACCAGTTAAATGCAGCTGTCAGTCCGCTTGGGCTGCTGTTTTTCAGCTAAGCAAAATTCAAAATAAGCCTCACTCCTGTCCCTTCACCAAACCACATGTAACGCCAGATCCTCTTTTTTCTCCCCATTTGTACCCTTTTACCATTCTTGTTCCATTGCTCGCTCTCTAGGAAAGCCAGTATGAGAGCAGCACAAACAAGGATCCATATTGCTGAAAGAATTAGGAACAAGTGCAAAGGGAGCTCCAAACCTGATGAACAGTGACAACATTATGGCTCTGTTAGATAAGATGAGTGTAAATCAGTCATTTGGTATAACAGAAATAGTTACTGATCTACAGTAAAATCACCACAGGTCTGATGTTTCTTGTAACACTTTGACTTCTGCTTGACATTTACTTTTGATAAATGCAGATGCCTTGCAGCAGGAGATACTATTGATTGCCACTGTCTCTTTGATGTTGGTATACAATAGACTGGCTGGTCTCTTGGGTCTTCTTTCAGTAGGCTATACTAAGGGTTTAAACATTCCTTTTATAGTGATTTCTCTTCAAGCACTGCTTTTAAAAATGAACCTATTTTACTGAAGAGTTAATTTATTTCAATTACATTTCCAAATCAAATATAGTGTAGACCTATGAACTATATTTCAAAACTTCAGTTGCTTATGGGAGTAGAATACATAGGACTATCAAGAAGAAAAGATTTTTTGAGGCATTACAGGTGTGAGATACTGTTCAGTTTCCAAGGTGTACTGCCACTCTTACCAGAAACAATTACTATTATGAAGCGTTTGTCAAAGAGCCCAAATTTCTTTTATTGCAGATCCAGCTGCACAATTGTCCTTAGCTGTGCAATTTTCTACTTTTCAAATGGTAAAATATGCCTATAGAAATTTGCTTATTGTTGGATTGGGGCAGGTTGATGGTTGGTGTTCTTACTCTGATTTTTTTCTGCTCTCTATTTTGCCTTTCTTTTCATGCAACTAACCCAAGAGGGAAAAGTTGGATGTGGAAAGCTCTATTTTTAGTTACTGTATTGATGGTGGAAGTTAATAGCTAAAGAGATAATGTCAAAGTGTAGCTATACTGGCATAGCTCTATCAGCAAACCCTCCTAATGAAATTTGGCCTTAGCAAATGAAGAGAAAGTGTCCTTATGAAACAATTTCCATGTAAAATGGCTTTTCATAGAACCATAGAATTTCAGAGTTGGAAGGGACCTCAAGAGATCCTCGAGTCCAACCCCCTGCTCGAAGCAGGACCAATCCCTATTTTTGCCCCATATCCCTTAGTGGCCCAAGGATTGAACTCACAACCCTGGGTTTAGCAGGCCAATGCTCAAACCAGTGAGCCTTTTAATACAGTTTATACTGGTTTCCTGAGTGAAATAAGCTACACTGGAAAAATAATTTATGTGAGTATACCTGCATCTACACTAAAGCTTTTCCCAGTACAGAAATGTTGTAAAGAAAATCACACCATAACTGACATTACTAAACTGGCTGAAGTTTCTAGCACTGACCTGGCCGAAGCTGGACAGAGGACAGGCAACTATTACACAAAAGAGTTACTGGGTGACACTTGGAGAGGAAAAAGGATTGGATATTGTTAACTAGAATCACATAGCAGGCATATCTTCATAAGTCTGAAGGGTTGCTATCCATGCTAATTTTGATGATGCTATTTGATTTTGATGATAGCATACAAGCATGCTTTCATGGTCTGCAAATCTTTTGGGACAGGTGCAATGAAACAATGGTAGGATATCTGATGACAGAGTTAAAAGGATAACAAATATGACTGAGTAAATTACCATGGACCTTATTCAGCTTGATGTAAAGCAAAGTATTTTGATATCGGGGAAGAATAGAGATAGCTGTTAACTAGACTTAGTTAATTTTCATTACTTCAAATTATTTCATTACTTCAGATTTTTGTGTAACAGTATGTATGTGTAAAAGGTTGACTGTTTTTCTGCAACATCTCACACTGGTAGCAGGTTTGATTCTACTGGGAAAAGGTTAAGTAGATTGTAGCATCTTCTGCATATAAGGAAGGTGGAAGTGACTCTTTGAAGATAAAGGATCTTGGGTGTAGGGTGACCAGACAGCAAGTATGAAAAATCAGGACGGGGGCTAATAGAAGCCTATATAAGAAATAGACCCCAAAATTGGGGCTGTCCCTATAATATAGGGACATCTGGTCACTCTACTTGGGTGTGGGATGAGAACTCTTGAGGAACCTTAGCAGCCACCAAATGCAATTGAGGTTTGTGCTCATTTGGGTATTGCTGTACTATTGGAGTGTGTTTGTAAAGTGTCTGAAGGTAGAACTGCTGCCAGCAGCAATGCAGAAGTAAGGATGGCATGGTATGGTGGTAGAATTGCTGCCTTCGGGGTTGGGTGCCCGGCCAAGAGCTGCCACTGTCCAGCTCTGAAGGCAGCACAGAAGTAAGGGTGGCAATACTGCAACTCCTTAAAATACCCTTTTGACACCCCCCCCCCGCAACTCCCTTTTCAGTCAGGATCCCCAATTTGAGAAATGCTGGTCTCCCCTGTGAAATCTGTATAGTATAGGATAAAAGCATGGAAAAGACCCAATTTCATGGGGGAGCCCAGATTTCACAGTCTCTGGTGTGTTTTTCCTGGCCATGAATTTGGTAGGGCCCTACTTATACCAGTACAGTTGGGGGCAAGATGACAACTTTCACATAGTGCTGCAGTTGTGTTGTGGACTAGTACAACAGAAGGCTTCCAGACATCCATTTGTTGATCTTCTGGTATTAGTAATGTGAAGCCATATTGTACATAACTAGTATCTTCATTTTGTGTATAGATTATTCCCCTTCCTATCTAGGAATAAGCTGTAGTGAACCACTTTAATATTAGTGTAATGGTACCCCCATTCAGGGTGTTATACCACTCTAACTTTAGTGATACACTTAGAGTGATACAACTTTTGATGGACCTGGTATAAAGAGACAGAACTTTGATGGGCAGTCAGGGCCTTAATCTGCCCTTCCCTGTCTCTTAGCCTATGCTTGACTTCAAAAAGGTCTCTCTAATCATAGGAATAATTCAGGGGCTATTGGGCCTATATACATATGGTTACCATAGGTCTGGATTTTCGTGGTCAGAGCTTCTTTTCTCCGTCCAGGCAGATTTGTTAAATAACAGGAAACGTCCCAGGTTTTTGCAGAGCAGACAAACTGCAGCTCAGAAAGAGCCTGGATTGGTGCATTTCCCCATGGGTCCCTTTCCGGCATCTGCAACTGATGGGTTCCTTCCCCTCCAAGGCACAGCTGCTGGATCCTACCCACCCACACCCCACCTCCTTGCCCTGGGGTGCAGAGTCCTACAGCGAGGCATTGCCTGCTGATGACTGTCGCTGCACCCTAGCCTTGCCACAGCCACCCAACCCCCCTGATAGGGAGTGATGCTGTCCCCCCACCTCCATTGCAGGTCCCCCCTTCTACACCCCGGTTCCCCCTAAGCAGTGTCCTCTTTTAGGGAACCCAAAATACAATGACCCTATAAACGAGTGTGAAGCAACAGTGTTGTTCTTTAGCTCCAGTTTGGGGGGGGGGCTCTGTATTTGGGAACTGAAAACCCCAGTTCTGTAGAGATAGCACATCCCCCACCATCGTTTTTTCCAAAGACCTCTTAGAACCCGCAATATCCGCTTGCAGGAGCAGAGAGGACCCCCGTTAGCCAATGAGACACACACCAACCCCCCCCCCACCCCTCCCCCCCAGCTCCAGGCATCGATCCACGCCTGGCCCCGAGAGACGGCCCGAGGCTGCCACAAGCGGCGCGAGGACCCCAATGCAGAGTCGGAACTGGGTGGCCATTGGGGGGGGGGGGGGAGGGGGGCAGCTTTGCCCTTCCAGGGGCGGCGCGCGTGATGCGCGCGCATCACCAGCCAGTGGCGCGACCCACCTGCGGGATAATCCCACCCCCAGGCACTGCACCACACCACTTTAGGGGGCGCGCGATGTATTTATAGCGCCAGAAGATTGACAGGAGGCCGAGCCAATGAGAGGGCGCCTCTCGGCAAGTTGGCGGTTGGCCTGCCGCGGAGGCGCACTTGGCCAATGGGCAGCCCGGCGAGGTGCAGCGGGCGGGCTCTCCGCGCAGCGGGCGGATGGAGGGGCCGCCGCTCGATGGGCCGGGCGGAGGCGGTGCGGGCTGAGCACCTCGCGGCCCGTTAGGAGCCGCCTCAGCCCCTGCCGGCGAGGAAGCGCGAGCGGCGGCGGCGGCTCGACCCGCCCGCGCGGGAGCCCGGGTGGTCCGGACCCAGGTGAGCGCGGCGGCCGGGACACGCCCCTTCCTCAGCCCGGGGACTCGCTGCGGGGGCTCCGGGCTGGCTGCCCTGGGCTGAGCCGCCGGCGGACCCTGCCCGCCCCGCTGGGGCCGCCTCCCCGGCTGTGCCGCGAGCGCCCGTCCGGCGTCAGGGGCCGCGCCCCGCTGTGCGTGGGGGGCTCCCCCTGGCCAGCGTCCCACCCCGGCGGGGGGAAGCGGTGGGCGCCCCGGAGCAGGGACCGCGTCCCCGGAAGCGCCTCCCCGCCGACTCAGGCGACCGTTACCGAAGCAGCCCCGTCGGCGGCCCCGTCGCCCGGACGCGCGGGGGAGGCGCAGGGTGACCAGACAGCAAGTGCGAACAGCCGGGATGGGGGCGGGGGGGTGATGGGAGCCTAGATTGGAAAAAGACCCCAAACGGGGGACTGCCCCTATACAACTGGGACATCTGGTCGCCCGAGGGGTGATTGACAGGTCCGCGAGCTGCGTGGCGGGATGGGGCTGTATAGAAAACTACGGGGGGATGGTAAGAGAGAAACGACCCCAGACCTTTGCAGGGTCTTAGTTTGTCTTGTGGTCTAGGAATTATTCGGGTGTAATCGGGTCCTGCCCAGCCTGTGTGTTGGAAAAGCCCAGGCACAACAGGGTGATCTGGCCTTGACTCTTCGATTGTCTCTGAATTGCTTTTCATTTTCGCTAAAGTTGTTACCATAGTTACATTATTTATTAGTCTTGAGCACCCTACTAATGCTCAGTGATTATAGTATTTATGTTACTGAGCCTGCTCTACATGAGACTTTCTTCAAAGTGATTTACAAATTTTGCCTCTAAGCCTCACCAGTGCCCTCATTTTTACAGAGGAGGAAACTGTAGCAGAGCGGTTTCCTGCTTGTAAACAACAGTGGTAGCCGGTGTCAGCTGAGATTAGAACTATTTTGTTTTTGGTTCCCAAATCCTGTGTTTACACTCATTCTCCCAACCCTAAATGCGGAAACATGTTCTAATGAAAGGAAAGATTTAAAAAAGGCTGTAATGAGAATGTACCTCTTTCTTTCTCTCTCTTTATATGTTTTCTTTTTGTATATTATACAAAACAGCTTTTTAAAGGTTTTTTTTTTGTGATTGTGAATTACATTTTCTAGGCACTTGTGCACGATTGTGTGTTAAGGTTTCCTCAGAACCACAAGGTTCTTTAGGTCCTGACCGTACAGAGATTTAAGCATATACATAGTTGAACTGCAGGATTTGGGG
The DNA here is from genome assembly GCA_032164245.1 of Sternotherus odoratus. Lineage (NCBI taxonomy): Eukaryota > Metazoa > Chordata > Testudines > Kinosternidae > Sternotherus > Sternotherus odoratus. The sequence continues at coordinate 201,787,666 of JAVMKO010000001.1, read as the reverse complement.
CATTAACGCATATAAGTTTTTGGCACACATTTGAAACTATCTCATGTCTATTGACCAGAGGTGTCTGGAAGCATATAGATATTAACCAATTGTTTGATTCAGTAAGATAGGAATCGCTTTCTGAGAAATGTTGAGGGCTCTCAACTGCCATTGTTTTAAGCATATTGCAAGGTCAGGCCTTTAGTCACATCTTCCATAGTAGGGAAGCCTAGGCCATCTCTATGCTGGAGAAAGTTCACAAATTTAACTAAACATATCTAGATGAAGTATATTTATATTATGTTTTTTTACCAATTTAACTGGTTGACCTCTCACTTAGATCAACTTAGTTTGCTAAATTACTTTGCTTAAATTACTAATTATTGTAAGCTGAATCGATGTTTGAGGGTTAACTGGTTTAAGTACATGAACATTAGGGCATGCACTGGGTTAATTAGGTCAATTTAAAACTTCTGTTAAATTGATGCAACCTTTTTAGTATTGATAAAGTCTTAGAATGTGCAAAACCATCAAGGAGTCTGGTGGTATCACTGGACTTTTTATTGTTTATGTGGCTGCAGACTAACACGACTGCTCCCTGATATTAGAATGTGCAGTCTCCGATGCAATGTAGTACAGTATCACCTCACTTAATGTGGCTATGTTCCTGAAAAATTCCCCTTTAAGCAAAACTATATTAAGCAAATACAATTTCCCCATAAGAATTAATGTAAATGGAAGAGTTAGGTTCCAGGTGAATTTTTTTCACCAGACAAAATATGATATATACACAGTATAAGTTTTAAACAAACAATGTAATACTGACCGCTTTAAGATTAGCAGCCATGTTATCTGTATCCGTAAATAAGACGAGGAAGACTTTGTAGCACCTTAGAGACTAACCAGTTTATTTCAGCATAAGCTTTCATGGGCTATAACCCACTTCATCAGATGCATAGAATGGAACAGAAGTAAGATGTATTTATTTATACAGTAGACTCTCGATTATCCAGGATTGGATTAACCAGGATGTGGATTAATCAGAATGTCAAAAAAAATACGCGCAACTTGCAGGGCCGGATCTGGCTTTGCTGCCGCCCCAAGCACACACACACAAAACCCCTACTAGGGCGCAGGACAGCCAGTGAACCAACACCCCCTTTTCCCCAGCACAGTGTGGCTGGTGAATCAACTCCCACTCCCCATATTTCCTATAGATGGTAATTATCCAGGATTTTATTAACCAGAATTATTTTTTTCCCTATCATCCTGGATAATCGAGAGTATACTGTACACAGAAAGAAAGAAAAAAAAGTTGTACATTAGATCACCAATTCTAAGAGGCTGTAAATTTGGATGAGCCATTATCATCAGGAGAAAAAAATACCTTTTGAAATGGATCTCTGTGTCTGACAGGAGATAACTATGGCAGGTAAATTAACTAGGGAAATGAAATCAATTAGTATAATCAGAAAACCCTTCACAAGTTCTATTTAGCCCTTGGTTTATTGTGTCCAATTTGAAAATTAATTCCAGTTCCTCAGTTTCTTGTTGGAGTCTGTTTTGGAAGTTTTTCTGTTTTAAAATTGACACCATCAAGTCTTTAATGGAATGGCCAAGAAGATGGAAGTGTTCTCCTACTGGTTTTTGAATGTTCTGATTCCTGATGTCAGATTTGTGTCCATTTATTCTTTTGTGTAGAGACTGTCCAGTTTGACCAATGTACATAGCAGAGGGGCGTTGCTGGCACATGATGGCATATATCACATTGGTGGATGTGCAGTTGAATGAGCCTCTGATGGTGTGGCTGATTTGATTAGGTCCTATGATGGTGTCAGTTGAATGGATATGAGGACAGAGTTGGCATCGGGTTTTGTTACAAGGATAGGTACCTGGGTTAGTGTTTTTGTTGTGTTGTGTGTGGTTGCTGGTGAGTATTTGTTTCAGGTTGGGGGGCTGTCTGTAGGCGAGGACTGGTCTGTCTCCCAAGATCTGAGAGAGTGAGGGATCATCTTTCAGGATAGGTTGTAGGTCTTCGATGATGCGCTGGAGAGGTTTAAGTTGGGGGCTGAAGGTGACAGCTAATGGTGTTCTGTTTTTGTCTCTGTTGGGCCTGTCCTGTAGTAGGTGGCTTCTGGGTACTCTAATACTGTACACAGCAATGATGATTGTGAAGCTTGGTTGAGGTGGTGGAGTCGAGGGCTGGGATATTTCCTTACTGCTAACTGATGAACTAGCAGTCGGCTGAGCCCCCGAGGGTTAAGATGTTGTTATTGTAGCCTCACGCTCTACAAGGCAGCACAAATGGAGGGAGGAGACACAGCATGGCAGTGGCTGAAAACATTGGAAAATGAAGGGGGTGATGAATCCATGCTATCCCACTCGAGCGCACCACTCCCTCCACTTTCAAAGTGCTGGGTGTGTGTGTGTGCATGTGTGTGTGACGGACACACGCACCATGTGAGAGGGAGAGAGACGTGCATTGCCCCTTTAAGTATGCTGACCCAACTCTAAGTATATTGCCTTTTTACGTAGATCAGCAAGTTGAGAGAGCAGCCACTGCCAGCAGGCTCCCTCTGTCTTGTGCCCTTTTGTGTTCCCGCCTCACCCCCCCCCCCCCCCGCTCTGTGGAGATGATGTACATGAGTGGGGGGCAGGAGCAGGGGTAGGAGGGACATCTTGACATTAGCACTTGTCTTTCCCCCTTGCCGTGCACAGCAAGCAGGAGGCTCATGGAAGTAGCTCCAAGGCAGAGGGCTGGGCAATATTAGCTGGAAAAGTATTCAGCCTTTAAACAAGCATGTTCTCTAATAGAGCAGTAATGTGACAACATTAAGTGAGGAGTTACTGTACCCCTAAATAATGTTAACTAGGTTGTGGATGGAAAAAGGAGGGGGTAGGGGAAAGAAGAATAGCATAAGAGCAAAAGCAACCAACCAAAATCCACAGTACTTCTTGCTTCATTTGGAAACATCTAGTTTTGCACATATTACTGTGGCTTGTACTTTATTCCTTCCCCTTTCTGCTGTTGTTTGAGATATTCATATATCATGCCTTGTCTTATAAAAAGACTTTGGGCAATGACTGTCATCTTATGTGTTTGTAAAGAACAGTGAGATCCCAGTCCTGATTAGGACTTCTAGAATCTCTATGTTACTGCAGAACATCATAATAGCTCTCTAAAATCAACCTAATGCTGTTACTGTCAGCATTGCTGACATCATTATTCTCCCAGTCAATTAGGCCTGTGATCTAAGAGTCATTGTAGTTTCTCCCTCTTTCCAATCCTGCACATCCAGGCCATATAAAAATCTCACTGTTTTTTTCCCTTAGCACTTCCAAGATCTTTTCCCTCTCTGTCCACACTACTTTAACTCTCATTTAGGTCTTCATCTTCTGACTTGACTACTGCAACCTACTCTCTGGCCTTCCTTCTGTCCCTCTCTTCTCCCTCAGATCATTCAAAATTGGAGTGCTAAATGTTTCCTAACCTATAATTCAAACTGTGTAAGTCCTCTCTCTCTGAATCTCTCTACTGGTTCTCTCTCTCTCTTCCTTCACATCAAATTCAATCTTTTAGTCTACCTTAAATTTTCTTCACAACTCTTCCCTTCCTCTTTATCTATTCTTGTATTTTATTGCATTGTCCCAGGTGCTCTCTTCAGCCTTTATCGTATATTTGTCCACTCTCCCACAAGTACCTTCATGATGCTCTTTACACATGGAATGCCCTCTCCAAACTAATATGTAAAGCACTTGCCCAACTCTGTTTTTAAATTCCCTCAAGGGTCACTACAGCCATAACACTAATGGTAAATTACCAAGTGAAAAAGGTTGGGAAGTGTTAAAATAATCTCCTCCTTGTAAATGTTTTGGCCTTTATTATTCATATAGATACTGGCCTGTATATGCACTTTGACTTCTTTTTTGTGGTTGCTGTAACCTTTATAATTCAAGTTGCTGTCAGACATACCACATGTACCTTTATGTTCAAACCACCACTTCCTGTTATTGTCTTAGTCTTCATAACTTGAGCTGCTGTCAGCATATATTATGCGATACCCCCTCCCCCCCAAGCCAGACAGGGACATGTAGCCTATGTAGCCTTACCAGAAAAACCCACGACATTATCTTCTTAAATTCCTAATAAGGACGAAATTTTGCTGCCCCTACCTTGTCACGCCCCGTGCCAAGTCGCGTCATCTCAAGTATAATTGTTCTGCCCGCGCTTATTGCGGACGGAGAGAGAGGCGTACCTACTGGTCCCTGGAGGCTGATCACCCCTAGGTCTCTCCCAGCTCTCGTGTCCCAGTGGAGCTTAACGTGTTGCCGGCCGTGTGATGCGTCGAGTTTGAGTTGTATTTGTAAGTATAAATTGATATATGTGTACATATTGTGTGTAATTTTTATAGTATTGATAGCTAGTTATTAATGTATCTTTGTTATTTTAATCATAGTGTATAAACCTAAATTGTAACCTGTAATTAAGAAGAACCTTTTGTTCCCAGAACAATAAATTGGTGTCTTATTTTTCCAAGCCCCAATATTTTATTTATCGCCGCAAGTAAAAAGTTCCCCCTTAAATTAGCCAGACAGACCCCCTCCTTTGTATAGTCACCCACCTAGCGGGCGTATCCTTTAACAGGAAGGTGTCTGATGTTGTTTTTTATATCTTTTAAGAAAAGACTTGTAACCTGAAGATTGTGCTCAGTGCTCCTCTGCATAATCATGTGCTCCTATAACTGTTACCCTCTTCTCTCCATTTGTTTGTGACACACTCTTGGTGCATCTTGTCTCAATTGTAAGCTCTCTGGATAAGGGTTTTTCTGTTACTATGTGTTTTTACAGCTGTTAACACAATGGAGCCTCCGTTGATTGGGGTCTTTGGGTGCCAGTGTAATAAAAAGATTTTTCCTTTTGCTCTTAAGTGACAACCTATTTGAACGAGAAGAAAATGATCAATTCTGAAATGTAAAGTTTAAACCCAAAGAAATTCTTAAGAGCTGAGTAACAAACTTCTGTCAGATGGAATTTGAAATAGAAGATCTGTCAGTATCTTAAAGAAACAATATTAGGTACTTAGGCTGCATGTTTATGCCATTTCATAATTGTGTAATCTTGTATGAGGAAAATCCACCAGATTTCTCTGGTACTTAAAAAATCCCAGAAACCAGACATTGGCCTGTTTTGGGACATTTGATCTGTTCAATAATGCAAAAAGGCTGAATACTTTCAATTCTCCGGTAAATTGAGCTATTGGCTGGGCAATATTAGCATAGCTAACTCCTGTACCACACTGTGGTGTGAAGGGTAGTGGTGGGGAGATGGGTAGGGTCATGGGCAGACTGTAGGATTTTCAGATAATTTCTTAGGGACTGCTGCCAGTGGGTGTAGGTTGAAGGAGCTCTGAGGCTTTGGTGTAACCCAGCAGTTCTCAAAGTTTTGAGAACTGCGACCCTTTTTCCTGTTCCTTGGCAGTGTGGCAGACCCTTGACTGTCCACCGAAAAGCTGCCAAATTGAATACTTCCGCATTTGGCAGCTAGTTTCGGTGGACATGCCGAGCACTTCCGAGAGCGCTTGGTATGTCCATTGAAAAGCCGCCGAATGCGGAACTGATGAATTTGGCAGCTTTTCGGCGGCAGCAGGAGCTTGTGACCTCCCCGGGGAGCACTCAGTGACCCCCGGGGGTCACAACCTCCAGTTCGAGAAACCCCGGTGTAACCCGTGCCAGAGCTAAAGCTGTGGTTGAAAGAAAGTCGGAGACTGCTGGACCACCTACTTTCCTGCACTTCACAGATCTGTGTTGAATTGAATGTGGCATATTGTCTTCTGTGCAGCCGATTAAAACTGTTTGGGGTTCCTGTACATCCTATATTGGGTCAGGAGTAGTTAACTAAAATACTGTAACTCTGGAAATGCTAATTTAGCCCTGATCCTTCAGTTCACTGTTCACAGGTGCACCACTGTGCCTGCATAGTCTTGTTGATTTCAGTGATGCTCTGTGCAAGTGCATCCCTGTTACTTATGTGTAGTGAATCACAGAATGGAGGCCTTGGTCAATTGGTCTTTTCTTGAAGAGTTAATCTTCTGTGATTCTACTATGTACCTGTGCAGCACCTTGAATGATGAGGCTCGGTCCTGTTTGGGCCATTTGCCAATGCTATAACAAATACTAATATTATGAATATTTATAGCATACAAACAAAACCTCTGTTAATTGCCACTTTTCAAAAACAAAACTTTTTAAGGAAAAGGACAAATTAATATGTCGGTAGTATTCAGGTTTGAAGAAAATATCCCAAAAATGAGTGACGGGAAAGGAGAAGTAATCTGCTTGTGCCATACTTGACTGTATCCTTTTTTGTAAACAGCATCATAATACTAATGGTGTTTCTATTATGTGTTTTGATATAGAGGTGAGACTGCTTATGAATATATTTTTGTGCCTCTTAACTGATCAATTGTGTTCCCTTTGTAAACAGGAGCAGAAGCAAAAAGAGGTTTACTTTATGAAGGCTGAGTGACTTGAGTAAAAGTTTGAAACGGTGTAACTGCTGGACCGGTTTTACAGAGCTTTTGAAATGAGAGAGCTACGTCTCGCATTCCTGTTGGTTAAGTGATGGTAAAGGTGGAATAAACTGACTTCAGGACAAGAAGTACAACTGATCATTCCAAATTGCAAGTACCATATAAACAAGTGTGATGTTGAAATGAGATGAGGCTCCGAAATGGAACTGTGGCCACTGTGTTAGTTTTCATCACTTTTCTCAGTTTGTCCTGGTACACTGCATGGCAAAATGGTAAAGGTAAGACCAATATTTTCTGAAAAGAAACTCAACTCTAGCTATGTGTGATGAAGATGTGAATGCTACATATGCTTTTTTTATAAATGCTTTTTTTAATGCTAGTAAGCTGGAAACTGAATGTTGACTACTTCTGCTCAAGAGTATTACCTTGATGAATAATATGCATCTGTTCTTGCAATCAGAAAATCAGCCTGGAGGGATGCCTATTGTTCTTGTTTGAAAACATATTTCTGTGGAGATAAACAAGACTTTTTTTACCCCTGATGGAAAGGACTATTTTAGGCAGTATCTCTGTTGCACGTTTGCAGGAGAAACAAATGCTCTTCTCTAATTTTTCCTGTGACAGTTGCCCAGTGGGCCAGGCTGAAGAATATAAACATTACTTTTTGGTGCCACATTCTATTTTTTCCTATTGATTTGGTGATTGAAATGGCAAACTGCCACTCAACATCTTTTGAGAAATTTTTCTACCTTCTGTCTTGCCTGTTGATGGAAATGTAAAATATTTCCAGTTTGACCTGTTTATATGAAATATTCCTTTTCTAGTAATTTAAATAAGAAATTAGTGAATTCTATATATTAGATTTTTACAAAACTGATGTTTGTTTGAGGATTGTATTACTGTTACCTCAAGTCACTTTAAAATGATGAATATGCTCCAATGTCCCTGCTAAGACAGACTTTTTCTCAATGGGGCATGTGAGCGCATCAAATTTTCCGTGGGAGGAGGGAGTTGGTGGCAGCACAGTGAGTCTTAGGGTAAAAGTGCCCGGGGGAAGTGGATGGGCAACTACCAGATCACAATGCCTCTCTCAAATTTTGGGGCAGGACAACCAGGTTAAATTTGAGTGAGTGGCACTTTTTTTTTTTTTTTTTTTTTTAAGAAAAAAAAAATGGAGATACACAGTGGAACCCCAGCAATACCGCACCCCACTATAGCATGAATCTGTTTATAACATGGGGTGCGTGGGGCTCCCGATACTTTGATGTGGCATGACCCCACAATACCGCGACCCCGCATTTACTGCAATCTGGTATTTTTGGATCCCAATCGTCGCGGTATTGTGGGGTCCGACTGTAGCTATCTCATAGAACTGGAAAGACCTTGAAAGGTCATCAAGTCCAGTCCCCTGCCTACACTAGCAGGACCAAGTACTGTCCCCTGACAGATTTTTTTTTTCTTCCCCCCCCCAGATCCCTAAATGGCCCCCTCAAGGACTGAACTCACAACGCTGGGTTTAGCAGGCCAATGCTCAAACCACTGAGCTATCTGTCTCTCTCTCTCTCTCCCCCCCCCCCCCCCCCCCGACTTGGCACTTATTACTTTTGTCATCCTTCTAGCTCCCCTTATCTGATGCTTTCTAAACAGGTAGAGATGTTTTTATAGCACCATTTGTCTTGCATTTTGAATAATTTGTCTAGTAGTTCATGGACACAGACACATAGAACACTAGGTAGCAGTCTATTCGCATTGTAAGGATGGGCGGGGGATCCACGTTTTTAAAAATAAACTTTAAAAATGCTAAGATAGGGCATGGTTTTTAAAAAAAAAAAAAAAGGCTGGGAGAGTGCTGTTTTGGAGTTCTGATCCTGCGCCACTGAAGCATTAACTTACAGGAAAGCAAGCCAAGACTTGCCAGGAATCCCATCTGTTACAGAGAGAGACTCTAGGTTGGCTTTTTTTTTTTTTTTTTTTTTAAAGAATCTGTGGGAAGAAAGAGAAACAAAGCCTGTGGGGGAAAAAGCATACGGGCTGTGTTGCAGGTTGGCTAATTTGTCTTCATTGGGCATTTGTAGGAGAAACAGATGCTATGTCCTCTAATCTGTTTTGTAACAGTTGGTCAATGGGCTTGGCTGCTGAACATAAACATCAATGAAATGGCTGGTTTCTTGAAGTCATGATACCATAAATTTGTTTTCATTGGGCAATAGAAATCTAAATTTAACAAACAGTAAAAACGTAACAATATTAATGTACCAGAATTGCTGAATTTTGCATCTTGGCTTATAAAATACATAACTTGGGCAAAGATATTAGAATATGCTGCTTCTGCAAATTCCAATGATAGTCCGTGTTTATAAATACCTTGATACATATCTGTGGACTTTTAGTGAGGGTGGATTTTATTTAAATCACTAATCAGGAAAACTCTGTTTAATCATCGATTTCTACATACGTGTATTCTTGTTGATTGTTATAACCTTAATACATATTCTTCACAACTCAAGAGATGTAGGTTTATTTTTTAGAAAGTACACGCTATACACTTTAAAAGTTTTTTTTATTTTGAAAACTTTTCAGCTTAGTTTTATAGCTATATCAGCAAATGAATGATTGGTTATTTCATTCACCAAAGGTAACTGAAGCAGATATTTAGTTCAGTTCCCAATGACTTAATATCTCCAATTCAACAGGTTAACATTTGGAGGATTTTCTTGCCATGCTGTATTAGGAGGAGAACATCACCGGACAGACATTTAAATTGTTTTATTTAACTAAAACAACATTATAAATTCTGGGGTTTTTTTTTTCTTCAACAGCAAACATATATAAAAGTTTAACAAAACAAGCATATGAATTTTTGAATTTAAACATTCCAGTTTTTTAAAATCAGGTTTATTTTTCTTAAAATTGTTTAACTAAAATAGTTAAATAAAATATTTTTTTTTAAAAACCTCCAAAATTAAATTAATTGAGGATTACCAAAAGAATCTACACCGTCTGCTCAAAGAAATTCCCTGAAAAAGCACAGGAACAGAACTGTACAGACACGTGCGTAGAACCCCGACCAGGGGTATTCTATTTACTACCCAAGACCCTTAAGCTGGAAATCCTGGATGCCCCATCATCGAAGGCATTGGCACCCTAACAGTGGGATTGTCTGGCTGTGTGGATTCTCTCCTCAGGCCCTATGCTACCATCACTCCCAGCTATCTTCGAGATACCACTGATTTCCTGAGGAAACTACAATCCATCGGTGAACTTCCAGAAAACACCATCCTGGCCACTATGGATGTAGAAGCCCTCTACACCATCATTCCACACAAAGATGGACTGCAAGCCATCAAGAACAGTATCCCCGATAATGTCCTGGCAAACCTGGTGGCTGAACTCTGTGAATTTGTCCTCACCCACAACTATTTTACATCTGGGGACACTATATATCTTAAGTCAGCGGAACTGCTACAAGTACCCACATGGCCCAACAGTATGCCAACTTTTTTATGGCAGACTTAGAACAGTGCTTCCTTAGCTCTCGTCCCCTAACACTCTTACGCTACTTGTGCTACATTGATGACATCTTCATCATCTGGACCAGCAGTCAGCAGCGTTGGCACGCAGGACCGCAGGGTAAGTACTCTTAGCGGGCCCCGCTGCTTTATTTACCTGCCGGCTCGCCGCGTGCCACTTCCCGCGGCTCTCACTGGCCGTGGTTCACCATCCTGGTACAACGGGGGGGAAGTGGCACGCGGCGAGCCGGCAGGTAAATAAAGCAGCGGGGCCCGCTAAGAGTACTTACCCTGCGGTCCCGCGTGCCAACGTTGCTGACCGCTGATCTGGACCCATGGAAAAGAAGCCTTTGAGGAATTCCACCAGATTTCAACAATTCCATCCCACCATCAACCTCAGTCTGGACCAGTCCACACAAGTGGTCCATTTCCTAGACACTACAGTGCTAATAAACGATGGCCACAGAAACACCACCCTATCCCAGAAACCGACTGACCGTTATACTTGCCTACATGCCTCCAGCTTCCATCCAGGAGACACCACAAGATCCATTGTCTACAACTGAGCTCTAAGATACAACCACAGAAAATTCACCTAGCTGTACAGTAGATACATCTATAGCACTGCCCCTGGTCCTGCACTTGATCACTCAGGACCGTAGCCTCCTCCAGTATCTTAAATTTAGAGTCTCTCCACCTCACGGCATGGAAAATCTGTGGCTCAACCCTTTGGAGCTCACATGCTCAGACTCGGTTAGGGAGGTTCTCCGTGGTAGCAGGAAACAGTCCACTTAAGCCACTTATTTGGCTAAGTGGAAGAGATTCTCAATTTGGTCAGTGCAAAAGGATACTCCTATAATTACAGTCATCCATTCCCTTCATCCTGGACTATTTACTGCACCTGAAACAGCAAGGCCTGGCAGTATCATCAATAAAGGTGTTCCTGTCTGCCATCTCTGCTTTCCATCCCAATTCTGCTGACTGGTCAGTATTCACTAACTCCATGGTTGGCCGCCTCCTCAAGGAACTAGATAGACTGTACTTTCATGTAAGACATCCACTCCCCCCATGGGATCTCCGCCTCGTGCTCTCAAGACTGATGGGCCTTCCTTGTGAGCCCTTAGCAACATGCTCCTTCCCACCTTTCCTGGAAAGTGGTATTCCTGGTGGCAATAATTTCAGTAGGTATCTGAGGTATCTGATCTTAAGGCCTTATCTCCAAGCCCCCTTCTACTGTTTTTTATAAGGAGAGGTTACAGTTGTGGCCATACCTGACTTTCCTCTCAAAGATAGTTTAGCAATTCCACGTGAATCAGGACATGTTTCTTCCGTAAGCCACATGCTAGTAACGGCCAGTGGATGCTCCACTTCCTGGATGTCAGACCAGTGTTAGCTTTTTACATTGAGCACACAAAGCGGTTTCAAAATCAACACTGCTCTTCATTGCAATTGTTGAGTGAATTAGGGAGCTTTCAGTGTCATCCCAAAAAATCTCTTTGTGGATCATGGCCTTTATTAGGATGTGCTATGACCTAGAAAAAATACCTGCCTCAGCAATAACAGTCTACTCCACAAGATCGCAGGCTTCCTTGGGCTTGTCTTCACTGTGGGGTAGCAATCGATCTGTTAGCGATCGGTTTCTCGCATCTGGTGAAGACGTGACAAATCAATCTCCCGCAGTGCCCCCATCAACTCCAGCTCACCGGGAGGCGCAAGCTGGAGTCGACGGGGGAGCATGCCGCCGCCGGCTGCTGCTGTCAGGACGGCAGGTAAGTCAGCTGGAGTTACGCAGACTTCAGCTATGTGATTCATGTAGCTGAAGTTGCGTATCTACGGTCATTCCTCCCCCCACCCCCACCGTAGTGAAGACCAGCCCCTTGTCAGCGTTCCTGGCACAGGTCCCCATTCAAGACCTCTGCAGGGCAGCGATGTGGTCATAGATCCACACCTTTATGTTGCACTACTTCATTACACAGCAGGCCAGAGATGTCGTTTTTGGCAGAGCAGTGCTGCAGTCTATGACTCAGTGAACTCCGATCCCTCCTCCTAGGGACTGTTTGGGAGTTACCTACTTGGAATTGACAGGAGCAAGCACTTCTCGTAAGTGTTTTTCTTCAAGATGATGTTCATGTCCATTCCAAGACCCAGCCGTCTACACCTCTGTTGGAGTACTCCGGCAAGAAGGGGTGGTGGCAGTGAAGAGGTGGCGGGTCAGCAGGGATATATAATATATATCCCTGCTGACCTGCCACACACACACACACACACACACACACACCACCATGAAGCAGGGAGCTTCACAGCTGACCCAATGGGTACCACTGGGGGGGAAACCTTTCAATGACTTCATGTGGCTCAGACACATTTTACTTCCAATGGATATGAGCAGCACATCTCAAAAACAGTTGAGACATAGGTAACCCTTTTTTTAATATTGGGAAATATTAGTAATCTTTGAACAATGCATGTTCAGTGGAATTGTAACATAATTAACTTAGCAGAACACTAATTTCTAAAATGTAATTTTATTACATTAGGAACACCCATTCCTTTGGGATGAAAGGCACTATATGCAAGATCCTATGCACTCAATATAGCTGATAATAACCTATCCAACTAATTAAACCCTACGAGCTAATGAAAAATAAATACCTTGATTCCTTATAGTGCTCTAAAATAACTTAAGTTTACCCTACTCAGAAAATTAATTGGAAGAATTTCATTTGTGCATCATGACTATTTTGAATGAAATCAGTGTGCTTCTTTTCTAAGCATTGCTTTGTGTTTCTGTTGATTGTGTTGGTTTTAAAATGAAATATATTTTTGCAAAATTGAAATAGTAAGTTATGCTAATGAGCTGAATATACATGGGCATGAGATGTGGTAATAGTGAGCAAAAGAAAAATATATTAAATGTGTTCCAAATCATAAGAAACTGTGATTCGTGGTGTATCTTTTTTGATGCATATAGTTAAAAATGCAAAATTTCAGTTCATCTGCTACATTATGAATAGGGCTGTTTTATCTCTGTGATTGAAAATAGTGTTATCTTTTGGACAAGACATCAACTATAGCAAAAACAAGCACCATTTCCTTTGTAGTAGTGGGTTTTTTTTGGGGGGGAGAAGAACTGAATTATGTGGAACCTCTTAATTCTTGCTCATCTCAGCGAGGATCCGTGGTGTTTGTGTTGGATGCTTACTGTGAAACTCATTCAACATATGACTTGGGAATGTGAGAAATATTTTGTATCAGTATCTCATCCTGTCAAGAGGAATGCCAACAAAGTCAACATCACGTTTTGATATTGGGACTGATACAAACCAAATAACCAGGACTTGAACAACGACGTTGAAAAATGTGTTAGTACAGTAAAACCTCCATTTAACGGACTAATTCGGGCGAGGGGGTGTCCGTTAAATCCAAAAGTCCGTTATTTAACAAAACAAAAAAAACGAGCTGTCGGAGCAGCAGCCCGCCCGCCACAGGGTCAGGGCGGCAGCTCCGCAGCCCGCCCACTGCTGGGACCTGGGCGGCAGATGGGAACCGTCAGCCAGCCCGCCTGCTGGCGGGACTCGGGCGGGAGCCGGGAGCCGGGAGCCAGTCCACCCGCAGGCGGGACCCGGGCGGGACCCGGCAGCCAGCCCGCCCGCTGGTGGGACTCGGGCGGGAGCTGGGAGCTGGCAGCCAACCCTCCCGCTGCCGTGACCCTGGCGGCAGCCGGGAGCCGGCAGCCAGCCCGCACGGGTCCCGGGAGCCAGCCAACCCTCCCGCTTCCGTGATCCGGGCAGCAGCTGGGAGCTGGCAGCCAGCCCACCAGAAATGGATCAGGAATGCATCAGACTTGCTCAAAAATTTTGTCCGTTGCATCCGAAGTCCGTTAAATCGAGGTCCGTTAAATCGAGGGTTTACTGTATATAAGAACACAGGACAGCACAGTCCATTGAGCAACAAGTAGGAACACTGGTAAAATTAGTAGTGAGATGGAAAAAAAATCAAATGAGACTTTTTTTTAAAATGGGGAAAAAAAACCCAAGCTACAATGAAATAAAGTAGTAATTGGCAACATTTAAGCTGCAAGAATTATTTCCACACAAAACATGTACTTAATTATTCTAATTGACTGTAGCTGAGGCACAGACAGAGAACCATATGCTTCTCTTGACGTGTGCTCTTTAATAGGAGTCTGGATTTTCTGATGCTTTGTTTTTGTACAGTGATATTCTGTCCTGCAATGCTGGTTGGCCTACCACCTATCTCGTTAGTGAGATAGAGAAGAGCATGAGGTCTTGAGCTTTATAACAAAACAAATAACAAACTTTCTAAATTTATGTCCTTATTGTTTTGTACTATTTATATGTAGAGGTACATAGAAAATCAGTCACATCAGGAAAGATTAAAACCTGTTTCTATTTATTCTATCCAGCTGTAAAAAACACACTTCTAGATTGATATTTAACTGTGCCACTATTAGTGTTAGGCTACTTTAAACACTATAACTATTTCACAACTATCCTATCAAATTTCTGCTATAATACAAAGGTAATTTACAAGTCAAACTTTTTTTAAGCCTTCCAAATCTTATTGCTGAGATCACTTTAAATGGCTTTATGTTCATTGGCCCTCCCAAGTATGGATGCGGTGTTAGGACTTGACTACACTTGAAATAGTAGTGGCATAGCTGCAGCTGTTCTGCTGTAGTACTTCAGTATATAGATCCTACCTACACTGATGGGAGGAGTTCTCCCATCAGCATAGGTAATCCACCTCTTCAAGAGGCGGTAGCTAGGTCAGCAGAAGAATTCTTCCATCAACCTAACACTGTGTACACTGGAACTTGGATCGGTTTAACTACGTTGCTCAGACGTGTGGATTTTTCACACCCCTGAGACATGTAGCTGGGATTATCTAATTTTCTGATGTAAGCCAGACCTGTGAAACAGAACCTTTAGTGACAATAGTTGTCAGCAATTAGATGAAATTTCAAGAACTATGGTGAAGATTTGGCTTTTTACCGATTGGTGCTGACCAAGGTTGTGTCCTATCTACATTCCAGTTAACTGTTTTCATCTTTGGTTCAGGAGGATTTGTTGCTTACAATTATCAGTTGTCCAGTGTCTTAGTGTGTCACTTCCTGTATTTAGCCTCAGTAAACAGGATTAATATATAGAAAAGTCTTTTAAAAATATATTGATTGGACCCTAGTGTAAAGGACAATAGTACAGTATTTAAGGAATTAAGTTATTAAAAGAATTTGGAAGTAAAATAACAAGTAGCTTGCTGTTACATTTTTCCTTATTTGGAGGGTAACTAGGGTCTCCTCATTTCATAGAATCTTCTTTTTTTGAGAACCTATTTTAAGTGCCTCTACTGCATATTAATCTTCATTTCAGTCATAAGCAGGATATAAATGTAACTCACTATTTGAAAAACAGTTATCACTTTTGTAAGGAAGGAAGTGTTGGACTGGCAGCTTCCTGAGCACATGTAAACCTCAAGAAATGATTGGAAATTGTGTAAGCAATAACATGCATCATGATTAAATTTTGATTCAGTTGCCAATTCTATGAGTAATTATAATGGAGAAACTACTCTTGGAATCTATAGATATATAGATATAAGTCAAATGGTGGGTGTGTGCGTGTGTGTATGCTGCCTTACTCCTTCCACACCGTTTGAGCTAGAGACTTGAAATTTGGTACAGTTATAGGCTTTAGGGTCCTAATCAGGGTAAGTCTCGAAAATTTTTCAAATCTCACCTCTGACTCCCCCAAGGGGTGAAATGCTTTAAAGCCCATTCACATCAGCTGGGCAGCAGGTTAAAACCTGCTGTTCTCTGTGACATAGTTATGATGTCATAATACCCCCCCTCCAACGGACCCCGCACTCGCTCAGCTTTCTCTCCTCTCCCCCCTCCAACGGACCCGAGCAACGCTGAGACGTCTGAACAAAATTTGTATTAATAAAAAACATGGTAGTCTTTTTACATCCCAGTTTCCAATTACAAATACCCCGAGCAACGCCGGGTATTTTTGCTATTTGATTATAACTGAGAATTCTTTTGTGTGTCTTAAAATTCTGTTGTGAGGTTTCCATTCGCCTTGAAACTAGTGGACAGAACTAAATCTGCACCTCAGGTGGGAGCTGTGCATTCAACTGAAAATGAGGATAATGATACTTTTCTTTAAGTGATTTGTGGTGTATGGATGAAAAGTACAATTTAAGATTTTAATACGGGCAAATCTACGTGCCTGTTGCTTTTTTAAATATGCTGCTTGACTTTTGTGTCAGGAAATCCTCTGTGAAAGAATTTCCCAAGTCAATGCAGAAGGATTTTGAGTTAAGGACATGTTCCTAAATTTGGATTTGAGTCCTAGAATTTTTACCACCATGCTTGAGAGATTACTTTGTTTTTTGTGTGTTAATTGAGAAGTTACTGCTACATATTTGCATCTGTTCTTGAAAAGAAAACTTCCCTATGAACTTGTTTCATTTGGGTCCTTAAATTATTGTTGAAGAATAAGTGTGTAAGGTTACTTACTGTATGTCCTTTAAAGTGCAGACACAATAGTTTCAGTTAGACAACAAGAAAATCAAGTCACGATTGCAATTTGAAAAATGTCTGGTCTTCTAGGAAAACCTTTTTGTTTATCTAATATTTAGAAACAAGTGGTCAGTTCTTTTTTGACCAACAATCAATTTTTTTTTAGCATATTGAATTAAAGGTGTCAAGGAAAATAATTAACAAACTCAAGTCTGTGTGTTGTGTTGATTTTACAAATAAAATATGAAAAGTCTGCCAAATATGTATGCATTTTCACAGTAACAATCATTAGTTTTTGGCTCAGTATACAGTAGATTCTCGATTATCCAGGATTGGACTAACCAGGATGTGGATTAACCAGGATGTCAAATAAAAATATGTGCAACTCGCAAGGCCGGTTCTGACTTTGCTGCTGCTCCAGGCACACACAAAAAACCCCCACCAGGGCGCAGGGCAGCCAGTGAACCAGCCCCCCCTCCCCCTGGCACAGGGTGGCTGGTGAACCAACCCCTTCTCCCCATATTTCCTATGGATGGTGATTATCCAGGATTTTATTAACCAGAATTAATTTTTTTCCTATCATCCTGGATAATCGAGAGTCTACTGTATATGATAAAGTAAGCCATTTAATCTGTTTCCATTAATTTTCTTATCTTCTGTGTCAGTGAAATTGTGACTCAGTCATTTTACAATTCTACAGGAAAATTGTACAGATTGTAGGGGCATATCCTATTTTTATACTCTATTTCTATTCCTTTGTTTCATGATTAAATAGAATCTCTATTTGGACAGCTTTCTAGGAATGTTTTCAGATAGCTCAAGCCTAAAATGTAGAGTTTGTAATAGAGATGTTTAACCACCTCTTCTTAATAGGTATGTTTTTATTCAAGCAATATTAAAAGATTCAGTGAAAATGATTGTTGTTTGCTTTAAATATTCCCTTATAATGGGAGTTGAAGGTGGTTAGCACCTTGTAAAATCGAGCTCTGAACTTTTCAGCTCAGACTAATTATGCTAATGCATTCAAACCAGAAAGTAGGGTGGGGGGTGGAAAACAAACTAAACGAAGACTAAACTCACTGGCCAAGATGATTTAAAGTGCAAAAAGTAAACTGTACAAAAAATAGTGAAGGGTAACCTAGATGTTAAAATTCCTTTCAGTTTTTAGTCTAGGTTTGAAAAATCCATTCACTTCTGATGAGTAGGAATCTTTCCCAAAAACTGAAGCTTTGTGAATGATAGATCAGAAGTAATTACTACCACCCTTCCACCAGCAATGAGGCTACAGGATGGTCTACACTACAGGTTATGTTGATATAATTTGTCACTCGGGGTGTGTGTGAATAAGCCACCTCCTTGAGCGACGCAAGTTTATACCGATCTAAACGTTGGTGTGGACAGCACTATGTTGGTGATGGTTGTTCTCGCCAACGTATATACTCTAACAGAGGTGGTTTTATTATGTCGACAGGAGAGCTCTCTCCCATTGGCATAAAGCGTCTTCATTTATGTCTCTGTAGCACTTCTAGGGCTGGTCTTCACTGGGGGGGGAATGGACTGAAGATACGCAACTTGAGCTACGTGAATCACATAGCTGAAGTTGGCATATCTTCAGCCGACTTACCTGCCATCCTTATGGTGGTGGCAGTCGGCGGTGCGCTCCCCCATCGACTCCAGCTTGCGCCTCTCAGTGAGCTGGAGTTCCGGAGTCAACGGGGGCGCTGCAAGTGATCAATTTCTCGCCTTTTCAAGAGACGCAAGAAGTCGATCACTACCTGCCGATCTGGCGGGTAGTGAAGACAGGCCCAAAGTGTAGATTACCCTAAATGTTTTGAGGGGAGAGTGTTTATACTTCAGCAGTCGGGAGGATGGGTGTGTAGAGCTTCGAGTTTTTCAGGCACCTACTAAAAAAGATTGATTCGTGTTAAGGGCTTTGCCTATACTACAGACTTTAGAGCGGCAAAGGTCTCTGTAAGGTCTCCTGTGTAGCTGCTTTATGCCGATGTGAGAGCATTCTCCCATCAACATAATTAAACCACCCCGAACGAGCGGTGGTAGCTCTGTTGGCAGGAGAGCATCTCCTGCTGACATAGTGCTGTCCACACCCCTGCTTTTGTTGATGAAACTTGTCAGTCAGGGATGTGTTTAGCTCCTGACCGACAAAAGTTTTACCAACAAAAGTGCTAGTGTAGATATAGCCTAAGGCTTTAGGGACAGTATTCTGGTAAAAATCGCAGCACTTGCCCCTTTCTAAATGGTTTGGAGCGAGGAGAGAGGGAAAGTTTTTGACTTCTCTGGATATTGCCCCGATCTTTAAATTCTAAGTTTCATCTATTAAATATCTGTTAAATTGTTCACGCTCCAGGTATAGAAAGAGAGTAAGTGGGAATTATAGTAAAGAAAAATGGGAGTGAAGCTAGGAAGGGAAGGATTTAAGAAAAGCAGGAGCCATAAAGGAACATTTTAAAAATGTATTTTAGGAAGTTGACTGGCAGTATATATTACCTTCATGCTTTGCACAGTCACCACTACACACATTTTATTGCTTTGAGTCACACAATTTAGATTTGAACCTTTGGCTAATAGGTGACAATTTTTTAAATTCTCACCGTGTGGCTGTTCAAAACGTTTGAAACTTCACTCAAATTGCTAATAATAATAGATTGCTCACTTTTAGATTTTGTTTTTAGTTAATTATAATTAGTTTCACAGTGCTGTTGGATTTGGGTCCACATCATTGTAACAGTATAGCCAGACTCAGACATTTTAAATCTTAAGTCTGGTCCAGAGACTACATTTGCTTAGAAATGATTAATTAAAAAACCTTAGGGTTTTTTATTTACCTTCTGGTTGTTGACTTGTTAGGGTTCAATGGTTTGATCTTTTCAAACTTTTTGCTACAACCTTGAAGTTGCTTTTTTACTTTTTAAATGAGATCTGAGATTCACATAGTCTTTTGATACCCGTAACTAGGGTTTTAAGAAAAATACTAAATATCTTGACAGTCAAATTGTGAGAGCTACTGTAGGGAATATCAAATATGAAAACAGCTGTTTTTGCTTTATTAAGTTTTTATCGTCTAAATGTAATGGGGAGGAGGGATGCAAAGGCAACACCACATATAATTCTGCAATACACCTCATCTTAATTCTTTGCTTCAGCACAGGCAAGAGTTCTGTCTTTTCAGAAAGCATTACACAAAGTTAAACTTAGGGCTATTATGTGTAAAACCTGACAAGTAGGTATTAATAGTTCTAGACCATTTCAGAGAGTGAGAGAAACAACATACAGTTTCTTAATAAAACAAACATTTTAATGCATCCAGAAAACATTTTAAATGGCATGAAATATAGTAAATAGTATTTGGAATACTATGAATAACTTTTAAACAAAAGCTGTTAGGTAGTAACCTGGTGTTATTTTTACAGGTTTCCCTACTTTTACATAATCTTCTTATGGTTCCAAACGTAACATTACACTCCCGTAGTTTAAGGCACATATCAAAGCATGTTCTCCTCTGATCTGCTCTCAGAGATGATTTTTCAGTCTTCATAGTGTTGTCACAATATATGTGGTGTGGTCACCTGTATTCTTCAGAGCTTGAGAAGAATGGCAACATCTTAGTCCTTTCAATACTTCAGGACCTGTCGTCAAACGGTATGGGGATCTCCACAGTTAGTAGCTTTCCAGTCGTGGGTTAATAGTTTACTGATCCTTGAAGGTGCTGGTCAGAGAGAAATCCAAACCTGTATCCAAAGTGATTCAGGTTTTAGGATCAACATTAACATATCAATTCCCTGAATAAGGCACTTGCTCTACCGAACTATCTCTCCTCATAAGCGCAGCTAAATTGAGCAAGAACTTAGAAACTGTCACCTCACTGAGCCTCTGCTCCCATTAGTTTTAACTGAGACGGAATCCCAGTTTAAAGCAGTTAGGAGTTTGCTAAATGTAAACTCCGTAGTCTCTGCAGTCTCCAAGGGTAACGTGCTTACTACGTCTTACTCTAGGGTCATACAACACACCAGGTTGAAACAAACATTATTCTAATAGAGGGGCTTCTCTACTAAATAAAGCTGGAATAAACACTCACTTATCCAAAGTGGTACAAGGATGGGGACCCAGCCCTCATAGCTTGATCCTGTGTTGATCAGCATCTGAACCCAAAAGGTCTGTCTTTAACCTCTGTATTTGTAACCTCCCCACCCCCTGTGCTCAGATAGGCTCAGCGCTCAGAGAATGACTACGTGTGACCTGGCAAGTGACTTGTCCACAATGAAAACTTGTGATGAAGCTTCAGAAACAGCTATAGAGAATGTTTAGTAACTGCTACACTTATATTGCTGGATGTTTGTGGGGGCATTCTGGCTCAGCTGCCTTGCACTGCTCTCTATAGATGTGTAGGACACAGAATACTCCATTCCTTCAAAAGTCTTTGATGCAGGAAAATAATTTTATTTTGTTTATGGAGAAGAAGGGAAGGGGTTTTGAGATTGTGATGTATTTTTAGTATATAGATAGATTTAACAGAGCCATATTCCATAACTTATTGTGACTATTTCACTTCTTCAAGGATAATGCAGAGGTTTGATAGCTTTGAGGTATCTCAAAATGCATCCGTCAAATTATCCTGAGTTCCATAGATAAATAGGATAAATATTTTTTAAACAGTCTTCAATTAAAAAACAAGCTTTTCAATTTACTACTTTCAAAATAATAAAAACCATGCAGAGCAGCTTTATGATTAGCCATAGCTCTGGAGGCCTAGAGAATAACATTTTGAAATAAGAATGCCTAATGAAATTTGATCCAGGCAAGTTCTTCAACAACATCTATTTATAGCCTCTATATTGCTAACATTTACAGTATATTCTTTTGTCTATGCATGGCTGATTAATCTTCTGCTTCAGGTTTAATAACCCTCTGGAACGTGCTTTTAAAAGGCTTTGTTCTAAAAGGAGCTCATTTCAATCAGGAGTGAGGCAGCTAATTAGCCCATGAAAAGCAGTCATCCATGTCAGTACACTTCTAACATTTCAAGGACACCATACATCAACTTTAAGCAGTTTCAAGGCACAAACATGGATGACACGTTTGCATTATGTCAACACAGTTTTTTTTAACAACATAACTGTATTGTAACAATGAATGTTACAAAAGCCTTCTCTATGCTAGGAAGCTGAACCATTGTTGAAAATGGTTTTCAACAGTGTTCTCCTGAGCCAGTAGTGAAAATGGGTTAGGTGCTAATATAGAGGAGAAAATAATATTTTCATGACTGAGGTTCAATCTTTCTGAAATGGTACTGAAAACAATTTTGTCTGGTATACTATACACATAAGTAGTTTGATCAATTAAAAAAAGAGGCCAGTTGGCTGCAAGGAGAAGGAAGACTAGACCAGATTATGAAATTTTTACTGTGATCATTTGTAAACTCTCAGGTATCGTAGCTTGAGCATGATGATATATATATTCAAAGAAAATAGTTTTTCTTCGGGTGATGGTCCCTATTCTATTCCACTGAGTTTTTGCATGCACACCATTCATCTGAAGCCAGAGATTTTGAAAGTAGTAGCGTCTGTTCATCTGCACGTGGCTTACCTCATGGTTTCTGTAGCCAGACACGGCCCCCATGTGCCCTGCTGCATGTACCTTCCTCCCCCATCCCACTTGTTCTTTTTCATATAGTCTGTACGCTTTCCTGTTGTGCTGCTCCAAACCACAAGTAACAACGGAAGGTCCTTAAAGCTGCAATGCTCTAAATCACCAATTCTGTTCATGCTTATGAACATGGTAATCAGTCAATGTAAGGCATGAATGAGATACTGTGAGTGGCCGCCAATGGCAAAGCAAAGAAGCAAATATTGCCTTTTATGGAACCAAGGTGTATTTGGGTCTGTATATAATAAACCTATTATATATTGCCCATGTTCCTTCTCAGTCAGCAGCAAACATCAACTCTGTGTGGAAGCAGCATCTGTCATCCAAGTGCAGTATCTCCCAATTCTTCCCTAGCCATACCTAAGAAGGCTGGGCTCTCTACATCTGGAATCACCTCCTGGAAGTTACCAGGAGACCTCATTTGGACCATGGCCTGGCAGCCTCCCTGCCATAAGCCTGAAGCTGCCAGGAGTGCACCTCCAACTACAGCGTCCGAGGCTATGGATCCCGTGTTGGGGCCTCATTGTGAGATAAGCAAGCGTGCACATAAGAATGGCAGTAAGTCTTCTAAACCCAAGAAAGGAGAGATTCCTTCCACAAGTTCCAGTTGTGGTGAGAAAGCGTGCTCTAATGTACACAAGCACAAAAAGAGGCCATTTAAATCTACAGCTCTGCCTGTACCAGGTACATCCACACACATTGGCATCCCTCAGAGTTAGAGCCATCCATCTGTTCCAGGGACTGAAAGAGTACCCTTGACTCTGGGGTGGTTGGGAAAAGCCCGAGCCCCAGGAAGTGTTTGCTCTGGGAGAGCCGAGGTCTTCAGGCCTTCTGGGACCCTCCATCTCCAGAGAGACTTTATCTCAGGGACAGGACAAGCCACATCTGAGGCACTCTCTCACCACCTTCCACCCTCTGATGGTTTACATGATTCTGATGATATTGCCGATGGAACAGGTCTCTGAATTTTCATCTTCTGAGGAATTGTATGTGGGACAGGGACTGTGTATACCTTCCCACTACTACGAGAACCAACAGAGAGACTTTCTACATTGTAGCAGTATTGTCCACACTAGTTTGATTTTTCTGTTCTCACTCCCCTTTCCCAATTTACTTGTCCAGGCAGCGATGGAACAGGCTTGCAATAGCACTTACACTCGACCCCATCTGAAAGGGAGAGCAAGCAGCTGGACCTTTAGATCACAAGGTCTTCTCCTCAGTCAGCCTTCAATTCAGGATTTCTTATTATCAAGCATTACTTGACAAATATGATTTCTTGAATTACAGCAAATTGGAGGATAGAATTAAAATTCAAAATGATCTGGAGAAATGTTCTGAAGTAAATAGGATGAAATTCAATAAGGACAAATGCAAAGTACTCCCTTTAGGAAGGAACAATCAGTTGCACACATACAAAATGGGAAATGACTA
Source organism: Sternotherus odoratus (assembly GCA_032164245.1). Taxonomy (NCBI): domain Eukaryota; kingdom Metazoa; phylum Chordata; order Testudines; family Kinosternidae; genus Sternotherus; species Sternotherus odoratus. The sequence continues at coordinate 201,764,013 of JAVMKO010000001.1, read as the reverse complement.
CATAGGAAGGAATACTGCGGAAAGGGATCTGGGGGTCATAATGGACCACAAGTTAAATACGAGTCAACAGTGAGAAACTGTTGCGCAAAAAAACAAACAAAAAAACAACCCCCCCCGAACATAATTTTGAGATGTATTAGCAGAAGTATTATAAGCAAGACATGAGAAGTAATTTCCCCCCTCCACTCTGAACTGGAGTATTGTGTCCAGTTCTGGGTGCCACATTTCAGAAAGGATGTGGACAAATTGGAAAGAGTCCAGAGAAGAGCAACAAAAATGATTAAATGTCTAGAAAACATGACCTGTGAGGGAAAATTGAAAAAACTGGGTTTGTTTAGTCTGGAAAAGAGAAGACTGAGAGGGGGGACATGTTTTTGAGAATGTAAAAAGTTATTACAAGGCGGAGGAAGAAAAACGTGTTTTTCTTAACCTCTGAGGAGGTTAACAAGAGGCAAGGGGCTTAAATTGCAGCAAGGAAAGTTTAGGTTGGAAATTAGGAAAAACTTCCTGTCGGTGGTTAAGCACTGGAATAAATTGCCTAGGGAGGTTGTGGAATCTCCATCATTTAATATTTTTAAGAGCAGGTTGGACAAACGCCTGTCAGGAATGATCTAGATACAGTAAAACCTCGATTTAACGGACTAATTCGGGCGAGGGGGTGTCCGTTAAATCAAAAAGTCCGTTATTTAATAATAATAAAAAAAACCGAGCTGTCGGAGCAGCAGCTCGCCCGCCACAGGGTCGGGGTGGCAGCTCCGCAGCCTGCCCGCTGCCAGGACCCAGGCGGCAGCCGGGAGCCGTCAGCCAGCCCGCCCGCTGCCGGGACCCGGGTGGCAGCCAGGAGCCGGCAGCCAGCCCACCAGCGGCTGGGACCCAGGCGGCAGCCGGGAGCCAGCCCGCCTGCTGCCGGGACCGGGGCAGCAGCCGAGAGCCAGCAGACGGCCGCCAGCGAAGGGGACCGGGGCCACAGCAGGGAGGGGTCGCGGTCTGATATGGCTCAGAAATTTTGTCCATTGCATCCGAAGTCCGTTAAATCGAGGTCCGTTAAATCGAGGTTTTACTGTAATTAGTCCTGCCATGAGTGCAGGGGACTGAACTAGACCCCTCAAGGCCCCTTCCAGTTTGTGATTCTATAACCGGCATGTTCATCAGAAGTGCAAAACATCCTTTCCAGCAGCAGGAAAGAGTCCATGAGGCATTCATACCATGCCAAGTAGAAATGCTTTGCCTCCTGGGCCCAACAGAAGGGACTTTCCCAGAAGAGCTGGAGATTCCACTCCTTTAGGATTACTTCCTGTCTTTGAGTGCATTGAATCTCACCCTCAACTCTCTCAAGGTACATGTGGTGGCAGTAAAGGCCTTTCACTTCACTTTATCTTAGGGATGTCAAGATATTTTAAAAAGTTGTGATTAATCACAGTTTTAATCGCAGTGTTAAACAATAATTAAATACCAATTGAAATTTATAAATATTTTTGAATGTTTTTCTATATTTTCAAATATATTGATTTCAATTACAACACCGAACGCAGTGCTTAGTTTATATGATCTTTAATTACAAATATTTGTAATGTAAAAAAGATAGAATAAATAGTATTTTCAGTTAACCTCATACAAGTACTGTGGTGCAATCTCTTTATTGTGAGAGTGAAACTTACAAAGGTAAAATTGTTTTTTAACATAACTGCACTCAAAAACAAAACCGTGTAAAACTTCAGAGCTTCCAAGTCTGCTCAGTCCTACTTCTTGTTCAGTTAATTGCTGAGACAAATGTGTTTGTTTACATTTACAGGAGATAATGCTGCACTTTTCTTATTTGTCACCTGAAACTGAGAACCAGCATTACATTGTACTGTGGTAGCCAGCATTGCAAGGTGTTTATGTACCAGATAAGCTAAATATTTGTATGCTCTTTCATGCTTTGATCACCATTCCAGAGGACATGCTTCCAACCTGATAAAGGGTTTTGCTCAATAATGATCCGAAACAGTGTGGAAAAACGCATGTTCATTTTTATCATCTGAGTCAGATGCCACCAACAGGTTGATATATTTTTCTTCTCTGTGGCTTGGGTTCTATAATTTCTGCTTGGAGTGTTTCTCTTTTAAAACTTCTGAAAGCATGCTCCACACCTCATCCCTTTCATTTTGGAAGGCACTTCTGATTCTTAAGCCTTGGGTCAAATGCTGTAGTTATCTTTAGAAATATCATACTAGTACCTTCTTTGCATTTTGTCAAATCTGCAATGAAAATGTTCTTAAATTGAACAACATACTGGGTCGTTATCCAAGACTGCCAGAATGTGAAATATATGGCAGAATGCAGGTGTAAAACCATGGAGAAGAAGACATACAATTCTCCCTTGGGGAGGTCAGTCACAAACCTGTAGTGCTTTAATAATGTTTCTAGCTTCTGCAGTTTTTCAAAATCATTACTTGTCGGCATTAATAGATTGTGTTTTGAAGAGCTAAGGTGGCTGTGATAGCGGCTTTATTTCTAAGCAGGTGCTGAACCATACCTAATGTGGAGTTCCATCTGGTTGAAATATCTTGTACGAGAGGTTCTTGTTTCTGTCCATTTGCAGCTTTTATTTCTAGCTCCGTACTGTTAGCTGGACTGTGTTTTGAAATGGCCAACAAGTTTTCTATATTTTGCCAACAGGTTTTCAAAACCACTGACTGCTACTGTAACAGATTGCTGCAGACTGTGAGTGATGCACATCGTGTTCAAAAGGCAGATTACTGGCTGCTGCTATTATTATTATGTGCACTGTCAGTACTAATTGTTGCCTTTTCTTGAATATTCCCATTCTTTGGCAACAACCAAGAAACGCTCTGCACAAGTTTGAGCATATTATCTCTCTTCAGTATGTGTTTCTGTTACAGTAAACGACTGTAGTGTCCATGGAGCATCAATCAAGTGTACCGTGACTCTAAGATAGCTGTGATTGCTCAAGGACGTCCCGTGATCACCAATCAAAGCAACAGCTAGTGCATTTTTCAGAAGTTCCAACTTTGTAGTCTTCCTGTTGTGATATAGGTCATGTATTTGGGTTGCAAATGGTTCCTTGGGAGGGCAAACTGCATGACTGAGTAGAAAATGCAATTTGAATAACATCTCTTAGTGCGCTGATGTTTACAGTGTTGCATGGTATGCAGTCCATAGTGATCCACTTTGCAATAGCATTGGTTAAGGTGTTGTACTTTGTTTGATTCAAGGGCTTGTAGCGATGCTGAAACTCTGTAAGCATACTCTGTCACAGCTGGCAAGATTAATTTCTGTTGGTGGGCTATCTGTAGTGCAAGAACTGGAGGTGAAAGCAGGTTTAAGGCATAGGTGGTATGCAGGCTTGAAGTACTTTGGTGGTGTAATAGCTGGTGCCCCTGCAGACACTCTAGAGTGAGTTGGACCTAGAAAAGCAAAAGGAAGTCTCAGTTTATCTCCCCCCATTACTAAGCATTGCATTGGGAATCTTGGCTGGCTCAGGGGGCAGAGTGCAGTTTACCATTCCACCTGGAATTATCTCATACTCTCCCCAGGCAGGAAAGGAGCCAAGGAGGATGGGCGGCTGGCTCTGGTGGGCAGGGTACAGGCATTATCTCAGCAGCCCAGTCTGGGTTGGCTTGCTTCAGTTCTGCTCCCCTGGGCAGGAAAGGCTTCCAGCATAGACAGCTTCCCTTTCCCCATCTCCATGAGGGACAAGATGCCAGAAGAACATCACACAGAATGGAAAATCAGGTCCCTGTAGCCCACACCTTGATTTCAGTGTCTCCACATAATTTTAAGCTGAAGTGTTTGGTTTTGTATGTATGTACAAAACTTAAAATTTGACTTTGGCTGGATAAGTGGGAGTGCTTATACTGACAGTCAACAATTCTTTGCTTTTTTAAAGAGTGGTTGAATACATTGTGCAATATACCTGATATCCACTATCATAACTGGAGGTAGGGATGTCACCAGAAAAAAACAGGTGCACAACTCACAAACACATACATGAATTTCTAAATGAAAGAAAATACCAGAGCATTTTGAGTTTTTTTTAGTGTGTGTGTGTGTGTGTGTGTGTGAAGGAGACAGAGACCTGCCTGTGCACGCCCACCCCCCCCCAAAAAATGAATACAGCCTATTACATCTATCCTTTTAAGAGATGTGTATCTGTTAGATGTACAAACTGGCATCATTTTGTAAATGTATACACAAGCACAGTAAATATTAGATCTTCAAGTGTGCAGTTGCTTTTATGTTCTGCATTGGAAACTGGCAGAATCTTATTAAATAGCTTCCGTTCTAACATGTTGTGTAGGCTGTAACAATATAAGAATTTGAACAGAGTCAGCAATAAAGTAGAACCTGCTAATTAGCATTGCAAACTAATTTGTGAATTGGGTAGTAAGGACCCCATTCATTCTCTAATTTAAATCCATGGGAAAACGACCATTGACTTCAACTGGAGGAGCATCTGATCCTAAGTTAATAGATTTAAAAAACCCAATCTAATGCTGAATCACAAAATATGCTTCATTTGATGCATTTCAGTTTCAATATTTAGGATGTCATAGTATATTGTCTAATAATAGGGCTGTTGATTAACTCAAAAAAATGAATAGAAGTTTTCATTTCAGTAAACAATCGACTACCAATTGAAATTTATTAAATATTTTGGATGTTTTTCTACATTTTCATATATATTCTGTGTTGTAATTGAAATCAAAGTGTATATTATTTTTTATTATAAATATTTGCACTATAGAAATGATAAAAGAAAATAGTATTTTTCAATTCACCTCATACAACTTAGTGCAGTCTCTGTCATGAAATCGCAGGGTAAATGCATAAAAGACCAGGCAAAGTTCTTTTTCAGTATTAGGGCTATGGTGACCAGGCAGCAAATGTGAAAAATTGGGGTTGGGTGGGGTAATAGGAGCCTATATCAGGGAAAAAAACCCAAAATCGGGACTGTCCCTATAAAATTGGGACATCTTGACTCTTATTAGGGCTTGACTATAAAGGGAAATTGACCAGAATAACTACTCTGAATTATGCTATTCTGATAGCTCCCGATGTAGGCACTCGTACTCTGGAATTCTAACGATCTTATCACCTGTAGGTGACTATTATAAGCCATGTTGTTCAATATTCTTTTTAAACTGAGATAAATTTCTGGATTTTTTTTGTAAGCAGGGGTTTTCATATATCACAGTTACTTAGCTTCCATGTCCTTATGTGACTATTTTTTCAAGAGAAAATGAACATTTAATACATTGTTTACACCAGATGCACCTGATTTCTGTGTACTTGGAAAACTTCCTAATTCCCGATGTTGCATAGCTGGATAACTATTTGTATAATTAATTCTTTCATGGGGTGAGTAACAAATTGATTCAGCAAGGTAAAGTAGTTAAGACTCTAGCCATAATAACAAAAGGATTCTGTTAGGTCATCTTTGACCTCAAATTGAGATTTTGTAAACCTAACACAAATGCAAATATTTTCAAGAGTTAAAATATATATTATGTGGAAAGAGCTTTGTAAAAACGTACTCCTCTGCACTGTTTGTAGCATTGTGGTAGTGCACGGGAACTTGAAAGTGTAGTTTATTAAAAATAGACATCTAAGAAACTGGGCCTGTCTTCATTCTCCAAACTCGGGGGGGGGGGGGGGGGGGGGACGGGACGAAAAACAGACAACGAAAATATTTTAACTGAATTTTTAAAATATGTATCTTCTGCCTTTTATTGGTGTTGGGCAATAATCCTCAAAGAAATGCCTATAAAGAAACTAGCAAAAATACCTGGCGTTGCTCGGGTTATTTGTAATTGGAAACTGGGATGTAAAAAGATTACAATGTTTTTTATTAATACAAATTTTGTTCAGAAGTCTCATTTTGTCTAATTAATTTCATTCTCTTGCATTTAGATGTGGGGGGAGAGGGGAGAGAGCTGAGCGAGTGGGGGGGGTGTTGGAGTGGAGGGGAGGGGGGAGAGAGCTGAGCGAGTGGGGGGAGTGTTGGAGTGGAGGGGAGGGGGGAGAGAGCTGAGCGAGTGGGGGGAGTGTTGGAGTGGGGGGGAGGGGGGAGAGAGCTGAGCGAGTGGGGGGAGTGTTGGAGTCGGGGGAGGGGGGAGAGAGCTGAGCGAGTGGGGGGAGTGTTGGAGTGGGGGGGAGGGGGGAGAGAGCTGAGCGAGTGGGGGGGTGTTGGAGTGGGGGGGAGGGGGGAGAGAGCTGAGCGAGTGTGGGGTCCGTTGGAGTGGGGTATTATTAGATCATAACTATGTCACAGAGAGCAGCAGGTCTTAACCTGCTGCCCAGCTGATGTTAATGGGCTTTAAAGAATTTCACCCCTAGGGGGTGTAAGAGGTGAGATTTGAAAAAAATTCTATTCTTACCCTGATTAGGACCCTAAAGCCTATAACTGTACCAAATTTCAAGTCTAGCTCAAACGGTGTGGAAGGAGTAAGGGAACACACACACACACACACACACATTTGACTTTTATATATATAGATAAAATGAGTAGCATCAGTTGTGAGGAGATTTGTTCGTTAAATATGAACTTAACTCAATAATGCCCTTTTAAAATACATCATACTAGCATTTCAGGCTAGATGTCACAGAGGTCCCTTCTGGTCTTCGTCTATGAATCTATGAAATTTGCTATGCAAATTTTGTTAAGTTTTACATTGTGTGGTTCCATGATTACATTATGCTGGAAACATGGGCAGGAATTGTTTCACATACATTTTTACTTTCAGTTCTGAGATATTATGACTACAGTTTTGTTTTTGAAAAAGACCCATGCATCTCACATAAGAATTTAAACTCCACTAGAAAAGGTTCAGTTTGAGTTTTAGTAGGCATAGGTCTGAGAAAAGTAATGTAGCAAGGGCTGTGATTTTTCTGAGGGTGTCTGCTGACAATCTCCTACTGTACAATTTGTACTGAAAGCATGTGTTTTAGTATTCAATCAATTAAACCTGCAGGATGACAAAAATGTCAAACATTAGATGAATAAGGCTATTGACATCTGTTAAATAGGCCAATCACTTTATTTTTATTACTTGTTTTTACAGGAGAAAATAACACAGCAAGGGAAATGTATATAAATTCCAAACCTAACATGCAAGACTGTTTTACAGCCATATTCTCTACTGACACTTTCATGTTGGAAACAGTATGCAGGATTTAATTCATTTTTTTCAAAATAGGTATCTAATTACAAAAAGGTATTTTAGATCTGCATACCTGATTTTTTTAAAACAAGATATAATTGTTCATAACAAATAAATACAAAAATTGCTACGATTGAAAGACTTTTTTTGGCTCTTAAGATTAACCAGTCCAGATTGAGTGCTTGCCGGTTTTCTGTTTGAAATTGATGGACGGCAGCATTAAATAGTAATTAGATTTTTGGGAACAAAAGGCTTGTTTCCCACTCCTCTCTTTTTCAAATTGGTCTTTTGCCTCCAATAAAGAGAGAGACATTCTTCCAGGATCTGAAGGCTTAACTATCACCATCTGGTGACTGGCCTGGAATAAAAGGCTAATAAAAGCATAGTAATGTAGCCCATTTCTATATGTTTGCTTCGGTAAACTATTGCTGAGTCTGCTTGTTAGTTTTGAATCCTGGAATCTGTTCCTCTTAAAGGGCTAGCATTTGGCAATTTCCCCTAACAGAACTCATCTGGAATTGTACACAGGTAAATGCCAAATGCCCACTTCCTCCCTACTGTCTTCTTGTGCTCCATAATTTAGGATTTCATTATTTTTTTTAAAAGTGACATTTATGGTTGCAAAAGAACTTTCAAATGTGAACTTGGGTATAGCAATAATGTAGTGTTGTTATCCTGTGCCTGCAGAGAGACTGAAACAATAACTTTGAAAGGTGTTCTTGGCATTACATTTAATTGTAACGTCAGTCAGCTTTCTATTAAATACATTTTCCCAACCTGGGTTTTTTTCATCTTCCTCTGCAGCATGGAGCATGGGTTACTTGCAGGTTAAAACTAGTAATGATGGATTTTCTATATCTTGAAGTCTTTAAATCAGGATTTAAGGACTTCAATAACTCAGAGGGTATGGGTCTATTATAGGAGTGGCTGGATGAGATTCTGTGGCTTGCAATGTGCAGGAGGTCAGACTTCTCAAACTTTTGTATGGGTGACCCCTTTCACACAGCAAGCCTGTAAGTGTGACTTCCCCCCCCCCCCCATAAATCAAAAACACATTCTTTATATTAAACATTATTCTAAATGCTGGAGGCAAAGCAGAGTTTGGGGGTGGTGGCTGACAGCTCACTGTCCCCTGAGGGGTTGCGACCCCCAATTTGAGAACCCATGGTCTAGAGGAGGATGATTTTCCCTTCTGGCCTTAAAGTCTGGCCTGTCCGCACCTACCATGATGTTAGGAACCATGTGCTAACCATATGTAAACATGAAACGTATGTGAACACAAATAGAATTTTGGTAAAACAGTAGTGTAGTCAGAATCTTATACTTTTATGGTATCTTCTGCACCCTTGTTGGTGGATTTTAAAAATACTAGAATACTTCTAAACAGTAACGTGAGAACTTGTTCTTAAACAACTTGCTGCTGTAGTTGTAGGACTGTCTTTAGTATAAAACCTGTCCAATTATACTTTCTAGATTTCTTTGTAGGATTCCTACTCTCAAGACTGGTGTGTCATGAAACCTGATAGCCACAGGGGCTGCAACTCTACTGATTGTATTGTGGAGTCTTTCAGTGTACAATTCTGAAGGTGATTCTACAGTAGTTCATCCATTTAATCTAAAAGATATTGACAGTTTTAAGAATTCTGAAGCTTTAATCTTCAACATTGTAACATTACTGCAGCAGAGTCACTTGGGCGAACTTTGGAGAGAGTTTTAGCCATTTTGATGTTCAGACGATTTTTCATTTGAAATTTTGATATTCAGAGCTTTCTGGTTATGCAGACTGTTAACCTGCAATTTAGGCTGCTTCTGCTACAGTATTCAGATATTCTGGCAGACATGCATATAAAATGAATCTACAGTATGTTTTTTTTTCCTCCTGTTTTTCTTGTATTTTTGCTGTCCCCTTTTTTTGCCAAGGGAAAGACCACCTAACTGTTAAAATCATCAAGGGTTGAAATGCATTAATTTTAACACACTGGACTAGTAATAAAGAAAACATAACTTAAAAACCAGTGAAAAACTCACTAATATTTCCAGATTCTTCTTGCTAACTTTAGAAAATTGGCATCTTTTTTTTTTTAAACAAAAGCTTGCTAGCTGGCCAGAACTGGAACTAAAAAAACGAACTATTGTGTGTGTGTGTGCATTATATATAGATATATAGATATATAGAATGTGTGCAGGGCTGAGGGTGCAAGGAAAATGGACAGCATTTGTAGCTTGTGCAGTGTGTTCTTCTCTTGGGTGTCCAGTGGAACTCACATTTCGTTCATGAGAGCACCACATAAGAAGAATATGTCTCTGGGTTTTTGACTCTGCATGTTTATGAACAGCGCTTGTATCAAGAAAAAAAAATAATGGAGAAACCCAGCTGCTAAACTAGCAGTGTTAATTTTTCAGGAATCGCAGAACAAAATGCAGGACAAAAGCAGTTAAACATTTACTTTTAATTACTGGAGTTATGCTGGCTGAATGAAAACATCTGATAAAAAATTAAAACATTCAGTTCTTACATAATTTCTCAACAGGAAAATCCTCTCTATTAGCAGTTATTGAGTATTGATAATTTTTATTTGATCCTTTTGGCTTCCGAAACAAAGTATATGGCAAAAACAGAGGTTATTTTTATTGTAAAGTAGTAAGTCCTTCTTAAATAAAAATATCAAGGACCAAGCTGTAAAACCTGCAGAATTTTTGAAGACCAAATCTTCTGTTAAATTTTCTACTCATTTGGTGCTTCTCTGTACGGGAACAAATGGTATTTTATTCATCAGAGGATAGATCTCTTTTGGGGTCTTTCCATCAGCTTTATGATTAGGCTAGTAATTTGGTATCTCAATTCTTTCCTCCATTTTATTAAGTTAAATTGTAAGTTTCAACTTAAATAGAAGGAAAGAAGCATTTGATAATATGGTGGAAACCTAAGAATTTTGATAATTTGTTATTGACTTTTTTTAGTGACCTGTTTTTCTAGCTTATTTTAATTTCAATATTTTATTTTTTGCTAAAATAATTAAAAATCTGAAGTTTTCCTACTTATGTAAAGAAATCCCTATGGGCTATCTTGGTACTGCTAACTAAGCAATAATTCTTATTTCAATTAGCTGCCTGGGCTTTTTGGCAGGAAGCAATAGACCATTGTGTGTATTATTCTGTGCAAAACAAACTGACAGGTATCAAGAGGTTGTTTATGAACTGTTTTGTTCCTTCTTTTCTAAACACAGGGTATTTTAGTTAACTAATTGTTTTCAAAATATTAAATGGATAATACATCCTAACTACAGAAACAAAATAAATGTAAAATGGGGGTAAAAAGGACAATGGAAGAAATATATTATAATCAGTCTTTAATGGAGAACAAGGGAAAGATGAGCAGTGCATGATAGAGGAGGAATTGTACTGTATTAAGAATCAGAGAGGTAGCCGTGTTAGTCTGGAGTAGCAGAGGTAACAAAGTCCTGTGGCACCTTAAAGACTAACTATAAAGTTTAGAAGCATAAGCTTTCGTGGGCTAATACCACTTTGTTACCTGTACTGTATTAGTGTTTTAACAACCAAAAAGATAATTTACCTGCCAGACTTTAACTTTAAGTAGAGTTAAGTTTGCAATTTTCAGAAGTTGGTATGGAGATAACCACTGGAGTACAGATGGATAATTGGAACATCCATTGACTAGAAAAGAGGGATGAAATGGATTGAGATCAGAGGAGGGGCTACTGTGTGATCAGGTTGGGGCCTACAAAACAAGGGATCTGACAGGCTGGCAAACTGAAGAGGGCAACAATGAAGGGGAGATTGGGAGAAAGTGTCAGGGTTTGGTTAGACTGGCGCTTTGCGGCGCAAAAACCCTCTTGTAGCGCTATAATTTTCATAGGGAACACACTTCAAAGGGAGATTTTGCGCAATGACTCCCTGTTTAAAGCGCAAGTGTTAAACCTCCTTTTCCAGAGGGATAAGCCTTTTTATGCTAACGCTGTAGCGCAAGGGTGGGAATGTGAACACTTATTACGCTATAAGGGAATCAACAAGCCATTTAAGGCAAATGACGTCAACATTGTTTTGAAAAAGGGGGGAAGAATCAGGAAGTAGCTGATCAGTTTCTCTCTTAAAACTCACAGCCCATAAGCACTGGAAATGCTAACCGATTGAGCTGTGTGAGTGCACTGCAGAGCCTGGTCAGTTTCCTAGACACTGACAGCCTCAAATTGTCTCATTGCCTACACTTTCCCTGTTCCCCCTTATCCCTCTTCTTTGCAAAGCAGGCTGCACCCAGCTGAATGCTGGGATACCTGCCCTATCCCGCAACTGATACTGCCGTCAGAAGCGGGACAAATGTATACAGTATTTTGCGCTACAAGGTTTCAGTTTGTACGGTCTGTAGCGCGATACCTATTGCGCTACATTGGGAAGCGCTATAAATAAACACACAAAAATCTTCAATCTAACCATACCCTCAGTGAAATCTGAGATGCTTGTGTGTGTCCTAGGATGCAGGATATCACTGAGAGGGTCTTGTGTTTACTGCAGCACTCCTCTCTCCCTCTCTCTCCATCTCAGAAAAAGAAAAAATGTATGTCTACCTACCTACAAACACATTTGCTTACTAGTATTAGTAGTAATCCACAGTTTTAGTCACAGGGAATTGCTTGTAACTTAGTACTAAAGGGTTAAATAATTAAAGTTGAACTATATCACCAAACTCTATTTATTCATTCATAGAAATTAGTCAAAAGATATACATATCTTCTGCAAACTATTTCCAAATGCACGTCTGGCTTTAATCTTTTTGTATAAGTGAGTAGAAGTGCTGCCAAGTCTGATACTGCTACAGCTACACTATTCCTCTGAATGATGCAAATAATAAATAGGTTCTGTGTTATTTTACTCTGAAACTAAAATTTATCTGTTACTTTGTTTCAAAAGTTTGGGGCTTTAGACTGTGCTACAACAAGTGTCTGCATAATTACCACATTATCTAAATCAGTAGTTCTCAGCCTTTCCAGACTACTGTACCCTTTTCAGGGGTCTGACTTAGGGTTCCCAACTTTCTATCTGCAGAAATTCAGACACCCTTGTGATGTCCCTGCCATTCCTCTTCTGAGACCATGCTCCCTGCTCACTCTGTCCCTCCCTCTTTCCCTCTGTTGCTCGCTCGCTCTCCCCCACCCTTGCTCACTTTCTCATTTTCACTGGGCTGGGGCAGGAGGTTGGGGTGTGGGAGGGGATAAGTGCTCGGGCTTGGGGTTCAGGCTCTGGGTGGGGCCAGGGACGAGGGACTTAGGGTGCAAGAGAAGGCTCCAGGTTGCAGTTTTGGAGGGGGTATGGGCTCAGGGCACAGGCTCTGGGCTGGGCTAGAAATGAGGGGTTCAAGGTACGGGACAGGGATCGGGGGTTGGGGTTCAGGAGAAGACTCTAGGCTGCCTTAGGTTGGGGTGTGGGCCCTGGGCTGGGGGGGGGGTGCAGGCTCTGGGGTAGGGCCAGGGGTGAGGGGTTTGGCATGCAAAGGAGGGCTGGGCAGGGGAGTGGGACACAGGAGGGGATGAGGGGTCAGGCTCTGGGTGGCACTTACCTCTGGCTCCTGGGAAGCTGCCAGCATCTCTCTCCACCTCCTAGGTGTGGATGCGACCATGTGGCTCTGAGCGCTGTCTACATCTGCAGTCACCACCGCCTCAGCTCTCCTTGCCCGCAGTTCCTGGCCAATGGGAACTGCTGAGTTGGTGCTGGGGGCGGAGGCAGCATGCAGAGTCCCCATGGCTGCCCCTATGCTGAGGAGCTTGAGATAGATGCCGGCAGCTGCCTAGGAGCTGCACAGAACCTGGTAGGGAGCCTGCCTGCTCCACCAACTGAACTTTTAATGGCAATGCTGATTAGAGCTGCCAGGGTCCCTTTTCGACTTGAGTGTTCCAGTTGCAAACCAGAGACTGGGCAACCCTAGTCTGATTTTTGTTTTATGTACCCCAGTTTTCATCTCACTTAAAAACTATTTGCTTACAAAATCAGACATAAACATACAAAAGTGTCACAGCACAATATTAGTGAAACATTGCTTACTGTCTGATTTTACCATATAATTATAAAATAAATCAATTGGAATATAAATACTGTACTCACATTTCAGTGTATAGTATTTATAGTAATATAAACAAGTAATGATATGAAATGTTAGTGTACTGACTTTGCTTGTGCTTTTATATAACCTGTTGTAAAACTAGGCAAGTATCTAGATGAGTTGATATGCCCCCTGGGAGGCCTCTGCATATTCCTGGTTGAGAACTGATCTAAATTCCTGATCTGATCTAAATTCTTCAAACACTGAAGTTAACAGGAGTATATTGCATTTAATTAATAATTTGATAAAGGTTGTCCTTCAGCCTTCCACAAATGAAGTTATTTTTTACCTGTTCAGAGCCTCTAGGCCCCAAGTTTGCAACAAAATTGTTTATATAAGGACACTATTTGGGGAGTGAACAGCAGATGAAGTGTGTTTAAAAGTAACTAGGCTTTTTTTTTTTTTTCCTTCTAGAAAAGCTGATTGCTTATCAACGGGAATTTCATGCTTTGAAGGAGCGTCTTCGTATTGCTGAGCATAGAACCCTGCAGCGTTCCTCTGAGCTAAATGCCATCTTGGAGCAATTCAGACGTGCAGTAGCAGAAACAAATGGAAGTAAGGATGCATTAAACAATTTTTCAGGTACAAGCCATGATTAAAGGGTTTTTTTTACGCTTAATATTTTTTGTCTCTAGATTGCTGTCTATTGTATATAATTATTAAAAAGAAAATATCCTAAAAAACCAAATGCTTGGAAACCATCCAACTGTGCATATACCGTATTTTTCGCCCTATAAGACGCACTTTTTCTTCCCCAAAACGGGGGGGAAAAAGTTGGTGCGTCTTATAGGGCGAATGCAAAAAAAAAAAAAAAAAAAAAAAGCGCCTCGCTCTCCCGTCCCCGCTGCGCGGGCGGGCTGCCGAGGTTCCCCCCTCCCCGCCGGACCAAAAAAAAAAAAAAAAAAAGCGCCTCACTCTCCCGTCCTCACCGCGCGGGCGGGCTGCCGGGAGCATCCCGGTTCCCCCCTCCCCGCCGCGGGCGGGCTGCCAGGAGCGCGCCCGCGGCGGGGAGGGGGGAACCGGGACGCTCCCGGCAGCCCGCCCGCGCGGCAGGGACGGGAGAGCGAGGCGCTTTTTTTTTCCCTCCCCCCCCGGCTTTTTTATTAAAAACCGAGGGGGCGTCTTATAGGACGGAGCGTCCTATAAGACGAAAAATACGGTAGCTAGTTTATATAACAACATGTTCTTATCTCTGGTACTTCTCCCGCTTCCTTCATCCTCTTTGTTATATCTGCTCATTGTATCATATTTTAAATTAGATTGTAATCTTTTAAAGGACTATATACTTGTTCAAGTGTCTAGTAAAATAGGTTTGGGGCTTTTGGGCAATATTTGGTACAGGTAATCTAACAGCAAATTGTTTAATATTTGTACACATTTTTAGCTAAAAATGATGAACAACTTAAAAAAAAAAAAAAAAAAAAAAAGGAAACTAGTAATCCATGCCAATGTTAAAAGAATGAAATCCTCTTTACCTACCAGAATCTGATTTGGGGATTCTGTGTTTCTAAAATCAGAGAGGTAGCCGTGTTAGTCTGGAATTGCAGAAGTGACAAAGAGTCCTGTGGCACCTTAAAGACTAACTAAAGTATTGAAGCATAAGCTTTTGTAGACTAATACCCACTTCGTCGGATGCATGCAGTGGCATGTGTTTCTAAAGTTTGCCTTTTAAGCAATGCAAAGTGTAGTAAGTAGCAGCAAACGTTTGTTATCCTTTTCTGCAAAACTGATAATTAAATATTTTAAAATAATTACATTTTATTCCTTTCCATCAAATTATGAGGCAAATCCTCAAATTTAACAAGAGCTGTATATGGAAAGATTATTAGCTTGTAGTCTAGCATAACCATATTGTAACAGTTTTTTGTCACTGTTTCTGATTTGAAGTATATTCCCCTGATTTTAAGAGATTTAACTTATCTCTAAAAAGTCAAAATTGCCAAAAATAATTTTGTTCCAAAGGACCTCAGTCTATAGCTATTTAAACCATTACTCCGATTTTTTTTTTCCATATAAGAGTACACACAAAAACAAATTTTATTTGAGGTCTACTGTCACTTCCTAGGTCTACTAGTAGTGCCTTTTATAGAAAGATGAGTCTACTCTGTATTCTACAGTTCATGTCTTAGGTCCTCCAGCCAGGTATTGATTAAAAAGTTATCTCTCAGTACATTAATGCCTCACTCTTCTGGACTTTAGATAGCCACCTGGGATACCAGGAGCACTGGGGACATTACTTTTTAAAATGTGCATGTAACATATCTTGTAATTTTCTTTCTGATGTGTACATTGCCACTGTTAGCCATGTCATTGTGTTATCCACATTGGACTATTGCAGTGCATTCTCAATAGTGGTTTAAGACTGTAGAACACTTAGAACCTAGAGATCATGCAGAATTAGAGATGAGCCTGAGCCATAAAGTTTGGATCTGGATATTAATCTGAACTTCCACAAAGTTCAGAGATTGTTGGATCTGGAGTTCTAGTTCATGTTTGTCTTTATGTAAAATGCATTGACCTTCTTGTACAGAATGTTTGGCTGTAAGAAATCCTGTTATACCCGTTCTCCAAAGACTGCACTGTCTTTTTCTGCTTATTTTGTGTTGCGATTAAAAGTAGTAATATACATCTTTAAAACTCTCTATGGTTTGGGCATAGTTGCCTAAAAGATAGTCTCCTCCCCGCTATGTGCTGTCCTGCCTTCTGAGGTCAGCTGTGGTATTCTCACTAACAATCTCAGATTTGAACAGATGGTGGTAGTTTTTTTGTTGCTGGGGAACCTTCTACTCTCTAATTCAGATACTGCATTGGTTTGACAGAACCCAAGACGAGACTTTGGGCACAACATCAAAGAGACTAACTCTGCACTGTGACTTTTTTTTCTGGGGGATGTATGGGCTAGATATAATTATTTTTAACATTGTAATTTTGGGATCGTTGCCTCTTATTTTGGGTTGACACTGGTTCACCAAATCTTGTATTAAATTTAATGAATTGTAAATGTGCCATAGATTATTATGATAGGTATATTTTAAATAAAATATAAATACTCAAATCTATATTGTATGTGTTTTTGGTACCTTAGATCTAGAAGGAGTCCAAATTCCTTTACAGATCTTAAGAATCAGAGAGGTAGCCGTGTTAGTCTGGAATAGCAGAGGTAACAAAGTCCTGTGGCACCTTAAAGACTAACTAAGGGACACTTCCACTGCTTGCATCCGACGAAGTGGGTATTAGCCCACGAAAGCTTATGCTTCAAAACTTTATAGTTAGTCTTTAAGGTGCCACAGGACTTTGTTACCTTTACAGATCTTGTCATTCATCCACTCTGGAATACATTTGGGTGAACTTCCATGTCAACTTCTACAATTGAAACTGCAGAGAAAATTTTGGCAGGAAGAGTGTAATCATCCAAATTGGAATTTAGCCCACACATCAAAGCTTGCATCTCTCTACTCATTGCACTTTGTACAAGGGCCTTTTCAAGACTAAGGAGTCAGGAGTTTAGTTTTACATTTCATCCGAAAAAGGCATCTCCAGTTGTATGGGAAACTGGTTCATTTCAGCATCCCAGGAAAGAGTGATATCTACTGAGTCACCTTTTTTCTAATTTAAAAAAATTGATTGTGGTTTTCATATTTGATGTAAGAGTTGACACATTCCCAAAGGGAATTTCAAAGCACGTATTTGATCCATTGTGAAAACATCTTAAGAACTGGTTTAACTTTAGTATTGAGCTGCAGTAAATAATTTATATGCCTACTTTTGTTAGGGGCATCTGTTTTTATTACAAAAAGGATATCCAATTTTAATTCCTGGACTGTTGCACAGTATACGGTGTGAAGTGCTATTCGTGTGTAATGTATGTAAAAATGTGAATGCAATTTTGAAGTTATTTATTTGAGGATTAAGTCATTGCTTGAGCTCCTGTGAGAATAGATACAGATTATTTTGAATTTTGGGAGTATAATAAGACCAGTATACTGTATAATATGAAGACACACCCAAGGTAAACCTTTATGGAGGATTCTACTCAAGGAGAGTTATTTCCTCTGTCATTGATCATGGTACATAGTAACTCACGTGTGATGATATAAGTGTGATGTTCCTGTCTCCAGAAAACTCTTAAAAATCAACCTTGTTCATAGCTCTCTTTTAAAAATTAAAAACAGAAAAGGTTTTACTTCCTGGTATACAATTCTTAAAAATGGTTCCTAACTCAAACAAAGCATGAATGAATGGTCAGTTTTGGAATTGCATATAATTTATTGCTGCATAAACATATGGCCTCTGATTAATTTTCTGCATTATTGGTTTTATATGTGTTTGCAGATGAAACACTGAAATTGTTAAAAGAGCTAACAAACAGAAAATCTCTTCAAGTGCCAAATATTTATTACCATTTGCCTCATTTGTTGAAGAATGAAGGAAGCCTTCAACCTTCTGTGCAGATTGGCCTGGGACGAACAGGCGGTATGTTGGCATAATTTAAATAATGCTTATGTGTTTTTATATATATATATAAATTATAATTATAATTATATTATAATAAATTATAATATATAATTATATTATAATAAAAAGATGTATGAAGGATTTCCTAATTTTGTTTTGGTAATATCATAATTTAATGTATTGTTTGTTAGTTGCAATTTTATTTGTATGCTATCTCTTAGAGCTCACTGAATCCAAGATGAAAGGAGTTGTCTTCAGTTTTGCTCTTTACTACATAATCCCAGATCACATACTATCCCAGGTGCTAAGGTATACAGTACAAAGCACTTAATCTGGATCAGTTTGTGTTATCTTTTAATGAGATTTATGAAAATTAACAAGGCATGGAAATATTACAGGCTTTGAAACTAGTTTTCTGACGCATCCCTTTGGCTACTCCGATATCTAGGTATATCAAGCATGGATTTAACTGTTTCAGAGTCAGAGTTGGTGTGTCTGGTGTTCCCACCAATAAATTCCAGTGTATAACTCAGAGAACTGGAATTATGGGTACCTAATCATAATTGGCTTGGTCCTCTCCATGAAAGTTGGACTTTGGTTGAAAGTGAAAAGAACTTCTATTATTAGACTACATGTTTTTACTCTTACTGATTCCTTATACTTTGTAAATACAAATATTCACCAAAACAAGTGATTAATCCTCAAAAGTTCTGCTCCTTCATCAGTAGATCTCTACATAATTCCATTCTTGGAGCTGCAATCCTTAAAGCAGATAAAGCCCAGCCAGGGTCATGTACTTGGAAGCATGTCTGCATGTCTATAAGGCATGAAGGCCCGACATATTAATCCATGTGTGTCTGTCTGCTGTTTGATCTAGAGCTGCTGATTCTCTCATAATTGAAGCTTCCTTGTTTTGATGGTAGTACTTATAGTTACTGTCTCTTTTTGAGTTCTGTGGGTTTGATTCTGTCCTCGTTGTAACAAGATGCATGCCCATATATCAGATGTGCAGAATCAAGTCTTGTATTCAGTCATAACCACTAGCAAAACTGAAATACAGTAGACTCTTGATTATCCGGGATGATCAAGCGTCTACTGGGGGGAGGGGGGGAGGGGGTTCGCCGGCCGCCCTGGGGTGGGGGTTGGGGGGGATGGTGGTGGTCCCACCACCTGCCCCAGTCAGCTCCCACTGCCAGCCTGGGTGTAGGGAACCCAGGCTGAGAGCAGGAGCTGACTGGGGCAGGTGGTAGGAGCCTGGGGAGAGAGCCCAAAGCGGTGGCGGGCTCAGCACTTAGCCTGCTGCCGCTTTGGGCTTTCCCCCCAGGCTCCTGCCAGCCGGGGTCTCAGCCCGCTGCCAGCCTGGATTTCCTACACCCAGGCTGGCAGCAAGTTGAGACCCCGGCTGGCAAGGGATCCACCGGGGGAAACCCCAAAGCGGCGGCAGGCTGACTGCTCAGACTGCCGCCGCTTTGGGCTCTCTCTCCAGGCTCCTGCCAGCCGGGGTCCTGCTGCCTGCCCCAGTCAGCTCCCGCTGCCAGCCTGGGTGTAGGAAGCCCAGGCTGGCAGCAGGAGCTGAGACCCCCCCGCTGACAGGAGCCTGCAGGGAATGTCTAAAGCGGCAGAGAGCTGAGAAGCGGCAGCGGCCAAGCTCTCAACCCGCTGCTGCTTTAGAGTTTCCCCGCAGGCTCCTGCTAGCTGGGGTCTCAGCTCCCGCTGCCAGCCTGGGCTTCCTACACCCAGGCTGGCTGCAGGCTGAGACCCCAGCTGGCAAGGGGCCAGCAGGGGAAACCCCAAAGCAGCGGCAGGTTGAGTTACTTACAAACTTAGCCCCCCGCCACTTTGGGGTTTCCCCCCGCTGGCCCCTTGCCAGCCGGGGTCCTGCCCCCTGCCCCAGTCAGCTCCTGCTGTCAGCCTGGGTTCCCTGCACCCAGGCTGTCAGCGGGAGCTGAGTGGGGCAGGTGGCAGGAGCCTGGGGAGAGAGCCCAAAGCAGCAGTGGGCTCAGCACTCAGTCTGCTGCCGCTTTGGGCTTTCCCCTCAGGCTCCTGCCAGCTGGGGTCTCAGCCCGCTGCCAGCCTGGGTTTCCTACACCCAGGCTGGAAGCAGGCTGAGACCCCAGCTCGTAAGGGGCCAGTGGGAGAAGCCCCAAAGTAGCGGCAGGCTAAGGCTGAGCCCGCCGCCGCTTTGGGGCTTCCCCTACCGACCCATTTAGACATCCCGGTTAATCCGCAGCCCGGTTAACCCACGCCCGGATAATCGGGAATCTACTGTACATATTTTATATGCAGGGCCGTTCTAAATTCATGTTTGTGAAAAACGTGTCGTGGACCATGAAATCTAGTCTCCCTCATGAAATCTGATCTTTTGTGTACTTTTACCCTATACTGTATTATAGGGGAAAAGTATACAAAAGTACACAGTGTTTTTCAGACTTGTGGTCCTGACCCAAAAAGGACTGCAAGGCTATTGTAAGGGGGTTGAGGTATTGCCACCCTTCTGCACTGACTTCGGAGCAGGGCTGCTTTAGAGTAGCAGCTACTGGCTGGGTGCCCAGCTCTGAAGGCAACATTGCCACCAGCAGCAATGCAGATGTAAGGGTGGAATGGTAGGTATATTGGCACCCTTTCTTCAGTGCTGCTGGTGGTGGTGGCAACTCTGCTTTCAGAGCTGACGTCTGGACAGCTGCTCTCTGGCTATCCAACACCGAAGGCAGTGCAGAACCATGGGTGGCAATACTGCAAGCCTCCCCACAATAGCCTTGTGATCCCCTCTTGAGTCAGTACCCCCAGTCTGAGAAATGCTGACTTAAGGACTTTACATATTTATAGTTTTCTATTTTAAAACACACATTCACGCTTTTTTTTAACAACACAAGGACATTTAAGATTTAAATATCTTAAGCTGTGAAATTCAAGATTTTTTTAAATGCTTTAAAAATTTTTGGGTACTGTGTTATCGCTTATATTTTGAGTGTATTTCAGAATTAATGCTTTGTTATCTAAAGACTTATATATTGTGCATAAGACTGTTTCTAATTTAATTTCAGTTTCAATTGTAATGGGAATTCCCACCGTGAAGAGAAAAGTAAAGTCTTATCTTACAGAAACTCTTCACTCCCTTATTGATAAATTGTCTCCAGAAGAGAAACTGGATTGTGTTATGGTTGTCTTCATAGGAGAGGTAATCACTTATGTATTTTTACATTATTAGTATCACATAGTAGGTTATTGTGCAATTTCTCAGAATTGGTTTGAATGTTCTACAAGGACAACTACATATTTATAGAAAATGTTTTTGTTTTTGTGGTGATGCATGAAGAGAGAGCGTGTATGGTGCATGTTATATTAAGACACATCACTTTGAAGTTGTGTGAGAGAAGGACTTTCTGCTCAATAGAAAGAAAGTGGAGGAAGGTCCTGAGGATCCACCATTTTGCAGATCCTCCGGTGCTTGCTCCCACTGATGATGGTGGCATACGTTGATGCTGAGAGCACTACTACAGCTGTTTGGTTGAAGCAGCATCTGCAGAGGTCCAGCTTGGTGGGGAGAATCCCTCTCCTGTACATCATCCAAGTGCAGATGCCTGATCCTCCTGCTTTGGGTACTGTGCTGAGGATTTTGTCCACAATGCATAATAGACTGTTGACAAATGTTTTGCTGTTTTTATTTTTCTGGACAATATGTTTCTCCTGCTAAGATCATTATTTTTGAACCTAGTCTTTTGGTCAACACCATTCAAACATTGGACAGTTTGGAAAGCTGATTTATTGTTGCTGGCTACACCAGATGTTCTAGCTCAGATCCTAAGGACAACGGGGACCCATTCTCTCTTAGGAAGGATTTTATCAGTTGCTGCAAGGGTTAAAAAAAATCTCTTTTTAGAAATATGTGCTTTCCCTGGCAGATTGTGGCCTGAGTTATGGAATGTGGGCGGGTTCATAAAGGACTGATTCTTACTCATCTAACTGTAATTTACTCATGAAGCAGTGTGATTTGCTTCTGGGGCTCATGACCTGCATCCACTAGATATGGACAACTGTGAAAATGGTCTCTATTGTATGAGCCTACAATTGTACAGTGGATGTATTTATTTTAACTTGTATAAGCTAGAACCTTTTTATGAGTAAGTGCAGAGCCAAACAGACATATACGTGATTCTAGTTCTATCAGAACGTGCTGTGATTTCAGCAAATTCTAAGGCCTCCTTTTAAAAGTTTTAGATTACTCCTCTTCAAATGTTAAATTAGAACCACTTGGGAGCCAATTCTAGGTCACATTGCTCTCCATTTTTTCTGCCTGTCAACTATGATAATCAGTCTGGATATTACCTTTGAGTAGCTCTCAATCTCCATAAGCTGCAGAAAATGTTCTTGAAGCATCTCATGCAGATTGATAAGAGTGTAAGTGGAATTAAGACACAAAAATTCATAGTGAATTTATTGCTACATGCAATTTTTTCCTGCATTATATTAAAGATGATAAAATTACTTCTAGTTAACATTTTTCTCAGTTCAACCTATAAAATTTAGACAGACTTTTTTCCTGGGGTGGTGAGGGAGAGGGATTGTTCTCTGCTCCGAGGATAACAATTATCTGATACTCACTCTTCTGCAAAGAAAAGGAGTTGAGATCTGGGTTCAATTCTCAGTTCTACCACAGATTTATTATGTGACATTAAACAAATCAGATTTCCATACCTCAGTTTCTATCTCTGAAATGGGGTAATAATTCTTCCCTTCTTTGCAATGATGATGATGATGAGGATATGACACAGCCCTGGATGGGATGATTTAGTTGGGATTGGTCCTGCTTTGAGCAGGGGGTTGGACTAGATGATCTCCTGAGGTCCTTTCCAACCCTGATATTCTATGATTCTGAGGAGTTCCAATATTCTGATTTATAAAAGCCCCACACATGCCTGAAAATAAGCAAATCGCAACATTTAAAACTTCAGAAGAGGGCTGGATGTCCTCTGGAGTCAGTCACTGGTGACCCGTATATCAATTGTACTCAAGGTGGTTTTAGGAACAACACCGTGTACTTCTATCACACATCCTTGTGGGTTGTTGGCTCAGGAGTGAAAGACGAGGCTGATAACCTGAATTTGAATCCCTGGCATGTCCAAGAATGCCACTGTAACTCTTACCTGGCCTTGCTCTCCTTTTTCTTTTTTCCCTCTTTCTTTACCATTCTGTTTGCTGTATTTTGTATTTTTCTTAAGATTCAGCTTCTTATGGGCATAGTGTAAAATTTGCCCCAGGAAACTCGCTTTAACAACCAAAACTGTTTAAGAAATATTTCTCACTGAGCAAGCCAGGTGTACTTCAACTTTTTGCGAGCTTCTACAGGCTGGAATTGGTAGTTCTATTAGGATTATTGTTTGGTTATTTGAAGGAGAGACCACTACTGTTTGTTTAAAAGCCTGATCTTGCACCACTAAAGTCAATGAGGATTTTGCCATTGATTTAATAGAAACATGATCAGGCTTCTAATGCACTATTAGAAGCTGTGACAAGGTGGCTCCCCTGCTCCCCTGGCTCAAGTCCTTTGGGTCGCTGTCACAGCGCTGGCGCCCTGGCCAGACTGTACCAGACTCGGGTTTTTCTGCTGCTCCTTAGCTGCTCGCTCCCTTTCTCTCCCTCTCAGGGACAGGCTCCTGCAAGCTAGGAAAGCTAGGTCCCCCTCTGGTAGGGATCCTTAGTCCTCTTCTCCTGCTTGCCAGCAGCCTCTCCGTCCCTGCCTCCTCCAACTTGCTCCTCACACTCTCTGCTTCCACCAACTCGCTCCTCTAACTGTTACTGCGACCAGAACTCCCTCCTCAAACTCCCACACTCCTCCCTGGGGAGGAGTCTCTTTAAAGGGCTCTGGCAGCCTCCTTAACTGGCCTCAGCTGGCCCTGCTCCTGGCTGTGGCAGCCTTGCTCAGCTGGACCCAATTCCCCTGTAGAAACCCTTCTAATTACAGGTCCTTCTGGCAGCTGCCTGCCCTGGGTCTACCACAAAGCCTTCAACAAAAAACTCGTACAGCTACATCTAACAGAGAGGAAGATGGTGCCAAATATAACAGCTTACCATCTGTGGTAATTAGGCCTGTAGCTCTGGCTCTTTCCCTGCTTATTGATTTTATTTCATCCAAATATCAGTAAATGGCAAGGCTAATTTTTCCAATAACTATAGAATGGCTATGCTGCCTCCACATCTCATTTACCTGAGGTTTATTTTAGTACCTTTTCTCCCATGCCTTGACCCCTTCATTGTTTCTCATTTTTTACCTGCATTTTATTTCAAAATCTTTTCTAGATGAATATTTTATGTTCATAAATGTTAAGGAATGTCTAGACCAGGGGTCGGCAACCTTTCAGAAGTGGTGTGCCGAGTCTTCATTTATTCACTCTAATTTAAGGTTTCGCATGCCAGTAATATTTTTTAACAGTTTTAGAAGGTCTCTTTCTATAATATAGAACTAAACTACTGTTGTATGTAAAGTAAATAAGGTTTTTTAAATGTTTAAGAAGATTCATTTAACATTAAATTAAAATGCAGAGACCCCCAGACCAGTGGTCAGGACCTGGGCAGTGGGAATGCCGCTGAAAATCAGCTTGCGTGCCGCCTTTGGCACCTGTGCCATAGGTTGCCTACCCCTGGTCTAGAGTTCGGATCATCAGTTCTTTATATATACTGGTAAGCTAGTAATAGAGCAGGCAAACTCAGAATATTTGCCTCTTGCCAGTCCTGGGTTGCAGTTATACTGCTAGTGAAGCCCATAGGGATTTTGCCACTAATTTCAGGAAGAGCAGGAAGGCATACTTAGTAGCGAGGAAGCAATTTAGCCATTAAGGTCTGCCTTCTCTGGGTAAGAATGAGACATACATTAGTTTAAGAGGACATGGTCAACTTGAAAAACATTTCTGACCACTTTTTTTTTTTACCTAGTTACAAGTAACACTTAAGGTATTGTAATTCAAAATTCAATGGAAAAATATTTTTCTCTGCTTTTTCAGTTTTATTTTAACTCATCACCTCCAGAAGTGGTTATACAGGTCTGACCAAGATTCTCCCCATGAGACACTAAAGTTGCAGTGGTACCAGCAGCTGGAGGTCCCTGCTTGTGAGGCCCATCCCTTGAGTTAGACAGTGGTGTGAATTGGACCCATGCAAGAGCTCTTCCCCTAAACTGGTTGATTATGTGAGGCAGAACATCCTCCATTCCAAGGGAGCAGCCTTGAGAAGTCCATTTCTCTACAACTTGCACTAGAGATGGAGGTGGCTGGAGCAGGGAGCTAGTCAGAGCAAGAGATCTGCATCTTCACTTATGTTTTGACAAATAATTCCTAATTCTTCAAATGCAGTTCTCCTTCAAGAATGAATCGAGGAGCAGAAGCCAGACCTTCTAAGCCCATGGCGTCATACAGAAGGGCTTCTCATGACAGTAAGGGGCATTCTAATAAGTGTAAGAACAGATTTTCTTTTAGAGAAGGGACCCCTCCCTGACTCCATCCAAGACAAGACACCCTAGCTTAGTTTCTAAACCTATAAAGTTTTTCCACTGGAAACTTAATGAGTAATAGGACACAAAAAAACTTGTTAAAGGGTGCAGTACTGTTAATAGGAAGGCTTCTTACTGTGTGGCTTTGTGCATCGCCAAAGCTGGTAAGCCAACAACATAGGTGAGAAAGTACTACTAGCTGCAAAGGATATGTGTGTAGTGATGATAGGAGAGAAAGCAGCATCACAACTAGATGTGATCGCACTTTTTAATGAGCGTTTCACGCTGTGTTGCGGAGATGGCCACTGATGTAAAAAAGCAGCTCCTAGAAAGTGTTTGTCAGAGCCCATATTATTTAAATCAGATAGATGAGTCTATCAATATATCAAATGCTACACAGCTACTTGGGTATTTTTGTTTTTATACAGCAACAGAATTAAATGAGGATTTTCTGTTTTGGTGTCCGCTTCCCACATAAGGACTGGTGAAGAGCTTTTTAAACTATTAAATAATTTTGTCCAAGACATGGACCTTGATTGGAGATGTTGTTTTGGATTGTCCTACTGGCAGTGAAACCTATACCACAATGGGACCTCAACCTCATTGTAAGAGATCTTCCTTCCCCCACTCTAAACTCTCGGGTAAAAATGTGGGGGTCTCTTATATGCAAGACCAATTAACTTTAAGCTACTTTCCCAGCCTAAGTTAAATCTTTTTCCCCAAAATCCAAACTTCTCCAGTTGGGACTTGGAATTCCGCTGCCACCATTAATGTGAGTCTACAAAACTATGGAGTGGGACACATTAAAACCCCCGAGAGTAACATCCCCTCCCCCTTGCCACCTGGGAGAGAGAAAGAACACAGACTCCGCTCCCCCCTCCCCCCCCTCCCCTCCCGCTACCTGGGAGAGATTGAGAACTCCGGCTCCGATCCCAAGCTGGGATCCCTCTAATAGAATTACCATACAATTCTTAAAACAAAAAGAAGGTTTAATAAAGAAAGAGAAAAGCATACAACTTATACAGACTTCACAGATACTGAATTTTCTAGCCTTAACCCCTCTCTTGAGATTTCTCCCCCTGATGAGGTTAAAGACACCATAGATCAATTACAAGCTTATACAATCAACAACTTTACTTACTGCCAAGCTTAGACTTATTCAAAGATGAGTAGGAAGGTGATTTAATTCCCCAGAGTTAGGGAGAAGAGATGCAGACAGGCGGAGTGCCCGGGAAAAAGTGAAACTAAAAACTCCCCTTTGTCTATAGGAATGCTAGCTTTAATGTCACCCCCTCTCCTGTTCAGGTTAACCCCTTACAGGTAAAACAGTAAGTCTAAGGCACTTCATACTTATGACACTCATACCATCAGAATTTGCTAGACCACCATTTGATCACTGGCCACATGTTCTATGACTTACGTTTCCATGAAATTTACCTTTTTAGTTGCCATCACAAAGGCCAGAAGGGTGAGTGAACTAAGAGCACTCAGCTGACCTGCCTGATGCTATTTTTCATAAGGAGAATGTTTGTTTCCTTTCACCTTCATCTGAAATTCATCCCAAAAGTAGTTTGTTTCATGTAAATCAACCTGTCCACTTACTGGTATTCTTCCCAAAATCTCATGCTTCCAATCAGGAGGGAAGAATTTGTTCTCTGCATTCTACCTACAAGGATGAAATCGATTAGAAAATCACCAAGTTAACTTGTCAGCATAGCGGAATGGTCACAAGGATCTGCTGAAAGACTCTGTATGCAGATCTCCAGCTGCATCATTCTGTGGTACCAGCTGATTCATATACCTCCCTCAGATGGTGTGAGAGCCCATTCAACTAGAGCACAAGCAACCTCAATGGCATCTCTTTGAGAGGTACCTATTCTGGACATCAGTAGAGTGAGAACCCGGAGCTCCATCCATACATTCATGAAACATTATGTATTAATTCTAGTGTCCTCAGCAGACGCAGCTGTTGGGGCTGCAGTATTACAAGACCCTCTACCAACTGCATTCTTGTACTGCCTTCCTGTAGCAGGGCGGCGTTTCACCCCTGTGGCGCCTCCTGCTGGTTCTTCCGGGAAGTAGCTCGCCAGCCTCTGGAGTGCCCTCTGCAGGCCGATGTCCCGCTTGCTGCTCTGGCCCCATGTCCCTCCTGGACCCCGGTGACCTCTTACCAAGGGTGCTGCACCCTTGCAGTACCCCCCTCAGGTCTTAGGGTCTCTCCTCCCTGGGGAACCCTCCACCCTCTATCCCCACCTTGCCTCAGTCTAGGCAACTGCCAGTCACCACTTGCCCCCGTTCTCTGGGGCAGACTGCAGTATCACTGCTTCTCATCACTGGCAAGGGGAGTTTGGCCTGATGCCTCTGAAGCTATGGGCTGCCCTCTGCAACCCAAGTACCCTTTTGGGGCCTTCACCTAGGCCCTGCAGCCTGGGGGTTTCCAGGCAAGCGCTCCCCCAGCTCCTCTTGCCTTGCCCCAGCCCTGTTTCACTGTGGGTACCCTGTCTAGCTTCCCCAGCAGCCAGGCCAGCCTACCTCTGTGGACAGAGGAGACTCTTCTGTGCTCCAAACTGAGCCCTTTTTATCAGGGCCAGCTGGGCTCTAATTGACCCAGCCGCAGCTGTGGCTGCTCTGTTCAGTCAAGCTGGAGCTTGCTTGCTCCCAGCCACAACCCTTTCTTGGGCTGTTTTAGGCCCTTTTTCCCCAGAGTGGGGCAGCTGCCCCACTACACTTCCTTTTAAAATACTGCCTATTAATCACCCATGTGTGGAATACACATAGGGACCAGCACTTGAAGAAGAAATGGAGGTTACTGACCTGTCTCGAAGAACCTCCAGTTACACGTTTCCCATTTATATTCAACTATCTGCACTCCTTCCCCTGTGCTTTGGATTTGAGATAAGAGAAGAACTGGAGAGGCATTGGTCCCCATTGCCTCTTATGCCCTCTTGTCAGAGTGTGAGGCCATGGATTGACGGACATCATTTTTAGAAATCTGATCTCAGGTGCATGGTGTGCATACGTACCCATGTGTGGAAAATAGACAGGGACCACACATCTCCAGTTACAAGTCAGCAACCTCCATATTAATAGATTCCATGGTCAGAAGGATCCATTGTAATTATCTAGTCTGACCTCCTAGAGCCTGTCTTTTAGGAAAAACATAGTCTTGATTTAAAAGTTATTAGTGACGGAGAATCATGGTCTTAGGTAAATTGTTCAAATGGTTAATTACACTGATGGTTAAGAATTTACATATTTTTTCCAATCTGAATTTGTCTAGCATCAACTTCCAGCCAGTGGATCATGTTATATCTTTCTCTGCTAGAGAGCCCATTATTAAAAATGTGTTTGCCATGTGGATGCTTATGGACTGTAATCAATTCACTCCTTAACCTTCTCTTTGTTAAACTGCATAGATTGAGCTTTTTGAGTTTATCACTATAAAACATGTTTTCTGTGATTCTATCATGTCTTGGAATTCTGCTTTTCCAGTTTCTGTATGTTTCAGGGCATCAATATCAGTAGGCAGAAGCAACAGATAGTAAACTGAAGTATAGAGCACCAGCTCAGTCCCTACAGCAAACAAACCTCAGCCTGTTGGCAGAAGTATTTCTCTTTGGATACAGAGCATACACTGTATTTGCAGTTCTGTGTTATACAATGAACATTCAAAAATCCAATTAAAGGACCAAGAAAGAGACTGTTAGAAAAATGCATTTAGAGGCAAACATTTTTTTGTGTTTATGCATTTTGATGAATATTGTTTGAGTTGCTACTATCCCTTTTCACCAAACAGAACACAGACATGGAAAGTGACTTGGGGCTTGTCCGCACAGTGTGGCATTGTGCACTACAGGGGTGTGATTTTTAAAGTGCACTGGCAGCTTCATGTAGGCCCTGCTGGTGTGCACTACAAGTTCTCTAGGGTGCTTTAATGTAGGTACTACGTGGAAAGCACAATAGGGAACTTTGTGTGCACCAGTGCGGTATATATGGGCCAGTTAGTGGACAACATGTTAGTGTGCTGTAGAAATCACGCCGATGTAGTGCACATAGCTGCACTGTGTAGACAAGCACTTGCTCAGGATTATGCAGTCTGTGAAAGAGCCAGAAGCTGATCCTGTAACTTCTCACCCAGTTCTCCGGGCCTACGTATTAAATCCAAAACAAGCCATGTTATGAGTTAATAGCTTTAACATTTTTACTTTTAGCCCTAAAGATCTTAAAATACAAATAAATATTAGTGTTCCAGGTCATAGCATTATTTTAGGCAAAAGCTTTAAAGTTTAGACTAATCATGAAAAGAGTTTTCTTCAGGACTGGAACTGTGTGCCAAATTTCAACCCAGAGTGAATTATTATGGCTGAGCTGTAGTATAAACTAATAAATGTAAGGCTTGTAAGAGATTGCCTAAAACAACCTTAACTGTAGCAGCATAAATGTGCTCCTTCATATGGTGTCTTGATCTCCACAAAAGCAGCACTGAGATTTCTCGACACTTTTGAAAACATACTTTCTTCACTAACCAAATATTCCAGATATATTAGTACAAGTCTGGTTTTGTTCCTGAAACCCTATATTATTTGTTTAGTAAGAAATGCAGTTCCAGGAATGTAGGATGATGAACAGAACTAGTTTGCAAAGTTATGCATGTCTTATTGGAGACCATCTACATCCAGTTAGTATATAAAACGAGATACTGTTTGGGGGGGGGGGGGGGGGGAAGCAAAATCAATTTTAATATACTGCAGTCTCAAAGTCCGTGTTAAAATAACCAGTGACCTTTTCATCAAACATATGTGTAAAATATAATCATGTACACCTCTGTTTTTTTGTCCCGTCTCCCCGTCTCCGCATGGTGTTCCTCGCTCTCCTATGCCTCTTTTTCATGCTAAATAATCATATGTTAAAATCTTGCATTTGAAGTTCCCCAAGGTTCCGAACCATTTTCATCTTCCTTCCTCTGTACACTTACCTTCATATTGGTTTAACTTTATTCATATTATGTTGAAAAAATGTTAAGGTTGGAAACTCAAGCTCTTAAAGGATAGGAGGGAGTGCAGAGCTACATGGGGTTGGGGTAGCTGGGAGGGCGAAATGAGACACACAGGGAGGGGTTGCAGAGACACGTGGGGACAGGGAGGGGTGCAGGGCCACATGGGGATGGGGGAAGTGGGTGTCTTGAGTGGGGGGTGGAGGGATACTTGAGGGTGTAGGAACACATGGGGATAGGGGGATATGTGCCTGACTGAATGAGAGAAGCTAGGGGTCAGCCGGGGTCTGGCATGGCGGAGGCTCCCCAACAATCCCACTTCCCTCCCCCCAGGAAACTTGTTCCATACTTTTCCCACCAATACCCATCAGCCTTCCAATTTCACACTCAGTCTTCTTCCCAGCAATTTACTTCCCTTTCCCTCAGCTCCTCCACTAGCCCTACTCCCCCAGGCCTTTGCATTGCTTCTGAGGAGTGCAGGAAACATGGTTCTGTATTGTAGTTTAAATTAATTATTACTCAGAGTTCTGTATTAATATGCCTAGTAAGGAATCCATCCATCAAAAAACATTTCCTGAATCTTTTTTGTTGTCTGTATTGTTAGACATACTTGCTGACATGTATTTTGAAATAAATGACCAAAAATAATTGAAACTGATTATATTGGGTTACTTTGGCAAATATAATATGCAGAATTTTAAAATATTGTGCACAGAATTTTTAATTTTTGTTCCAGAATTTTTATTTTTTTGGTGCAGAATTCACCCTTGAGTAGTTTATACCCCAGAAGGTTTATATACTGTGCCACATTTGCCCTTGGAGATCAGCCTAATCCTCTGATCATCTTCACAAGAAGAGTCAAAGCATGGTCAAGAAAGCCTTTGAACTGGTGGGCTTTGAAATAACCCTGGCTATTTATGCCTGCTACACCTGTAAGGTGGGAGTTCATTGGCTTTTGGAGTTCCACCTAACAAGACATCCTTTTCCAAGTTTCTTTATTTGGTGATTCTCCAGCACACTCATTAATATGTCCCATCTCTTTAGAGACTCGCTTTCTTGGCTCTTCTGCTCTAGCTCAGCAAAGTGTTAGATTCATCCCTTTAAAGGGGAAATTTGTTTATATCTTAATTTTCTCCCCTACACATTGAGGAATCTGTCTCTGTGGTGATATCTTGGGTTCATCCTTGAAAGAGTGTTCAGAAAATATGTAATCTCAATAAATAGACAAAAGCTTTTGTTGTCATATTCCTCTAGGATGAGCAGGTGATGCGTCTCTGAAAGGAAGTCACTAGTCAGATACAAGTAGAGCCCTACCAAATTCACAGTCCATTTTGGTCAATTTCACTGTCAAAGGAATTTTAAAATAGTAAAACACTCCAATTTGAGAAATGTTGGTCTCCCCCATGAAATCTGTAATAGTATAGGCTAAAAGCACATGGAAGACCAGATTTAATGGAGGAAACCAGATTTCGTGGTCTGAATTTGGTAGGGCCCTAGATATAAGCCCCAATGAACGTTATTTCTGTGAGCCAGAGCTTAAGTTCACCAGAACTTCCTCTAGCAGCCCAAGATGGAATGGATACCAAGTAGCCTTCCCTGGAGGCCCGAAGAGCCCTTACATGTTGCTTTTCCTGGACTTCTTCCTTTTGATTATTATAGACCTTTCTTTGTCCTGTTCGAGGAATCTCTGAAAAGGCTGGAAGTGTTGTCCTTGCCCAGTGGAGTTTGTTTCCAGCACTCTGATTCTTTGGGAGGCTTTCTCTCTGCAGAGGAGCTTTAGAACTCATTCTACCTGGACATTAGTCACCTCTTCCATTAAAAGTGGGGAAGTTTCTGTGAACTAATTCTTCTGGTCTCAGTTTGCACAATTTCTCTTGGCTACTAATTGAATCTATCCACACTGGTCAGATGGTTCTTAGAGTAGTTCCCTCTCAGCCCAACATCTCCTGACTGTTTCCTGTCCTCCTTCTGTCTAGTTCTTTTTGTATTTAATTTTCCCCTATGGGCATAGTCACTGTTGATTGTATAGTCATTGCATATATTGGTGGCAGCCATATCAAGGAAAAACAAATTTCTCACACTTTCTGTGCTTGCCACAATGTGGCAATATGCACCCACTAAAAACATACTAATAGGCGCAAGAAAGGGGGGGCTTTGGCAAAGTGGCTGCTTAGTTAGACTAGAGCTGGCTGGCAAAAAGGCTTCTCTCTAGTTCTGGAAGGTCTTATCTGGGAAAAGATTGCCTACCTGCCTCCCAGCTGGCCTTCTAAAGAGGAGGCACTGGGTGTGAAAAATTGTAACACTGGATTGGCTAACACTTGCTGACTGATAACAGTATAACCACCTGAATTGTAATTTTTCCAGGACACCAGGTCTAACACCTCTATTCTTGTGAAAAGTTGGCCTTGAATCTTTTAATCACTACATATCTTTTCTTTCAAAGGGTGACACCTCCATTAGCAATAATATCTCTCACTATTCCAGGGCATAGAGTTAGTATTGAATCAGGGGAAAGAATGCTGTCTACTGAATTAACAGTACTGTTTGCAGTATTAGGCCTTCCATACACCTACTAGTCAGACCCAACCTGATTCTGTTTGAGAACAGAGAAGACTATCTAACAGTTGTATGCTTTTGAGATGAGGTATGTTGACATATCTAAAGTTTTCGTTCATAATTCTTTCAAGATGCTTTCTGTTAGGCATTATAATGGACTTTAGTGATATGAAAGCAGGTTTTCTTAATTGAAATGGTGATGAAGATCAAAGGATGGTATCCTTAATCAAACAGGATTAATATTGCTATAGAAATTCTTGGGGCAGATTCACCTTTCAGTGCACATATTTCATTAATGATAATCTGAGTTATGGACACATCAAAAGAAGAGTATAAATTATCCCTTTGTTTTCCATCATTTGTAAGAATAACCAGCAAGAGGGTATAAAATAAAGCATTCTGATGAACTGCCAGAATCTGCTTTGCTTTGTCAAAGGCTAAAAATTTTCTTTTAAAAATTGATAATCAGTTCCTCAAAGTATTAGATTAATAACTGTAACAGACTGATTTTTCAGCTTTGATTTCTAAATTCAAAGGCTTACTTTTTCCACAATGGGTACATATTAGAGAGGAATAGGTTGTATAATATGAGAGCTTTGGAATGTTGGTGACAGTTACCGTATAGAAGGTCAGGATTTGATTTAAGTGACTTGTAAAACTTCAAGTTATTTATGCAACATTATTTAAATCAGATTTAAATTATTGCTAGTAGAAATTTCTCTTGTAAAATGTATACCCTGATTCATAAGACTATCTCTATTCAAGAAAGCACTTAAGCATGTGACTTGAGGCCTTAATATATATACTATAAATGACAGTTTTAATGTCTTTATTTGCAAGAGAAATAATCTGATTTTGAGTTGTCTATCTGTAGAAAACTTGGTTTATTTGTAAATATTTTTCCTAAAACTAGTAATTCTTCAGGTATGCATGGATCCCACTATAGGTGTGCAAGCGCTACATATTTGTAATCTTGGAATCTTTTGACTAGCAGTGTCTGGTAGGACTGTGTGTATGCCCTGTCTCTTTGTGCACCCATACAAGGTAATAAAGGGCAGAACATCCTGGCCCCTCCCTCAGGTCCCTCTTCTACATATGGTAGTGAGATAGAACCTGGCCTGTGACTCAACCCACTTCTGATTTCTGTAACTCTTCTCTGGTGAAGAAATGTCTTCTCGGTTCTCCCTTTAATTAATTTCCTCATTTAAGTTTTGTTGATCTTGCCCCCCCTCCCCCCATTTTCTCACCCCCACCAAAAAAAGAAAAGGGGAAAAAAGTAATACTTAAGGCAGCTTGGAGAGACTCTACTGGACATCTCCCTGTACAGCAAAGTGAGGTGCTTTGTGGCAACCACTAGCTATGGTGTATTCAAAACTCACTTGGTTTAAACCCTGTCTTTGCATACTAATGCCTGGACTAACAGAGCAGATGCCTGTTTTATCCTGGGGAAGCTAGCACGCATCTCCAATAAGTATGTTATCTGCTGCTCATTTTGTCCTGCGCCCAGAAATTCT
This sequence comes from Sternotherus odoratus, assembly GCA_032164245.1. Classification (NCBI taxonomy): domain Eukaryota; kingdom Metazoa; phylum Chordata; order Testudines; family Kinosternidae; genus Sternotherus; species Sternotherus odoratus. The sequence continues at coordinate 201,729,734 of JAVMKO010000001.1, read as the reverse complement.
GGAATGTCAAGTTCAAACTACACTTCTTGGAGCAATCCAGGAGGGTAGCTTTGGAGGATGTCTCCACTCCTGGATCCAGACAGGAACAGAGAAGTTTTTCTTAGGGAAGTCCTCCAGTCCTGGTTCCAAAGGAAAAGGAAGGCACCAAAACCATCTGTGCAGGAATTGGCATCTCCGATACTGACCATGTCTACCTTGGGTTGGCACCAAAGGTCTCCGTGCCAATTGTGTCAGCGCCTACTCTGGGGAAGAGAGACCCAACTCCATCCTCCAGAGCAGAAAGACATGCCCTCCCCAAGTGCAAACACAACTTGGCAAGGCAGTACATCTATCCTGCAGAGAGGATTCTGGACTGAGAAAAGCCCTCAACATCAACAAAGGATAGCACCAAGACACCAGTACCACCATCTAAAGCGAGAAAGACAGGTCCACTAATATTAATACTGAAACCTGTGCCAGCACTAGAACCAAAACACTTTGCAGTACCAAGATATGCCTTCAAGCATCCCTCAGCACAGATTTGGCACTATCCCATTACCAAAACAACCCCAAATTATGAAGGCGTGTTGAAATCTAATGCAGTTAGTTGGTTCTAGTTACTTCACTACAAATTCACCTGAGAGTAGTGCAAATACTAAACTTAAAATTTTTCTTATGATTTTTTTAATGAGCAGTTTCACAACATAGAACACTAGGTAGATGGAATATCACTTTTGTACTTTTAGAAAAAAATTAATATAATTAACTGGCATGAATCTCATTACATGTCAGTCCCTGCCAAGCTTTTTTTGCTGCAGACATTTAAAAAGTGTTACTATTTTTAATTACATGTCTCTAGTTTTTTTAAAAAAACCTTTTCTCTATGTTGTTTGAACACCTTGTGTTCTAAAATTATGGTTGTGGAATGTTACTATTTAAAATACCTTTTCTTTTTAAAGGGGAAAAGTGTAGCTTCAAAACTGCTCCTTTTTTCTTTTCCAGACAGATCTTGACTATGTACACAGCATTGTAGCAAGCCTGGAGAAAGAGTAAGTTGTGGGGGTTGTTTTATTTTGGTTTTTTTTAACAAAGCTGAGGGGTGAGGGAAATATTTTGGTTACTTCCTTTTTTTTAATGAGTTGTTTTCTCATTAAAGAGTTGTTTTTCTTTTTTTTCTTATGATTTTTTTAATGAGCAGTTTCACTACATAGAACACTTCATAGATGGAATATCACTTTTGTAGTTTTAGAAAAAAATTAATATAATTAACTGGCATGAATCTCATTACATGTCTGTCCCTGCCAAGCTTTTTTTGCTGCAAACATTTAAAAAGTGTTACTATTTTTAATTACATGTCTCTAGTTTAAAAAAGAAAAAATAAGTGCATGAAGACAAAGCAAGGGGAAGTAATTAAATAGGTTAAAGTGTAAAACAGTAAATAGGATTAAATGGATTTGGCATGACATAAATGGATTGGGTTGGCATGACATAAGTGGATTCTATGACATCTGCATTCATATTATTCTTTACAGTAGTATGCTCAAACTGAGCTATAGAAAGGAGAACACAGGTATTTTAAAAATTGACATTATTAGATTAACTAAAATATAGTGTAGAGTGGCGGAGTTACTGTTTTGGAAGACTCGCTTAGGAAAATAACTTTTATATTAGTTTTGTTTTATGTTGCTTGTTTAAAAAATTCTACTGCCATATTATGCTGTCAACATAAATTAACAATGTAATTTTAGCAGACATAAATCCTGCATATCATAAAAGTTAAAAGATGAGCCCTCATTCTGATATATTGTGAAGTAACATTATGCATTAGTTCCAAATGATTACAAATATGTTTTATGTCAGATAAAGTAACTGCACCAATAATAAATAAATAGTCTTACTGCACTTATTTACTTGATGTTTCTGATAGATTTTCTACAGAAATCAGTTCTGGCTTAGTGGAAATAATATCCCCACCTGCAACTTATTATCCTGACTTGACAAATTTAAAAGAGACATTTGGAGACTCAAAAGAAAGAGTCAGGTAAGATTTTTTCCCTGAGACCTTTCTTGTTTATGTAATGCCAGACTAAGTGTGAATTCTAGAAACATTTTTCATATATTCTTTAAATTATGTGGAAACAAGGCCCCAATTCTGCAAAGAAAATTGCATGGGTGAACCCCTCCATCCACATGAAGAACTGCCTGCATGTTTTTTTCTTAAGGATTGAAGCCTAAATGTTAAGCTTTGTGGGTTTTGTTTAATGATAAATTCTAGGAAGATACAGTGGAAGTTCAGAATATAACAGCGTATAAGATTTTTGTTGCCTAGCATCATGTAGGTTGTCTCTGTTCTTGTTTTCTGTTTTCCTTTATGCTGTCAGGAATAGAATAGTGTATGAAACTCAACAGTATTGTTCAGTTACCATTTAAAATACTCAGTATATTTTTAGAGAAAGCACAAATAGCTGTAAAAGATCAGATTCGGTTGGGTCATTTCTCTTTTTTTGTGTTGCAGCATACGAGGTAGAGGGCAGGAGGCATTGACCTGTTTGTTTGTTTTCAGACAGAGGCTTTCCTGAGAGAATAATGCCAGATATAATTGTTCTAACATTTGAATAATATGTAATAACTTGTCATCCTTTGTAATGCAATTCACGATGTATTGTGAAATTCTTTTTTATTTTATAATTCCTTGACTTTTTTTAACATTTAATTTCAGATGGCGAACAAAGCAAAACTTGGACTATTGTTTTCTTATGATGTATGCCCAGAAAAAGGGCATTTATTATATTCAGGTAAATCGCCGTTCTTTGATGTGTAAAGCTATTCAAAGATACCGTGGCTACAGGAACTTCATAAAAACCTGAATTAGAATATAAATAGAATGATTATATATTTGGGGGGTGATTGCAATTATTGTGGTTATAGTATTAGTGAATGTGTGTAAGTTTAATTACATACACTGTCACGCCTGGAGACCCAGTTGTCTATATGCTTAAGTGTGGCAAAAACTGCTGATGTGTCAAAAAACATGAACTATTTAATTTCAGTTTTTTCATATGCCAGAGAAAGGGGTAGGACTGGAGCCTCTATGATGCAAAGAAACAATAGAATAGTTGTTGATGGAAGTAGAGCGCTAGATGCTGCATTGTTTTAAATTGGTTTTTAACAGGCCTAGATATAGTTTTTCTGTCCTTTGGCATATAAGCTAATGTGACTGTGTATTGAGTACAGATGCTTTTAAGTGTGTTGCTAGATTCACTTCTACTAACAAAAAGTCAAGATTGTGGTAAAAGCTGTAACAGTTCTGAAAAATTAAAATTGCCTTTAATGAGAAATCTACTCAGGGCTACCTTTTATTCCTGCTTTCAGGTAGAAGCCTCACTTTCTTTTCCTCATCAGATACATTTAGGGCTTGAGCTGCTATTAGAAGAAACAGCAGCATGTTTCCTTCAGGCAGCATTTGCTACCAACACTACCCCCTACTGACATACAAAACCACCTAATCACAGTATGGAACTTATATCTATACACAAGGAGAAAAGAAGAAAATTAGTTGAGGGTCTCAAAATGAAGGTGAATTAAAGTGAGAATTTTTAAAAAACTGGCCTATCTTGGTTAACTAACCATGACTCTCCCTTTTTCTAAAATGTGAGGTCGCTGAGTCCAGCAACGCTTTAAGACTTGGCAGGACATCTGAAAGATTGAATGTACATAGGTTTAAAAAAAAGATGTATGTTATACTGTTATGAGCTGGGTGTGAAACCTTGTTATGGGTTGAGCTAAAACCTCATTCAAATAAACTGGTGTGTGAACGTACCCTTTCGTTTATAGTTAGTTGTAAGATGCCACACCTAAACCAAGGCTTACTAGATTTCATCTAGAAATTAGCACCATGTGGACAGAGGGTTCCACTGGGTATTGTGTGAGAGAACACACAAACTGAAAACAGACAAGAACAGAAAGAGAGGCAGAGGTAAAAAGCAGGAAAGCCAAGCAGTAGACTGTGAGTACAATGTGACTCTGGAATAAGCTAGAGAGAGTGTTTTTGGTTTAGTGTTGCCTAAAGATGCTCAGGGTTGCAAACTAAGAAACTGCCCCTTTTATTCTTTGTTCCTCCTACGTTCAGACAAGCAGGATTTTGTACAGTCCTTGTAAATAAACAAGATTGCATCAAGGAGATTACCAGACTCCATCAGTTTTACTTGCAGCTGCAGAGCCCCAAAATTTGACTAGCTGCTGAGATCAAAAAGGGTTAACAATACCAATATTGCACTCTATAGTTAGTTTAAAAAGTGGCAGAGAATGATGATCTGATTGGCTTATAAGAAATCAGTTAGATTTTCATGAAGAAATTTTCAGTTAGATCCTATCATAAACATATAGAAATAAAGGTGTTAAAAGTTTACAAAAAAGTTTAAAGAGTTAAGTTCCTTCTCTTTATTCAGATTCTGCACAATATACCTATTCCCTTCAGTGTTGTCCTGTAGTATCTCTTATCAGGATGGTTGAAGGCACATAAACTTTGGCCTTTTATCTCACAGTAAACCAATAGCTGCAGTTATAAGACAGTAATTTTATAATTTAAGCTATTAGGAAGATTTGGTCCTGCCCTTGGGTTTGTACAGCACCAGCCACAGTGGGGCTCCTATCCTGATTGAAGCCTTTAAATGCTACTCAAATATATATAATAAATAGGCCATAACGTGCATTACTACTTATCTTATTTTCACAGTGTTGAATCACTCAAACTGGTTCTTACCAAAATTGTATTTGTGACAGTAAATACATGAGGAAGAACAAAAAATCAGTGTTGATTCTTTTTTCACACATTTATCTGTTTATTTCTCTTCCCATGTAACTTTAGTGGTCCTCATAGTTGACGTGCCATTTTATATATGCAGTGTTGTTGTCACGTTGGTCCCAAATATTAGAGAGACCAGGTGAGTGAGGTAGTATATTTTATTGGACCAATTTCAGTGAGACTTGAAATAAGAGCTCTATGTAAACTTAAAAGCTAGGGCATGTCTTCACTACCACTTTAATTCGACTTTAAGGACGTTAAGTTGAATTAAACGTGTGCCTGTCTTCACATACATGCTCTTAAAGTCTATTTAAAGGGCCCTCAAAATCGAATTTGTAACTCCTGCCTGACGAGAGAAGTAAGGCTAAAATCGACATTCCAAGCTCGATTGTGGGCTAGTGAAGACGCAACCGACATTAATAGCCTCCAGAGGCTGTCCCACAATGCTCCATTCTGACTGCTCTGGACTGCCTCACTGCTCCACTGTGACCGCTCTGGACAGCACTCTGAACTCGCTGCTCTGGCCAGGTAGATAAGACCCGGGAACATTTGAATACCATTTCCTGTTTGGTCAGCGTGGCCAGCTCACCTGAACAGCTCAGTCACCATTCAGAGCAATCAGCAGCACTAGCCGCCATGCAGAGCTCAGCATCACAAGACTCCATGCAGAGCTCATCTACCCTGGAGACCAGCCAGAGGAGAAGAGCTCCAGCATGGTCCACTCATGAGGTGCTGGATCTCATCGCTATCTGGGGAGAGGAATCCGTGATGTTGGAACTACGCAACAACAAACGGAATGCCAACACCTATGGAAGGGTCTCCAAGGCCATGCTAGAAAGGGGCCACAACAGGGACGCCCAGCAATGCCGCGTGAAAACTAAGGAGCTGAGGCAAGCGTTCCAGAAAGCCAAGGAGGCAAACGGACGATCAGAGGGCGTGCCGCGGACATGCCGGTTCTACAATGAACTAAATCAGATAATGGGGGGCGCCCCCACCACCATCGCACCGGTCTGCGTGGACTCCACCGATGGGATAATCGTCAGGGAGGAGACCGATTCCGATGAGGACGACCATGAGGAGGAGGGAAATTTCACGGAGCAGCAGGAGCCCAGCGGAGAAACCGTGTTACCAGACAGCCAGGAGCTGTTTATCACCCTGCAGCCAGCACCCTCCCAAGCCTCTCAGGGGGGGTAAGTGTTTCTTTTTAAGGGATTACATGACGCGTGATTTTTTAAAGGAAGCATTTATTAATGAGTAACTTGCCCTAAGGACTTAGCGTGCTTTCATTGCTGGTCAATTTCTACTCAAAGAGTCTGTCAATATACTCCGGGATTGACCGGAAGTCCTCCGCGGACATCTCAATGAAGCTATGCAGGAGGTAGCGATGAATCTTCCGCAGCAGATTTCTGGGGAGAGCCACCTTATGTGGTCCCCCGTGATAGGAGACCATCCCACGCCACGAAAGTAGTAAGTAGTCTGGTATCATTGAGCAGGCTAGCATTGCGGCGAAGGGACCAGGACTTTGCATGGAGGCAAGGAGCATGCGCGCTCTATCTCTGAGAAATTCTCAGCAAAGTGATGTCATTCATGGTTGCCTGTTTGAAATACGGACTGCAATTAGTAGGGAGATAAAGATTCCCAGCTGCAAAGTACTCTTTTCTGCTGAGGACAGACCAACCGCCCCCCCCCCCCCAAACGCTCACCCCCCGCCAGCCCGTAGCGGTAGCTAGCAGGGAATCTGAACAGTCTGCAAGCGGTTGCTTCCGCTTCAGATCCAATGGGCACCCAACCCCCTCCCCCCCATCAGCCCGTAGCGGTAGCTAGCAGGGAATCTGAACAGTGTGCAAGCGGTCTGAAGAGCCCCAACCACCCCTTACCCCTTAGCGAGAGATTTTTTTGGCCTTTGTTTTGCAGTTTGCGGTTCAGTGGGAGCCACGCGGTGGGGGGAAGGGGGTGGGGTTACTCTACAATATGCAAGTGCTGCTTTTAACTTACCATGGCCGGCTGCACGGTGCTTTCAGAAGCCGTGTTGGGCTGAGGCACGCATATGTGTCTGAGATGCTCTGACTTTTCTGTGAGCTATTCAGTCACTTTTAGGTGTAGAACATGACCTTGTACAGAAATACTGAGGTTTTTAATGGCATAGTACTCCCATTGTGTACCGTCCGAGACTGCATCTGCCTCCTAACCTTGAATGTATCTGTTTCATAACTTTCAAACTTTCTTTGCCCACATTCGCCCACAGATGAACAATTATCTCAGAATCCCCCGTCCTCCTCCTCCCGCCGTGCATCGCAGATACGAAAGCGAAAAAAGAAAACGCGAACGCGCGATGATATGTTCAGTGAACTCCTGGAGAACTCGCGTGCTGAGGCAGCCCGCCAGACGGAATGGAGGGAAAGATTGATAGAGGCAAGGAATCGAGACAGGCAGGAATCGAGAACCGCGGCAGAAAAGAGGGAAGAACAGTGGCTGCAGCGACAGGACCGCGAAGAAAGACGCATGGATGCTTTGATCCGTATAATGGAGGACCAAAGCAACATGCTGCGATCTCTGGTGGACCTGCAGCAGGGCCAAAGATCACCTCTGCAGCCCCTGTCTAACCACCTCCCCCCCTCCCCAAGTCCCATAGCTTCCCCACCCAAACGTGGGGTGAGAACCCGGGGGGGCAAGCTTCGTGGACCGATCCACTCCACCCCACAAGCCAGCAGAAGCAGCAGCAGCAGGCTGACCTTCTCTGAAAACTTTTAAAAGCTGCTGTGTCTTGGCCACCCCTCCTCTCCCCCCTTCCCCCCCTCCTCAGTCCGCTCCTCCCCCAGTGCGACTGCTGGTTTCCCTCCAGGCTACCATGACAGTGATGCCCTGTATTTGTATTTCTGATGAACCAATAAAGGAACCATGATTTTTCAAACAGTGAATTTATTTCCTCTGCAAGCATGGGGGGGGGGGGGGGGAGGGAAAGAGGGTTCAAGGACAGCAGGCTTAGAGCACAGCAAGGGAGCAGGTTCTCAAACGCCATGTCGGGCACTCATAAAACTGGCTTTCAAGGCGTCTACTTTCTCTGCTGTCTGGCTGCTGGTAAGTTGCAGACAGTAAATTTGCCTCTGCCTCCCAGCCCACCATAAACGTTTCCCCCTTGCTCTCACAGATATTGTGGAGCACAGAGCAAGCAGCAATAACAATGGGGATATTTCTATCGCTGATGTCTGAGCGAATCAGTAACGAACGCCATCTCCCCTTCAGACGGCCAAATGCACACTCTACGGCCATTCTGCACTTACTCAGCCTGTAATTGAACAGCTCCTGACCCCTGTCCAGGGCTCCTGTGTAGGGCTTCATAAGCAAGGGCATTAGGGGGTAGGCTGGGTCCCCAATGATAACGATCGGCATTTCCACCCCCCTCACGGAAATTTTCTGGTCGGGGAAGAAAGTGCCTTGCTGCAGCTGTCTAAAAATCCTAGAGTTCCTGAACACTCGAGCGTCATGAAGCTTTCCCGGCCACCCCACGTACAGGTCAGTGAAACGTCCCTTGTGGTCAACCACTGCTTGCATGACCATTGAATAATATCCCTTCCGGTTTCTGTACTCGGCCTCGTAGTCCGGTGCCAGGATAGGGATACGAGTCCCATTTATAGCCCCACCACAGTTAGGGAATCCCATGGTGGCAAAGCCATCTATTGTAGCTTGCAGGTTTCCGAGGTTTATAACCCAGTGTAGCAGGTGATCAACGATTGCCCTGCTTACTTGCATCACAGCAAAGCCCACTGTAGACCTACCCACCCCAAACTGATTCACGACTGACCGGTAGCTGTCTGGCGTTGCAAGCTTCCAGAGGGCTATCGCCACTCGCTTCTCCACTGTAAGGGCCGCTCTCATTTTGGTATTCCTGCGCCGGAGGGCCGGGGACAGCAAGTCACAAAGTTCCATGAACGTGCCCTTTCGCATGCGGAAGTTTCTGAGCCATTCGGAGTCATCCCACACCCGCAGCACTATGCGATCCCACCAGTCCGTGCTTGTTTCCCTGGCCCAGAATCGGCGTTCGATGGCATGAGCCTGCCCCATTGCCACCAAATTTGACAGATTGTCAGTCGCCCTACTTCCAAAACCGTCAGTGTCCCTGTCCCTGCTGTGCACGTCCTGGGCCATCTCCTCCTCATCACTGTCATCGGGGTCCAGAAAGCACAGTTGTCCCCGGATCGCATTCCTCTGCAGACGGTTCAGCATGAAATCCGCAACCGTGATCGAGGTCCTCACAACGGCCATTACTGTTTCCGTGGTGTCAGCGGGCTCCATGCTTGCAGTGCTATGGCGTTAGCGCGGCGCGGAGAAAGGGCGCGAATTATGGGATGCCTACCCACAGTGCACCGCTCGTAATGGCGGTCGGCGGCGCGGAAAAAGGGCGCGAAATTTGGAAATGCCTACCCATAGTGCAGCACTCGAAATGGTGCCTGCTGGGGGCTCCGGGAACTGTGGGATAGGTACCCACAGTGCAACGCTTGTTATGTCGACGCTTGCAAAAGTTGTGCGGACAGACACTGTCGACTTGCTGTGCTTTGCTGTGCTTAGTGAAGACACACAAAATCGACTGTATACAGTCTGCTTCACAAAATCGAATTAAAGGAAATCGACCTACTGCTGTAGTGAAGACATACCCTTAGTCTCTCTCACCAGCAGAAGTTGGTCTAATAAAAGAGAATACCTCACCCACCTTGTATGTCATGCCATTTTGTAGACTATTGTGTAGTCATCTGCTATGATTCAGTTTTATTATAAATAATACATGTATTCTTGTGAAGTAAAGCAAACAATACAACCAATTAATCTATATCTGGAAACTCACACTTACTCATTTGTGTACCTACAAACAATACATGTGATAATAGGAAACATGTATGGGTACTAGTATTCAGTGCATCCCTTACAGGCAACAGTTGTAAGCAGAAGTGGGCAGTTTTGGGGATAGAGTCCAAAACTCTCACTACTATGGAACATTTGAAATTTTTAAAAAATTGTTTAATCATGGCAGTATTTGCTTCATAAGCATAATTTTAAAATGGAGATCATGCTGCTTTGAGTTATGTAAACATTCCTATGCTTATTTTCCATGATAATCGCTTTCTACATTTGCTGAGACAATTGCTATTGAGGGTATGGGACTTCTGTTTTCAAGCTGTTATTTTTATTGGCCATTATAAAATACATACATAGGAACCTACAGTTTCCCATCTAAGAAATGTGTAGGGAAAATGCCAAATAAAATATTGTAGAAGTTAAAAGATGGTGCTTTTCCTTTTGGACAGTTCTATTATGTGCCAGAAAGTAGTAACATCAAATAAATTCACTACAGTAGTTGTGTACTAAAGTATTTAATATTGCCACAGCCTTCTGATCAAGGATGAGAGATCATTACTGATATGTTATAATCTAACAGCAGTTAAGTATCAGAGAGGTAGCTGTGTTAGTCTGTATCCATAAAAACAACAAGGAGTCCAGTGGCACTTTAAAGACTAACAGATTTATTTGGGCATAAACTTTCGTGGGTAAAAAAACCATTTCTTCAGATGCATGAAGTGAAAATTACAGATGCAGGTATAAATATATCGACACACAAAGAGAAGGGAGTTGCCTTACAAGTGGAGAATCAGAGTTGACTGGGCCAATTCAGTCAGGGTGGATGTGTGCTATATCTGTAATTTTCACTCCATGCATCTTAAGAAGTGGGTTTTTTTACCCACGAAAGCTTATGCCCAAATAAATCTGTTAGTCTTTAAAGTGTCACTGGACTCCTTGTTGTTGTTGTTTTTTTTTTAAAACAGCAGTTAAGTACATGCTGAATGGAATCTTTATTCAGATATTATACGCTTGTAAAGATAAGTTTTTTAAAACTATTTCCTATCCAGTTCACTCTTATGTGTTCCCAGATAGTTAATTTATATATCCCTGGATTTTTTTTCTATAAAGAGTCTCCAAATTAATTATCCTCCAATAGGTGGATGGTGACCTTCTTCTACAGTAATAATTCCAGTATATGATGCCTGGGTGCCAGGGTAGTGATTGCACTAGAAATCTATGGATAAATATATTTTAGGACTATTTTTTCCTTGCTGTACTTTTTCTTTTTGCTTTGCTCTTCCTGATCTGTGTTAATCCAATTATTTGATTCCCCTAGCTTGAAGATGACATTGTTGTGAAGCAGAATTATTTCAGCACGATAAAAAATTTTGCACTTCAGCTCTCTTCGGAAGATTGGATGATTCTAGAATTTTCTCAGCTGGGTTTCATTGGTAAGAAAAATGTCCAGTTTAGTTGTTTGAAAAGAAAAAGTTCAACCACAGAATCTCTGATTAATAGTGCTGTGACCTCAAAATTACCTTCTTTATACTGGTTATGGAACAGGGAATAAAAATGGATTGACTTTTATGACTATATGCTGTTAAATGTACTCTACTATATTTGTGGTTACCTATTGATGGTTGAGTCAGGATTAAGCTTTGGAAAATGAGAACATGTTTAAAACTAAAATGAAGTTACTTTTAAAAATATGGAAAATTGAATGTTAAATACATCTTATTTCTAGTTATCAAATTGTCGGCAAAATAAAAATGACATTAAAAGAACATTGCGTATGTGAAGCAAAGGGACAAAATCAAGAAAACTCACCCAACCCAAAGTAACTTGGATGTCTTTTGGCCATTAGAAACCTCACAAGTTTCCAAGGGTCAGTTGCCATAAAAATTAGTCTCTTTTGCAGAAAGGTTCTATCCTACTCTCCTGCTGCCACTTGGAGCAACCATTTGACTTCCAGAGCCTGTCCCCTTTCTAGAGATAGAGTCACAAATACCACCTGTCTTTTACAGTGATTAGGATAATAACAATGGTCAGACAAAAAATGCAGAGTCCAGAATCTTAGCAGGTTGACCACCACTATGTCATGTTCTTTATTTCCTACACACTAATGGATTTTACTGAGAGGCACAAAACTTACATAAATGCAACTGAAAGAGCTTTCCAAGGAATTTAACATATTGAAAGTTGATACAACTCGAGTCACACTCTGGTCTGAGCTAATTGATCATAATGAACTAAACCAGGGGTGGGCAAACTATGACTCGTGGGCTCCTCCTAACCTCCCCCTGAGCTCCTGGCTGGGGAGGCTGCTTTGGCCCCTTCCCCACTAGCCCTCCTCTCCTGCAGCCTCAGCGCACCACACGTGCAGCACTCGGGGGAGGGGACTGTCTGCGCTCCAGTGGATCAGTACCACAGTGTGGTAAGGGGGCCGGGGTGGGAGGTTGGATGGGGGGCAGTCAGGGGAAGGGGAACAGGGGTGTTGGATAGAGCATGGGAGTCCCAGGGGGCCTGGCAGGGGTGTGGCTAGGGGGCGGGGCAGGCAGGGGACAGGGAGCAGCAGGGTTTGATAGGGAGTGGGGATTTACAGGGCTCTACATTTTAGTTATGGGTATTTTTAGTAAAAGTCATGGACAGGTTAAAGGCAGGAAATAGTCATGACCCCGTGAGCTGTCCATGACTTTCACTATATACCCCTGACTAAAACTTGGTGGGGGACTGTGGGCGCTCTGCAGGGGGTGGTCCAGGAGCACCACAGGTGCTGGGGGGAGGTAGCCTGGGACCATGATGATGCTGGAGGAGGGGGTGGGCAGCGGCCCGGGAACCCTGGTGGTGCAGGTGAGGGGGAGGGCTGGTGGGATTGGCAGGGATTCCCTACCCGGCTCCATGGGTCCCTGCGCCTGCAAGGCAGCAGAGGGGCCAGGGGGCTCTGCATTGCTCCCGCCACAAGTGCTGGCTGTGCAGCTCCCATTGGCCAGGAACTGCAGCAATGGGAGCTGTGGGGGCTGCAGGTGCAAGCAGCGCATGGAGTCCCCCTGACCACTCCACCTAGGAGCTGCAGGGCCATGCCTGTTGGAGCCCGGGAGCACCTCACCTCAAGGTCAGAGCTGCTCTGCTCACCCAACTATAGGTTCTGGAACTAGAGGTACAGGGGGATGCTGCAGCACCCCCTGATTTGAAGTGGTTTCCATTGTATACAGGGTTTACAATTTGATTTGATGGCTCTCAGCATCCCCACTATACAAATTGTTCCAGCTTCTCTGCCCCTAGCCCTGAGCCCCCTCCCACACACCCAAATTGCTGCTGCTGGTCCAGGGGCTGTCTGGCTCTGAGCAGAGGTCACGGAATCCATGATTTCCATGACCTGTGACAGACTTGCAGCCTTACCTATGAGTTAAAGTGTATTTACAGATCATCTTTAAAAGGCGAAACATTTCTCACCCCTACTGTTGGGGAAGAATAAGCAACTTGTAATAAATAATGCTTGCTTATTTCATAGCGTTTCTGGTTAAATCATGAGTAAAATTGATTGGAACTCAGACTAGAAGTTGAATTATACCAGATTACCAGTTTGTTGGTTTTTCTTTATATGGATTCTGAAAATAATTCCTTTTAAAACTAAATTAATTAATTGTCTCCAGCTGCTCCCTCTTCTTTTTATCTCTTGCTCTCCAATGTATTTTATTTACTGCTTAATCCATTCTGTAACCATTTCATTCAGATGTTATTGCCAGTAGGCTTTCAGCAGGATTTATTCATGATTACACCACATCTTAACAGTGTGTTTTATTGAGAGTTAAATCAGGAGTTTAATGCTCCCAATTTAGCTATTCTATTTTTAAGTTGAATGAATTTAGTATTCATGAAAGTGTGTGTTAATAGCATTGGCTAGAGACATGTAATCATCCACAATGCAAAATTCTTCACACAGTTATTATTCTTGATTTGCCTTCTGTGCTATTCCTGTTCTGGTTCTTTATGTGGACACATACTACAAGTTCTACAATCTTGGTTATGTGAAGAAACAAAGATATTGGGGCAGCCAAATTAATCATTATTTATGGCTTGGGATGAGATTTATATCCAGATCTCCAAAGGCAAAAGGCTAGCATATTGACTTATCACTTTGTCCCTATCGATTTAACTTAGAAAAATAGTAATTGAGATATGGCTTTAGCCATACACTATTGAAAGCCTTAGCTAGCTTACAAGTTCATTTATAAAAATGGTATTTTGTTTTTGTTAAATTTGTCTTGGCTGTAAATCTTATTTATGTGTACATCTAATCTGGTTTTTTTTTTTTTACAAGTGTGATAGAAAAAAAATTATTTATATGCAGAGGTGACAAATTCATCCTTGTTGAGGGGTTTTGACTGACAGCCAAAAAATAGAATTCTACCGTCCATACATCGTAACAGAAGTTGTATTCTGTGCTGAATATGTAGTCTTTAATTGTCACTTAAACAAAATAAATTATAAAGGATGGAACTCTGTGCTTCACCTTTTAAGAAGCACAGCACAGAATCATCAGTTTTTTGGTAGAGGGTGCCCTCCCAGTTCTGGGCTGCTGGGCAGTCCATGGTATATCATAGGCAGCTCTGGGGACCTGTCTAAACTATGTCGGCCTGTCTCCAGCTGCCTGTGACCAGCAGTGGTGCTCAGAATCTCTGCTGTGCAAAGTGTTGCAGCCCTGTTCTGGACATGTCCCCTATGCCAGGGATTGAAAGAGTCTTCTCTGAAGGCAGTCTTACAACTGCATTCCACAGTTCCTTTGCTGGGGGAATTCTCTCATGATTGGATCTAGAAGTTTTTAGAACCCCTAAAATAAAGAGGCCATGTGGCACGGGTGAGGCGCTCTCTCACGTTTTTAATTTTTTTCCATTTAAAATATTGAGAACAAAGTTAACTTTGGATGAGTTTGGACTTTAACAACACCAGCTGCCCAACAGATTCCGTTGATGGATCCATTTTAATATTAGCCAAAGAACTTCAGTAATTTGCAGAATATAAGCATAAGATTAGTTTAAAAGTTTTTCACTTTGAATGTGTTTCTGGAGATATAGAATTGGTTTTGGAAACATTCTGATCTGTGGCTGTAATTAACTCTGTGTTTAACACAATGCTTTTACTAAAGATTTTAAATGAATGATTTAAATATCTGTAATTCAGAGAATGAAAACAAAGTTTTTCCTCTTGAATTGTCTTACATTAATACTGACCAACAAAATGCTATGCAATCAGTGTAATTTACAATAGTTAAAATATACTGAGAATCTAATGAACTAATAGAGGGACATAATCGGTAATAGTAAATTTTCCACTGTATACCTTTTTTGAATCCCCCACTCGCATTTGCCCGGTTCTCTCTATATTTTTTAATATGGAGAAATAATCTTCAGCATTGTACTCCCAATAGTTTACAGAAATCCCATCCTATTTTAAGTTTGACTTTGGTATTCAGAAGTTCTCTGTTCTTGGAATTGGTGAAAAATTCTTTATTTATATTGAGTTGTGTTTTATTATGCAACTTGAGTATTTTAAAGATGTTGGGAGTTGTAATATTGTAAAGAGCTGTTTTGTGAAGTTTTTGTGTTTATACAGTTTTGTTCAACTTGTTGATATGTCCCTTTGTGATATTAGCTGGGATTTCAATTGTGAGATGGTAATACAACTTGCCTTAGCACAAACAATATGGTCTCTAGGCTCGTGATTTTGAAAGAGTTGTTTCAGAATATCTATTATTAATTTAAAATAATATCTTTACAGGTAAAATGTTCCAATCTCCAGATATCACTCTTATTGTAGAGTTCATATTTATGTTTTATAAGGAGAAACCTATTGATTGGCTCTTAGATCATATACTCTGGGTGAAAGTCTGCAACCCTGAAAAAGATGCAGTAAGTTCAATTTTTATGTAGCTTTCAATGTCTCTTTTTGATCAAGAGCTTTATTTTCTGTGAATCTTAGTAGTAGTATGTGATGTGCTGATTCTTTTTGTGGTTCCTTCATCTCCCAATGCAAATCTCAGTCTATGGTTAGATCTGAATCTGTGAGAAAGTTTTGAAGACCTCAGAGATCAAAAGAAATGACTTTCTTACATTTTGTAATGTTTCAGATTTGAAATGCATGTATTGGGAGAAAACAGAAGTCAAAATTTCTTGTTCTTAGAAGTCATAAGTTAACTGTTGTGCTAGCTATATTTAACATTCTGCAGCAAAATTATTTGAGTCCACTTCACTGTTAGAAAATAATTAAAAGGTTCATCCCAGTAACTCAATGGTAGTGCTAAATACTTCAGTGAAGGAGTCCTTCATTGAATATACAGTCTTGGAGTAAATTCCTGGAAGACAATGAAAGGTTTTTAAATTGACTTCAGTAGCTCAGGATTTCACCCAAGGTTTCTTTGTCTTCAGATTATCAAATCCTTGTGGGAGGTAGTTCTTGTAGTCCTATAGGGAATACCTCATGTAGCCGCACAGAAAGCTCTCTGTCCATTGAAGAAGAAAAATTGACTAGTTCCATTTAAAATCTCATCCAGGTCTCATTAACCAAAAGAATGATGGCTATAGTATGGGGTCTTGAAGGTTGTGTGGGGGAAACCTTAGGAGTCCCCTGAAAAAAATATTTAAAATTATCTGCTGTGGTAGACCCAGGGCAGACAGCTGCCAGAAAGGCCTGTAATTCGAAGGGTTACTACAAGGGAACTGGGTCCAGCTGAGCAAGGCTGCCACAGCCAGAAGCAGGGCCAGCTGAGGCCAGTTAAGGAGGCTGTCCGAGCCCTTGAAAAGAGACTCCTCCCCAGAGAGGGGTGTGGGAGTTTGAGGAGCGAGTTTGGAGGCAGTAGGAGTTGGAGGAGTGGAGTGAGTTTGGTGGAAGCAGAGGAGTGTGCGGAGTGAGTTGGAGGAAGCAGGGACGGAGAGGCTGCTGGCAAGCAGGGGAAGAGAACTAAGGGTCCCTCCCAGGGGGAACCTAGCTTTCCTAGCCTGCAGGAGCCTGACCCTGAGAGAGAGACAGAGACAGAGAGTGGGCTGCTAAGGAGCAGCAGAAAAACCGGGTCTGGTGCAGCCTGGCCAGGGCGCCAGTGCCGTGCCAGAACCCCAAGGGACTTGAGTCAGGGGAGCCGAGGAGCCACCTTGTCACACTGCTAAAATTGGTAAAGTATTTACATATATTACAGAATTGCTGCATGTCTTTAAAATACTGGAGTCTCTTTTTTTTCTACCAGAGTATCGTTAGGCAGTCCTTTAACCAATCAAAATTTTGCTCTTTGAGGTTATGGATCAGAGCTGGGCAAACTTTTTGGCTTGAGGGCCACGGGGTTGCAAAAATGTACAGAGGGCCAGGTAGGGAAGGCTGTGCCTCCCCAAACAGCCTGGCCCCCGCCCCCTGACTGCCCCCCTCAGAAATCCCAACCCATCCAACCCCCCCACTCCTTGTCCCCTGACCGCCCCCTCAAGAGACTTCCCCCCCCCCCCGCCCCTAATCACCCTTCTCTCGGGACCCCACCTCCTATCCAAACTCTCTGCTCCCTGTCCCCCCGCCCCCTGACAGACCGCCTAGGACTCCCACACCTCTCCAACCCCCTGACCTCCTTACCACGCTGCTCAGAGCAGCGGTGGCTGGCTGCGCTACAGCCACACCACCGAGAGCACCAGGACAGGCAGCCGTGCCACGTGGCTGGAGCCAGCCACGCCACTGCGCAGCACAGAGCACCAGGTCAGGACATGGCTCTGCAGCTGTGCTGCCCAGCAAGAGCTCGCCTCCCAGAGCATCGCACCAGCAGCGCAGTGAGCTGATGTACCAAATAAAGACCAGCAGGATCTTATAAAGGGGAGAAGGCAAATGCCACATTTATTGTAAGTACAGACAAAAAAGAAAAGGCAATTAATCACTATTTCTCTTTACTACACACACACATGCACTCGTGCATTCATTCCTATGAAGTTCTGCAAAGTTGTTCTAGTTACCAGCTTAAACATTGCTTGTGACAAGCTACTGGCCAGGTAGCCTGTCCACAAGGGTGAAGGGGCGGAGTCTCATCCATCTTGCAGATGGATGCCTCTGGAGCATAGATGGTCGCAGAACCAGACTCAGTTTCTCACTTGTCTGAGTTGGATTTTTATAGGAGTCAGTCCCCATTCAGGTGTATGGAAATCGCATTGTCATGCTGTTGCAACACTCAAAGTGATAATCAATCAGCAGATGGTATTTTCATGATGACCATGGAGTACCTTCTCTATCTTGCCTTATCATCTGGCGATGACTGCGCAGATTTAGGCCCACCCTTCAGGGTCATTTGGTTATCTTCATACTGCACATTCTTCGGCCCAGCAATGTTGAAAAAGTAGTTGGGCTGGTTCTGGTTTGCTTTATTATCTAAACCATACATACATTCACATACGTTCTCCTAACTGATTAACTTAAACATACACCTCACTCTCTTTACTCTTTTTAGATATTCTTTCTTTAACGTATCTACTTTCAGAGCATAGCAGATCACAATAATCTGTTTGACCCATTTATCACACAAATTCAGAAACAAACAACAAAGCATAACAGGGATAGCAGTTTCCACATACAGTTGTTTTACAAAGTCACTTATCTCTCTCTGAAAACAAACTTTGTTTTAGGTTGGCTGGTACAATTAGTTTAGCTTGGCCTTTCAATTTACAACGCAGGCTCATTTTAGTTATCACTGACTCCGATGTTTTCACTCTGAGCTAGAGAAACAGAGTATTCACTGTTTATTCTTATATTTCATCTAGTTTTTATACAATACTGAAGCTGCAGCCACAGGATTGGGGATGGGAGCTAGCCTCCCGGCCAGGAGCTCAGGCCAGGCAGGAGGGTCCCATGGGCCAGATGTGGCCTGCAGGCCATAGTTTGCCCACCTCTGCTGTAGAGTTAACAAGCCCCACTTGCAACAATGAGTGAGCAGAATTTACTCAGCAGCTTTATGCCAGGTCCAGTACCACTGGATAAGGTGGATAACAGGAGAGTCCCATTAGTATACTGGAAGAGGGTGAAAACTGGCGAGAGGAGAACATTATGTCTGAGACAATACAGACTTATTGGTTTTGTATTATCATATGGAGGCTGTACAGAAATTATCTGCTTGACTGGAGAAGTAGTTGTAGTGAAGTTACAGGCTGCCCTGCACCCAGGTATGGACTGGTAGATAATTTCTCATTTAGTTCTTTTGTACAGAGCCCATTTACTCAGGCTTTTTGCAGGAAGAGGAGAGGAGTGCAATTTAACTAGAATGAATAGTCCAGTGATAGCATCAGGATTGAAGGTTATAGTTCCAGTTTCTTGTCATTTCTTGTAATGTATGGGTTTTGGTTCATGAAACAATTTCAATAAAAACTCACTGATCTTTCTTTATTATTTTTGCTAATGTGAGGTTTTCTTGATTTTATTTTAAGAAACATTGTGATAGACAGAAATCTAATCTACGAATACGCTTCAGACCTTCCCTTTTCCAACATGTTGGCCTGCACTCCTCCCTAGCAGGAAAGATCCAGAAACTCACGGTTAGTAGCTAAAACTTCCCTTCCAGATCAGACAGGATTGATAAGTGATTTTTCATCAGATGAGAAAATTAACTTTTTGCTATAGTTTATCATTTTTGAGTATAATATATTATACTCCAGTTGGAATTAAGCCTGATTAAAGTTGGCTACCATAGAGTAGAAGAATAGCTAACTCAACTCGTATATTTTTATACAACGCCTGCTTGTAGTCTATCATTTTACATTTCTAACCTTTTATCTGTAATACTAGGACCTTTTAATTCATCAATACAGGGTCTGAGATGTACAATGGAGAAAATGGATAATACATTAGTTGTCCTTTGTCTTCCATTTGCTTTTAATTACTAGCAAAATTAGCCACTAAGGAAAAGACTGCCTGACCATCTTAATAGCATTTTTGTCTTTCTTTCAATTAGGATAAAGACTTCCTGAAACCATTATTACATAAAATTCATGTGAATCCACCCGCAGAAGTTTCTACATCTTTAAAAGTCTACCAAGGACATACACTGGAAAAAACCTATATGGGAGAGGATTTTTTTTGGGCTGTTACACCAATTGCTGGGGATTATATCCTGTTTAAATTTGACAAACCAGTCAACGTAGAAAGGTTAGTAATCACTTGTCTTTTGGTCTCACAGCTAAAGATGCTTGCTGAGCAAGTATGCTTGAGGATAGAATTGAGGAAATAATAAATTAAACATAATGAAAAAGTAATTTCATACAAGGTATCAAATGAAATAGATACTTTCGAGTTCATTTTAAAATATACTTCAGTCAACTTTATTCTTCGTAGTTGACTCTGTATTTTATTTAGAGTATTTTGGTACAAAATCTATTTTGCTACAAAACCTTCTTCTTCAGAAGTATAACACCACAGCCAGTGCCCTGCCAGCAGTTAAAAAGACTGCCAAATTGAGTCTGTTCCAGTTGGTTGAAGGTGAATTTTTTTCAAGACCTTTATATTACTCAACCTTAATGTATGTGTTTATCTGCATCTGTGCTTACATTTATGATTTGCTACAGTCACACAGAGGAGTGAAAGTAACCTCTTTTATTTATTAACCTTTAGGCCAGCTAAGAGTTCTTTTGCTTTTATTTTTTAATGGAGTAATTTGGTTTTGCTAGATTGTCACTGTCCTCTCTTTAGTTATGTTGAAGTCTCTCTTGGTTGCTTATTTTCTTTTCAACTTGTCTTCCTTGTACTCTGGCCCAAGACTTAGGAAATAATTTTTTTGTGTAAGGTATCTTTATATTCCTTTTATATTCTCCTTTCATGCACATTGTGCCTATCTGCTGCTACAGTTCTAAAGACCCAGAGCCTTGCAGTGAGTAACAATTACTATTGGAGTAACTCATTAGATAGAATAATAGAATATGACCTCACGAGGTCATTTAGTCCAACCCCCTGCTCAAAGCAGGACCAATCCCCAACTAAATCATCCCAGCTAGGGCTTTATCAAGCCTGATCTTAAAAACCTCTAAGGAAGGAGATTCCACCATCTCCCTAGGTAACCCATTCCAATGCTTGACCACCCTCCTAGTGAAAAAGATTTTCTTAATATCCAACCTAAACCTCCCTCACTGCAACTTGAGACCATTACTCCTTGTTCTGTCATCTGCTACCACTGAGAAGAGTCTAGATCAGAGTTGGGCAAACTTTTTGGCTGGAGGGCCACATTGGGTTTACAAAATTATATAGAGTGCTGGGTAGGGAAGGCCACGCCCCCAATCCAGACCCCTGCCACTTCGCACCTCCTGACTGCCCCCTCAGAATCCCGGACCCATCCAACCCCCCCCACCTTGTCCCTTGACTGCCCCTTCCAGAGATCCATAACAACCCCCCACCGCCTACGCAATTCCACTGCTCCCTGTCCCCTGACTTCCCCGACCCTGGCCCCCCGGAGTGCCACCCACATAGCACGGCTCCAGGGGAGGGAGGTGCGCACAGCCCTGGCCCCCCGGAGTGGCACCCGAGCGGCACTGCTACAGGGGAGGGGGAAGCACACTGGAGCCCCAGTGGCACGGCTCCAGGGGAGGGGTGAGCACGCAGCCCCGGCCCCCTGGAGTGCCACCTGCATGACGCGGCTCCGGGGGAGGAGATTGCGTGCAGCACTATGCGGCTCGGCTCCGGGGGAGAGGGAGGGGTGCGGGCAGCCGCCCAAGCCGGTGGACCGGATGGGATGGCCCCACGGACCAGATTTGGCCTGCGGGCCATAGTTTGCCCACCCCTGGTCTAGAGCCATCCTCTTTGGAACCCCCTTTCAGGTAGTTGAAAGCAGCTATCAAATCTCCCCTCATTCTTCTCTTTTGTAGACTAAACAATCCCAGTTCTCTCAGCCTCTCCTAAATCACACGCTCCTGGCCCCTAATCATTTTGTTGCCCTCTGCTGGACTTTTTCCAATTTTTCCACATCCTTCTTGTAGTGTGGAGCCCAAAACTGGACACAGTACCCCAGATGAGGCCTTACCAATGTTGAACGGAGGGAAACAATCACGTCCCTTCATCTCCTGGCAATGCCCTTATTTCTACTGCCTAAAATGCTATTAGCCTTGGCAACAAGGGCACACTGTTGACTCATATCCAGCTTCTCATCCACTGTAACCCCTAGGTCCTTTTCTGCAGAGTTTTGCCTAGCCATTCGGTCCCTCATCTGTAGCAGTGGATGAGATTCTTCCATCCTAAGTGCAGGACTCTGCACTTGTCCTTGGTGAACCTCATCAGATTTCTTTTGGTCCAATCCTCTAATTTATCTACATCCCTCTGTATCCTATCCCTATCCTCCAGTGTATCTGCCACTCCTCCCAGTTTAGTGTCCTCTGCAAATTTGCTGTGAGTCCACCCCATCCTCCAGATCATTAATGAAGATATTGAACAAAACCGGTCCCAGGACTGATCCTTGGGGCATTCCACTTGATACTGGCTGCCAACTAGACATCGATCACTACCCATTGAGCCTGACCAGCTAGCCAGCTTTCTATCCACTTTACAGTCCATTAATTCAGCCCGTACTACTTTAACTTGCTGGCAAGAATACTGTGGGAGATCGTATCAAAAGCTTTGCTAAAGTTAAGGAATAACGTATTCACTGCTTTCCCCTGATCCTCAGAACCAGTTATCTCATCATAGAAGACAATTAGGTTAGTCAGGCATAACTTGCCCTTGGTGAATCCTTGCTCACTGTTCCTGATCACTTTCCTCTCCTCTAAGTGCTTCAGAATTGATTCCTTGAGGGCCTACTCCATGATTTTTCCAGGGACTGAGGTGAGGCTGGCTGGCCTGAGTTCCCTGGATCCTCCTTTTCCCCTTTTTTAAAGATGGGCACTACATTAGCCTTTTTCCAGTCATCCGGGACCTCCCCCAATAGCCATGAGTTTTCAAAGATAATGGCCAATTGCTCTGCAATCACATCCGCCAACTCCTTTAACATCCTCGGATGCAGTGCATCTGACCCCATGGACTTGTGCTCGTCTAGCTTTTCTAAATAGTCCTGAATCACTTCTTTCTCCACAGAGAGCTGGTCACCTCCTCCCCATGCTGTGTCTGAGAGCTGACCTTGTTCGTGAAGACGGGCAAAAAAAGCATTGAGTACACTTGCTTTTTCCACATCCTCTGTGGAGAATATCTCAGGCTGTCAAGCTGCTCTTTCTGGCTTATTGAAGTGAACCCAATTGGTCAATTTCTTTCATGGATTGGCAGCTAGATGAAGTCTGAGTCATCACCTTAATAGATCTTAAAGATCTCAGATTCATTGAGTTTGGTATTTTTCCTCCAATGATTCTGACCAGTGAAATGCAGATCACTTGAGAGGTGAAAGAATTAAACAGTATTCTTCGGTTGCTTAGAAAAGTATTTTGTTCCAATGTAGTTGATAGGCCTGCATGGAATGTACCTTAAGGAGGTACATACACCCCACCATATAAAAGTCAATACCTTTTACCTGTGGCAATAATATGAAATAGATACATTTTAGCTAGAGAGTATACATTCAGTGGAGGTTTTGGATCAACTTCAAAGTGTCTGTTTCAAAGTTACATTGAAATGAACAATACTTGTTTGTTTACTTATTTATTCATTTTTGTAAAAAAAAAAGTGCATACTTTTATAGGATATGAAATTTAGGGAAAAGGTGTGGAACTAGTTAATTTTTATTTTGGCTAGATACTTGTTTTATTAGGATGTGTCAGAAGCAACTTGGCAGTTTTGACAAATGCTCTAAACTTGCTAGAAAATGTCAAGTAAATTTTGTGCCTCAAAAATGGACATGACATAGACAATGTGTTTGCTGAATAGTGTCGCTTCAATTTATCGTGTTGAGGGAGAGAGAGTCATTTGTGCAAAAAAAAAAAAAAAAAAAGAATGTGTCCACTCTTTTCTAGTTGGGCAAAGTGGTTAATATAAGCCTATTCTCAGTACTGCCATGTCTCGGATGCTAGTAACATTCAGAAGAAATGAGAATTATGTGACTTTATATTAATTGAATAGAGATTATTAATTTAGTTTCTGAAGAAAGTGAACATCTTGGATTCTCCTGCTTTCTCAAAGGAAGTTCACTTACTGGACTGGTATAACGTTTTAAGTCTAAATAGTTTTTCATCTCACATGAGGCCATTTTCTTAATTTCGAATAAATATTGAAATGTTATTTGGGCTCTTGTATCTTTACCCAAAGCACACACATGCAGTTTTTACCTTTCTTGAAATGTCAGAAGGTTTGGGAGAGTTGTTGTTATTAAGAATTGTCAGGGATATGATTCACTTCAGTGGTGGGTTTTTCAAAAGCACTCAGTATTGGCCTAAATCTGCTTCCATTGAAGTCAAATGACAAGTAGGTGGAGAAATAAGTCTGCAGATATATCATGGGTTTAAACACCAGTGAAGGAGAGGATCGATTTACTGAAATACACAGGTTATAACGAGGAGTAATGGGTTGAATTAAGAAAGGGAAAATGTAGGCTGAATATCAGGAAAATCTTGTTGCAGGATGTGGAATAAAACTAAACTAGATAAACACTAGAAAGTATACTTTTGGGAACAATCCTGGATTTGTGGGGGAAGGAATCTTGATGACCTTTAATATGCGTGTCTTTTCTTTGTCTATGATTCTTGAAATCAATGAAAAAAGTCGTCTGAACCAGAATGAAACCTTGTCTGCCAATCTCCACCCCAGAGTTACTGGTTAGTAGCTAGCTATGTTAGTAAAATCCTGATAAACAAGCTTTCTAATGGAAATAATGAGTACAAATCTGACCGAATGAATGGTACTTCTGTAACAGCATAATACACAATTACTTGTTCCCATAATGTATTTTTTCCATGTAAAACATTTTACTATACTGAATTTACCATTTCTGTAGTAGTTTGCTTTGGGTATGACTGCAGTTCAAAATTATATCGAAATTATTCTATTCTATTTTTTTGGAAGAGATTTTATACATTCGATCTTGCATGTCCCCACTAAGCACCTGAATTCGACAGAGTGCATCCACAGTACCGAGGCTAGCATCAATTCTCAGAGCGGTGCACTGTGGGTAGCTATCCCACAGTTCCTGCAGTCTCCACTGCCCATTGGCATTCTGTTTCTTTGAATGGAGCTCTGCCTGCACAATTTTTTTCCCCATACTGCCATCAGATCCAGTACCTCTGAGCTCTTTTGTGATTCTGGGACAGCAGAAAATGAAATTCAAAAGTTCCCTGGGTTTTTCCTGACTACCTGGCTAGTGCATCTGAGTTGAAAGCGCTTTCCAGAGTGGTCACAATAGAGCATTCTGGGATACCTCCTGGAGGTCAATACCATTGAATTGCGTCCACAGTACCTCAAATCCGGAACAGCGATGTCTAATTTAGCACTACTCCCCTTGCCGAGATAGAATGTAGAAACGGGATTTAAGAGCCATTTATTTCGACAAAACAAAGTTGGTTGTGTGGACAGATTTAGTTTTAATTCAATAGAACGCAGCTAATTCTGAAATAATCGTGTACTGTAGACCAGGCCTTAGTTAGCTACAAACTTTTGATCCCTTTCTTTAAAACCCCATACTTTAGCAAGGATAAAAGTATAAGAAAATATAAGAGCATAACAGAGCACACAGAAACCCAACTGTTTATTTTATCCCTTCATAACTTCAACAGTTCAGTGGATGTTTCTTGTCCTAAGCCAACCATACTACAACGGTGATGGAGTGAACTGAATAAGACTCTGAAGCTAGTTTTCCATTTCAATAACAGCTCGTACAACTGAAGTTCCTCATCCAGAGCACTGAATCCCCTACATAGTAAAATAGAATCACTGTCATTTTTTCAATCTCTGATGTGCTTCTTCACACACCTCTCTGTTTCAGTGCTGTACCAAAGGGATACTGTAAATTCACTAGTTTAATCTTGATAGTAAATTGGACATAAACATTTTGTGGATTGTTTGCAAAAATAAATTCATTATTAATTCTGAATGTTATGACCCTCAAAA
The DNA here is from genome assembly GCA_032164245.1 of Sternotherus odoratus. NCBI lineage: Eukaryota > Metazoa > Chordata > Testudines > Kinosternidae > Sternotherus > Sternotherus odoratus. The sequence continues at coordinate 201,704,107 of JAVMKO010000001.1, read as the reverse complement.
TAAGATCACACTTTTAAGATTACAAAAAGATACTGTCACTTTAAGTTGTTACTGGGCTATTGAAGTCCACTTTAGGTATTTTGATATGTGCTACTTATCCAAATGCACTTTTTTGAACTAAAAATGACAGTCACATTTAAAAGTAGTTTTGAAAGCTTGACAGTTCTATCACTCTAATTTTTGTCACTGTACTTTCTTTACTCTATAACGTCGTAAGAGAATATAGATACCCCTTTTCCTTTCTATTTACTCTTTTGTTTAGTGATGTCAATGAGAAACACTGCACCTGTATATTCTGTTGTAAAAACTGTTTGAATTTGAACACTGCTTTGTCTGGTTTAGTGTTACTTCAATGATTCCCATAAAAATTATTTTTAGCTTAACAGTTAATCTAAAAGAAAAGAGGAGAGAACAAATAAAAGATAAATGTGCTTCCCATTTTAAAAAATATATATATATCCCACACTCAAACTATCTGCTTCAGCACTTCTAAGATTGCTGTCCCTTGGCTCTCAGTTACATCTAGCACCATTGTAAACATTTCCTTTAGAACACCCCGTATAGTACACACACGTTTCCCTGTTACAAATCTAATGATAACACAGGACTGTGAGAACAATAATAATGTTGGTGTGCTTTTTGAAACAGGCACATTGTGATTGCTGTTCTTTTCAAAACTTGGTTCCTTTCAATTATAAATGAGCTTGTTATTGTGAGAACTCAAGAGTAAACGTTTTATCAAAATCAAAGTGTGGCTCTTCTTTTTCAGCTCCGGAAAAATGCTTCAAACTTTGATCTTACTGAACATTTTTCAGGAAAAAAAATGCAGGAATGTATTCTATTCTCTAGAAGTCTTGGATTTTTCTTTCCTCCCCAAACCATTGTCAGTAAATGTATTGACTTTTTATGGTGCTGCTCATCATCATACCTGAATACATCACAAATGTTAATGAATTTATCCTTTCAGCATCCCCGTGAGTAGGGAAGTAAATTTATTCCCATTTTTGCAGGTTCGGAACTTCAGTGGGATTAACTCACAATATATCAGTCTTTAATGTTCAAGGAATTAAGGAATATAAAATGAACCCATTTGAAGGAAATATTTTACATTAGCTCATGATTCCTTGTATCATTCATGTACTATATAATTTAGAAAATGGTTTTAGCAATATTCTGAGAAAGCATAAATTAGGAGTCCTCCCTTCCTACTGTTTTTGCCTACGTTTAAAGAGGATAGGGATAGCATATAGTTTTTGGTTCAGCTAGAGCAGTTTGTAGAAAACCACTGATTTTATACCTCAGCTGAATCAGACTTAATACAAATCCACTTTTTAAAGCTGGCTAAACAGGTTAGTGGGACCAGTAGATGACAAAGCCCCAAGAAGGACTCAGGGAAGACAAGGCCCTTGCACAGAAACTAAATTAATTTTTTGCACTGGTCTTCAGTTTAGAGAATATGGGGCAGATCCCACATCAGAGCTATTTTGGGGGGCAACAAATCTGAAGTACTGTCCCAAATTGATCTCTCTCAGTAGAAGAGGTTTTAGAGCAGATTGATAAACTAATCAATAAGAAGTCCCCAGGACCATATGATATTCACCTTAGCATTCTTTAAAAAATCAAATATGAAATTGCAGTATTAATAACTATAGTATGTAACCTATCACTGAAATCATGTACTTGATTACCTGCTGCATCTGAAGTCCTTTGGTCTTTGTCAGTTCAGCTCATCTAGCATGCACCTCTGCAGTACACCATACAGTGGATGGATTTTCTGTCTTTTCACAGCCTGTCATTCCCAGATTTTAAAAAAGGATTTCTTAACATGTACCATCCTGTGTCTGATCCATTATCTTTATGTAACCTGAATTTAATCCTGGCTTTCTTGTTGGTTCCCTCTTTGAACTTTTGATAACATCTCTGAAAACCATGTTCTTGGTGGCGGTTAGCTCTGAAAGGAGAACCTCAGAGCTGCAGGCACTTTTAGCAGACCCTCCTTTCTGCAAAGACAAGTGTCTCAGGCCACACCCCAAATTTGTGCCTGTGGTGGTATCAGTATTCCACCTCAGCCAGAGTATTGATCTCCCACTATTCTTTCAAAAATGTCATTGTTCCAAGGTGAAAGAAAACTTCACATTTTGGATGTTTGGAGTGCTCTGGCATTTTACCTCGACTGCAAAAAGTCTTTCAAATTCTCTCCTGGACTTTAAGTCTATGCTGAAAGAATCAAAAGGGAACTTGTTTCAGCTCAGTGTATCAAGCTTTGCTATGATCAAGTCCGTACTCTACCATAATAATGGCCTACTCCCTAGCTCTCATTCCACTCTACAGCCTTTTTTTTGAGCAACATTCCTGTAATGGACATTTACAGAGCAGCAACATGCTCATCTGTACATATGTTCTCTATTACTCAAGCTTCCTGGTATGATTCCTGCTTTGGGAAATCAATCTCTCTTCAGATAATCCAAAATCCCACTACTTATAAGAAGACTGCTGGTGAGTCACCCAGCATGAAATGTAGATGTGCACAATCACTCAAAGGATAAAAAATGGTGTTTTAGAACAACAAAAAAACACAGTTAGTCTATGTGATTTCCAAGAGAGAGACCACATTTTAATATACATGTAATCTGATATTCTATAGAATATTCCTTTTTTTATTTTTAAAAATCATTTCAACATCAATCAGTAAGAGAAGATTATTAAAACCAGAGCTGTTTAAAAATCTATATATAGAGAGACAAAACCTATCCCATAACCTACATAACTACAACCATGATAACAAAGCAGATACATGGAGTCCTGAAAAACCACTGGGGGGAAATCTTGGTGCCAGTGAAGTCAATGGCAAAACTCTCATTAACTTCAGTGGATTAACTTCCCAGGATTTTATAAATAGACCAGCCAGTTCACTAGGCACATAAAAACAAAACAGAAAAGAAAACTAATACTTTTTCCAACTAAGTTAAAGTGCAATTGTAAGTTATACAACAATAGGCTCTACAAAAAAAATAAAAAAATTGTAGTTTAAATTAAATAACACCTGTCTAATAAGTATCACCCATCGATAGAGAATTTTAATTTCAGGGAAATAGTCTTTCCTTTCTCTAGTATAATTACAACTGTTTATATAGAATTACCAAGAAATAAATATCAAACTAAACTTTATAAAACTACAAGTGATGTTCGTGGTCATCTTCAGTATCATGCTGGCTAGTATCTTTACAAGCCAGCTATGAAGAAAGGAAAGCCTTGTCTTCATCAAAAGTGTAAAATAAGTACATTTTATAAGTACATAAAATTTGAAAGGCCATAAAGCAGAAGCCTGAAGACAGGATTTTGCTCAGAGAAACAATAATTAATTCTCTGAACCAGCATAGATTTTTGACACATGTTGGAAAATGCACATCATTTTTATTTTGCTAGAAAAGATTACTTCTGTTTCCTGCTCTGATTTATGAGCCTTGCACGATCAAGAGCTGATCAAAAAGGGTACAATCAGCACATGATTTTGCAAAAAAGAAGAGGTGAAGAACTGCTGTTAGAGATTAAATAGTGTAAGTATGGAAAGGAGAAGATTAAAATCACAAATGGAGGTTAAAAGTGTTGACATAGATTTGTACAAATCTTCCTTTTTATGATTTTCAATAAAACCCAGGACATTAGGCTTCAGGAAAAAAATTCTAAGATTTCATCACAATGGGCTATAATCCTGATCAAAGCTTTTTGGTTTTTTGAGAATATCATTAATAAATAATGCATTTCTGTCTATGAATGAGAGTCACAGTGCTTTTTTTTAGGTTATCACAGCTATCGGATTGTTTGGGGTTTAATTATTATTTATTTCAACAGATTGTATTTTTCTCTCCAACTTGTATGTTTTTAGCTACATCTAGTTTACTCTCAATGGAATCAAGTCAAAGTTCCAAATTCTGTATTAGTCACGTCATACAGTGACAAAAAACAAGATTGTATGTGCAGTCTCATACTATTTTTCATGTCTTATACAACTTTTTCTATACTAGCAATGTGAATCCTCTTGTATACTTCTATGTACATTGAAACAGAGTCCAAGAAAGTAATTTATATTATGCAGGGTGCATGTTGCAAATGGGTTTTTTTAAATGACACCAGAATTAGGTAGGTATTTATTAACACCGACTCACACTCCATACAAAGAAGGTGTCACAGATAGAGCAGCTTTTTAAAGTTTCATTTTTGAGATAGCTTGATGTTACATTTACAAAATATAAATTAATATTATTTTTAATTGACAAACTCATTTTAGAATTTCCAAACTTCTGCATGTTTAAATTTGTAAAATATTCTTTTACAGCTTTTATTTTTAAAGAGAATAATTTAGCAATTTTCACTTTAGTTTGAAATAATGTGTGTGTGTGTGTGCTTTCCAGAATTTTAATGTTAAATAATGATTCTGAGGCTATTGTGTATAATAGCAGATAGATGAGAGACTATTGTTTGTGATTTTAGTAACAAGAAAAATGCCACTCAAGCAGAAAAAATATATATTTCCGATGCTCCTATGGGTTGACACCAATTTAAATCCCAGGCCAGATGTCTTGGTAATTCATGATCCAAAAGCACATCTCTCAACGCATCAGTCAGGTCTTGCAGCTAGGAAAATGTTCTGTAGCTCAACTCCTCTTGGGCCTTGTTCTTATTATCCACTGAGAGGAAGGCAAGCTTACTGCTGGACAGCTAGTTAAATGGCATCCAATGTAATAGCAACTGAGTTTTAATCTGCTGTTAAATAATTTTATCTTTAAGAGAAATAAAATTCTTAAATCTTAAGTACAAGAATATACTCTCATTAAGGCTCTGTGTTTGTCATGGAAGTTGCAGATTCTGCGACTTCTGTGATATCTGCAGCAGCCCGTGTGGCTGGCCCGGGAGCCAGTTGAGCAGCTTGGGCAGCCCCTGGGCCAGTCATACTAACTGCTGCTGGGGCAGGCTCAGGGGTGGTGATTGGGTGCAGGGCAGTGCTTCCCTGGGTGGGAGTGGGAGAGCTCCTGGAAGGGTGACAGGAACTCCCCTTCCTCAGCTCCTAGCTCCACATGCTGCTGCTTCCCTCAGGGACTGCCCCCGCAGCTCCCATTGTCCACAGTTCCCAGCCAATGGGAGCTACAGAACCGGGGCTTGGGGCGAAGTGGAGGTAGCACATGGCACTGCTTCTCAGGAGCCAGCTAGGGAACCTGCCCCAATAGCTCACCCCACTCCCCTGCCCACAGCTTTAGTCATGGGTATACAGTGCAAGTCACGGATAGGTCACAGCTGTGAATTTTGGTTTACGGCCCATGACTTGTCCATGACTTTTACTAAAAATACCCATGACTAAAACGTAACCTTAACTATCATGCCGAACTTTATTTGTATTTTGTATGCATTTTTTGATTATGGTAATAGACCTGATCTGTCAAAGAGAAATTACATGTGTGTATGTGATATTTACGTAGAGGAAGAGAGATAAATGAAAAGAACAACTTTGGATGGAAGGAACCCTGGAAACTCATTTAGATCAATCATTCTGTAAATCATATTACACTGACATTATGCTAACTTTTGTGTGTTGCTACAGTGAAGCTGATAATTGTTGTAAATGAGTAAAATCACCCCCTAGTGTCTAAACGTTAATAGCACAGCAGGAAAAACACTGCTACTATTGCAATTTTTTCACCATTAACTCACACAGAGCGCTTGATGACTATGTAGAGGAATTTCTTTCGTGATTGTTCCCAGCTCTGTCCTGCTGTCAATAAGATTTGTGAACTAAAAAGTGATGAAGAAAAACACTGTTCCTGCTTCTATGCAAGAGCATTTTATGCATTTGCATTTTTAAAGCGTTTCCCTCATGAAAAAATATTGGCGCATGAGAGTGGTATGAGAGAGATTATCTCATTAATTTAGTGGTAAAACTCCCACTGATGATGATTAGGGTGTTAGAATTCATGAGGACATCAGTATAGATCTAAATGCACATTTTAAACACATCTTTCTGGGCTGCTTTGCTGTAATTTTGGCTTAGTTATTATTGAGACCTGTAGTAAAAGCTGGAAAATGTACTCCTTGTATGTTTTTGAGATTTCATATATGTTCAGAAAAAGGATTACAAATTTGGTTTTGCAGTCCTTAATCCAGGCAAAACTCTCCATTCATTTCACTAAGAGTTTTATCTAATAAAATCCGCAGATTAGAGGCCTGTGTATGATAAACTCTGTTTGTATGTTAGCATTGTGTGAACTTATGTATTGAACATTTAACAACAATTGTTAAAAACCACAAATACTTTTTTGAGCAAAATCTGTTCTGGAACTCCTGTGCAATTTCTATTGAACTCCATGTATGCCACTGATGTCAATGGAGCTTGCGTGCATGTATCTGACGACAGAATTTCTCTCTTTCCAGAGCCCTGATCCTGTTTTAGGATTTTTTGTCACCTATCACTCTATCCGAGAATTTCCCTATTCAAGAAAGCAGGTGCTTAAAGTTAAGCATGTGCTGCTGTCTGAATAGAGATGTTTTCCCAAATCAGAACTAGAGAGATGTTTTCCTCTTCTGCTCTCTTTTAATGATGCTTTCTGCAAGGATCATTAATCACAGAAAAAAAATAATTTCTTGCAGATAAAGATTATGTGGATTAATGGCAACTACTTATCCAGCTCTAGACATATTTAGCACTGACAAATTGGAAATTTTATGTCTGATTACATTGTAAATTGAGTGATTTTTCATAATTTTAGTTGTGATAATTCTTGAACTAGTTTTAACTGAGTGATGACACATGTAGTGTGTTAGATGGTGCTTACTTTACATTTCAGTTGAAATGAGGGGCTTCATTGCTAATAGAATGTACATGTGTACACCTAGTTTAAATACACCTAGTTTAACAGGCCTTTGTTATTCTTAGATGTCATTTCTATACCCCGTTGCATAGACATTAATCTTGGGAAACTAGTCTCTGTTCTATTAGTATGAATGAATGGTCTTAATAAATTCCCAAGTATAGATACCACCTAGTGGTAAAAAATGCTGATGTTTCTCACAGTGCGTGTTGAAAACTCAATATTAAAAGGAATTTATGCAGTGTAGTTTTAGCTATGTTGGTCCCAGGATATTAGAAAGACAAAGTAGTGAGGTAATTTCGTGTATTGGACTGAATTTTGTTAGTGAGAGAGACAAACTTTCAAGTCACACGGAGCTATTCTTGATGTCTGAAAGTGTTACCCGCACAAAATTCTCTATTACACACACTCTAGAGCACCTGTCTTTACTTAGTTCCTAGGGCACAAGGTGTAACTCGGTTGATTTAGGCACCCCCACCCTTTCCCACTTCCTAGTGCTCCAGGGGAAAGACATCCAACTCTACTCCTCGATGGGCTCCAGGCAAACACCCATTCCCTGTAAACTCAGGGTTTAATCTTTTGAGGATTTATGGGGTCTTTAACAGTGAAGGAGTCCTTACAAGAAAGGAACTACCAGCATCACAGCTAAATGAAAGATGGAACAGATCATTTAGCATAAGTAGTTGGCACATATTGTAATGTAAGGGATCATTCAAGGTGAAGTGGCTGGTTAACACCCCTGTAGTCACAGGACAAAAAGTGGGTTAGTTGGGTTACAGATTGTTGTAATAAGTTATAAATCCAGTGTGTCCGTTCGGTCTGTGATTTTTATTGTCTAACAGAGTTATGAATTTAAGATCTCCCGCCCTTCTTTTGAATGTGTTGTGCAGGTTTTCCTTCAGGATGTGGATTGATAGTGATCGCTTTGTGAAAACTGTTCACCCACAGGTGATGGGGTGTATTTGTCTTTTTATATTTTCCCATGAGAGTTAATTTGAGAGCATAGTGATTGTCTGGTTTTACATAGTTGTTATTGGGACATTTAATGCACTGGATGGGATAGACTACATGTTGTGGGGGTTGTTGATCATTGTAATAATAATGGTATGTCTGCAGGTTCTGCATCTGTTGTTCTGGCAGGGAGTGGTGTTGCTTTGAGTTGGTGTCCTAATCTCTGAATCCCTATGTTGGAATTCTCCCATAACTTTGCATTAAAATTCCAATTACCGGTAGTTAATATATATCATCATATTAATAAACCTTTTAAAAAGTATATTTAATAAATGCAACCACAGTTCAGACAGCCTACAATAAGGAAAAATGTTGACTGTGGAGATAGCTATATTTATAATGATGAAAAACATCCAATTTTCTCCTAATATAACGAACACTAAATTTAGCAGCCACTTACATTGAGTGTTCTTTGTTAGCAAAGTGAGATCTTGCAAATGTACATTTTCAAATGTCTGTTGGAAATGTGTCCAATACCAGGTGTCATAGGAATAATTAAAAATGCAATTTCTGTCACACAGTTCATCCCAACCTTGTTGCACTACTTTCTGAGAGTGGAATTGTTGTCGTCTTCTTCCATTTAATTGTCGCATTTTGGAACATTCTGTTCCCACTGTTATTAGAGGAAGACTTGCTCAAAGAGACAATCCCGTCTTAACTCTTAAAAGTAGCAAGTCTCAGGCTCATCCAAGTCTCTGGTGGCAGGGAGTTCCATAGTCCATGAGCTTCTCTTTTAAGTCCTCTTGGCCAGAAGGCTGTCTGCCACAAGGTTTAGGACTTGTAAACTGCCATATTGAAGTAAGCCAATGGTCCATCTGGGTTAGAGTCCAATGTCTTAACAGTGTCCAGTACCGACTCCTTCAGAGGAAGGTTCAGGAATCTTGATGATAAGCAATTATGGAATAACCTGCCCATAGGAGAAGTGAATTCCTTTTCTCGACTAGTTAATGGTTTACTTGTGCCCTGAAGCATGAAGGTTTAAGTGCTGTAAACATTTTTTTTATGTAATATAATCCATCCAATATACATGTCTACAGGGAAAATTTCTTTTTTCACAGTAGTGATGCACATCGCAATATGGTCTCTAAAATTACTGTGTAAAATACACATGGGTATGGGTATTGTTGCCTAACCAGGGCCGGCTGTAGGCACCAGCAGAGGAAGCATGTTCTTGGGATGGCACATTATAAGGGGTGGCAAAATAGCCAATTTTGGGGTGGCACTTTTTTTTTGGGGGGGGTGTTGTTTTTTTGTGTTTCTGCAGCATTCGCCCCACCCCACTTTTTTTTTTTTTTTTGCTTTTTCGCTCTCGCTGCTTGGGGTAGCAAAAAAGCTAGAGCTGGCCCTGTGCCTAACATGCCTTGTTTTTCTCTTGTAAAAATCCATAACCCCATAAAAAATGGGAAACTGTTCCACAACCAGGATGGGGGAAAGAAGCTTTTTTCTTTGGGGGATTTGTTTGTTTGTAGTTTTTTATATGTTTGTTTATAATATGTGATCAGGGGATTGTAGGTTTGATGAGACATAACATTATGTAAATGATAAAACACGAATACTTATTAATATATATAGTTATGAATACAGACATGTATAAATACAACTATGCTAATAAACTAGGTAGCTTCGTTGTTGCATTCATGATCTTGGTTAGTGCTTATTCAGTAGCTTTTTGCCATGACCAGCAAATTTTCCATATAGATGACAATAACATTTAGCATTTATTATATAGCATTTTTCATCCCTAAATCTCAAAGTATGTTATGGAAAACATTATTTAGTATTAGTTTTGCAGATGGGAAAGATGGGGTGCAGTGGGCTTATGTTAATTCCCCGTGGTTACACAGCTGATCAGCAGTAGAGCTAAGAACAAATGAAATTTTTCTGACTCCCAATCTTGTGTTCTGTTAAATGGACCTGTTGCCTCCCAGTCTCCTTTGTCTCACCCTGTTGTGTCAAGATCAGCTCTTTATGGCTGTTTTCCTAGGGGGAAGTTCTAGTAAGACATAAATCTGAGGAAAAACTTTGCCTAGTCACCTTTTTAAAAAAGCAGAGTTTTTCAGTACATTAATATATGAAACTAATTTTCAGTTGATTTTCATAGTTGACTTGGGATCATCTACCAGTGTAATTTCCATAATGTGGTTTAGTTTACTTATTAAGCCAACAGTGACCGAGGTGTGCAGTAGGGTGACCACACAGCAAGTAGGAAAAATTGGGACGGGGTGGAGGATAATAGGAGCCTATAGAAGAAAAAGACCCAAAATTTGGACTCTTTCTATAAAATCGGGACATCTGGTCACCCTAGTGTGCAAACTATTTGTTTTTACTTTTATAGATACTTCTTTCATAGTGGCAATCCAGAGCATCCAGGAGATATTCTACTAAATACTACAGTGGAGGTTCTGCCTTTTAAGGTATGAATACATTAATCTCTTTTATGCGTTAGAGTAAAAGCAAAACTCCTAATTTGTAATGACATCACTGGGTTTGGAAAATATTGGTGTCTCTCTCTTATTGGAATTGAAAACCTTTTACCTCATCACATTTATTCCTCTTTACTTTAAACAGACCTTACTTACGAAGAGCAGAGAATTTCATTTAGAATAAAGCTTGGTAAAAGGAAGATAGGTAATCTGGAGAAGAACAATGTTTACTCATCTACTTTTGTTTAGCTGCTGCTTTTTTTGCTTTTTTTATTTTTTAAAAAAGAGTTGGATTTTGGAGGAATTGGCTTCACTGTTTTCTTATTTTCATCCACTGAGTGTCCAGCCTTAAAGATCCCGCACAAATCCAGACAAGCAGATACTTTGGCATCTTAATTGTCAAGTTAATAGAGCAGTTCCTTCTACACAACCAACCTGGATTTTACCTCAAGATGGCAGTGCAGTGAATAAAGTCAATTCAAGTCTGATGTCAGTAGGGTGACCAGATAGCAAGTGTGAAAAATCAGGATGGGGGGGGGGGGAGAGTAACAGGAGCCTATATAAGAAAAAGACCCAAAAATCGGGCCTGTCCCTATAAAATCGGGACATCTGGTCACCCTAGATGTCAGACTCTAACCACTGCACTGAAAGGAAAATCTTTAGTCTTTTTCTCCACAAAAATTTCTATTCCAATAGCAAAAAACATTACTTCAAAAAGGGTTATTTCAGTAGGCATAAAAGAGTAATCTATAGTATCTGTGTCTGACCTCATTGCAATTGATACACATCTGATGCAGATGTTTTCAGCTGGAAGAACCCTGACCATTGTATCTGGAAGATTAACATATGATTATTCAAAGTGATATCAGAGCAGTGATCTTGCTAGTATTCCTCAATCCCTCACTTTATTCCCACCTGCCTCCCCCCATACAAATCCCACCTTCAACACTCATGAGATTAATTCACAATTTAATCAAAACAAGACCCTCTTTCTTCTCCCCACTTTCTTGTGTTGTGAGAGGCCAAACTTATTGATGTTCATACATGTATTACAAGAGGGAAATTACCTAAGGAGGTGGATGTAGGTAGGCTGTTCTCAGTGGTAGCAGATGACAGAACAAGGAGTAATGGTCTCAAGTTGCAGTGGGGGAGGTTTAGGTTGGATATTAGGAAAAACTACTTCACTAGGAGGGTGGTAAAGCACTGGAATGGGTTACCTAGGAAGGTGGTGGAATCTCCTCAGTTAGAGACTTTTAAGGTCTGGCTTGACACAGCCCTGGCTGGGATGATTTAGTTGGGGTTGGTCCTGTTTTGAGTGGGGGTTGGACTAGATGACCTCCTGAGGTTTCTTCCAACCCTGATACTCTATGATCTAACGACTTGTCTACTTCTGGCTTAGATATATTTTCCTGGTTGTCCCTATGTAAGATAGTTGTTGGTATACCATAAAGGCTCATAATATAAAAGGCAAAAAAAGAACGCAACATATATTTAAACTTATTTTTCAGCTAAACTCATAATTATTGAGTCCTGACATGATGTCTGAACACCCGAGTTTGGCAATACGGTAACTCTAAGTCAACAGTTTGACACAACTGTTCTATAACTACCAGCTCCCAATGCTGGCCACCTGTAGGAACAGTTCCAGTAATGTGGTGCTTCCAGCTCCCCATGCTACAGCACAGTGCGGCAGCAGGAAGCATAGAGCAGCGGTTCTCAAACTTCCGAGAACCGCGACCCCTTTTACGATTCGTCGGCTGCCGCGGCGGACCCTTGTATGTCTGCCGAAAAGCCGCCGAATGAATTACTTCCGCATTCGGTGGCTATTTTCGGTGGACATGCCGAGCGCTCCCAAAATAGCTCAGCATGTCCGCCAAAAAGCCACCGGAAGCTCACAATCCCCCTGGGAGTTCTCAGCAACCCCCAGTGGGGTTGCGACCCCCGGTTTGAGAAACCCTGGCATAGACCCTACCAGCATTGAGGTAACAGCACTACAGTGGCTGGTGGCACTCCAGGAAGCAGACCCAGCTCAGGTGGCCCCAAGGACTCACAGCTCTGGTTTGACCTCTGCACCACAGACTCCAGCAGGCTGAGTCCAGATTCAGTGTCTGGTGCCGAATAGAAACTTCAAGCTGAGTTTTTATAATTGAAAAATTATAAAATCTTTCAAATCCCAGATTACCTGCAGGATGGATTGGCATTCGGTCTTAAAGCAACACACTCCAAAAACCATTTTCAGCTGTCTCTTTAGTGATAGAAGAAGCAAACCTTGATGGATTACCCCTTATCCACCTATCAAGCATTTTTGATTAATCACTATGGACTCTCCAGAGTAGAGCCTTTGGATTTAGATCATCTGACCCTAGATGAAATTACTAGACTGTTGTTCACATTCCTTTCTTCAGTTTCATTTTTCTATCTCTTTATTAAAGCGAGTTTACTGGTGTCCATCCCCTTCATACATGGAGAGTTTTTTCTAGGGGCATTGTGTATTGAAAAATTACAAATACTGTAGTTTTCACATTGATCAGATGGCTCTTCATCTCAAATATTTTTTTACCAAAGGTAAAGTAGGGATTTCACGGATCCCAGGAGATAGTTCTCCTATCATTCTCTACAAAGCCTACACATCCAAAAGAAATTTCCAACAAAAAATTTATGTCCACCAAGCTGTTAAGATCTACCTGGCAAGAATGTAAATGTATAGAAAGTCATCCAGAAACAAGAGCCAAAAAAGCATCTAAGGCTTTAATTGCTGGATAGCTGAAGTATTGCATTCAAGAAGCCTATGAAGCAGGCTTACAGGAAAGATAAAGCTCTTCAAACAAGGACATTATTTACTTCCTTGACTGGTAAACTGTGTCGAATAAAGGCATTGGTAGGGCAGCAACAGTCACCTAAATAAGCCTTCACCGGGTGCTAGGAGTTGGACACAGGCCTTGACAGATGCTGCCTTCGCAGGAGGGTATTACATACTATGTGATACCCAGTACTCTCTTAAAGTATCATCGCTTCAGTAGTCTTGCTTGGGGATTTTCCACTATATAAAAATGGTGAGCCTGGATACGAATGAGACAGTTGATAACTACTGATAGTTCTTCTCTGAATATCCGGGCACAATGTTATACCCTACCTGTTAATTGGAAGTAAGTAAAAGTTGTTTGATAGATTGTTCTGTAGATAGACTTACTCAATGGAAGTTGATTGTTAATTATTGTTCTAATGTTACAAACTGAGTTGTGTTTTAGCTTTGGAAGCATTCCCAGTTTGTTGAAAAAGCAGCCAGCCCCAATGTGGTGGTTTATAGATTTCTGGTCCTGTCTCCTCAAACTGCAGATGAGAACAAAAACCAACTATAGAAATATGATAACCTTGGATACTCAAAAGAGAAATCAGCAAGTATCCTATTCTTTCTGAATACAGCAGGCAGATTAGCTAGACCTATTTTAAGATTAAAGCGTGCTGTATGGTTTCATGAATATCCTGTGGGTGGGAAAGAGGTTTCTTAAATCTTTCTCAAATCAGCCATGCAGCAGGCTTTACCCAAGTGTCTTTTCTGTTGTGTGTGCCAGTATCTGAAATATTCTTGTCCTTTCAGCATGAGAGTCCTTATGAGTGGTACTTTTCTCTTCTGCCCTGATGCCAAATACCAGTCAGTTCTGGAACAGTTTTGGTTTGGTTTTAAGATAAGTTTATGCTATAAATAATACCCGTTTGCTCATAGAAATAGTAGGCTGGTTCAAAGATTTTAAGAAAGTGTTCTAAATAGAGAACAAGGGCGCCCACATTTTGCTCTACCTTGCAAATTTATTAAATACATTCAAAATAAGTGCTCTCATTTTTGTTTTGTGCTTGTTTTGTTTTAGAATGAAGACTTGGTATTAAGCAAAGAAACCAAAGACAAACGCTTAGAGGATGGTTATTTCAGGATAGGTAATACTCTGCACCATAGAACAGCAAGGTTCATTCTTTTACAAGCATAGAAATAGAAATAAAATTTGTTTTATTACTACACCTCTACCCTGATATAACAGTCTGATATACCGTGAATTCAGCTACACCACGGTATCTGCGCAGTGCGACCCCAGCCTGAGTGCCTGCGGCCGGAGGAAGCAGCTTCAGCTTTGTGCCACTGTCCCAGCCCAAAGGGAGTGGCTCTGCGCCACAGCCCTGGCTCCGCGCCAGTATAACGTGGTCTCACCTATAACGCGGTGAGATTTTTTGGCTCCTGAGGACCACGTTCTATCTGGGTAGAGGTGTATATCAATTAGTAAAATGTTGTTATTTTTTAAAAGTCTTTATGCTTCTGATCATTTTCATTGCGTAACTGACCTTGTAAATGTTACTTACCATTTTCAGTTTGATTTAATGAACGAAGTTCTGATGTGATTCTTGGCTGTAGCGAAAAAAGGATTTTATTTGTCACTTTTTAAAGTATTATAGTTAAGTTTTATTCATTTTAGTTTTGGTCTATTAATAGCCTTTACAGCATCATATTTATTCATCCTGATATAATCAAAGTTTCTGCCAGTAGGAATACCAATATCCATACATACTTAATGTAGTTTGAATATATTTAAGTCAAAATTTAAAAGTTGGTTGCCTAAAATTTGACCCCTGAATCCACATTTAGTTTCCTGACCAAAAGCAGGAATTTTTAGAAGTGTTGAACACCCACAGCTACACTGAATTGAAGCTTTTTTATTCCTTATTAGTGCCTCTGCTGCTTAGTGTGTGTGCTGAGGCTATACGTACTGCAGTATTTGGCAAAGAAAAACTGAAGCTGATGGCAAAGATTTCTGAACATTATGGACGATTTTTGGGTTACTGGTGTAAGGTTCCAACTTCCTACTATTAGACTTGAGCAAAAAAATAAAAAACCCTCAAAAACTTATTTATGGTGAATTACTGCAATCAATTCATGACTGTAGCATTGCAAATCCATTTATTGAATAGATATTCACTAGGGCTGTCGATTAATCACAGTTAACTGAAGTGATTAACTGAAAAAATTAACTATTAAAATAAGAATCGTGATTAATCAGTTTTAATCACACAACAATAGAATACCAATTGAACTGTATTAAATATTTTGGATGTTTTTCTGTATTTTCATATATATTGTATTCTGTATTGTAACTGAAATCAAAGTGTATATTATTTTTATTACAAATATATGCACTGTAAAATTATAAATAGTATTTTTCAGTTCACCTCATACAAGTACTGTAGTGCAATCTTTGTTGTGAAAGTGCAGTTTACAAATACAGATTTTTTTTGTTACATAACTGCACTCCAAAACATAACAATGTAAAATGTCAGAGCCTTCAAGTCCGCTCAGTCCTACTTCTTGTTCAGCCAATCGCTAAGACCAACAAGTTTGTTTATATTTACAAGTGATAATTCTGCCCTCTTCTTTTTTACATGGTCACCAGAAAGTGAGAACAGGCATTCACATTGCCAGCATTGCAAGTTATTTACATGCCAGATAAACATTCGTATGCCTCGTCATGCTTCGGCCACCATTCTAGAGGACATGCTTCCATGTTATAAGTTCATAAAAATAATGCGTTCATTAATTTGTGACTGAACTTCTTGGAGGGGGAATTCTACATCTCCTGTTCTGTTTTACTTGCATTCTGCCATACATTTCGTGTTATAACAGTCTCAGATTATGACCCAGCACCTGTTGTTCATTTTAAGAACACTTTCACTACAGATTTGACAAAACACAAAGAAGGCACCAATGTGAGATTTCTAAAGACAGCTACGGCACTTGACCCAAGGTTTAAGAATCTGAATGCCTTCTAGAATCTGAGAGGGGAAGAGGTGTGACGCATGCTTTCAGAAGTCTTAAAAAAACACCACCCTCATGCGGAAACTACAGAATCCAAACCACCAGAAAGAATATCAGTCCTCTCCTGGTGGCATCTGACTTGGATGATGAAAATGAATATAAATCGGTCGGCGCTGCTTTGGATTGTTATCAAACAGAACCCGTCATCAGCATGGATGCATGTCCCCTGGACTGGTTGTCAAAACATGAAGGGACATATGAATCTTTAGCATATCTGGCATGTAAATATTTTGCAACGCTGGCTACCACAGTGCCATGAGAACGCCTTTCAGGTGACGTTGTAAACAAGAAGTGGGCAGCATTATCTCCTGCAAATATAAACAAACTTATTTGTCTGAGTGATTTGCTGAACAAGAAATAGGACTGAGTGGGCTTGCAGGCTCTAAAATTTTACATAGTTTTATTTTTAAATGCAGGCTTTTTTTGTACGTAATTATACATTTGTAAATTCAACTTTCATGTTAAAGTGGTTGCACTACAGTACTTGTATTAGGTGAATTGAAAAATATTATTCCCTTTATTTTTTTACAATGCAAATATTTGTAATCAAAAATATATATAAAATGAGCCCTGTACACTTTGTAATGTGTTGTAATTGAAATCAATATATTTGAAAATGTAGAAAACATCAAAAATATTTATTTAAATGGTATTCTATTGTTTAACAATGCGATTACTTGTGATTAATTTTTTTAATCACTTGACAGCTCTAATATTCACTTTAATTAGAAACTTTTCTAAAAACCAGATCTTGTATTTGTTTGTTTGAAGATTGTTTATTCAGGATGTTTTTGCTCCTTTAAAGGTAAATTTGAAAGTGGTATAGCAGAAGGAACAGTTGACCCAAGTCTAAACCCTATTTCATCATTTCGTCTTTTGGTAATACAAAATTCAGCAGTCTGGGCAATTCTGAATGAGGTGAGATGTTGTATACTTTACCCCTTTTAAAATCAGAATACTTTAACTCCTCACTTAATGTTGTAGTTACGTTCCTGAAAAATGCAACTTTAAGCAAAACGATGTTAAGCAAATCCAGTTCCCCCTAAGAATTAATGTAAAGAGTGGGGGGGGGGATGATTCAGGGACTTTTTTCCACCAGACAAAAGATATCTATCTATCTATCTATCTATCTATCTATCTATCTATCTATCTATCAAAAAAAAAATACACACACACAGTATAAGTTTTAAATGAACATTTAAATACTGGTACACAGCACTGATCATTGTGAAGCTTGGTTGAAGTGGTGAAATCAGAGGGTGGGATATTTCCCAGGGAATGCCTTACTGCTAAATGATGAAGTAACAATCAGCTAAGCCCTAAAAGGTTAACCCATTGTTGTTAATGTAACCTCACACTCTACAAAGCACCACGAATGGAGGGAGGGAGGACAGCATGGCAGAGAGACAGAGACACACACCATGTATCTATGAGAGAGACACACATTGCCCCTTTAAGTAAGCTGACCCCACTCGAAGTACCCTTTTTAGGTAGATCAGCAAGTTGAGACAGAAGCTGCTGCCAGGAAGCTCCCTCTGTCTTGAGCCCTGTCGTGTTCCCCCTGCTCTATGGAGATATGGGGCAAGTCGGGTGCAGGAGCAGGGGGAAGGGAGACACCCTGACATTAACCCCTCTCTTCCCCCTCCCCCCCTGCACAGCAAGGAGAGGCTCCAGGGAGCAGCTCCAAGGCAGAGGGGGCAGGAGCAGCACATGGCAGAAGGGGGAGGGACAGCTGAACTGCCGGCGATTGGTAGTCTGCTAAGTGGCTGCCGCACATGGATTTAGGGAAGTGGGGAGCTGAATGGGGGCTGCTGGTCCTCCCTGGTTCCAGGCCCTTACCAGTTAGCTCCAATGGGCTGCTCTTCCTGCAAGCGGTGGACAAAGCAGGCGGCTGCCAAATGACTTTATAAGGGACCATTGCACAACTTTAAATGAGCACGTTCTCTAATTCATCAACAACGAAACGACGTTAACCGGGACAACTTTAAGTGAAGAGTTACTTTATCAAATATGAGATGTCTCTTGCATCAACATAGTTGAAGCTAAGACTTTTGGATTAATCAGAAAGCTGTTTCTCTCTCTTTGTCTAAAAATTAAGATTTACTGTAATGTACTAAAATGTGTGGGTTTTCTAAATGCGTGATTTTTTTTTCAATTCTTCATTTTAGATTCACATTAAAAAAGCCACAACCTGATCAAAATCTGCTTGGAAGAAAAGAGAAAATCTTTGCAAACTTTTCCTATAATATCCTACATCTTTAACAAGTCCCAAATTGAAAATACTGAGCATGCACCTTATTCCAATTGTCTTTTATTTTTCACTTGAACTCTACCTCTTGTGAAATCTACTGTAGATGAGAAGATTGTAAGTAACCCTTCTTGTCAGATCCATCCAGAAACTGTTGCTTCACACTGATAACATTCATCTGAGATCCAAGTTGTCCTCCATTTTTACATGACTTCTACCATCTTATGGTTGCAGAAGCCTTCTACTCTTACCCCCATACTATTTTGATAGTATAGTAATATGGAGAAGTTGTACATATTCTTACATTTCTTGAAGATGAAAAAAATATAAGTAAATAAATTTTATGAAGGGGGCACTTTTGGGATTCCATTTATTTTGCTATATAACAAAACCCTCTTTTATAGATTATCAGGATATATTTATATCTATATCTAGATATAGATCTAGATAGAAATATATGTATTAAACCTTAGGGATATTTAATTTATTAAAATAATTTGAAAAGTACATATTTTTATGCAGTAAATTTTAAATTGATATAGGTTTTTATGGATTATCTAGCTTAAATTATCTTTTTGTATTTTTCTTTGCAACTGCAAACAACATAAAAAGTTAATACCACCTTTCAACTATACTGCCATGGTTAAGAAAAAAAATTGAGTTTCTAAATTAAATACTTTTGTACCACAAAATCTAAAAAATATCGTTCAAAGTGTAAGCATGCCTTAATTGCCAGAGTTCTGAAAAACATTATTCTTGGGGAAAACCATATTCCACTGATTACAGGGCATAGCCAAATAAAAAGCATGTTGAAGTATCTTAATATTTCAGTATAACGTAAATACTAAATCTGCAGTGATTAAATTTAATCCATCACATTTTAGAGGGAGATTTCGATACCAAGCTATCACTTTTTAAAAACTTTGTAGACAGTTCCTAAATCGAATGAACTCATTTTCTGTATAGAAAAGCATTTCTGTCTTTGTGCTGTAAATTTTGAATCTTGTCTCACGTGCCCAGACATACGAATTCTGTTCAGTACTTTGAATGACTGCAATACTACATGATATTTTTATCAGGAAAAATAATAGTAATTAGACTCTTGTAATTAACCTCATTATAGGTCTCTCTCAAAATGTTTTTATTTCAGTATTTACTGTAAGTAAATGTTACAGTGGTGAGTCCTATCCAACTTCCCATGAGAATCAATGAAAAGACTTCCATTGACTTTACTAGAATCAGGCCCAAAGTCAGTTTCCTGCCATTTGTGCTTCAAGGAAAAGAACAATACTTGTTTAATTGATGAGCAGCCCAGACAGACAGTGTGAGCTCTTTGTTCTGCTACAGCACAGTTCATAACATGTAATGCCATTTAACAGTTCATTCAAATCTAGTAATTTTTTCATCACATCTCAGCATAGATCTGAGAAATGATTTGGGTTTATTTTTCCTCCAATTGTACCTATAAATGATGCCAATAATTTAAATTATAGCTATTAAATTTTATATCATAATTTAATTTGGTCAGATATGTTTCTGAACATAACAAGCAATGCCAGCAACTGTTGTCTTGTCATTCCATGAAATTAAAATGATTTATAGTAAATTTACCAGTACCATTGTTATGAGTTTATTCTGAGGGCCCAGCTGTTCCTAAAGCAACATTCAATATATAAGAAATTCCTAAAAACATCTCTAAATGTGTTGATACTCACCCCAAACTGATCACAATTTTGTTGTTTTTTTTGTTAGCTCTACCCTATATTTTTTCAAAGAATTTTTTTCTAGCAGTCAAAATATTGAACTGAAACTTGTTAACTATCATCCATTATCTCCTTGCTGATAAACTGAATTTTTAAAGGATTACTCTATATTCTGTTTTGTTAGATCTTACTAGCAGGAGCCAGAAATACCCTGGGACATTGAGAGATTGCACTCGTAGTAAATGAATGTGTCACAACAATAGAAGTGAATTTATTATAAATCATTTAGGGAGCAGACAGATTTTGTAAATTCAGACCTGATAGGTACAACTCTATTGATTTTCTGAGATCAATTAAATTAGAAGAAGGCAGGGGTGGAGAAAATATAATGTTTAAAGAAAATTCTCTCTCTAGATACCATTGTTTTACACTCTGAATTCTCAAAAATTCTGATTCACAAATCAATCCAAAGTGGTCTGCTCTCCTTTTTGGAGATCCGCCTATTTATGGCAGAATAAGAGCATTTAAAATACTGCTGGACATTAGCCTATTTGTGTATTGCATTTCTCCATGACTTATGATTAATAGACACTCCAAATATACATATGTATATTATGTCAGCCAGAAATGATGGTATTTAACACTAGCTCATCTCAATGTCTTGGATTTACTATAGATTTTTTAATCCTTAGGAATTTTTTTCTACATTTTTCATTTTCAGTGAACTTCAAGTCAGCCTTAAACACTCCTATATAGGAGAATAAAACTTGTAGTAGCTTTACAATAGTAACTATTTCAGATTGAGTTGTATTAGTTCCTTCTGAAGATGTTATAGCTTAAGGAAATGTAGGTCTTTTTTGGAGCAGCTGGCATTTCCAGATACCTTAATTTTCTGATCAAACTGAATTTAAATCCCAGATTTGATGCCAATTAAAGCTTTTTCTAACAGTGACCTTTAGCAGGGCCCACAGCAGTTGCAAAGATATGTCCTATTCATAACGAAATCCTGTTTGACTTACTAAGGATAGGTCTATGCTACCTGCCAGATCGGTGGGTAGATCTTTCGGGAATCAATATATTGTGTCTCGTCTAGGTGCGATAAATCAATCCCCAAGCACTCTCCCATCTACTCCGGAACTCCACCACGCCGAGAGACTTTGTGTGTGAGTGATGTAAGCAGTATTTGGCCCCATGTCAAAACATTCCCCCCATGAATGAAAACAATCCCCCTCTGAAAAAACTATTACAGGCTTTCTGCTCTTTTAGAGACCTAACCTTAATTTATTTGCATTAATTGAAACTATTTACAGGCTTAGGGATAGATGGTGATTTGACAAATCACAAAGCAGGTACTGTAGTTATGGACCAGATTAGAATTCTCATCTAATCATTGCTTTTCTCAGCCTTTTACAAATTTAGACTAGGAAATCATTAGCATCCCTTGTCAGTCTGAGGTAAGATACTCGCTAAATTTAAGGCAGAATTACTTTGAACTTCTGCCTTAACATATTCAAAGGTATATGTATTGCATATGTTGAGGGATCATGTTTAGTCTTTTGGCAACACTAGACAATTTTATACTTTTTCCTTCATTTTTCCCATAAGCAAGTATAAAATCTCTTAGAATCTCAGAGTTGGAAGGGACCTCAGGAGATCATCTAGTCCAAATATCTGCTCCAAAAGGAGTACAGTATTAATTTACATCTTGCGCTTTTAAATGTACTTTCCTCTAGAAACAAGAATACAAATTCATTCCAAGAGCATTGATTCATGAAATCAAGTCTTTGCTTAAGTTTTATGTTTCTTCTTAACAAGGATCCATTTTGAAATTGGACTAAAACAAAAACTGTACTCTTTTAAAAGCTTGGTTATGCTCATTCATATTTAAAACATTAGTTTAATACTGAAATGGTGTCATACCTCTGTGCTGCTGCTTTTGGAAATGGAATTTGATTGGTGTACATTTTGACACCAAGAATTTGTCATTATGTATCCTGTTTCTTGAGTTTCAGTGTTCTCGAGTGGGTTTTGGGGGATTTCTACTGTAAGCATTGAGCTAGAACTCTAGGTAGCTTAATGTTGAGAACTATGAAACTTTGTTTCAAGGGGACAAACTTTGATATCTTTACATGACTGGCAGTCATCCTACTCCATTTATTTTATTGGTGCAGGATCAAGCTCCTAATTGCAAACCATCATTACTGTTGACTTTAATGATAGCTGGTATGATGATGATCATTGGTGCTAAATGTTCCTATGAAGTAAGGAAGAATTGTTTTTTTAAAGTGTTAAT
This sequence comes from Sternotherus odoratus, assembly GCA_032164245.1. NCBI lineage: Eukaryota > Metazoa > Chordata > Testudines > Kinosternidae > Sternotherus > Sternotherus odoratus. The sequence continues at coordinate 201,681,712 of JAVMKO010000001.1, read as the reverse complement.
TGGTGGCTGCCTGCAGGTCAGGAGCTCTCACTTTGTGCCAGTGTACAGCAGGTTACAACTGGAATTCCCAGCCTCCCAACTATCAAAGGTATAGTGCTTTACTTGTTGAAAGGGTAGTTTTTCCTTTGTTGCTCCGTGTTTGCTGAGATTTCAATAGATGACTTGGAGTGCATTATCGTCAAGCCTTAACAGTGGCTGATACACTGCTGCAAAATGAACTGCCAGCAGATTTGGTATTAAGTTAAATGTAGGGGGGGGTTTTCCTATAAAAGATCAAATTCTAGTAATCAAATATTTAAGTCTTATTGTAACTATTTCCTGTTTAAAAACATCCTTTTTGAAATTAAAACCTGGTGCTTGAGTTTGATACTGAGCACTGCTTTTGGAAAATTGCCATCATTTTCATCGTTTTTTGTTTTTTTTGGGGGGGCGGGGGGGGAGAGGAGTGTCAATTTGTACTCCTGCCTTGTGAAATCTAGTACTGTTAGATCCTGAAACATTCTTTTCTGGCAAAACTTATTCTGTACATTTCCCCCTACCTTTTCATTAACCCAACCCCTGCTGTAATAGATTTTTATAAATTGGCTAGATTTGTTTAAAACTTGCTGCTATCTTTGAAAACCTGATATGGGTCATGTCAACTGTGCCTTTCATCAATGTTTCTATGTGCCACAGCTATCCATGTATATTTGAAATAAAGGCTTTAAAAAAAAATCTGTTCTGTAGTTTATCTAAATTGAGAGAATACTTCTGTCCCTAAGAGACCCAGTGTATTGCTTAAACAATGTAGCAATGTTCTAAGGTGTCCAGTCCAAATTTCAGTCAAAGGGCACGTTAAATAGGGATTGAATATAGTACTTTTAATGCCATGTCTCAGAGCCTTCTGTATTGAATTACAGCAACTGCTTTTCAATGAGTGACACATACAAAAACCTCAGTGCTGGCCAAATATTTAAGTTTTTGAAATAGTTATTAGTTGTCATTATTATAATAGTGCCATGGGGCTAGAGAGTCCCTCCTCCTAAAAGCTTACAATCTAAACAGACAAGCCACAAGGTGAACACGTAATAAACAGTTATATTGGTTCCATGCTTCTGAGGTTTGCTTAGGACTAGATAATGGGGGGGGGGGGGAGGTGGGGGCGGCGGAATGGGTGTAATGAAGGTGAAGTGGGACATGGTTGGAGCAAACAGCCAATCAGCACGGGACAAAAATAGTTTTATGCAAAACTCAGATGCTCTGAATGGCCAGTGGTTGGATGCTTTTGCTCCTATGAGTTAGTCTCCTGCTGATTGTCTACATTTTTTGCCCTATGGCAGGGGAGGCATCACTTGAGTCTTAGTATCCCTACAGTACAGGTGCAGGGTCATAGCAGTACCTTTGAGTCCATAAAGGTGGACCCAATTTCAGCACCTGCCTCCCTGCAGGAGACCTTGCTTTGATTGACTATCTGCTTGGAGTGGCAGATATAGCTGATCCAAAGTAGGAACTTAGCCCATATAACATGTGACATGCAACAGTCAGGCAGTATTAGTGTAGCTAAACTGCAGAAACATTAAATGTGAGAGCCACACACTAATAAATCAAGCACTTAGTCTTCAAAGGGATTTATAACTAGCCTCCATCTATTTGTTCCACTAACTTAACATAGTACTTATCCCATCAAAAGACACATTAGCAGTGAAAATTATGCTATTCAATGTATTCAGAGTTTGATTTATTACAAAAACATACAGGTAGTTATCTTGAGGAATGTACTGCAAAAGTATTCATACAGAATTACTAACATTTTTACTGTTTGTAAATATTTTAATCATTTAAAAATTGCAATAGACACTTCAAGCTTTTTACACTTATCTACAAAGAGAAAATTTACAACCATTTACAGCAAGAGGTCTTAGCTGCTGCCAGTATGAACATCTAAGACAAACTACACAGTAGAGAAATATGAAGTCCTGTTTTTATTTCACTCTGAATTCATAGAAAGTACAAAGTGTCTTGGTGAAGTTCCATCCCAGTGCTAATGAGAGCACATACAGCAGAATTAAGAGTGCAAATGGATACAACAGGATAACTGTGTTCTTCAAAAATGGCAATGCTAGAAAAGAAATACAATTATGATCAGAGTACGAAATTATTTAAAATCAATTAGCTGCATTAATAGACCAAAATCATAAATTGTTACATCTTGAAAAGCACCCGTGCTGCTTACCGCAGCTCCCATTGGCCTGGAGTGCCAAACCATGGCCAGAGGGAGCTACAATTGGCCAAATCTGCAGACGCAGCAGATAAACTGGCCCGGCCCACCAGAGGCTTACCCTGGCAGGCCGCGTGCCAAAGGCTGCTGATCTCTAATCTAGAAGGACCCTGGGGAGAGGCTGCCAGCATTTCATCAATTTAACAGCTTGCTTAAAAGCAGGTGCCTGCTCGTCATCCCTGCCATGCTGATTCTGCAGCCCTTGGCCCACATACAGAAGAGCTTCTATCAGAGGAGAGGAGTAATTGAGGTAGGTCTGTATACATGAGTACAGCCAACCTGCTCAATGACTCTTACATTACTAGCCTCCTCTCTAATCAAGCTGGAAGTCCAACACTAACGTAAGAATCTTGAGGTTTGAAACAGTATATTAACTGGATTATAGTACAACACAATGGCAATTATCAATGAGAACCAATATCTTCTGTGCAAAGTGTTTTACACCACACCATAAAATGACAAGTCTTTTAGATATAACCTTTTTAATCCAGTTTGGACATTTTAATAAGGGAATACCTAGCATTCTTGGCAAAAGATTACAAATGATTACCTCCAACCACAAAGGACCGAGGCAGTATTGGGTTTGGAAGGGAATGGGAAAAGTTATGTTCAGAAAAAAATTAACAATGTAGCAGGCTGCAAAGAGAGCATGTAGAACTGCTTCATTAGACAGTGAATGAAGATACACATCTAGTAGGGATAGCTTAAAAATAAATCTACATTGAATTCTTCTCCGACTTCTGCATTTGAGATGATCATTGCAAACCTGTAAATTCATAAAGTAGCTTACTGGGCCAAGGTCCTTTGTTTTCATATGGTCAGTTGCCTAATTAATAAAAGCTTTTGAAATTACTTACCACTGTACCCTAGAAACGTTATGTAGATATAATAACCAATTGCAATCAGCCATACTGTATTCCCAACAAAATATCCCATGAATGAGGCTGTCGAGATAACATCTGTGAAAGAAGACAGTTGCTCTGTTACCTGTGTGAGGCTTAGAACCATGGCAAAAAGTATTAAAAAGGGAGTTATACTTACAATTGATGAAAAACAGTTGGATAAAATGCAAAATGACTAGAAGTGGATAGAAGGCATTCAGATGAACATCAAACGCATATCCCCATTCCACATCATAGTCTCTGCTCTGTCGCTTTACCAAGTACTTATTAGAAATAAACCTAATGGGAAAAGGAATAAGTTGTGAGACAATTTTGCACTTTCATGTTTCCTAAAGTTATAATGCTGATTTGACATTCCACCTATAGTTAAAGTAATGAAATCACATACAGGAAAAAAGCTCAAGTCTTTACCATTTAATTCATAAAGTCAATCCTTTCAAATGTCTCTGCATAACTGCCAACCTCAGATGACTGAAAATTATTTCCCTAATGTGTGAATAAAACATGGTAGCCTAAAGCAAAGATGAGTATTTCCTCAGAGACAGCACAGATCAGCCTTTTGTTAAGCCTTTTTCTCTCTCAGCAGCAGTCACATTCTTTGATGCTGAGTAGAAATTGCAAACATTGTAAACTGCAAAGACTGCTGGTGTAATTATAGGATACTGAAGAAACATTCTTTCAGTTGCCTATCCACTCACTTCCCAAAAGCCTGGGTGTAGCCTACATCTTCACATATCCTGTGTTAAAAAAATCATCTCACGTGCATTCAGTTTTAGAGACAGAAGGCACACAGGTTACCTCATTTAATAAACACCTCAGCTCCACCAAAAAAAGGGCAACAAAATACTTAAAATATGTGTACTTACTAACTTGCTGCACCAAAAACAAAGCAGACTAAACATGGTTTCTGGTCTTTAGATTATGGACCAAATCCATAGTTTAACCTAATTTTCTCAGGCAAACTTCCACTGAAGTCTATCGACATTTTGCCTGCTTAAAACCTGAGTAAAAGAGCTAAGAATTTGATCATACATTTTGGGCTTACACCTGGAATAAGAGCAGAACATTCCTCATATAATCAACCAACTTCCAAAGATGTTTTTGAATCAAGTATGTAATCTCTCTCTTTTTTCAAGGTTACTCTATTTTAAAATGTCATTTTCACTAATAAGAAATCAGTTCTTTGAAGTGCCTCTGATTTCCTTTACATTTTTGACAAGTTTTCCTGCCTTTTCCCCCACCTCCCTGCTGCTTCAAGTGAACCATACAAGCAACAGAAAAAAGAGCACCTGTGAGAATTGAACCCTTCCTGTGAGTGTGCCTCGAGGAAGCAACAGAAGGCAAGAGATTGGCTTTATAGGTCTCCTCTGACCAGCTCAACAGGGAGGAAAGTCCTACCACTGTTCTGAGCTGTTTCCCTAAGAGGCCCAAGCATTTGACAGTCTCAACTCTTGCCCCATCAAGTGCTATCAGGTACTGGAAAAATCTCCTGTGTCTGCAGGGAGATTTTTGGCCCTCACTACGCTGACAAGGTTTCGAATTGGAACACTATCTGTCCAACGGCACAGGAAGTGGGAAGGGCTTTTTACTCATTCTGCCTCGCTCCCCACTATTCCCTGTCCCATTCACTGAATCCCATACATGCCTAGAGCACACTAAGCTCTGGGCAGTTAATGAGGCCCCTTGATTTCCCCTTGTCTTACCCATGGACTGCAGGGAGGGAAGAAAGGTGCCTGTTTCCCCTCACCCATGGAGAGGGAGGGAGAACCTCTCTGCTGCACTCCACCTACATTTTCCATTATTGTGACTCAGGGGAGAGGTCAAGTACAGGAACGGGAGAAGAGTTTGGTTCTTTTTGCTCGTTTCCCTCCTCTCTTGATCCCATACAGGGCACCAGGGATAGTGAAGGGCAGTTACTGCCACTCCGTGCAGGTGCCCCAAAGGGAAGGGCTTGGGTAAAAAGGAAGCAACCCAGCCCCTCTCCTAGGTTCCTGCAATGGTCTGAGGAACAGGAGAACCCACCCACATCTCTGAAAGAACAAACACTGCTGCTGTGTTACTGAGAAACATCCTCTTCCTGGGCCTAGGAAATAGCCTGCACATGACATCAATACTGATGTCATGATATGGCAGGAGCCAAAAGTGACAGTGACCACAGGAGCTGAGAAGCTGATGAATGTATAAAGTAAAATCTTATCACCACCTCAGGAATTACTTGGGACAATAGTTAAAATAGTTCAGTGAAAAAGGTGGCTTGACTTTACAGTGTTGTCCCATTAAACACTGAATACTAAACATTCATCTGTTACATGTTTACAAGGATGTGATTTATTAAAAAAGCCCAAGAAGGCAATAAAAAATATCTTGATCCCTCCAGGATTGTTGGTGACCAACTCAGCAGGAAAATAGGCACTGAGAGGTGTGAATGATAAATTTCCTCTAAGTACTGACCGTTTTTTACAGAAAGAGGACAAGCAAAATAGGTATTTTCTACTGCTCTTTCCCAATAATGGTGCTCTATTCACAGCCAATGAAAACTCTTAACCCTCTCTTCTGAGCAAAGTCATATTACAGATGTAAGCACAGTGTCTCAGCAGCAGGGAACTGTCAACTGCCCTATAGCAATGCCTAACAATTCTAGATGGAATTATTTACTTACCACATTAAAGTTGCTATTAGAAGGCCAACGCCCACACAGTCTATAAACACAACCCAAAGAAGCAGCTTTATCATTTGAAAAAATCCCAGGTCCAGCACAAATCCAAATCCTATAGTGGAAACTAGGGGTAGGTGGGAAAAGAGAGAGAAGGGGGAAAAAGAGATTAATCCTTCGTAGCTGGAAAAATGCTGCATCACCAAACAATGCCAATCCTTCAAACTTTGACATTCCAGGGGATAACTTTTTGGAGGTGGTCTCCTGAAATCTCAACATTTTTCCCTTTATTCCTCCTCACCCCTAAGCTCTTCTATAAGGCAGCCCCTTTTTCTATTCAAGTGCTGCATACGTAACCAGTTATGTAGAACGTGGTTGATTTAGATTCAGTGTGTGGCGCCACTGAACTAATCTCACATTTTTAAACAATCTTTTTATGAAGACGCTACCTTGTTAAGCAGAAGTGCAGAGTAAGAGCAACAAACAGTACTGAAGACACACTGCTTTCAGTTACAACAAAACCATGACAGTGCAGTTTTCTGGCTCTGAAGGCTCACATGTCCTTCAGATTGGCATTCAGATTTCCAGTCCATTTTAGTTCAATGAAAACACAGTACAGTAAACCCTCGATTTTGCGGACTTTGGATTTAACGGACAAAATTTCCGGTCTGTATGTCATATGTGAAAATTAACACCCTGTTAATTTTAAAATGCTTTTAACCAAGATTTGCTTATAATTAAATTAACAGGTTATTTTTTGTTATTAATTCACTGTTACAGTAGATTCCCGATTATCCGGGCGCGGGTTAACCGGGATGTCTAAACGGGTCGGTAGGGGAAGCTCCAAAGCGGTGGCGGCCTCAGCCTTAGCCTGCCGCTGCTTTGGGGCTTCTCCCACTGGCCCCTTACGTGCTGGGGTCTCAGCCTGCTTCCAGCCTGGGTGTAGGAAACCCAGGCTGGCAATGGGCTGAGACCCTGGCTGGCAGGAGCCTGGGGGGAAGTCCCAAAGCGGCGGCAGGCTGAGTGCTCAGCCCGCCGCCTCTTTGGGCTCTCTCCCCAGGCTCCTGCCACCTGCCCCCGTCAGCTCCCGCTGCCAGCCTGGGTGTAGGGAAACCAGGCTGGCAGCGGGAGCTGAGACCCCTGCTGGCAGGAGCCTGGGGGGAAAACCCCAAAGTGGCGGCATGCTGAGCACTCAGCTGGCTGCCGCTTTAGAGTTTCCCCGCAGGCTCCTGCCAGCCGGGGTCTCAGCTCCCGCTGCCAGCCTGAGCTTCCTACACCCAGGCTAGCAGGGGAGCTGACTGGGGCAGGTGGTGGGACCACCACCATCCCCCCCACCCCCAGGGCGGCTGGCGAACCTTCCCCCCCCTTCCCCCCCCCAGTAGACGCATGATTATCCGGGATTTTATTAACCAGGATTAAGGTTTTCCCGATCATCCTGGATAATAGAGAGTCTACTGTATAGAAAACTTTTCATACATACTTAATTTTAATTACACAAATGTGTCTACATAAGTAAAAACAGGTAAACCAACTAATTTGTCAATTTTTTAACATACGCATTCGGAAAACCTACTTTATTATATAACTGACTTTCGGCTTTAATGGACACCCCCCTCGCCCGAATTAGTCCGTTATATCGAGGTTTTACTGTACACAAAGACACATTGTTTGTTCCTTTGGCAGCTTCAGGAAAACATCCATGAAACACAAATGGATCTAGGAAATATTTCCCATCCAACCGCAAGAACATTAGAATTTCAGAAGTGACTGCAGGTACTGTGCCATGTCAAAAATGGACTGGATATAGTGTTTTCACTGTTGCCTTTAAAAAGAAAATCTGAACTGAAGCTTCCATGCAAAAGATTTTCTTCTGATTAGTGATGGCCAAAGTCCACAGTGTCTCGCTGTGGCTTTGGTTACTGTATTTGTTTTATCAAAGCACCTGGGGGTCCTAGTTATGGACCATGACCCCACTGTGTTAGGTACTGTACAAAAAGGGAGTCTCTGGCGCTCCTCCCAAGAGAGTGGGTCAGAATGAGAGAAAACATGAAGGTGCTGTTTGAAAATTTAACGATGGAATAGTGGGCAATGGAGGCTGGCGTCGCAGGAAAGAAAGTGAGCATCCACAGGCTGATACCGAATGAGAGATGATAGGTAAGATTGGGGGCTGACCACGAAGGGCCTTGAAAGTGAACTCAAGTAGCTTGTGTTTGATGTGATAGTGAAGAGGCAGCCAATGGAGGGATTCAAAGAGAGGGGTAATGTGGTCAAAGCGCAAGCTAGGAAAATGATCTTTGCAAAAACATTGTGAATGGATAGGAGTGTGGCAAGACTGCATTTGTTAAGGCCAGATAGAAGGATGTTACAGTAATTGAAACATGAGATGATACCTCTGACAAGAGTTTTAGCTGTATGGATGGACAAGAAAGGCCTATCCTTTGATACATCCTGGATGTAATCACCTACCGAGATGTCGGAGTCAAGATGATGTCTGGGTTACGGGTTTGTCCACAGAGATCAAGAAAGGGGGGTAGCAGGAAGGTAGGGGGAGGGGAGATTTGCAGAAGAGGAGCTCAGTTTTAGCCATGCTTAGCTTGAGCTGGCAGCTAGACATCCATGAGGGATGTTAGAGAGACAGTACAAGATTTTAGTTTGGACAGAAAAATAGATCTGTGATTCATCAGTGTATTTGTGTTTGTAGATAATATGACCCAGAGATAAGTTATAGAGCAGGCGTAGGCAACCTTTCAGAAGTGGTGTGCCGAGTTTTCATTTATTCGGTCAAATTTAAGGCTTCACTTGCCAGTTCGGAAGGGGCGGGACTTCAGGGAGAAGGGAAGGGGCTCAGCCTGCCCCTGCTTTGAGGTTTCAGCCACAGGCTTCTGCCAGATGTGGTCTCAGACTGCTGCCAGCCTGGCTGAAGGAAACCCGGGTTAGCAACGGGCACTGAGTGGGGCAGGCGAGGACCTCGGCTGGCAAGGGGCAAGCAGGGGTGGGCTGAGCGCTTAGCCTGCCGCCGCTCTGTGGTTTCCCTACACCCAGCCTAGCAGTGGGTGCTGAGTGGGGCAGGTGGCGGGACCCCAGCTGGCAGGAGCCAATGGGGGAAAACCCCATAGCGGCAGCGGGGTAAGCGCTCAGCCCACTGCTGCTCTGGGGTTTCCCCTCCAGGCTCTTGCCAGCCACAGTCTCAGCCCGCTGTCAGTCTGGGTTCCCTACACCCAGGCTAGCAGCAGGAGCTGAGCGGGGCAGACAATGGGACCCTACCCTGGCTGGCAAGGGGCCAGCAGGGGAAACTCCAAAGTGGTTGCCGACCCGTTGTAGAGGGAGATGAGAAGGGGAGCAAGGATAGAGCCTTGTGTAAAAGGTACTTTGCCTGTAATGGGTTCAACATTAGGGACTGTATTTTTGTTCTGTGTTTGCACAGTGACTAGCACAATGGTCCTAGTCTACAATTTGGGTAGTTGTGGGATATGGTAATACGCATAACAATAATACATTCCGTTTTCTAATCACCTATTTTTCACCAGTTTTTTTAAAAAAAACAATAGTCATTCATTCTTCTGGTTGTCTTTGGTATGACACAATTATTGAAACCCCACACAGTTTGAAACACAGGATAGAGACAAGACTTGATTGCAATAAACAAAGACTCTGTAGAGGATTCTATATACAGCTAGAACCTGCGGTTTACCCTGGTTCTCTAATTTCTAACTGGTTACTGTAACCCTTTAGTCTGATTAAGGGCCTCAAAAACCCAGGGTGCTGAAACCCCCCCTGTGAAAGTACATTCCTGCAACTTGATTGAAAAGAGAAAGATCTTACCTATCTTAGGTACTTATATGGCCACCATCACTGTAGTATCTACACTCTTTTTAATGTGTTTATCCTCACAACACCCATGTAAGGTTGAGAACTACTATTTACACCATTTTATAGCTGAGGAAGTGAGGCATAGCGAGACTAAGTGATTTGGCCACTTGCCCAAAGGTACACAAAGTCTGTGGCGGAGTAGGACTTGAACCCAGACCTCCCTAATCTTAGGCTAATGCCCAATTCTTCCTCTTTCCCATCTCATTTTTGCTATTCATGGAAAGAGACACTCACCACACAGCCAAATGCTCAGCAATACCAAGAAAGCAGGGTCATCTCTTGCCCACTGGTCCTTTGTTTGTTTCCGGTAATGAAAGTTCCTATAAACTCTCTGTGGTGAAGTGAACAGGTAGAGCATTTGCCAAACAGCAAACTCAAAGTCCATCTGCCGGAAGTGAAGGAGCCTCCTCAGGTATTTGTAGCGTTTTGCACCTGCTGTATGTCTCGCTGCATCCCTGGAGTTTAACGCGCCATTGCCCTGGTTTGGGGAACTAACTGAAGTGGTCGGCAACATTTTTCTGAAGGAAAAATATTAAAGTTAAAACTAATTTATTTTACATAATCTTAGAAATGAGAGCCAGATGTAAAATTAGAAGTGTTTTAAATTATGTAGTGTTAATTATGGCATTTAGCTATAAATCTGATTTGCAAGGGTAATCAGGCAATAGCTTAGCTAAATACTACCACTTGTGCCAGCAAGACTGTACGTGCAAAACTGTAAGCTAGAGTGAGCCCCTTTCAAAATTTGGCCGTGTATGTTAATTGATTCATCTTTCAGCTGCCTAAAAACAATGTATTGAAATAGCATAGTTTAGAAATCTGTGCACCAGGATCGGTGCCAATAATACATAAATTAAAATTCCAATCTGCTACTAACTCACTGTGTGGCCTTTGACAAATTATGTTACCTCTCTGTCCCTCCCCTGTCCATGTATAACACAAATTCTTATCTGCCTACTGCACGGGGTGCTGTGACAATCTTTGTAAAATGCTCTGGAAACAAAGCACTCTTTGAGCACTAAGTATAAATGTACAGTTTTACAATTGTCCTTGAATGTTTTTGCTATTAAATACGTTATATTTTACACTGCATTATATTTTAATTATTTCAGCTTAAAATTCCGTGTGCCCCACTCCTCAAAGAAACATGTAATTCTGGGTTGGAGGGAGACACCTCTGTTTGTTTGGGATTCAAAGCCATAAGCCTTCTCCCCACCTAAGCTCTTTCTTGCAACAAACAAAATGAAGACAAGATGATTGTCTCTCTCCTTATAAATTTCAGCCCAGTGGGTAGGGCACTTACCCAGGCTGTGGGAACCCTGGATTCAAACTTCCCCCTTTGCCTGAGGTGGGAAGAACGCAGGTCTCCCATGTCTCAGATGAGTACCCACTGATTATTGGGTATTCTGGGGTGGGTCTCACAATCTGTCCTGTTGAACCTGTTCTACTTTGTATTAATATATAGTCACTGCAACAAGGTCTTGAACTCGGGTCTCTGAATATCAGTCATAGTTTAAGGAAATCTAGTTCATCCTTCTGCATATCACAGACCACCACCATCACCCAGAACCCCACACTAAACTCAACAACCAAAATATTACTGCCCAAAGGAGACTAGACTATGATGTGTCACGGGCAGAGAATAGGAGGGACTAAGACTATATCTACACTAGCAATTTTGTCGGACGTGGGGTTGGGGAAAAAAACATCCCCAATACACACGAAACATTCACTGACAAAAGTGCCAATGTGAACAGCACTATGGCGGTGGGAGATGCACTCATTTTGACAGTTACCACCACTCATTGGGGTGGTTTAATTATGACAGGAGGAGAACTGTCTGCCACCAGCATAAAGTGGCTACAAAAGTAGTAGTACAGCTGTGCCACTGGAAGACTGGTAGTGTAGACACAGACTGAGGTTCACCAAGCCTGAGGTCCCTGCATGGGTGAGGAAGTGACTGAGATATATACCCAGATAATCCTAGCAAGTGACCCTGTCCCACACTCTCACACTATAGGGCAAGGACTCTGCCTGACCCCAAATACAGGGATAGTTTGAGATCCTGAGCATGAGAGAGAAAAATGCTCTGAACCTGCTCAAACACCGACTCAAACCATCTAATGTCCACAGTGCCCAGCCCTGATGCTTCAAAGGAAGGAGACCCAGCGAGTCCCGCCTTAAGGCTACGGAGTCGCTTCCAGGCCGAGCCTCTATAAGCGTCCGGCAAAGCTTCAGGAGCCCAGAGAGAGCCCATGACCCCCCCCCCCCCCCGGACAGCGAGGGTGAGAAATCGGGGGGGGGGGGGATAGGAGCCTAAATAAGAAAAAGATCCACAAATCTGGCCTGTCCCTATGAAGTCAGGACATCCGGTCCCCCTCCTCCCGGGGCCCCGCGGATCGGGCAGCTCCAGGTTCAAGTCCCTTCCCCACAGGAGGGCAGAGAACGCGGGTCTCCCCGCCCCACCCCCTGGGGGAGACACTGGGGTGGGGGCGGTGCCGCCCCCGGCTCCCGCCTCCCGGGCAACGACCCGGCCGGGCACGTGCCCACAGGCCCCGCGGGGACCCCAAGCCGCCCTGTGGCTCCCGCAGGGCGCAGACGGACGGGCCGCCCGGGGGCTGCGGGCGGAGGCGGGTCCCGCAGGAGCTGGGGGCGGAGCCAGGGGGGCCCGTGCCCCGGTGACTCCGGCGGGTGTCTCGAGCCCAGGCCAGCAGCTCCCGGCGGGGCGCAGGGGGGCGCCACGGGTTTGTGACGCAGCTCGCGCGCGCACGTTGCGCAGTTCTACGCGCCCGCGCGGCGGGAACGCCACCCGCAACTGCCCCGCTCACCTGCCGCTCCAGCCCCGCCCCTCCCAACCGCACACAGCGCGAGGGTCTCCCGGGGCGGCGCGCAACCCCCGCCAACTCCGGCTGTTTCCGGCAACGTAGCACGGCGCGCGCCCCCTGACCCGCCTCGTGACCCCCACGCCGCGGTGCATGCTGGGTAGAGTAGTTCCTGTCCCGGCGGGACCGTGCGGCAGCGGTGTCTGCGCGTGCGCCGCAGCTGGGTCAAAGGACAGCAAGATGGCGGCGTCCAGTGGTGCGGGAGGGGAGGCGGCGGTGGCGGCCGCGCTGCAGTAGAGAGAAGTCCAGACGCTGTGTGCGGGGAGCGCTGCCGCGATGCCCAAATACTACGAGGAGAAGGAGGAGGACGGCCGGGCCTGTGCGGGGGTGCGGGAGGACCTGAAGGAGTGTCTGCTCGAGACCGCCTGCGTCATACAGGTACGGGGGGGAGGGGTCTGATGAGAGACCCCCCCCCCCCCGCGTCATAGAGTCAATCTGGGGCGGGCCCTTCACCGTCACTCCGGGGACGGCCTCGCCCGGGACGCTCGTGCCCGGTCCCGCCGCAAGGCGGTTGGGTCCTCGCGGCTGCACGAGCCTGGCCAAAAAAGAAGTGTCCGATTCTACCCGGGGAGGGTCATTGGCCGAGTTCACCCACCTGACCCGGTGAAGTGCCGGAGGGTGAAATGGCCGCGCGAGGGAAGGATTCAGAGGCGCAATCCCCGGGGTTTCCCTGGGTTCCTTTGGGCCGTTAACGGTTTTGGCTGTGTCCTCATCTGGAAAACGTGGGGACTGAGACAAGAGTATTGTTAGACTTCGTGTTAAGCGCTTCCAAAGTGAAAATCCTCTAGCGCGCTTGGTATGATTATTAGATCAATGAACTTTATTCTTTCTGGGGTAACGTATCATCTGTTTTATTGTGTCCTTGGTTGCCACCTCTTGTGACATGTCTTGCATGACAGAGGTAACAAGAAGTCCTGTGGCACCTTAAAGACTAACTAAAGCAGTGATGGCAAACCTTTTTGAGCCCAAGTGCCCAAACTGCAAACCAAAACGACTTGTTTTTTTCGAAGTGCCAACACTGCAATTAAACCTGAATAACGAGGTTTTAGTTTAGAAAAAACAATTCGTACAGTTTTTCAAACTAATTAACAGCTTTTTTTTTACCTAGCACCCCCCCCACCCCTTTTCCCAGAGCACTGCTTACTATAATTTTTTTAAATGAATATTGCATAGTGTAATGTAGCATGGGGAAGAGGGTTGGGGTGCAGGGGGGGCTCTGGATGGGACTGGGGATAAGGTGTTTGGGGTGTTGGCAGGACTCAGGGCTAGGGCAAAGGGTTGGCATGTGGGGGGAGGGCTCTGGCTGGGGCTGGAGATGAGGGGTTTGGGGCATAGGGCTTGGTAGAGGGTTGAAGTGTGGTTTGAGATGGGTGCAGGCAGGCTGCTCTGTCACTGTGGCCAGAGAGGATTCCCCCCATCCCTTTCCCTGCGGGGAGCAGGAGCAGCAAGCTTTGGGGCACGGCCCCCTCTTTCCTGCCCCCTCTCCAGCAGTACACTCACTCACCCCTATCAGTGGTAACACAAGAGGGCGGGCACTAGGACCCTGCGGAGGAGAGAAGGGAGGCTTCTGTCCCCCTCTGCTCCGCGGCCACGGAACGTTTAAGGGACAGCAAGGGGAGGCCGGGGGACCCTGGGGGGGGGGACTTGCGGGGGGTGGCCGGAGCCAGATTCTGGGGGGCTCTCTCCCCCCGCCTCCCTCTGCTGGCCAGCGCATGCATGCAGGCAGGGCCCCCCCAGCATGTGCCATGCGGCAGAGAGCTCTTCTGCCGCGGCCAGGGGCACAGCCCACCGTCCCGTCCCCCCTACTGTCTCTGCGGGGGTGGGGGGAAGTGAGCTTTCTGTCCCCCTGCGCCCCTCCACCCCGGCACTGGCTGCAAGCACTGTCCCCCTGCGCCCCTCCAAGCACTGTCTGCAAGCACTGTCCCCCTGCGCCCCTCCACCCCGGCACTGGCTGCAGAGAACTGTGGGAGATGTAGTCCGCGGGAGCCAACGCCGTGACTACAGTGTATGACTGTAGTCACGGCGTGCCCACAGAGACGGCTCGGCGTGCCGGCAGCGGCACACGTGCCACGCGTTCGCCATCACTGAACTAAAGTATTGAAGCATAAGCTTTCGTGGGCTAGTACCCACTTCCTGGGCTAATACCCAAGTGGGTATTAGCCCACGAAAGCTTATGCTTCAATACTTTAGTTAGTCTTTAAGGTGCCACAGGACTCTGTTACCTCTGCTATTCCAGACTAACACGGCTACCTCTCTGATTCTTGCATGACAGAACCACTCTCATATGATCTATTCTATACCATGTTCTGAGCTGTCATCAAGATTTGTGACTTCAGGGTTGTAATTTAAAGAGAATTTTAATGCTCATTTTGACTTCCAGGAGGTTTTGAAGTTGCTAATAAGAAGCAAACTTCAAAATATTTTATTAAAGCTAATGTTAAGAATGATAATATACACAAATTGAGAAGTAAGATATTGGACATCTGGAGTCAGGCTGGGGTGATGGGTGATTGCAAGTAACAGGTACAGGGTTTACGAGGTACATGCGTATCACATATCCAGCATAGGTCCAGATTGGGGTGTGGGAGTTTTTTAAAGCGTCCGTGTATGGGGTACACCACCTATGGGATGTAGCGAGAGTCCAAGTCAGTGGTGGTGTTGTAGGTAATAAGTACATGGGTGGGGTGCATCCCTCTGTTTGTCATGGAAGAGAGGGGGTGAGTTGTTTCCCTGATCTGTGGCCTGGGTTACTCGGCCTGGTACTTGGTCTCTTAGTCAAACCTACTGCCTAGTAAAACTAAACCTCAGCAGTACTGGAAATAACAAAAGGTCTCTTTATTTTGTTTAAATTGATTGTTAGTGTGTAAACTGTCAGTATCAAAGCTACAAACTCTAGTGAAGATTAAAGAAGAGAATTCATGGAAAATCAATGTCACTACAAGAATTAAAACTTCTTTAGATATTTCAGATCTTGTGATTATTTCCAGACAAAGTACCTCCAGAGTTAACGTTGCTTGAGTCCACATTGTAATCAGACAGCTGATTAAAAAATCAAGGAATTTGTCACTTCAGGCAATGTCACCAACATGAGATCACTATAACCTTTTCATAGAATCATAGAATATCAGGGTTGGAAGGGACTTCAGAAGGTCATCTAATCCAACCCCCTGCTCAAAGCAGGACTAAATCATCCCAGCCAGAGCTTTGTCAACCCTGACCTTAAAAACCTTGAAGGAAGGAGATTCTACCACCTCCCTAGGTAACATATTCCAGTGCTCCACCACCCTCTTCCTGGAAAAGTTTTTCCTAATATCCAACCTAAACCTTCCCCACTGCAACTTGAGACCATTTCTCCTTGTTTTGTCACCTTCTACCACTGAGAACAGTCTAGATCTATCCTCTTTGGAACCCCCATTCAGGTAGTTGAAAGCAGCTATCAAATCTCCCCTCAGTCTTCTCTTCGGTAGACTAAACAATCCCAGTTCTCTCAGCCTCTCCTCATAAGTCATGTGCTCCAGGCCCCTAATCATTTTTGTTGTCCTCTGCTCGACTCTTTCCAATTTTTCCACATCCTTCTTGTAGTGTGGGGCCCAAAACTGGACACAGTACTCCAGATGAGGCCTTACCAATGTTGAACAGAGGGAAACAATCACGTCCCTTCATCTCCTGGCAATGCCCCTATTTCTACTGCCTAAAATGCTGTTAGCCTTGGCAACAAGGGCACACTGTTGACTCATATCCAGCTTCTCATCCACTGTAACCCCTAGGTCCTTTTCTGCAGAGCTTTTGCCTAGCCATTCGGTCCCTCATCTGTAGCAGTGGATGGGATTCTTCCATCCTAAGTGCAGGACTCTGCACTTGTCCTTGTTGAACCTCATCAAATTTCCTGTGACCCAATCCTCTAATTTGTCTAGGTCCCTCTGTATCCTATCCCTATTCTCCAGTGTATCTACCACACCTCCCAGTTTAGTGTCATCTGTAGACTTGCTGAGGGTGCAGTCCACAACATCCTCCAGATAATTGATAAAGATATTGAATAAAACTGGCCCCAGGACCGACCCTTGGGACACTCCGCTTGATACTGGCTGCCAACTAGACATGGAGCCATTGATCACTACCGGTTGAGCCCGACGATCCAGCCAGCTTTCTATCCACCTTATGGTCCATTCATCCAGCCCATACTTCTTTAACTTGCTGGCAAGAATATTGTGGGAGACCATATCAAAAGCTTTGCTAAAGTCAGGGAATAGCACATCCACTGCTTTCCCCTCATCCACAGAGCCAGTTATCTCATCGTAGAAGGCAATTAGGTTAACCAGGCATGATTTGCCCTTGGTTAATTATCCCTTGAATAATAGGCTATGGAGGCTTTGTAAAAAATCCATGTACAAAGACTTGCACTGAATGAAACTGCGGGGGGGAGGCAGGGGAGAAGTGACCAGTTATGAAAGTTTAGAGTGGTGCAGTTTTAGGCCATGTTTTCCAGTTACATGGGATAAGTAACTTGAAATAACTATGTCCACTATCTAACATGAATTAGCAATAAACCTTTGTCCTGGTGAAGATACAGTTTCTGGGAAGGTTTATATGCAGCTACTGAAAATCTATAAACACCAGATGCCAATTTTTACCTGATTGTTTTCTATTTTAAAAAAGCAGTTTGTTCTACACCTGAGCTTTTGTTTTTTAACTGCCATCTTTCCATCTAAAATCCAAAGGAGAAATGAACTGTTAATGTTAGTAATACACACTCCGAACATGTGAATTGCATATGCCAAGTATGCAAAAGGATTCAACTGCTGTGATGGCGTTGATACTTCTTTATCAACTCTGGGGGATTAGCGTACAGCTATCATAACAAGAAAAGTGAGGGCTAGCATTGCCCAATGGAGGTTCTTGGGGTGGCTAACAGCCAGGAAGTGGCAGGAAGGTGATACCCAATTAAGCACTAGCAATTCTCTCTCTCACTGGAGGCAGGGGGATAACAGGGTAACTCACAGTCCCGGGCACCCCAAAACAGTGTCATGGTGGGTTAGTTTATAGAGTATAATCATGAGCTCAGAAAATGCGTGTTCATTGAGCAGTTCATACAGAACTTCAGGTGAAGTAGTGTGATTTTTTTTTTCTATAAAAAGTCAAATAGTTGTGTTAGAAATTCTTACCACAGCTCCCACCACAGGTGGCACCCTTGCTAGGCTACTTGAAGAGGCTACTTGAAGAGTGAAAAAAGCTTTTCATCCCCTGAAGGTGATTCCTTCAATTAGAGTTGAAGCACCTTAGCAGTATGTTGTAGGGACGTTTTCCCTGCTGCTGTCTCTTGTATATGTTGTGTAGGTAAGTAGAAAACTTCTGTCTCCAAGACTGTCTAGTTGACACCTTCAACCAGCGCAATTACCACTGTTTTGTGTTATTTTTCGGTCTTCTGGTGATGATAGCTTGCTGTTAGCATTATGTTAAGTTCAATTTAAATAAATTTAAAACCCCTCAAAAGATTTGTATACAGTTAGATTTTCTTCTGTTTTCTCAGGATAGTTTTGATTTACATCAAATTGATTAAAATCATGATTTAAATCCCTAGTCAGGAAGACTCTATTTAATCATGGATTTTTACATAAAAGTGCATTCTTGTTGGTTGTTATAACCTTAATACATATTCTTCACAATTCAGAGTTAGATGTAGGTTTCATTGTTAGAAGGTACACACTATACATTTTTAAGTGATTTATTTTGAAAACTTTTCAGATTAGTTTTACAGCTATATCAGAGAATAAATGATTGATTATTTCATTTACCAAACGTAATAGCAGATATTTATGAAATCATTGGGCGGTGAACTATCTCTAATTCAATAGGTTAATCATTAATATCTAGAGAATTTTTTTGCCATGCTGTATTAGAACATAACCAGACAGACGTTTAAATTGTTTTATTTAACAAAAATATTAGTATTCTGAATTTTTTTCTTCAACAGCAAATATAATATTTTAACAAAACAATCATGTTTTTTTAATTTAAACATTCATGTTTTTTAAAATCAGGTTTGTTTTTGTTAGCATTGTTTTTAACTAAAATAGTTAAATGAAATATTTAATTTTGGGTTTTTACAAAATCAACTGTCAGCCAAATCAACATGAGAAACTTAAAATATTGGCTTCTGCAGCTAACTCAGTTGTGTTCACCTTTATTTTCCTGTTTGTTCACAATCTGGAAAAGAAAAACAAGCTTTCCTGCTTTTTCTGGTTCCAAACAATTTCTCAATTTGGAATGAAGAAAAGGAAGAAAATATTCTTTCTACACCAGCAGAAGAAGCTACTGCTGTTAAAAGTGAGATTATCACTTCAACAGTCACCGAATCCAAGTGCTGAAGTGACTTCCACCAGTTCACTGGTGTGACTTTCTTTAAAACATCATCAACAAACATATATTTCTTTAATAGTTCACCCTTAGCTCTGAAGTTTATTATAGTTGGAATTATGGAGGGATGATTGCTGGATGTCCATGTCATAGCCAACTCCTCTTCTTCAGCAGTTAAGGCTTAATACTGATACCGAGTATTGAGAATATTGCAAGAAAATAAGCTGGAGATGGTGCTTGTCCCATTCATTTTTTTAATGCTTCTAATTTAACTCCGTCACTGCTTATTCTCTTTTAAGATCTGACTCAGTTCCTTGCAGATTTCAACAGCGTCAGCACTAAAACAGCTATTTACCTTCATTTCGATCAAGGCTACAAAAATAGACTTCAAGGTACTCAGCATATGCTCAATATTTCTCTTAAACTCAGTGTTGGGATCTTTGGCTGTGACAGTTTTGTTCACAAACTGTCATCAGATTACGCCAGTTCTTGATATAGTGCTCAAAACAGACAACTACTGAGTTCCATCACACGTCTTGTGGGAGTTAGCTTGGTTTCTCCCACTTTTGTCAGAGCAGGTACTGCATAGTAGTAGTTGCGGAAGAATTTTGCAATTTCAACAACATTAGCCTTTATTTCTTGAACACTGGAGTCTTTGGCTATGAGGTGCCTCAAATGAGCACCACAATCATATGTTATTAGCCTGAGACTCTCTTCACTCTCTCCTAAATTTCTTAACTTGGATACATTTGAAGCATTATCTGTGACCAAGTTGTGTATTAGACATTTGAATTTTTTGTCACAGTTTGTTATAGCTTTTACTACTACTAAGTACTCTGCTATGTGTGCATTTCTTGATGTGTCAGTTGTTTCTGTAAGGAACACATTCCCTTTTTCTGTTGTCACACAAGCACATACAAGATCATTGTGGACATTGCTCCACCCATCCAGGTTATCAATTTTACTCTCCAGACCTTTTGCACACTGCTCAGTTTCTTTTTCATACACTTTATCCAGCAGTCTGCCTGTGACATCTGCTCTGTTGGGTGGACTGTATCCTCGTCTTAATGACTGAACCCTGTTTATGAAGAGTGGGTTCTCAGTCGTACAGAAAAGAGAGTTTGTTGCATAAACAAACTGGGCAATTTTTTCATTAATTACCTCTTTTTGCAATCTGCTAGTTCTTATCACAATCTTATCTATGGTTGTTTCTGGACGATGGAAATTTTTTTTCTTTTTGCTACAGGTGATATACTGTGGGTATGTGACATACATGACGTGACTGAAACACTATCATTGCGGATAACTGTGAAACCTTGAAGGTGGATAGTCTTCAAAATCCTTGTTGAGGGTGGATTCTCTTAAACAAAATAAGTCAATGCAGTTATTTAATTATTATTGCCATACTGCCTTGCACTCATTGCATTCACTGCCACTCAGGACTACTTCAAATATGAAATTGTAAAAGGAAGATCTGCCTATTTCAGCTTACTTTTTATCACAAGTGAATCTAAAATAATAGTACAGTCAAGCCCCGCAATACTGCGCCCCACGATAACGCGAATCCACTTATAGCATGGAGCGCACGGGGCTCCCAACGGCGGCACCATTCAGCACTTTGACGTAGCGCAGCCCCGCCATACCGCGACCCCGCCTTTACCGTGGTCAATATTTTTGGACCCTGATCATCGTGGTATTGTGGGGTTCCACTGTACCGTTGAGTAACAACTATATATTTTTGCTCAAATATGAGAATTCAAGTACGGTCCAGGAGGAAGACAGGCAGCCCTGAACAAAGAAGTATGAAATTAAAAAGTTTACCAACCTGAAGATCCTGCATGTTCAGACCTGTTCCTTTCATCATAGTCAACACAGCTTCCTCCTGAGAAGGAACATTTCTCATGATGTTTCATTCGAGCAACCATGCCTTGCATTTCCTTGTTACACTGGTTGCATTTTGCAAACATGTCTGTCTTACCCACAAATAAAAGAACTTCATTAAAATACCTCCACACTGGGTCTCTTTTATAGCCTGCTACCATTATAGGTATTTCTTTCTAGTGAGAAAATGGTATGGTAGATCTCAAATCAGTGAAAGCTACACTCAGAAAGATCTCAAAACTTCTGGAATATGCTGCTCAAACAGTTTCACTTTTGTTTCTATTGCCTGTCCCTCCCCTCTCACATTTATCTTCAGACTTCTCCTTGTCCAGATCTATTCCGCCTCCCCAACAATCTTCTACCCATTGAATTTTTTGAAACTTTTCACTTTTAGAGAGAGGCAAGGGATTGACTCTGTGTTCACAAATTTGCAGAGGGACAATACGGTTGAACTCTGTTATTTCTCATTTCTTTCTATATATTTATTTTTTTTTAAACTATTTTTGCTGTTAACAAGCATGTTATCTCTGGAGACAAATCCACAGTTTGAGAACTTCAAAACTAAGCATCTCTGATGGTATCTGCTAGACCAGGGGTCTCAAACATGCGGCCCGGGGGCCACATGCGGCCCGCAAAGCCCTTCCCTGCGGCCCGCCAAGCTTCCTGGCGCCCTCCCCTCCCCCCTGGTCCCCCCATAGCAGTTTGCAGGACGGAGGGGCCAGAAGTGGAGGCTTCTCTGCTGCCTGGCTGGGCCGCGCGTGTTTCTAGCTCTGGACTTCCTATATTGCTCTTGCTTTGTTTGCCAAACAGCTGTTGGTGGTGCCTAGTGCTTTCCAGGAGGGAATGGGGAGCTGCGTGCTCAGAGGAGGAGGTGGGGCAGGGGTGGGACCTCTTGGAAGGGGTGGAGTGGGGGCGGAGCCGGGGCAGTGAGGGCAGGGTGTGTGTCAGTGGTGCGGCCCTTGGGCTAGTGCACTAGTCCTCATGGAAGGGGTGGAGTGGGGGCAGAGCCGGGGCAGCGAGGGCAGGGTGTGTCAGTGGTGCGGCCCTCGGGCCAGTGCACTAGTCCTCATGCGGCCCTCATGGTCATTTGAGTTTGAGACCCCTGTGCTAGACTGAGCACTGAGTCCCATTGGGAAGATAGAAATATTAACCTAAATAATCGGTACCGAAGCCTCTGGACCCCCATAAAATTTGGGTCCATAATTCATGAATTATTGGAACTCCTTTATAAAACTTTACTTAAACGTTACCTGAATATATTGTCTCATACTATAGAATTAGAATTTATAATCCCTATTTCATGATACATTATAGCTCAAAGCTATCTCATCTTAATTCATACTATCTTTAGATAGGTGTTTTCCTCAAAAAGCATTTTATCAAAAAATCGATTTAATATTAAAAAAAAATCTGATTTTTTTTTTTAATATATCACTGATTTTTATCCATCCTGGTCTCCATTTTACTGATACAAGCACATGTCTTGGGAGTGTGGGGAGGAAGGGAAGAATTCTTATCTGGCCTTTCAGACTTCTCAAGTCCACTTATCTGGAACTTACCACCGCAAAGAACACAAGTTAAAGGACCTTGCACAGAGTTTCAACAGTGTGCACAGGACTTTTTAGAGGTGCCTTGTCTGTAGTGTCGTTTCCACTGAAGAAGTACACTGGATTCTTATGCTGTTGTGTTTCATGTGACAGGAAGGAAAAAGCCCCAAACAATGCTTGAAGGAAGGACACTGCAGAAGTTTGCAGGTTTCGTTTTTTGAATGCAAAAGGTCAATGGTAAGTGATTGGTTTGATTGTTTTTTAGTCTTTGTTGCCAGTGGGTTTTTTTTCCCTTAAAGATTCTGATGAGGAAGAAGACACTATTGAAATTAATGAAATTGAGATCACTAAGTAGAATAACTCCTTACTTGTTATAATTGTAATTGGTCCTTAATAAATGTTAGCTCTTGTGAACATTAGTATAGCTAGCACATCTTTCGTACTCAAGCGAAACAAGGAATTAGGTTGTGGGTATAATCCAACAAGATATTCGTATTTAAATTGGAGAAGGATCAGTGTGTGACATCTACAATAAAAATAGAAAATGAGTCACAAAATTGGGGTTATTGTAAAAAGGAAAGATCAATAGGTAAAATAGCTTTTTAATATTTAAGAATGATAATTAGAAATACCGTAATCTTATCTTTTTGAGATCATTGGAAGAAAGAGAAATGGGGGGCATTAATTTAAGTTTAAAGGACACTCATTGAAAGATCATTTTACTGTGGTAATGGACATCTGCTTTCCACTTGAAGTTTCAGTGTAATGTACTTAGGTAATAATTGGATGACTGTTAATTTATGGAGATGTAAGTCAGTTTTAAGATTGAGTGACAAACACCCCTTTTGAGAGTGAGTCCTCAAGTACCACAGAGAGAGGCCTATTATAAGTACCTACATAGAAAAGAAGTTTCACCAGCCTGGCTATGGGTTTCTTGTATCGCAATGTTGACTTATGCTGCCATAAAGTTTTTTTTAAAAAATAGGGTAGAGGCAGCAAAGCTGATATCAAACCGTTCTACACATGATGGGCGCACAGCCTGCTTTTGGTCTTACCAAACGTGTTCCTTTGCTCTATAATGAATAAACCCTGGTAGAACATTGTAAGAGTCTGTTACCGCAGCCCTGTGCTCTCGAGTACAAAAACTGGGACTCTTTACTAGCCAAACCACTCAACCAAGCTGTTTTCCAGCCAAATTAAGTCCTACACCCCTAGACTTCCCCCCTTTTTACCAGTGGGGTTCTGGGGGTTCCACGGCTGCCACCATCCGGGTGTACTTCCAATACCTTGGAGGGGCCCCCGGACTTCCCCTTTACCCTAACTTTGTCCCCCTCCCTGGGAGCCAAAGTCAGACACCTGAAGGCTGCTTCCCCTAACCCTGAGAGCCAGACATCTGGGGCTATTTTCCTCCTCTCCCCCCCCCCTCTTCCCATTGAAGAGACAGGCACCGTTCCTCAGCTGATAACCTGAGCTGATCTGTTTACCTACTCCCTTCCCTTCTCCCTTCCCAAACTGGAAGCAGAGAAAACCTTAAGGGAAGTAAACAAACACATTTTATAACTAACAAGATTTAATAAAGAAAAAGGTTAAAACAGAGATACAGTACACTTCACAATCTGGGATTTCCTAACTCCCTTCTGAAAAGGAGAGAAACACCCCAAAAAGGCACAGGCTTAATATATCAAAGATCACTTACATTAGCTAAATAGAAATATAAGCAGGAAACGCTGAGTCATCTCCACAGCTAGAGATGCTCAGGAACTCTGGCCCCTGCCGCATGGCTAGCCAAAACAAAACTGAACTAAACCCCTCCCTTCCTCATGGTCTTGAGGCTCTGACGACACTTTGTCTCAGATAACATAGCCCCACCCAGGCAAGGCACACTCCACACTTACGACAAACAGATTAAGGAGGGATGCAGAAGTAGAGCATACCTAAGATCTTTCATTCCACTCTGCTGCTGTAGCCTTACAGCCTTTGGCCCCTCTCCACTGGAAACTGTCGTAATTCAGCTAGAGAGGAAAATGAAATTAAGATAGAAATATGCTAGAAAAATGTCTTCAAACATATTATTTACTCCCCAGCATGTCTACAACAATCCTGTAACAATTTTCAAATATTTCTCATAATAGTTCAGTATGTAACAAGGGCAGACCAAAAAGATTAGGTAGGTGGTTCTCAAACTTAGATTGCGCCCCTCTTTTTTGTGTCTAGTAATTTATGCCTCCCCGCCTACCACACAAGTACATACACAGATTAGAAAAAAATCAACATGTACCTCTCAGTAAATATGAAAAAGAGTAAGGCATTGATTCAAACAGCGCCAATGATCCATTGTGATAGTAAAAGCAAACCTGCGATTGTGGCAAATGCTTACAATTAAATGCGCACATCGCATTATAGCGAACTGATTAATGTACAGATGGTAACAGCTATGTATAATGCTATGCAAGTTTAACAGAAATCTGTCAAAAAGCACAGCGCCACCTGAGGATCTGATATGTCTGGAGGAATCAGCTTTGCTAGTTGTTCATTTCTGTGGTAAAATGTACACAGTCAGGTTTTGTGTTGGTTCCCCTCCCCCCTCCCAAGTATCGTATGCCCCCAGAATCCTTTCCCCGCCTACTCTCTGGGGCCCTCATACCCCTGTTTGAGAAACTCTCAATTAGATTACTTAGTCTAGAAAGGAAAAGAGTGAGAGATGATGATTATATTTAAATAGGAATGTAATGGAAAAGGCTGTTCGTGTAGTTCTGCTTAACCTGTCCTGTAATATAAGAAAAAAAGATGTATTTGTTGACCAATTAAAAGGCAACAAACTTAAAATGGAATTTAAAAGGTTTTGTATTCTGGAATTTTACTATCTCAGGGTACGAGTGAGGCAAATAATTTAGTACATTTTAAAAAGGATTTGGCACTGCATGCGAACACATACTTTTAACATTTACACTAGATTAAAATAATTAGGGTTTTCAGTTGTCATACTTAAGGACATAAAATGATCAGCAGCTGGGTAAAGAATAAAGTATATTTTTGTGCTAGAAATAAGATACACAAATGGGCAGGGACTGTACATGTTCCTCTTCCATGGTATGATGAGTAGTGTAATACGGTCAACCTTATGTTTACCTAGCTTTTTTCTTGTGCTATAGCAGTGAATTCTAGTTAATGATTATGCACAATAGTAATTTGTTCCTCAAATTTAAGTGTGTAGAACATAGTAGCTGAATTTATTGTTGGATTCAAGAATACTCAGTCAACTTGCAACCTTGAAGACAGAAAACTTTTAAGCTCAGAGGAACAATGCCAGGTCAAAATAATGTAGCCCTTCTTGCTGCCATATCTCTCTGCAGTACTAAAAATGATCTGCAGTACACCAGCTATCTGCTCTCAGCTTTAGGAAATGCTGGTGTACAGTAAATCTTTAGGCTTTTCCCTCCAATTATATATCCATGTATTATTTCCTGTAGACATTAGCTTGGATTTTTCCTAAATTGAATCTCATTTTGGTTTTTTACCCATATTTATAGACTCTGTAGGTTCCTTTTTATATTATCCCGGCCTCACTGGTGTTTGCAACATCTTCCGTTTTAACTTAATCTGAATTTGCTGTTTACCATATTCTCCAGATCATGAATGGTGATCAGTAAGATTGGACTAATGAGTATTCTCTACAGTACCCCACTTACGGACCTTCCTCACACTCCCGACTATCGTACCTTATACTATTATTCTGTTCAGCAAATCTGAAGTCTACATGATAGTGCTAATCAGTCACCTAGAATTAAGATTTCTGAAGACCGTGCAACCTGTACTGTCACACCAGTCTTGTCTTTTTATGGAGAAACCATTTATTCTCTTCAGTGACTTTTTCTTTACTGTATCCTTGTTTGTAAAGTGTCAGAAATAGAATCACAGGTGCTTCAAAGCAGTTCTAAATATAGTATTTTACATTTTGCAATATGTTTACTTAATTGTTCTTCAATCTTTAGTTGGATGCCAGAGCAAGATTCAGAGGAAGGAAAGGATACTAAAGACTTTGTGAAGAGAGCCAAGCATGGGGAATTGTGGGTATATCAGTGCTTTAAGCAAAATACAAAGACTAAAATAAGAAGAGTACATCGGCTACATCCTCCCAGTCATGAAGTATTCTCATGGAAAATACCTGCTTTCAAGAACTCTGATAGATTGAGGCTGACATACACCTAAAATACTAAGAAGAAAACCAACATTAGGCTGGCAGTTTGGAGTGATATGAAATGTCCTAATGCATTTTAAATAAACTACGCAAAATCCAAAAGAAGTTGTAGCAATCTTTAAGTGAGTCAATTTGTTTTGAAATTGAGATTCCCTTTCAGTTTTTAGGTTTGTAGTTTTATTTATCTAAAATCATAAAACATTGTCAGAATGAAATATGAAAAGATTGAAATTGGTAGGCCGCTTGAGTAATGTTCTGCAGTACTATTCAGGGAACCTAAGATAGGTCTCTTGTTTCCCAGGTTGGGAGGGCTGACATACACTGAAATGTACAGGTTAGCTTTTGGGGAAGAGAGTGGCTTACATTGCTTAGTAGTGAGTTGTTCTAGTTAATTAGAGTGAAGTTGGTACCTGACCAGTCCCCAAGAACTGTGACAACATCTCTTCATCCCTCCACAAAATTACCTTTTTAATATGATGGTTGATGTAAATTCATTCATATATTGTAGCCTTTCACTACTAAAGAGCCAAATTAAAGTTGGGGTTACAATTAAAAGTTAAAATATGTCTATCTGAAAGTGAGTTGCATATGAGGAGTAAGAATAATTAAATGTCATGTTTTTCACCCAGACATGCAGCTGAAGAGATCAGTGGTCATTTTTATCATAGTGTGCTGACAACAGGCTCTAGATTCCTTTGAGGTTCTGCTAGACTTCCCCCTTACTACCCAAACAAGTATACTTTACACACCTGACTACAATTCAAAATCAATTTGTTTTCTTAACTTTGTATTAAAGATTGTGGTACATAATTAATGTTTATAATTTTTTTCTTATTCCTGCATTCTTATTCCTTTCTGTACTGTAAAGTGTATAATTTTCAGATAGTCATTCACACTCATTTAAATTATGACTGGTTTTCTATGGTAAACTTGTTTTAAACTCTTAGCATTTCCACGTGTTCCTTTTGTACTGCTTAATTCACAAGTTTGTATAATTGCATAAGTCATAATGTAGTTCAACTGGAAGACCAAACTATAAATGGGGAAAAAGGACAAATGGTTTGTTTTTTGTTTGTGTTTTTTATATCAAGGATGTCTCCTCCCAGTGCCAGATCTGTCTGTAACATGTAAGTATTGGAAAGTGTTCTTTATGATATATGCTGCCTAGAGGTAAGCATTTCACAGGTCCAAAAATAATTGGTCAGTTAACTTGTCATATATTTTAGAGCACTAATTTATTAGAATGGGAACAACCGTAACAAAAGAGAGGAAGACTTTGCTTCTAATAGGCTTAGCTCAGATACTTACTCCTCATTTTTTAAAAAAATACTTAACTGAGTTATTTCATCTTAGAACAATGCAAAACACAATGAAACCAAGTTCTAAAAAATGAAAGAATGACACCACAATGCAATAAAAAAACCTACATCACAGGGTTCTTGCTGGAACATGTGACAGTATAGTAACTCCTCACTTAAAGTTGTCCTGGTTAACTTTGTTTCGTTGTTACGTTGCTGTTCTACTAGAGAGCATACTCATTTAAAGTTGTTCGCTTATAACATTGTTTGGCCACCGGCTGCTAGTACAGTACTTTGTCCACTACTTGCAGGATTCTCTGGAAGAGCAGCCCCTCGGAGCTAGCAGGTGAGGGTTTGGAACCAGGGTGGGCTGGCAGCCTCCCTTTCAGCTCCCCTCCACTAGCACCCAGCACCTCCCATCTGACAGTGTGCCCTTCGGGTCAGTGCCTCCTCCCTCCCACCAGCAGCAATCAGCTGTATTCAGGAGGCTCTAGAGGGGAGGAACAAGGATGCGGTGTGCAGCTTTCCCCCTCCCTCCCCACATCTCCCGCCCACAGCAATTGGCTGTTTCTCAGCATTCAGGAGGGTGGGGAGGAGTGAGGACATGGTGGTGTTGGGAGGAGGGGGTTGAGCAGGGGCGGGAAGAGGCGAGGTGGGGCCTTAGGTGAAGGGATGGAGTGGGGGTAGAGCTGGGGGTTGAGCACTCTCTGACACTTTAGAAAGAACTGCAAGAGGAGCAGTGGGACAATCCACCTTCTTTCACCCTCTGACTCCACTACCTCAACCAAGCTTCACAATCATCATTGCTGAGTAGAGTATTAAATTGTTTAAAACTTATACTTGTATTACATTGTTTTTAAACTTATACTGTATACGTATATAATGTCTTTTGTCTGCCAAAAAAAAAATAATCCCTGAAACCTAACCCCTCTCTTCACCTCTCCCTCCCCTGAAATTTACATTCATTCTTATGGGGAAATTGGATAACCTTAATATCATTTTGCTTAAAGTTGTATTTTTTCAAGAACATAACTACAACATGGAGTTACTGTATTTTAATGTGATCAAATAATAGGTGACCAATTGGCTTTTTTTTTTTTACTAGTTTATCAAGCCTAATATTGCCACTCAGTTTTCTTATAACTATTCATGGATTTCCTTTACTTCCATTCTTACTGTAATATGGCTCCAGGGGGACCAAATCAGGCAATTTGCCACTTTATATACGCTTTTATCTAAGCCATGGTCCATCTTGGTAACAAAACAAGATTTATACCAGTAGTTTAAGGCGCACACAAAACACTGTAACCAAAACTTAGGGTTACCTAAGCATTAATTTCTGAAAAAGGCTTTTTAATACTCAATACTTAACTCTGTATTTAATAAGAAAACTCTCCAACAGTTTCTCAGAGCTCTTTCAAGATTAACTTTTAAAACAAGCATAAAATCAGCTATAACATGCATTGGTGCTCTAACCCAGACATCTCTGCTTTGAATAGTTGAACCTTACAACCAGGGCACCTTTGTACCCAACATATATAGAGAGACATCATGGGGAAATATTGTGACAACTCTTCATATTCCTTTTATGGAAGATTTAGTGTTGCAGAGATCAGTTTTATCACATTTTGTCTTTCATTGAGTCACTCTGCATAAAGAAGAAACGTCTCTAAACACAAGATAAAACGAGTAAGGAGTCACATTAAATGTGAAAAGCACTAGCCCAAAAATTAGTTTGGTGTATGCAATATTCAGTTAAATTAGCTATACCCTTAGATAGTTATTTTCAGCTAACATTAAAGCAGTTTAAAGGTATCTGCTTTGAGGGAAATCTTTTTCTTTTAGAGCCCTTTAAAAGCCAAATAACCTCAAAAATGATAATTTAACTTAAAATGGGGGAAATCAAAATAAGTTTAGCCAACCTGATTAGTAAACTAGAACATAAGATATGTAAGTCAGGAAATGAGAGTAAGGATAAAGATAGCTAACCTAGCTTTTGTCTACCTTCTCTGGATAATTAATACATACACTGCTAACTGGAAGGACAGTCTCAAGAATGGCTGGATGTTTGTAATGTCTTTTTTTGTTTGTTTTGTATTTGAAGCGTTTGATAGTTTTTGAAATAGATAAAATTTGGTTGTTTTGTGCAAGAACTTTAAACAATTTTTCTTAAGGAGTTTTCCTCTATGTTTAGATATATAGTATGTGCTAATCTATCTTGTATTATTCCTGAGGGAATTCAGTGCCAAAAAAACAAATTAAAAATCCAGTGCACAATATTTAAAAAATGCAAATTTGTCCAGCATGACCGTGGGGAGTACATGGCACTGGCAGCATGGAGCTGGGAGATCAACCAGCAGCCCCGTCCCCAGGCTATGTACTCAGGGGTGAGGCTGCCCTGACACAGTGCAATGGTTGGGTCTGCTCCAGGAACACCACGGAGCACTGCCCCTCGGCACCAGGGGTGAGCAGGCAGGCTCCAAGTATGAAGGGGCTTCTTGTGGGAGAATCCAGATATGGGTCGAGAGGGTTCTGTATGGGGCAATCTGGGTGTGGGTGGTTCAGTGAGGGGTTCAGGTGCAGGAGGGATCTGGATTTACAGGGTGTCATTGTTGGGTTCTGCATGCAGGGGAAATGGGACTCTGCAGAGGGGTCCATGTGAATGTGGTTGGGGCTCGGTAGGAGGGTCTGTGTGCTGGGGAGTGGGTTTGGTGTAGGTCTGGGTGCAGGTGGGGTGAGGCTTGTCAGGGTTGGAGTTTGGGGAGGGGCTAAGCCGGAGCTGGTCTGGTTGTAGGAGTAAGAGTCCTAATGCAGGGGGTGAGATCTGGCAATGGGTCTGAGGGCAGAGTAGTCAGTGGAGGTGGTGTGGGGACGGGGTGGAGCTCCAGATGCAGAGGGATGGGGAAGGGCAGAGCCCAGTGGGTGGGTCTGGGTGTGAAGGCTAGGACTCAGCAGTGGGGTGTGGGTGCAGTAGGAGGGCTCCTGGTGCAGGGGGTGAGGCTTGGCAGGGAAGGAGGGGGGTGTTCAGTGCACACAGGAAGCAGTCAGAGGTGGTGTGATGCTCGGGGATTTCTCTGGGTGGTTCTGACCCAGCCCCAGCTGCTCCTGGCAGGGAAAAGGGAAGAGGAAGTCCCCAGCCACTGCATCCCCCCTGCCCCTTGTGATTTACTTCTCTGCCAGCTGCTCCAGGCACCCGAAACAATATGCTTGCACTGCTGGGGAGGGGGTACGTGACTGCACTTGCAGCTTCCCTTTGCTTCCCCATCACAAATTCATTTTTGTGTGGGGAGGCAAAGAAATCTGAAGGGGTTGTGAATTCTGTGTGCGCACCATTGTGCAGAATTCTCTGAGGAGTTGCATGCTATGTGTAGTGGGTTGGACCGCCTTTCTGGGAAGGGATGCCACCTGATGTGCTGGGGTTAAACTGAGCCTCTCCTGCTCAGTCAGCCCGGACGGACTCCCTCTTCCTGCTTTGTTGAATTAGGCTCTCTGGCTTCTTGCGGCACACACACACAAGTAGGGCCACACTCTGCTGCAGACACAGACTGAAGTCAGCTTTGTGCCCTATTCCCTTATTCTGCAGGAAAATCTTGGTGTGGAGGAGAAGATAAGTCAAAAATCTTAAAGTTAATCAAATCTTAGCTCTGGCAGGTAATGGGGTGGTGCAGGGCCGGTGACAGAAATTTTGGGGCCCCCTACTCTGAGCATTTGGGGGCCCCCTACTCTGAGCATTTGGGGGCCCCCTACTCTGAGCATTTGGGGGGCCCGCCCCGCCCCCCGCCAAGAGCTGGCCCGGCTCTTGATGCAGGTGGGCGGGGGAAGCGCTGCAGCCGGGGGTGCCTCGGGGCGGCTCCTGGGGCGCGGGACGAGCAGCCGGCTGAAGGGCTCGGGAGGCAGCCGGCCACGGCGCCGGACACAGCCGGGGAAAGAGCGGCCAGGGAGATGCGGTGCCCAGGGGGGACGACTACGGGTAGAGCTGTGTACCGGTCCCTGGACTTCAGGGGTGCCCCCTCAAGTCCGGGGCCCGGTACAGCTCTACCCGTTGTACCCCCCTGTCGCCGGCCCTGGGGTGGTGTACTGCATGACTTGCTGAGTCAAGGACACCCACATGAGTGCTGTACCACCATCTCGCTTAAAGGAGAGCAAGTGTTAGTCGGAATGCTTTAGTTTAGATGACTGCACCTAACTTGGGAGGCAGTCTGCAAGGCACTAGCTAAATCATTCAAACTTCTTTTAAGAACAACACCATAAACTTCACCGGGAAATCGTTTGACAGACAGTTCTGGCAGAACATGAGTAGGTAACTGTTATATTATTTTCAAATATATGGTGCACCCGAGGTTGACCAAACAGTTAAATTTTAATAATCAAATATTTGCAATTTGAGATTTCAGTGCTTCATAAGTACTGATTTGGTGCTTTGAGGTTAGGTTTGTTTTGTATCATAGGGGGTCTCATTTGTACTTTATTTAGGACAGGCCTACTTACTGTCATAGTTCTGGTTCCAGGCTCTGAAACTGTGTTAGACTTTCTAGGGCATTATAGAAACATTTATATAATATGTATTTTGAAATGACTCTGAATACGAATTTACTCAAGAGATCAGAATTGCTACAGGCTAATCTTGGGTAACAATGTTCTGTTTAACCTGTTTAAAAATATGCCTAATTACATAACTGCCCAGGAGATTTGAACCACTCTGCCGTGGCTGAGAGCTGTTCAAGTTTCTAGGTAAAACATTTTTAAATTTAACTCTCTATATTTTTTAATAAAATAGAAAATAACTATAGTATTTTAAATAACATTTCACATGTGATCAGCCCCATTACATATGATACATACTTTTATATTTTATTTAATTCATTAATTATTCCTATTGTCTCTCTTTTTTTTTTTAGACCTTTGTATAAATATTCGTTTTGTCTTTTTAATTTCTTGATCTTTGTTGTGTAAGTCCTGTGACTTATTTAAAGTTAGGGTGACCATATTTCCTGTGCTGAATGCAGGACACCTCTCTCGGGAGGGGGTTGGGGGGTTGACTGACTGACTGACCAACCCAATGCTCCCTGCCTGGCTCTCTGTCCTCCATGCCTGGCTGGGCCCCCAGGACTTGTATGCAAGGCCGGCTCCAGGCACCAGCCAAGGAAGCACTTGCTAAAGGGCAGCATTCCGGCTAATCTAGGCTGCCCCTCTTTTTTTTTTTCCTTGGGCAGCAAAAAAGGTAGAGCTGGCCCCGCTGACATGCCTCTTTTGGTAGTGGTACCTGGAGCAATGTCTTCTTGAGGCAACATGTGGAGGGCATGCAGAGTCACATGCCTCTCCTCCCCAGATATCTGCCAGGGTTCACACCAGAACCAGCGTTCACGCCAGCAGCAGCCTTTCGGCACTGTGCAGGAGGGAAGGGACGGGAGCTGTCTTTGCAGAGTTCATCTCTTCCCCCTCACCCTTGCTCCCTTGTGGCGCGAAGGAGCTTGTCCCTTCCTGCCTGCACAGTGTCAAAAGGCAGCTAACATCGCCAGCCTGCTACTGGCCACCAACATAACCCAGCTGTCTCCTGTCTTCCTGCTACTGTGCAGGCAGGAAGGGGTTAAGCCCTAAGGATGCATTGTGCACAAGGGCCCAGAGAACCTGACTGCAGGGGCTTCAGTGAACCCAACTAGAGAGAGAGCTCAGCAGGAAAGTGTGCCTAGGGGACGGAGCAGCCCCATGCTCCCTGGGGGCAGGGTCCAGAGTTCGGAAGGAGGCGGGTGAAAAGAGAACTACGCCACTGCCCAGGGGGCTTCTGTGGAGCCTGTTGGTTAGGGATAGGAACAGGCTGGAAATTGCTCTCCCCTGCCACTCCAGAGCTTAGCTGAGGGGAGGAGAGGCTGCCTCATGCCACCGCTGTGCGGGCCTTTGGTACATGTAGGTCTTGGCTCCTCCTGGCCAGCACCCCAGGCCGGAGAGTGTTGGGCTTTCCCAGGGTGCCGGCTCAGCCAGAGGCAGTGGGGGAAGGAAGGTGCCTGTTAGCTAGGCTGTTGGTGAGCTAAGTGCTCTGATCAGGGGCTGGTCCAGCACTGGGAGTTGGACGCACCCCGCCAGGGGGGATATGGAGCGGCAGCCTGACTGGAGGGTGAGGGAAAAGAGGCAAAGCAAGGAGAAGACCGCGAGAGGGGGAGAATGTAAAGGGCCAATGGATGGGCAGCACAGGTGACACGTAACCAGCTGCTGCCTGGTGCCTGCCCACACTCACCAGCCATCGCAGCGCACAGCCATTGCCAGCTGGAAATGGGACAGAGGGTAAGTCCCTGCTAGTTGAGAGCTGGCATGCAGCAGGAGCTGCACTGACAGACCAGCAGAGGGAGCAGCCTGGTCCTGCATGCTGCAGATTTGCCCCACCACCAGCCTTGCACACCCAACCCCATCGTTGGCTACTGGACCTCCCCTACTCACTGCTGGTGGACAGGCAACTGGCGAGCAGGGATCCAGCCAGCAGCAGGGACTTGCCAGTACTAATGTAAAAGTGTAAAAAGTTGGATAGGTCCTGTCAAGGCTGATTCCCCACTCTGGCACTTTGAGTGCAGAAGATGGGGGGCCTGTAAGGAGTCTAAAAATGAATATTGGCCACTCCAGGCTTGTATTAAACTCCCAAGGTAACAGCTTTTCTCTGATCTTGGATGGGTAGATACTGCCACCACCCAAGTGCAAAACCCCTTTGAGAACCCAGGAAGGCGCACTTGGGAATTCCCTCCCATGGGGTACCCTCAAGTCCTTTCACCCCACCCATTCCGGGGAAGAGCTGAGAAGAAAACAAAAGGAAATCAGATGTTGCCACCAGCTAATTAAACAACATGTGCACAAACCTCTTAGGACTATTAACTGAACCATGCAATGGGGCTGACAGTTGGAGCCAACTGCTGCCCAGGGCTGACTGCTGGAGCACCACCAATTCTCCTGATTCTCCAGTTTTTTTATTAGTGGCTCTGGCCCTGGTCCCAATTAGATAACATAAATGGGGGTCCACCTGCATAGGGCTTCTTGCAGGATTGGGGCTTGTTTTCTTTATTTTATAGTGACATTGGAGCTACATCTCATCTTAAATCGTAGTCTGTCTTGTTAAAAATGCATAACTTTAATAAAAATAATCAATAGTCAAAACGTCTCATTTTCCTACATGTGCTGTTAGTTTACCTTTGCACTTTAAATTGGACACGGGAAAGAAACTGGTCAGTTTTGTTTTCAGATGCTCACGGTTCCAAAACTGCAGAGAATATGTAAATCAAACCACAAATGGAAGAGGAAATCAGTAAGGTTATGTTTAATACAAAACTTAAATACCCGTGTCTTTTATTTTGCCCCTTTTAAAAGTAAATGTCACATCTGGATGTGTTGCCAACAGGTGTAATTTCATTGCAGGTTTTATGATATTTGATGTTTACTTAAAGTCCAGCTTCCTGGAGACTGAGGTGAGAACCCCTGTGTTAATACTATTTTTGTAAAGTAACTTTCTAGCCTTTATGGTTTCAAAGTAAAGCTTGAAGATGTCACTGAGTGCACCCCAAAGGCTCCAAAACCTGAACACAACTAAGCAAAACCTCGATTTATTTTTAAGACATTCACAAATTTCCAATTCATAGGGTGGGGACCAGACTGACTCAGTTCTGAAAGTTTGAGGTTGGCAGCAGTAGCAGTATTGTTCAGCCCGCCCACTTCTTGGGAAGCCAATATAGCAGTATTCTTCATAGGCTTGGATGGCCACAGCTGTGTGTGTGGTTGCTGCTAGCCTGAGCTCACTGAAGTGCCAGGGGCATGTTAGGTCAGGGAGCCGCCTTTTCCTCCCTTGCACAGCGTGGAGCACCCTACTGGCACTAGGTAACACAGTGCTGATTGCACTGGTAGTGCTCAGCTGCACATTTTGGCTTGCAGAAGGCAAGCAAGGCAGGCCCCCTCGTGTTAAAAGTGTGGTCCTATGCCCCTGCAGCAGGTGGAGACAGGAGCATAGGTGCAAAGGAACTAGGGGCGCGTACCCCCTCCCCCAGGCTTGAAGTGGTTTCCACCCTAGCCAGGGTTTACAGTTTGGTTCAGAATCAGAGAGGTAGCCGTGTTAGTCTGGAATAGCAGAGGTAACAGAGTCCTGTGGCACCTTAAAGACTAACTATAAAGTTTTGAAGCATAAGCTTTCGTGGGCTAATACCCACTTCGTTTGGTTCAGTGTCTCTCAGCGCCCCACTCTGCATAAGGAGGGGGCGCTGTGAAGTTATCATGCAAGGGGCAGAAAGAGGCCACAGTATCCCCGACCCTGCTTGAGGGGGAGGGGATTTACCGCCCCTTCTGGGAGCCCCCGGGGGCGGCGCTGCGGCAGAGGCGGCCCTGGCAGGAGCAGGCCTGTAGGGGGCCGAGGCGCTGCGGCGGGGGGCGGGGCCGGGCTGCTTGTGCCGTCACAACCGGGGAGCCGCGGAGGGTGTCTGCGCCTCGGGAGCCGCGGCTGCTGCGGCGTCGGGGCGCTGCTGCGAGCCATGTTGGGCGGGAGCGGCTGAGAGCCGGGCGGCGGAGGTGAGCGGGGGAGGAGGCGGCTCGTTTCCCGGGCGGATGCACGGAGAGGGAGAGGGAGAGGGAGAGGGAGAGGGAGAGGGGGAGGGGGAGGGGGGCGCTGCGGGGGGCTCACCAGCGGGCGGCAGCAGGACGGGGCGGCGGACGTCCCTGCTCCGGACCGCGCCCCGGGTGTGGGCAGGGGACGCTCGGCTCCCCCGGGCGCCTGGAGCTTCCCCTCGGGGGGCCGGGGGAAGCGCCGTGATGTCCGCAGCCCCGCGGGGGGGGGGGCTTTGGGGCCCGGGTCCCCGGGCTGCGGGGCGGTGTTGGTGCCGGTGCCCCAGTGACAGCCCCGGAGCCCGCCCCGCTGCGCTGCCCCGCGCCAGGGCGGGATGTGACAGCGGCTCGGCTCGTGCCGGGGCTCGGCGATTGGCTGGGGCAGAGCTCGAGCCGGGCATCAGGTTGCAGGGAGGGACCAGACCCGAGAGTCAAAGCAGATCCCCGGGGGGGCTGCGCGGCGGCGCCTCGGCTACCGGGCTAAGCCGCGGGCCGGGCGGGCAGATCCCCGGGATTCTGCTCCTTGTGAGCCTAGGAACCAGGGACGGGTCGGTCACGGGCTGGGCTGTATTTTCTGCCCAAATAAGGGGGGATGTTGAGTGTCCCTACTTAATCCCGCGGGTTAAAGTGTTCCTAGGCAGTGTCCATTTTGAACAGGCCTAGGATGCTGAATGTGCACTGAACACGCACTGTCAAGGGCTCTCCAATTTCAAAAATCATTTTCTTTCAACTTCCCACTTACTAGTCCAGCTCTCTGTAGGCCATATTGAATGTTTTCTATGTCAGCATCGTTTTGTTTTCTGTATTGTTAATCTTGGGAAGTGGGCTACTCGTATCACTTTAAAATAGCTGTGCCAAGTGTGAGGTGGTTCTGAGGGAAAAAACAGATGCATGTAAATATCTTGCAAACATGCAGAACTTCAGAATTTATTTTTGTAATTAATCTGTCCGCAATCTATTTGAATGTTTTCTGAGGTGACCGTTGCACTGTCATTTCTTCACATCCATGTTCCTGGGTATTTGATCACAGAACCTGTGTTTTGACATTAGCACAGACCCCTCGTTTATTATTTTTTGTGTAGTGCTGTTTGTGTACCTGATACTTTACAGAAATACTTGATGGCAAGGTGTGTGCACCTGATGAATTTACAGACTAAATTGTATGTCTAATTTAACAGAAGTACTGTGATCCTAACACTATAAGTGTTAATCTCAAAATGGTACATTGTGTTGCATTCGCCTTCTCCATCCTCTCCTGAGTTGGAAGCTCCACCTGGTGTTACTCAAGAGCTTGAGTGGGAGGCTCAATGCAACTCCCATCATTCAAGCTGAAAAAATTAGTTGGAGCAGGATTCTAAGATCTCATCTGCAAACCAATTGCTTGCTTGTATGTAGGATGCTATGAGGGCTTTTGTGATCTCTGCCTTTCCAGTGAAGTTATCATGCAAGGGGCAGAAAGAGGCCACAGTATCAGGACTGTAATCACATGGACATAGAAGGTGACAAGTAATGATAGGCCCAGGTGGGTGGAGTAGACAATGGAGAGGGAGTACAAAATTTGAGAGAGCATCCACTTTGAAAGTGTATTAAGCTAAAATGGAAAAAGGTATTCTTCTGGAATAGAAGTGTCCACACTGGGAGTTTATTCTGCAATAACCATTCTGGTCAATTTCCACATGCAGATAGGCATTAAAAGGAAGCAGATTGCTTTTTTGTTCTGTACATATATATCTTGGATTGTATTATCCATGTGTAAGACCAGAGTATATCAACAGCGGAGAGCTATCTGCTAAGAACAGCCATACTGGGTCAGACCAAGGGTCCATCTAGCCCAGTATCCTGTCTTCCAACAGTGGCCAATGCCAGATGCCCCAGAGGGAATGAACAGGACAGGTAATCATCAAGTGATCCATCCCGTTGGTCATTCCCAGCTTCTGGCAAACAGAGGCTAGGGACACCATCCCTGCCCATCCTGGCTAATAGGTCCACCAATGGCTATCTTCCATGAACTTACCTACTTCCTTTTTTATTTTGGTTTTCTCAACCAAAGGGAATGATACAAAGGTAGTTGTATGTGCATTTCATTCAAACTCTTAACTTAGTCGTATCAGTTGAGGTGAGTTTAAAAGTCCAGGTTGTCCTGGAAAAAACACACTCCATTCCCCCTGTGAAAAGAGTTTTATGCTTGTGTTTGTCTCAAAGCCTCCTGTTTTTAAAAGCTCACTGTTGAGCGCTTTTTCTGCTGAAGATTCAGTTCAACAGGTTGCTTGGCCTCTGGGAACTCCTAGGTGAATATAAGCCAATTATTTTCCTCCCAGTGTCTTGCTAAACTCAACACTAGTGTTAAGTGTTAGAGGGGAGCTGAGACTGGTGTGGAAATGCAATAGACCTTTACATGTGTATAAACTTCAATATTTTAAACTTTTAAACCTTAGCACTTTGTGTTGGCTAGTCCAAATTTAGATGTGGAGTTGGCTGCTGCTCCACTCCCAGCCAGTAATACCACGCTCAGTTAGTTTCTATTGTAGTTCTCTCTTTTCAGCTATCTGCACCTGTGCCATACATGTGTCCTAAAGATTGACACATGACAGCTTTACACTGGCGTGAATTTGTTTTTAATGATCAAATTTTAATGTAATTCCTAATGTGCATGATTACCTTTTGAGACTACCAAGGAGTCATTGGAGCTGTAGAAGGAAGATGACTGCCTGATTCTGAACTCTGTGACCAAGATCCCTACAAATGAGATGTTTACCAGCACCCAGACACCCAGCTGCCAATGGTCTCCAAACCCCAAATACATCTGTTTTAAGCTGTATAAAGCTTATACAGGGTAAACTCATAAATTGTCTTCCCTCTATAACACTGATATAGAGAGATACATAGCTGTTTGCCCCCCAATATTAATTATTCACTCTTATTAATAAGTAAAAGTATAAAAAGTAGGATTTAAGTGGTTCTAAGTAATAGACAGAACAAAGTAATTACCAAGCAAAATAAACAGAACACGCAATTCTAAGCGTAATACAGTAAGAAACTGAACAGAGGTGAACATCTCACCTTCTGAGATGTTCACATAAGCTTCCTTCACAAACTGTACTTCTTCCTAGTTTGGGCTTAATCCTTTTCAGACCAACATTGTAGTTATGGCCTGGATCCCGCAGTCACTCATACCCCCATAGTTACTGTCCTTTGTTCCAGTTTCTTTCAGGCATCTCTTTGGGGTGGAGATCAGTTGAAAATCAAATGGAGAGCTTCCAGGGCCTCTTATATTCTCTCTCTTGTGGGTGGAAACCCTTTTGTTCTTCTGTGCAAAATCAGAGTAACAAGATGGAGTTTGTAGCCACCTGTGCAAGTCACATGTCCATGAATGATGCAGTTTTTTGCAGGCCGACACCATTGTTTACATGATAGTTTGAATGTTCCCAGGAAAGCTCAGATGTGGATTGACGTCTCCCAAAATCCATTGTCAATTAAATGTTTCTTGATTGAAGACTTACTCAGAATAGTTTTTTCTCAAGAAATTGACCAAATGCTTCACTGATACTTCTTAGAATCAAGCTCATTGAGATACAAGTACATAGCCAATATTCATAACTTCAAATACACAAAATGATATACACATACAGACAACATAATCAGCAAATTACAACCTTTCCATAGACACTTTACTTGACCTCCTTTATACAAGATTTGGTGGAACTATAGGACGTTGGTTGCAACAATGATCTCTACGGTCACAGTTCATGTCAATGACACCACAGTGAGCACTGTAAATAAGAGGAGGTACTAAGACGATGATGCTGACTTTGGTTGTAGAGGGATAATATGGATACAGTGGTTTGCACTGCATTATAACTACTAGATTACCCAAAACAAGACACTGGCAAACAAACTCCTTAAGCACCTGCCTGACTCGTGTCTCTGTGCTGTCCTCATTCCTCTTCAAAAATTAAGGTTCGGTCGATGAATGCAGAGTAGTTGAGCATGCTGGGCTCCTATTTCCACGCATTTCCATTAAGGCACATGCTTTTCTATCTCTTATAGAAGAAAGGAAGTTACCAGCGGTCCAGAAATATTAGCACTTTGAAAATTCTTTTGAAGCTAGAGATAGAATGAAGGTATAATCTAACCAGGAAGAAGTCCCTCCCGCCCCCTTCTAGCCCATTGAATACCCATCACTAAATGTCTGCCAGTTTGGATTGCTCCACACCCACGCTGCTCAGCAAATACATAATAAATAATGAACAAAGTAGATACTGTGCTCTAAGGCAGGGGTCTCCAAACTACGGCCCAGGAGCTGAATCTGGCCCTCAAGCTGAGGAGGCACACCGAGCAGGCACGTGGAGAAACCGCTGCTGCCCCCCTGTGAGAGCTGCTGCCGGTGGCCCCATGTGCGGAGGGGTGAGTCCCCCGCAGCGCAGTTTGATGAGCAAAGTGGGGGTTGTGGCAGTGGCTGGAGGAGCAAAGGGGGGCCGCAGCAGCGGCCGGAAGAGCAAATTGGGGGTGGGCACCGCAGCAGTGGCGCAGCTGGAGGAGCAAAGGTGGGGGCAGCAGCACCAGCTAGAGGAGTAAAGGGGGGGGGGGGAGTTGCGGCAGCGCTGGAGGAGCAAAGGGTTAAATTTTAACTACAGCACTGAATCAAACAGTCTCAACCAACAATGGGAACCTGGAGCTTCTCTTACCAAAGTACAGCCAAACATTTGAATATGTGTATTTGTGGGATACAAATTTGTGAGTTTTTAGAAATAAAATAAAAAATGTGAAATGATTTTTAATGTATTGACAAATATTTTGTGATTTCACAGTACCTGCATTGATTATACAGCTACTTTTATACCTGATTTAGAATTGAATGCAACACTGACACAATAGAATAGTGTTGTTTTTTAATGATTTTGCATATATTTGCATATATTTAATTTTTTCAGTTACTTTGGCCTGCAAAACCTCTTCAAAAACTTAATATGGCCCTCATCTCATAAAGATTGGAGACCCCTGCTCTAAGGAGCATAGTAATTCCTTAAAAGCAATTTAATATTAAATATGAGAGAATAACAGTAATTTTGAAGTATTAATCAAGTTGGAGACCATACCTTCGGTGGAAGAACTGTTTATTTAAATATGTAAATATGACCTATAATACACATTTTGGTTGCTCATAATGCGTTAATAAATATGTTTGTGTAGCTGAGATTTCCTTGGATAGCAGGGCGCATGCATCTGTATGTCCAAATAATCATTCTCAGAAACAGTGAAATCTCATTAAGACTGACTACTAAAGAAATGGGATACATTTATTTAAAAGGGGAACAATGATATTCTGGGGGTTTCTTGCATATTGATAAGAATATGTGGCTGTCCGTTGTCCTGCCTTTATCATGACAGCCACTGTCTTGGCCGTGTCCTGCAGTTCTGCAGTGCTGACCGTGAGGTCTGCGGTGTGACAGTGGGTGCTGCCTCTCATTGCTGTCCGTTCTGCTTACATGTTGCAGACAAATGTAGTGGAGCAGTCCTGACCCAGCAGGGTGGCAGGGAACAGCCCTCCCATACTGTGGACAGAACAGGAGTAGGAAGGGACAGAATACAGGGGAGTCGCATCATGCACCCCTTTAACATGTGCAAATTCAGCTATGCGTGCTTGTGAAGACAACCAAACAGTTTAAATAGCGTAAGAGATTCCGCCCGCTATTCCACTCAGTGAGTGTATGCCCCGGAGTGAGCGTGAGATGGGAGACGCGAATCTGCTGTTCCCACTACAATACTGAGTTCCCGTGTGCCTCTCATACTGTGTGCATCTCGCTGTGCTGATTGGGATTCTACTGTACTGTACGTAGTGTTTAAAGATACAGGATGTATTTTTCGTATAACATGGCCCTTAAACGCGAGCCACCTACATCTTCTGGTATTCAGCCGAAAAAATAGCGATCTGTTCCAATGCTGGAGGAAAAACTGGCTGTTTTGGACTTATTGAGAGACGGTTTGTCAGTCTACAATGTGGCGCATAAATACGGGCACAATTAATCTAGCATCCATGCCATCAGGATTCAAGACAGAGAAATTCATCAAGCCGTAGCATCAAGTGGTCCAATAGCTGCTAAGGTGACGAGCCAAGTGCATGATAAGACTTTAGTGAAGACTGAAAAAGCATTAAACTTATGGTTGGAAGACATGAACTGTAAATGTTTGCCTATCAATGGCAACATGTTGCAAAAAAAGGTTCTTAGCATCTATGTGCTGTT
This sequence comes from Sternotherus odoratus, assembly GCA_032164245.1. Taxonomy (NCBI): domain Eukaryota; kingdom Metazoa; phylum Chordata; order Testudines; family Kinosternidae; genus Sternotherus; species Sternotherus odoratus. The sequence continues at coordinate 201,639,063 of JAVMKO010000001.1, read as the reverse complement.
CAAACCTCCCACCGAAGAGGGACAGCCTTCTGATGAGAGGGAATTCAAAGCCAGCCAAGGTTGGCTTAACAGTCTTAGGAACCGCTTCAACCTCAAAAACGAGCAGACTACTGGTGAAGCTGCATCTGCCGAGCAAAAGCCTACCATGAACAATTGAAGAAAATCATAGAAGAAAAGGGCTATCTTCCAGGACAATTTTTTAATGCTTGTGAGACTGGGCTCTTCTGGAAAAAAATGCCCAACTGCACTTACATTTCAAAATCAGGAAGACAAGCCCCTGGCTTTAAAGTGCTAAAGACAGTGTGATTGTGTTGTTTTGTGGCAATGCGGCTGAACATTTAATAAAGCCAGGCTTGCTCTAAAGGGCTGCAAATCCCGGTGCCCTAAAAGGCAAGAACAAAAATCTCCTGCCTGTGTTCTGGGAATCAGATAAAAAGGCTTGGGTGACGGCAGCATTGTTTCTGGATTGGTTCCACAAGTGTTTCTCCTCAAGGTTCCACTTGACCTCCAGAATGAAAGGACTTGACTTTAAAGTGTTGCTGATCGTAGACAATGCACCTGGCCATCCTGAGGCACTCTGGTTTGCACATAATTATGCTGAAGTTGTCATTCTCTCCCCCAATATCACCTCCATCCTCCAACCTCTTGACCCAAGGCATCATTCGCTGTTTCAAGGCCATGTACAGGAGGCTTACATTCTCACGGATCCTTAGTGCTATGGATGCTGATCCCAATCTTACTGTGATGGAGTGTTGGAAGTCCTTCAACATTGCTGATTGCATCACTTATATTAAACAGGCAATGGATTAAATTAAGCCTGAAACAGTCAATGCATGTTGGCGAAAACTATGGGAAGAATGTGTGAATGATTTTAAGGGTTTCCCTGACCATTGACAACGAAGTGAAATGCATTGTTCAGGTGGCCAGGCAAGTGGGTGGTGATGGCTTCATCAACATCCTCCAGGAAGAAATTGAGGAATTAATTGAGGGACATAGAGAAGAGTTAGAGGAATTGATAAAATCGTCTGCAGAAGAGAAAGATGATGACAATGAACAGGAAGAACCAGCAAGTTGGAATCTTCATAAATTTGTTGACATGTTCCAGGCTGTGAAACACTTGAATGATTTAATTTCTGAATACAATCCCTCTATGGAATGAAGCCTCAAAATCTCACGTAGTATTATGGATGATTGGAGACCATACCAAGAAATGTTTGAGCAGAAATGTTGAGTTGTTGTCAAGAGACAACAGCAACAGTTGCCAATCACCATGTTTTTTTCAAGAAAAAACAACCAGCAGCAGATGAGTCTACACAATCAACTTCTTGAGCTGAACCAGAGCCAACCACTTTGTCTATGACTCGCTCTCCGTCACCCAAGCCTGGCCCATTGCCAGGGCTTGATGTCAATCCAAGAGACGACTCCCTAATAATGTTGTCAGGGGAAGAGAAAGACTAATCATTGGAGTGTGTACAGTACAAGACTAGCAGGAATATCCAGGATGAATGGTGACTGTTCAGGTTTACTGTACTGTACTGTTTTCATTTTTTATTCTTTAATTCTTCTGTCTCTTATGTACAGTAATTAAAAATACTGTAAAACTTTATTTTGCATATGTACTCTATTATACGCTATTATATCTTACGCGCGACTTCAGAACCTAATCCCAGCGCAAGATGAGACTCCACTGTATACAGAAAGGAGAAATGAAGGACAAGGGAGGTAGAAGTAATAAAAAAGAAATGGTGGGAGGAGAATTATGGTTTATGTCTCTCAGGACTCAATGGTGGAGTCTTTGGAGATTGTAATTTGTGATGGGGTGGACAGTGTAGGAAGGGGTTAATAGTCCTGCAGATTAGCTGTAATTGGCCTAGGTCCACAACTTCTGCCAGGAATATCAAATCTGGAGGAAATAAGAAGAGAGGGAGCAGATTTCTAAGCTGGTCTTTCCTGACAGGGATCAGGGGTCTGGGCATAGAGCAATTAGGGGTAGGCTGATCATCAGCCCTGAGTTAGGATCCCTAAAAGCAGCCTTAGACTAGATTTTTTTTCATCTGTTTTGGTTGTTAATAAAAGTCAAAAAGCAGGAAGATGGTGAAATTTGACTGCAAGTGGGGTAGTGATCAGTGTCTTGGAGCAGTTGGGGAAAGGCATCTGCTCACACAAACACAGATGTCTTCATCATTGTTGGGAAAATATATTTCCCCACATATACAATACAATGATGTTTAGCATTTTAAGAATAATTATACATTACACTTTGCACCCCAATATGTCTGATCCTTAACAGTGTATGTGCAAAGATTCAGCAAGAATTTAAAATAAATTGTTTTATTTTCACAGTTGATCCTAACTTTGCTTGGCAGCACATCTAAAATGAGTTAGGGTAGTTTGTAGATGAGCCCTTACAAATACAATGAAGTAAACCACATTGTATCCTAAACTTATGAACTATGTCTCTACTTGTTTGCAAACACTTCTACAATGTATCATTTTCTTGTTTTTTTCCCCTCAGTGCTGAGAAACAAATATTAGTCTTATATTTGAATAAGCTGTTTGCAGGGTAATATCACTCCATTTAAGTGAGCTTTCCTGTAATACAGCTCCAAAGCTAAGGTGTAACATACACAGATTGAATTTGGTGATTGGCATTTCTCCTGGAGGGAATTTTCTAATGCATAACCTTTAAATCACTGAGAGTAATAGCAGTCCGAGAACTATTAGCTTTGCCAAGAATGGGTTCAGCTACTCTATCTTCACAGTTAAGAGCCTTTGCAGTGGGGAAAAGCATAGTAGCTCTTTACTGCTAATGATGAGGTATTGTCTTTCTGTGGTCCTGTGGCTCAAAATTGCTTCCGTTTAAAGCATTACCCATTGCTGGTCTGTGGTGTGAATATAGGCTTTGTAAGTATTTTCACAAATAACCTTCAATGATGAGAGCTGTAGTGAAATTTTAATATTCGCAAACTGCATCAAGTGAACAGCTTTTCATCAGGCTTTTAAATATGTGCCTGCCTTAATGCCCTGTTCATTCTTTCCCCCACTCTCTTTGCATTTGTCCAATATGCATGGAATGGTCTCTCTCAGATTCTTCATTCATATTGCACTTAAAAACCAAACCAACCAACCAAAAAACCAAACCAAACAAAACAAAAAAAAGTGACAGAAAACACTTCTTCTCTGATGCCTGCAAGAACTGAATTGATAATGAGGGAAAGGGAAAATTAATTGTCCCATATTCCTGGATTTCTCAGTGCAGCGTATGTATGTAACCTTTAAATTGTAAGCTCCTTTGGGCAGGAACTGTCTTTATTTTTATGCATGGTATAGTGCTGAGAGACAGATAGTGCTGAGATGACTATTGGTGCCAAACAAAGTGGATTATATACCGTATTTCATAGAATAGTAAGGCTGGAAGGGACCATTGTGATCATCTAGTCTTGACTTCCTGTGGCACACAGGCCATAGAACCTCACCCTATAATTCTTTGCATCAAGTCCATACATTCTGGTTGAGCTAGAGCAGGGTTTCTCCAACGGGGGGTCGCCGAGCGCTCCCGGGGGGGTCGTGAGTGCCTGATGCCGCAACTCACGGCGGCGGGGACTGGGGGCCGGCGCGCACCCGGCCGCCCGCCCGCTGCAGAGACTGGGGCCGGCGAGCACCTGGCTGCCCGCCCGCTGCGGGGACTGGGGCCGGCGCGCACCTGGCTGCCCGCCCGCTGCGGGGACTGGGGCCGGCGCGCACCTGGCTGCCCGCCCGCTGCGGGGACTGGGGCCGGCGCGCACCTGGCTGCCCGCCCGCTGCGGGGACTGGGGCCGGCGCGCACCTGGCTGCCCGCCCGCTGCGGGGACTGGGGCCGGCGCGCACCCGGCCGCCCGCCCGCGGCGGGGACGGGGGGGGGGGGGCGCACCCGGCCGCGGCGCGGGATGGGGGGGAGTCTCGCCGCAGCCGCCCGCCCACAGCGGGGAGTGTCGCGCCGCAGCCGCCCGCTGGACTGGAGGGGTTGTGGCACGCCGACAGCGCAGGAAAAGGGGTCGCGGTCTCAATAAGTTTTAAACACACAGCTTCCCATTGATAAACTAAATTATCTGTCCCTAACAATTAGTGCAATGACCAAACATTAGTTGAGGGAAAAGAAAACCACATTTTGATAAGTAATGTGAATATTGTGAACTGTTAATGGAGAACACGAGCACTTGAGGGACAAGCACATTAAATTTTTAATTTGTCTGTATCTAGAAGGCAATTTCTGTGAAGAAGATGTTGGAAGGAAGGACAGCAATGCAGTGGTTTGGTTTCGAAATTATATGTTGGAGGCAGTTAGAATTGACACCAGTACAAAAACTTTCTGTTGATGTTTTGAAATGCTCATTATAAGGCCTCTTCATGTAGCTTTTCATGAAACATGAAAATTATTCAGTATGAATTCTGTCATCTGAAAGTTCTATTTTCACTATAGGTTGAGGCGGATAAGTACTAGTGTGTTGCAAGTTTTGCTGGCAGTTTTCTGTGTATCAATATTATTTAAACAAACATTATAGCATTTATTAAAAGAATGTCGCATGTCAAATCCTGTGGAAATGTTATGTGTAGCACTCTATAAAATATGGCCTTGCATTGGAAACTCCCACAACAGCAATTGCTACAGGATTTCTTGAGCTCTTTCCTAGTATGGTTTATATGTTAAAAGAGGGATTATTTTGTGGACCTTCTACCCTTCCAGTCATGATTCTATGCACCCATCCCCTTTTTATCACAATCATGTAACACCCAATAGACATTACATGAAAAAATACTGCTAGAGAAGTAATGTGTTTAGCTGTCTTTAAAAGCAGTTTAACAGATGGGGACCAGGAGCAGGCAGCCAGTAACATGGGACCACTCTGCTTTCTGTGGATCATGCACCTGAATAAAATTGTGGCTACCAGAGGTTTTCATACTTATCATTATGCACCTTATGCCTACTTGGAACTTCAGGGGGACAGTAGGGTTAGAATTTAATTCCTGCCCCAAAAGCATAGATAAGCCCTTGCCACTTGAGCTCAATGTTCTGGGAATGTTATAGTGTTGAGGGCAGAGTAGAAGGCAGTGCTGTACATGCAAGCAAGCCAGTTCACTATGGTAGTAGTGAGACACTGGGTTTTTATCCTTTGTGATAACTTACATCTTTATCACATATAAAAAACTCCTATATTAATAGAACATTATCAATATTGCAAAGTCAAACATTAAAAAGTTAGGCAATATCAGAATTAAGATTGCTGTTGCAAAGTCAAGGTTGTATAACTCATCTCCACTAACCCATTTTACTTCATCCATGATGTCTTTTGTAGCCTGCTTCATCACTCAGTGTGTTTCTAATGCAAAGATGATTGGTAGTAGCACACACTCTGTCTAACTCCAGTCACAATATTGAATTACTCACCCAGGCCTGCATCCGATTGATTATACTGCTCATCTACGTCCATCACATAAACTTGTTATGTTAATCAGCTTGTCTGGGATCCCATAGCTAGCAATATTCCACCAGGTATCGAATGCTTTCGTAAAGTCAATAAACTTGATTAAGGTGGGCTTTTGCCGAGCAGCAGCTTTTTTGGTTATCTCTCAGAGTGAGTATCTGTTCACAGCATAATGTACCTGAATGGAACCCAGCCTATTCTTCTCTTAATATTTCATCTACTTCAGTCTGTTCAGAATAATGGTGCCCGAGGTTGGTAGCAGTACAATAGCTCCCAGGTTAATTCAGTGAATAAAATCACCCTTTTTTGTCAATGACACTGTGGTACCATTTTTCCAGTCTTGAAGCACTTGTTCTTTCACCAAAGTTGGATTCTGTTAACCTCAAAATCTTTCTCCTGTTTAAGATGTTTGATGGTTGCTTTAATTTCATTAGATGTTATTGGTCCCTCTTCAGTTTCTAATTTAGTATTGGCATTTCTCTTACACCTGAGCATGATCCTCTGCCCTGGGCAGTTTAATTTGGAATGGAAATTGTTGCCATTGTCTGGCTTGTTCTTCATGCATTTTCAACATCTGTATCCGAGAGTCCCTGGTGAGCATCACCTGTGACTCTGGTTCTTCCTGAGAGGTCTATCACTGTTCTATAGAACTGCTTGATGTCTCCCCTCTGTGTTGCTTCCTCTGCCTCTTCAGCCTTCTCCTGAATCCAGGCCCTTCTATTTTACCTGCGTTTCCTTTTTTGTTTCTTTGTTGTTTCTCTGTATGAACACCTCAGTTATCTGATTGGGGCCAGGTCGGCTAATCCAGAAAATCCAGATAAACTGTTAAGGCTCAGTTTGTCAGCTCTGGACAGTGGGGCTCCTGCTATTATGCTGACAGCTGGAGCCCCAGCCACTAACAGCCCCAGGCAGATGGTGGTTCAATTAATACAGAGAGCCAGATAATGGAGACTGGTTAAACAGTTCTACTGTACTTAGGATGGGGAATGGACAAAAGAGGTATAATTATGTTGAATAACACCACAACAAAGCCTCTGCTGGCTTGGGAGCCGGTGAACAACAGAGTAAAAAATAAATAAATAAATAAAAAATAAAATAAATGGAGATATACCAATCTCCTAGAACTGGAAAGACCTTGAAGGTCATCGAGTCCAGTCCCCTGCCTACACTAGCAGGATCCGCCTGCCTACACTAGCAGGATTGAGTACTGTCCCCTGACAGATTTTTTTGCCCCAGATCCCTAAATGGCCCCCTCAAGGATTGAACTCACAACCCTGGGTTTAGCAGGCCAATGCTCAAACCACTGAGCTATCCCCCCACCCCCCTGGTAATAGCCAGGTTGCAAACAAGACACCTCAAATGTGCAATAATCTGAGAATATGCACCAACAAATGCAGTAGGTGACAGTGAAAAGGATACATTCTCTGTGCGGGTGCAGCAAGTATTTGGTGATGTGCCTAACTAAGACATCAATTTGATAGGCAACTTCAATGCGCAAAGTGGCAACAGCTCTATTGGCTGTGAAGACGTTATGGACACAGCTGCAGGAGGCATCCAAACTGATATGACAAACACTTCTTATATTTCTGTGTCACAAACAACCTAAAGATAGGAGGCAGTCCCTTCTAGCACAAGAGGATTCACAAGGTCACCTTGAGATCACCAGACAATGTGATTGTCAGCCAGATAGATCATGTATGTATAAATAAGAGATGGGCGTCTTTTTGGAGGGATGTCAGAGTAAGCAGAGGAGCAGATGTTGGCTCAGATCATTATCTCTGAGTGGGTACATTACAACTTCAAGTAAAAAAGATCACAAAGCTGGACAGCGAGAGTGTTTATAGCAATAGAGAGGTTCAAGGACAAAGAAACGCAGTTCAGGTTCCAGATTGTACTTTGCAACCATTCCAGTGTTTTACAGGACCAGGCCAATGAAAGTCTGGGGGACACAGATGGTCAGATTTGAAGCAGTTGGTAGTTGAGATAGCAGAGGAAGTAGTGAGCCACTGAAGATGCAAGAATTATATCTGGCCCTTTGGCAGTGATTGACTAGTGGAAAGCTATGAAGGCAAAAAAGGAACAGGCAAAACCCTTAGATATGTATCAAAAGTGCTTAGGGAAGTGGATTTAAAATAACAAAAACCGACATGCCTGTTTCCCTTATCTACTTGCACCCTCTAGCCAGTTTCTGAGTTGGGAGAACTAGCCTATGTGGTTTACAGTCTGGACCCTCTGTGTGTATCAGTCAGATTGTCAGCCTTTTCATTGTCACACTCCTTGTCCTACTTTTCTCCCTCCACCTCCTCCCCCGGCTTCTTGTCCGATCTGTGTCACCATTCTCTCCCCCCCCCCCAGCTTCTCATCCAATCTCAAGCCACTCCCACCTTCTCCATGAGTCTTTCTCCCAGTCTCTTTTCCCAGGCAATCCTAGTTCTCCCGTTTAACAGCTTCACTGATTTCTCTTCCCACTTTCTCCTTCACACCCCAGCTTCTTGTCCAATCCCAGTTTTCATCACAGAATTTCTCCTTCACACCCCAGCTTCTTGTCCAATCCCAGTTTTCATCACAGGCTCCTTGTGTAACTAGTTCCAGTCTCCCCTTTGGTTCCTTTCCCATCTTCCCTCCATCCAGTTCCAGACTCCTCAACCCAATCTACTCCTTTCCCTTCCCCAGATCTGGCTTTGTTTCCTCTGCATTCAAATCAGATGGTTCTTTCTTCATGCTGATCGGCTGCCGGTGGGGTTGGGGTGGGGAGTCACTGAAAGCACAGATAGGCACTGAGAGCAGGGGAACCTATCTCAGAGAAGCTGGGAGCAGCTACCATAAAATGGGGAAAGTCCAGCTTCAGTCTGGTAGCCCTGGGCTGGAGCATGCTCAGTTGCAGTGTGGAGATGGCGCATGTGCAGTCTGATCAGTGCTAGGAGCGGAGAGCCTCGAGCATGGTCAGTGAGGGTGGAATCCTTTAGAGATTTTAGCTGTTTAAGCTCTAGCTAAGTCTAGTGGGAGTGTGTGAACTGCAGTTTTTTTTCAGTGGCTTATAACGTGTCTAAATTTGGTCTGATTTCCTCTGTGGCTGTCAAAGGGCACCTCCCTGACACAAAGGCCACCCACCCTTGCTAAATTTCAATCCGTGCTCTGTAGCCTAGCTCAGAGAAAAGGTCCCAATAATTTTTTTAATATAGACAAAATAATGTATTCTTTCCTAGCTTTCTTCTCAGAAAAGGCTACAGCTGAACCATTTTGGCATGGAAATTTTCAGCCCACATAGTTAAAGTTTGGAAAAGTTATAGGCAACTGAAAATAAGAGTCTTGTAATACGAAGTGTCAGGCAACCTTAATAATACTTGTAGTGTGCATTGGTGAGAACACAAAGGCCCCTCCCCTTTTGTTAGGAGCCATGGGAGCATTAAAGAATGTAAAGTGCCAGGATCTGTGTGTTATGTCCCATGTCATAGCATCTTCCTCAGGCGCCTCCACTCTCACCACAACAATAAAAACTTTTGTTCAATATGAACTCAAAGATGCAACTGCTACCAAATGTACTTCAATATTACGTAGGCTTTCGATCATTCATATAATGAACTGGCCTGATCCTGCTTAGCTCATGAGACCTGACAAAATTGTAGCTTGAGGAAATAGACCTTTTATTTCATGGAATTAGTCAAAAAGTAAAAAACTCTTGTACATATCAAATATATGCAAGAAGAAAATTCACATGAACTAGTTGATTTTTTTTTCTATATTAACTTGGCCTGGTTTAGCCCCTTATATTTTAGCAAAGTTAAATATTTCATTTTCTAAGAAGAGTTGGTAAGAACTATATTTCTATTAAGATTACTTAACATGTTGGGTTACCTGTTACATTACAATAAGAAGGCCTTCAACACAAGATTTAAATTCAAGTTTCCTGTTTCATTTTGTGAAAGGTTCTATGTTAAACCCAGATTGAGTTTTCATGTTGCTTTCTATGTGACTCTGTGATCTCTCTCTCTCTCACTATCTAAAGTGTTCCTTACTAAATACCTTAGGTCAGGCTGCAACTCTGTGTTTCCAAGATGCCTTCCTACCAGGAGAGAAGAATCTGTTATGCCCAAAAGGGTGTCTCATTCTTGTTTATATAATATATATAAAGCTAGCACAGCGAAATGTAATTAATAGGAAATGTAAACCGTGTTCTCCTGTACTAAATGAATCTTGTGCTGAGATTGCTGGATAGATTTGTGTTAGGGATGCGAGCCCTCCAGGATTGTCCTGAAGTCTCCAGGAATTAAAGATTAATTTTTAGTTAAAAATTGTGTCCTGTAATGAAACCTCCAGGAATACATCCAACCAAAAGTGGCAGCCCTAATTCATATTGTTAACTGAATAAACTTTGAGAGAATTTCAGTCATTCAAAAAACCCCTATGTATTGTTCAGTAATTCTGTTTTCTCAGCTGGTCAAAATGCAGTAGTCCAGGAATGGTAGAAGGTCCATTGTCTCTAGGTACTGTGGGAACCTCTTGATTTCAGGGGGAATTGAGGTGTTCAGCCCTCTGTAATATTGGGTCCAAAATTAGCAACTGCATCAACATTTATTAGACAGGGTGACTAGACTTATAACAGTGATTTGGCAGAGCATAAATAAAGCCATTATAGAAACATCACAGGCTCAACTAGAGCTTTAAATTAGCTATCTGTACGTGCAGGGAATTGTACTGCTTTTCAGTGGCCACTGCATACCACTTATCTTCAAGCAGGATAATCCTGCCTGGAGAGAATAGGCACCTGCTCCGCCCCTGAGCAGCTGCCAAGCCAATCTCCTACATGCAGAGTTGTTACAGAGGAGCTACTCTAGAGATGTAGTGAGGCAGATACAATGGGAGACAATAAGTGGGGTGCAAATGGAAGGAAATACAATTGAGGACACAAGCTTTTTAATCAACCTTCCTCATTGGACAGTACCAGTGGTTTGGGGTTGATCCTCCTCCTCACACACAAGTAGGGTGACCAGATGTCCTGATTTTATAGGGACAGTCCTGATATTTGGATTTTTTTCTTATATGGGCACCTATTACCCCCACACTGTCCCGATTTTTCATATTTGCTGTCTGTTCACCCTACACACAAACATGCTAAAGCCCCATCTTGTGGTCTGAAACTACTTTGCTTCCTCACTTTTGTAGCAACAGGTGACAGTTAGATTGTCCAAATATTTTACTAATAAATCTTATTTCTGACTTAGCCAAGAGAGTTATAAATTTCAGGGGGCCAAACATGACACAAGAGCAGAGAAATGCTCCATTTTCCTTCTTTATCTCCACTGCTGTTCTCCAAGGCAATTTACAGATTACCCTGTACAGATTACAGATTACCCTGTACAGATTACATCTTTGCTGCCTACGCATGTAGCCCTTCCCTGTAGGTTATAATTTACATGGAGTGGAAGTTTCTCCCTTGCCCCCATTAGTCAGTTAATCAGTCAATTGATTCTTACAGTGGTAAATCTGGATGTTGCCATTATTCATGTGGCTGTCCAAGGATAGACAAAAGAAGGTGGGGCTGACCCTACTGGCCTTAGTGGCAGCCTGTGAGGTTAAATGGCTTGGCAACTGCAAAAAAGAAAAAAAAAACAGGAACAAGCCATGGCTGCAAATCCCCTTTTTTGGTCCTTAAAATAAATTTCTCTGTTTCCATGCAACAACATGTGTGTGGAATTTTGCCTCTTTCTCTCCAGACAGACACAAAAGGGGCCCAGAGTTGTGGCCCTTGCCCCGGATAAGTCTTGTGAAGCAGGCAGGTATGTTTACAAAGAGGAGGGATGGAGGCAATGGAGATTTTGTCAGAGATAAGGAAATCCTCCCAAACTAGCCTTCATTTTAGTGGGAGAATTTTAATAAGGGCCTGCCACAAGCCCCTTCCAGCACAATACTGGATTAACCCCTTGAAGCTAGGGTTAGGGTTATTGCCAGGAGTAACCCACCTCTTTTCTAACATATAGTTTTCTGTCACTTGTCTTTGACAGCTTTCACTGTGCTTATAACTAACATGTTGTATGGCCAAATTGCTATAGCAAAAAGGAAACAGTGGGTTCAAATCCAGCACCAGATAATGCCTCTTAGCCACTAAGAGTGTAATTGCCCTCAGCCTCAGTGCATTAGAATCCAAAAAACATGTTCAGTTTCTATTGGGTGATCTGATTTTGTATGAAGGCAAAAGTACATTAAATTAGCTAGCTATAGAGGTGGTTATAATTCCTTAGAACAGGGTTACCATGTTTTAAGTTCCCAAATAGAGGACACTGCCAGAGAAGGGGGAGTAAAAAGGGGTGTGTGCAGTTAGGAGGTGTGGAGAGTGTATTTGGGAGATGGAGGAGGGGGATGTGTGTACTGGGAAGGGGTATTCGGGAGGTGCTGGAGCGGGTACCTATGGTCTCACTCTTGAGATGGGTGGCAGTGTCGCTCCATGGCAGGGTGGCTGGCACAGGCCCAGGACACAGCCTATCAGTCAGCACCTCCCTGTGGGTCTCTTCCCCTTCCCCAGGGCAGGGAGCTGGGGCCTGGCCCTGTCACCCTCCCAGAGGTTCCACAGCAGGATAGGGGGCCTGGCCGAGAGGCATTTAGCAGCTCCGTTTAGCTGTTGGGCAGGGCCAGACCAGGGAGTTTCAGCAGCTCCATATGCAGAGGAGGGACCAGTTGGGGCATGAAGACGGCTCTTTCTGATTTGCAGTGAACAAGTTAAAATCCCAGACACTTCTTCATATTTCAAAAAGCTCCTCGGATGGAGATCAGAGGATCAAAAAAGAAGTCGTGTCTGGGAAATCCCAGACATATAGTAACCCCGTAGAACCGTATCTTCCTTCCTGCATGGCAGGTCTGACTAGTGGGGTTCACTGGAGGGGTGGCTGGTGAAGGAGAGAATGCACCTTCCTTGGAGCTGCAGCATGGGAGCAGAGTTCCTCTTGAGTGACCATTTTGCCAGGGCCACCCTGGCAGCTCTCAGCCTGGGAATGTTGATGTGCATTTATCTCTCTTTGTGGCATCATTATTCATGTCTTTTTTTTATTCCCTGGGTAAGAAGGTCACACCTCAGGCTGGATTCTGTAGTTTGATTATGATCCTGTCTGTGTTTTGTTGGAAGCAGGGGGAATTTCTTTGAAACTGTTGAGCTCTGAGAGCCTCTATGGAATGATTTGTTGTCTGGGGAGTGTTCGCCTCCAAGCCCCAAATTAAAAACAGGTGTTTGAATAATCCTCTTTTGACTGGTTGAGGTTGCAGGACTTGGCTTTTATTTGTAACAGGTGAAGGAGAATTTTGGGAATGTTTTTGTTAATACCACTGCCAACCCTCTGATCAAAAACGAATTGAGACCCCCAAAATCATTAATGGCTTAAAAATAATATATCTTGCGTTCTTTATTTGCATCGTGGGTTTTGAGACATTAGAGTTCACTAGTGTCACATTGTCAGGCTCCTTTCCACAACCATGAAGGCCTAAAGGCTTATTTTTTTTAAATGAAAGATGAGTGTCTCACATAATAGCATGATTCCAGGATCTCGGACTTTAAGAAAACCTCCCAATATTGTGCGACTCTCAGTAAAATTATGAGCTGAGGCAGCATTAAAGTTAACAGTTCTCGAGCATAGAGGAAGGGCTGGGAATTCTATCAAATCTGTCCATTTCTGGGTTTTCTAGGGTGCCCATCGCCATAGTATTTAAGCTTGTGTCCCTTTGATAGCATGAATTGTTCTTGGCCTCCTAAAAATGTGCAGATTCATATAGTGGGCGATGGTGACTCTGAATTGTACATGATTCATTGCTTTAGGTGTTCATGATGCAAGATCATGTACAAGCTGCTGATCCAGACTGGGGAATGGACAGTAATATCTATGCATATTGATTCAGTCAGGGAATCACTTGGAAAGTGTTTTGAGGGGTTAGTTAAGAAGAGTGCAGTAAGGAACAGGAATAGAACAGTATGGGGACTCTGAGAGATTCTGGGCCAGGCTCTCATAAAGAAGCCTTAGATCTGGCCAAAGTGGCAAGCTGGGGAATCTCCACAGCCAGCTCTGTGCCACCCCTCACCCATTCTGAGCACATAGGAAATGTGCAGGGAGTCGTGTTCAGAGCACACTGTGCACTGCCTATCCCTGTCTGCTGCAATGGCCCTTTGGGAACCATTGCAGGCTGTTGTAGAATAGATTGAGTCTGTAGCAGCTCTGATTTATGCTAGGGTTCAAACTGACCCTCGGCAGCCCCAGGGATTAGGGGAACCCTACCCAGAGGTAGTATAAGCCATGTTTCCCTTTGCCTTTCTTCTTCCCTGGTTTCTGGCCTCGGAAGGCTGCCATGAGGAAAATGAAGCACCTCACCTTCCCTTTGACAATCCCTGTCTCTAGTCTAGAGTACCATTAAATGGGCCTGGGGGGTGAGCATCTTCACCCCTCCTAGGCAGTGTGCCAGTTGATTTTGGGGTAGAAGGGAAGAAATAAATACAAATCCCTGAAGTAAAACAAAGTGGAGCCCTCTGTAATTTTCTGAGAAATGCAGTTCTGCCTGCGGAGTCTGAAAGGTTAAGAATTGGGCATTATGGTTCCAATTGGAAGAAAATAAGTTTACATTAGGCAGGTGGGATGAACTGCATCTGAACAGTGTGTTGGTTAAAAGGAGAGACTTCTGTGTGGGACAGTTTAACTAATGGATGGGGGAAATGGAAAATAAACAAAGTTTATGCAGAAGCCAGGAAAGAGAGATTAAAAATCATTTGAAACCAGATGAATGGGTCAGACAGCGATAAAATTATTTATTTGTATTAGTAACATAGTGGGGTGTGGGAGGGGAATATTAAAAGATCCCCCAGAATTATGTGAGTAAAATCAGAAAGGAGTTTAGGTATTCATGTAATTTCAAGAAGCAAGGCAATAAAAAAAAACCAGGGGAACTGGAACTGTGAATGCAAAGACAATTTCAACATTTTATTAATAGAAACAGAGGGTGGGAAAATGAAAGTAAGTGGGCAGTTTAGTATTGAGGGATTTACTCTGTTCAAAAAGAAAATGAAAGGGGGAAGGGACTGAACTTCTGTAAATTAAAGTTTGGGACTTAACTCAAGTAATAATTCTTAGCAATTCAAACTGTTAGTACACTGTGCAAATATTAATTAATATAAAAGTAGGAGATCCTAGAGGAGATGTATGTAGATTGTCATCATAATGAATCAGAATTACAGATAGGAATTTGCTATAGCTTCAGAAGCTGCAACATAAAGCAAAAACAGAAATAAACAAGACTTCCCACATTAGCTTCTGGGGGGACAGCTGTAGAACCAGATGCTGGTTGTGAGTGTTGTGCAAATAATATATTTAGCACTGCAAAACTGGCATAAAAATATACTGTCCCAGATACTAAATCTGTTTACTATGAAAATTTGATCATGGAAAAATAGATGTTGTTTTTCTTGTGTATTATTTAAAAAAATAATTACTATGTGCAAAAATAAATTATGCAAAGCTGGTTAATTCTCACAAATGAAATAAGTAGTTAAAAACAATAAAGGGTTGCCTAAGTGAATATTGTATCAACAAAACCGCTAAAAATCCAGGAAGGCCCTAGTTAAGCCATCCCTTGAAAAACCAACAACTGTGATTTTATCTTCGCAAGACTATCTTGCTCGCATCTACCACTTACCCCACATGCATCTCTTCTCTGTCTATGCAAATGGGCAGTCTTTATCTCTGACCCTGGAGCATGGTTACACAGGAATGTTTTCTAATGATGGAAAATGTTTCATAGGTGTTAAGGCCAGAAGGAACCATTGGGGTCATCTAGTGTGACTTTCTGTATAACATATTGATGCTATTCCGAAGTTGAAGACTTGTGTGGGGGATATTTAGTTCACCTGTTTAAATGTATTGTGCTGGATGACTGTTAATGGAGTAATTTTTTGAAAGTGAAAATACTTTACAATAAGAGTTTCTTTATGGGAAGTTTTTGGTTGTAATATAGATATCTATGGTGTAATGAGGAACAATTCAATTATATCTTTTAGTCTTGAAACTTGTGGGTTGGAGTTAAGGGACTGTATATTTTGCATGGAGGTGGAAGCAGGAGACATGGGGGAAGTAATGTGAAGAAGATGAAATACTGGTTGTAGGTTGCCGAGGAGGATGCAGCTATATATTTCCTGTTTGTGATGGTGGTGTTTTTTAATGATTGTGGAACATTAATTTGGTTAACCTCAACCAGTATTTAATGGAGATTTCAATGAGCGGGGGAGAGAGATACCAAGTGTTTAAGGAAATGTTAATCAATGCTGAAAGTCATCAATGTTGGTTGCTGTCCAGGTGAATACGTATTTTCCTCCCTTTGTTGCTCCAGTTCCCACCCGCCATCCCTGACACACTGTTTTACAGGTTCTCCCATCAAAGTCCTCTTTCCCATCCCTTCCATAACTTCCTCTACACAAAAAGCCCTGCTCACTCTTTTTTGGTCTCCTTCCTGCTCACTGAGTTTCTCCCACCTACCAACCCAGACATCCACAAAGCCCCTTATTCTCCTGCCATGTTCAGCTTTTAAATGTTGATACATATCAATATTTATCTGTGTTCTATTTTTACATGTTTACTTTTAAACACGGATATGTATCAATGTTAAGTGTGGAGCGGAATAGGGTATAGGGATTCCAAAGAGGATGGGCCTAGACTGTTCTTCTTCGAGTGATTGCTCACATGCATTCCACTATAGGTCAGGCGCGCGCTGCGGGCCTGGTTGCCGGGTAGATTTTTCCCCTAGCTGCAGACTGGGCGAGCAGGGAGCCCCCTGGAGTGGCGCCACTGAGGCACTCTATAAGTACCCCTGCGACACAGTCTGGCCCTCAGTTCCTTCTTCACCGCTCGCGCTGGTAGTCGGAACAGGAGTACTGCTCTTGAGCGTCCTCCTTATCTCCTAGCTGTTATTTCTATTGTTCTTACTAATCGTTCTTGTTAAGTAGTTGTTAGTTAGTTTACATAGTTCTATAGTGTAAATAGTTAGGTGCAGGGGTTTTCCCTGCCACCGGAGCCATGTCATCCAAGGCTCCGGGATTCAAGCCATGTGCGGAGTGTGGGAAGCCCATGCCTGCGGGGGACCCACACTCCAAGTGCCTTAAGTGCCTCGGGGAAGCGCACTTGGCAGACTCCTGCAAAATCTGCAGGGCTTTCAAACCCAGGACCCGCAAGGACAGAGAATCCCGCCTGCGGCAGATCCTGTTAGAGGCGGCCCTCACTCCGGACTCGAGTGCGGCACCGGGCCCCGCACCCAAGCCGGCCAAAGCAAAGCCTCGGCACCGGTCGCGCTCCCCCAGCGCTAAGCGCAGAAAAGACTCGGAACCGCGCCCAGCATCGGCACCGGACCGCGTGCAGCCCCCGGCACCGCTCCCGCGTCCACGGTCGCCGCCGGGGAGCCGACCAGAGGCACAGCTGCCTGCACCCGCACCGACGACTCCGGCGCCGCAGGAGGCCCCGTCGAGTCCGGTGCCAGTGGTCTCGCCACTCAGGGTGCCGATTCCGCAGCAGCTTCCCTCCACGCCGGAGGCGTTCGCTGCTGCGAGGAGGTTGCTTGCGGAGGATACCCCTCAGCAACCTGTCCGGTCTAGGGGCAAGCCGCCCATGACCGTGACTGAGATCGCGGCTCGAAGCCCGGCTGGGCACGGACGCCGATCGATCTCGCGGCGCCGATCGAACTCCCGGTACCGGTCAGCTTCCCGGCACCGGTCGCAGTCTCGGCGCCGCACTGAGTTGAGACCATGCTCCGGGTCTCCTCATGGCCGGTCGCGCAGATCGCGCTCCGGCCGCCGGTCTGAGTCCTGGCGCCGATCGGAGTCCCGGCACTCCCGCACGGATAGACGCTGGTCGTACTCTCGGCACCGGTCGCACTCCCGGCACCGGTCCGTCAGCTGCCACAGGGGCCGCTCTGGACGCCGATCGCCGAGCCGCTCATCTTCCCGGCACCGCTCGTCGTCGCGGCACCGGTCACGCTCCACACGGCACCGATCACCTCGGCACCGTTCGTCGTCGCGGCACCGCAGACATCGGCGCTCCACATCTAGGCGGCACCGCCGCTCGCCCCGGCACCGGGCCTCGTCACGGCACCGGCGATCCGCCCGACACCGGTCGTCATCGCGGCACCGTGGATCCCGCAGGAGTGGATCCAGCAGCAGCCGCTCTTCAGGAGACAGTCACTTCTCCCGGCACCGGTCGAGAAGCCCTCGGCGCCGGAGGCGTAGAGAGTCTGCTGGCACACAAACCCGGCATGACTCTCCGCCTAAGGCCCTCCAGCTGGCCACCACAGCAGCTCCATGGCACTCCTCTGCCTCTGCGTCCCCTCCAGTATTGGGGCCAGCCCCAGCCACCCAAAACCCGGCCTGGCCAGAATGGGTGGCATGGGAGTATGATCAGCCTGGGGAAACTCAATCTGAGCCAGGGTTCCCAGTGTGTGCGAGGGCTACTCAGCAGGACCTACCGGGGCCATCCTCGGCCAGCCAGCCGTCGGCGGTACACAGCCCCCGAGAGCCAGGTCCTTACGCCTCCCCAGTGGGGGTAGAGGCGGTGGCGGGCACCTCTTCTAATAGCCCGCCCGCCCTGGAACTCTCTAATTACCAGCACCTCCTCCAGGCAGTCGCAAAAAATATGAATCTGCCCCTTGAGGAGGTCCAGATGGTGGATGACCCTGTCACCACCATGCTAACAAAGGGCACCCCGGCACGTGTGGCTGTGCCATTCATCAACACGATTAAAGCGCACACCACTTCGGTCTGGAAGACCCCCGCCTCCATCCCCCCCACCGCCAGGGGGGTAGAGAAGCGCTACTTTGTCCCGGCCAAGGGCTATGAATATTTGTATGTTCACCCTATGCCCTCCTCCCTGGTGGTGGAGTCGGTGAACAATAAAGAGCGCAATGGACAGGAGGCCCAGGTACCTAAGGCCAAAGACGCCAAGAGGCTGGACCACTTTGGCAGGAAGGTTTACTCCTCTGGGGGCCTCCAGCTCAGGGTGGCTAACCATCAGGCCCTAATGAGTAGGCACCACTTTGATACAGTGGAGGCCCTCAACAAATTCGAGACCGCTCTCCCCCAGGAGAGCAGACAGGAATTTAGAGCCCTTCTCACTCAGAGCAGGGATATCTCAAGGCACACCCTGCAAGCGGCCCTGGACTCAGCAGACTCAGCGGCCAGGACAATGGCCTAGGGCATAGCCCTTCGCCGGGCAGCATGGCTCTGCTCATCCAGCCTTGCCCCGGCGATGCAGTATAAAATTCAGGACCTCCCGTTTGAGGGACAGGCCCTCTTTTCGGAGGACACAGACACGCGGCTCCAGGCCCTCAAGGACAGAGGGGTGACCCTCAAGGGCCTGGGCATGCACACCACGGGGCCACAAAGGCGCCCCTTCGTCCCTCCGCGCCGCAAGTTCTTCCCACCCGCCCGCCAGCCACAGGACTCCTCCAGCAGGAGAAACCGCCCCTTCCGCAAGCGTCAGGGGCCTAGGCAGGGCGGAAAACAGCGGGGCCCTAAGCCTCCCCAGGGGCCGAGGTCCAACTTTTGATGGTGCGCCCGGGGGCAGCTTAATGACTACATTCCTGGATCCTCCCTTCGGAGACCGTTTGTCTCACTTCCACCGTGCATGGTCGGACATCACATCAGACCAGTGGGTCCTCCGCACGGTGGAGATGGGATACTCCCTCCAACTCTCCTCCACTCCTCCCACCCACCCACCTCCCTCGTCCCTCTTCAGGGACCCATCTCACGAGCAACTGCTTGTACAGGAGGTCAGGTCGCTCCTCGCACTAGGAGCCATCGAACCTGTACCACAGGAGTTCAGAGGAAAGGGGTTCTACTCCCGCTACTTCCTAATCCCCAAGGCGAAAGGGGGCCTCCGGCCCATCCTGGACCTGCGCGAACTCAACACCTTCATGATCAAGTTCAAGTTCCGCATGGTCACCTTGGGCACTATCATTCCCTCTCTGGATCCGGGAGATTGGTTCGCTGCCCTCGACATGAAGGATGCCTACTTCCACGTGAGCATCAAACCTTCTCACAGGCGCTACCTCCGCTTTCTAAGAGCGGAAGAACATTATCAATTCGCAGTCCTACCCTTCGGCCTGTCCACCGCGCCCAGGGTATTCACGAAGTGCATGGCGGTAGTGGCGGCGTTCCTGCGGCGCCGCGGGGTACAGGTATACCCGTACCTAGACGACTGGCTGATCCGGGGCACCTCCAGGGACCAAGTGTCAGCGCACGTGCGCCTGGTCATCAACACATTCGACCGCCTGGGAATCCTCCTCAACGAGGAAAAGTCCACCCTGGAGCCTACCCAGAGGATAGAGTTCATTGGGGCCCTACTAGATTCCAGGGTGGCAAGGGCATCCCTGCCCCAGCCCCGGTTTCTCACCATCCAGTCGGCCATCAGACAGCTTCGCAGCTGCCCAATGACCACGACCAGAGTCTTCCTCAGCCTGTTAGGCCACATGGCATCGTGCACCTACGTGATACAGCACGCCAGACTGCGACTACGCCCACTGCAGGCGTGGCTCGCAGTGGCCTACCGGCCAAGAAGGGACGGTTTGGACACCATCCTTTCCATCCCCAAAGCCACCCTATCCGCTCTGACTTGGTGGGAAGACCAGAACAATGCGTGCCGAGGGGTCCCCTTCCTCCCCCCCAGCCCGTCCATGTCCCTAGTGACGGACGCCTCGTCGATGGGTTGGGGAGCTCACCTAGGGGACCTCAGGACACAAGGCCGCTGGTCGGGGTCAGACCTCTACCTCCATATCAATGTCCGGGAGCTGAGGGCCGTCCGACTTGCGTGCCAAGCGTTCCGGGATACACTACAGGGTCACTGTGTGGCGGTGCTGACGGACAACACCACAGCCCAATACTACATAAACAAGCAGGGCGGGGCCCGATCCAGTCCCCTGTGTCGAGAGGCGATTCTCCTATGGGAGTTTTGTATAGCCCACGACATTCACCCGGTGGCCTCCTTCCTCCCCGGGATTCAGAACACACTGGCGGACCACCTCAGCAGGTCATTCATGTCCCACGAGTGGTCCCTTCGGCCGGATGTCATCCGACCGATCTTCCTGAGGTGGGGATTTCCCCACATCGATCTCTTCGCCTCCAGGCAGAACAGGAAGTGCCTCCAGTTTTGCTCCTTTCGAGGCAGCTCCCGGGGATCCCTGACAGATGCCTTCCTCCTACCCTGGACGGGGCACCTGTTCTACGCGTTCCCTCCGATCCCGCTTCTCCACAAGGTGATCCTGAAGATCAGACGGGACAGGGCACACGTCATCCTCATAGCCCCGGCCTGGCCCAGGCAATGCTGGTATGCGTCCCTCCTCCGGCTGTCCAGGGCCCCGCCCATCAGCCTCCCGCTGTGGCCCGACCTGATCTCGCAGGATCACGGTCGCCTCCTGCATCCGGACTTGCAGTCCCTCCACCTCACAGCGTGGCTACTCCATGGCTGAGAGGTCCTGAGCTCTTATGCTCGACGGAGGTACAGAATGTCCTTCTGGGAAGTAGAAAACCATCCACCAGAAGTACCTATACAGCCAAGTGGACCCGCTTTTCTGCATGGTGCAGACAACATGATGTAGTCCCAAGTGAGGCGGCTATCCCGCGCATATTGGACTACCTCTTAGGCCTTAGAAACCAGGGCCTTTCTACTTCTACTATACGCGTCCACCTCGCTGCCATATCAGCCTTTCATCCGGGCCAGTCGAACCACTCAGTCTTTTCAGATCCTGTGGTATACCGTTTCCTCAGGGGCCTGGATAAACTGTACCCGAACGTCAAGTGTCCCATTCCACCCTGGGACCTCAACCTGGTGCTCTCACGCCTTATGATGCCCCCGTTCGAGCCCCTCGCCACGTGTTCCTTACTCCACCTTTCCTGGAAGGTGGCCTTCCTAGTAGCTATCACCTCGGCTCGTAGAGTGTCAGAGATCCGTGCACTGACCTCCGAGCCGCCCTACACTATCTTCCACAATGACAAGGTGCAGCTACGTCCCCACCCGGCCTTCCTGCCTAAGGTGGTCTCCCCCTTCCATGTGAACCAAGACATTTGTCTCCCAGTCTTTTATCCTAAGCCACACACCTCTGGAAGGGAACAACAATTACACACGTTGGATGTTAGGAGGGCTCTTGCTTTTTATTTAGACAGAACAAAGCAATTCAGGAAAACAACGCAACTCTTCGTGGCTGTTGCAGAGAGAATGAAGGGCCAACCAGTTTCCGCCCAAAGGCTGTCCTCCTGGATCACCTCGTGCATTCACACCTGTTATGAACTCGCGGGCAAGCCGCTTGAGAGAGTAACAGCACATTCCACGAGAGCGCAGGCGTCCTCTGCGGCCTTCCGGGAAGGAGTCCCTATCACGGACATTTGCAGGGCGGCTACCTGGTCCTCCGTCCACACCTTCGCCGCCCACTACGCCATAGTCCAGCAAACCAGGGACGATGCGGCGTTTGGGTCAGCGGTCTTACGATCAGCAATGGGTCCACCCGACCCCACCTCCTAGGTATTGCTTGTAGTCACCTATAGTGGAATGCATGTGAGCAATCACTCGAAGAAGAAAACAGGGTTACTTACCTGTAACTGTTGTTCTTCGAGATGTGTTGCTCACATCCATTCCAGACCCGCCCTCCTTCCCCACTGTCGGGTTAGCCGGCAAAGAAGGAACCGAGGGCCAGACTGTGTCGCAGGGGTACTTATAGAGTGCCTCAGTGGCGCCACTCCAGGGGGCTCCCTGCTCGCCCAGTCTGCAGCTAGGGGAAAAATCTACCCGGCAACCAGGCCCGCAGCGCGTGCCTGACCTATAGTGGAATGGATGTGAGCAACACATCTCGAAGAACAACAGTTACAGGTAAGTAACCCTGTTTTCTCAGTGGTAGCAGATGGCAGAACAAGAAGCAATGGTCTCAAGTTGCAGAGTGGGAGGTTTAGGTTGGATATTAGGAAAACCTTTTTCACTAGGAGGGTGGTGAAGCACTGGAATGGGTTACCTAGGGAGGTGGTGGAATCTCGTTCCTCATACTTGACAAAGCCCTGGCTGGGATGACTTAGTTGGGGATTGGTTCTACTTTGAGCAGGGCATTGGACTAGATGATGTTCTGAGTTCCCTTCCATCCCTGATATTCTATGATTCTATATGGATGGAGGAATGGGGTTGGAAAGAAGAGTGAAGATTTTAGTTGAGGACTTGAAGAAGGCACATGGTTATAAGAAGAGGTATGGGGAAATCTTTTGAGTTGACAGAGGAGGTGAACCGATGGAAAAGAGGATCATGTGTAGAGAGGACGGGGAAGAAGTGGGATTTGAGCTGCAGTGGGAGAAGTAGTGTTGTGTGACCCTTACCTCCGGAGACAGAGGTTGTAGTGGAGAAAATTCTTCTTAGCAAGGGACACAGAACATGCTGGTAGGCACCAGAAATGTGTAGCTGCCATTTGTCACTGCTGACTCATAGTCAGGTCTAGCCTGGGGCTGGTCTTCACTGGGGTGTGTGTGTGTGTCAAGGTGTGCCTCCCCACTCTGAACTCTAGGGTAAAGAGGTGGGGACCCCGCGTGAAAGAAGAAATAACCCCCCAAGCTTATTTTACCATCTTAGGTTAAAACTTTTCCCCAGAACACAAACTTCTCCCGTTTGGACTTGGAATAACGCTGTCACCACCAATTTAAGCCCTCAAAACCATGGGTTAGGGTAAATTGGAACCCTCCTATAACACCTCTCAAATCTCCTCCCTTCACCTGGGAGAGGTTTGAGAACCAAAGACCAAAATCCTCACTTGCTGTGAGACGTGCCCGATCCAACCAGAATTTATACAATAGAAACAAGCAGGCAGAATCTTAAAAGGAAGATTTTAATAAAAGGAAAAGAAGGAGCATAGACCTCTTATACAGAAATCAATAGAAAACACCTCACTTACATCACACAGCATAACTGACCCCTCCCCTGGGAATTCTTCCTCTGCTAAAGTTTAACAGTAAAAGAACACCATGGATCAATTATCAAGTGATACAGTTCAAGCATACAATTCACTTACTACTGGACTGACTTCTTAGGAGAGTATAGAAATGTAGAATAGAGACAGAAGGTAGGTTTGTCCATAGCCAGGCGAACATCAGCGCCAGAGCGATATGAGGAGAAACTGAAACTAAAAAAACACTCTTTGTTCCCGAGACGTTTCGTCATCCCCTCTCTCAGGTTACTTCAGGTTAACCCTTCACAGGTAAAACAGTAAATTCATGCTGGATAAATTCATGGAGGCTAAGTCCATAAATGACTATTAGCCGGGATGGGTAATGAATGGTGTCCCTAGCCTCTGTCTGTCAGAGGGGGGTGATGGATGGCAGGAGAGAGATCGCTCGATCATACCTGTTAGGTTCACTCACTCCGGGGCACCTGGCATTGGCCACTGTCGGTAGACAGGATGCTGGGCTAGATGGACCTTTGGTCTGACCCAGTATGGCCGTTCTTATGTTCTTAGTAATTCTAAGCTACTTTATACTTATGACAGGGGGAGATCGGCTGTAGATATGCAATTTCAGCTACGTTAATAATGTAGCTGAAATCGGTGCATCTATAGCCGACTTACCTGCCATCCTCGCAGTGGTTGGCGGCACGCTCCCCCGTTGACTCCAGCTTGCGCCTTTTGGCGAGCTGGAGTTCTGGAGTCGACAGGGGAGCCGCTGGTGATCGATTTATCGCATCTTGACGAGACACGATAAATCTATCACCAAAAGAGCAATCCCTCACCAGCGTAGTGAAGACAAGCCCCTACAGTAGAAAAGGTTTACTAGGATAGCTATGCTGGCAAATCCGCCTCGTGTAGACATAGTGTATACTGATTCCCCAAATAAAATAAACTGTACTAGCAAAACCATTTTTTTTCTAGTATAACTGCATCTACATGGGAGCTTTTACCAGTTAAGATATATTGTAAAAAAAAATAAAAAAATCATGCCCCTAATGAACATTGCTATTCCCTCAGAAGTTTCATATGTAGATGTGGCCTCAGAGTGAAGATGACAGTACTCTGTCAGTCTGGATTAGTGGATTAGCAATATAGAAATGATGGCACCTTGAAACATAGGAGAAAACATATATTAGAAGTTTCTGTTTTTTTCAGATTTGATAGAAAATTGAGCATCTCTGCTCTACTTGTTCACGTCTGCGATCAGGTGATAGTAAAAGCAAAAAAAAATTCCTTTGCCTCCTAGATTAACTGAATTTCCATATCCTGGCCACTAGTTTTTACCTCTCTGTGTTTTACTTTTACCTAGAAATGGAAATTCAGTTGGAACTCTTAAGATAAAAAGTGAATCAAGGAAAGTCTGCTGCTGTCTGCTCCTTTAACATGCTGACCTGGGCTTTTAAGCCAAGATTGCAATATTGTAAAATGATTAGGACTATAAGCCACTGCCTTTTCTACTTCCATCCTTGCTCATTCTGCCAGAAAAGTACTATGCAGTAGGGAAGATTTTCTCACACTGTGGGTAGTTTTCTTACTTTGTGCAAAGGAGAAAATACAGGATGAAATAGGAAGATACAGCGTTCCGGGAATTTAACACCAAATTTAAATAATTGGTCAGAGTTTGAAATGTCATATCATAATCAACTGGCTGAATTCTTAGAAGTCATCCCATCTGTTAATTTGATTTTAATTTGGAGAAATAGCAATACTTTTTATACTACTCAGAGTTATAATATAAGTATGTACAGCACTTTGAGATGTCTTTGTTGTGAACCTTGGTAATAAAAAATAAAAGGTAGTTGTTTTTTAAAAATTGGATTTTTAATCTCTTTATAAAAGGCATCTGTGTAATGGTATTACAGCGAACCATTTATTTTATTTGAGCTCCCACAACTCAAATGCCTAGCTGGATAGCTTGTCTTTGAATGCATTAGTATGAGATTTTGCAGATGGCTACCTACTAGACTTAAGATGTGTGAAACTGCAATCACAGTTTTCAAATCTGTGTGAGAGATGCTGAATTATGTTTTTGGTATTGCTGAATCTCTTCAGTCAGTGCTGGCTGCCAAATGATGGCAGAGATCCCAGATTAATAATGATTTTTATATGACAGCAGTAGTCTAGAACTGTATCTAATAGATACTCTTTTCTAGACACAGAAGGATATTCAATCCACTGATGGTAAGGAGGGAGAGCGGGAAACCATAGTGGCTTTCTTATGGCTTGAGAAGCCTTGTTTTGGTGAAATGAGGTTCTGTTTTGTGTGCTGAACAGATTTTTCATCTAATTGCCTAAACTGGGCTAAACTCCCATTTCCCTGGAACTAGGATTTCTGACTGCGGGCTCTGCTGAAATCTGGAGCCTACAACCTGGTACTAGGAAAGGCTGACATCTCTGTCTCTTTTTTTAAATTACTCATGATTTAACTCTTTTGGAACCAGGGCAGAGTTAAAGTGTAGGCACAACAGGCCTGTATTTGATTCCAGGAATCACTTGTTTAGATCCAGAAAAGAAACTAAATGAATTCTTTGCATTGGTCTTCACTGCAGAGGATGTGAGGGAGATTTCCACACCTGAGTCATTCTTTTAAAGTGACAGATATAAGAAACTGTCCCAGATTGCAATGTCACTAGAGGGAGTTTTGGAACAGAGTGATAAATTTAATAGTGATAAATAGGTCCCCAGGACCAAATGGTATTCACCCAAGAGTTTTAAAGGAACTCAGATATGAAATTGCAGAACTATTAATTATGGTATGTAACCTATTACTTAAATCAGCCTCTGTACCAACTGATTGGAGGATAGCTAACATAATGTGGACTTTTAAGAAAGGCTCCAGCGGTGATTCTGGCAATTACAGGCCCGTAAGTCTAACTTCAGTAATAGGCAAATAGATTGAAACTTTAATAAAGAACAGAATTATCAGCTATATAGATGAACACAATATGTTGGGGAAGAGTCAATATGGCTTTTGTAAAAGAAAATTATGCCTCACCAGCCTATTAGAATTCTTTGACTGTGTTAACAGGTATGTGGACAAAGGTGATCAAGTGGTATTCGGACTTTCAGAAAGCCTTTGACAAGGTCTTATACGAAGGCTCTAAAGCAAAGTAAGCAGTTGTGGTATAAGAGGCAAGGTCCTCTCACAGATCAGTAACGAGTTAAAAGATAGGAAACCAAAGGTAGGAATAAATGGTCAGTTTTCACAGTATAATGAGGTAAATAATTGGTTCCCCCAAAGATCTGTTTTGGGACCTATGCTATTCAATATACAGTAGACTCTCGATTATCCAGGATGATAGGGAAAAAAATAATCCTGGTTAATAAAATCCCGGATAATCACCATCCATAGGAAATATGGGGAGGGGACATTGGTTCACAAGCCACCCTGCGCCAGAGGGGAGGGGGTGTTGGTTCACTGGCTGCCCTGCGCCCTGGTGGGGTTTTTTTTGGTGTGTGCTTGGGGCGGCAATAAAGCCAGAGCCGGCCCTGCGAGTTTCACGTATTTTTTTTGCCACCCTGGTTAATCCAATCCTGGATAATCAAGAGTTTACTGTATTCATAAACGATCTGGAAAAGGAGATAAACAGGGAGGTGTCAAAGTTTGCAGATGATACAAAATTACCCAAGATAGTTAAGTCCAAGCTGATTGTGAAGTGTTACAAAGAGATCTCTCAAAACTGGAGTGGGCGAGAAACTGGCAGATGAAATTCAATGTTGATAAATGCAAAATACTGCACATTGGAAAACGTAACCCCAGCTATACATACAAAATGATAGGTTTTAAATTAGCTGTTACACATCAAGAAAGAGATCTTGGAGTCATCATGTATGTTTCTCTGAAAACATCTGTTCAGTGTGTACCGGCAGTCAAAAATGCTAACAGAAATAGATAATGACAGAAATATCAGACTGCTACTATATAAATCCCTGGTAGACCTAAACCTTAAATATTGTTGACACTGGCACAGCACAGGTGCCGGCTCGTGCCAAAGTCCCCATGTCTCAGTTGAGCACTGACAAATGCAGAGCTGGAATCAGTTTGGCTCATCTATGCGTTACTGTTGTTAAAATGTATGTATTACATAAAATGTATGTAAAATGTATGAAAGATGTATAAATGCATCTTACTTCTATTCCATTCTATGCATCCAATGAAGTGCTCTGTAGCCCACAAAAGCTTATGCTGAAATAAACTGGTTAGTCTCTAAGGTGCTACAAAGTCTTCCTCGTCTTATTTACAGATAGACTAACATGGCTGCTAATCTTAAAACGGTTGTTAAAATAGGTATTAGAATTATAAGCATGTGTTCAGTGTTTAGACTTTGTTCATTATTTATATTGCAAGGTAATATTTGAGCAGCTGTATTGTGAGCCTCTCTGACTATGTAAATCATCAGACAGGAGACCGAGACATTAATGAGTTTGAAGTGCTGATCTGCAACAGAAGGTGTTCCAACAGGAAAGGTCCATCAACACCAGACAGACTATTTTGGGACATTGGAAAAGACAAAAGATTATTGTTTAGCTCTCCTCCCTATGAAGATGAGTCATGCAGGTGGATTCCTCCCATCTGCTGGGTATGCAGCTCAGAGCAGTAGGAAGATTAAAACCCCCAAACAAAATAAACTAATTATCTTTATGCTGCGTGGATTCTGGGGGGCAAGGTTGTTCCAGGCATAAACAGGAGATCCCCAGCTGCTTCACCTGAGTTAACCCTAGAGGACATATAGAGCTTCCTGATTATAGAACAGGGATCGGCAACCTTGGCATGCGCCCCCCCCCCCAAGCTAAGCACTCTTGGTGGGCCTGCCTGGTTTGTTTACCTGCTTTCATCTATCCCTCTGTGAAATGAGAGTAAATTAAAGAGCACTTAGGAACTTTTAGTGAGCAGCAGAATCCACGTGGACACTTAAGGTATGTCTACATTACAGATGCTACAGCGGGACAGCTACGGTGTTGCAGCTGTGCCACTGTAGTGTAGATACTTGATACAGCAATAGTTACACCACACCCTAGAGTGGTGGTAACCAGGTTGACAGAAGGATTAGTCTGTTGACCAACTAGTGTCTATGTCAGGGCTTAGGTTATCTTGACTACATCTCCCAGGTGTGAATTTTAGTAGTGTAGGTAGGTCAACCTAAGTTTTAGGTGTAGACCAGGCCATCCCATCTTGCTGTAAACTAAATGTTTGTGTAGACAAGTCTGAAGAGTTGAAGTTCACATTACACATGTCGCCGGAGAAAACAATTTATTCAAAAATTTGCAACATGATCTGAAATTGACATCTGTTACTGATATTATGATGATTTGATTAATGCACCTCTTAATAAAAAAGGCATCTCCACTAATCTAAGGTGCTATTATTAAATGACCTGTACCTTGCCTCTGTACTAATAATAAAAGACTGTATCAAATCTTAGTCAACAGAAATACTTTAAAAAGCCTTAGGGTAGGAAGTTCCTTTTTTTCCACCTATAAAAATAAACTTTAGCAAATTCTTGTGGGCCAATTGTTTATTTTTGCTGCTCTAAGTTTATAGTTTTTTAAAAAATAACTTTAATGATATGGTCATGATTCAAATGGTATTTTTTCTTTCAGAAATATAAATGGATGGTGAGCTGAAAATGGGAAGGTGGTTATTTTCAGTTTGAGAAGAAAATACTACACCAGGCTTTAATTTATGCCTTGAAATAGGCTTAATTTGTAATTTAAACAATCATTTTTGTAGATATTTTCAGAACTCTTCCTAAACCTATTTTTACATATACACTGTTCGAGTTGTTTTCATTTCAAATTTAGTAAAGAATTTAAGGATGAAAGCAAAACAATCTTTAAGATATAGTGAAAAAAGAAAGGGAGAGGATGAGGGAAAATTAATTTATTGAGTTGGTGTAAAATTACATTTGAGTCACATCTGATCAAAGAGATCTTTTTCTCCTGTTTCCCTTGTGCCTGAATTTGTGGTGGTTTCATGGTGAAAAAGAAGCCTTTCAAGACCACACATGGGGAAATGCAATCTGCGAGGGAGTGGAATTGCTTCCTGTTTGTCTTCAGATACATTGCTGAAGGAGATTGACACTGTCATAAGGGTGGAGAGTGCCTTGCCTGGGTTGGGCTATGTTATCTAATACAGTGTGCCTTGCCTGGGTGGGGGCTATGTTGTCTGAGACAGGTGACGTGGGAGTTTCTCTGCCATGAGGGAGGGAGGAGCCTCCAGCCCAGGAAGAAGGGAGGAGCAAAACAGTCAGTTCCATCTTGGCTGGTCTCCAGGGAAGAGGCCAGGGCCAGGAGAGTTCCATCTTGGCTGGTCTCCAGGGAGGAGGCAAGGGCCAGAAGTGTTCCAACTTGGCTGCACATGAGGCAGGAGGCTTGCCAAAGTAGCTGGCAAGGGTTCTAGACCATCTTTGGCTATAAAGATGGCTCTACCTTTTTCTAATACTTCTACTTAGCTAATGTGAGTATTACCATTTGATTCTTCTATTAAGCTGTGCCTTTTGGGGTGTTCTTTCCTTTTCAGAAGAAAGTGGGAAGCCCCAAATGTAAAGTGCCTGTATCTCTGCTTTAACCTTTTTCTTTATTAAATTTTCTAGTTATACAACTGTCTGGTTTATTTTCCTTAAGGTTTTTCTCTCTTCACTGAGAAGAGAAGAGGTAGGGGGAGGTGCATAGCCCCCAGGTATCTGACTTTAGCATCCAGGGACGAAGACAGAGTCAGGGTTTAGGGAAGTCTGCCTTCAGCCAGGGAGGGTGAAGGGAAGCAGTCTCCAGGTGTCTGTCTCTCAGGTACAGAGAGACAGAGGGTGAAGGAAAGCAGCCTTCAGGTATCTGACTTTGAAACCCAGTGAAGGGGACAAAGTTGGGGTGGGGAAGATCAGGGGCCCCTCCAAGGTTCTGGAAGTATACTCGATTGGTGGCAGCGATTGGTGACCCCAAGAACCCCAACTGGCAAAGTGGGGGTGTGGGGGGAGAAGAACTGTTGGTTTGGCATATAAGAGGACCAGCCTTTGTACTCAAGAGCATAAAGGCAGGGGGTACCCCCTCTGACAGACACATTATCTGTAAATTAAATAGGCGGAGGAAGGAAAAGGATTATTTTATTCTCATGTGCAATTAATAGAGATCCACTATCAGTAGATATGGGATTTATATCAAGCAAGCATTCATTCTCTGTTCTGGATCTGAGACATTTCAAGTGTTTGGGTTTAGGTTTTACTTCCAACACAATGTAAATTGCCTTATCTAGTTTCATGGACTTAGTTTGTTCAGCCCATTCAAACTTTTTGTTCTGCATGTTACTTTGTTTCTTTGCTGTAGCCTCTCCTAACCCCACCCTCACAATAAAGCCCTGGAATTACAATTCGTTGTAGGGAAAATTACAGACAATGTGATAAGGTGAACATAAATTAAACATATTAAATGTTTTAAACCTTTCCTCAAAACAAAACAAATCCTACAAGATTCATTTGATGATTATTTTTTTTTGAATCCCAGATCTAACTTTTTGGCTGCATGCACGATGAGAGTGACAGACTTTAATATAGACTATGCTTCTATTGGCTGATGAGGATTTATTTATATTTTTCTGTGAATGTCTTTTAAAATACTGAAAAGATCAGTGTGATATCCTAAGAATTCATGTACTTGTTTTCAGTTGAGTGTGAGTACTCATCCCTATCATTGTCCTCAGGTTCTCCTCTTTCACCATGTCCATTTCCACCATGTGTATATGTACAGGCATGCACTCGTGTGCTGCTACCAGTCTTCTGACCAGGAAGGACTGGGTTGAATGGGACCCTACCGATTCTGTTCCCATCAAGCAGACAGATTGGTAGTAAGTGGCACAAAATACCTCCTGATGCTAGGCTGAGAATGCAAGATTGCCACTGCTGCTGATTTGAGGAGGTGAGATCAAGCACCACTTCTATAGATAGCTGTGAAAGACATTACTAGTCAGTGGTCAGATTGGAGATTTGAATGACTAGTTTTAGACTCCAAATTTAGTTATTTATATATTTTAAATGTTAGTATGGTTTTACAAAAATAATACCAGTGAGGTGTTGTTTTGGAATTGCAATGGAAACAGTTCTGTGCATGTTTTTTTGTGAAAATATTTCCTTTTTGGGAATGTTAAGACAGTAAAATTGTGCTAATGCATGCAAACCTAAAAATGGTACTGACTGATCTGTTTTCATTGCACAAGCAACGTGAATTGCAAAAAAGGAAACAGCCTAGACAGTTAAAATAAATTATTATTATAATTTATTTGTTGGTGCATAATTGCTGTTAAGCTTAAAAATGGGTTTTTTATTTCACTGAAGTAAAAAGCTGCTCACATCTGCAACTGTGCAGTGTGTCACATAGACATCGTCTTCAACAGTGGAAAAACATATCTAAGGAGTATAAGTTCCTTCTCCTTTTGATCTGTCAACAGTTTTCCTCTTCTAGGCAGCTTTTATAAGAAAAGGCATTAATAAGCTGGATCCATTATTCTAGAGCAGATAAGAATAAGTATCTACAGATTGGACTTGCCTAACACAATCACATTTCCCTTGTTAATTTACCCTCAATAGGTGTTATGTCCTGCCTGACCGATATCCATTTCAAAAGGTATTTTTTTCTCCTTCTGATATGGCCCATCTAAATTTAACAGCCTCTTAGAATTGGTATGTACAACTTTTCTTTCTCTCTCTCTCTCTCTCTCTCTCTCTCTCTCTCTCAATGCATCTTCTGTTTCATTCTATGTATCCGATGAAGTGAGCTATAGCCCATGGTTTCTCAGGGTTCCTGCTCTGCAGATTGCAGGAACCTTCTGAAAACTCCCTCCATCTCTTCTGCAGTCCTCTGCTTTTCTCTCTTCCCCAGAAGGCTTGTTTCGGTCACATGTCCCACCAGTCACACTTCTTTTGATCTTCCCCATCTGGGAGGCGAACTAATTGTATCACGGGTGGCATTGGGCCCATTTTCCCCTTAACGAGCCAGCCACCCTGTGACACCCATCACTGCAAAAACATAAGCCCTGTGTCGAAACTGTGAACATACATTTGCTATACTTGATAAATCTAGTCCTAAAATAATGCCAGCTTTGTAGGCTGTATAGTCTCTTGTTCTAAGTAAAATGTCTCCTGGTCATTACAGGATTTCTTGTAATTATAGTTGCCATTTCCTCAGCATAAAGTTTACTTTAAAGGCTGCCAAGAGAATATTGTGGTTTTTGCCTATACTTCTAAAAGTGGCACTTGCCTCCAGACACAATTTCAGGTAAGTAATCAGCTGTGCATAATTTTGTTGCAAGTCTATTTTAATCAACAAAAGGTGACAAAGATGACAGACTTGGCATGATAGAGTTGAACTGTGCAGTACCATGAAAAAATAGTCCTCTGAAGTGTTTGTTAATTAGTTTGTTCTAACTGACTGGTTTCATCTTGTCTTTTTATCACTTAAAAGCTTAGAGTTTTATTCTGGGGGATTGGATAGAAAATACCACATTTGAGAAGCTTTATGAGATGTCACAAAATCTCCTTTAGCGGCCATGTGTGAGCCTCCATGGTATGGGAAATGGGCCATGTTTTAATCCTGAATCGGACCCTTAATATGATAAATATTTTCCAAAGGACTTAACACTATTTGTTGATGCTCCACTGTATGATCTCCTTCTAAAATATGGAATGTCACTTCCACCATTTATATGTGAACAGTGGAGCCTGTCTTTTGCTTTTGATAAGGATGGGAGAGGGGAGAGTAATACTTATTTCCTAAGTGTGTCAGATCTGTTCAGATAAATGATACTGGAGACACACTGGAACTTTGGCACCAATTTAGTGATTAGCTTAGAGACTTTATGCTCAACGCCAGCTGCTCTCGACACTGCTCCCAGGAGAATAGCAGGGCATTCTAGGGAAGTTATCCAATGGGTCATGTCTCATTAGGATTAATTTTAGGCCATTTTGAAACCATCTCACCTGTTTGACACAAAAATTACAATACATTGAGGGTTATACAAGAAGAGGGCAAATCTTCACTCTGATGCTTTATTCTCTGAATCCCCGGGTATCGAATCAGATGCTTGTACCTCATGTGTCCGATGTTGTCATTCATTTTCAGGAAATAGGCAGCCACTGATTGAGACCTGAACACAAAATTGCTGCTAATATTGTGGTGTTCTTCCTTCCCACCCCCAAGCCTTTATGTTGCTAGCCAACACAAGATCAAGGGACTTTTGCTGGACCAAAAAGGGGAGGAAAGACTCCAAAACATACTGAAGTGGAAAGCAGCAGCTCTGTGGCATATTCCCTCTTCCCATGTTCATCATCTTTTTCCCCAGGAGCTAAAGAAAGCTGCTTTGTGACAACTGATGGTCAGGGCTCAGTGGCGGGGGAAGAGGTGAAAGCATATCAGGAAGAAACCAAGGCTGGAGAGCAGCCTCTGTGTGCAACATGTCTCTCTCGAAACAAGCTGAATTTCACCTGACTTTCCTGGCAGAAGTTAATGCTGTTTTGGCACCGTGCATCCCGCTGCTCCCTGCAGAAGGGAAAGGAGTGCATGGGTGTTGCAGGACAACAGCTACAGAGAGCTGTATTGCCAGTAAGTTCAGAGGGTTGGTGATGGAGCATCGTAGAAACGGCAGGCTTTTGGGGACTGTGGAGCTCCTTTCCCCAGGAATGTCTATGGGACAGGGGGGTATTGGAGGCTGTGCCATCGCTGGGCCACAACCCACACATCAAAACATTCGGTGGAAAATCCATGAAGTGGCACTCCCTTTTTCTTCCTGTTGGCATGCTGTGGCCTCAGGTACCAATTATTGTCCTGTCTACATATGCAGCTGTTTCCCAAGTTAGGCTTTCATTCTCTTGTTTTCGTTTGTGTAGGTATTCAAAAGGCAGATATTCTGAAAATATTTGTCCAAGTCATTGCATAACAGAAGAAATGCCCCTGAAAAGTTATTTTAACTTTGTTAAAAGTTGTGTTTTAAAGCCATCTTTGTTTAAAGTCCCTGCAATTGTTTTACAAGCAAAACCTGGCAATTCAGAAAAGTCCCATTGCACCAATCAGTGACAGCAAGATATTTCATGAGACCATTTTAAAGGTTATAACACAATGTTTTAGAACCAAAGGCAAGTAGCTGAAGGGATGAATGAACCACGGTTACACCCAGATACAACATTCCAAGCATTGGTTTTCCTAGAACTGAGCTACCATATAATGGGAACAATTTACTGGGATCATGGGAGATTTGCTTACCTATGTATTAGCCATTTGCAGCTGCTATAGCAAAATATTTATCAGCTTCTAAGATATAGTTCAGACCAGCAGTTCCCAATCTACGGCCCATAGAGAGATGGCTGGTTGCATGGATTTCCTCTGTTTTCTCTGTTGCATTAAAAGACGCTAACATACATTGACTACTTTGCTCATGTTACTTTCCTATGTGAGTAATTGCTGTTTTAACCACAAAGATACTATCTGACTATGAATGGGAAGGGAGGTGGGGTCCATGGAGCAATCTCTCTGTTGAGATAAATTCCATGCTAGGGAAAGAGTTTTGGAACTCCTGGTTTAGAATCTTATGGAATCCTCCATCATCCACTGTCTGGTTGGTCAAACTCCAATTTTTAATCATGCCAGAAGCTGCTTGTTTCCCTCTAAAACCTGAAACCCCAATGGCAAGACTCAGTCTGGATCCTTTCCCAAACTGAAACCTGCAGGACTCGCGCAGCCGTAATTGGCGCACCACTCTTTGGTTGGCTTTGTTATCGGCCGTGTCCTTTTCACTGTGAATGACAACAAATAAGTGCTGCGAAGTCTTTGTTATTTTTTAAAAGGGGGCCCATCTTGGAGGAGTGGACAGTTTCACTGAGTGAAAAAAATAGATTTCCCTTGACACTTGGCAAATGTTATACTCTCCCCCAAAATTGTCCTTTCTATAAATTTTTTTGGATTGGTCTCCTCCCATCTCCCCCATTTGTCCTGCTGCTCCAACTTCACCTCCCCTTTGCCTTTCTCCCTGTACCATTCCAGAACCTTATCCAAAGCACTTCATTGTTCTATGCTGCCTGCTTTTTCCTGTCAATCTACCTACCTATTCGTTAGTCTTCCTCCCAAATGTCTGTTCTCTATTCATCTTGCCTAGTTTGTCTTTGCAGCCCTTCTCTTTATCATCCTCTCTTGCCCTTCTTTAGCACCTGTTTTCCCCCTTCGTGTCATTCTCCTATTGCCATATTAGCATCATACCAATCACTCTTCTCTTCCACTACACAGCTAAGTAATCTCCTGCCCAGTGCCTGTTCTCTCGAGCAATTTGCTTTGCTGTCTCTAGAATTCTTTTTTTAAACTATGCGGCCACTACTAAACCTCAGCAATCCACTAACCTCCTTCCTCTTCCTCAGGAATATGGTAACTTCCTCCCTGCCAAGACTGCTTTTTATACCCAAGTGCTCTTTGCTTTCAGGCTTGCTTTTTTGATGTATGAACCAGTAATCCCATCGCTTAGACTACCTCTTTGCTAATAACATTGGCCTCTCTTGCCTGACTGAGAGACTTGGTTCTCAAACTCTGACCTCTTTTCCCTGTCATTTTTCAGAAAAAATCCCATAGCTAATTATCAGATCACTCATCTCAGTTTATATTTTATCTTATTCTGAGCCCTCCTTTTACCAGCCAGCCTGACTGGCTAATATCTAGGTTGCCTTAGCACATAAACTTATTCCTCAGGATTTCATCGTCTCTGTTGACCTCTTCCTCTTTGGTCTCATACATGGAAATTACATCAGATATATATCCTCTGATTTTCTCTTGGGCATTTTTGTTAATTCTCTTTAATACCTCTCCAACCCAGACCAAGGGAGTGTATGGCAGATTGCATTCAAAATTCTGAAGTATAAAGTCTCAGACCTTTATAGAATTTTAAAAGGTAATGTTACTTATGTTCTAAATGTTCTTCAGGGCCTGATCAATGGGGTCATTCAGCATTTGTAGGGGGAATAAATAGATTTTTGGGGGCTTTTCTTTCCAGTTTCCTTTTTAATATATTCCCCTTTTTGCTGAAACATTTTTAATGATGAACTTTAATAGAAGTGGTGCATATTTTTCTTTTTCCATTTTTAAACACCTATATTGTAGATTGTGTGACAGACCGCTCTCTCACCCCTCTCAGGAACACAGGCAGGAAACCCTTCTTTGCTTCAAACAGTGCTCTTTAATCACAGTGCAGGACCCCACCACCAATATATACAGCTTTATACAATCCAGTCTTCAGCTTACAGCTCTTCAGACTCTATATAGTCCAGCTTACAGTTTACAACTCCAACACACAGCTCTGACTAGCTCCAACCACCACCTCACTCTATACCATCCCCACCACACTGGGCTTGCCTTCTCGCAGGCCTTTTATCCCCCTGAGGAGGCTGCCAGGTGCCACTCCTCAAGGCTAATTGCCCTGCAGCCCAGGTGGCTGATTAGCCTTTCTGCAAGGGAGGTTTGCAGGCTTCTGCTCCCTCTTAAAGGGCCGGCAGGGCTGGCTCAGGCACTCCTGGCCAGCACCCTGCCACACACCTCCCCCCTTAGCCTAGCCCCATCGGGCTGGCTCGGACCCTTCAATATTTCCCCTTTCACCGGCGCCACCCGGTCCGGGGTTGTGGATTATTGCCCCCCTGCTTTTCGGGGCTAGGGCCAGCCTCTTCTGCCTCAGCTTCCCTCGCGGCTGAGGCAGAGAGCCCTACCTCCAGCCTTGCACAATAAAGGCAGGGTATCGGCCGCCCCTGTGCCCTTCGGCGCTCACACCACTCGCATGGCGCCTCACCACACAGGGCAACTTCCCCGGCCTCAATTTCCTCCTGGCTCTCACAGGAGCTTGGGGCTTCCTCCGTGGAGCTCACCTCCTGCCCTAATCCCTGATGTTCAGGGCTAGCTAGGCCCTTCGCTGGGTTATTGGGCTGAGACCCGCCCCTTCGCTTGGCCGAACCCCCCGTACGGGTTCTCACGCTCGGCCTCGGGGCAGCCCGGGGCCTCGTACCTCCCACCGGGCCCCAGTCCCGCCCAATAATTACGGGACAAGGTAACCCCTCTGGCACGCCGACCCGCTTCCAGCGGAATCTGCCGCTGACTTCTAGGGGGACCTGGGCCACCTGACAGGTCTTCCTGTCCCCATGGACACACCGTAAGTCCATGGTAGCCCCTGGAATCAGCCACTCGGGGCGTACCAATGCTCTGCGGACAAGCGTACAGGGAGAGGCTGAGTCCACTACCCCCGGTTGGGACTTCCTTCCCACCTGTACCCGCAGGGTGGGTATCCCCTTATACGGCTTCCGCCCCCAAACCTCGGTCCACCCACACCAGTTAGAGTAGTCGCACTCCATGGCTGGGCAGTCTCTTTTAATGTGCCCTGGCTTCCCACATTGCCAGCAGGTAAGCCGGGCCACTCTTCCTGGCGCCCCCCTGGGCTCCCCATCAGTCCCTTTGCCTTTTGCTGGGGGGGAGTCCATGGGCCGACGCCCCAAATCCCGGACCCGTCGTGGTCGGTCTTCTCCCCGAGGTCCTTCTGCCTCCACGTACTCCTCGGTCAGGCGCACCGCAGACTCCACCGTCTCCGGCTGGTGCCTCCTGACCCAGGTACGGACAGTCTCGGGGAGGCTGAGCAAAAACTGCTCCAAGATCAGGGAGTCCATGATTTCCTCCCCCGACCGGGCCTCCGGCCTTAGCCAGCGCGTCGCCCAGTCTCTTAACCTCTGGGCAAACGCCTGGGGCCGCACCGCCTGTGTCCAGCGGGCCGCCCGCAACTTCTGTCGGTACTTCTCCGGTGATAATCCGACCCGGTCCAAAATGGCCGCTCTTACAATGTCAAAGTCTCGGGCCTCTGCAGTCCCCAGGGCCATGTAGGCGGCCTGGGCTTCGCCCGCAAGATAGGGAGCAAGCCGGAGGGCCCAGGTGGTCCTTTCCCACCCGGCTGTGGTGGCTACCCTCTCGAAGGTCCCCAGGAAGGCATCGGGGTCATCCGCCGGGCTCATCTTACAGAGCCCCCAGCCCGGCAGCCGCATGCCCTCTCCTGCCCCACGACTCACCAGCTGCTGCAGGAGAGTTGCCTGGGTCTTTGCCTGCTCCTGGATAAAGTCCTGCAGCGTCTTCTGCTGCTCAGCTTGGGCCTGCTGCAAGGCGTGCATGGCCTGCTGGGTCTGT
The DNA here is from genome assembly GCA_032164245.1 of Sternotherus odoratus. NCBI lineage: Eukaryota > Metazoa > Chordata > Testudines > Kinosternidae > Sternotherus > Sternotherus odoratus. The sequence continues at coordinate 201,600,457 of JAVMKO010000001.1, read as the reverse complement.
TTTTGCTGCTCCACGAGCCACTGCAGGGTTCCCTCCATCTCGGGGCCACCAGTTGTGCTGCTGGTGTGGCGATCCCACCTCTGACACCACTTGTGACAGACCGCTCTCTCACCCCTCTCAGGAACACAGGCAGGAAACCCTTCTTTGCTTCAAACAGTGCTCTTTAATCACAGTGCAGGACCCCACCACCAATATATACAGCTTTATACAATCCAGTCTTCAGCTTACAGCTCTTCAGACTCTATATAGTCCAGCTTACAGTTTACAACTCCAACACACAGCTCTGACTAGCTCCAACCACCACCTCACTCTATACCATCCCCACCACACTGGGCTTGCCTTCTCGCAGGCCTTTTATCCCCCTGAGGAGGCTGCCAGGTGCCACTCCTCAAGGCTAATTGCCCTGCAGCCCAGGTGGCTGATTAGCCTTTCTGCAAGGGAGGTTTGCAGGCTTCTGCTCCCTCTTAAAGGGCCGGCAGGGCTGGCTCAGGCACTCCTGGCCAGCACCCTGCCACAATTGTTACTAGGTATTGATTTGGTGCATCAAGCCAATAGTTTTGAACAGGCTTTTAAATAAGTATCTCTCTCTCTTCGCCCATCACCCCCCAGCCGGGGTATGGGCCACCAACTGGTGTTGGTGTTTCAGTAGCAATTGGTTCCCTTACGGGGTGGAGTTGCTAGCCCCACGCCCATGTTAAGCCTACAGCACCTGGTATTCCCAGGAGGTCTCCCATCCAAGTACTAGCCAGGCCCAACCCTGCTTAGCTTCCGAGATCAGACGGGATCAGGTGTGTTCAGGGTGGTTTAGCCGTAGTTTTAAATAAGTATAATCAAACTCAAAATGTGGCCCTACCCTGTTGTTTTCCTAACTACTTGCAGAGTTTATCTAATTATTTCTGTGAGTTAAAAAATGATTGTGTCTTTCCTTTAAGACCCCATAATTGCTGATATTTCTCACACAAATGTTTTGGATTCTGTGTTTTGTAAAAAGGTTCAGCGGGGGTTTGCAGTTTCTTTTTATAAATTGTGTCTGCAATTATATCATTGTTTTTTGGGTGGGGCAAGAAAGAGTGAGGTGGAAAAAATGTGTAATACATAAATAAACTGGAAAATCCTGCTGAGTTGCTGGCTAAAGCATAATCTATAGAAATAAATTCTTAGCTCACTTCCGTAATAGTTGGTTGGAAGTGGGACTCTGAAATGTTACAAATAACTGCTCTAACACCAATTCAATCTATGGTATGCTTCCTAAAAAGGCAGGCTGTCCAAGAATGCTGCTAAACAGATGCTGGCTGCTGTGAGGGCCTTGTGTGTTTTTTAAACCTGCTAAAAAAATCACTCCTTAAATAAGATATGATGTGAGAGTAGCTTAGTTATTCTTTCTTTAATTTGAATGTTGCGTCAGTTTCCTTTTTCATCATAACCGCAGTTGTTAGACTGAACTACAATCTGTGTATTTTCAGAGTCCTCCCACAGGCATAGGCGGAGGCCATAGAAAAGTTTCTTTAAACAGGCAGGCATTTTTTGATTGGTCGTTATACTGCTGTGCATGGTGATGGCAAAGGGAGATGCACTCTGACTCAGACACTTCCTGTAGGCTTAACTTATCCACTTGTAACTTCCTAGCTGAATAGTGTAAGAGTGCTGCAGCCTGTATGAGATAACAGACAGGGATCAGGGTAACTTAATGGTTCTGGAGCAAAACTTGGGGGAGAAGGTATTGTAAGAACCTCTCTGTTAGACCTGCCATGCTTATAGAACACATGATGATTGTTGGCATCTTTCCCCTTATGTTTGGTGTCTTTGCTAACATCTGTTCAGGCTTGATGAACCTGACAATTGACAAGAAGAATGTGTCCGTATTTCACTTGAGAAGGCCCTTCTTGTAGGTTTAGTGACCTAATGTCTTTGCAGAGTTATTCTTTCCAAAGAAAAGATAACAGAGAATGAATGATATTTTTGGATCAAGGTGGGGAAGACGTCTTGACTAGATCATCCCTGTATTATTGCGCCTTCATTCTCACTTCCCCAGACTTACACAAGTGATCTTGCAGCCACATTCATCTCTTTTCAACAACTCTTCCTTATGGATTTCTGAAATCACTTCCTGAGTGTTCTCAAAATCCATGGCTAGCAAAGGCACTTTAGACACACCTTTGTAAGAATGTGAGTGGCTGTATCTGATTATACACTACACTGGTGAGAGTTGTCACCTAACGATAATGATCCGTAATGATATACACAATGATAACCTACAAATGAAAGGTCATGGTGACTGTGAAGAGTTCCCTCCCTTGGGGTGCCACTTGGAACTCGGGTACCTCCGAGTCCCCCAGACCCACCAGCCTGGGCTCCCTCTCACACTGTGCTGCTGTGACAAATTACTAAGCTCTTCAAGTTTGTTCTTTCAATCAGCATACTCATAGGCAGGGACACACTCAGCAGGTGTAACTTGCAGACTGGCTTTCTGACCAGCGCCTGCATGGGAAGGCTATACAGCTGCTAGGGCACTTACCAGCTTCTCAGGCACACACCCTTTCTGGAGGGTAAACCCAAAATTATACCATCTTGTGCTGCACAGGGAGTTTTTAAGTGATAAGGGATGGCAAACAGATCAAAGCAGATTACCTAGCAAATAAAACAAAAACACAATCTAAGTTTAATATACTAAAGAAATTGGATATGGGTAGCAAATTCTCACCCTAAAAGATCATTTAAGCAGTTTGCAATGATTCTTTCTTGCAGCTTAAAAGCCAAGGTATTTCTCACAGGCTAGAAATCCCTCTAGCCTGGGTTTAGTTCTTGTTTCACAGGTGTTTTCAAGCTTCTCCTTTGGGCGGGGTATCAGAAGAACCCAGATGATGTCACTCCCCTGCCTTAAATAGCTTTTGCATATGGCCGGAACCCTTTGTCTCCAGTTTTAGTTCCCATGCCTTTCAGTGGAAAAACACTAGTATTCTATGCTGGAGTCCAGTACCAGGTGACTTGGTCACATGTCTCTGTAGGGCCATAGCAGTAATGAGTCAGTGGTTGTTTGTAGCATCCTCAGGAAGGCTCCCTGGTGGGAGGGAGATTAGCATCTTCTAGGACATATTGTTCTCCCTAATGGCCCTTCTCAGCCAGCCATCTAGAGTCTAGACTGATTGCATTCTGTCTAGTGGGCATTCCCCAGGTGTAAACACATTTGTAAAAGATGAATAGATAATATTCCTAACTTCAGGTACCAAAATAATAAATGAATACAAATAGGATAATCCCATTCAGTGAATCATAATCTTTTCAATTATACCTTCCGTGACCTATCCTGCATGAAATACATCATAGTTGTGCCGTAATTATATCATAATAATATTATGAAGAATATGGGGTATAATGCCACAGTGACATTCCTGACATTATGACCAGCTCTTTGCAGCTATGCCAGGTGGACAACATAGTATTGGTAACATCTTGTTAAAACAAACCTAAACTAGTTTAGAACCAGTTTTGTAGGATGTGGGTGGTGAATTAGTAGTTCTTTTTGTTTCCAAAGGGTAAGGTTACACTACAGAATTGTAGCGCGTTTGTTTCTAGTGCGTCCCATTTAGCGCAATAGGTATCGCGCTAGAGCCTGTGCACATTAGACCCTTCAGCACTACAGCATGGACACATTTCTGGCACTTCCGGCGGCACAGGGAGTGGTGAATTATGGGCAGGTATCCCAGCATTCAGCTGGGTGCAACGTGCTTTGCAAAGAAGGGGGGTGAGGGGGAACAGGGAACGTGTACGCAGGGAGACAAGTTCAGGCTGTCAGTGACTTTTCCTTAGAGGAAACTGACAGGCTCTGCATTGAAGTCACACAGCTCGGTCCGTCAGCATTTCCAGTGGTTATTTGCTGTGAATTTTAAGAGAGAAACTGAAAAGGTACTTCCGCATTCTTCCTCCCGTTTTCAAAACAACACTTAGATGTCATTTGCCTTACATGGCTTGTTGATTGCCTTACATGGCTCGGAGGCGTGCCAGAGATCCCTTACAGCGTAATGAGTGATTCATGGGTGGTCACATTCACACCGTTGCGCTATAGCGCTAGCGCAAAAAGCCTTATCACTCTCAGAGAGGAGGTTTATGAGTTGCGCTTTAACGGGAGACTTATTGTGCAAAATGTCCCTTGGCAGTGTGTAAGGTTAGACAATTATAGTGCTCCTGGAGGGTTTTAGCACTAAAAAGCGCCAGTCTAACCATGCCCAAAGGTACGTATTATTGAGCAATTATCTTACATCATCATGTTGGAAAGATGTCCCAGTGTTAGAGCAATAGTTTTGGACCCAGGAGCACTGGTTCAGTTCTCTGCTCTGCCACAAACTTTCTGTGTGACCATGGAGAAGTCACTTAGGGAACTGAGCCACAGAGACACTATCTGAAAAATGGAAATAATATCACTTCCCTATCTCATAGCAGTGTTGTGGTTAAAGATAGTGAGGTGCTCAGATACAAAGGTACTGGGGATCATGTAAGTACCAAAGATAGGTAGAATTTAGAGAAGATGGAACTAGTGGAACAGAGTGAGTGAAAACCACAAATTGTCTCGCTTAAATTTAATGGACTGCTGTAAGCATTCTCATTGGCCTGGGCTGGTGGAACTAACCCAAAGTTTACAGGTAGTGCTATTGATGTGATTTTTCTGCAGAATTGGGATGGTTTGGTGGCTAAAATAACAGGAGGGAGCTTTTCAGCATTTCCTCTAGCTTGCCTCATAGGATTGAATTGAAGGGAATTTAGAGCTTGAAAACAGCTATTAAAGTAACCTAATCCCTGTCAATGTAGGATTGTTTCTCCACACTGTATAGTCTTATTGTTTTCTCCTATTCAACTGTAAGCATCCCAGACAATGAGGCCTCCGTCATTTTGGAAAACAAAAATAATGTATCAATAGAACCACTTACATATTTTGTTTTAATCAAGAAAAATATTAAAATGAGTTGTTTCAATGTGAAGGTTTTGAAATGGTTTGTTTTTACTCTGAAGCACCATCTTTTATTTACCTTGGTATTTCCTTATCCTACTGTCACCTGATCTGTTTCAGTTAAGTGCTGAATGGGCCTAAGATTGACCTTCCTATGGACAAATACACCCACCACCTGAGATCAGGATTTGTAGGAGCCACGTTAACAATGCTGAGGTGACACTTTTTGTCTAGTGAAGTCAAGATTTTTTTTTTCCCCTTTAAATTTGTCTGGACTAATTTTGGAAAAAAAATCCCAAATGATCTAAAATCAATTATGTTTTAAATGGGAATCTTTAGATTAATCAGGAACAATTAGTTTTCTTTATTAACATTTTTTAATAAGTTTTCCTTCATCAGGCTCATACAGGGCTGGATACTGATACCCCTCATGCAAATTGCTTAGTACCTTACTCTGAACGGAGTCCAATGATTTCAATGGAACTAATTTAAGGATTAAGTTACTACTACTACTCAGCATGAGTAAGGGTGGATGAATCTGGTCCACTTTTAGTAACAGAAGCCTTTACCATCTTGCAGATAACGTTCTAATTGACTGAATCATGAGCTGCTTTTTGAGAAGGGAACTAATTGACTAGAACAAGAGAGACTTTTTTGACTCTCATCATTTTTAAATCTGTTACTAGCCAACAGACATTTAAGGCCCAATCCTGAAAACTTTTCTCTTGCTAGTCAATGGGATTGTTTGCCTGCAAAGTACTAACCAACATGCATAAGAGTAGTGGAACTGGGCCCTTAGACGTGCTAAGGAGGTATTGTTAGGCAGATAGTAGCGTTGGTTTGCGGCAGGTTAACAACTTGCAACACGATGTGAATAAATTTGGATGGAATTGCTTATCAGAAAGAAAACTGGGAAGCCATTTTTGTATTCTTTGAAAAGTATAGTTTTTAAAAACAAAGCCTGGTATTCTGTTGTGTGTATTGTGTAAATTTAAGTGTGGCCAAAAAAGACTAGTAAGTTTGATAACACATTACCATAAAAAGACAAATATCATTACATTTGGTTCTTTTTTTTTTCCAGTTTGATTTACACAAGGCAGAAAGTGCATTTAAAGCAAACAGTGGAGTATCTGCATATACGTTTTTGAACATGAACAATGGTGCGTTCTCTAGCATCTGAAGAACCTAACAATCAATGTATAACACAAAATAGCATAAGATTTACAAGTCCTCCATTGTGAACGCACAGGAAACTTGACTCAGACAATGTGTAGTGTTCACTGAATGAACAGAACTGGTGTATGTAAACAATTCATAAGAGCATAAAATTGTTCAACAGTGTATGGAATGGTGATGTTGAAGACACACAATAGCGTGTCATTGCCTCAAAATGAATTCACTCTTGGGGTTGACTTTCACTTTTGTTAAGATTCACCGATTAATATAACTTTTCATTCGAAATAGTTGTGCAATTGTTGAAGATTCATCAGAAAAGAGGCATTGGACACAATGATCAGAGAAAGAGGTAGAGAGAAACAATCAATCATAGTAGATAAAAATAAGCATGCTTTGTTTTGAACTTTGTGTGCCTCACACGCATATAAGGAAATGTCCTTTCATGTAGAACAAGCTAGAACACAATTATTTGTTCAAGGAAGTTGGGAAGGCCAAGCATGGTTTTCAGAGGTGCTGCCTCTGTTATCCAAAGCTATGATTTCAGGTTACCAACATCTTCAGAACCATTCTATGAAGCCTTTAGGAAAGGGTCAGGGTCTTCAAAGTCTTTCCATTGACTTTAATGGGAACTAGGTCAGGCCCTAACAGGGGAAATTAATACAGTAAACCCTCGATTTAACGGACTTTGGATGCAACGGACAAAATTTCTGAGCAAGTCTGATGCATCCGAAATCCATTTCTCGCGGGCTGGCTGCCGGCTCCCGGCTGCCGCCCGGGTCCAGGCAGCGGGCGGGCTGGCTGCCGGCTCCCGGCTGCTGCCCAAGTCCCAGCAGCGGGCGGGCTGCGGAGCTGCCGCCCCGACCCTGTGGCGGGCGGGCTGCTGCTCCGACAGCTCGTTTGTTTGTTTTTTATTAAATAACGGACTTTTTGATTTAACGGACACCCCCTCGCCCAAATTAGTCCGTTAAATGGAGGTTTCACTGTAAAAAGGTAGATTTGGTATAAACACATTGTATGATACTAATTGAAAACATTTCATAGTATGGTTATCAGAAGTAATACATTATCAAGGTCTTACTCACTGGTCCTATCTAGACGAGACATGGACAGATAGTAGCATTAAAAAACATGGAAATGGGTAGATACATGTGGACTAAGCAGATGCCACACAGCCAGCCCCTGTTAGACTTGCAATCAGGTATATTCTGGGGAATCGTACCATTCCTCATGAACAAGTTTAAATGTATTTCAGGGTTTACTTCTGCTTTAGAGGCTCTATTTGTATGATGCTTGTTTTCAGCTAAATGCTTCCCGCAGCCCCCATTGGACCAGGACGGCGAACTGCGGCCAGAGAGAGCCGCCGGCGAAACAGCAAGTAAACAAACCGGCGAGGTCTGCCACGGGTGCTTACCGTGCGGTCCCGCATGCCAAGGTTGCCGATCCCTGTAATAGGTCAATGACTCATGCTCCCTTCTGTGACTTACCTGTAGTTGCCAGATGGTAGAAAAGAGTAGCAACGGGCAAAGGCTGGTACCATTTCCTTCTCCCCCAAACTGTGGTGTTGGTTTTTTTAAAAAGGAGGGGGAGGTGGAAGGGGAAAGCTTTCAAACACTATTTTAGCTTTTCCTTGTTTTCCCTGCCATAGTTTCCCCATCACATCTCCATATTGTAGCATGTGCTGCTCTCTGTAGGTGCTCAGATGCTCTATGCTCAGAGACGTTTGCAGTTACTTTGGGATAATCATAATCTGTCTCATGGTGTCCATTCAACGTATACAGCGAGTGTAAGAGCAAATGCTCCTTCTCATTGAAGGGCAGATTTCCACAAAAGGGAGCCTGGTGGAAACCAACACCACCATCTCCTTCTGCACCACTCGCAGCCACCAGATGCTCCAATAATTGTGTTGGTGAAATAGGTTTGACTCAGTTCTTTGTGAGAGGAAGGACAGTGTTATTGAACTGAAATTCAGTGCATTTAAGCGGTAGATTGGTAACTAAGTATATTGTGTTGGTGTAGTTGAGTGTCATGAGTTTAGTGGGGTAAGGGTTGTAGATTGGCATTGTGTTGGATGTGGCTGTTTCTTTATCTCATGATTTCCTTAGTGTTTCCTGCATTGATTAGTGTTTGCACTGTTGTAAGGAAATGCACCGTTTTCTTGGCTATACAAGATTTTCTTAGTGTTTTCTTGTGGTTTTTGCTTTGGGTGTTATTTCTTCAGTGAGAGCCTCGGTGGAAATCTATCTATCTGGGTGATGATATCCAGTCAGATATTTACTGAGTTTGGGGGAAGATCTCCTGATGTAAATGCTTTGACAGAAACCAAATGCCTTTTTTCTAAACTATCTAGGATGTTTATATAAAAGGACTGATATACAGGTCTGTGAGTTTTAATGGCTCCATTATCTTGGCCAGCAGCTTCTGCTGTAAAGAATGGTGGTCCTACCAAGAAAAGATAAATCCAAGGATGGAAGGTTTTGTTGACGTTGTTCTAGTTGTCCCATAGTAGTTTGTTACTTTGTGCTATTGAGCTGCAAGCTGCCCAGAAGGACGTGTCCAAGTGTGTTTTGAAGGAGGAGACTTCAGCACGCTGACTGCCCTGGTGTAATATGCCAATTCAGAGGGATATTGGTAACTAAGTGTGTGGAAATGTGAACCTCATTATTATGCAACTGGTGCCTTTTAAAAAATTTACTCTTTCCAGGGTGAAATTCACCAGCGTTAGGCCTTCCATGCTGCTTAAGTCCTGCATTGGGACTGTGCAGGTGGAGCATGAGCCAAGGCCTCTGTTCCTCTAGAGCAGGGGTCGGCAACCTTTCAGAAGTGGTGTGCTGAGACTTCATTTATTCACTCTCATTTTAATGTTTCTAGAAGGTCTCTTTCTATAAGCCGATAATATAATAACTAAACTACTGTTGTATGTAAAGTAAATAAGGTTTTTAAAATGTTTAAGAAGCTTCATTTAAAATTAAATTAAAATGCAGAGCCCCCCGGACCGGTGGCCAGGACCTGGGCAGTGTGAGTGCCACTGAAAAGCAGTTTGTGTGCCGCCTTTGGCACGCGTGCCATAGGTTGCCTACCCCTGCTTTAGAGTGCTGCAGAAAGCATTCTGTGCCAGCTCCACATGGAGGGCAGTGATGGGGACAGGTTGCAGGACGGGCTAGGGGATTGGTCCATTCTTGAATCATGTCACCCCAACACCCTCACATATAGGCAAAGTGGCTGGAGTATGGGGGTGGGGGGAGGGGTGGGGGTGCAGCACCATAGCCCCACTTCCTGCTCCCAGGTTGGGGAGGTGGGCTTACCCATAGTTCTATGGTGACTGATGCAGTAGAAATGTATAGAAATATATAGATAAAGCCAGTGGTTTTTACACTCCCAAATCTGCTTTCCTCTTGGCATTTTGCCATGTAGAAGCATGATGGATTGGGTTTATGCAGATGAAGGAAATTTCATCCCAATTAAATTTTCTGCCGTTAGGAAATTGCTGTGGGCAACTTGAATTTCCCCCCAGCCCACATCTTCTCTGTTACTGGTCTGAGCTCAGTTTTGTGTTGAGACTTTTGCCAGAATTATACATTCTATAGCTCTCATATAAGACACTTGCACAGTTTGGCAAGGCTTGTACAGCAACCTTTTACATTTAAAATAGAAATAATCTTTCTGGTGAGGAGAGAAGTGGCTTCCTGGATTTGCAGTTAACACCTCTTGTGAAAGAAGCGGCATAGAGCTAGGATGGGAAGTCTGTGTGTGTGTGTGTGTGTGTGTGTGTGTGTGTGTGTGTGTGTGTGTGTGTGTGTGTGTATGTATGTATACACACACACACACACACACACACACACACACATATATATACATACATACACGTGTGTATATGTGTATGTGTGTGTGTGTGTATGTATAAACATCATAATATATGAGAAACACTGAAACTTAAACTCCTCCTGCAAGTCTGCATCTACTGTGAGTCGCTGATATGATTCACGCTGTCAGTGTTCACATTAGCTAGAATTCAGATGGAGCAGCTCTGGCAGTAGAAGAAGCAGGCTGATATTGATTACCTGCTGCAGGAGACAATTGTGCCAAGACATTTTTGCAGGCATGGCTGAAACTCGTGAGGCTCTGCTGAGCACGATCATTTTATGTTCGTAATTTTTTTTTTTTGATAAGAGGTAAGAATGTTTCTCATTCATTAGAGGGAGAGAGATGGGAAAGGGGAGACGAATAGCTTGTGAGGTTGAATTTCATATGCATTGCTTTTCCTCAGAGGATGCTGATCCTTGGAGTCGTATTAATGCTGAGCATTGCCTTTGCTGCTTGAAATGGCATACAGAGAATCCTATGGCTAATGGGTAGTGCATGTGCTACAAAACAAAATAATGATACACTCATTCACGAGTGCATCCTATGTTACATAATGCATGGCAGCCATGTTAAGGATAGAAGACCTCTTTCAAAGAATCAGAGCTGTTAGGTGTGAGGGCAGTGAGGGTTATTACACAGTTCTCTGTTCACTATGTGGAAAGCACTCCTGCTCAAGTTCATGCATTAAAACCAGATTTGCCAACTTCTGAATTTCTGCAGTTCCAGAATCAAAAACAGCCTGGCCAGGATCACTGTAATAATTATTTACATTTGAAATCCCATAGTTAGTTTACCCTGCATGTTGAGGTTGTGCATGTATGGTGCTGGGTGTGACCTGTACTTTACTGCCTCAATGTAAATATTCCTTAGGTTAACTCCCTTGCTTTAGTACTTAAAACAGTACCTCCAGCTGCTGATTTCCCCCCCCTTTTTTGTGCCCCCAAATAACACACATTTACAATATGTACTGCGCTAATTGTTGTTGTTTGCAAAGAATAGTACAATAGTACAAATAGTCAATTCCTCGGGTTCAGAAGTTTGACTTTCTTTAGCTTAAATGTGTAAAGTGATGAAAGTAGAGATTTTATAAGCTGGCATTCACTATAAAAAGTACAGTTTTTCTATCATACCAAAGTTGCTGCTAATCCTCATGTGGAATCCTACTAAGTGTTGAGTCTTTGGTGCACTCCTCATAACTGATTGCTGTATTTCATCAGATTTGGTCTGAAATAGTGTCATCCTTTCACAAGCTTGTTTTCTGATAATAACTTCTGTTTATCCTTTCACAAGTCCTCCTATTAATCTTTCCTTTTCAGCTGCAGTCATGTGTTCAACTTTTATGCTGTTGGCATATTTCTTTATATATTTTGGATTTAGAAGGCAGTTGTCTGTTAGGGTGCACCTTACAATGAAATTGGTAATTGCTCTTAATAAAGTATTGCAGACCAATCATCTGTTGTGTTACAATGTTAATCTCAGAAAGAAGGTGGTTTAGAAAGCTGGCCACTTGCTGGCTGACTTTTGACTACAAGAGAGCTGCCTTAATTTCCATACCGTATAATTTGTACAAAAGGGAAACATGTTCCTCATTTTTCAAAGATTTACTAGCAGAGATGGTTCTGAATTAAGATCTCACACCACTAAGATGCACTTATTTTTATGAAAGATACCATGCCTTGTTTGCTTGTGTACTTACGAAGCATTAAAAACAATGTAAATTACAATTTTCAGAATTCTGCTAACTTATCTGTGGGGGGTTTTCCTGAGTGATTAATTACTTCTGAATTTACAAAATGTACCAATTCACAATGGTTTTCTGTCATTGCTGTGACTTAGGGAGGTTCTAATTGGTTTCCTGTCACTTTATGAAAGGTGAGCCTAACACATGTCCGTTTGCTTGTAGTAGTCTTAGACCTCAGGTGGCACTGGAGTTAAAAAGTTGTAGCATGAGAACGGTCTTTAGAAAGTTCAGCTCTTGGCTCTCCTTCTTCCAGAGCAGATTTTCAGTCAATGAGTAATTTCTTGATTTAGGAAAGTCCTTTTGTTTAGATATGTAAAACCTATGTCTACATCTCTCTATGTAATATTATGGAGGCAAACTATGATTGCTTACTGGATTCTCCTGTGATAGAACTTTACAGTGTCTTTTCTACATAAAGGAAAGGGTATCTGAACTGATTGAAATAAGGAAAAGTTCCTCTAACCTCTTTGCATTTTTGGAGGGTGTGCTTGTGCGTGTGGATGTGCACTTAGTTTTGAATATGTGTATGATGAGTATGTAAATTCTGTCTAGTTCAAATCTGTAAACTGAGTAAGAAAAAAATAATATCCTTTTAAGGACTTCAGTGGGAGTTGTACAGTCTTTGCAGTTCTGCAATTGAGACACAGTTAAACTGTCAGCGGTTTAACATTTTCAAAACCAATTAAATTAACATACTTAGTATAAAAGACAATAGCTGCCCTTGATGCAGCCTCGCTTCACCCTGCTTTTGTTCACAACCCACTCTTGCTTTCTGTGATCTCAGAAGAGCGACCATTGCAGTGCAACAGAGTGCTATGTTAACCAGCAGCCCTGAAGTTATCTTGTGTCTCTCTCAACCCCTACATGGACAAGGACATCAATTTAAAAGCAAAACTTAAAAAACAAAAAAAAAAAACCCTCCCTGCTACTCCCCTCCCCTCCACCTTGCAGGGTACCTGGACAATTTGGGCTGGATTCACAAAAGGATTTAGGCATTTAACTGCCACGTTACGTGCCTATATCCCTGAATCAGACACCACTGGGATTCACATCCCCGGTGCTCATCTGCCGCCACTGAACCTTGTGGGCACTTAAAATTACTTGGTGCCTACATTTTTGCACTAAAAGTTCCATAGATATCTGTTTCTGCCTCTGTGCATGCATCCCACATCCCACACCAGGGGTTCAAATGTCTAAGCCCCACAGTGATTCACAAACCTTGTAACTCACCTGTGGGGCCCAATCTGGTAACTCACCTACTGCATTGGGTGAGTTTACACAAACTGGCTGGGTTTGTGTGTGAGAGGAGGTGGAGAAGGAACACTTCCTTTATAACTCTTAGCCAAGTAGTTAGGATACTCGCCTGGGATGTTAGGGAACCCCCACTTCACGTCCGCTCTTTGCCTGAAATGGAGAAAGGATTTGAATATGAATCTGCCACCTCTTATGTGAGTGTCTTAACCACTGAACATAGGGATATTCTCAGGTGGGGCTCCCTCAATATCTCCTGTTGCAGCTATTGTACTATAGAGAAGTCATTTAAAAAGTAATTGGAGCAGGGGGACTAGTGAGTGCTCTAGTCACCATGCTACAGGGTCATTTTCATGCCCCCTTGCTCTCCCGATGACTCTCTCACCACATGGGAAGGAGGGGGAGGAATGGTGGTGAAGGGGTGAGAAATACTTTGCCCAGAAAACATGGGTAATGTCCTCGAGAGTAAACTGAAAAACTAAGAGGGGAGCAAGGAGAAAATAGAAGCATCTCGCACCAAACTTAAATTCCTGAATTCTTAGACAGCTGACATTGTAAGATACGCCTGCCTGGTATCCTCTACACTAGCTCCTCCAGGTACTTTGGAACGCCCATAATCATGCCCAGGCTTTCTAAAGACCCTTGCGGAACATTAGTCCTGTTACTCAAATGAAATTGGTATCTTTTTTTTTTGAAAATGGTGGGGTGGCGGTAGTGGGAGTAGTGATCGATGTACTTTAGAAACAAATTTTCGGTGATAGTTGACTTTTTGAAATGAATGTGTTTGCAGTCCACTAAATAAAACTAAATAATCATGTCTGCCTTCAGTAGTCCTGTGGCTCAAAACAGCCATGCTATTTTTGTTTTTAACTCCAAAATTGTTGTGGCGGGAAGAAAAGAGGGAATTGGGTTAGTAGATTTAGAGACCAGGTTTTTTGGGGGGGGTGTTAGAGGTAAACGATTGGACATGGTGTGTGTAATGGAAATGAAATTCCCGAACTTGAGCAGCCCAAACCTGGTGTTTGTAATTCTGAAAGATTTCATTTGTTAAAAATCTAATTTTCTTTCTAATTGACTAATCATGGTGTTCAGCTATAGAAAGCTAAATTAATTGCTTTATAGTCACTTATTTCACAGAGAGGCAGAAGTATTTGCTTTGTTTCTATAGTTTTTTCTGGTCTCCAGATAAAGTTGCTTGTTTGGATTAGAACTGTTCCCTGGGCTTTAAAAAAGGGGGAAAGGGCCAGTAAAGCGCGGTCTCTCTTTGCTCTGTTCGTATTCTGGAAGGACCCAAATCATGATGGGCCCAAGGCTCCTTTGTGCTGACATAGTGGAAAGGGGTCATAAAACAGGTGTAAACACCCCACTCCCAGTGAATATCGGCAGCATAGCGGGCTTCTCTGCCAGGTACAGAAGCTCCCCGACTTATGCAAGTGTTCCATAACGCCTGGAGATGGGAGAAAGCATTGTCAGGGCAAATTTGTGCCTATTCCCTACTGGACAAGGTCCACAGTACCCTGGGAGCACAAGCTTGGCCAACCCTCAAGGACTGAGCTGCTGCTGATCTAGTCTTTCATAGCCACCTCAGAGCCAGCACAGGGATGAATCTGGCTCAGTGTGCTCTGTTTAAATGAGATTGGGGCTTCAGTTCATGCCATGTTATTTCTGATCTGAATATCCCCTACAGTCACGTACAATGCAGAAGTCTGGGATTAGCTCAGTTTTCAGTTTGTTTTTTCATTTCATCTTTTAATGCAGCAGAGCACCTCTTGCATCTGCTGTTCAGGCTTCAAAGGATGGCTGTGAAGTGGTAAAATACAAAGTCACACGTGATTGGGGAGTGACTTTGTGTGTTTAATTTAAAAAAACGGCACGTAATCCTTAATTCAGATTATTTTCTGGGTAGTATTTAGCAATGCCACAAGGCTGATTTGTAGAAATGTTACAGGTGAAAGTGAACTAGGGAACATATAAACTTCCATGACGTAGTTGGGCAATGACTCAGATTAGAAAATATCCTTGGCTATAGAAATTAGTTTACAACACCTTGGCTTTATTTCGGTGGCATTAAATAGTTTTTCACTGTTTAGTTAGACAAGTGGAAAGCACTTCTGTTACGGAAGTTACTTAGCTGGCTGAGACATTTAAAGAAAAGTTAGTCTCGTGTCCCCACTGGATGCCAGACCACCACACAGTAAGTTCATCCTCTCTCCTTTTCTTCCTGAAATATTGCTTCCCAGGTTGGTTAACAACCTCACAGGAGAGGAGGTCTTTCATTCCTGCTGAAAATCCCGATCTTCATTCAAGTCTCCTGGCAAGACATGCCCTGCATAGAGGAAATTTCTCTTTCTCTCAGTCTCATTCCCAGATAGCCTATATATAACACAAGACAAGCTTGCTCAGTAAAAGTAGAAATCCTGTCCAGTGGAGTGATTTAAAGATCACAAGTTCAACATGCTAATTAGACTGACACATGAGTTTCTAAACACAAGGATGTACTGTATTTAAAACAGCTTAGAGTACACAGGCACTTTCTTTCTAGGGAATCTCACAACAGTGTGTTCCGATATACTGTTTCAGGCAGTGCCATATACACAAACATTAGCTATCTCCATGTAAGTATACTTTTCTCCGTCATGCCTTCAGATGCACAGTCCACCACATACCAACACAGGAGGACATTTGTATGGATGTGGGTATAAATCATGTGGCTTCCATATCAACACACACAAAAGAATTATTGGATTCTTGAAGGTGTGGCCATTGGCAAGGCATAAACAAGGAGTTTTAGAGCAGCTGATGCCTCATGAAAAACAATTTCATTTAGAAAGATTTTTTTCCCCCTACAACCGTTGTTATCACAAAGGATGAGGAGAGCTGGGATCCTTGGAGAGCTACATTCCTGTCTTGTTTTTTGGATTTATTCTGAAAGTGAATCCCTGTGAGCCCTTACCAAGCTTTAATAGTTTTCTTTTTCCAACTGAAATGCCATATTTGGGCCGAGGCAATGCAGTACAAAGTGTTTGCACTGGAAAGAAAACTACTGAATTTTGATAAGCAACTACCAGGTCTCTGTGAAGCATGAATTCAAATGGAATCTGCAAGTGGAGTAATAAGACTGAGGTGCCTCTAATGAAAGATTTTGTATAGAATGCACTTTCACACAACAGACCGAGCTACTTTATCCTTTTCCTTTTATCTTAGTACCATTATTGTTGCTACCATTCCTTTTATTATTTATCATATTGTTTCGTTTGTCATTACATTTTCTTCTCAACTTTTTGAGCAGAAAAGCAATTTCATTATAAACTGATGAAAGAAACCATTCAAAAAAAAAAAAAAAAAAAAGTTAAGGCATTTCCTTTAACATAGTGAAGTATGTTACATAATTCAAAGCCTGGAAGTGAGTGTGTGTGTGTGAATGTGTGTATTGGTGATAATAATGAGGAATTTCTGTTTTATTAGTGTTCTGTTATTGGATTAGTATTAATTAGATTGTTTTTTTTTAATCGAGTCTTATAGAATCTGTTGTGTATATAACTTATAACGTTGAGGCAATAAATGCACAGTCCTGAGAGGTGTTGGTGATTTAAGGTACTACTCAAATAAATGGGAGGTTCATCTGCATAATAGGCGTATGGCTCCCATAGTGCTATCTACACTACAAAGGTCTTTAGTTATTTTCCTGTACTGGTGGCGCTTCATTGGTGGAAGTCATCCTGTGGCAGGCATGGATGTTTTTACTATTGTGGTGGTGGTGTACAGAGAAAAATGTATACAGAGAAATGCTTACTGTTACCCCAGTGTAGATGCAGCGAAGGTGACATGTAATCTAGAATTCTCAGAAAGGCAATGCTTTCATAAAAAGTCTTGTGTATCCTCAACTGCACTTCCATGGAGCCTACTGATCAGATGGCAAAGCTTGTTTATAAAATAGAAGATGGTGGGGCTGAACAGGAGGTTTACTCTATATAAACAACGTAGTTCAAGGAAATTGTGCTATCAGTTTAAATAGTACATGAAAAGTGGTATGTATGGAAAGTGGCCAATATTAGAATTTGCAATACAGCATGAGTAACATCTGTTGTCTAAAAGGTATTTTCTCTGCTTCCCTGAGTGGAGGTATCATTGTAGAGAAACAAATTAAGTGATGTTTCAGGACTAATTAAGTACAGTAAAACCCCGATTTAATGGACCCCGATTTAACGGACTTCGGATGCAACGGACAAAATTTATGAGGAAGTCTGATGCATCCCAAATCCGTTTTTCGGGGGCTGGCTGCCGGCTCCCGGCTGCCGCCCGGGTCCAGGCAGCGGGCGGGCTGACTGCTGGCTCCCCGCTGCCTCCCGGGTCCAGGCAGCGGGTGGGCTGCCTGCCGGCTCCCCGCTGCCAGCCCGCCCGGGACCCGGGCGGGCTGGCTGAAGGCTCCCGGCTGCCGGCTGCCACCCACGTCCCAGCAGCCGGGACCTAGGAGGGCTGACTCACGGCTCACGGCTGCCGTGATAGTTTAACATGATACAGTAAAACCTCGATATAACCGACTAATTCGGGCGGGCTGCTGCTCTGACAGCTCGTGGGTTTTTTTTTATTATTAAATAACGGACTTTCGGCTTTAACGGACACCCACTTGCCCGAATTAGTCCGTTATATCGAGGTTTTACTGTACAGAAATGATTTGCCTTAAATTTTCATGTGAGTAGAGCATTCTTGAAAAACTCGATGGGAGATGAACAGATTTATAATAACTTCTGTTTATAGAGCTCATCTTTTCCCAAAGAATCCCAAAGTGCGTTTATGGATTTTATTGATTGATTGTGCAAGCTATTTATGTACAATATATCTATATAGCTTTCCCCAACACTAATGGAAACTGTGAAATGTAGTGGCTGCTTAAAAGCACATGTAATGTGCAAGTTGAATGAAGAATTCTGTACCCAATTAAAGCTTCACGGAAGTGAGCACTTTAATTGGGGGTGCATAAAATTAGAGTTCATGGGCATTGGGTACCGTAGTAACTGTGATGGAAGTAAGCCACCTATTAAATCACCAACATCATTTCTTGAAGCACTTAGGGGTCTTACTTTGGAGATTTCCTATCCAAGCATTGAGCCAGATATAGCCATGGTACCTCAAGTGGAGGCACTATCAGTGCTCATAATATAAATAGGATTTATCTATCGTCGTGCACCATTTTTCTCAATTGAGAAATGGTGTGAATTATTTTTTCCTGTTTTTCCAATGTTTTGTTTAACCCTATTACTGTTTAATACTTTTACACCCTTTACCTTGTCTGTTTTTTACCTATATCTGTCACTGCTACTGTGCACTGACTGGGTGTTTTCAGAGAACTATCCATGGACACTCCAGATCTCTTTCTTGGGTGAGAATAGCTAATTTAGAACCTATCATTGGAAAAAATAATCCCAACTATACCTATGCAATGTGCATTACTTTGCATTTATCAGCGTTTCATTTCATCTGCAACCTTGTTGCCCAGTTACCCAGTTTTGTGAGAGCCACCTGGAACTCTGCAAAGCCTGCTTTGGATTTAACTATCTTGAATAATTTTGTATTGTCTGCAGACTTTGCCAGTTCACTATTCATTCTTTTTTCCACGTCATTAATGAATATCACAGATCCCAGTACAGATCCTTGAAGTACCCCGCTGTTCACCTCTCTCCATTGTGAAAACTGACTGTTTATTCCTACCCTTGGTTTCCTATCCTTTAACCAGTTACTGATCCATGAGAGGCCCTTTCGTTTTATCCCATGGCTACTTTAATGTGCATTACTTCCTTTGTATCCCTTGGCTACTTAGTCTACATTAGACCCAATTACTTTTAATGCCTTGGAAATAACTAAAACTTTCAATGACAAATATTTTACAGCTAGATGTTTTGTGTGTGGGCTGTGTTTTATGCTCAAATTTTAATATCATTTGTGTCCTTTGGTGAAAAAACAGATTGATTCCACCTTTGCTTCTCCATATAGTGAGGCTGAACATGATGGTAGTTGGTCACTTTTACTTTCACTCTCTGTATGCTCTTTGTCAAAAGACTATAGACAAAGCCCCTTGAGTTCAGGGACTCTTTTTGGCAGAAGTACAATGCTATGTGACAATTTTTGGTAAATAATGCAGCAGAAAGAGGGAGTTTTAACTGAACAATAAATATATAAAACAGGGATCAGCAACTTGGCATGCGGCCCTCTCCCCCCCCCCCCCCCTTGGCTGGCACGGCTGGTTTGTTTATCCGCCCCGTCCGCAGGTTCAGCTGATTACGGCTCCCACTGGCTGCGGTTTGCCGCTCTGGTCCAATGTGGGCTGCGGGAAGCGGCGGCTAGCACCGCACCGCCTCCAGCAGCCCGCATTAGACTGGAGCGGTGAACCACGGCCAGCGGGAACCACGATCGGCCAAGCCTGTGGACGTGGCAGGTAAACAAACTGGCCGTGCCCACCAAGGGTGCTTACTCTGCGGGGCCATGTGCCAAGGTTGCCGATCCCTGATATAAAATAAAAAATTCAGAAGATGGAAACGTCTTTTCCCCCCACAGGCTTCCAGGGGAGGTAATGCACACTTTGGCTTGATCTGTACTAGTGCTTGTTAACCAGGATCTCTAAAACTGACAGAGGGGAGATAGAGACAAGTATATGGATGAGATGTCCTAGAACATTGCAAGCAAGTTTTGACAGATTCCTGTCACCAGAACTGAATTTCACTTTTGACACAGAATTACAGAAAGTGAGAGCCCTGCTTATAAAACACATTATTTGTGTATGTGTTGGTGTCCACTAATTCAGGATGTGTCACCCTCCCACCTGAGAGTCAGGCAGATGTGACCCGTCCTCATTCAGAATTTTCTCTTTCTCTGTTCTCCTCAGTCACTCCCTTCCTTCTCCAATCTGTCTCATGATGTCACTCTGCATGACTGAGTCACTGGGCTGGACCATAGTATATACCTGTGACAACAAAACAGAGCCTTCCTCTAACATTTAAAACACAACACAAGTGCAGGATCTGCTCATACAGAGCAGCTTGCACGATTGGGGGTCTTGTTTTGTAATCTTATTTTCCATAATTCTTAATATAGAGGCCATCACTGTGCACTTGGCATATAATTGAGTTGTAGAGGTGTGCAAGTGTAACCGTTGGGAAATGAAGTGAACTCTAGCCCACCCATCTCCAGTGCCTTACCAAAAAACCCCAACTCTCATAGAAAAGTAGCTGGAAACTCAGAGGTCAGTCTCTAAGGATTTTCAGCAAGGATTGGACAGGGTCAGCCTCCCCACATTCAAGTCTCAAGAGGAACTAAGGAAACAAATTTAATTAAATGACTTTTTAAAATATGATAAAGAAACAAATACTAAGCTACTTTTTACAGCATGACATGGCTATCTTATAATCCACAGACATTACCTTCACAGTTATACATAAATAAAGAAAACAAATTAAAAATCTGAACAGCTCAGTCCCCACAGAAACAGTGAGAAGAAACTGAAAGTTCCCAAAAGCTTAGGGTTTGTTCACTGAAGTCTCAGTCTTTGATCACCAAATCCATAGCAGCGGTTCTCAAACTTGTGGGAGCGGCGGCCCGATTTCTTATATCTGTGGGCTGCTGTGACCCCTGTGTCTCCGCCGAGCCAAACACTTCCGGTTTTGGTGGCATTTTGGCGGCCATGCTGAGCACTTCAGTGTCCGCCAAAAAGCCGCTGAAACTGGAAACTTTCACTTCGGTGGCTTTTTGGGTGGACACTTTGAAGAGGACGGCATGTCCGCCAAAATGCAGCTGAAAGCGAAAGCATTCGGCTTGGCGGCACTTCAGCGGTGCAGGGAGCCCCCCAGGGGGTCACAACCCCCAGTTTGACTACCCTTAGGGTTTGGAAGTTTTTCCTAATGTCTACCTTAAATCTTCCTTGCTTCAATTTAAGCCCCTTGTTTCTTGTCCTGTCCTCAGTGGCTAAGGAGAACAATTTATCATCATCCTCTTTGTAACAAGATGATCATTCAATAAAATTTAAAATTTCCAGGAAAATAATTAATACCTTTGTCACTTTTACTGCCTATTTTTAAAATGGCCTAAGATTCTGAAACAATAAAGAGAATGAGGATCGGCAGAGCACAATAGCAATATACAATATACCCTACCACCCTTCAACTGTAGATCACAGCCGGAGATAGGACAGCTTGACCTAGGAAAGAAAAACATTGTCCAGTTTTGTAGGCTGACTAATGAAAATGCATGTTAGCAGGAAATTCCCTTTGGGCTAGATTGTAACTTTACAATCTGCTGTGACTAAGGGGTAGTGTGTAGCTGCACTGCCACAGGAGCCGTCCAGGGGAAGAATAGTGATTCATACAGTCACAATTCCTCCCTGGCATCCCCATTACTCGGGGTGAGGAGAGAGCAACTTTCACCCCTTTTCATGGAGCACATCAGCTGTTCTGGCTGATGATAAAGGGGGTGGGGTAGAGCCAGGGTTCTTCCCTCTACATTCCCTCCTTGCTCACAGGCTGGAGTGTCAGGTCCATAGTGCCTGTTCTCCCACCCTATGACTAGAGTAAGAACATGAACAAGAACAAGCCACTAAGTGGAGTTTTACTGACCAGTTCAGTAAGGGCTGGAATAAACTAGCCCATTGTGAGGGAACAAAACCACCTACAGTATCACGGGTTGTTTCAGACACACTTTGGCAGTATTTACACAATTCATTACAAGGGAAAATGCTTTCTTGGCTGCTCCTTCCAAGAGAGACTGGCTTTTGTTGTCCCTGGGACATGGAGGGAGGGAGCAGACATGGGGAAGAAGTGGGGAATTTTCAGTACAAATACGCATTGCCACAATAGTAAATGTACTCCTTTGTGACTGTCTTTCTGAAGTCTCCTCAGCAGTGGGTGGTGTCATGTCGTATGTGTGGCAATAAGGATAATGGCATAAGCAAGACTTGATGGCAGTTGGAGCTCAGAATGGTGCTTTTGTCCATTTGTACAGTAGCCTCAACATTTATGTTAACAGCTGAGAAGTTTGTTTCTTTACCAGACCTGCAGTAAGGGACCTGGAGAGTCTGCAGTCCTGTCAACAGGGGAGCTGAGAAACCTGCATCATATTTCCTGCAGGGAGGGACCTAAACGGCTTTCAAAATTTGGCAGCAAGCACTGGACTTATAACTGTATTCTAAGTAGATCGCAAGCCAATTTCCATAGACTTTTAATTTAAGCAGGAAGACACATCAGGGCATGAAGAACCTTTTATGTGTCACCATCTTTTTCTTCATGTGGAAGGCCAAAGGCAGAATGTCTGCAAAAAGTCCTAGGTCTGGTGTAATATGAGAGAGCATTTTCACACATTGCCACATCATAGTGCTATCACAAAGCAATTTAATTATAAATACAATATGGTGATTGAGCAGGAGAGATTTCACCGGGGCTCAGTGGCCAACTAGATTATTTCTGTTGTAAATGACATTGGACTACCCTGGCTTAATAACTGGAAAAACCCAAATGAATGGGGGGGAAAAATCAATGAAGGTCATCTTCTAAATTAGTTATAGCTGGAATTAAAGCACAGGGGAAATGGACCTAAATTTTGTTTTTTTAATTGGATCATGCTGAACTTGTGTCATAAGATGGGAACGCCCAAGCAGGTGCTCAGAAAATGAAATTTTAATAATAATTAATAATAAAATTTTACCTTTGAGTACAATTCAGAGCAGTAGGGATGCTAGGGTTGACTAGAACTAGCTAATACATTTTAAAATTTGCCCTTTCTACACTAAGTGAAAAATCCTGTTTAAAATAGTTAGCTAACACATTTCTAACCAGGACCATTTTTTCAAGTCTAGATGTAACCTGAGTGAACTTTAAGGTTCATGTAGTGTCCTCCTTTTGTGGGAGCAATGTACAAACATTAAGTCATCCTCACAAACCTCTTGTAAGGTAGGTAAGTAGCATTATCCCCATTTTGTTGATGGTAAGCTGAGCCAGAGAGCTGAATTGACTTGGAAAAGGCTACAGAGGTAGTTATTGGCATAGCTGGGGTTAAAATTCAGGAGTTCCTAGCTCCTAGCCTTGTGCTCAGTCCATTGGACCTCACTGCTAGTCTTACAATACCATACTGTCATTGGCTAGATTATAGTCTGCATTAGCTGCAAATGTAATTTGTCTCAATTTGCCTTTGTTTGCCAATTAAGCAGGTGGAGTTATACGTTAAATGTACCATACGCCTTTATTTAAAACGCTATTCATTGTTAGAAGAGGCTGGTTGGAGAATAAGTAGGGTGCTACCAAATTCACTGTCGATTTTGGTCAATTTCATGGTCAGAGGATTTAAAAATGGTAAATGTCACGATTTCAGCTATTTTAAATCTGAAATGTAACAGTGTTGTAATTGTAGCGGTCCTGACCGAAAAAGGAGTTGGGGGTGGGGGGTTTCACAAGTTTGTTGTGTTGCGATACTGCTAACCCTTACTGCTGTGCTATTGCTAGCGGCGACACTGCCTTCAGAGTTCAGCAGCTGGAGAGTGGCGGCTGCTGGCCTGAGGTCGAGCTCTGAAGGCAGAGCCGCTGCCAGCCGCAGCACAGAAGTAGCGGTAGCATGGTATGGTGTCTGAAGTCACCACAGAAGTAAGGGTGGCAATACTGTGACCCCGTAAAATAATCTGGTGACCCACCTGCAACACCCCCAATTTGAGAAACTCTGGTCTTCCCCCCATTAAATATGTATAGTATAGGGTAAAAGCACCGAAAAGACCAGATTTCACCGGGGGCACCAGATTTCATGGTCCATGACATGTTTCTATGGCTGTGAATTTGGTAGGGCCTTAAGAATAAGCATTAGATCAGTGGTTCGCGAGCTTTTTGTAGTGATGACCCCTTTCCCACACCGGGCCTCTAAGCGTGACCCCCCCCCAGGGGCCAGGCGGGGGGGCATGCCTGCAGCCCACTGTGTCAGGGGCTGGGATGGGGGGGGGGGTTCCAGCAGCCCCCCAGGGCAGGGGTCGGGATTGAGGGGGGGGTTCCAGTAGCCCCCCAAGGCCAGTGAGGGGGGGTTTCCAGCAGCCCCACGGAGGTGTTGGCAGCCCACCGCGGCAGGGGCCGGGCTCACAGGGGTGCCAGAAGCCCACCTCTGCAGGGGCCGGGGCTGGGTCGGGCACGTGGCAGTGCCGGCAGCCCGCCGCAGCAGGAGCCAGGGCCCAGACCGGGCTCGCAGGGCCACCAGCAGCCCGCCGTGGTGGGAGCTGGGACCAGGCTCCCGGGGCTACCAGTAGCCCACTGTGGCAGGAGCCGCGGCCAGGACCAGCCTTATGGGGGCGCCGGCAGCCCGCCGCGGCAGGGGCACAGGCTGCCTGCAGCAGCAAGGGCCAGATGCCAGCAGCCCGCGCGGCAGCAGCATTGTTCCAGGCTGGCTGCTGGCAGCAGGGGCTCGCGACCCCCACAGAACTGGCTTGCGACCCCCAGAGGGGTCCCAACCCCCACTTTGAGAACCAAGGCATTAGATGCAACGTTTTGTGCCATTTAGAAATTTAATTTAATTTTTAGCTTCTGTATACTTCGTTATCTCCTTTATATCCCTCATTCCCTGTTTCTGATTGAAGCCAGTAGTGACTTGTCTATTTTAAATGTTGGTGACATATAAAATGTCCTGCAGCTAAGCTGTGGCACTGTCCATTAGAGGGTTATAACTTGGTATCTAAATTATTGTAGGTAATTGTGACTTTCAATCTCTTCTTTATAAATAACTATTTTAGTATATAGGAACTGTCAGTCTTGATAGGAAAAATACCAAGCCTCATCCTACCCAGCCTACTCTCACCATGGGAAAAGAGAAAAAACAAGAATATTTGTATTTATTTAGATTTTTAAAAATACAAAAGGCACCTAATTGACCTTCTAGGCATCTGTGATTGATGTTACTAGTTAAAACTAACAGCTCACCCCACCAGCCAAACTTGACCAACAACAAAACTCCCCACCTTTGTGTAAACTTCTGTCATCATCAAGGCCCTTTCTCTCCAAAAGCTAGAGTTAAATACAAATCTTTTGCAGTGCGACCTGAAGGTCAGATAGGCTTAGAAGTAAGAATCTTGCCTGCCCCTTTAACGGAGAGAAAACTCAGGTCTTTGTATAGACTTAATCAAATATCAGGCTTGGAAGGGACCTCAGGAGGTCATCTAGTCCCAACCTCCTGCTCAAATCATCCTAGCCAGGGGTTTGTCAAGCCTGATCTTAAAAACCTCTAAGGAAGGAGATTCCACCACCTCCCTACGTAACCCATTCCAGTGCTTCACCACCCTCCTGGTGAAAAAGTTGTTCTGCTATCCAACCTAAGCCTCCCCAACTGCAACTTCAGACCATTACTCCTTGTTCTGTCATCTGCTACCACTGAGGACAATCTAGATCCATCCTCTTTGGAACCCCCTTTCAGGTAGTTGAAAGCAATTATCAAATCCCACCCTCATTTTCCCTTCTGTGGACTAAACAATCTCAGTTCCCTCATCCTCTCCTCATAAGCTGTATGTTCCAGCCTCCTACTCATTTTTGTTGCCCTTCGCTGGACTCTTTCCAATTTTTCCACATCCTTCTTGTAGTGTGGGGCCCAAAATTGGACATAGTGCTCCAGATGAGGCCTCACCAATGCCAAATAGAGGGGAATGATCACGTCTCTTGACTTCTCATATGACTGATACCATTCTCTAAAACACTGGCTCTCAACCTTTCCAGACTACCATACTCCTTTCAGGAGTCTAAGTTGTCTTGCGTACCCCATCTGTTACTTCACTTAAAAATTACTTGCTTACAAAATCAGACATAAAAATACAAGTGTCACAGCACACGGTTACTGAAAAATTGCTTACTGTTTCATTTTTACCAGATAATTAGAAAATAAATGAATTGGAATATAAATATTGTAATTACATTTCAGTATATAGTATATAGAGCAGTATAAACAAGTCATTGTATGAAATTTTAGTTTGTATTGACTTCACTGGTGCTTTTTATATAGTTGTAAAACTAGACTAATATCTAGAGGAGCTGATGTATCCCCTGGAAGACCTCTGAGTACCCCCAAGGGTACATATATCCCTGGAGGAGAACCACTGCTCTAAAAGGCACTCCAATACCACGATGACCACAATGTAAATACCTCTGTAATAGACTGAATTTACAAACAATAACATAAAGTGGTTAATACTTTTTCGTTGGAGTATCACATAAAACCATTGATGTTAACTGTTTTTATGTATGAGTTTTCCCCAAACTTTACAAATTTTAAGAGCTTGATGTTTAAGAGGCTGCTGGTCATTTAATTTTTAATTGATGCCTTTAGTAGTAGTTTAAAATGTTTTTCTCAAAATGGCTAAGAATCTTGGTCGAGAAATGCCTGTTGAGTAAGTGCACCTGCTACCTTTATACCATTAAGTGCAACATAGTATAAAAATGTGTTTATAGCGCAGCAATATGGCTCTGTAGCAGTGTGGTGACTCACCCCTGCAGCGCCTCCTGCTGGTCCATCCGGGAATCAGCTCTTCCAGCCACCGGAGTGCCCTCTGCAGGTTGATGTCCCGCTTACTGCTGGCCCAGAGTCCCTCCCCGGACCCTGGTGCCCTCTTACTGAGGGTGCTGCACCCTTGCAGTACCCCCTCAGGTCTTAAGGTCTCCCCTCCCTGGGGAACCCCCACCCTCTATCCCCACCTTGCCTCAGTCTAGGCAACTGCCAGTCACCACTTGCCCCCGATCACTGGGGCAGACTGCAGTATCACTGCTACTCATCACCGGCAAGGAGGGTTTGGCCTGCTGTTTCTACCTCAGTAGCCATGGGCTGCCCCCTGCAACCCCAGTACCCTTTGCTGGGCCTTCCCTTAGGCCCTGCAGCCTGAGGGTTTCCAGGCCAGAGCTCCCCCAGCTCCTCCTGACTTGCCCCAGCCCTGCTTCACTCTAGGTACGTTAAGCTTCCAGCAGCTGGGCCTGTCCACCTCTGGAGACAGAGGAGACTGTCTCTTCTCTGCACCAAACTGAGCCGTTTTATCAGGGCCAGGTGGGCCTTAATTAAACCAGCCACAGCTCTGGCTGCTAGGCCTAATCAGCCTGGGAGCTGCTTTCCCCCAGCCACGGCCCTTTGCACCTTTTGGGTACCCGGGAGGTGGGTGGGCCTAAGCCCGCCCGTTACTAAAGTCCCTCCCCCAGCCTGGCAGGAGGGACACTAGACCCGGGGCCAACTAAATACGGGGGACAACTAATGAACAAAGGCAGGGGAGTGCGTGAGGGTCATAGGTTAAAAACGAGGGTACAGAATGGGGACACCGAGCAGAGAACCCCACACAGTGCCCACTGCTCTGCAAAGCTGTCGAGGGAGCCAGTGGATGCTGCCCAGTGGAACTCTGCCCGGATGCGTGAATGGAGAAGTGACCGGAAATAGGCTCCACAGTCGCACCGGACCCCCTCGTCTAGCATCTTCCTCCTGGTGTTGTAGATGGTGACTTTGGCGAGCGCCAGGAGGAGGTTGACGAGGTCTCGCGACTTTGTGGGGCCACGGATGGGGTGCCCAAAAAGAAATAGGTGAGGGGAAAAGTGCAGCCAGAACTTCAATAAGAGGCTCTGGAGGAGCCGGAATAGGGGCTGTAGCCAGCCACGGCCCTTTGCAGGGCTGTTTAAACCCTTTTCCACTGGAGTGGGGCAGGCACCCCACTACAGGCTCCAATGTTTCAGCTGAAATATTTTACCTGGTGTTGTCCTGAAATGCATAAAATAGGTCAAATTGAAGTATTTTTTCTGCTCTTCAAATAAAATGTTTTAATTATAAAATTAATTTTCTGGCTCCTTAACAGACAGGCAAGACATTTGGCATTTATTATTCTGGGTATGGGGAAGCAGGCAAAGATGTCAAACTGTGATAACAAAGATATTTTTTGGCTCCCCCCCCCATATCTTTCTGTAGTCAATATGATGCGGCATTAGTGCAGTAATGCATTACTTAGTTTTTATTCTGCGCAGTCCTTGCCCCAATGTATGACACTCATCACTAATTCCAATGGGACTTTGTAGCAGGGGATTATATTGCACAATCACTTACATCGAAATATAGTCTCCGTTTAAAGGGAAGTGACTGTACTTCAGCAAAATGTGATGAATACCCTGTTTACCAGCCTAGTTAGTTCCCCCAAAGCTGCTTCCACTAGGTCTGGTTCTGGCTCCACTGTGCTGTCCTAGCAAATACCATGCTGTGATGTTCTTGCTTTGGGGACTCAACACTGATTCTGGCAGCCAGCCCACATGAGCTCAGGTAAATTCCTGTTTCTTTCTGACAGAGCAGAGTTTCCATAGTTTTTCATACTGTGTATGAAAGGCAGACAATATTTATTCAGTGGTGAGCTGACTCAATGCGTGCTCAGCGCAGTTCCCTTGTTGCTGTAGGATCACAGTATGGTGCATGCTGGGTATTCACTGTGGAAATGGAGCCAGAGGCAGAATCTGCATGGGAGAGAACTTTTCTGCTGCATTAGTGTTAAGGGCCTGCCTTTCCTGTTTTGTGATTTGCAGATCTATATAGGAACGTGTGGCATTAAAGTTGAATGGGTCTCCTGGAGAGATGAATTATGGGATTTCATTAAGAATTTGTCAGAGAATTTCTTGATTATGCTTCTTGAATATTGATTTATAAGGACGAGGCTTTAAAATTCCGACAGTTTAGGTGATTCAGTGGTACAGTAAAACCTCCATTTAACAGACTAATTCGGGCGAGGGGATGTCTGTTAAATCAAAAAGTCAGTTATTTAATTAAAAAAAAAAACGAGCTGTTGGAGCAGCAGCCCGCCCGCCACGGGGTCGGGGCGGCAGCTCTGCAGCCCGCCCGCTGCCGGGACCGGGGCAGCAGACAATCTGTGATATTTGGGGTTATTGATTGTGTTGTGTGGGTGGTTGTGTTGATTTGCATCTAGTTGGGATTGTGCTGGGATATTAATGTTTTTTGTGGGTGGAAGTAGGGCACACAGACATGGTGGTTGGGCCAAATTATCCACCATCTGTGCAGTCCCCTTTATGCAACCATTGACATTGTTATATACAAATGAACGGTGATGATTGGTTGAGTTACTGCTGATATCCCAGTGGCTTAGGACTCTTGGCATAGCGTAGATACCTTACTGTAGCTGTACAATGAGTTAATTAGTAAAGCCAAAATGGCCGAGAACTTAACAATTGGATGGTGACATACTGTGAAACCCGGTGATGATTCAGTCTGGTGATATTCTGATGAAAAAGAGCCCTCAGCCATGCTCGTGGGTGTTTTCATCACTTCTCACACTCTACTGATCTAATAGGCTCCAGGGTGACACACTGAGTGACATTCCTGGAATCTTGTTGTATCGATATGTATTCTTTTTTCACTGATATTTTTATAGTACAAGGGAGACATGAGTCACAGTCTCTAAGCATAAGACTTTACAGTAATAATATATGGCTTCTGAAATTTCTCTTGCATCTTTAACATGCTTTCTTTTCTCAAAAGTGGTCTCCAGTCTAGATTCCTCCTCCAACTATTGAGACATTAGCTTACAAAAGGAAAAAAAGTCATCTTTGGTTCAGTTTTTTTAGCGGAATGATATTTTTGTGGACTTGACTATATGTTCATTTCATACCAAAGTTATTTTCCATATTCTTGTTTTATTATTATGGTTCCATACACAGTTTCTTTTTCTTATTGTCTTTCAGGTTTTATTTTAAAAAGACAAATCGAGTCTGGATGCCATCCAGCTGAAGATGGAGTAAGGTAATATCACATCCTTTTAGTGGTTACTACTATAGTAAATGATGCTTTAGGGGTGCTGAATTATAGCAAGTTTTAAAGGTAATTTGAAGGGAAACATCTACACACATTGTGTATCAGAGCTTCAACATCTCAAGCAATGAGGTTTTAACAACATTCCACAAATTCTGGATTTCAGTTTCTGTGGCATTCTCATGCTCTGGACATCTATGCTATTTTAATGCTGTGATTCTTAATTAATTAATTATTAAATAATTAATTATTAATAATTAATTATTTATTTAATTCTTTGTTAGGGTTAGGGTTTGTTATGTTTGAAAATCTGCAGGGGTTAATTTTTTTTTAATAGTCTCATTGGAAGACCAAACTTTGCATTCTAGGTCCCTCGAAAGGGCTTCCAGTCTGCTAAGTTCTCTCCTGTCCCTTCCTTCAGTGCTCTTTGCCCATCATCCACCCTGCAAGACACATTCTGCTTCAAAGCTTGTTTTGTCTTTGCCTGCTTCCCCGTTCACCCCGCTAAGCACAGGGACAGCTTTAGCACATGGGTGTTCAGAGTACGTTCCTTGGACCACCAGTGTGTTTGCAGAGCTCTTTGAGGTGGTCTACAGAATGAAACATTCTCAAAAGCAAGTTATGAGAGAGAGAGGGAAGGTGGATTCATTATTATTATTAGAGTAGTACCTAGAGACATCCCCCAAAATAGGGGCTTCACTACAAACACACCATATGAGACAGTCCCTGCCCCACAAAGCTTACACTGTAAATCACACAGCAGGCCAATGGTAGGAGATGGGAACAGAACACAGGTCTCCTGACTCCTAATCTGGTGCTTCATCCACTAGAGCAGGGGTGGGGAACCTTTTTTCCACCAAGGGCCATTTTGACATTTATAATGTCATTCGCGGGCCGCTCTAAACCCCCCCCCCCCAACACAGATGTGTTCCTGGACCTCAACACAGATGACACAAAGCCCGTGCGGCGCTTCCCGGCCCCTGTGCGGAGCCGCCCCCAGCCGGCGGCGGCGGCAGCCCGTGTGGCGCTTCCCGGCCCCTGCGCCGAGCCGCCCCCGGCCGCCGGCGGCAGCCCATGTGGCGCTTCTCGGCCCCATCGCGGAGCCGCCCCCGGCCGGCGGCGGCGGCAGCCCGTGCGGCGCTTCCCGGCCCCATCGCGGAGCCGCCTCCGGCCAGCGGTGCCAACAACCCGCGCGGCGCTTCCCGGCCCCTTCGTGGAGCCGTCCCTGGCCGGCGGCCGCGGGCCAGACAAAATGATTTGGCGGGCCATATAAGGCCCGCGGGCTGGAGGTTCCCCACCCCTGCACTAGAGGACAGCAGTACACTCTGCACAGAATGAATAGGTTGGAGAACTGCTGTGCTCCAGTGAGCTGTGATCAGTAATGGCTTCCCTGTGGTTTCCCTCTCCCACTTCTGCTGTGCGATGATGTGGGCTCTTCTGCAAGCTTATTTAGAAGATCAAACTGCACCATCCGCCTCTACAGCAGTCAGTGAATCCATTCCCTCATGCTACAACTGGTCTGCCTGTATTGGAAAGGGGTCCTGATACAGACTGCTGGGACAGTGATTTGAAAACCTGGATAGGTGACCTATTACTGGTATACGGAAATCTGGAATTCAAATTGCTCGTGAATATTTTGAGCCAGGGACCTTAACAAATGCAAATACAGTGTACAACTGTTTGTGCATGGATATGAAGGTATTTCTGGGTCCTAAAAGAGGGGCTTTGTGGTGGTATTTGCCAGTAGCTGGAAGCATTGCCAGACCCCTTAGTGTAGTACTACAAGCTGTATGTGGATTAAAATGAATCGCAATAAAACAAGTGACTCATTTCATCTTTACTTTGCCTTCAAATTATTGTCTGATACCCTCTGCATTAGAAGCATTGCCTGGAGCCATCCTGCACTGCCATCCAGTTCATCACTGCTTCTTACTGGTGAAATTAGAACAGAGCATCACAGCCCTCTTGGGACCCCTATACATCCAATCACAGAAAACCATAGGAAAGGGGTTAGAACAGCAAAGTCAATTGCATTTGGGACAACTCTGTGGGGAACATGATGATTTCTTGGAGGACAGATTGATGTGGCACATAGTGAGAACCAATTCTAGGTTGCTGGTGGCAGTCATGGAGCAGCTGCATATGGTGGAGCACTGCTTCTGGGCCTGAGAAATGAGTACTAGCTGGTGGGATAACATTGTAGGGCAGATTTGGTATGATGAGCGGTGGCTGCAAAACTTTTGAATGCGCAAGGCCATATTCCTGGATATGTTTTCTGAGATTGCCCTACCTCTCCAGCACAGAAACACCAGAATGACAGCTACACTGACAGTGGAAAAACAAGTGGTGATTGCACTGTGGAAACTTGCTAAATCAGAACTTTCCTGTCAGTGGCAAACCAT
The DNA here is from genome assembly GCA_032164245.1 of Sternotherus odoratus. Classification (NCBI taxonomy): domain Eukaryota; kingdom Metazoa; phylum Chordata; order Testudines; family Kinosternidae; genus Sternotherus; species Sternotherus odoratus. The sequence goes on along the minus strand of JAVMKO010000001.1, from coordinate 201,568,314 downwards.
TTTGGAGTTGAAGAATCCACTGTGGGGGACATTGTCATGCCAGAGTGCAGGGCCATTAATTGTTTCCTGCTATGCAGGACTGTGACTCTTGGCAATATGCAGGACATAGTGGATAGATTTGCAGCAGCGGGGTTTCCAAACTAAATATATCCCTATTTTAGCACCAGCCACCTTGCCATAGGGAACATCAACAGAAAGGGCTGATTTTCTACAGTTATGCAAGTGCTGGTGAAGAAACCCTGGTGATCCACTGACACCAGTGTTGGCTTGTCAGGGAAGGTGCATGACAGTCGCATGTTTAAGAACTCAGGACTTTTCAGAAAGCTACAAGCAGGGACTCTTTCTCCTGACTGGCAGATTATCACTAGTGATGTTGAAAAGCCAACAGTCATCCTGTGGGACCCAGCCTACCCTTTGCTCTTGTGGCTCATGAAACCATACACCAGCCATCTTGACAGCACCAAGGAAAACTTTTACTACCAGCTCAGCAAGTGCAGAAAGACAGCGGAATGCAGTTTTGGTAGATTGAAGGGATTATTTACTCACAAGATTGGATCTCAGTGAAAAAAATCATTCCAATGGTTATAACTGCTGCTGTGTCCTGCATAATATTTGTGAAGCAAAAGGGGGAAAGATGCTGCCAGGCTGGAAGATAGAAGTTGAATTGCTGTCTGCTGAGTTTGAATAGCCAGACACATGAGCTATGCGGCTCCAGGAGGCTTTGGAAGAGCACTTTAACAGTGAGCCACAGGGAATGCATGGTGTACTGTGATGCACCTGGCCCTGCTGTTTTGGGGCCTCTTAGGAATGGTGTGGTGCTTGGTGTACATCTGTGACTACAGCACTGTCAATGCACTTTTAATTTTTCAGTGTTTGCTGTACATGTCTTCTTATTACACTGGTTTTGTCACTGATCTTATGAATTGTGTCACACTGCACTGTAACAAGTAAGTGGGTGTTTTCCAAACTGCTAGGCACTCTGCGGCATATGTTGTGAACTATTAAAAGATGAATTATTTTCCAAATCCTTCTTCTTCTTCTTATCCTCTTCAAATGGTAGAATTTTATTCAGTAACAAAACCCAAAGAGTATGTGCCTGAGGCTTGGTCTAAAAGCTATCAGTTTATGTTGGTATAACTACATTGTTCAGTGGTGTGGAAATTCCTGAGCAATGTAGTTAAATTTACCTAATCCTAAGTGTGAACAATGCTGTGTTTATAGGAAGGCTTCTCTCATAGACATAGCTACTGCCTCTCAGAGAGGTGGAATACCCATGCCAACGGGATAAGCTCTCCTGTCAGTGTAAGTAGTATCTTCACAAAGCACTACAGCAATACAGCTGCATTGCTTTAAGTATAGACACTTCCTGAGTGTTTCCATGTGCCATGTTGCAGGCACAAAAAGGTGGTCACTTCTTAAAAATCAAGTTGTTTGAAATAAGCAATGAGCTCAAATATTGCTATCCCAAATATCACGTTCCAGAAGGATGATTGCTGTCAGATGGAGGATCACAAATGCCAATTTGAGTCAAAAACTTTTATTTCAAACTTTCTGAAAAATATGATTGAGCACAATAATTTTTTTTGTAAGTTCTGGAAATCTCTGTTGTTTTTGTTGGGTCAATCCATATCTAGTATAAACATACTCTATTAGGATAAACCTATTGTGAGACATCATTTGCCAGATAAACAATCTTACTGTAAGCATTTTCTCCCATAATTTCCCCCCCCCTCTCAGAGTTCTAGATGAAGAAACTCTGTCTCTAATCTAAGCCCTTTCTCAGTTCAAGAAAATTCTGTTTGCCATAACAACTGCTTTCAGAACCTGCCAATGGTTCCTTGCAATTTATGTTCCTTGATAAGCTGACGTGATTTCTGTTGAACAAGATGAGATACTCGCTTTTTTCATTACGTCTTTTCTTTGTATCTATCCCTCTTTGTGGAGCTGGAAATGCTTCCTCTCCTGCACTCTTTTCCTCTGCCAGCCAAGAGAATGAGATCAAGACTGTTCCGGAAACCCAGCAGTCCTGCATGACCACGCAGAACACTCCTATATGATCACAGGGTTGGCCCCAGATTTTGACATTTTTTGTTTTATATTTTGTTTAAAGTTCTTTAAAAATATACTGCAAGCATTAAAACTGCTGACTCGGTAGATTTAATTTATATTTAGTAGTATTTTTTAAGACTTTACGTCAGTTTGTAGAGGTGGATCAATGGAGTAAAAGGATACAAATGGTCTCTTCATACAAAGAACATTCTTGCATAGTAGAAAATGCAAACTAGTGTATGAGTTGATGCATGCTTGTCTGTAGCTTCCTTAAGTGTGGGAAATATTGACTGTTAGAAGAGATGCTGATCATGTCTCACTGCATGGTATGTGATCGAGATTAAAACGCACATGTCATGGCGACTGGCACATTACAAAATGCTTTGGGTGGATAGATGAATTTGTTTTTCAGCTGATGCAGTTAAAGTACATTCATCTGTAGTTTGTTGCCCATAAAAATGAAGCTTGATTGAATAGATACATTATAGATGCATGTTTTAGTATACTTTACCAGTGGGTAGGATGAATGGGAAAGGAATATGATCTTTTCATCTCCGCTAATAACAAAATATTCCAAGTATATTACTCTAAACAGTAGGAACAAGGATCTGGGAAAGAGATCTTCTCTTCAGTCACTGGATTAATATAACCCTTTTGTAATCAGATTAGATAAGAAGAGATCTAGCACCTATTAATTTATTAGCTCCATGTTTCTTGTTGGTCACACAAATTTTTATCACAGTTTTGAGATGTCATATTGTGTTAAATTGCAGCTATTTATTGTTGGTAGGGCATAGATAAGCCTTTGTTTCACCCTCTGGCTCAACCAGAGTTTAACTGCTTGGAAATTGAAAGAGTAATATTACTATATAGAGTGTATATGAACACAAGTAGCAATATATGAATGTCATCCTGCCACGGTTTAATGTACAGGATGTCATGTAAAGGGTGATTATTTACTTTTCCAAGCCCATGAAGTCTTTTGAGGTTGTAAAATCCTTGGAAGGACGCTCTGGAGAGAGTAACCTATCTTTTCTTTTCTCTTGATAATTAATTTATCCTTTTTCGTAGGGACTGTCCAGTTTGGCCGATGTACATAGCACAGGGACATTGGTGGCATATAATGGCATATATGACGTTGGTTGATGTGCAGGTGAATGAACCAGTGATGGTGTGGTTGATCCGGTTAGGTCCTGTGATGGTGTTGCTGGTATAGATATGTGGGCAGAGTTGGCATCAAGGTTTGGATTGGATTGGTTCCTGAGTTGGAGTTATTGTGGTGCAGTGTGCTGTTGCTGGTGAGACTCTGCTTAAGGTTGGCAGGTTGTCTGTGTGCCAGGACTGGCCTTTCTCCCAAGGCCTGTGAAAGTGAGGGATTATTGTCCAGGATGGGTTGTAGGTCTCTGATGATGCATTGCAGAGGTTTTAACTGAGGACTGTAGGTGATGGCCAGTGGTGTTCTGTTGTTTTCTTTCTTGGGCTTGTCTTGTAGCAGCAGGCTTCTGGGTACATGTCTGGCTCTGTTGATCTGTGTCCTTATTTCCTTGTGCGGGTATTGTAGTTTTGAGAAAGCTTGGTGAAGATAAATGAAAAGGATAAATGCACACAAATCAGATATTAGGAATGGCAATATACAAAAACCTGTAGGAGAACACTTCAACCTGCCTGGACACACAATTACAGATTTAAAAGTCACCATACTGCAGCAAAAAAACTTCAAGTCCAGACTGCAAAGAGAAAGTGCAGAGCTGCAATTCATTTGCAAATTTAACACAATCAATCTGCGACTGAACAAAGACCTTGAGTGGCTTGCTAATTACAAAAATAGCTTCTCCTCTCTCCGAGTTCACCCCCCCCCATTCAACTGCTAGAAGAATAACCCACCCTCCCTGATTTGAGATAACAAGCTGGTTCAGCCTAATTGGACTAACCTTGTTACCTCCTACCTGGTTCTTGCCTACTTTTCTATACCTGCCCCTGGACACTTCCACTGCTTGCATCCGACGAAGTGGGTATTAGCCCACGAAAGCTTATGCTCCAATACTTTAGTTAGTCTTTAAGGTGCCACAGGACTCTTTGTTACCTCTGCTATTCCAGACTAACACGGCTACCTCTCTGATTCTTGACATAATGCAAGATGTGTGTCATCCTGCAGCAGCTAGACTACATAGAGAGATTTGACTCTGCAACTACTTCCCTGCTGAGGGATCTGGTTGTTTAGGTTAGTGGCTCTTAATCTTTCCAGATACCCCTTCCAGGAGTCTGATTTGTCTTGCATAGCCTCACTTTCACCTCACTTAAAAACTACTTGCTTACAAAATGAAGCATAAAAATACAAGAGTGTCACAGCACACTGTTACTGGAAAATTGCTTACTGTCTCATTTTTACCAGATAATTATAAAATAAATCAATTGGAATATAAATGTTGTACTTCCATTGTGAATACTATATAGAGCAGTATAAACAGGTTAGTGTCTGTATGAAATTGTAGTTTGTACTGACTTTGCTAGTGGTTTTTACGTAGCCTGTTGTAAAACTAAGCAACTATGTAGATGAGCTGATGCACCCCTAGAAGACCAGTGCATGCCCCAGGGATACACTCACCCCTGGTTGAGAATCACTGGCTTCAGTCAAGTGGAAGAATCTTGTGTTTGCTTCTAGGATTTGTCTACAGAGTTTGAAAAAGTGAGCCTTCCAGCCTGGGCTGACAGACGCAGGCTCATGGGGTTCACACTAGTATTCTGAATATAGCTGTGTAGACTGCTTGGAAGTTAAGAATCCGAGAGGTAGCCGTGTTAGTCTGGAATAGCAGAGGTAACAAAGTCCTGTGGCACCTTAAAGACTAACTATAAAGTTTTGAAGCATAAGCTTTCGTGGGCTAATACCCACTTCGTCGGATGCAAGTTGGGCTCTGAAGCCCACTCCACTCCCTAGGCTTCTTAGCCCGAGCTGCAACTTCACAGCCCTGTCTACACAGCTATTTTTAGAGTGCTAATGTGAGCCCCCCATGGTTTGATATTGCCACCATTACTTCTGCACTGCTGCTGGTCGGGCACTGCCTGAAGAGATGGGTGTCTGGCTAACAGCCGCCGCTTTCCAGCCGCCCATATCTGAAGGCAGCACAGAAGTAAGGGTGGCAATGCTGTGCCTGTCCTAAAATAACCTGGTGATCCCCCCCACCCCCCATGTTACTCCCTTTTGGGTCAGGGGCCTCAATTTAAGAAATGCTGGTCTCCTGATAAAATCTGTATAGTATAGGGTAAAAGCACCAAAAGATCAGATTTCATGGGGGAAGGCCAGATTTCATGGTCCAGGGTTCGTTTTTTCGTGGCCATGAATTTGGTAGGGTCCCACTGATGAGCTGTAGAGATTTTCAACTCTTTCAACAATCTTGAATTCAGCCAGGCTCAGCAGAGAGTAAAAGTTGTTCCCATCCAATGGATGTTTTCATGGCACCTCTGTATGATAAATTCCACGGGTCTCAGATTGAACAGATTGAAAAACAGGGTTCTGGTGCATGGGCCAACATGTTATTAACTATAAATCTTCAAGAGTTAACAGCATTCTCCTGTCTCTTTCTCTCTCACACATGCACAAAATGGAAGTTCAAATCAAGAGGCAGATCAAAAAACATTAGTTCTTTTTAATTTAATGATATTTGAGCCAGGCTCATGATTTTTTGGGGTGTAGTTCATGACCTTTTAACGTGTGTGTGTGTGTGTGTGTGTGTGTGTGTGTGTGTGTGTGTGTGTGTGTGTGTGTGTGTGTGAGGGAGAGAGAGAACACTAAGGCACTGTGATACCATTGATTGGAGAGGACTTTATTAGCCTCTGCTTTAAAAAAATCTTCGTTGATGCCAATTGAGCATTTTCAACAATGATTTTTTTCACTGATATCACTATTATCAAGTCAAATCTTTATTTTTATATTTGGTCACAGACATAAACTTCATTAAGCACCATTTACATTGCCCAGTTACACATTACAGCTGTTTCCAATTTTCTTGGTTGAAAAAGCATGGCACTTCTTTTTATTTAAGTTGGAAAAATGATTGTCATTATTATAGTTTCCCTTACAAAACTCAAAATCCCCAGAAGAGACTTTGCTCACACTTTCCAAAAACAAATTCACCTTTTGATAGATACCAAACATGGAAAATTTCAGAGTGAAAGGTGAATGTTTTGGAAAGTGTTGTACATATGAAAATAGGTCATAACTGAAACTATTTTGCAACCTTAGCTACAGTGCTAGCTATGTGACTCATATAACATTTAAGAAGACCTACTATTATAGGATTTGAATCTTGCTAATTTAGTCAGGTTTCTAGACAGTTCCATCTCTTCATAGATTACTCCTCAGAGAAGAGGGTCTTTCTACTCCTCATAGAATCTGTCTTTCTTTGAGAAAAAAGCAAATGTTCCAACCAGTCAACCATCTAAAGAATGTATCTTCTTCACAAGGTTGTTTAATCACCTTTAATCAGGAAATAACCTCAAATAAAATGTTATGGGTTTATTATATTTGGAATAACATCTCATTTGCCAAAGGTGCGTGTGATTTGGTTATGTGATGACTGTGTATGGGGGATCATTTCATGTTTTAGTGTAAGCAGATGTACTGTGCTAGGAGCATAGAATGTCTCACATTGATCAGCTGTGAGGGGGAGGGATAGCTCAGTGATTTGTGCATTGGCCTGCTAAACCCACCGTTGTGAGTTCAGTCCTTTAGGGATCTGGGGCAAAAAAATTGTCAGGGGCCAGTACTTGGTCTTGCTAGTGAAGGCAGGGGACTGTACTCGATGACCTTTCAAGGTCCTTCCAGCTCTATGAGATAGCTATATCTCCATATAGAGGCTGGAGTTTAAAGAGCAGTCTGTGGCTTCCATTCTTTAATTTAGGGGTTAAGGTTGCCAACTTTCTAGTCACACAATATCAAACACCCTTGCCCCACCCCTTTGTCGAGACCACGCCCTGCCCCACCCCTTCTCCAAGGCCCCGCTCCCACTCCCTCCGTCACTCATTCTCCCCCATCCTCAGTGGGCGGGGGCAGGAGGTTGGGATGTGGGAGAAGGTGTGGGGTCCAGGCTCCAGGAGGGAGTTTGGTTGCGGGAGTGGGCTCAGTACTGGGGTTGGGGTATGCAGGCTTTAGGAGGAAGTTTCGATGCAGGAGGGGACTCAGAGCTGGGGCAGGAGGTTGGAGTGTGGGAGAGGTTACAGGATGTGGGCTCTGGGAGGGGACTCAGCGCTGGGACGGGTTGGAGTGCGGGAGGGGGTTTGGGTTCCAGCCAGGCAGTGCTTATCTCAGGTGGTTCCTTGTCAGCGGCACAATGAGGCTAAGGCAGGCTCCCTGCTTGCCCCGGCTCTGCGTGGTTCTCTGAAGTGGTCGCCATGTCTGGCCTCTAGGTGCAGGGGCGGCCAGGCAGCTCTAAATTGTGTGTGCTGTCTGCGCCTGCAAGTGCTGCACCTGCAGGTGTCATTGGTCACAGTTTCTGGCTAATGGAAGCTGCAGAGCTGGCACTTGGCGTGGAAACAGCGCACAGAGCCTCCCTGATCGCCCCTCCACTTAGGAGCTGGACTTGGTGGCCTCTTCCAGGACGCGTGTGGAACTGTGACAGGCAGGGAGCCTGCCTTAGCCCTGCTGTGCCAGCAACTGGACTTTTAATGGCCCGGTCAGTAGTGCTGACTGGAGCCAGCAGGGTCCCTTTTTGACCAGACATTCTGGTTGAAAACCAGATGCCTGGCAACCCTGCTAGGGATTCTCAAATTGTGGATCTGTAAGAACTTTTTACTCCATCTCTGCGTACAGTGCAATCTGGGGAGCCTGTAAACTGCAGTATTGCCGGCCTTAACTATTCAAAAATTGTTAGACCACACAAAAATAATACTAATGTGATTAGCAATTTCTGATTTAAAAAATGCCACTTGAAATGTACACCCAGGCCTAGTCTCTACTCTAGTAAAATAACCTGTTCCTGATGAAGGTTGTCAGCAAACAGTGCAAGTAGGACACCAAAGAAAAAGATCAAGCTATGGTTGATACCAGGTTTCAGCAATGGGTCATCCTTCTAGTGCAGGCCAGGCCAAAATGCGCACACACAAATGTGCCTCTGCGCTTTCCTGGCTTCTGAGGAAAGTTGGTCATTGAATTCAGCTCCCCTTTTGTAGTTTTTTTTTTTTTTTTTTTTTTTTGAAAGGGGAAGGGAGTGCCACGGTGGGTAAACCTGCACTGCTATTAGGAATATGCCTCTCAGCCCGGGTAGACAGACTACTGCTACTGGAGACCTAACTGACACACTAATAATAGCGGTGTGGCCGTTGTGCCTCTAGCAGCGACTTGGCTAACCAATGAGGGCTAGTGTTTGTGTGTGTGTTTGTGTAGTTTGGAAAACAGTGGGAGGGAGGCCCTGGACTCAAGAAGTGTGAAAGCTTATGTATAGGACTGTTTTTTTTTCTCTCGCCACTTTTGACTGAACTTTTTATTTGTCTGGCCCTTAAGCAAATTAATGCTCTGTCTAGACAAATAATATAATCCACACAGATGCACTAAATCAGCGGTTCTCAAACTTGTTGAGACCGTGACCCCTTTTTGTGCTCAGGCGGGGGGGGGGAGAGGGCGACCCCTCCGCCGAAAAGCTGCCGATTTTTTTTTTTTTAAAACAAAACAAAAAAACCATGCTGGGACGCCCCTGCGCCCCAGTCCCCACCACGGGTGGGCTGCCAAGTGCGCCACGGTCCCCAGTCCCTGCCACGGGCGGGCTGCCAAGGCTCCAGCCGCCACCCGGGGAGTGCGGCTCAAGCCGGGGCTTGGGGCTCCAGCCGCCGCGCTGCTCGGGGCTCCAGCCCCCGCCCGGGCCTCCAGCCTCCACCCGGGGAGCGCGGCTGGAGCCGCTGCCGGTCCCCGGGGATCCTGCAGCAGGGAGTTGCTGCGGTGGGGGCTTGCGACCCCCACAAAAGTGGTCCAGGTCGCGACCCCCACTTTGACAAGCCCGGCACTAAATCATTCCCCCTCCTCTTGAATAAACCACTGTAATCTGCAATGTCTCAAAGAATAAGGAGGAATAAACCTTTAAAATAGAGAACTACCACACAGCTTTCAAATACATCTTTGATTTCACACAGTAATCTCTGGATATTAGTTCAAAGGACTTTTGCTATTCCTTGCAAGCTTTCTTATCTGATATAATCTTGTACCATTATTTTAGATGGAAAAGCATCTTAATACCCACTACAATACATTTATTTTCTACAGTAGATGTCTTGTGTAATCACACCTTAGCAAATAGCTATCATTCTTTAATTTGGCCAAATCCAAATTTTACAATTTATTCTGAAAACTTCCATGTTGGGAGGGAAAAAAATTCTGGAGGGAAAAAATAATATTCATACAGGAAATATGTGTATTCCAGACTCAGTTATATTGAAGAACTATTTAAACCAAGCATATAAAATATTTTGCTGATGTTTGGTCTGATTCGATCTTGAGCACTCCCATTTCTTCAAGTACATGTAGTTTTAAGTTCCTCATATCCTTAGTATACTCTTATGTTTCACGTTCTCACTTACTCAGCCATGTCTTTGGCATTACTCTCTGCTGCTTCAACCTTTACTGGTTTTTCTAAACCCAAAATCCAAACTGGGGTAGTCTGATATTTGTTCAAAATATACACACGTCTGTATGTAGCTAACTTTTTCTTAGATGTTTTTAAAGGCAAGGATTGATCTAGGAAATTAAACTACCTGGCAGTGGCAGTAGAAATTTGCAATTGCCAATGGCTGTAGTAATGTTTTAGCAAGAAGTCCTTTGTCTCCTGAAAATTGTGTTTTCCAGCACCAGGTAACCAGATTGTAGTTTATTTTACAATAAAACCTATGCTGGCTTGGGTAGCAATTACATTGCTGTTTATCTTTTTGGCAAAAATATAGCTATCTGTGAACTATCTGGATGTGGCCTATAGCTTTTTTTTCTTCTCTCCAGATTATACTCTTGTCTTGCAGCAGTGGCTAGGACCGGTAATTTTGTGTAACACCTGGACTAAATTGTGTCATATTCCCTCCTAGTGGATAAAACTACCATGACTAGTGCTTGCTAATGGAGTTATTAGTTTGGCTTATATAGTTGAGGGCTGTATTTTTGGTGCTTGAGGTCTTGGGTTCTAATTCCGATGATGACCTGTCGTGAGGAGGGAAAGGTGATAGAAGTGGGGGGGGGGGGGGAATGTCATGTTACTGGAATTATTTGGGATCATATAGATCATTGGTACAACCAAGGTCCTGTAGTGGCACCAAACATCGTGTAAAGGGGGTCATATACGGTGTCTACGACCAGGCAGGTTATGGTCTGCTAATTATGATTAATCTATCTGTATGTGTGTATCTTTTTTGTAACTAAAGTTATGAATATGGGCTATATGATGACTGTATGTCAAACTTATGCTTGGCTTCTGGGTGAAATCTCAGACAAGCTGCTGTTAACTCCGCTGGCCTGACTGATGGCCCATTAAGAGCCATCAGCTACACAATGAATTTTGTAGATGCCCGTCCACACCCTAGCTTCTCCGGGAATGTGGCCTGCCTGGTCAGAAACAGAATCTTGGAGAGTCTGGTAATTGGACCATGTGGCTATGAACCTCCATTTTGCAATTGGACTCTGCATAAGAAGGAGGAGGGGGGCCTTCGCCCACAAGAGGAAGTCTATAAAACCTGGGAGAAACTCCCTCCATTTTGTCGTCAGTTTTCAGTCGCCAACCTTGCTTCTACCTCTGGATAGGACTTTCCTACACAAGGACACTCTGGCCAAAGGATTGATGACCCAACCCTGCAGGGGATGCATTCCAGAGACTTTGATATGAACCTGCAGTTCATTCTACCTTTGCTGCAAGCCTGAACCAAGAGATTTGCCATTACTGCATGTAACTGATTTCTTTTAACCATTCCTAACCCTCACCTATACCTTTTTCCTTTGAAAATAAACCTTTAGATTTTAGATTCTAAAGAATTGGCAACAGCGTGATTTGTGGGTAAGATCTGATTTGTATATTGACCTGGGTCTGGGGCCTGATTCTTTGGAATTGGGGAGAACCGTTTTCTCTATTTGGGGTATTGGTTTTCATAACCATTGGTCCCCAGGACAGGTGGCTGCTAGTGGTGATACAGGGAAACTGGAGTGTCTAAGGGAATTGCTTGTGTGACTTGTGGTTAGCCAGTGGGGCGAAACCAAAGTCTTTTCTGTTTGGCTGGTTTGGTTTGCCTTAGAGTGGAAAAAACCCAGCTTTGGGCTGTAGTTGCCCTGTTGAAAGCAATTTGTCCTGATTTGTCACTCTCAGTTGGATCCCACCAGGAACAGTACTGGGACAGCGGGGTTTTCTAGTACTCGGGAAACTGCTCTGTGGCTATTCTGTCTCAGCTAGAAAATGAAAATATTTGCTTTTATGGCAAAGGATTCTGTGAACTCCCTGATTATAACAGAAAACGTCAGACCCAAACAATCTCTTCCATTGTTCCCATTCCCATAGACCAGGGGTGAGCAAACTTTTTGGCCCGAGGGCCACATGGGGGTTGCAAAATTGTATGGAGGGCCGGGTAGGGAAGGCTGTGCCTCCCCAAACAGCCTGCCCCCCCATTCAATTCCCACCCACTTCCTGCCCCCTTCAGAACTCCCAACCCATCCAACTCCCCCTTGCTCCTTGTCCCCTGATCGACCCCTCTCAAGACTCCCTGCCCCTAACCACCCCCTGGGGCCCCATCCCCTATCTAAGTCCCCCTGTCCCCTGACTGCCCCCCCCAGGACTTCCTGCCTCTTATCCAACTCCCCGGCTCCCCACCCCCTTACCACGCTGCCCTGCAGAAATGTGCAACCCTGCCCTACAGAGCGCTGCCCACGTAGTGGCATGGCTGTGGTGGAGGGGGGACAATGGGGGAGGGGCCAAGGAGAGCCTCCCCGTCCAGGAGCTCAGGGGCCGGGCAGGAGGATCCAAGCCAACTCCAAACCCCTGTCGCCTTCTCTCTCAGCCTCCCTCCCTCCCCGCCATTCCCCAGCCTTTGTCCAGTTCCCCCCCGGGGCAGAAGGTGTCCCCTCTCCCAACCTCCATTCTGGGCTCGGGTTACAGTCTCAGGTCTTTTCCTTCAAGGGAAGTCTCCCATTCCCAATGCAGACAGTCCCAGTCCCAGCTGCATCACAAATGCACTAAACATACGTGCAAAATTAAGAGAATAGTATCAACTCATAACTGGTTCTATGATTGTTGAATTATGTTGTGATCAGAATAAAATGGCTTTAATAAATATAGTATGTTATTATATGGGGGTTAAAAGAAATCTTTATGGTTTGCTGTATTGATTTTGTGTAAGTCACACTTGCATTCCAACAAAAGGAGTATCAAATTTCTGATTTACAAATGTATTTTTATTCATTTCAGTGCTTTTTCTCTGCATGTTGTCCTGTCTCCCCCCATCTCATTCACATTTATCTGTTAGCCCAGAATGGGTGGCAATTTGAGTGCCTTCCACATAAAACCAATAACAATAAGTTCTTAGTGGACTTCATGGAGCATATATGGCCTGCCTCCCTTTTATGGAGAAACAATTCTGCTTGTGGTTTGTTTTGGTTGCTTGATTTGTCAATTTGTTTGTTACAGGCTCTTCTATTGTGAGAGTGCTTGGATAGCAGGGGGTGTCAGTGTTGAATGCCAATCATACTCTGGTGGAAAGGCTTTTTGAAGAGGGACATTTTGCAGTGTTTCCTAAAGTCAGTCAGACTCTAAAACAGTGTGGTTTTCAACCTGCTTATTTATCATTGTGGGCTACAGCTGTGTGCTAATTGTGCCACATGCGTCTGGCGGGTCTGTTGGTTGAGAACTGCTGATCTAAAAGTTTATTCACTCACTGATCCCCTCAACCGAGAATGTTTGTCATGCATTTTGACCTGGGTTTCTCGTGCTGTGCTTTGGCCCACAAGAATGGAAGTGTCTTGGCAATTCATAGATCAAAATTTGGTCTTTAATGTAGCTGTGTCTTGGTCCATGAATTACTTTGAAGATGGGGACCAAGGCCTGAGACTGGCATCTGAAATTGAATGAGAAACAGAAGAGAGACTTGAGCATAGCCTGCTGTGCTTGTAGCAGCCTACACCATGGAGAAAGTCAGCAGTCTTTCATCTCTTTCTTGCATGATACAAGTTCAAGTTCTGTACAACTGTAGATTTCCAAAGAGGTCCTATATAGCCCTGTAGTCATGTTGTAAATCATAAAGAAATCATTCCATGAATGAGAAACTGCATCAGAATGTAGCCTCCATGTTTCATGGGAAAAGGGTAAAAATTCATTTAAGTGATAGATACATTTGTAAGTTGAAAAACTAACTTTTTTTGTTTTTGGTAAAATGATTGGTTGTTGAATTTCAAAGTATATTATAGCAAGACTTATGGTTTCAATTGCGTTGTTCTCGCCTCTAGTTGATGAAGCTGTATAGAAATTCTACAAAACCGAATATAACCATGCTTTTTGTTCTTTCTAGCTATTGTATACAGATCTCTCTGCTTAATGGGCTATTTATTTCTGTAATTAATACTTGCTTTCAGATGTAGGCGTACATATTTTGTATTAATGGAGGTAGAACTAAAGAAATGGGAATATTTTGATCGTGAGCAAATTAAATTTAAAAAAGTGAGTCTGCTGCTTATTTTTCAGTTGTGAATATATATAAATTGTCTTCATTTACACAAGGAGCTGACTAAGTAAATGGCCTAAATTGCAGTTTCCAATTAAGTGCTCCCAAATATCACAGCAGAGTTAAAATTAGTTTCTAGATTAACTGAGTTTTTTAAAGTTTCTAATAACTTTTTCAGGATGATAAAGAAGAAAAACAGTGTGACTTATAGGTCATACCTAAGTAGGCGGAGAAGGGTGTGGGGAAAGGGAGAAAACCACTTCCTGTAGTTTTACACTGCACTTAGTCGAAATGTCAGTGAAAGGATGTACTGGGGGATTTCCACACTGCATGAATGTATTTGTATTCATTTGCTTTAATGTATTTTCTTCCCTCCAGCTGGTGTCTTCTTGCCACCCACAGGCCCTCAATTTTAGTATAATCCCTGGGTGAGTTTTAAAGAGTGAGAATGATTGGTACCTGGTTAGGCACTATTGGGATGACTTTTTTGGTTCATGGTAATCAAAACTCTTTTCAAAGAGGGGATCGTTGAGCCAACTAACAGTAGTGTCCATTAATAATAGACAAAGGACCAACTCTCAGTTAGGACACAGCTTCTTTGTGCTGCTCAGGTTGTACAAAAAGGCTGGAACCTGGCCACAGTTGGTGGGTGAAAATTTCCACAGTGGGGAGGTTCTCTCCGTTGGCTTAAAGCAACAGACTTGGTGCTTGTGCCCACTGCTCTGCAGGTAGTCAAAGTGTGGCTCTAAATGCTTGTTGGACAATGGCTTTCATTGGTTCATTGCAAATTAGCGAACTGGTCTCTGAGCATGGGAGTGTTCTTTCTAGGAAGCGATCTGAGAGAGCTAGTTAGCTGGAGTTACTTTTCTGATTCTCCAAAGCACACTGGACAGTAGCAGCTTCTCTAGTCTGATTTGGCAGTGTGGTAATGGAAGCATTTATGAAGTCCCAACAGTTATTAAAATTACGGTAGTTCAGTCTTCACCAAGACCTCCACCACCCCACAACTCCTTCATGCAAATGATGATAAATTCCTCACATGGTCACAACCCCTGGGCATTTTTCAGAAGTATTTTGTCCTGTCTTGGTTGGTCCACAAGTGCACTTGGAATGTAGTGCTTTGGTAGGAATGTGATGATCTGCACTGGACAGAGCTGTTGCACCCACTTGTAAGGATCTAGGCCTCAGTGACAGACTGTCAGTGATTGAGATTCTCTGTTGTTTTTGTCACCCGTGTAAGTCAGTGACAGAGATTCCTCCACTGCCCCCTCCCCCGAATCCTGGTATGTGCCTCTGTGTCCAGAACAAAGGCATAGAAATAGAGCAGAGGTTTTCAAACTTGGGCACACCCCCATAGGAAGGCACAGAGGAACGCTTGGGAGGCTATCTGCAATACCAGCTCCATGCAGTGTGGCTCGGGGAGGGAGTGGCATGCCCACCCCACCCCTGACTCTCACCAGGGGGCCACCCAGCCTTGCATGTGTCTATTTTTGAAGGGGGCGCAACCAAAAATTGTACCTCAAAGGTGAGGCTCAGTTTGAAAAAAAGTTTAAAACCTGCTGAAATAGAGGGTTGAGAAAAAATAGGGTTTCTTCTTTGGTTTCAGGTTTTATTGTATGTGGAGTGGTCTCCTCCTGCCTTTGTGTGAATTTTGGCTACCCCTGTTCCCATAATTATTTACATATGGTGCATGTGAGGGGAGAGTATGGGGCTAGGAAAGAAGAGAGAGTTTCAGAATGAAAAAGGATTGGTCTTTGCCGACTCGCGGTTTCAAGGGGACAGTTGAGCTTTTGTTCCAGAAGGTTCTGAAGACCAAAGCAGACTAAACAGCCGTGAGTGATTTATACTTGCAAAGTGACTGAGATGGAAGTGAGGATATTAGTTTCTGTGGGTGAGGATCAGAATTTGGGGCACAGAGGTAACCTGCATTTCTTCAAGATCATTCAGATGGTTGGGATGCATATCACGGCTGTAGAGTTGACAGTTTTAAATCTTAAGCCTATGGCATATGGAGAGATGCAGCCAAGCAGGGAATGCTTTGCTCCTCATGGCAGATAGTCCTTGGCGAGTGTTGTAGGGTTCTTGAAATGGCATCTGATAAAGACCAGCTTTTTGGAGCTTTCTGTGTACAGTGGGCGGGGGAAGGGGGAGGTAGACGGCGGTGGTTAGTATTGTTCCTATGACAGAATGCAGTCTGTCACAAGCCTTTTCTGCATGATAAAAATAAGCTACTGCTGGCAATAGTGATGACAACAGGTGCAACTAAGCTGATGATGAACATGGTGTGGTGGCTAGTGTGGACAAGGGAAAACTGTATTCCACACCACTTCAGAAACCATGGTTGAAGCAGCACCAACGTGTTCAGTACTGAGTCACTTACACCCATTGTCAACAATGCATCATTTTTTCAGTGGACAAACTCATAATCTACACGTGTGCCGCCAAAGAGGGGCTCGTATACACTCAATGAAGTTGTACCAGGTGTATAAGTATAACTGGTTTTATTGCCAAAGTAGAATAAATTTCCCAGCCTTCACCCATTACTAAATAAATGTTTTCCAGCAAACAAGCAAGAATCAATACTTACGCCCTTTCTGCTACGGACAGTCCCGGACCCTCCAGCCTTGTGCTTGAGGGCTCGTAGCAGGCGCTGCTCCAGCCTGGGGAATTCATGGGCACCCACAATGCCAAGATCTGCGGGTGAGATTGTTCGTGGAAAGCAATCCTCAAAGCCATTTTTATCATCATCTCTTCCTCAGGGGGGCGTATACGGCCACAAGCAGGCTCTGACAGGCAACGCTATTGCTTTCTATTCCCTCACTTAACACTCTGGGACCTCGCTTATCTCTTCACTTGTTTATTCTGGAAGCCAGCCTGGCAGGTCAAAGCCAGTTCACTGCTAACTCCACCCAGACCATTCTGTAATAACAGGCCAAGGTGACTTGCGGTCAGCCCCAACAATATGTGATGGCTCAATTTCCATGTTCCAGACTGGGTTTGGCTTGGCATTGTGTCATTGGGGCCACTATGTTTATTTGGTGGGACAGCTGTTTTGGGTAGCAGAAGGAAGCAACCTGACCCATTAGTATTATATAAGCTTTAGTCTGGAAAAGATTATACCTCCTTTGATTTGGACCTGAACTATGTTAATAAAATTGCAGTCTGTTTCTTTCCGCCTAATATCCTGTGCCTGTCTTCATGTGGACCATGGCCTTAAACAAACTTGAGTAACAAAGCTTGGCCTAGTCTTACACTACAAAGTTAGGGCAATGTAAGTTACCTTACATCAACCTGTTTGTGCACGTGTCTACACTCAAATTTGTCTGTGGCCGCTATAAGCTCCCTGTGACAACGATGCAGTAAAACTACCTCCCTGAAGAATGCTGAACCATGGTCGACCTCCAGAGGTTGAGGCAGTGCAAGTGAAGACATTGTGTGACCTGTGTAGACCCTAGCAGTCCTCCAACAGCTGTCACACAGTGCCACACTCCCTGGCGCCAGTACCTCTCTGGTTACAATTTTAAACTCCACTGCCCAGGGTCACAGAGACTGGAATAGTTCCAGCATCCAGTGCCATTGCCCTATGTTAGTACCCATGGAATAGGGACTGATATTTCTTAGCTTCATGGAACAAAAAATCCTTTCCCCCCTCACTTTTGATAAGCCATACTCACCATGGCTGGGGATGGGGAGCAGTGCCCTGTTGTGCTCCAAAGCTGAAGTCTCAATAAGCGTGTCTTGTCAGAAGTGTTTATGGCAATGAGGGAAAGGAATTTTGAAACCCATCTTTTGGTTGTGATTGTAAATCCAGTTGTGATGCTGGCAAACCAGATGCCAGTTCTTGCCCAGGCTATAGGCATTAGCTAAGAACTAACAAACTTATAGCTGGAGACCAGACCAGTTCACCTGTGTGTTAGTTTTGATCAAAACAGGTGTTAGGCTTATGAGAATGTATTTAGTGTTTAGACTCTGTGAAATGCTTGTAAGTTGCTGCATGCATTAATCTCACTTGTAATGTCTATAGTTCATGTTGTAAGAAACTATGCAAGTTTTACTTTATAACTTTGAAAATATTTGCTGAAAACTTGTGAACCCAGGCATGGGACTCATCCTCCTTCTGCTACCAGAAGACTATCAAAATCAGATGGGCCATCAAGGGACATCACAATACAAAGGATTGGTTAATGGGCCTGTCACACCTTGGAAATACTATGTGCAACTCATCATGTGGACTAGGAAGCTAAATGAAGGAAGTAAAACAAAGTCACAGGAGCATTTTCTACACCATAACACCAGTGATACCTCAGTCTGTTTTTATCAGTAGCTTCTGGCCTGGTGGCTTTGAGGATTGCTCCCTTAGCATCTGCAGAATGCCTGACCCTGATGAGGAGGAGAAAGAATTGTACTAGGAAGAACATGTTCTGCCAGATCAAGAAAGCCAATGCTGCATCAGACTATGGATAAAGGGATTGGATGATTAATAAGACTGGCAGTACACTAGACTCTCGATTATCCAGGATGATAGGGAAAAAATTAATTCCGGTTAATAAAATCCCGGATAATCACCATCCATAGGAAATATGGGAGGGGGGGGGGGTTGGCCACCCCGCACTGGGGGGAGGGGGTATTGGTTCACTGGCTGCCCTGCGCCCTGGTGGGGTTTTTTTGGGTGTGTGCTTGGGGCGGCAGCAAAGCCAGAGCCAGCCCTGCGAGTTGCGCATATATTTATTTTTTTTGACATCCTGGTTAATCCACATCCCGGTTAATCCAATCCTGGATAATCGAGAGTCTACTGTATAGAGAAGGAAAGAACAGACTGGAGAAATGCCCGGGATTCCCTATCAGACGAGGAGAGGACGATGCACCAAGACATGATGGGTTTACTCAGGCAGGAGACCCAAATGCTACAGATGCTGCATGACCTACGGGTCTAAAAATCCAAGACTCCACACTTTTTGCAGAATTCCATGGTCTCTAACCCCTTCCCTAGGCAACATATCATGTGGCATCACGGGCTGCATCTTTATCCCTGACCACTCCATGCTGGGGGGCAGCAAGGAAAGCCACAACTTCACATACACCGACCTGTGAGAACCACAGTGGTGTATGCATAACCACAATGGACATTTGTGTACTGAAGTGGACATAAATGTTAACTCCCTTTCTAATTTTAAATTTTCACACTGTTAATTTGTTAAAATTGCCTGTGGGTATTTTGCAAAACTTCCCCCCCCCCACTCAATAAACTTCTTGTTTTTTTTATTTGTTTGGGGTTTTTTTGAGAATCAAATTACCTGTATTAGTTCACAACAAATATTGCAGAAAGAATAGCAGTACTCAAAGCACACAGTAGTTGCAAGTGGACACCAAGAACCACATAATTCATAGCTTCAGGAAAACACCCAGTTATATTTATAAATGTAAAGCAAGCACCACACAGTTCTCCCTGGCACCCAAATCTCCAAGTCCAGAGAACAGTCTAGCACAGAACACTACGGTGGCTGACTGTTAAAGTTCTCTTTCAAAGCCTCCCTCAGCTGGGCAGTTCCACGTTAGGCTCTTGTGTCTGGCTGTTGAAAGTCAGCAGACAACTGCTCCATCTCCAGCCTGGCAGCAGCTTTTCCCCCTTTGCCTCACAGATATTATGCAGGACACAGCAAGCAGCTATAACCATGGGGATCTGTTTCTCGCTGAGATCCAGCCTAGTGAGTAAGCACCAATAGTGTCCCTTCAGTCTCCCAAAAGCACATTCACCAATCATTCTGCACCTGTTAATCTTAACATCTTTCCTTAGTTCTCTTGTGGTGGCTGATGTACAGCTTCATGAGCCAGGGGAGCAAGCGGTAGGCTGGGTCCTTCAGAATCACTATTGGCATTTCTATATTGCCAGTTGGGAAGGAATATTCCCGCTTGCAGCTTTCTGAACATCCCTGGAGATCCTCTGGGGCTTGCATATCCATAGAAAAGTAGCCCTTTCGATTGATGCACTCTGTGGCAAGATGGCTGATGCCTAAACAGGCATAGATGTGCTGTCTATTGCCTCACTGCAGTTTGGAAACCTCATTGCTGCAAATCTATCCGCTTTGTCTTACCCGTTGCCAAGAAGCACAGTCCTGCGTAGCAGAAGACCATTCATGGCCCAACACACTTGTATGGCAGCAGCCCCCACAGGATTTTCCAGCTTCAAAATGATTTCCCACTGACGTGTAGCAGTCTGGCATTGCTTCCAGAGTGCGAGTGTCACTTGTTTCTGCACAGTCAGTGCAGCTGTCACTTGAGTGTCCATGCACTGGGGAGCTGGGGCAAGCTTGGCACACAGATCCAGAAATGGGGCCTTCCACATCTGGAAGTTCTTCAGCCACTGCTCATCTTCCCAAACCTTCATGATGATGCCATCCCACCAGCCAGTGCTTGTTTCTTGGGCCCTGAGGTGGTGCTCCACCATCTGCAGCTGCTCTGTGAATGCCACCAACAATCTTGAATTGCTTTTTCCTGTGTTCCTCAGCCAACTCTCCTCAAAGAAATTCTCACGTCCCCAGTTGTGGTATTTCCTGCAGGTCTGCAAATACAGATGAATCACTTGTCCTGTATTCAAATATTCAGGAGAATAGTGCAAAGCTCTATGCTTCTGTCAGAGATGACAGAGACCAAAAAGCACCATGTGGGTTTGTGGGATTTTTTTTTTAAAGGTGCAAAAATGATGGGCTATGGATGGGATGATAAGATGGAGAAAGTTGCATGCTAGGAACCTGACCCCCATCTCAGAAAGGTCCCTAGTTAATTCATTTGTATCCCATATTGCAAAAATTTCCAAAAGGCATTTCGCCAGACAGCTGCGTATGGCACACTGGGACTACCTATGGTGCAGAGCCAAATATGCACACCTCCGACCAATTATGCACACTTCAGCAGCCATATGCCAACATACCCCACAATTTGTAGCATAAACATGGCCTGCTTGGACACTAATAAAAGCAAAAAAAATTAGTGAGAGGTTCTCTCAGTCCACTTTTATCATAGTATGCCCTTTGCAAGATGTTTAAGTATGGTGGGATTTTCATACTCCTTTAAGTTTAAAATTATTTAGTTCTGCTTTTTAGGGCCTTAAATTTACTTTGCAGAAACGGAACCACTAACAAATACAAACCTCTAGTTATCCCATGATGTATTTATAAATAGCTTCTTTTCTCTTTCTTTTCACAATGCTTGTTGCCAGCCATTAGAAAATATTGTAGAAGTTGTGTGTTTGAGTCCAGACTTAGCTCTAGAAAAGCAAGAGTAGTAGGGGGGGAAAAAATCTGCCACTCACATTCTGCCAGTTATATATTTACAGTTTTTTATAGAACAATACTTTTGTGTAAACATTTTAGCATATTTTTCTTCCTGTTTCATCCACTCACCAAATTCTGACTTGAAATCAGTCCTCCTTAGTGTTATTTTGTTTCTGTTATGATTGGCTGTTGCCCTGGCTAATTTTGTGTGGAAGTAAGCTATCTGTCAAACTTGCCTGCTGTTGCTAAATCTGTTGCAAAGCTTATCACAGAGCAAAACGATGTCACAACTAGGAAGCACATATGCAGCTCTCTAATAATAAGGGAATGGGATACAATTAGGAGTACAAATGCAATTATTTAATAAAATACCGCTTTGAAATGGTGTAAGTCTTCATAAAACTGTAAGTGCATACATTTATGAATATTACTGTGTTTATTTTTAGATGTGACCTTAAATCTGATTTTAAGAAATGCAAAACCACACTGTCTCACAGGAGGAAAACAGAACCTCAGTGAGTATGCTCAGTAAGCATTGTCTATGAAATAAAAATGTATCACCGAGTGGAATTTAAAATTGTTTAATTTGTAATTTAGGTGAATAATCAAGGGTATGTAAGGCTTCTGAAAATGATCATATCTGGTATTTTAAATCAGAGTTCTTCAGCTTGAAACTTTTCAATTTTGGCACCTTTTACGGGTGCCAATAGTAGCAGAGGTTTTGGCTGGAGAAGTAGCAGTCTCCCTTACCTACCCAAGATGTTTCTTGTCCTACAGTCATAAGAACATGTTATTTATCCTCAGAATTAAAGTATTTGTATGATTTGTTCATGGCACTGTGCCCAGATCCCTATATAGATAGATATAGACCTTTCTCTCTCTCTCTCTCTCCCCATATATCAAATACATGACAATGTTACATTCCACTAGAACACTGAAATAAATAGTTAGTCACTAGTAAGAGATCATTTTATATGCAGAAGCAGTCAGCTAACGTGTAATACTCAAACAAAAACAAATTAGGGGGAGTGTGAAGATTTGGAAGCTGGTGGAGAATTATGACAGATCTCCTACTTGAGCAAACCTTATGAAATTAAATACTTTTCTGGGAGGACTGCCTCTGTACTAACCATCATATGAATTAGAAGACTTGGAAAACGATCTGCTTCAATTGCTGACTCATGCTATGGTAAGAGTATAGTTCATTAGGATGCATTCTAACACTTTTGGGGATGAAGTATGCAAGTCTCTCAGCTTTGGGTTTCCTATTTAATCAGTGTTCCTTTTTTCACTTGGAACTGATTTACATTACTCCATTGATTTATAGGCACTTTCAGTTGATGCATAAATTCTTGTGTGCGAGGAATGCTATTCATTCTGAATTGAATTATAGGGTGGCCCATCTGGTGGTGTTGGGAGCAGATAGTTAACAATCCTTTCTCTCCACTCACCCCAAAGTGAGTTTCCTGTTTTAAAATCTAGTTACTTCTGTGCTCACTAATATTGGGCTTATTATTCATCTCATAAGCCTGTAAGTAAAACAATTGCTCTGATGTCCAGAGTAGTTGAAAGGTTTCATGACAGAATGAAGTGTTATAGAGGCATTTGAAGCAAGAATGATGCATGTGTGGTCACAGTCACTATATTTCCATTTGTTGTATTTTTCTTCTTGTTCTTCTTAGATGGAAAGAGTTGCCCCAACAACGTTATGAAATAGATACAAAAGTTTCATAACTGCAGTGTTAATATAGCTGAGGGAGGAAGGAGACTTTCAAATTAATCAACCTAATCAAATGTAGCATGTCTTCGGTCATACTCTTCTCTCCTGGCCTGTACTGGCCCACATCACTTTCTTTCTGGCACCATTTGGGGAAGATCATCACAGCTCCTTTGTACTTACCTTGTCTAATATGCACCAAGAATGTTGGCATTATTTTTGTATATTATTGGACTATTTTATATCATGTTGCAAGGAGTTCAACAGCTTAATTGTACATGAAAATCTTTCCTCTTCCATTTTAAAATTGTCTGCAGTTGGAATGTGAGTTGCTATAAAAATGGAGAAGTGACAAAGAGTCCTGTGGCACCTTAAAGACTAACTAAAGTATTGAAGCATAAGCTTTTGTGGGCTAATACCCACTTCGTCAAATGCAAGCAGTGGAAGCTTGCATCCGACGAAGTGGGTGTTAGCCCACGAAAGCTTATGCTTCAATACTTTAGTTAGTCTTTAAGGTGCCACAGGACTCTTTGTCACTTCTGCAATTCCAGACTAACACGGCTACCTCTCTGATTATAAAAATGTAACAATTATTAATATTGTTAATAACTCACCTGATAGTAATGAGGTTTATTAATAAGTAATCTTACAACAGGGTACAATGGTTCAATGTAAAATATCCCATATCTGTCATATTTTTAGGTTATACCTTTTTTAGTGGTGGTGGTTTCTAAAATGGAAATGTTTGTTGACTATTAACCACAGCATTTCCTCTCTTCTATTTTTATTCTGCTGGCCATTCTCCCTCTGACCTTATCTATTGTCCTATTTCTACAGAAACAGGCCCCATCAGACAAATTTACTCTCAATCTCCTGGGCTTATGAAAACGACCAAACTTCATTAAAGATGTAATCACTTAATTTAACACAGCAGCTGCTCTCCTCCCTTTGTCTAATAGGTATCTCTCAACCCTGATCTCTGACAGAAAAACCTTTTTTGCAGGTCGTACTGTATTTAGACAGTTTTCATTACAAGTCCTTCAGAAGCATGAATCATGTGAATTGTTACCTTGCATTTTATCAGTATTCAGGTTTCTATCAGAGTTACTTAAGGTAATTTTAAATCTATAGATTTGCCACTGTTACAGTGAGTTGACAATGGCCATTTTGATTTTGTTTTAGCATGGTGATATTGGAGGAGTAGCGAGTGGAGACAATCTGCTGCATTCTGATACTTCGGCAAGACAAATCACTAACGTCTAGCAGCAAGAAGAGACGTGTTCTTCATGACAAAATGACAGCAAGAGAACACAGCCCCCGCCACGGTGCAAAATCCCGCACTGTGCAACGGGCCTCCACTATTGACATTGCCTCTGACATGCTAGGTCTTTCTCTGGCAGGCAAGCACATTTGCATCATCTGGTGCCCATATGTTCCTTTCAAGACTTACATTATTATTTTTTTTAAATCTTTTTGTTGTTTTTTGGAAATTTTAAACATTTCTGTTTTTCCTCAGTGCGCGTGATGGAGGGATTGTCCTGAAATTCAAATACTAATAGACTGTCTTTTAAAAACTAATTTTGCCGTATTTTATAGGCAAGGAACTAGAAGTGGTGGCAGGGAGGAGAAGGCTAGATTAAGCTAGATCTTCCATGATCATTGGATAAGCCAAAGGAAAACAAAGCTTCAGAGCAAGGCTCAGAGATGGAGAGGAAGAGAGGAAGTGTGCATATGTGTGTGCGAACTGGGTAACCCCCACTGTAGGCATTGGGTAAAATCCTCATCATCTAAGGGCAGGTCCCCACTAGGGCTTAGTCGACTTTATCAAGCTAAAGTCGATTTAAGCCTGTACCCGTCCCCACATACATGCCCTTAAAGTCGATTTAAAGGGACTTTAAAATCGACTTTGGTACTCCTCTCTAACGAGAGGAGTAGCTGAAATCTACCTCTCTGGGTCGATTGTGGGCTAGTGAGGAGGCATGTGACGTTAAGCCTCCGACCTTCCGAGCAGCTCCGCGGACCCCCCCCCCCCGCCCGAGCAGCCCCACGCCGGCTCCCCCCGCCCGAGCAGCTCCGCGAACCCCCCCCCCGCCTGCCAGAGCAGCCCCGCGCCGGACCCCCCGCCCACCCGAGCAGCCCCGTGAACACCCCCCCCCGGGCCAAGGCGCGGGGGGGGAGGGAGCCGGCGCAGGGCTGCTCGGGCGGGCACGGGGGTCTGCCGAGCTGCTCGGGCGGGCGGGAGGGTCCGGCACGGAGCTGCTCAGGCGGGCGGGGGGGGGGTTTGCGGGGCTGCTTGGGCGGGCGGGGGGGTCCCCTGGGGACCGTGCCTGGCTGCCCCGAAAGATGGTGCCAGCTGGGGACCCCCGGCACTGTGGGATACCTACCCACAGTGCAATGCGGGCTATGTCGACCCCTGCAAAAGTTGAAGGACAGACACTATCGACCTGCTGTCCTTTGTGGGGACACACTAAGTCGATTTTCTAAAGTAGACTTTAGAAAATCTACTTAAGGGAAATCGACCTACTGCTGTAGTGAAGACATACCCTAAGTGACGTAAGGCCTGGATGACACCTGAATGTGATCCCAATACGACTATGTTGGTTAGGGATGTGATATTTTTTAACTGATATGATTATACTTGAACAAGCCCTAGTGTGGATGCAGTTAACAATTATAAAGGTGCCTTATAGTGGTATAGCCGATTCCCGTTCTTGTGAGGGGGTAGTTATACTGGTATAAGCACAGTCATACCTGTGTAACTGCTTCCACTCTAAGGGAGTTGTACCATTTTAACTGTATCTTTAAAATGATTCCACCTTCTGCTATAGACAAAGCTTAATTGCTTTGACTCGGGTGCCTTTCAATGAGATTTTGGACTCTAAGTATTTGTTGCTTTTGAAAATGGGACTTAGGCTCCCAATTCACTTAGACGCTTAAAAAACCCCATAACCATTGCCTTAAATTTTTTTAATCCAATGGCTTTGTAGGTGTTAATGATGAAACATGTAAATATCTTAGAATAGTTTTTAAAATTCAGTGAATTAAAAAGAAGTTACACAAAATGTTCAATAGATTTAACTTCTTCTCCAAAATGTTTCCCCTCTCTAATTTCAGATCAAGAATTGCATGACAACAATGACAAGTTAATCTTTTACTAATTTTTCTGCTCCACAGGAAACATCCAGGATCCAGATGAGCCAATTTTAGAGTTCAGCTTAGGTCAGTAGTTTTTATGACTCTTTTAAACTGTTTCTGGTTTTCATGGGAGTTGCTGTTGAATATTGTTTTTAACCGTTGTTGATATGGAAAGGGCTACCATACAAATAAGTGTTGAGAGGGACATGCATTTGTATGGAGCTTTCTCTGGTTTCTGTAAAAGGGTTTTGACAGATAGCATGGTAGGCTGTAATGGACCAACTATGCTATATTTTTGAAAGTCTATAGGTTAAAACTTCTTCTGTACTTTTTAGATTTAATGATTTTGAGATTGAGATTGTCGCTTCAGTCGCAATTTATTAGCACAGTGAATCTTTAAGAAAATAGCACACCTGTATAAATGGTAGAGAAATATTTTAGGACAGAATGTTTTCCAGTGGTTATCGACTGCCAATTATACATTCTTTCCTGCAGTCACATGGCTAATATGGGTCCCAGAACTGTCCTGATTTCTAACACGGTTAAAAATGTGGCTGGTTGAATGGCTTCGGGCAAGTCATTTTGACCTATTTGTGCATCAGTTAACCTGGCTGGTAACTAGAAGAAATGCAGCTTCTCAACGAAAATTCAAAAGTTCCATTTGTGCAGCACACATTCTTGGCTGAGTAACTAATTTATAAAAGTTTAAAAGCTTTATGATCTGACCGTGGTTTTTAAATGAAAATTGGGAACCAGTAATAAGTATGTTTAATACTGGATCTGAATCCTGCATTGTCATTCCACCAATTTTGAATTACTTATTTTCTTATGGCTGCAGCTACTGTGTGATAGATGAGCAAAGAAAATAAAAAAAGGATTCAGCACTGCAATGCTATTTAGGTTACATCAAGAGTTTGCCTAGCACAGACAAATTTTAAAGTTAATGCTCTACATCTAAGCCACCAAGTTTCAGTCATAACTTGGACCATGGTGGGGAAAATCTAGACATAATGATAGATGCAATGTTTTTGTAGCCGTATGGGTCCCAAGATATTAGAGAGACAAGGTGAGCGAGATTATATCTTTTAGTGGACAAGCTTCTGTTGGTGAGAGAGACAAGCTCTTGAGCTTACACAGTACTCTTCTTCAGGTCCTTAAGAAGAGCACTGTGTAAGCTTGGAAGCTTGTATCTCTCCCCAACAGAAGTTCGCACAGAAAAAGATATTACCTCATCACCTTGTGTCTCTAGGCATAATGATGGTATTCTACCTGAAGACATCATAAATTTTCAGCCTTACTACCAAAGTTCTGTTTAGCTATGTATGGAAGGCAGTCACATACAGATTTTATGGAAGGACATTCCTCTTCCATGTCCCCCTCCACAGTAGTTAAAACATTGAAAGGACAATAACTTTTTTAGCAGAATTTAAGTGCCCTCTTGTTTTGATGGACCACCTACTTCTGTTTACAGTGCTTGGTATTAGATGGTTTACATGGTTGGTATTCAAGCACTCCCAATGATATCCTTGAGAAGATATTATTGAGCAAAAAGTTCAGCAGACTGCAGGCTTATTTCATGCACACTGTGCCCCTGAGCTTTCCACTGGAGAAATACCCCCTTGCGCCATTATGAATGGTGGTGCCTGAGGGGAAGGGGAGGGAAGGGGGACGGTTGCACCACCAACCTCCTACAATGGTTCCTCTGGGAGAGACTAATTTTAAATTGTAGCTGGAACCGCACAGCATGTTCCAGTTTTGTGCATGTGGGTATTTTTACACACAAAAAAGATATAACATTTGCAGATGCATAGTGGATAATTGCAAATCTGACTATCTGACCTTCATGTGCAATTGTGGTTTGCATGCACAAACATGAGTATTGTACCTATACACAAAACAGAAGCATACTGAAAATTTGTCCGTTCATCGCTTGCCCACTCTTTTTGTATTATACATGTTTACGAGAACTGTAGAATTTTGGACAATGTCAGAAAGACAATGACCCTAAAAATTATATTCTTAAACCTCTAAAGTTTGCAGTGAGTTGCTCACACCATCGCTAGATCGAAAACCAAATACTTTTGTCGCAGTAAGTGTCACTACACCTCCTCAGGCATTCTGGACAAAGCATGCACAGACAGAGATTATTGAGGTAAGTCTCTCTCTCTCTCTCTCTCTCTCTCTTTGCCCGTAAGTAGTGGTGTATTATTGCTCTTGATTTAAGGTTGAAGCTAGTATAAGGAACATTTTTTTTCAACATATCACACTGCATTAATATAACTTCTTTTTTGTTTATGATCGTAGGGAACAAATAATCCTATCTTTCTAAGCAGTATTGCCTTTTTTCAAGATTCTCTTATCAATCAAATGACGCAAATCAAACTTTCTGTATATGACGTCAAAGATAGATCTCAGGGAACAGTAAGTGCACTTGTGTATTCCTTCATAATCCTTCTGTCGTTTTTGTTGCTCTAAATTAAATCAAAGCTCTGGATTTTCACCTCATGTATGATGAAACCTGTTCTTACATTGGGGACCTCTGCAAAGCTCTTTAAATGTGTAGGACACACCAAATTAAGGCTGAAATACATCCTATACATTTAAAGTGAAAGGTTTCATCTTCGTGTTCTGTTTCTTTAGGGTACTTTGTTCTAAATTAGAATGATAAAGTCTGTCTTGGCCTCAAATTAGAGTTATGTGAAATATAAAGAAAAGCGTTTTACGTGTTTTTATGTGAAAATGTTTGCAGTTTGGCTGTGTGTAATTCCACAAACACCAAATTTTGCTTCATGGTTTTTTTTTTTTTTTTTTTACAATTGTTCATTGAAGACAAGTGAAAAACCTAAGAATCTACATGAAAAGCCATTTTCCTTTAAAAATTGGGTCCTATTCTAGCAAAAATTTTCTCAAAAATGATCCCACTTTCAAGTTCTTGATGAAAATGGGGTAGAGGGGAGGAAGCTCTGTGTTTTTAGTAGTTTTTAATTTCAGTACGAATGTTGTGCACCCTCCGTTTCAAAAACTTTATCATTGCTTAGCAAACTATTGAGTTCCACAACATCAAAATCCCTGCAACCTTCTGACACCTCAGTCTTGCTTTTCAAAAATTCCTGAATTGAAAGATAGAAGGTTGTTTTGGAAGAAAAAATGCCAGAAAATGCATTCAGGGGGTCACAGTGGCTTCGGATCTGGGTGGCTGGAGAGCAGCAGTGACTGTTAGCTGGCCACCTATCTCTGAAGGCAGCGCTTCACCAGTAGCAGTGCAGAAGTAAGGGCAGCAATACCATATCATGCCATCCTTACTTCTGTGCTGCTGCTGGCAGCGGCTCTGCCTTCAGAACTGGGCTCCTGGTCAGCAGCCACCCATCTCCAGCTGCCCATCTCTGAAGGCAGCACCATGGCCAGCACCAGTGCAGATCATAGAATCATAGAATATCAGAGTTGGAAGGAACCTCAAGAGGTCATCTAGTCCAACCCCCTGCTCAAAGCAGGACTAACCCCAGCTAAATCATCCCTGCCAAGGCTTTCTGCTTTCTGACGTATGGATACTCTGGATGAGTCCTTGAATTTGTATGCCTGAGGCATTAGACTCGTTCTCTGTTCGAATATCACCTCAGTAAAGGACAGCCTGAAGTGAATGTTTTGATTGATACTCACCCTCTGACATGTGTATTACCCACCAATAAACTTAAGACCAAGAAAAACTAATAACTTCAACCCAGATCATCCCCTTCTGGAGAAAAATGAGCAAGAGAAAGTTTCACAGAAGGGAATTTTCAGATGGATTCTCTCACTGCAATTCTCCCCATCCCCGGCGTTGTCCCATTGAGAGGGTGGGTTTTGCTTCCCCATAGAAAAATCCATAGATTCAGACCTGCCCTTCACTCTACAGGTGGCCAAGTTGAGGGGCCCTGGCCAATTCAGGTCTGTAACCGGGCCCCTGCCGCTCCTCTTCAAAAACACCACTGGAGACCACCTTCAGTGCAGCACCCGTGTATTTTATTGGCTGTGTCCTTTTCCCACCACCTACTATTTACAAATTAACAGTCCACTGCTCAGGAAGACAAGCCCACTTCCTGGCCCACAGGGATCCAGAGCCTCCCACTCCTCCCTATCTTGTCTCCCTAGTCTCCTCCCCCTGGCTTCCTTCCTGCCAGCTTTTATAGCTGGCTCCTCAGGCCTGCAGGTGTCTCTCCTCAACTAATTAGGGCGTGGCCTTCTAGCCAGCTCCAGCTAGCAGCTGCTTTTTCCCTGAGTCAGAGCTAACAGGGGGCTGCTTGCTCTGCTAAGCCAGCACCCTGTTACACCCCTCCCCCCTTAAGAGGTACCCTGTCTGGCTGCCCTCGGCCCACCTGCCTTCCGCCCCTTTTCCTTCTACTTGGGGTAGGGCTCTCAGCAGGGCATCCTTCACCCACAACCGAGTGAGCCCGTACCCCCTCTCCTGGTATTAGCCCCCTCCCACAGAAGGTACACTGAGGTGGTAGCGGCTGTCCAAATAACTCCGCCTCTGCCCTCAGGACATTGCACCAATTGCACGGTGGCAGAGGCCCCAACCCCCGCCCCGTCTGTGCCTCAAGGCCAGGGTTGCAAGTCACCCTTTCCTCAGGGCAGACTTTCCCTGCCTCGGTTTCCCTTGTATCCCTCTGCCTCTCAGGGTCCGGATCGGGCAATGTTTGCTCCTGAGGCGGGGTCTTCCCTGCCTCAGTTTCCCCCGCACCTTTTGGCATCCCAGGGTCAGGAGTTATCTCCTCCCCAGGCGGGGTTTCCCGTGCCTCAGTTTCCCCCGTACCCTTGCATGGGTTCAAGGCCTTGTTCAGGGGTTCCACCTCCACAGGGTCCTCAGGGGGATCTGTCCCTTGCACGACGGGGCCCTCGCCCCTGACTTCCCCCAAGTAGGCCCCCTGGGGGTCCACCCACCCTGGTCTCTGTTGTCTAGGAGTTTTATTTTCCCCAACAGGCCTTGGCCCATCGTCCATCCCCAGGCCCCTCTGGCTCCGGAGGTCCACCCCCCTTCTGGGGTTGTCCGCTCGCTTCCTCTGAGGTAATGGGCCCCAGTCTCTGCCCACCACCACCAAATAGGGTAACCCCTCCAGGACCCCTACCCGCTTCCACCTGAAACGGCCCTTCACCTCTAGGGGCACCTGGGCCACTGGGCAAAACTTTGTGTCCCCATGAATACAGTCAAGGGCCATTCTCGTCCCCCTAACCAGCCAGTGCGGCTTTACCACTGCCCGCTGTACTAGCGTACAGTCAGACGCAGTATCTTGCAGGCCGGCTCGGGCCCTTCTTCCCACCTTTACCGGGATAGTGGGTAGGCTTCGCCCACCCTTGCGCCCCACTACGTGCCTCCACCCACAAAAGTCGGCCCAACCACACTCCATCATTGGACAGTCCCGTTGTATGTGTCCTGGCTTGCCACACTGCCAGCAGCTAAGCTTGGCTAGCCACTCAGGAGTCCCACGGGGTTCGCCCTTCTTCCCTGGGGCTGCCCCCGAGAATGGTTCTGAGGGTCGCTTCCCTGGCTCCCTGTCCTTCCGGGGTCGGTCCTCCCTCCGGGGTCCCTCAGCCTCTATGTACTCCTCAGTCAGCTTGACCACTGCTTCCACCGACTCCGGCTGGTGCCGCCTCACCCAAACCCGTACAGTCTCAGGGAGGCTCAGGAGCAACTGCTCCATGACCACACTGTCCATTATCTCGACCCGGCTACGTGACTCTGGTCTTAGCCAGCAGGTCGCCCAGTCCATTAGCTTCTGGGTGAAGGCTCGTGGCCGCACAGCCGCCATCCATCGGGCAGCCCGAAACTTTTGCCTATACCGTTCAGCTGACAAGCCCACCCGGTCCAAAATAGCAGCCCGCACAGCCTCATAGTCCCGGGCCTGCTCCTCGCACAGTGCCATGTAGGCCGCTTGAGCCTCTCCCACCAAGTAGGGTGCAAGCCGGAGGGCCCAGGTAGTCTTCTCCCACCCAGTGCCCGAGGCTACCCTCTCAAACGTCTCCAAGAAAGCATCCGGGTCATCTGCCGGGCTCATTTTGCAGAGTCCCCAGCCCGGGGCTTGGGTGCCCTCGCTCATCGCTGGACTCACCACCCGCTGGAGGAGCTGTGCCTGGGCGTTGGTCTGTTCCCGGATAAAGGCCTGCAGGGTCTGTTGTTGCTCCGTCTGCCAGGTCAGGAACGCCCGCTTCTCTGCTTGCTGGGTCTGCTGCATGGCCTGCAAGGCCTGCTGAGTTTGCGTCTGTTGGTCCACCAGCCATTTCAGGGTCTTCTCCATGTCCAAGGCCACCAACTGCTGTCACTGGTTCCAGGTCCCGGACAAGCCCCCACGTGTAACCGGGCCCCTGCCGCTCCTCTTCAAAAACACCACTGGAGACCCCCTTCAGTGCAGCACCCGTGTATTTTATTGGCTGTGTCCTTTTCCCACCACCTACTATTTACAGCATTTACAAGTTAACAGTCCACTGCTCAGGAAGACAAACCCACTTCCTGGCCCACAGGGATCCAGAGCCTCCCACTCCTCCCTATCTTGTCTCCCTAGTCTCCTCCCCCTGGCTTCCTTCCTGCCAGCTTTTATAGCTGGCTCCTCAGGCCTGCAGGTGTCTCTCCTCAACTAATTAGGGCGTGGCCTTCTAGCCAGCTCCAGCTAGCAGCTGCTTTTTCCCTGAGTCAGGTCTAACAGGGGGCTGCTTGCTCTTCTAAGCCAGCACCCTGTTACAAGGTCCCACTCAGGAGCACCAGAAACTTTAGAAATGGGGGGGCCACCAGCACCAGATCTGTGGCCCGCCCCTTGCTCTTCTTCCCTAGAGTCTCTGCCCACTGGGTAGGCTGAAAGCCAGAGTTACATCACTGTAAGAGCCGCCCAAGGAACCTCAGCTGCTGTGGGAAGCCCTGGACCCTCAACGTGCCCTGAGCCGGAGTGCCCGAGAGCAGCCCCCAGCCCATGTCTCCACACCCCAGGGGCATGCTGCCCAGGGCAGATGGAGGATCGGGGGCTCCCCACAGCAGTCTGGGCTCCATGGGGGGTTCTTATCATGGCTTGGTTCTGGTTTCTGGCCTGGCCGGGGGCAGGGCCTTGGGAAGAGGAGGAGCAGAGTCAGGGCCCCATGTAGGGGTCACCTGGCATCTGGTTTTTGACTGGAACACCTGGTTGAAAAGGGACCCTGGCAGCAGTGCTGAATGGGCTGCTAAAAGTGCAGTCAGTGGTGCAGTGAGGCTAAAACAGGCTCCCTGCCTGCCCTGGCTCCGCACGGCTCATGGAAGTGACCACCATGTCCCTGCAGCCTGTAGGCATGGGGGTGGCCAGGAAGGCCAGGAATCATGGCCAATGGGAGCTGCAGAGGTGGCGCCTGCAGGCGCAAGCAGTGCACAGAGCCCCCTTGCCTCTCTGCCTAGGAGCTAGACATGTTGCTGTTTCCGGGAGCTGTCTGAGGTCAGTGGCACCCACCTGGGCTTGCACCCCAACCCCCTGCCCAAGCCCTGAGCCCCCTCCTACACCCAAACTCCTTCCCAGAGCCCGCACCCCATCCGGCACCTCAACCCCCTGCCCCAGATCAAAATCCCTCCCACATCCCAAACCTCTGCTTAGGTCGGAACCCCTTCCTGCACCCCAAACTCCTCATCCCTGCCCCCACCCCAGAGTCCTCACCCCTTCCCACACTCCAACCCCTGCCCCAGCCCAGAGCCCCTTCCTGCACCCTGATCCCCTCATTTCTGGCTCCACCCCAGAGCCCTTTACCCTTTCCCACACCCCAATTTCCTGCCCCACCCTGGTGAAAGTGAGTGAGGGTGGGATAGAGCGAGCAACAGAGGGGGGGATGGATTGAGTGGGGGTGAGGCCTTGGAGAAGGGGCAAGGCAGAGACAGGGGATGGGGCAAGGATGTTCTTTTTTCTGCAGTTAGAAAGCTGGGAACCCTAGCCCCATGACAAGGGGGTATTAAGGCCGATCTGAGGCTCCCCACCCTGACCAGGAAGGTGATCAACTCCCCCACTGTGAAATGTAGTCCCTCCTGCCGCTGCTTTGAACTTGCCCGAAGCTACTATGCCCATCTTGAAAAGTGGATTGGGCATGGCCCCCATGGTTACCCATTTCTGGTGCCTCTGGGTCCCCATAGTGTAGGGGGGCCAAGTTCTTTGTGCCCAGGGCCTCACTAAATCTTAATCTGCCTCTCTCTGCACTGGCTCTGGCCCCATTGCCTGTTCTCATGTGACTCCCTGGCTCCAACAGGGTATCCCTTGACTCCCCCTATCTGTGGCTGCCTCAGAGTCCCAGTGGGGAGGCTGTGCAGAATAGATGACAGTCTGAGGTTGTAGAGTCTTTGGGAGTCAATAGGAGGATGATACGTCTCCCTGGTCATTCTGAGTCGTCCCCAATCCTTTCTTTTGCCTATAAGCCTTTGGGATGGAGGGCACAATCAGGACCTTCATTATTACTGCCTGGAAGGAAATACTGAGCTTGTTCTCTGACCCATTAACACAGAGAGTGAAGGTTACCTCCATTGTTCTTCCATGCAAGACTGCACCATTTCCATGCCCTTTGGTTTGGCTTGTGTGAGTTGGGAGAGTCCTTTCCCTCAAGCCCAGCAAAAGCAAAGGTCTTGTTTTCCTCCAGGGAAAAATCCCCAAGGTAGTGGGGTTTTTTGTGTGTTTGTTTTTATGCTTTCTGGGCCTGGTTGGGTAGTTTATTTATATTTGTTGTTCGTAATAGTATTTTGTTCTTAAATGTTTGTTTATAATTGTGTTTAATCATTGTACACAACTTGCATTTATGGATAGGTGCTTTATGAACTGAAATTTTTACACTAATAATGTTCCCCTTTTCAGATGTATTTATTGGGTTCTGGAATGTTCACTGTAAAGGAATTACTTCAGGAGAAGAACCATAGATTGCATTTAACACTAAGGTTTGTAATGCAGTTTCAGTCCATCAGAAGCTGACATTCCTAAAACTGTGATTAGATGGGCCCGGGAGCATACTGTGAAAATTATTTTTGATTTTTAATTTAAAATAAGTGTTCAAAGTTCAAGGGCTCTACTAATGAAAATCAGTTATTGGATAACGTTTAAAACATGTAGAATATAAGAACCTCTTCAAATATTCGGATAGATTTTTGGTGGCAAAGCATGCAGGGAACAAGGAATGTTCCAGAACGCTGTAGTTGTTTGTTGGGAATTGTCTTTAATTCTCCAAGTTGAAAGTGTGCCCACAAGTGCAATTTCTTTTCTCTTTGTGTATTTCATCAAATTGCCTTGGCATGCAGGGTGTGGGGATACTGCACACGGTACAAACACACACTGGCAAAGCTGGCTACTCTTAACTACACTGATATGAGGCATGTGAGATTGAGTGAGACAGATGGAGGAGACCCTGGAAAACCAGAAGCTTTTCTTATTTACATTGGATATTGTAGCTTCTGAGCTCTCTGTAAGCTTGAAAGTGTCTCTCTCTCACCAACAGAAATTGGTCCAATAAAAGATATGACCTCACCCACCCTGTCTCTCTGCTTATCTATGTAAGGTATATATGTAGTCTCCATTTCCGTAGTATCTGAGCATCTCACAGATTTTAGTGTGTTTGCCTTACAACACTCTAGCTATAGAAAGACCATTCTCAAAGTAGAACAGACATCTTTAATATTATTTTAAAAAATAATTTACCGGGTGGATTAATGTTGACAATCTTCAGGGGAAGAGAGCGTCTTGTGGGGATGGTAGCTTGGTGCCAAAGAACAGGGGTACAATCCCACCCTTAGGGGTTAGCTTGCAGGTATGAAATCAACTATGGGAGAAGTTAGGAAGTTTGTGCAGAGTGAGAGGAGCAGGAGGAGATTAGGAGGCACTGGGCTCAAATGTGTAACTGTGGGTGGCATTGCTAGAGAGGCTTGAAGCTGAAGGTGAGGCTCTAGAAAGTGATGTGAGGGAAATCAGTGAAGAGATCTTTGTAGGGGATTAGCAGTCAGAGAGACTGGAGAAGATGATGATTGCAGCAGCAGCAGCATATTGAATGCCCTGAAGGAATTGGTGGGAGAAGCATAGAGGAGGTTGCATTAGTGAAGGGTAAGAGATGATGAAGGCATGAACAAGGCTTTTGATGGTAGAGACTGTGAACGGCCCCCACTGGTACCGCAGGGGTTAACCCTTCCCTCTGGGCAGAGGAAGCCACGCCCTGGAAGCTCTGCTGGGCATGCTCCAGCTGGAGATCCAGTATAAAAGCTTGCAGAGCTGCTCAGTTGGGGCTGACTGCCAGAGGGGAAGGACGCTTGCCACCCGCTCCTGCAGAGGGACAGCCAGGATCCTGGGTTCCAGAGGCCAGCCCAGCCAAGACACCGCTTGAGTCCAAGCTTGCCATTGACCCTTAAGGGGAATGCACCGGAGAACCCCTGGACACCAAAGGCAAGGCAGCGTGGGTAGGAAGTGGTCCAGGGAACTCTTAAAGATACACACACATGCTCAGCATGTTACGGGTGGATCTCCGCTGAGCTAGGGACAGGGGAAGCCCCACCAACAGGTGAGCCCTGGGTCAGGACCCGGTGGAGGGGGCGGTCCCGGGTCCTGCTACCCTTGCAGCCACTGAGCCACACTACCCCACCTGTGACAGGAATAGCTGGACTCAGGCTGCTAGGCCGCACTACCTTGAGACTTTGGGAAAACTATATAGACTCTCACAGACTCTGGCCATTGGGCCACGCTGCCCCGGGAGCGGGGAGCCACTGTATAGACTCTGGCCATTAGGCTGTGCTTCCTGCCCCGAGAGTGGGGAGCAACAGTATAGACTCTGGCCATTGGGCCGCACTGCCCTGAGAGCGAAAAGGAATTGTTTAGGCTCTGGCCGTTGGGCCTCGCCACCCCGACAGTGGGGAGGAACTGTATAGGCTGTGGCCATTGGACCACGCTCCCTCGGGACCGAGGGAAGAGGTACAGACTCTGACCATCGGGCCACGCTGCCCCGGGAGCGGGGAGCCACTGTATAGACTCTGGCCATTAGGCTGTGCTGCCTGCCCCGAGAGCAGGGAGCAACAGTATAGACTCTGGCCATTGGGCCGTGTTGCCCTGACAGCGGGGAGCAACTGGTGTGACCATCAGGCCACACCACTCCTAGGCGTCATAGGCGTCGGCCCTTAGGCCATATTGCCCTGTGATTGGGGGACTTAGAGAATGGCCGAGGTCTGCCGCCACACCCCACCCCTGCCACACGGGTGCGCTGCGGAGCAGGACCTGCCACAGGGACAAAAGGGGGAGGACTGATTCTCTCGCCCCCCCCCCATATGTTATAAAGGAAAAATTGACTGCATTTAACATAACATAAGAACATAAGAACGGCCATACTGGGTCAGACCAAAGGTCCATCTAGCCCAGCATCCTGTCTACCGACAGTGGCCAATGCCAGGTGCCCCGGAGTGAGTGAACCGAACAGGTATGATCGAGCGATCTCTCTCCTGCCATCCATCACCCCCCTCTGACAGACAGAGGCTAGGGACACCATTCATTACCCATCCCGGCTAATAGCCATTTATGGACTTAGCCTCCATGAATTTATCCAGCTCTCTTTTAAACCCTGTTATAGTCCTAGCCTTCACAGCCTCCTCAGGTAAGGAGTTCCACAGGTTGACTGTGCGCTGTGTGAAGAAGAACTTCCTTTTATTTGTTTTAAACCTGCTGCACGCCAATTTCAT
This sequence comes from Sternotherus odoratus, assembly GCA_032164245.1. Lineage (NCBI taxonomy): Eukaryota > Metazoa > Chordata > Testudines > Kinosternidae > Sternotherus > Sternotherus odoratus. The sequence continues at coordinate 201,530,813 of JAVMKO010000001.1, read as the reverse complement.
TGAATGGCCCCTAGTTCTTCTATTTTGGGAACAAGTAAATAACTTTTCCTTATTCACTTCCTCCACTCCACTCATAATTTTATATACCTCTATCATATCCCCCCTTAGTCTCCTCTTTTCCAAGCTAAAAAGTCCTAGCCTCCTTAATCTCTCTTCATATGGGACCCGTTCCAAACCCCTAATCATTTTAGTTGCCCTTCTCTGAACCTTTTCTAGTGCCAGTATATCCTTTTTGAGATGAGACCACATTTGTACGCAGTATTCAAGATGTGGGCGCACCATGGATTTGTATAAGGGCAATAAGATATTCTCCGACTTATTCTCTATCCCTTTTTTAAGGATTCCTAACATCCTGTTTGCTTTTTTGACTGCCGCTGCACACTGCGTGGATGCCTTCAGAGAACTATCCACAATGACTCCCAGGTCTTTTTCCTGATTGGTTGTAGCTAAATTAGCCCCCATCATATTGTATGTATAGTTGGGGTTATTTTTTCCAATGTGCATTACTTTACATTTATCCACATTAAATTTCATTTGCTATTTTGTTGCCCCATCACTTAGTTTAGTGAGATCTTTTTGAAGTTCTTCACAGTCTGCTTTGGTCCTTACTACTTTGAGCAGTTTAGTATCATCTGCAAACTTTGCCACATCACTGTTTACCCCTTCCTCCAAATCATTTATAAATAAGTTGAATAGGATCGGCCCCAGGACTGACCCTTGGGGAACACCACTAGTTACCCCTCTCCATTCTGAAAAAGTTCCATTTATCCCTACCCTTTGTTCCCTGTCTTTTAACCAGTTTTCAATCCATGAGAGGATCTTCCCTCTTATCCCATGGCAGCTTAATTTACGTAAGAGCCTTTGGTGAGGGACCTTGTCAAAGGCTTTCTGGAAATCTAAGTACACTATGTCCACCGGATCCCCCTTGTCCACATGTTTGCTGACCCCTTCAAAGAACTCTAATAGATTAGTAAGACACGATTTCCCTTTGCAGAAACCATGTTGACTTTTGCCCAACAATTTATGCTCTTCTATGTGTCTGACAATTTTATTCTTTACTATTGTTTCAACTAATTTTCCCGGTACGGACGTTAGACTGACTGGTCTGTAATTGCCAGGATCACCTCTAGAGCCCTTTTTAAATATTGGCGTTACATTAGCTATCTTCCAGTCACTGGGCACAGTAGCCGATTTAAAGGATAGGTTACAAACCCTCGTTAATAGTGCCGCAATTTCACATTTGAGTTCTTTCAGAACTCTTGGGTGAATGCCATCTGGTCCCGGTGACTTGTTACAGTTAAGTTTATCAATGAGTTCCAGAACCTCCTCTACTGATACTTCAATTTGTGACAATACCTCAGATTTGTCACCTACAAAAGACAGCTCAGGTTTAGGAATCTCCCTTTGGCAACAGTGGATGTGCTAGGGTGGGCAGTAACAAGCTGAGTTAGAAAAGACAGACTGTAACAAAATAGGCTATTTATCCACACTTATAGAAAAGAGATGGTTTGGGGCAGGGGAAGCTGGTGGCAGACTTTCCAGGGTTCTACATGGTCTGTAGCATGAGTAATCAATCAATTAGGTGTTCATCTCATTACTGAGTAGGAAACAAAACTATTATAAAATATGTTTCGATATCCAGTGCAGTGTAATTGATTGGGAGAGGATGGGTGGGCATGACACTCTCTTCCCCTTAGCATATCATTCTTCAAAAATATAACTAGAATGCAGAGCAACATCTTCTCAATCTTTTCCTTTCCAAAACTTGATTCCACACATGTCATGCTGTATGTGTGTCTAAATCTATTCTTGTACATAAGAATATAAGAATGGCCATACTGGGTCTGACCAAAGGTCCATCCAGCTCAGTATCCTGTCTACCGACAGTGGCCAATGCCAAGTGCCCCATGGGGCAGTGAACCTAACAGGTAATGATCAAGTGATCTCTCTCCTGCCATCCATCTCCCCCCTTTGACAAACAGAGGCTAGGGACACCATTCCTTACCCATCCTGACTAATAGCCATTAATGGACTTAACCTCCATGAATTTATCCAGTAGTCTCGTGTGCTTTTTTCATTTACTCTCCTGCACTGTCTGTAACAGCTATTTATTTGACTCACTATTATACATTGTCAGATGCAAACAATAACTTTAAAATATCATTAAGAATCTAAAACTGACAAAATTAAGACTATTAATTGTTAAAGCTGCTTCTGTCCCCTTAACTCTCTCCCATTTAGCACCACATATGGTACCGTATATAAGATCACAAACAACTAGCAGACCCATCTTTGCAGAATCAGATGAATGTCTTCCTATTGGTGTCATTTAATATCTGTCATGTAAAATTGGTTTACTTGTATCTCCATGTTATAAGCTTCCTAATTGTATATGTTCATTAAGTTCACGGATAAGTATATTGTGTGTAGTAGTAATTGGTCTCCTATTGACAAACAGATCCCTTTCTAAAAAAAGAACTCGTTTATTGCAGGTCTGCTGAAAGTGATCGTGTAGGTAACATCACAGTTATAGGATGGCAAATGGAAGAAAAAACAGACCAAAAGCCTCCTGTAACAAGGTCTCCTGACACCATTAATGGGAGGGTGAGAGTGAACATTGTATCAGCCTCAGATTGTCTTCAGTAACCCTGTATCTATGTTATAGATAATGTTGTAATCCAGTGGTCCCCAACCTTTTTATCCATGCGGACCGCTCAGTGCTGGCGAATTTTACTGCGGCCCGGAGGGAGGGGGGGGGTTAGCCTATTGACCGCCACGATCCCTTTTAAGTTTTTACCTCGGCGCGGCGGACCCTTGCATGTCCGCCGAAAAGCCGCCAAACACATTGACTCCGATGCGGAAGCGGTCGCGGCGGCGCTAAGTGCCCCGCGGCGCTGAGGGAGGGAAAGCGGCGGCGGACCAGTCGTATGTCCGCCAAAATGCCGCTGAATACATTTCCTCCGATGCGGAAGCGATCGCGTCGGCGCCGAGTTCCCCGCGGCACTGCTGAAAGGAAAGCGGCCGCGGCCCGGTACCGATTGATCCACGGACCGGTACCGGTCCGCGGCCCGGGGGTTGGGGACCACTGTTGTAATCTACAAATTGCCTCCCTCTCTACCTAATCATTTATTAATTGTACTTAGCACTTATAGTCCTTTACATTTTCAGTGCACTGTACAAATATTAGCTGGTTAATCTGTAACACAGTTCAATGTTGATGAAATACTTGGGGCAAAGCCTGTGAGCATTTTTTGTAATGCTGTGAGTTCTTGAAGATGGGATGGAAACTTGTCTGTGGTAATAGACAGGGCTCTTATTCTATCTGCTCTTAATTACACTGGCTTGTATTGCTGAATACCGTTAAAACTAAAAAACAACCCCAAAACCACTACCTACTGTGCATGATGCATGTCTATGGGAAATAGAGTTTATTTTACAAGAAATTCAGTGTGATGCCCATTTGTGAATCTGAAGGCAGTACCAAGCAAACGCATAAACTAGATTATTAGAAACTGTCCATGAAAATGGAATTTCAAGAATGACATCTTGTGAAGTAGAAATACGATCAAATAGTCCAAAAGAACGTACCGTATTTTTCGCCCTATAAGACGCACTTTTTCTTCCCCAAAACGGGGGAGAAAAAGTTGGTGCGTCTTATAGGGCGAATGCAAAAAAAAAAAAAAGCGCCTCGCTCTCCCGTCCCCGCCGCGCGGGCGGGCTGCCGAGGTTCCCCCCTCCCCGCCGCGGGCGGGCTGCCGGGGTTCCCCCCTCCCCACCGGACCAAAAAAAAAAAAAAAAGCGCCGACTCGCTCTCCTGTCCCCGCCGCGCGGGCGGGCTGCCGGGAGAGTCCCGGTTCCCCCCTCCCCGCCGCGGGCGGGGACGGGAGAGCGAGTCAGCGCTTTTTTTTTTTTTTTTTTTTTTTTTTTGGTCCGGCGGGGGGGAACCCCGGCAGCCCGCCCGCGGCGGGGAGGGGGGAACCTCGGCAGCCCGCCCGCGCGGCGGGGACGGGAGAGCGAGGCGCTTTTTTTTTTTTTTTTTTTTTTTTTTCCCGGATTTTTTATTTAAAAATGAGGGGGCGTCTTATAGGACGGAGCGTCCTATAAGACGAAAAATACGGTACCACACTATTATCTGAAATCTGGATTTTTTCTGATAGTAACAAGCTGTGTTCTCTAGAGCGGATATTTATAGTTGCCTGCCTGCTTAGAGAATAAGTTTAATCCTGCAGACTGTATTGTGAATACATCTGAAGTCATATAATCTGTATACCTGTATTGTGTTCAGAATGTGGATTATCATCATTATTTATTGAGCCAGGTCCTCAACTGGACAGTAAATTGATGTAGACTGTAGAGCTATGCTAATTTACAGCAGCGGAGGATCTGGCCCATAATGTTTATAGCACTCAGAAGTGTGCTAGGTGCTTTGCAGTACAAATAAAAACTAGGTTCCTTATATGAAGATCTGATCATTAGATGTTTTTAGTGTTTCCGTTTGCAGTCAGGATAGTGATTGTCCATGATAAGCATGTTTGGAACATGTATTTTAAACATTCCCTGTTTTGAATATTACCTTCATGTCTTTATGTTGAGTCTCACCAGTTTAGCTTGACTTGGTGTTGAGGTTTTACATTGTACAGACTTTACTATTTGTGTCTTTTAGACGGTACTGCCAGTTGATGAAAGTTTAACAGAATCTTTAGGAATCAGATCCAAATATGCTTCGTTACGGAAAGACGTGTTACTAAAATCCGGTAAGCAGCTAACTGGGCAGATATTGATAGCTCACCTACTATCAGATTAATATCTTTGCTCTATGTATATTGGCAGTTCTTACTATACTTAGCATGTTTACAATATCAGTGACAGCTAATCTTGTGTTGTCTCCATCATAGCCCCAGATCAGCAAAGCACTCAAGCATGTGTTTGAAGTTGAATAGGGATTGGTTGCTGAATTGAAACCCACAGGAATAATTTATTTTGCCACCCACAAAATACAAACAGCACTTTGTAGTACAAACAATACTTTATTACGCTAAATATGTTACATGTTGTTTGCCATTACATTCATCTACTATGGCCAGTCCTTCCTTCTCCTACAGACTTGCGTATTAGGAGAAAAAATACCATATGTGAAGAAATTTTAAAAAAATGAATTGTTCTTTTTTCCTTTAAAATATTTTGAATACCTTTGGATTTGGGTTTTATCTTTGACTGTGAGTAGGAAGCTCCCTCCTATAAAATAACATTTGAAAAAGCTAGATGGGTGAATTGGATTTTTACAAGCAGCCAATATTAAATCTAGTCAATGTAGCTTAATGTAATGGGTATGGGGAGACTTCGTAAGCGCTGAACTCAAACCACACATTTACATAACATGGCTTTAATATTTTAGTGTTTGGTGGTGCCATTTGTCGGATGTATCGTTTCCCCACAACTGATGGGAACCACCTGAGAATCTTGGAGCAGATGGCTGAGAGTGTACTGTCACTGCACATCCCCAGACAGTTTGTGAAGCTCCTGCTTGAAGAAGACGCTGCCAGGTAAGGGTGAACAATTTTACATGTGTTGTAATACAGCAGTGATGTGCATCCTTTGCTGAGCTGGCAGAGAACAAATTGTTACAACAAAGAGACTGCAGCAGAAATAGTGAATGCAGCAACTTGGTGACTGCCCCATTATTATTAACAAAGTCAATACCTTCATGACACAGTTTATGGCCAATCTAGTGGTATCTTGCACAGGCCTGATGCTCCTCTCGCTTTGGAGTATTTTATACTCTGTGGGGCCTGATTCTCAGCAGGTGTAAATCAGCAGAGCTCTGTGGAAGTCAAATGGAGCTGTGACATTTTACAACAGGTCAGGGGCTGACTCACTGACTTAAACCCTTGATTTACACCTGTGTCTATGTAGAGGAAGGTCTAGCCCACAGAGTAACTTACAGGATAAACGGAAAGTGATAACAGAAGTGGTGTTGTGGAGATTGCGTTATTCAGATGATGATGTGCAGTTCTAGAAAAAGCATCTTTAAATACTGAGGTAAATTTTTAATAAGTGTTCTTAACTACCTTTAGTAGTTTGGTGCAGCAAGTATTATGCAGTCCATTTGAAAGGTAAAAAGCTGCACAATATGATGGGTCTGTGGGTGTTCCTAACTCATACGTGCCAGCTGGGACAGTGGTACCTGAGGCACTTGGATACTGCAATGATGAGTGAAATATGAATACCTAGATAGATGGAGGGCTTATTATCATCTTCTCGGGCTTCCTGTGAGACCTCTGCCACTGGAGGCTACCCAACTGCTGCACCATAAAGTGCTTCCTCCAGGTACCAGGCCACAAGTCTTTAGGTGCACAAGGAGTGTGGGTGGGACCTGTAGTTACTACATTGTTGGCAGCTAGCAGTCTTTGTGTCCTGTAATAGAAAACATTGATCGCTACCTCTTTTTATAACTGTTGAGGCTATTAAAATTTCACAGACTAGTGTGAAAAGGGTAAAGGGATTCATCTATCCTGACCGATGTTCTGTCTGCCACAGGCTAAATGATATTAGTAAGAATGTTGCTAGCTAACAATATGTCTACTCTGCAGTTAGACACCACAGCTGGCCTGTGTCCACTGACTTAGGCCTTGTGGGTCTTAGGCTAAGCCTGGGGCTGTTTAATTGCAGTGTAGTTGTTCAGGCTCAGGCTGGAACCCAGACTCTTGGATCCTGCTCAGTGGCCTCTAGATCAACAAGAGTCGATTACAGAATGGCTATGAGCTGCCGACATGATGCAGTCATGGAAAAGGCTATTACAGTCCTATGATGCATGACCTGGATAATTACACTAGAGATGGGGGAAATATTATCATTATACAAGTCACTGGTGAGACCTAATCTGGAATACTATGTGCAAATCTGGTTTCCCATGTTTAAGAAAGATGAATTCAAACTGGAACAGGTGCAGAGAGCGGCTACTAGGATGATCAGAGGAATAAAGAACCTACCTTATGGGAGGAGACTTAAGGAGCTTGGCTTGTTTAGCCTAACAAAATGAATGAGGAGGGGAGACATGATAGTTCTCAATAAATACATCAGAGATGTAAACATCATGGAAGGAAAGGGAATTATTTAAGTTAAGGGCAAATGTTGGCACAAGAACAAATGGATATAAACTGGTCACAATAAATTTAGGATTGAAATTGGATGATTTCTAACCAGAAGATTAGCGAAGTTCTGGAACAGCTTTCCAACGGGACTAGTTGATGTAAAAAACATAACTTGTTTTAAGACTGAGCTTGAAAAGTTTTATGGAGAGGATGGTATGATGAGGTTGCCAACATTGCCAATGGCCTATCCATGACTGCTATTAGCAAATATCTTCAATGGCCAGGGATGGGACGCTAGAGTGGGAGGGCTCTGAGTTACTACAGAGAATTCTTTCCTAGGTGTCTGGCTGGTGTGTCTCACCCACATGTTCAGGATTTAACTGATTGCCATATTTGGGATCGTGAAAGAATTTTTCCACCAGGTCAGAGCGGCAGAGATCCTAGGGTTTTTGATGGGTTTTTTGCCTTCCTCTGCAGCATGGGGCACAGGACACTTGCTGGTTTGAACTAGAGTAAATGGTGGATTCTCTAGTAACTTGAAGTCCTTAAATCATGATTTGAGGACTTCAGTATCTCATCCAGTAATGCAGTACTGGATGGGTGAGGTTCTCTGGCCTGTAATGTGTAGGAGGTTAAATTAGGTGATCACGATGGTTCCTTCTGTCCTTAAAGTATTTGTGTGTCTAAGACCCCTCCAGGGAGCCAGCTACCTGCTGATGGTGCCATTCATGTAAAGTTCTTCTGCACAAGACCTGTGTGTGAAAAATAACAGGATACGTATAGCTAAGGGATATGTCTACCTAACATTTATACTCCCTGATATGTCCATGCCATCATGGTACATGTAACTGAAAGATGTGATGGATTCCACCTCACTTGAAGTCTTTAAACTATGGGCTTGCTGCAGGAATCTCTGAATGAAATTATATGGCCTGTTATGCAGAAGGATCCGGCTAGATGATCATGATGGTTCCTTCTGGCCTCAAAATCGATGAATCATTGATAGATACTCTGTTGTCAGTCAATACACTGGATTATTGTGGATTGGACAAACTTGCATATTTTTCATGATGTGCTCAAATACTATGTAATGAATAAAGAATTATTCTGTCAATTCCACAAATGGACTCTCAAGTTACACACAGATAATTAGTAAAAATTATAGATCAGGGATCTCAAGAGAGCCTACAAATGGAGCTGGTAGATCTGATTCCTTTGCCTACTATCCCAAATTTGTATTTAAGATGACTAAAGCCCTCCACAGATTTAAAAATCTGAATCTGCACTTGCAAGAATCAACTGGTATCCACACTCTGTCTTTTATCTGTATTCACATCTGCCCCACACCTGCAGCAATATGCTATCTCACAGTGCTTCTCAGGAGGAGCGTCTCTATGCATGTGTGTGGTGTATATAGGATCTCAAAGGTGGGGAAGCAGCTGTCTGCAGCTCATAGCCTATGAGGCTGCTTCCCCACCTTTGAGATTTTATATTCCCTCTCCAACCTCCCTCCCCCATACAGAGCAAGGGGAGGTGATGGCTGCAGACAGTTGCTTCTCTGTATGGGAAGGGAAGAGGAAATATAGGATCTGGAAGGCAGGGAAGCAGCCTAATAGGCTATGAGCTTCTCCCCATCACGATGCTCTGGTGGATTCAGGGCATAGACATGGTCCCATCTCCTTCTCCTCTTATCCTTATTCCTAGCGGGAGCAGAAGCAAGCAGTTCATGTTGTTCCCAGAGCACAGATACTGTGCAGCCACATGAAGAGGGGAGGCTTCTTGCTCACCTCCATGTGGCCACATAGAGGCCCACTTGGGATCTATCCCGTATTGAAAACGCTGGATTAATGGAGGGAGGGAAGGTAGGCTCTTTAATTTTGCCCATTCTGGTGTATTGGGGGGTACGTTTTGAAACATTCCCTCGTGCCTGGAACTCGTCTCATGGAATTCAGAATGTGTTTTCTGAGGAGTCTGCTGTGTGACATCACTTGCATTTTTAATTCTTGCTTAGGTGTACACCTGAGTTGAAAACATTTTTCTTTCTTATAGGGTCTGTGAACTAGAAGAACTGGGAGAGCTGTCTCCCTGTTGGGAGAGCCTTCGTCGACAAATAGTTACTCAGTACCAAACAATTATACTGACTTATCAGGAAAACTTAACTGACTTGCATCAATACAAAGGTCAGCAAGATTGATTTTCAGTCATAATAGATAATATGTTTGTTATTCTTCTTACTTTCCTTTTAAAACAAAGATTCAGAACCAAAAAAGGTTGTTTTAGTCTTGGTTTGGTAGGAAAAATCAACAGACAAAATATTTGTACTCTCTATTAAAATGTTTATAGTGATTGTACAAAGAAGCTAATTTATAAATACCACAGTCATTTGTGCAACTTAACATACAAAAGAGGGGATAATGAGTGAGGTCTGGAAAAGAAAAAGTAATCTGTAATTTCCTTAAAAATGAATTGAATTAAATTGTTCTTGTTATTTTAATAATTTTATCACCTGATAAATTCTCTTCTGTGGATTTCCATTAGCATTATTCTCCACTAAATTTCATGTAATTAATGATAAGTAATATATAGCTTTACGATAAATAAAATCTATTACTTCTGGGGGAATTCTGCGCCTCTATGCACATGCAGAATTCATATTCCCCCACAGATTTCTGTGCTTCCCCACAGAAAAATGACTTCTGACAGGGACGCAAAGGGAAGCCGCAAGAGTTGTCATGCCTCCCTTCCCAGCAGCATGGGCACATTGTTTGAGGTTCCTGGAGCACCTGGTGGGAGGTAAATCATGGGGGGAGGGGTCTTGGGATGCCCTGGCTGGTGGCTCTTACCATGCACTGGGCACAGCTTCTAATGCCAGCTGGGCTGGGGGCAGAGGAAGACAAGACTTACTCTTCTCCTGTAGAGAGTGGCCAGGGCCAGGTCAGAACCAGCCCCAGAAATCTCTTGCAGGAAGCTCCATTCACCTCACCCTCCATACTTGTACTCTCACCCCAAGGAATCCCACCTCCTTGTACCTGCACCACCTTGATGAACCCCCTACATTTGGACAACCACCCCACTGAGCCCCAACCAGCTGCACCCAGCCCACTGAGCTCCACTGCCCCAGCCCCTGGACCCCCTTGCTGAACCCACACCACCTTCACCTGGATTCCCTGCAGAGTCCCATTGCCCCTGTACCTGGCACCCCCACAACAAGCCCCTGTGCATCCAGATCCCCCCCACACCCAGAGAGGCCACTGAGCAACCCACACTTAGATTGCCCCACACCAGAACCCTCTTATGCATGCCTAGATCCACACACACTAAGCCCCTCCACACTTGGATCCTGCCGGGCTGAGCCTGCCTGCCCCACACCTGATGTGTCTGGGCCCCAGGCTATTTCTCGGGCAGGCCCATCTCTTGCATAGACTGCTGCAGGGTGATTGCCCACCTCTGTACAGCCAGTGGCCTGGAGCCTCTATATTTATTTATTCATAAATAAAATGTGCAGAATTTTAAAATATTATGTGTAGAATTTGTATTTTTGGCACAGAATTCCCTCAGGAGCAATATAAACTGACAATAAAAAGTCTGGTGTGCTGATTCGGCTAATAATAATAATAATAAACAGGAACTAACTTTCTGTAGGTATAGAACTGGCTTCAGAAATCCCCAATACATTCTGATTCCTTATGTATATTCTAAAATTATTATTAATATATCTTATACATAATATATATATTATTCTATGATCTAGGCTTTAACTTTTATTCCAAGAATCCCCAAATTTTTTTTGATAGATTCTCAGTGGTTTTTTCCCCTATACTTAGCTCTCGCTAAAGTATTATGGGAATTATTAGATTTCTGTGTGTTGTTTTTTTAAGGTGTGTGTGTGTGTGTGTGTGTGTGTGTGTGTGTGTAAGTGTAATTATTGCAAAATCTTAATAAAACTAAATGGGAAATAAGGCAGTTTACAACTGACAGAGTTATGTACAAATGGGGGGATGAAGCAACTTTATTTACCCTAATATTAGTCCAGCTCTTCATTCAGTTTGGGGAAAATGTTTGGGAGTATTTTGTTTGCTTTTATACCTTTCTTACTATTATGTATTTGTGTCAGGTCATATTATACCCTTTTTCTACAACATAACTCCTGTTGACATCCGTGGAGAAGGATGCGGGTTCATTCATAATTCAGAGGTGCTGCTTTAACATAGAGTGTCTTCACTCATGGTGAAATTCCCCTCTGTACAGAAGGCTAGCATAAAATTCTAGGCATCACATAAGTTCTATTTTGAAGGGTTAAGTGGGACTTCCTGTAAGTGGAATGTAGGCTTTGTGCTGGCCTCCCTGCACAGGGGAAGAATTTCTCCCTGAAAACACAGAACAGCAGTGACCAATGGGAGGATTTTCATGTGATATGCCAGTTCAAAAGACCACTAAATGAGAATACAGCCAAACCCCAGGAAAGTAGAACAGAAAGTTTCAGTGTACACAATGCTAAAGTTGCAGTGTGCATCCCACCTCAGATCGTTAGAAGGGCAGGCGTGTGTAGGTGACGATATATTACAGCATTAATTACTGAGCACAGAACTGATATTGGTCTGTGCATAATGGATCATTGGGAGCCACAGAGCAATTATCTGTGGTAAACATACAATTCACCTGTAGCTGTGACACTGTCTTGTCTAAGGCCTCGATCCAGCAAAGCACTTAAGCACGTGATAAATGTTCTAGTGAAGTCAGTGGGACTTTTCCCGTGCTTAGAGTCAACTATGTGGTTAGGTTCTTTGCTGGATTGATTCCAGGGATCCGCAACTGTAAGAGTAAATAATAGTCCAGTGCTAAAATATAAATTTATTTTGCTAGTCATTTAGACCCCAATCCTGCAAGGGACTTAATCATGTGTTTAAAGTTTCCTGAATTGGAGCCCAAGTGCATATCTAGCTCCACCTCATTCTTCTTAGGACTCTATTTGGACTCCCCCAGATCCAGTAGCTAGGAATTATATTTATCTATATATATATAAAAGTGAAATGGTGTATGCGTGTATGTATGTGCGCTTACTCCTTCCACACCGTTTGAGCTAGAGACTTGAAATTTGGTACAGTTATAGGTCTTAGGGTCCTAATTAGGATAAGAGTAGAAAATTTTTCAAATCTCACCTCAGCCGCCCCCCAGGGGTGAAATTATTTAAAGGCCAATCACATCACCTGGGCAGCTGCTGTTCTCTGTGACATAGTTATGATGTCATAATACCCCCTCCAACGGACCCTGCATTCGCTCAGCTCTCTGCCCCCTCCCCCTCCAACGGACCCCGCACTTGCTCAGCTCTCTGCCCCCTCCCCACCTCCAACGGACCTGAGTTGGGTTTGGTCGGAGGGTAAGTGAGGTAGGGGTGTCAGGTTTGGTCAGGGGGTGAGGTGGGGGTGTCGGGTTTGGTCGGGGGGTGAGGTGGGGGCGTCGGGTTTGGTCGGGGGGGTAAGTGAGCCAGGGGTGTTGGGTTTGGTCTGGGGGGGTGGGAAGGTGTCGGGGTGGGTGAGGTGTGGGGTTGGGGTTAGTCAGGGGGTGTTGGGTTTGGTGGGGGGGTAAGGTGGGGGTGTTGGGTTTGGTTGGGGGGGTGAAGAGGGGGGTTGGTCGAGGGGTAAGTGAGGTGTGGGTGTCTGGTTTGTGGTGGTAGGTAGGGGTGTCGGGTTTGGTTGGGGGGGGAAGTGAGGTGGGTGTGTCAGGTTTGGTCTACGGGGGGTGAGGTGTGGGTGTTGGTCAGGGGGTGTTGGGGTTGGTAGAGGGGAGATGTGGGGTGTTGGGTTTGGGTGTGTGGGGTGAAAATGTGAGTCAGGGTTGGTCGAGGGTAAGTGCGGTGGGGGTGTCGGGTTTGGTCGGGGGGGTGAGATGGGGGTGTCAGGTTTGCTCTCTGCCCCCTCCAACGGACCCCGCACTCGCTCAGCTCTCTGCCCCCTCTCCACCTCTGACTGACCCGAGCAACGCCGGGTATTTTCGCTAGTTACTAATAAATAAAGTAATCAATCAGTTGTACAGGGACCTGGAATGCCTCATCTCTAAACATCCTCCAGTTTAGATATATTTTCCCATATTATACAATGTATCAATTACTCAAAACTGGGCAAGAAGTGAGTATAGGGATCCTAACAAATAAATTGTCATAAGCTTGTGAGATGGAGTGCACTAGAAGAGTTGTTTGTCTGGTTATAGCTGTCATAAATATTCTTCTGGTGAGATTGATTTCTTCATCCCTTACAATCAGAAGATTTTTAGTATTTTTTTTTTAAAGAATACATTATCCAGGTTCTTGCACTGATTTCTTGTACATCCTTCCATCACTTGTTTACAGAGAGACCATGTTCCATCAAAATACGATGAAAATAATGTATTTGACTATGCATTGGTTTGTGTTTTAATAGGCATTTCCCCCCAACATTATGGATTCTTCTCATACCAGAGGGTTGGTCACAGGGTCTTGAAAGCGGATTTAAAATTAATTCTATGTTGCCCCTTCACTTTTGTGATCACACAGTTTGGCCCCACCTGGCCAATGAGTGCCCGAAACTCCAGAGCCTACTTGGTGCCCTCAGTGGGTATCTCCCTTCCTCACTGCTGGGGCTGGGCCCCCCTTTGCTGCTGGCACCATCCAGTTCCCTCAGCCGTTTAGGCGGGTGAGTGGCGCTTGTTGCTAACAGCATGTGCCTTGCAAATATACTTGCAACTAAAAGTCTGTTAGTCAGCAAGTCATACTTTCTGTCAGTATTACTTCCCACCTAACATGCAATAAGTGTTGAAAGTAACCCCAATCCACATTTGTTGGTATTTTGTCACTGGCAGTTGGTCATGATTTTATAGGGCAGATATAGAATAAATATTTTTCTGTTATATTTCTCAGGCCCTTCGTTTAAAGCAAGTAGCTTGAAAGCTGATAAAAAATTGGAATTCGTGCCCACAAATTTACACATACAGAGAATGAGAGTCCAGGATGATGGAGGATCAGGTACTTCTCTCACTCCTGTGTGTGTGTGTCTGTGTGTGTGTGTATACACACATTATTCTCCTTTTTTGGGTTTCCACCATCCAGAGCTAAGCTTTCCACAAACTAGTGTAGCTTCTGTGCTGTACTAATAATATTTAATATTTTAATAGCAGCTACCATCCTTAGATCTCAAAGCACTTTACAAAAGTAGAGTAAGTACCATGACCCCTGTTTTACAGATGGCAAAGCCAAAGGGCAGATCAGCTTGTCCAAGGTCATGTAGCACATCAGCCTCAGAGCTAGGGAAAAAAACCCAAATCGGCCACCTTCCATCCCTGTCCTGAATTTTCTGGATTAATCTGCTGAATCCCCTTTGGTTTTAAGAGCCACCAGGATCTTTTCTGTTTGGCATGACATTAGAGGCCTTCCCTGTTTTTGTGTTTGGGGGGGGGGGGTTAGTTTAATTGTGAGGGGCCATCATGTGCACTGCACTTTAGAGGTGTAAAAAGACATTAACTTGTTTAGGTTGAGCTTGCTTCTTTGTAAAAGACCTAATTTTCTCCTTTCATTTATTGTTCAGCCCCATCCACATGCAACCCTAGCTGCCTTGTGTATCCTTCAGATAGGAAGGAAGATGGGCTGAGGTATCAATGTTATCCTCCTTCATCTCCAGATGTGAGAACATTGTCTTTGTAGATCTTCCAGAACAAGAAACAAGGGTCCAGGTTTCAAACAGGGGTCTTTTACTTTGTAGCACGTGGCAGCTTCTCACTACTAACGCAGTTCCAAACGTTTTAATACTCAAAATTGTTCCGAAGACTTCAGTCTCTGGCAGGAATATTTGAGAAATTACCTTTCAGTAGTTTGAATTTCCACAGATTCAACCAAAGTAAAGATGGTGAACTTTCATCTGTAAGCACTTTTTGTCCATCCAGATCAGAATTATGACATAGTAACCATAGGAGCACCAGCAGCTCACTGTCAAGGCTTTAAATCGGGGGGTCTACGGAAAAAGCTGCATAAATTTGAAGAGGCAAAGAAACAGTAAGTAGAAAAGTTATTATAAAACTCATCACCTGCCTTTTCTTAATCTCCAGGCTTTGTAAAATCATCACATTCCATGTTTTTGTTGCATCTCCATTTGAAAGTTCTGCCAAATACTATGAAGATTATGCTATGCTTTTTTTCTAAGAGGGAGAAGATTAAAATGATTTTCCATTGTGTTTTGTTTACTGATAGTTCCATTTCAAATTAATTTTTGTGGAATATTTAATATTACAGACAGCTGTTAAACTAGCTAAACTGGACAATTTAAATTGAATTGGGATTCGGTTCTGTCTGGTTGTGGAGGTAGAAATATCATTGGAATCCCTTTAAGTATGTTACATTTGATACTTTCACTCCTTTTCGCATGCTTCCTCAGCACACCTGGGAAGCATTTTCCAGCTCAAAGTAAATTTTGTCTTGGACTATATCCTAATTTGTGACTGGTTAACTGAAGAACTGAGATTAGCATTACTCTAATTTATCCTCTGAAGTTAGATAAAAGTTGGCTAAAGTAATTTCTTAGCCTCTGTCTCTCATTAATTTCCTAAAACCACAACATGCTTAGACACCCATTCTACTCTGGAATCGTCCACCTCTGATCCTTACCCCAGAGCTTCAGAACTCTGTGCAAAGACAGATCAGCTGACTTGTTCTAACCTCCCTAAGGGGAAAGCAGCAGTTCCTCAAGCGCAAGTTTCTTAACAACTTGGAGTTAGTTTTGGGGCCAGTTGCTCCAGGTTTCTCTATATTGCCCCAGGTTTTTTGCTGCTGTGTAGTTGTAATTGTTCTCCATCCATATTAAAGTAAAAATACTAGGCCAAGTTGTGCCCCCTAGATGCATGCCTAGGGAGGACTCACCGTACATCGATCTTCCCCTTTATACCCTGCAGGAGGGATCATTCATCTCTGTGATACTATGCCCCCTGCGTCCGATCTCACTGTGGCTTTTCTGGGGGTTAGCCATTCACACTGCAGGCTGAAACAGAAATTGAGAGGGCCAGGTGTGCTGGAGGGGAAGGCATATGCAGTTTCCCTTCAGGCTTCAAGGGGTAGCTCTGCTCAGCAGCAGGAAGCATGCCCTTGCAGCCCAGGTGACAGACCTATGCCAATTCTGCTTGGGCTAGCACTTTAGAAATAGAGGTGTGGGTGTTGCAGCATAGAGAGTGGCACAGGCTAGCCACCTGAATAAATGGACTCGGGGCAGGGCAGCTAAACCATTGCCATTGCCAGTGCTGTAGTGTCCACATTGCTATTTTTAGCCTGCTAGCTTGACTAGAACTAACAGGTGTCTTTTCTACCTAGGCTGGGAGGCACCCTCTGAGCTGCAGTGTAGACATACAAGATAATTGGACTCTGGGCTGCATTATCTTTACTATAGAAAGTCCCCCTCCCCCCCCCCCTTTGGGGATTACAGGAGCAGCAGCAGCCAAGGGGAGACTTTAGTAGTGCAGCTTCAAGAAGCTGGGAATGCAGCCTGCCTTGGAGTCAGAGCTGGTGGGAAGGTGCAGAGAGAGGGGATGATCTGGACACCAACCTCAATTCTGTATTTTTGGAGGCTACTGAATTGAGCCCTCAGGGGCACTAATTTTGGTCATGGATAGGACTACTTGCAGTGCCAGTTGAAACCTTAGAGTCAGACTAGTACAGCGGTCGCCAACCAGTGGTCCGTGGACCACTGGTGGTCCGCGAGAAAATTTTGGTGGTCCCTGGAGAAATTTGGACATTATTTGCAATTTTTAGGAAGATAAGTCCCTAGTAAAGGCTTCTTATTTGATAGCACTTCAAATCGCGAAAAGTAGAAAGCCATATACGATTGGAGAAGAATTAATTAAGCCTTGCTTGTTACAAGCCTGTGAAGAGGTTTTGGGGAAACAGGCTGTCCAGAAACTGAAAGTAATTCCTATGTCCGCTAACACTGTGAAGCGCAGAATTGAAGACATGGCCGAAGATATTGAAAATCAAGTGATTGAAATGGTGAAAAATTCAACGTTTTATTCAATTCAACTTGACGAATCAACAGACATAACTAACAAGGCAGTTCTCCTTTGTTTTGTGAGGTTTGAGTGTCAAGGAGAGCTAAAGGAAGAACTCCTCTGTTTGCTCAACTTGCTAGGTAGAACAACCGGCTCTGAGATTTTCGATGCACTTAATGGTTATTTCCTGAGACACGGTATTGAATGGAAGAAATGTGTTGGGATATGCACAGACGGTGCCGCAAGCATGACCGGGCATCGTTTAGGAGTTGTTAGAAAAGTGAAAGATGTTGGACACCCAGACATCTTGTTTACTCATTGTATTATACATCGTGAGCAACTTGTGGCGAAAAGAATGTCTCCAGAACTGCACGAAGTACTCTCTGATGTAATTAAAATTGTAAATGAAATTCGGCACAAAGCGCTCAATTCTTGAATATTTGAGGCACTTTGTGAAGAAATGGGCTCTCAATATATTCATCTTCTTCTTCATGCTGAGGTGAGATGGCTGTTGAGGGGCAAAATACTAACCCGATTGTTCGACCTGCGCCAAGAAGTCAAGTTATTCTTCCAGCAGCAAAATAATTCGAAATTCCATTATCTCTTGTCCAACGATGATTGGCTAGCCAAGCTTGCATACCTGGCAGATATTTTTTTACTGTTAAACGAGCTAAACGCGTCCTTGCAAGGACAGCTTACGGACGTGTTCACACTGCGAGGTAAAATGGGTGCATTTCAAATGAAAATATTGCTGTAGCAAATGCGGTTGGCTAAAGAAGATCTGCAAATGTTCCCGAATCTTGATGAGTATATGTAAGAGGAGGATGTCAACCGACAGGTAATAACCATTGTTCGACAGCACTTACGGTCGCTCACAGAATCTTTTGGCCATTATTACCCAAAGGAAGAGGACCCCAGACATGGCAATATGTGGGTAATGGATCCATTTTGGGTGAAAATTGAAGATAGCAATTTGAGCATGAAAGAAAAAGAAAGCCTAATCGATCTATCATCCGACGACAGTCTCAAAGCTAAATTCCACTCGTCCTCATCAAGACATCATTTTTGGCCCTCCGTAAAAAGTGAGTACCCAGTGCTGAGTGAAAAAGCCATCAAATTTTTATTCCATTTGCAACAACCTATCTGTGTGAAAAGACATTCTCATCTGTTACGGCAATCAAAAACAAGTACTGCTGTTGGCTTGAAATACAAACGGCTCTCCGTGTTGCAGTGACGTCATTGGAGCCAAGAATCCATAAACTTATTTCAAACAAGCAGCAACAAATATCACACTAATAATTTTCTTATAATTAAACAAGCTTTAATAATTTTGTTATAATTAAACAAGTGCATTTCATATTAATAAAATGGAACTTTTATGATCATTATTTTATAGATGTTTGTACCTTTTTAAAAAAATTCATGTTAGTGGTCCGCGGGATTCAAAATTGTGAGTTTAGTGGTCCGTGAGGTCCGAAAGGTTGGCGACCACTGGACTAGTACATGTAATAGTATAGTACTGAAAACAGTACTAACGACTGCCTCCTGTGAGTGCGTCTGACATACAGGATGTTCCAGGATGGGATTAGGAAAGATTATAAATCCAATAGGCTAGGCTGAACTTTTTGCTGTTACCAGAATCTACCTTCAGAAGCATTTTATATGTCTGCTTAATTACTTATACATCACTGACTTATCTAAGTACCTAAACCACTGATGTCTCCCCCCTCCCCCCCCCCCGATCAAATCTATTCAAAACCTCCATTTCCATCCTGCATTTTTCTTCTGGGCCTTCACAAAGTTGCAGGTCTTTTGATCCCCTGTTGGAGAGTGACTTTCCTGTTAGCAATATCATTTGCTGGAAGGTAGCATAAATTACAGGGCCTTTCTCTGTTGGACCTAAGTTTCCTTATTCAGACTATTGGGTATCTCCTATTACAATATTAATTTAGTGTACTTTTGTAATGAGGTTTGAGACAATCTCCAAATCGTATAAAAATGAGCAGGGACAAATACTGTACCTACCAAGATAATCTTAAAATATATTTGATCAGAAGCAAAGAGAATCAACTATGCTTATTGCAATTCATCCTCACCTCTTAACCAGGCATCATCTTCTTGGAGCATTTCTTCTTACTCTGATTGTTTGGGTCCTTGCAAGAAGAATGAAAAATGAGATATCCTGGAACTTGAAAAACCAAAATGCACTGACTCAAAGGGCCTTGGCCTATATCTGTAATTCAGGGCTCACATCATAAAACTAATGTATAAAACTAGAACCATAACATAGTTCCAAAAAAAAAAGCATCAGGGTTTCATCTTTGGAGAATGGTGCCAGAAATATTGTGATAAGTCAAAGAAATCAGTAACACTTTGGTAAATGCAAAAAATACTGTATCTCAGCTGGAAGACTGCTTAGTCAATTTGCAGTGGCAGAGTCTGTTACTGTAGGAAGAATTCGTTCTGTGGACTGTATTATATGGGAG
Organism: Sternotherus odoratus; assembly: GCA_032164245.1. NCBI lineage: Eukaryota > Metazoa > Chordata > Testudines > Kinosternidae > Sternotherus > Sternotherus odoratus. The sequence goes on along the minus strand of JAVMKO010000001.1, from coordinate 201,511,240 downwards.
ATAAGGCTAGATAATTATAACAGTCTCTTCTGGCCATAAAATGTATGATCTCCAAATGTCATTAGGCCAAGAGAGTGTCAATAGCAAGAGCCCATCATTTGAATGCCTTATCACGGTATATTAAAATTTGTAGAGCATGTTTTGGTAACTAAATAAAATGTATTGAGAGTCTAGTCTCTCCTTGTTTACATTCAGCTCTCATTAGCATTTTTAGGGATCATGTGCTCTTAAAGGGGAGGATAGAACCCATTATTAATAGATAGAAAAAATGAGTAGTCAGAAGTCTGTTTTGTGTGGACTTCTTTGCTGCTATACAAACCAGTAGAGTAGAATTTAATTTCATCTTTCTCATTCTCAGTGTTATGTACAGATGACTTATTTTTTCCACTTGTTGGCAAGAGTGTTCCTTGTACACTTGCAGCACCCAGAGCAACAAAAAAACATTTTCCTGTGATTCTGCAGTATATGTGTATTTTGCATACAAGTTTAATCATATGCACATGCCTTTTTGAAAATATTAAGCAATTTAAAACATTTTCCCAAAATTACTTTGCTTAGTTTTCTGCTTTCAGTATTTGCATACAATCTGCTAATTTTATTTTGCTTTTGTTTTTTGTAGCAGTTATGAGGAATGTTGGTGAGTTTTCTGTTTTCTGAGAGTTTGTGGAGAGAGTTTTTTTTTTCTTTCTTTCTTTTGGGATGGGGCAAACATTGGTGTATTTTAAAGTGTGCAATTTTTTTTTAATGTCGTGCATTATAACACCATTAATTATACTTTAAATGGCTGCTTGGTAGAGCGAATTTGTCCTTCCAATTGCAACTTTTATTTTGTAATGAACAGCTAACTTCATACCTGTCTCTGATTTTTATGAAGTCAGGAGACTTTGTAAATTAGAATAATACAATGTGTTCATCTGTTCCTCTGTTACATCCAGAGAAATATAGAGGGCAAGAGAGACATCTACACAAAACAGTTTTTGAACCTTTCACTTCTACTGGATGAGATAACATATAACGTTAAGCCTTTATATTGGCTATATAATGGGCCTGGTTTATATTTTTGAAATTTATCTCTACACGTAAACACTTGTTCCTAACCCGTGTGCAGTTTTTTTCCCTTACTCAGAGTTGATTGGCTGATTATTATCACCTTATCTGAAGCCCATTGAAGTCAATAGAAAGACTCTCATTATCTGTGGTGGATCAGGTGCACAGATTAGACCATGTATGTCTTCTGAAAGCACCGCAGCATGCAAATTGTTTGTTTATAACTTTACACACCTAGCGATATGCAGCTTGTGTGTGGTTTTGTTTTTTTTAAGTTAAGGATAAGGCTCTATGAAACATATCATATAGCTTACTTATGCAGAATGACAGCTGTTCATTTGAAAGAGTGATTGCAGTTTGGAAAATGAATACGTGTGAACATCATGCCAGGATAGTTTTTCGTCTGACCATCCCAGGGAAATGTATTTATTTTTAAATAAGAGTCTAATCTGAACATGCTGCATGGCCTTCCTGCCAAAATACATCATCTTTCTGCATGTTCACCCTTCTATAGTGGAAAGAAATTGCTCAGAGGAATTGTCAGCGATAACACTGGACACCGGGGAGAAGGCTGAATCAGTATACAGTAAAAGTCCTTAAAAAGGAGATCCATTTCATGTATGGATAAGAGTGTTGGGGATCAGATGTCCTTCTGTTCACTGTAGAAAGATGTGTGACCAGAGGAACACAGAATGATGCCTGTTTCAGGGATTATGTCTGCATTATATTCTTCAAACATGATGCTTATCCTTTTAAAGAAGGTCAGACTGGATAATCATAATGGTCCATTCTGGCCTTAAAATGTATTATTTACCTATGAAAATGCCTTCAGATTGGCTTCTGGGATAATTGCTTTTCAAGTGTGTCCCATGAGGGAGCTCTCATAAGCACTCTGTAAAAGTGAATATTACTCCTGGGGGAATTCTGCACCAAACATTTAAAATTTCTGCATACAATATTTTAAAATTCTGCAAAAATCTGCATATTTTTTGTTGATGTTGCAGGACCCACTCCGCAGTGCCCCTTGTGGCAGGGGCGGGGTGTGGCAGCGGACCTCAGCCACTCTCTGATCTCGCCCTGATCACGGGGCAGTATGGCTTAAGGGCCAGAGTTTATGCAGTCATGGGGCAGTGTGGCCTAATAGCTGGAGTTCATACCCCTTTAGTCCCTCCCCCTCTCGGGGGCAGCGTGGCCCAATGGCCAGAGTCTGTATGGCATCTCCCAGTTGTGGGGTAATGTGGCCCAATGGCCAGAGTCTATGCAGTAGTTCCCCTCTCTCGGGGCAGCATGGCCCAATGACCAGAGTCTGTGCAGTAGCTCCCCTCTCAGGTGGCGTAGTGTGGCCTAGTGGCTGCAGGGGTAGGGGGACCCGGGCCCGCCCACTCCACCGGGTCCCGACCCGGGGCTTACCTGTTGGCGGGGCTTCCCTTGCCCCTAGCTCGGCGGGGATCCACCCACAACACACCAAGCGTGGATGTGCGCCTTTAAAAGTTCCCTGGGTCACTTCCTACCCCACTGCCTTCAGGTGTCCTTTGGTGTGTTCCCCCTCTGGGCCGATGCTGAGCTGGGTCCCACGCGGCGACTCGGCTGGGCTGGCCTCTGGAACCAAGCATCCTGGCTGGCCCTCCGCAGGAGCTGGTAGCAAGTGTCCTTCCCCTCCGGCGGCCAGCCCCAACTGAGCAACTCTGCAGGCTTTTATACTGGATCTCCAGCTGGAGCATGCCCAGCAGAGCTTCCGGGGCGTGGCTTCCTCAGCCCAGAGAGACGGGTTAACCCCTGCGGTACCAGTGCGGGGCCGCTCCGTCCCTTCACGTCTAAATAACACAATATAATCACACCAGTTTCAATTATTTTGCTAATTTATTTCAAAATACTTGTCAGTGAGTATGTCTGTAACAATACAGACAACAAAAAAGATTCAGGAAATGTTTTTTGACAAATAAATTCCTTACTAGGCATATTAATTCAGAACTCTGAGTAATAATTCATTTAAACTAGAATACAGAACCATATTTCCCGTACCCCTCAGAAGCAGTGCAAATGCTTGGGGGAGTCAGGAGTAACAGAGGAGCTGAGGGAGAGGGAAGTAATTGTTGGGAAGGAGCCTGGGTGTGAACTTGAAGGGTTGTTGAGTATGGGTGGTAAAAGTATGGAACGGGGTTTTTTTGAGAGTGGGGCGGGGAGGGATTGTAAGGGAACTTCCTCCATGCAGACCCTGGCTTACCCTTTACATCTCCAGTTCAGTCTGGCACATCTGCCCTGCCCTCATGTGTCCATAACCCTCAGACACCCTCTCCCCCATCTCCATTTATCCCTGCACCCCTCCCCGTTTTAATGTGTCTGCACCCCTCCTCTGTCCCCATGTGTGTCTGCACCCTTCCCCCATCCCCATGTGGCTCTGCACCCCTCCCCCTCTTCTTATGTGTCTCTGTGCCCCCACTCAGCCATTCCCCTTCCCTCATGTGGCCCTGCACCCTCCCCCTGTCCCTATGTGGCCTTGTGCCTCCACTCCAATTCAGTTTCTGCCTAGTCTGTCCTCCCCTACTAGCTCTTATAAGTCCTTGTCTGACTCCCCAGCAGCCCTGGGCTGTCTGTCTCCCCATATACCCTGTCTCCTGACCTGGCCCAAAAGGCACTGTGAAGAAGGCACTTCAGACTCTTTCTCTTCTCTGCTCTGTTCTATTGCCACATCACCCCCTGGTGGTTAAAAGGCAGAACAGCAAAACCTTTCTGCCAGAAGCTATTTTCTGCACAAAAAATATTAAAATATGTATGGCACATTAATTATGCATGTGTGCAGTGGTGCAGAATTCCCCCAGAAATACAATATACATTCCTCTAGTTTCCTTGCAAAAGATTATAAAAATTAAAATACGTTCCACATCAGTGGCTTAGGCTTCCCCCACACTTCTCCCAAAGCAAAATAATTCAGACTTCTCAGAGATAGTGATTTTGGGCAATTGCACCTGTGAAATGAGGCTCTCTGATATGCTAAGCATGGCTTTGTCCACCAAACAGCTGGCATTTACACTAACAATAGGTACTTTTATGTCTAATGGCTACAATGAAACAATTAATTACAGGAAAAAGTGAGAAGGAGGAGAAATAAATTAATGTATGCCAGTTTAGGCATCTCTGACTTGCCACTTCATCCAGAATAGGAAAAGATGCTTGTCACACCCTGAGCAGAGACAAAGGCAATAAAACATCTGCATGCTCTTCCATGCAGCTGGTACGTCAGCTGACTCCGACTGCAGAGCTATAAAATTGCAGTGTAGGGCTCTGACTGAAGCCCCACAAGGTCCTAGATCTCAGAGCTTGAACATCTACACTGCAATTTTATAGCTTCACAGTTTCGTGATTAGAGACTTTCTACTGGTATAACTATTTCAGTTCGGGCTTTTCAGTGTGGCTTTCCCCCCCCAAAATAGTTATAATGGGTCATTAATGTGGATGCAGTTACACTGATATAAAGATACATTTTACTGAAGTAGTTTATTCTCCTTCTCATCTGGGAATAAGATATACTGGTGTAAGTGCTATGATATCAGTATAACGGTGTCCACAGTAGGGTGGGTTGTACAGCTTTAACTCTGCTGCTGTAGTCAGGGTCATATAGTGATGTGCAGACAAGGCTGAAATTCCTAACTTGGCAAGGAGATATGAGGTGTAACTGTGTAAAGTGTCTGCATTTTGGGAAGAGGGAGATTGGGGCAAGCAACCGAAGGAAACTAGTTCGGTCTTTGCTGACAGAATTTGTCATCCATATTCTCCTCAGAAAATTGTCCCTCGTGTATGTGATCTGTGAGCACAGTCATTTAGCATTAGTAATTTTGCATCTGAATGTTTTCATTAAATACAGAGGCATACAGGTATAAGTGTTGCTGCTGTTTAATTGCCCATTGGTCTTTCATGGTTAATTGTTATCTTAGGTAAATTTTGTTGCCTGCAATTCCCTTTTCTGCATGAAGAAGTGTGATTAGAGTGTTTATACCTTCTGATAGATTGCCTTTACATTGTTTCTTCTTTTTCAGCACTTCAACGAGCTCCCAGTCTATAATATACATACCACAGGACATTGTTAGAGCAAAGGAGATTATTGCGCAAATCAACACCCTGAAAACTCAAGTCAGTTACTACGCTGAAAGGCTCTCGAGAGCCGCCAAGGATAGATCAGCTAATGGCCTTGAAAGATCCCTTGCCATTTTGGCAGATAAGGTATGAGAACAGCAAAACAAAATCATTGATAAAAGTGAAGTGAGACACAATCTGAAGCACCCCTTTTTTGGGAGCTCCCTAAACAGGATTGGCTCCAGGCGCCATCTTAGCAAGCAAGTGCCTGAGGTGGCAAATGGCAGGGGGCGGAATTCCGGGCGCTGTGAGGGCAGCACTCAGGCGGCTTTCAGCGGCATGCCTGTGGGAGCTCCGCCTCTCTTCCCTCTTCGGCGGAGCTGCTTCGCGGTGAGAAAGGGGGAGGAGGGAAGGTAGAGTAGCCCCGTCCCTGAAAAATCCCAAAATGGCCCCACCCAACCCAGTTGAAAGATAAATCCAGATGGGATTTTTGAATTTGCCACCACTTATTCCGGTTTTCTCTTCTCTTCCACCACTCTTGCCTTCAACTATGGGTAGAGTGATGAGGACCGAGAAAGAAGAGTGATACTTACTGGCTTCCTTCCCCATGTTTAAAGTATCACCTCTACCACGTGTCCAGTAACAACATCCCAGAGATGAAAATCCTAAATTCACTTTTGTACTCATGTCTCTGTAAACACTGACTGGTTTGTTGAGCTCATTTCTGAATAAACTATCATGCAACAGGAATTTGAAGAAACCAAAACACCACAAGGAGCCTTTTTTATTGTTTCATTTGTATAATAATGACATGAACTTGGGGAAAATTATAGTGATGCTATTCAATTAATAACTGGCTCCTGTTGCCTGATCTATAGATTATGAATAAAAATCCCCAACTGTCATTTTGAGGGTTGACAGGTTCTTGTCTCAAGATCAGACTCGGTATTATGAAAATTATTAAATGATTAAAACTATGAAAATTATCCCGATGTGCACAGGTGCAACACTCACACTATGAGAACTCTTTTATATTTACAAATAAATAATTTATTAATACATTTAGCAAAGTCAAACACACTCTAACTCAGTAAGGTAGATAGAGATAATACAGAAAGTGCATCTGAACATCCATACTCGCACCATCCCTTGCAGAACAACCTGAAATGTTAGTTATCTTCCTTGTCACCATCACCTTCCTCATCTTCATCAGTGGTCGTCATTCCATCCCCTCCCAAGGGCTACATCTCTCTACCCCTACTGCCCATGGGATGCTACTTTTATAATATGTTATGCTGACATTACCATATCTAATCCATATTCAATGGGGTTTTTCCCCTCTTCCTTATTTGTATTTCTTCCCCTTACCAATGTTGAGGTGTCCTTCTATAGGTCAATATATTTATGATATCACCCCATTATCATATGCATCAGTTCGTTGTCATCACACTCTTGTGGTCAGATGTTCCGACCAGATGCTGGTATCAGTTCTTGTTCTGTGTTTGACTGATGTCATTATGGACAAGATTCCATAATCTACTTCCAATTCTCCAAAACTTATGAGTCACCGAAGTTTATCTGTGCCAAAGGTCATAGGCCTCAAGCAACAGTTGAAGCCAATGACTTACAGGATACAAGCCCATAGGTTCCTTGCATTACTGCTGAATATAATGAAGCAGAATATAATACAAAGCAGTGAATATAATAGAGGTAAACTAGCCCACTTGTCTACACTCCACTCAATAAAAATGGACTAAATAGTCAATCAGAGTGAAACTTCTTCACAAGGACAAGAACAAATGCAGTTTTATAGAGCTCTTTTGTTGTAATATTCTGAGTTCTAAGAAACCATGGTACCCTATGACAGAGAATGCATTCAATAGTCAGTTTACTGTACACCCACTTGGGGTGCCTGTACACTTTCTCATAATGCAAGAATGTATGTGATGAAATTAAACTTAAAAATATACAGAAGAAAATACTTGTACATAGTATATATATGACCTCTGCTGCTTGATATTGTTAAGGCTATAGTTATGTTATCTAGGAGAAAGGTAGGCTAGCAGTCCTCATGCTTCAGGACTTAATGTACATCATTTGCCAGAATAAGGAAGAAATTCCCCCAGGATACAGTGTTGCACAGTGAGGTGGATGTTTCATGCCTTCCTCTGAAGCATGTATCATTAGCCATTGACTGAGACAGGATATTAAACTACATGGAACATTGTCATACCAGAGGAGGCCAATTTCTGTGGACTGTAGAAAGATGCCTGAGTTGTGGTTTTTTTTAAAGACTATTTCACTTAACAGAAAATTAAATGCTGGTTCTAGGTAGAGGCACTAGGAACTGTAGGTATTTGTTAAATATTCTGCATGTATAGTCCTAAAATGTCAGTATACATTTTTGAAAATTTCACGTCACATTTTTGCTTCCTATACATCCTTTTAAGGCCCTGCTGTAAAATAAGCGGCACAAACTCAAAATGAGGATAGTTTTTTTAAAATGAAAAAATAAGAATATAGATAAGGATTTAAAAGTGAAAATGCTTTCAAATTCTGTTTTCTGTCATTTTTAGACACGGCAGCTTGTCACTGTCTGTGATTGCAAGTTATTGGCAAATTCGATACATGGATTAAATGCTGCAAGGCCAGATTATATTGCCTCAAAGGCATCTCCAACCTCTGGAGAGGGGGAACAAGTGATGCTAAGGAATGATCAAGACACCCTTGTGGCAAGATGGACAGGAAGAAATAGCCGATCTTCTCTGCAGGTGGATTGGCATGAAGAGGAATGGGTAGGTTTGCTGAATGGAGGGATGAGGTCTGCTGATGTCATCTCCTTTTTTCTCTTTTAGTATTCCTTTATTCCCTAGCTCTGTGCCCCTTAGCATGTAGCTATTCGCCACTGGTCACTGATATCTACAAGTTTTGTTTTGGAGCACATCACTCATGTTTTCATCGAATCATAGAATATCAGGGTTGGAAGGGACCTCAAGAGGTCATTTAGTCCAATCCACTGCTCAAAGAAGAACCATAGGCCTGGTCTACACTTAAAATGTAGGTTGACGTAGCTATGGCACTTAGGGGTGTTAAAAATCCACACCCCTGTGTGCCATAGCTATGCCAACCTATATTTTAAGTGTTGATGCAATCAGGTTGATGAAAGCATGCTTTGTTTGACCTAGCTACTGTAGCTTAAGGGGGTGGGGTTCCTACAACAATGGAATAATGCCTTCTGTCACTAGAAACCGCATCTACACTATGGGGTATGGTGTCATAGCTATGCCACTATGGTCCTCATAGGTAGACAAGTTATTAGTTGTCCAAAGGGGTCACTGATAAGTATCATAAAGTGCTCCTTCTATCCTCTCTCTGTCTGCCCTTTGAGCATCAGGAGCAGAAGCAGGCACTGAAAAATTAGCCTCAATCTCTTGCATATTAGCACAGTCAGATCCGGTCTACATTACAGACCTATGTTGGTATAGCTATGTTGCTCAGGGATGTGAAATATCAACACCCCTTAGCAACTAAGTTATACTTTTAGGAATGTCTTAGTTTTAAAATTTGTTATTGGAACTATTTTTGTATCCCTTCAGCTGTAAATTCAGATACCTTACTTACTTTGGCTAACTTTTTTAGAAGTAGCCTGTGACTCTGGAAGTCTCAGTTTCTGGGTGCCAGGAGACCTAGAGGCTGACTTTTAAAATTACTGATTACCCACAGATCCCATTGACTTCAGCCGAGGTTGCAGATGTGTGTTCTGCACTCCTGAAAACCAGACCTACGGTGTCTCAATTTGGGCACCAAAATTAGAAGCCATTTCTGAACATTTTAGCCAGTGTGTCAAACTATGCAGGGTTCAAAAGGGAGACACCAAAAAACCCTCTAAAATGAACTAAAATAGTCTTTCTGTACCTAAAAATAGCATGGCTTTAAAGTAAGCTCTCTCTGGCCATTTTAAAGCTAAAATTTAGTGATGGGTCCCATTAGGAATCTGGGGACTTCCCTTTCTAGTGGTACTAAGTTCCATTTCAAGTTATGCAAGAACCCAAGGTACTGGAATTTAAAGTAATAATTTTTTAGGGATAGAAAAGCTGTCACTGGCCCAAGACTAAACTTTATCCACTCTGGACCTCAGGCAAGTGTAACCTTTGAGAAGAAAATTCCACATTTGGCTGAAGGAGATGGAAACTTTTTCCCTGTTAGGTTGATGGTTTAAAAAAAAAAGGTGCATTTGAAGTTGAAATAATACCTGGGGAGATGGCTTAAGAGAGTCAGAATTGTATGGCAAATTATGACAGAACTCTGCGGCTTACCATTTGGATGTCACTTTAACTTATGTAGATACATATGGAGTATGTATGTGTAAATGCGATGGCAAAGTTCAAACTTTCCTAAGCAATTCTGTCTAGAACCACAACAGGCAAAGTATCTCTTTTTTGAGAATGTACTTGTCATCTAATGTTGGGATCTTCTTAACTGAAAAGGGGATGTTTTTCTTTCAAGGAAAAAGTTTGGTTGAATGTTGACAAAAGTTTGGAGTGCATTATTCAGAGAGTGGACAAACTTCTCCAGAAAGAGCGTTTGCACAGTGATAGCTGTGAAGATGTTTTCCAGTGTGACATCAGCTGTACTAGTAAGAAAGGTAATCGGGATACTCGTGCCTACTGGATAAATCCAAAAGACTTAGATGAGACCTCACCTTCATCATCCTCACCACCATCTTCATCCATATCATCCTCTGCATGCCATTCTCACAGAAACACAAGTGCGTATGACAGACACTGCTTTGCTGTAACTTGGCATATTTCTTAAACCTCTTAATTCATCTTTATCTCAAATTCTAAAAATTTTAAATAGATAAGATACCAGACAAAGGGGCCTCGGTGAGTTTGGAGTTGTTAGCCTTGGAAGTGAAATCCTGGCCCCACTGAAATCAATGGCAAAACTCCCATTGACTCCAGTGAGGTCGGGATTTCCCCCTTGGTGTTTTGAGAGCTGAGGTTCCAGACTTTAGATGAACAGAATGAATCTGGAAAGCAACGTAGCCTGATATACCCAGCAGATGGGTCAGGCTGAGACAGCTATGCCGATACCTCGTTCTTTTTTCTCTTGGCATCAGCTTGTCTGCTGATCAGGGCTATTCCAGTGTTTTTAAAGATAAAATAAAGCATGAAAGTGGCCCATGCACTAATACAATGCTGATGAACAGAGCTGAGCTACCAGAGTGTGATGTCAGATAAGAGCACAGGAAAGGTGGAAGAGAAGTCCTGCTGGATGAGAGGTTCCAGAAGAGTGAGCTAAGAACAGATAGGTGCATTGGGTTTTTAATATGAGTATGATATTTATCCTCATACTGATCTCTCATCAAGTGAATGAGTATGTCTCAGTGCATGAGGTGATCCGATGATGACTGAGGATAACATGCTCTTGTTCCTACCATTTATTTATGAAGGGCAGTAGCATTCGTAGACTGAGCATATGATTAGGAGCCAGGAACTCCTGAAATCTACATCTGGCTCTCGCTGATTTGCTGTATGGCAGTCATTTACACTTATTTTTTCAAGTCTGGGTGCCTTAAAGTGAGGCAGTTAAATCTGTACTTCAGAAGTGCCAAAGTTGGAGTTCCCATTGAAGTCAATGAGAATTTGAAAATCAAGCTACTTAGATGTACGTGGCTAAATATGCATTGAGGAGCCTACATACAGGCACCTTTGTTGGAACATTTTGGCTGTAATCTCTTCAGGTGTCAGTTCACCCATCTGTAAAATGTCAGGACAGGCAAAATGCTTTCAGGGGCCCTGAGGGATAGGGAAGGGCAAAGCACACTTACTAGTGGCATCTGCAACGTGTTTTGAAAATGTGTGGTGTGCGCTCCTTCTCACCCTTCCACTACTACTGCAATTCTACAGGCACCCTCTACTGCCACAGACTTACTGGCCAATCGGGCTGTCAGTAATGCTAGTAGTACCCCCACTGCACTCCAATTGATGGGTTTGTCCCCTTAGGAAGCATGAGGGAAGGAGGGGCTCCTGGCAAGTTTTCCCCCCTTGCCACCAATGTGATTGTCTGGGGCAGTTATAATACAGTGCCCAATCAAACTGCCTTTTCAGTGAGTGAAATGTAGGTTCAATTGGTGCTATATATATTGTAAATAAATAAGGCCTTAAGTATGTGAATGAGAGAAATTCTTAAGCTAATCCTACTTTGGAGGTCCATTTTAGGTTTACAAATTTCCTACCCTTGCATGAAATTTCAAAATGACTTTATTTTTGTGTCTTGATTTTTTATTTTTAACTGTTTTCATGATAATCATTTTCATAGAACAGATGAAGCAGTGGTTAGTCTTAGAAAGGGCCATTTGGATTTGAACATTTCCATGTTTCATACGCTGGTATTTCATGGCTCTTCCTTCCACTATTTTTTTCATGCCTGTGACTCCATGTTCATTCCTTTATTAATATTTTAGCACAGTAAGAGAGAACTTAAAAACTAAACAGCCACATTTGTATTAAAATTAACTTTGTTTAACAGCATATAGTATAGAATTGAATGTCTGTTGCATATGATTTGCTGAATGTTCTAAATTCCCGGGGGGAGGAAGGGGGTTCTGAGAATATCCTACATTTCTAGTTATTTTGTATTAATAAGCTATCATATTAGAATTGTTTGAGTATTTTCTTTCTGCTTCAACTATTTGAGCATCAGAACAACAATTACATAATTGATATTTGTTTAAATAATACATATATGAAGGGAACATGTGAATGTATATGCCATTAAGATCTATGGCTCCAATGTAATTTGTAAATATAACTTTAAAATAGTCTTTAGTAGAGAAGTTTATTCAGTAGAACTCTCACACAGATTCCATTATAGCACACACGAGCTGGAAGGTTTATTAATTTATTTAAATTACTGATCATATATTTTTAAAATAGAGAGCATTTTAGTAAAATGTATTGCTCTGTTTTAGAGTGATCCAATAACAAATGTGTGTAGAAGTATATAGAAGTATATTCTGTTGATTCAGTCATCGAACCTTTTCTGGCCCCTTATTGATTGAGAACAGTAACATGAATCAATAAATTTCAATGTGGACATTTGTGCTCAACTCATTAGGTGTCTCATGTTAATAGTGAACAACTTCAGTGTTAACATTCAGAGTACTGAAATCTGACATTTTCCAATACACATTTGGATTTTTAATTAAAAGAACTAGAGAGAAGCTGGTGTAGTTGTGGGTGGAATGTGGTCAGAAGTCATGGCCATGTGGACAGATTTATATCAAAACTGTTCTAGAACAGCCCTTTTCTTTAAAACTGTGCCTACAGCTTTTAATATTGTTTCATCCACTTCTACTCTGGATCTCAACATTTATTTCTTATGAAAATTAAATTAGATGCATCTACTACTGTTTTGTTTAGCAGAAAATCTCTGTAGCCATCTGAAACTCTACCCCACCCTCACCCCAAAAACAAAACAACCCCCCAGCTACAACCTGCTCACTTAAACCACGCCATCAGGAATAGCTAAAATAAATATGCCCTGAAGGTGCAGGAACTTGGGTGCTGGTAGATGAAGGAGTACAGCAAGTTCCAGAGTTGTGGGCACTCTGCCAGGAATACACTGCCCCTGTCTTCCAGTTGTAGAAATCAGTCAATCTGAGTGTTGATCCAAATGATAAGATTATGAGAAGAGAAGCAGTTTCTGAAGTAGCCCAGACCCCTGCTGTTCCATAGGTCAAAGCCAACTACTTGAATTGTACCAGAAATGAATTGGAAGCCACTGCAAATAAAGTGCCTGATCATGCACCCATCAAAGTCAATTGCTAATTCCCTTTCACTTTTGTGGGAGCAGGATTGGATCCTAGCAGTTCCTGGTAGGGAAATGGTTCCTGTGGCCCTACTGAAGTCAATATTGCCATTGATTTCAGTGGGACTAGGATTTCACCTATTCTTCTTAAATTTTCAAACCATGCATTGTTGTTTTTTTCTGGATGTCAGAAGCAGTTTCCCACAACTAATATTAAGAATTGTGCAGTGAGTCTGAGAGAGGCTCAAATGCAAAATTTAGGACAATAAAATTCTTCCTGTCAGCGTTGCTAGGCAGCAGGCTGCGGTGCAGGCTGGAATAGGGGCTGACTAGCACGGAATGAGGCACAGCCAGAACAGGAGCAGTCTGTTGAAACCACTGACAATGGGAGCATTCCCAGCCAGGTAGTGATGTTGAGCAGTCTAGAGAAACTGCTTCCCTTAGGAGCTTATATATCTGCCTTGGAATCACCTGGGTGGGTGTTGGCCTGTGGCTTGGCTGAACGGCATAGGGCCTATAACAAGACCTGCCAGTAATGCCCTCTGATTTATCAGCAGGCTTAAACAAGCTCAGACTAAGGCCAGGTCTACACTACAGGTCTATAACTGTATAACTACATTAGTTAGAGGGTCTGAGTAACTCTCACTCCTGAGCAACATTAGTTATACTGACCCAACTCCCCATGTAGTCAGCACTATGTCAATGGAAGGGCTTTGCCCATCGACATAGATACCTCCTCCTCTCCGGGAGGTGGATTAACTACGCTGACAGGACAAACTTTCCCTTTGGCATAGGAGTGTCTTCACATACAGAACTACAGTAGTGTTGTATGTGAAGACAAGCCCTCAGAAGAATCACATTTCCTTGACTGATATGCATCCAGAATAGAAATACCCTCCTTTCTATAAGAACTTGTGTGGGAAACTTATTTAATTGATTTAACCATGACCATTGGCTAGAGATTAATAATAATTTGGTATTAAAGAAACCAAAACAAAAAACCCCAAGCCATTCTAAATTTGATAAAAGTGGCACAGTAAAGCACTGTTGAAAGGATTTTCCATGCTTATTCTAAGGATGAATTGTTGTGAAGGGAAACATTGCCTGAATTGAATTTTCATGTTAGATCAACCTCCCCACTTGGTAAGGCAACTCCCATCTTTTCACGTGCTGTGTATTTATACCTGCTACTGTATTTTTCACTCCATGCATTTGATGAAGTGGGTTCTAGCCCACGAAAGCTTATGCTTCAAAACTTTATAGTTAGTCTTTAAGGTGCCACAGGACTTTGTTACCATTGCCTGAAACAGTGAAAGGAGAGACTTTATCCAGAAAGCCTAAGAAATATTTTAGAAATAAAATATTGCAATAGACTCAGATATTTGCTTTAAAAACTGATTTTTTTTGCTATGCTAAAATCTTTACTTAATGTTATGCAGGTTTTGTTTATCCAAAGTGATCCTTCTAGCTCAGGTGGTAGTCTCCAGGACTACTACTGAATTTGACATTCTCCTCTATTGTCTGCTTCCTTGACCAATAATTCTTTATATTAACATGACACAAGTTTCAGTTTTGTTAATCTACTAAACTAATGTTGAATATTTCAGGATACGTTGTGACTAGGGTTATTAAACTTTGACTATAGTCCTTTCTTAGGGTTCAATCCTCCCATTGAAGGCAGTGCAAAACTCCCACAAGCTTCAGAGCAGAATGCTTTTTGGCCTTTGATATATGCCCAATCCTGGTCAGAGTGAAGAGATTTATAAATTGTACAACATGAACTAAATATTATGAAATAGCAGAGTAGTGATTTTAATTACTGTTGCCTTCTGAGTGCATTAATGTCACTTTCTGTTAAGTGCTCTGGTACTTTAAATTTATTGCTGGTCTTTTGCTGTTCTGTTTTAGCTGCCTTACTGCAAGCTTATTCTACAGTTGCACTGAGCCAGTGGTTCTCAAACTATGATCTGTGGATTGGTGGTCTACGGAACACTTGCTGATGGTCCACAGACAGCAAGCTGGTCTCATGGTACTGGCTTCTCCTCCCTCTTTTCAACTGCCAAATCAAATTTAGAAAGCGGCTAAAAATGCTTACAGTAGAAAATAATACTAAGGAAGCAATTGCTGTAGTTGTCACATGGTTATGATGTGATCATGAATAGTGGAAAGAGGTGGTCCACATAATCATAGTGGGAGGAGAGGTAGTCCATGAGGCAATATCTCTGTTAAGTTGTGGTCCACTCTGTGGAAAATGTTTGAGAACCCCGCATTGAGCCTTTGAGTTGCTTATGTTGAGACTGTGTTGCTGCTCCTTAATCATGCATGTTGCACCTCCATTTCTGTGCAGATTGCAGCCCCCCTCCTGAAGAGTCCAGCTCAGGTATGTGCGTTTTCCATTCATGGCTTCTGCAAATTGCAATTTTTGTTTGTATTTAACAATGGAACAAGTGTTTTGCTGATGTGTTATCTAATACTGCATTGGAAAGAGCAAGGAAAAGTGTTGTTTTTTTCCCCCCATCAATCCCTTTTTACTAAACAAAAACATGGTAGGAGGAAGACGGAGGAAGAAATAGCTTAACCTTTATAATCACATATTGTCTCACCGTGAAATCTGATAGGTTATTATTTCCTAAAGAGAAGTAGAACAGGTTCACTGTAGAGTCTGGTAGCTATATGTTCATAGATGAGAAATGTTCAGTAACATTACCTTTAATTTCTCTAGTTGACAAGTTCTAGAAAATTGATTTGAGAAGTGCTAATGTAGGACCTGTTCCAATTGTAATCCATGATTTCAATGGACCTCAGATAATGCCATTTATTGGGTGCTAACTTTAGTATCCTGAATGGTCATTAGGAAATGGTGATTGAATAATAGAGGGTAAGTAAGTGCTTTGTGGGTGTGCCACAGCATTGTAGGCTTTAGCAAATTCAAAATAGTTTGGTTTCATTGTCTATCTCTCCTCCTCACAACACCACAGAGTTTATTCACAATCTCTAAATTATTCTGCTTAAATATTGCCTGTCTCATATTAAACTGCTGTGATTTCTCTCTCCTATTGGAGATCAGTTTGGGAGTGGGGCAGAGATTTGATTTCTGAACTGACATAGCAGTCACATTCTCTGAGCCAAATGAAATCTTGAAGAAATTAAGAGCATGTCCTTTAAACTGCCCCCCAAGCTGATCTAACTTTCATCTCTTTGCACCATAGCTAGAGTATGTAAAAATTCTCCTCTGTTATACACTGTGTATCCTTATTCCCTGTTGTAGTCAAGATACAGTGATTTTAATCTTCAAAGTGCAATACAAACAGTAGTAGTGCTAGTATTACTATCTTGTAACATCCCCGTGAGGTAGGTAGGTGAGAAGTATCCACTTTTTACAGAGGAATAAATTGAAGCAAATGTGTCAGGGCCATCACATTGAAAATGGGGTACCTAGCTTACGTAACTAAACTCTTGTCTACACTACAGAATTAGGTCAAAGCAGGGCATCTTGCATCAACCTAACTCTGCAAGCATCTAGATTAAGATTTCACTCCCACCAATGTAACTCACCCGCTGCACTGACTTAACTCCACCTCCACAAGAGGCATAGAGTCAACAGTGATGTAGTTAGGTTGACATAGGGTTGGTTTCACTGGGGGCGGAGGTAATCGACTGAAGATACGCAACTTCAGCTATGTGAATCACGTAGCTGAAGTTGGTGTATCTTCTGCCGACTTACCTGCCGTCCTCACAGCAGTGGCAGTCAGTCGCGCGCTCCTCCATCGACTCCAGCTTGCGCCTCTGAGCAAGCTGGAGTTCCGGAGTCGACGCGGGCGCTGCGGGCGATCGATCGCTACCCGCCAATCCGGCGGGTAGTGAAGACAAGCCCGTAGTGTCAGTGTAGATACTGCACTGCTGACATCAACTGTTGCTGGCTTTCAAAAGCCATCCCACAATGCCATCCACTGACGGTTGAAATAGTGCAAGCGTGCCTGGTGAGGACACGTACCACCGACACAAGTTGCAAAGTGCAGACAGGCACAAACAATGTAATTATTGCAGTGGCTGGATGCCAGCATAAATTGGGTCAACTTAATTTTGTAGTTTAGACATACCTAATTCGGAAAAGCACTTAAGCATGTACCTAACTCTCATTGAAGTCAGTGGGACTTGAAGGTATGCTTAAATATATGATTGAATATGGATGGACTTGAGCCCTGCTTTGCTGAATCGGGGGCTAAATGCTTAGAGCAGCACCTGAATAAACAATCTGGTTTTCAGAGTTGCTGAGCACCTGCAGCTCTTGCCAGAGTTAAATAGCAGCTTCAGGTGTCCAATTCTTTGATATATGGCCGTACCTTTATTGCTGTATTCTTTTTACTGCTATAAAAAAGGAAGGTGTAAACTTTAAAAACAAAACACATACGCACAGCTTTCCCCCAGTACACCTGTGTGTGCACATTAACTTAAATAGACTTTCCAGGGCCAGAAGCAATAGGGCTTGGATGCAGTAGTCCTGAGAGGAGCTACTACCGTGTTTCCCCGAAAATAAGACAGTGTCTTATATTAATTTTTGCTCCCAAAATTACATTACATTATATTACAGCGAGAGGCAAAACTTGAAGTACGTCTTATTTTCGGGGGATGTCTTACTTTCGGGGAAACAGGGTATATGACTTAATAGGTCATTTCTGTATCTAATTTCTGTGCTCCATATCCCATCATCACAGCCTCTCAGCTATAGAAGCTCTTTCTCTTCCTCCCTTATGCAGTGTTTTTCTGCCTTGGCTGCATTCTTTTTATCTCATCATTTCCATAGGTTCTTCCCTATGGAAATATCCCTGGAGGTCTCTCCTGTTCAGGCCTTCCTCCTGGCTTTTTAATAGCAATAGGAAAAATAGAGAAGACTTATGCAGCCAAATCCTGACATCCTTTACCAAGCAAGACTGCCATTGACTTCCATGGGACTGTCTCTTAGCGGGGATTCTGAGATTTGGCCTTCAGTCTGAAGCAACTTTTTAACATAAATTAGAAGCGTTGATGAAAGGGGGGGGGGGATATTTATAAACAAAATAAACAAATGGCAACTTTGAACTTATTTGACCAGATCTTCAGCTGCTGTAAATCAGCATAATTGCCCCCTCACTGCCCTCTACCCCTCCATTTACTTTAAAAGCTATACTGACTTCAGTGGAGCTATGATGATTTACCCTAGCAATGGATTTGCCTGTCACCAGATTGGGCGCCTCCCGAGCACCCCGTTGTGGCTGGGATTGTGCTAATGGTTAGAGGAAAAAGCAGTGTTACACTATTAAATTACAAAATTTGAATTTCAGTATTGATGTTCCAAACATAAATAAAATATACCAGTAGAGGAAAGGTTAGCACACTCCCACAGAGCCATGAGAGCTCTACCTTGGGGAAAAAACCCAAGATTTTGCATTATCGTTGTGAATTCTGTTTTTATAATGCTGCTGATTCACAGTTTGATTAAAACAGATATCCGTGTTTTTGAAATGGATTTGTTGACAAAGACATGTAATAATTTTGAATTTTAACTCCCCCTGGATTATTTAAAAAGTTAAATATTGCCATGTGTTGGAATGGCTGCATTTTAGAAGATATTTTCCATTCTTTTTAAAGCAAATAACAAGAAATATTTTCTTTAAAATAATCTGTATTTTGCTATCTGAGGGTTCATAGTTACAGGTTAGGACTTTGATTATTTTGGAAAAACTGTATAATAGAGAATAAAAGATGAGCTGTAATTCCTTGTTATCCCTTCTGAGCTTTCCAGCTACTAAAGTAAGGTAATTATATGCAGTGGAACAGAGGTAAATATCTTCCCTTCATTCAGTTTATTAGATTATCTGTCTGTCAGTTGCATAGGACAGAGGGTTTTAAAGCACAGTACTGCTGGACTTGTCATTTATGATGTTTCTATTAGCAAGTTTCCATAACTTCCCTCTTTGGATGGTTATCAGGGAAACTTGTATTGTTGTTGGCTCTTAACCATAGACTTCAATTGAAATCCTGAACAGCTTCCTGTCAGAGACCTGAAGTGATCCTGTTTTTTCATTATTATGAGCTGTACATCGCCTTGTATGGTGCGGACAGCTAGTCTGGTGGTGGTATGACTTCCATTTCTGGGCTGTACTGCATGTTAAAAATAAAACTGATTTAAATAGCAGTTTACCCTTTTAAAAATTCTATTTTAAAAAAGACCAAAAGCAGAACACCATGAAGTTTCAACACCATGTCTGATGAACTTTTTTCACAGAATAATGAAAGTGGGCTTAAAAAACTGGAGGATGATTAAGATGGGGGGTGGGGCTGGAAGGAAGGAATAGACTAATGGAAAAACTGAACTACTGGGGCTTTTTATAGTCAATGAGTTTTATAGCGAAAGGATGGTGCAATGGTAGGGTATTAGTACAGAAATCATGATCATCTTGGGTTCCATTCCCTGCTCTGTCACTGGCCACCTGGGTGACCTTGGGGAAATCACTTAATCTGGCTGAAAATGGGGATAATAGGG
The DNA here is from genome assembly GCA_032164245.1 of Sternotherus odoratus. Classification (NCBI taxonomy): domain Eukaryota; kingdom Metazoa; phylum Chordata; order Testudines; family Kinosternidae; genus Sternotherus; species Sternotherus odoratus. The sequence goes on along the minus strand of JAVMKO010000001.1, from coordinate 201,491,784 downwards.
GTGTTGTGAGGATAAATACATTGAAGATGCAAGCTCAGGAGCTGTGGTGCTGGGAACTATGTAAGTACCAAAGAAGGATAAAATAGATTTAGGAGTAGCCGTTTTGACACCATGGGGCAGAAGAAATTTAGTAGCAATTAGCTATAATGTATATCTATTTCAGAATACAATTTGGCTTTCTTTCCTCCTATATTCCTCCCGTTTCATAGTGCTTTATAAATCATTTTTTCCTTCTGCCTGCTCTCTGTAGGCAAATATGGCAGCTATTATATGCTCAAGAATATCCACCAGCCTTCTACAGGAGAGCCTTCTTTATTGTTCTGTTGTAATAACAATTCTTTTAAGCACATTACAGTATAGCACTGTAAATAAAAGGGCCAGCCAGGAAAAATAAGCTGCTGTTAGACTATGCTAAATACCTATTATCAATAGTGTTCTACTTTCAATTGAGCCAGAAAGTGTCTTAGGACAATGGCTTTTACATTTTTTTTTCTTTTTCAAAATAAAAGTATTTAAAATGTCTTTTTAATTTTTTTCTTTAACCAGGTGAATGGAGTGAGGCTCTTTACCCCTTGCTGACAACGCTCACAGACTGTGTAGCCATGATGAGTGATAAGGCAAAGAAAGCTATGGTCTTTTTGTTAATGCAAGATAGCGCTCCTACAATAGCTCTGTGCCTGAGCCTTCAATATCGCAGGGATGTTGTCTTCTGCCAAACTGTAAGCAAGGAAGTTGCCTGATATAATTACAGTTAGACTTAGGGTGGGTTTTTTAAGAGTCTGAGAGATTAATGTGGCTAGAACTGATAATTACTTTTTATACTTACCATCTTAACAGCAGCGTAGAGATCAAATGCAGCCTCCCCTCTTGTGCACCAAGCTGTTCGGATATAGCCATAGGAAAAATAGTACTGCCTATAAGTACCTACCAATAAAATTAATTGTCTGCCATCTCTGTTCTGTATATTCATTTGAAAAAATATGCTAACGTAGTAGAGCTGTCGATTAATCACAGTTAATTCACACGATTAACCAAAAAACATTAATTGTGATTAAAAAAATTGATCGTGATTAATCACAGTTGTAATTGCACTGTTAAACAATACAATATCAATTGAAATTTATTAAATGTTTGGTTTTTTCCTACATTTTCATATATAATGAATTCTATGTAGTCATTGAAATCAAAGTGTGTAGTATTTTTGATTATAGATATTTGCACTGTAAAATGATAAAATATTTTTTCAATTCACCTAATTCAAGTGGGTGTAGTGCAGTCTCTTTGTGCAACTTACAAATGCAGGGGGTTTTGTTACATAATTGAACTCAAAAACAAGATAATGTAAAATGTCAGAGCCTAGAGGTCCACTCAGTCCTACTTCTTGTTCAGCCAATTGCTAAGACAAACAAGTTTGTTAACATGTACGGGAGATAATATGCCCTGTAATAGTCGCACAGTCTTTGCTTAAACACTTCAGTGCTACTTGACATCAGCTAAATTGCAGGTTCATTCTGCTAACTCACTACACACCATAGAACAAAACATACTCAAATTCTCCTTACAGATATTCCTTATGATTTTAAATCTTTGTGCTCTAGTTATATTTTGTCTAATAACCTCAAATCATGACGTTTAATTTTACAGTAACTGTTACCTAGGTTAAATAGTTCAAACAGCCCTTAGCCATCTTCTTTCAGGCAAAATGATCCCCCAAAGGAATTTCCATATGGGGATCAATTCAGAGACTATTTTATACAAAAAGTAATTGATACTATGGGCAATTTTTGTAAACCACTCGCTGCTCTTAACAAGATCTGTGTTTTGAATTTAAAAAAATATCCCCCTCATAAATCAAACTTATTTCCTTTGGCTTAATTCTGCAGTGAAATCATAATCCTGTGTTAGTGGCATCAGTCAGTTGCCTTGGAAATGACTGTGTTGTTACAAACACGGAATTAAGACTTCACCCCAGTACTGGGACATGATCCTGAGAAGTGCTCACGACACTGCAGGGAAATGTTCACACAGTAAAAACAGGCATGGAAGCCTTGAAACATTTTTTAAAATGTCAGTGGAATAACTTCTGTTGTTAATACTAAATCTGAGTGAAAACTAGTTGTGTCTTTTACACCTGTAATTGAAATTGTTTTCCAAGGAAATCTTGGAGATTAATTAATAAAACTTAGATTCTAATACAAGTGGTCATGTGAACAAAAGTTATAGACTTGAAGGCAACAGGAATCCCTGTAAATCAAATAAAATATTTCCCATTTTTTATTAATATTTCTCTTTAACTGTGAGGAAGGCATGTCACTTTTAAAGAAAAAGAATATCCGTTTGGCAGCTGTTGCAGCATCTCTTAGATACTACGATGCTTTCATTTTGGATTAGGGGGACACATTATCTAGAGTTATTTTATGTTTGTATTTCTTCTCTTCTGTAGCTGACAGCACTTATTTGCGGTTTTATTATCAAGTTGAGGAACTGCTTGCATGATGATGGATTCCTAAGGCAGCTCTACACCATTGGTCTGCTGGCGCAGTTTGAAAGCCTTTTGAGCACATATGGTAAAGCCACTGTACATGGGGCAAAGCGGGTGACGTTATTTATGAATTGACAAGTTCAGCTTAATGTAGGCAGGGTTGCAAAATGAGTGTGCAGGATTTGGAATAATTTGCAATTCAGCAACAAAAAAGAATTTTGAACTGAACCATAAAATTATAGTTTAAATATTTAGTCAGCTCCTGAAATAGAAGCTTTGTATTTCTTCCATTTAAATGATTATATTTCATAAAATAAAAGACTGTGGTTACTTGATCATACTTGTTCTTTTCTGAAAAGAAAGGGAATTAAACTCCCACCAAGTTAAGAGGAACTACTTGCAAAAAATACTATTTGCACTTTCTTGAACTTCCTTAAATACATAATAGAAAGAGAGACTGAAGAGGTATTAGAAAGATGAATAAATCCAGTATTCACTGAAACTACTGTGCAGTATGGAATTAAAGCTTTTTGAGCTGATGACAAATTGACAGAATACCATGGTTATGGATATGACCAGCCTCTGAAGCATTTACTAACATTTATCAATGGGAAAAGAACATAAAGTATACTTCAAGGTTGTAGCCATGGATGTGTTTTCCATCTTTACCAAGATTCATAAAACCAGTTAAGACGCCAGTCCTGCAATCAGATCAACATTTACTAATCTTTGTGTTTGTGGGAGGCTCATTAATGACAAAGACTTTTAGCACGGAGGCAAGGGGCTACCCATGTATATCCAGTTGAAGGATAAGGGTCTCCTAATTTCTTCATAATACTGGTGAACCCCAATCATATCAAGTACATATTTGAGACTGGATAAGAGAAATTTGTTTATTCATGGAAAGTAATTACTGCAATCCACTTTTCCACTCCTTGATTTAGGTGAAGAGCTGGCAATGCTGGAGGACATGAATTTGGGAATAATGGATTTGAGAAATGTAACCTTTAAAGTAACTCAGGCCACATCAAATGCATCTGTTGACATGCTGCCAGTCATTACAGGAAATCGGTAAAAAAACAAAACAAAACAAAAAAACACAACACCCTAACAAAGGAGGAGTGGGGCAGTGGGACTTGAAGAAGGGAAGATAAAAATATACTTGAACCTCACGTGGAAAACAGCCAATATCTGGATATATTTTACAATCCCAACATTTCAAACAGAATGCTTTTGAAGCTGATCTTGATTAATCTTTACTATTGCTTTATTTTACAAATAGCTAAACTAAAAAGTGCATAACAAGATGAAGCCAGAAAGATGACAGACTTGTTACCATGTGTAAATATTAAGTTGTCCTGGCTTTCATAATCGCAAGGGTTTTCAAGCATTTTTGAAGTCTTATCTTACTAAGATCAGAAAATAAAAAGTCTATTTAAATTAACAAAAGGCTGTTTTACAGGATACACTTAGGATTTGTTACCGTGTTCTTGTGGTGAGAATAGCAAAGCTTTCATGCCGTTAGAACAACACATTGAATCAGACACTTCAACCTGCCATCTAGTCAGTTAGACTGCAGCCCTTCTCCAGGCACAATACGAGCAGACCCTTGTACTCATGCAGAGTCCCGTTGAAATCAGCAGGACTCTGCATGAATGCAGAGATCTGCCCATAGGGAGCTGGTATCAGGATCGGACCCTTGCTGAACCAAATGAGTTTCTTTACCATTTGGTTGAGATTTTGACTGATGTACTTTTAGTCCAATAAGAGAAGAAAAATACAGGAAATATGCAATTTTAAACCAATACAGGATAAAATGAGATATTGAAGCCATTAAATGTAGATATGAGCATGTCTTTTCACCTTCAGTTAGACTATAGAAAACCAAAAAATAATTTCTAAAACCAAATTGTAATTTTGTGGTGGTAGCTCTATGTTGAGAGGAAATTGCTGTTTGTGTGTTCTGCTTCTGTCCACTAAAAACTACAAATTTGGCCTAAACAATACGTTTTTCCCCCTCCATCCAATGTAAGACAGACTGACTTTTTTAATATAATATTTTCATAGGCTCCTTAGCACAGTGCTTGAAAGCTTTTAAAAGTATCATTGTGGTCAAAAAAATAACTATAAAAAGTCCGTATTTGTTCTCTCATTGGCCTCCCTATCAAATTGCCCATTTTAAATATACCCCATCCTCCAACCCATACACGCCAGTCCTGCAAATTCAACCTGGGGCTTGTAAGTCAAATGGGTGGTTCTTGCTTCTGTATCATAACTAGTAATAAAGATTTTGAAATCAGAGTTACTAGACTGTTGATGCTGTGTGAGGCACACTAAAATCCAACTTGTTCTCCCAGAGCTGTGTGCACTCTGCAATACTAAATTAAATGAAAACTAATTTTTGACAATAAAGTAAACAGATATGATTGTAACACACACCAGGTCATAAGCTGAGAACTGCAGTTTTTAAATTGCTGTCTTTTCTGATCAGTATGAGGCTTAAAAGCACTAGCATATCTTTGATACCCTATTAATAATTTGTTCTAAGTTCGGCTATTATTTTTTGCAAAAATAAATGTCAAATTTTAAACAATGCAGATCAGTAAGCAGATATCCCAGTTGTAATATTTTCCATTTGTTTGTTTGAAGCGATGGATTTAATGTGAGGATTCCTTTGCCAAGCGCCTTGTTTGATTCATTGCCCCGGGAGATTCAGAGCGGCATGTTACTGAGAGTTCAGCCTGTTCTCTTCAACGTGGGAATCAACGAGCAGCAAACCCTAGCAGAGAAGTACATATCCAATCACAAAAATTCAAGCTTAAATGATGTGAGATAATCTTTTACCCTGCTGGAAATACATTTCTGCAATAACAGGATACCTTGCATTATTGTCATAAAAGAAAATAAATGCTGGATAAACAAATGCATGTTTCTCAGTCACATATCTTTGGATCAGTGACTACAGCCTCCTCCTTAGTCCTGATCATTGTTGTTTTGTACCCTTTTTACCTGTTTCTGGCAAGACAACAGGGCAAAAGTTCTCAGCAAAAGTTTCAGATGGTATTTTCCCAAACCAAATTAACCTGAAATTTCCAAATAAATGGACTTTTAGTATTGAAAGATAGAGAAACCAAGATTTTAAGTATCAACTGCCATAGTCTGAGTGTGTGTGTATGCACCTTCATATAATTTTATTCCGGAAATAAATCTCTTTAGCTTTTTATACTGCATTCCTCACTATCTGAGTAGAGATTTGAACTTTCTGGAATTTCAAAGGTTGAATCTTTAAGTCACCCTCTCGTGCTTAAATGTCAGAAAAGAAAAGTAGTAAAAGTATCTCTGGGCTAATGTTGTGCCCTTTTCTCATCTTTAAAGGTTTGGAGACACCTCGTTACAAGAAATAATTAATATGGAGAGTTTAGTTCGGTTGAATTCCTATTTTGAGCAGTTCAAGGAAGTTTTGCCTGATGATTGTAAGTATCTGCACTAGAAGTAACTTATAGGAGGTTTGTATCAAATTAATTGTTTAAATGTTGAAACTACTCCAGTATCAATGGCACCAGTGCACTGATGAAACTATGGGCTGGTCTTTACTGGGGGGGGGGGGGGGGGGATGGGATGGACTGAAGATACGCAACTTCAGCATATCTTCTCACGGCTTGCTGGTGCCTTGTACCATCTGAGAAAAGAAATGTGGTCCAAAAACTGAATCACGTGATTCACATCATGTTTCTTTTTTTTGTCAGATGATAATTCTCTAACAGTATATATCACCTCATTTATCCAGTTGCAGCTTTAGGATGTGTACAGTGTGGTTACTATGTAATAATTGCTGTACAGGACCTTGATACTTGTGTACTAAATGATATATAACACTTGGATTATGACTAGAGGTGATCATTGCATTTTGAAGGGTTGTCAGTTTCCTTCAGTAGGAGTCTAATCAAAGACCTTAGTTAATTTGAGTTCAGTACTAATAAACAATCCACAGAATGCTGAGTACTGCAGGGACTTCACTCAGTTATGCCTTCTCTGACCAGCTGGGTGATGCTGACAGGAATCTGAAAGCTTGTGGATACTGTGATGTTGGGAGGGCAGAATGTAAAATGAAATTTCCAGAGTTCTTGCAGGGACAAGTGCAATCCACTATGACCTCTTGAGGAGGGAAATATGACACCCAACAAATAGGATAGTAAAACCGCGCCTGTTTTCCTGTGTGATTACTTTGCAGTCAGATTCGGAGTTCCCGGAGACGGAAATCGTGTATGTGTGTGTGTGTATATATAATATGCAATTTAGTTTAACTTTAAATGAAGCTTTAATTTGGGTTGTTAGTAGCACTAAGTAGTTCAGAGTTATAAAGCTCTGATGAGTTGAAGAGAACATGGCTGAGGATCTAGCTGGTACAGGTAACAGTTCAGCTCAGTCCTGGGAAGTTAGTGTTGTGTAACCAATGGCCACTAATGAGTAGGGGTTGTTTTTATTTTGTAGGCCTACCTCGATCTCGTAGTCAGACGTGCCTGCCTGAACTGTTAAGGTTTCTGGGACAGAATGTACATGCAAGGAAAAATAAGAATGTTGATATTCTTTGGCAAGCTGCTGAGGTATTTCTCATTCTGATTATTGTCACACTGACAGTCTTTTTTGTACATGTACAGTATATACTCCCTTTTCTTCTTTCAAGTTTATTTTTGTAACCAATATTTCCAAATTTCCCAGTTGTCTTGCAAGTTGATTTTTAAGTGGCCCCTACCTCAAGTCTCTAAGGTGGGAAAGGAAAGTATCCACTTTTAAATCCAATACATTCTTCACACAGATATTAGAGGGTGTTTTGGTGGAAGGGTTGGAAGATGTCTTTCCACATGGACTCTTGCACCATTCTCCCCTGGCCTATAGAATAATAGAGACCAGTCTGACAAGTGATGTCAGAAATCACTAAATTAAAAATGTAAAACACGATCTAAAAGCGCTGTCCAAAATTAAAGACAAACCTTAATTACCATCTTGGTGAAATGTCTTTCCAAAATAACTTTTTCCAGCAACACCAGTAACTAAAGGTACAGTGGTTCCATCACGCTGCCTTTAATACTAAGACTTTTGACATCAGAGATCTAAAGTGTGAGCTGATGTAAAATGCAATTTGTATTGCAAGGGGGCTGGGGAAATGAGTGTGTTCTCTTAGCCAGAGTGTTTCCCACAAAGAAGAAATGATGAATTGTATATCCCACATCTAGATATGCCGGAGACTAAACGGTGTTCGATTTACAAGTTGTAAAAGTGCCAAGGACAGGACAGCCATGTCCGTGACTCTAGAGCAGTGTTTGATCCTGCAGCATGAACATGGAATGGCTCCTCAGGTCTTCACCCAGGCACTGGAGTGCATGAGGAGGTAAGAGTTGGACTGCTCACTAGTCACTTATTCCTAATTCAGGATCCATGTAAACTGCAGATGAGTGGTTGTCTCTTTTTGGGAAAGGATCAGTTCTATCAAAAATAAAGGAGAACAAACCCCACCGGCTATCTAGCTGGCTGTCAGACCATCCCTTTCAATCTTAAATTCCTTGACCTGTGCGAAGTAAAATTGATTATTGCCAAATTTGCGCAAAGTGCTCTTTACGGGGCAAGAAACAATTTGTAACCTTAGTTTTCGACAGTGTATTGGAAGTGTTCAGAGAAGCACGTGAGAGAGAACTTTCAAACAGACTGTCAGTGCTGAGCTACCAGTTAAGCATAGAAGACTACGCCCACTTGAGAATCACAATGATTGTGACATTCTCTTGCCTGCCATTATGGTGCTAACTTTTTAATTTAGTTTTTGATCAGGAGGTTTTCTCAGAGATGACCTTTCTATTCTTTCTTATGTGAAGGGTACACATCTGCAGGTTGCACTGGTTTGCTATGCTTACTCCTTAGCAGTGAAACAGTTTGCTCATTGGGCAAATTGTCATTATAAGTGTTTCATGATACAGCAACCAAATCCCATCAAAACCTGTCAATGTTCTGTTGTCATATCAATTTAACAATGTTCTGTATTCTGAAGCAGCAGACGTGTTTGCAGAGTTGAATACTAAAAGATATATATCTGTTTACTGTTGTTCAATGCCTTGTTTCAAGCACTGCTGGAAAACTCCGTATATCACATACCAAAAGAAAGGATAAGAAATCCAGTTTTAGTCTCTATTAATGTAGTTCAACAATGCTGTTGAGTCCTGTTTTTGACATTCACTCTTACTGAACGTACTGTACTGTGTGTCTTCTCACCAAATTCTCTAAAGTGTTCAATTCTCTTATCCTTTCTGTATGTTTTTGCTATTTGACCCTTTCTTAATCTTCAATTACCTTAAAGAAAATACTTCACATGATAGCAGCTACAGCCTCTTACTCTGGTAAATTATGTTTTTTAAATGATTTCACTCCTAGATTTGATTGGTTGCTAGTAGTCTTTCTTTTTTTTCACTTAGTTTAGTAGCTTTGTGATAGTGGACTTATTCATGCTATGTATGAAACCTGTGCATTTAGAGATAAGTTATCCCTTGATGATAACAGTTGAGGTATCTTGACACAGCTCCTTAAGTAGTAAAAATGTTACAAAGTACTGTATGACAGAAATTCTGTACACCATAGCAAACAAAAGCCAATAAAGCCAGACACCTCCAGATCCGAAGTCTGACTGTCATCCAAGGTATTTGGAGCTAATCACCGTCAGAAGTATAATTCCTTTTTATGGCTGGTCTTCACTACGGAGGGGGAGGGGGATCGACTGCAGATACGCAACTTCAGCTACGTGAATCACGTAGCTGAAGTCTACGTATCTCCAGCCGACTTACCTGCCGTCCTTATGGCGGTGGCAGTCGGCGGCGCACTCCCCCGTCGACTCCAGCTTGCGCTTCCCGGCGAGCTGGACTTGCGGAGTCGATGGGGGCGCCACGGGCGATCAATTTCTCGCGTCTTCACCAGATGCGAGAAATCTATCGCTAACAGATCGATCGCTACCCGCTGATCCAGCAGGTAGTGAAGACAAGCCCTTGGTGTAGCTAAGTTGGATCTTTTCAGTGGTACTAACTGTCACTAAAGGATAACATGGAAGGAAATGGATCTGTTTTTAAAGTGCAATTTTGCAGTTAGCCTTAGGTCACATTCAAGTGCCAGGTTAGTGAGGAACTTTCCTCCTCCATTTCCCTTTTTCCTTTGTAGAGTTATTCTCACTATGAACTTTGTGCCTAATAGTCTGTGTTTTATTTGACCATCTAGTATGTTCCAAATGTAGCATTTTTTGCTCTTTAGGAGTGTCTGCATGAGCCTGGGATAAGTCTAACTGACCTGGATGCCAGTGATATTCAGTTTTATATTATATGAGGTGGTAAGGAGTGACTTGCTATGGCCTGGTCTACCCTAGAAAATTAACTCAGCTTAATTATGTTGCTCAGGGAAGTGAAAAATCCACATCCATGAGTGGTGTAGTTAAGATGACCTAATCCCCAGTATAGGCAGCGCTAAATCAATGGAAGAATTTTTCTGTTAACTTAGATACTGCCTCTCGGGGCAGTGGATTACCGAGGCCAACAGGAGAACCCCTGCTGTCAGCGTAGGTAGCATTTATGCTGAAGTGCCACAGTGGTGCAACTGCAGTGGTGCAGCTATGCCACTGTAACATTTTAAGTGTAGACAAGTCCTGCATCTCCTGTGCTTTTGTTCTTTCTTTTCCTTTTCCTAGCCTTAATGTATGTCTTCCTGTCACTTTCGGTGTATCTTCTTCCCTCATGTTGTCTTCTCTCTTTCTCCCTCCCCATATTGTTTCTTCTCCTCTCATCTTCCAAGATCTAAAATCTGCCTGGTCCCTCACCCAGCCTATTCAGTCTAATATCTTTCGCTAACACTGATCACATTTTCCAGTCAGCTCTAGCTCTCTGTTCACTGTCTCCCCTACTCACACCCAAATCCATTTACATTCTTTTCATCTACTCCCCTCCATTTTCCCTCCATTTATTTTGCCCCCCAATACATATTGATTCCCACCCACTTATCCCAAATACGTTCACCTTTTCGTACCCCAACTTCATATATACACTCCTCCATGCTCCACTACCATTCTTCACCAGCAGCAGGCAGGTAGGGGAAGTTGCTTTGGGCATGTTCTTATGCCTGCTCTCTTTCCAAGGGTTGGGGAGATGCAGAAATATTCCTCTATCCACCTTGTTCCTGCTTACCTGAGGGACCTCCAAGAAGTTTCTGAGATCTTACTAGCTGCCAAAGAGAGTTGAGGTTGCTCAGCACAGAGGCACTTGTTACTCACAAGATTAGGCCCCAAAATTGCAGGTGTTTGTGGCTTTCCGCCTTGAAAAAGGACAGTAGTAAGTAGAGACTGGTGATCCAAAATGAAGAGCCGGGCTGAGAAACCTCAGCTAACCTGGACAGCCAACCTGCTGTTGACCCTCTTTGCTCAAAAACAGTCTGGGCTGTGACGGTCCATTTTGAGATGATTATTCTGAGGTCTCAGGATTCCCCCACTGCCCATGTCCGCAGTTGCATAAATCAAACACTGCCCAAATGTGTGTTTTGAAAGCATTTTTGAGAAAAAGAATTCATTTTGAAGCACAATATCTGATCTGTCATATTGTAACAGACAGGGCAGAGGCTGTTGAATTAATTCACTTCAACTCACATTGAAGCATGTTTGAAAGGGTCAAATACTACAATGGTTATTCATGTTCAGGTTGCTTTTCTGAGCTCCATTTCTTTGCAGCATGTGGAAGCATGGCAGGGCAGCATGAAATATTGCTTGGCCAATTGAGAGAATGAACATGGAAAACCATTCTTGTTCAACCTACATGTATTTCTTTTCAGTAGACTACAGTATTTTTTCTTATTTTCTCTTTTTATTCTCTTTCTCTCTCCTTTTATCTGTAATTGTGATTACTCCACTCTTCCTTTACTCCATGTTTTGATTTTGTTGTGGCTTCTTCCATGTTTTTTATTTCACTTCTTGGTCACCTTGTTTTCCCATCTCTTTTGATACATTTCTTGCATGTCTGCCTTCCTTTCTGTTTTATTTTCCCTTCTCCCAAACTTCTTCCTTTTCACAGCATTGGAACACGGGAGGTAGTCACCCAGAAGAACTTGAGTGGCTTGGTGCCCATCCGAGATTTCGGGCTAGACCCCAGCCTCCTGTACTCTTTTCCATTACTAGCTCTGAGCCCCAATTTACTGATTGTGTGGCTGTTTCTGAGCGTAGCATACCTGGTGGCCCGATTACGTTGCAAATGAAGACAAGCTTTAAAAAAATAGATAAAAGTGCTTAAATATGTATTGCCACCTGATACCTGCTGGACAAAGGAATGTGTCATAGCAATGTCTGCCAAGAATTATTATTATGCCTTACAATTTTCCGTTTATATTGTACTAAACTGTAAATATACATCAAATTATTTTATCAAGAGGAATTGTATTGAAAGTTTAAACTATTGTTACACTTTCAGTGCTTGTAACATAGTCTGAAGTTGGCTGTTACCTCGTTACTTTAGCTGGCCTGAAGATCAGTTTCTCTTACCAAATATTTCTCTTACATTCAGATCTAAGAGTCTCTCTCATATATACAGTTTTGTGTTATTTGTTTCATGTATTCCAGAGAAAGGAACTCTGTCTGAAAAGTATTTGTATCTTTTTGTATAATCTTTAAGTGTATGCTAACCTTGCCTTTCATTTTTATGAAGTCTGAAGAGAAAAATTTAAAATAAATAGGTGGGGTTTATAACAGATGTACCAAGATAAACAAATCTGACACCTTTCTACTTCCATTTCAAAGCATAATCGCTAAATTACAGTAGTAAACAGTTTGCATAACCCATAGTCTTGTTCCTTTCTCATGTTTAAATCTATTTCAATAGCAAATACTGTACCCACTCAAAAAAAAATCTTGAATTGCAGTGTACTGCATGCAATACTTTTCTATTATGTTTACAGGTATACATTTTTGTAACTTATTTAAGTGACTGACCCTCAGAAAAGGAGAGTATGTAGTAATAATAGACTGATAGTTATCCATTGTCCATTTATTTCTCCTTGGGGAAAGATGCTCCATTTTTAAATTATAAAAAAGAGCATTCTGAATCAGGATAATAACTTATAAGTTACTTATGTTGACATTTAATATACCAGGCAAGAAAAGAGGTATATTAGTTAGCTCCCTTAGCATGGTTGCACTGAACTACAAAGCCAAAGCATTTGGGTTTTGTGCAGTGACAATAGACAAAATATTAGTTATTTCTATTTTTAAATATTTGTTAGGTGCACAGATATTATGGTTACAAGAACCACATAAGGACCTACGTAGGTAAATAGATGACAGTGAGTTAATATGTAATTTCTATCATTATTATTATAATTAGCTCAAATAGGCACATAGCAGCATTCAGAAAACCTAGATAGCTGTAACTGTTATTCATTTTAATGTTTTTAGAAGCATTTCTGATAATAATTCAAGATGAAAAAGCAGCTATGTAATTTTGAGGTTAGAATACTCTCTCAAATTCAGGAAATGTTTAATTTCCTATTATAACTCAATCAGAAAGTATATGGGTGTATTTTCTTTGTCTTCATCAAATCAGATTGTACAGTACAATGTCTCCTGGCTTCCTTCCCCTCTCAAATCGCAGACACCCTTTTATGTTGTTCTTTTTAAAGTGAATCTATTTAAAGTTATATTCCATTTTTATTGTAAAAATGGAGTGAGTTTGGGGAAGCTTATTGCTGATGAAATTGAAACCATGGCACACGAGCATTGGAAAATACGAAGCTGATTGGTGTCTAGTATAAATTACTCTGCCACTGCATCTCAATCCTGATCGTCACACGTTTCTGATTCCAGCCTTATTTGTCCCCTGAACAGCCTGCCTTTTGAACCAAATTCTGTGGTTTTTATTACGTGAATAAACATCCAGTATGGACAAAGGACTTGATCCGGCAAAGTACTGAGCGCACTTGCCCAATCTAACAAGTATGTGCTTAACTTTGAACATGACTAGTCCCAAAGAAGTCAGTGGGACTGTTGATGTGCTTAAAGTTAAGCATGTTTAAATGCTTTGCTGGATTGGGGCCAACATGCTCATCCTCTTGGAAGATCGAACTCTACTTTAAGAAGCCGATTAGTCTCACTTTGGGTAAAATCCTAGATCTACTTAATTCAGTGTAATTTCTTTGGGCCTACATTTCATCCTTTATTTGTGACCTAGGCTATATTTAAACTCAGGTCTCCAGAGCCGAAAAGCTTAGTGCATACTGCCAACATACTTGACCAGAAGAAATGAATTCTTCACAAAAACTATCACATAATTAAGTTAAGATTCTGGTTCTTCACTACGGTCCCCATCTTGCACAGTGCCAAGTGCCTGAACTCCCAGTGAATTCAGCGGATGCTCATCTAAGGATGCTCAGCACTTCATAGGACAGCGGTGGGCAAACTATGGCCCATAGGCCACATCTGGCCCACGGGACCATCCTGCACAGCCCCTGAGCTCACGGCTGGGGGGGGGGGCTACCCCTGGCCCATCCCCCACTGTCCCTGCTCCCCTGGAGTCATGCCACTGCGCAGGCAGTGCTGGGGGGGGGGGGACTGTGCGCTCCTGGGGGGCTCTGCGGCTGCCAAACATGCTGCTCTGAGCTGGATGGTAAGAGGGCCAGGGCCGGGGGGTTGGATAAGGGGCAGAGGTTCCCGGGAAGTAGTCAGGGAACAAGGGGAAGGTTGGATAAACGTGGGAGTCCTGGGGGGCATGTTGGGGGGGGGGGTAGGGGTCACGGGGGTGGATAGGAGTCAGAGGACAGGGACAAGAGGGGTTGGATAGGGGGTGGGGTTCTGGGGAGTGATTAGGGTTGGGGGGTGGTCTCAGGAAGGAGCGGTCAGGTGACAAGGAGTGGGGGTGGGGTTGGATGGTCAGGTATTCTGAGAGGGGCAGTCAGGATAGGGAGTGGGGGGGTTGGATAGGGGTTGGGGTCCCAGGGAGATGGTTTGGGTATGGGGTCCTGGGAGGGGACGGTCAGAGGACAAGGGGGGGGGGTTGGAGATTCTGAGGGGGGCAACCACAGGGCAGGAAGTGGGAGGGGGCAGATAAGGGGCGGGGGCCAGGCTGTTTGGGGAGGCACAGCTTTCCATACCTGGCCCTCCCTACAATTTTGCAACCCCGATGTGGCCCTCGGGACAAAACGTTTGCCCACCCCAGTCATAGGAGTACCTGATACCTTGCTTGATCCAAACCCTGGTATAGGATCTCTGCAGAGATATCTGTTACGTCATATCAATGACAATGTAATAAACATAAGTGCCATTAGCTAAGATGTATTAAGCAGCACAAGATCTCCATTCTTTGCATTTTAGAACACTTTTTAGTAACTTTGGGTGGTGGCATGAAGGAGCAATACTGTACCCTTATAATTCAGCTGGTTACCTTTGGGCAGGAGTTTTCACATGTAATTAAATTCATTTAATTAAATGTTGACGGGTACTAGAGTAAAGGTGCAATATATTTTAATTAATTTAAGGTAACCATAACCCCTACCTTTAAAGTAAAAATAACAATTATTGTTATGCCTTTGTGGTCACATATCAAAATATAGTTTAGATCATGTTTAAGGTTATATTAAATGTAGGACTAAAGCTAATAAAATTAAGGAAGATTGATACCAGTTGGTGCAGTATTCTGTTACCAACTCATTCAGTTGTATCTAGGAATCTCAGGATTTATGTTCACTGGTAGGTCACCTAATAAAAAATGACTTGTGAATTAATATTTCTGGTCACCATTGTTTCCAGTCAAACAGTAAGCCATGTCCTCAGCTGGTATAAGCTGACATAGTTCCATTTAAGTTGATGATATACAGCAGCTAAAAATCAGGCACAGAAGGTATGTGATAGCATATTATATCTTGTCTTCACATTCACAGGAGGGGAAAAAAGCCCTTGCAGCACCATCACTATGACTCACTTCAGACATGTGCAATAACTAGTCATGATGGGATGAATTCTGAACAGGGCTAAACTTACCATTGAATACCCTAACTTTCTGGTTTGTGTCCCATGCCACTGTCCCTTCGTGACGTTACCTAGGGTACAATCTGGACTGTCGAACAGCATAATTCTCTAGCCTTGGGTGTTTTGACCCTTTGCTGCCAGAACATCTATTCCTGTTCTGCTCACACAGCCTTCAGTATTCAAAATCACTCCCAGATAAGTTACATGAGCACTCTGATCTGTCACTCATGAATTACATAGAGGGCAACACCCACAAATTCTTAGTCCCAGCCTTGTTCCTCCCAAAATGTGCATCATGTACTGCTCAGTACCCTTCTGAACAGCACAAGCTCATAGGAAGGCTGTCATTTCATCAGAGGAAAATGATAATGTACCAGCCTTGTTATTCCAAGTGGAGCTTCTTACACACTGTAATCCAAACACACTGGTTAAGATAAACAATCAGATAAGTTTATTAACTACAGAAAGATAGATTTTAAACGATTACAAGTGATGATGCATAAAAGTCAGGATTGGTTATAAAAGAAAACAAAAGAGTAAAATGCAAGCTAATAGCTAAATTAACAAGCTAAGTGAACTTTAAAATGAAAGGTTTTGTCTCACTATATGCTGCCATACATTTCACAGGCTGGGTCTACTTTCAGTCTGAAACCCTGCCCCCTTAGTTCAGTTCTTTGAGAGTCGTTGATGTTTTGAGCAGAGATGGAGGAGAGAGGAAAATGGGAGGCCACAATCTCTCAAGGCTTGGCTACACTTGCAAATGTAGAGCGCTGGGAGTTAAACCATCCTTCAGAGACAGCAGCAGGGAAGACACTGCCATGTGTTTACACTGTCAGCTGCAAGTGCAGTGGTGTGGCCATGTTAGCAGCTCTTGCAATGCAATAGAGAGCAGTGCATTGTAGTAGCTATCCCAGAGTGCAAGTAGGGCTGCAGTGTGCTTTTCAAATGGGTTGGGGTGTGACAGGGAGTGTTGTGTGTATGTGAGTGAGAAACAGTATGTTTTAGGGGGCAGAGTGTGTGTCATTCATGCTGTCTTTTAAGTTCAGACAGCAGCAGATCCCCTCCCTGCCTCTCTCTCACACACATGCACAAATGTCTGTCTCAATGGCGGCAGCATTCCACAGTAATGGTTTGCTTGGTCCTGGAGCAGATAAGCATGCTGGCTATCAGAAACAGAACTTTGAAAGGGGATAGCTGCATGCCTGCAGCCAAGTTCAAAACAATGACCAGAGTGGCCACTTCAGGGGACCATGGGGTGTTTCCGGAGGCCAGTCACAGTGCAATAATGCAACATGTTGTCCACACTGACACCCAGGCATTTCAACCTGGGCGCAGCAAGCTCTATGCTTCCCGTGGAGGTGGATTACCAGGAGCACTCAAGCTGCAGAGTCCAGGCACTCTAATTGCCTTGCTTGTGTGGACACCTCAGGAGTTAGGGTGCCTGGGGCTGATTTAATGTGTTCTAACTTGCAAGTTTAGCCAAGCCCCCATTTTTATATCACCCTCCCCTCTTTGAGGATTGTCCCCAGCTGGAGTGCAGGCGACAAGTAGTCTTTTGTGGATATGAGACCTGACTCCTCCCTGTGATGGAATGTAAATTCCTTATTCACACCTTCCCATTGCCGAAGAATGGCTGCTTAAGCAGGCGATAGCTCTTTAACACCTGGCTGAGGTGTCCGTGTCTTTGGCTCTGAAAAACTGGTTTCGGCCTGCTTTTCTTAACCTTGGAACATGTATAACAATGCTATGCAGCCAAATCTTATAATTTCACATACAATGGTGATACATACATTTTACCAGGATGATAATGATCAGCAGACAATAATGTTCAGTAGATTGAGTTTTAAATGATTTCACAAAGCATACTTTATACAAAATTTATCCTAGTCTTGTAAAGTAGTGAACATAATAATATAGACCATCTCACAATTAAACTTAATGTTTTAATTACAATTTTTAAAAATCATCCAAGAAAAAGAAAGCAAATCCTTTATGAAAGTGTATTTAATGGCTCCTTTGAACCAATTCAAGTCCATGACATGAAAATATATTCAAGAAATTTTCACAATATAGCTCACTCAATTGGCTGTAACAACTTCTGCTGTATTTTGTCTAAAGGCACAAAATAATGGTGTAATGTACATATTGGGATCCATACTATAAAAAATAGTTACTGCACATTTGTAATAGGCAATCCTCAACGTTTAAATAAGGTGGTTTTAGGAGACAGTTAAGATTGCTAAATGCATTTTAAACATGCAACAAATAATAAATTACAACCAGTTTAATTAATCAAATAAGCCCAGCAATGAGCACGAGCTAATGTTGGAAGATTGTTAAAGGTAAACAAAACCCAAATCAACCTTTTAAATTAAGTCACTATGGTTTATCTGAGGTATGTTACCTGCTGCTTTTCATCTGTCTTTAAAACAGGAATAATATAGCATTTCAGCCATAAGATTGGGGTGCGTACATTTCGCGATCGAGCTAGAGCATTAAACCATTATCATTATCCATTTTTTACCTTCTGTAGTAGAGAGAGAAGAAAACATTCTCATGAGACTCTAAGTTAACTTATAACCTACATTTTTTTTAAAAGTGCTTCCTTTTGTAAGTCTGTTTTTGGAAAACAAGGATTTTGCATACAATCGAAGGGACTTTGCAGAAGATTTCAGAACCATTATATAGAAACCTTATAGCTGGGGTAGGTTTCATTATAGCACAAAGCCTACTCGTAGTATGGAGCAACTGCATAGCAACATTAGGTTTGCAATCTAAACTCTGAACAGTTTTGTGTGATGACTGTACATGGAACCAATCTTTTTTTGCATTCATACAAAGCTGCCATTGTCAGGATTTAGATTCTGCTAGTGCAGTTTAATTTTCAAATTAATTTATGCATGCAAAGTTACCTGAAAAGTCATTATTTTTGTATTCACTCTTTAAGTAAGTTTTCATAATACTGGCATACAGGAGACAATAAAATTATTTGAAAAATTCTGTTCAGAGATCAGCAGTTTTTCTTTTTCAACTTAATTTATTAACAAATTAACAGAACTGTATTTCAGCAGGTTTTTTGGATTCCGTGTGCAATGAAATGGCGTTTAAATTTCACAGGAAAAGTACCCTGAAATACACGAAACCATCTCAAATATAGAAGTGTGTTCCATTAGATATACTGCTGCTTTTTAGAAATGCAAAACTGGCAATTAAACATAACGTGTCCATTCTATGTGCTTCTTAATAGCATTGTTTAATGATTCACCATTTTTAATATTTGCAATGGCAAACGATCCAAACACCCATTGAAGTTAATCAACTTTTTTTAATGTTATGAAATAACCAGTTCATTTCATCTTAGTTTAAGTCTTTTATTTATTTATTTAATTTCTTTTTTTTACTGCTGTCATTTTTTTGTGCTTGTTTTTTTCCCCAGTGAGGGTTGTCGAAGAGAAAATACAATGAAGAATGTTGGATGTCGCAAGTATGCATTTAATTCCCTGCAACTGAAGGCTTTCCCAAAGCATTACAGGCCTCCAGAAGGAACTTATGGAAAAGTTGAAACATAAGCATACTGTGTCCTGTAATTAGCTGTTCCATTAAAACACGGGGATACACTCTAGTTTAATATATGAATTTGTCATTGAGACCAGATAACCAATTTTTGTACATTTCACTAGGTTATATTGAGCATGTTACTTTATTGAATTGGAATCTATGAAGAGTATTCTGACACCTTAGCTTGAGATTCGCTTGATGACTCTCTGCCCATTTAAACAGCTTTCAGTGTATGTAAAATGCACAAATACTGTAGCAATGAACAATTACCTAAATTGGTCTCTCCAGGATGGTCAAGGGCTTTATGAATGGCATTTAGGCAGGTGTTCCACATAACATCTTTTTATACTGAGTTGACTTGAGATTAAGCTTTTCATAATACTTTTTAAAACTGAGACTAAAACCTCAACATTGTAAATAGTAAATTAACTGGACCTTGGGCAGTCTGAGTGTAAAATGAATTGCTACAATCAAGCTACAACGGTTTAATTTTTAAAAAAGAATGTCAGCACAATAAAAGTCGGGAGCTTAACATGTTTTACTGTATATATAATGCTGTCTTTCATACGTGGAGTTAGGAATGTACAAGGCCAGATACTGACATAAAGTCCTATCCTGCTCCAACTTAATCCAAAGCTCCCATTGACTTTCGTGGGATCAGGATTGGACCCACAATCACCTTATTTGATTTCAGAAACTTTTTAAATTTTTCAAACTCTTATGTGATTGCATTTGATTAGTGGTGAATGCTGTAAAATTCAAATACAGTTTTATCCCCCCAGTACAGTAATGTAACTTATAGTACACTGCTACCTCGATATAATGCTGTCCTCAGGAGTCAAAAAATCGTACCGCGGTATAGGTGAAACAGTGTTACATCAAAGCCACACATGCTGATCTACCGGAGCGCTCCTTTACCACGTTATATCAGAATTCACCTTATATCAGACAGAGTTATATCGAGGTAGCAGTGTATAGCAGGCAAGTCAGTAAATTTCATAGTATTGTGTTTTAAGTAACACATTTTTCCATGGCTTTTTATATCACTTCAGGTCAATCATCTTAGTATCTAAACATTTTTAATGATATTTTTAATATCTGCTAACCCAACAATACTCTGTAAATTCCCATCACTGCCCAAATCATTCCATAACAAAAACAAAAATTATTTAACATTGAATTTTGCCCAGCTGAGCTCTGTCAGAATAATGTGCAGGAATTATGATTATTGTAACATATATTTCTAGTGAATCTAGCAATGTCCTATTTTGATACAAAGTAACTGTTAATGTGTTCGAATCTCATATTTATTCCATCTCATGACTAAGGTGACCAGATAAGCATCCAATACGAAATGTTCAACAGATCTCTTTGAAAATAGTCTCTGTAAAGGGTATGCATTCTAAAAAATTAATGTAAACATTATTTTCCAGATTTTATCAGGATTAATCTTCACCAGCCACATTTAGCCCAATATACAATAGACACATCATCCCTCCCCCATGGATTCTAAGGAGAGAGATAGGCTTTAGAATGGGAAATATGGTCAGTTTATTCATAATAGAATAGCAATAGCCAGGTATGTATGTGGCATACATTATTTCTGATTTCTTTCTCTGTCTTCCTGGTGTTTGTCTTTGTTCTTGCTGCTCTATCGATCATATTCATTCTGCTCCCATATAAATTTGGGGGGGTTAAGTACCATAGTTTTCATGTTTTGCTTTTTGCAGTTCAACATTTAATGGTGTGCCAGACACGCCAGTTAGACTGTTTTGCTGAACTAGCTTTTTATTATTATTTCAGCCTTACTAAGATGACAAAATGGCGAATACTGTGTAAGATATGCATATGTCTAGAAGTCTGTAAAGTATTAATTATCCTGTCCCTGTTTTGAATAATTAATTTATGGCAATAGCAGAAACAATCCTTGGGAACTCCATGGCCTCTGTTCATTCCAAATGAAACAACCTGTTTGTTTTTTGACAGTGTGTAAAACAAATACATGTTAAAAAAAAAAAAAAGAACCTTTCAGTAAGGAGCCTTTAGATTTATATTATTCCATTCATTCTGTTAAACCTGCAATCCCTATTCCATTATTAAATGCCACGTTTCTTTTTATGTAATCTGTATTCTGTAGAACTCAGTTTCTCACTGGTAACATTTAGTTGATCAGTATACTTTATTTCATGTATTTTTCAATCATGTAGTTAAGCAAACACATAATTTTTTACATTATTACACTGAAACTCTGTTCAATTTTGCAGAGGGCATAATGCAAGAGAGTTATTACAATTACTAGAGGTGTTCACTAGTATTATGGAGTTCTTAAATCCACTCTAAATTATAGTGACCTTTATTTATTTTGTATACACAGCAAATCTAAGTGAATTCCAAAACTCTTTGTGCATGCTTTTTGCTCACCTTTTTAACGCGGTGGAACACCAGACTTAAGTTCTGCATTATTTTGTTGAGAATATTCCAATTTCTATGTACTTCATGTAAAGCATCATTGTTCAGCTAATATTTTATAGATACAACATTGTTATTACATGCACATAAATAGGCTTGCTTAAAGGGCATATTGAACAGTAAGATTTTGAGCAGTTCGTCTAAAAAGAAAAACTGTGAAACTTTAACTAAACATATAGGAACATTCACATGAGAGTTTAAGCTTTTCTGTTGCACAGGAAAGACATTAAGCATTATTGTAAAATGAAGTTCTGTCTAATGTTCTTTTTGAGTACATTTTTTAAATTATAAAACATACTAAGGTTAAAAAAAGATTGCCAGGTATGTTCTGTGTATGTTCTGTGAAAGCACCTGCAGCACAGTTGGTTGCCTTTTGTTTCATTTATATATGTAAAATTATTGTATAATACAATATTGTTTTGTCCCAACACCGTTGTATTTGCCAGGCTTTGTGCACTGAAATATTTTTATTTATTTGTTTTGGGGCAGTATTAATATATCATAAACTTATGGTTAGTGTTTTATATATTCCTAGTTCATCCAATTCATGTATGCTGTAAATGTGCTCGTCTTTAGGATGAAAAACAATAAAAAACTGACAAGAACATTGGCATGGTGACTTGTTTTTAAATGCATCAGTTTAATATAAATTAAATCAATACTTTCAAGGTCTTTACCAAAGAGCCACAGTAATACATCAGCAGCTCCCCCACCCCTCTCCCAGCGCCTCCCACACACCAGCAGCCCTGCCGATCAACACCTTCCCCTCCTTCCCCACACTCCCACAGTCAGCTGTTTTGTGGCATGCAGGAGGCTCTGGGGAAGAAGGGGAGGAGTTGAGGGCATGGCAGGCTCGGGAACGGGTGGAGAGGGGACAGGGCCTTTGGCAGAGCCAGGGATTGAGTAGTGAGCACCCTCCGGCACATTGGAAAGTTGGCACCTGTAGCTCCAGTCCCGGAATTTGAACCTGTACAAGCAGTCACATATTAACTTCTGAAGAGCCGCATGTGGTTCAGGACCCACAGGTTGGCCACCTCTGCCCTACCCTTTAGTTTAAAAACACCTCGACAACCTTTTTAATTTGACATGCCAGCAATCTGGTTCTGTTTTGGACTAGATCAGTGGTGGGCAATCTGCGGCTTCCCGCAGCTCCCATTGTCTGGGAATAGCGAACTGCGGCCACTGGGAGCTGCGGAGTAAACAAACTCTCTCGTGGCCCGCCAGTGGACTACCCTGACAGGCTGCAGATTGCCCACCACTCGGTTAGATGGAGCCCATCCAAAGGTTCCTCCTTTCCCAAAAGGTTCCCCAGTTTCCTAATAAACCTAAGACTTTCCCATCCAACACCTTCATCTCCTCCACACATTGAGACCCTGCAATTATACCTCTTGAGATGACCTTGGGCCTGGAACTGGAAGCATTTCAGAGAACGCTACTATGGAGGTCCTGGACTTTAATCTCTTAACTAGCAGCTTAAATTTGGTGTTCAGGACCCCTTGTCTACCTTTCTTATATACAGTAGACTCTCTATTATCCAGGATTGGGTTAACCAGAATGTGGATTAACCAGGATGCCAACAAAAATATGCCCAACTCGCAGGCCCAGCTCTGGCTTTGTTGTCGCCCCAAGAACAAAGAAAGAAAAACCCACCAAGGTGCAGGGAAGCCAGTGAACCAATACCCCCTCCCCCCAGTGCAGGGTGGCTGGTGAACCAACCCCTCCCTCCCCATATTTCCTATGGATGGTGATTATCTGGGATTTTATTAACCAGGATAATTTTTTCCCCTATCATCCTGGATAATCGAGAGTCTACTGTAATTGGTACTTGAAGGTACCACGATTATTGGCTCCTCCCCAGTACTGTGCATAAATCTATCTAGATCAGCGGTTCTCAAACTTGTTGAGACAGCGACCCCTTTTTGTGCTCCGGCGGGGGGGGCGACCCCCTCCGCCGAAAAGCCGCCGATTTTTTTTTAAAGCCACGCCAGGACCCCCCTGTGCCCCAGTCCCTGCCGCGGGCGGGCTCCCGGCTGAGCCCCGGCCCCAGTCCCTGCTGGCAGCTGGGGCTCGGGGCTCCAGCCGCAGCCCGGGGCTCCAGCCGCCGCCGGGGGAGCGCGGCGCCGCCCAGGAATCCAGCGGCTGCTCAGGGCTCCAGCCGCCGCGCTCCCCGGGGCTGCAGCCGGCGCCCGGGGAGCGCGGCTTGAGCCGGCGCCAGTCCCTGGGGATCCCGCAGCAGGGAGTTGCTGCAGTAGGGGCCCGCGACCCTTCGAGGGGTCGCAACCCCCCACTTTGAGAACCCCCGATCTAGATGTCTCAAGAGGTCCACAACCTTTCACCCGCCAGGTAATTCACCATGTGGTTCTTCCAGTCATCACAAACCTAACTATTGTAATAATCAAATCAAATCACCCATTTAGTATTGTCAAGAATCAGAGAGGTAGCCGTGTTAGTCTGGAATAGCAGAGGTAACAGAGAGTCCTGTGGCGCCTTAA
This sequence comes from Sternotherus odoratus, assembly GCA_032164245.1. NCBI lineage: Eukaryota > Metazoa > Chordata > Testudines > Kinosternidae > Sternotherus > Sternotherus odoratus. The sequence goes on along the minus strand of JAVMKO010000001.1, from coordinate 201,467,762 downwards.
AGACTAACTATAAAGTTTTGAAGCATAAGCTTTCATGGGCTAATACCCACTTCGTCGGATGCAACCATTTAGTATTGACACAAATGACCCTGTCAGTCATTCATGATGTATTGTCACTAGAAACGTTCATTACTTCAACATCTGAATGTTGGAAACCTCTCGGAGAATGAAGGATTTTAATCCAACAGGGATTACTTAAAGGGACAGAAATCCTGCCTCTCTTTGTAATTTAATTAATACTAATGCCAGAATCACAATATTTCTGCCAACATCTGATGTTTAGGGGTTGCCATCTCTTTCTGTTCCCTGCTGTGGCTGAATCTACACTCTAAATAAAACAGAGATCCTTGACTGATTCTTTGGGAGATGTAAGTGTGGTTTTTCCCTGTACTCTCCCCTCCTGCATGTCCCCTCATCCCTCATTTTTATCCTATGAGAACAAAATTAATTTTAAACCCATGAATCAAGAAATTAACTTTTTATTAACTGATTGGTCAAAAAAATTTGCTTGGGCCATCGGCTTCAAGTGAAGTCAAGACATTTTGAAGAATGCAAGGCTGAATTAATAGAAAATATGAAAACTGGAACCCAAAGGGATAAGAAAAAAAAACCTCACAAGTGCATTCATTTTTATACTCCCTGGCTGTAAAGCAGGCTGTTTTCCAGTGGCCCAATAACCCAAGCACACAAGGAAATCAGTAACTGATGGTTCTATAAACTTGTATATGCCAAAAAATTTCATTTGAAATATATCATAGTCAGAGGACCAGATAAGGGGTCCAGCCAATCTTTGTCTCTCAGAATAAAGAAATTTCTCAGATTATTTTTGGCCTTCTATCTACATTGAGCTAGCAGGTCTCCAGTTCCTGTGAAAGAAATCAGGTCCTTATTACGAAACATGTATGTTTATTAGTTTTATTGAGTTATCTTTCACTCTCTAGTAACAAAGCTATCCAGTAGCATGGACAATGTTGTATTATATCTAGTAAAGAGCTTTCCTACTAATTTTGTTTAATGTTTCCTGTGCTGTATTATGTTTGCCCTGTGAATGCTCTTAATAAATAATATAATTATAGGTTGGTTTGTTTTTTTGACAGTAGTATACTTAAAGTTTTATCCTTTCAGAGCCTTTCTTGCAAGCACAATATTCATTCTGTTATGGAAACAGATCTTTGGACTGCCTTAGCTAAGCAGGTAAGTGTGTTTGTGTGAACCACAGAAAACCAATGAAAAATCAGGGACTCTATCATAGAGTTCGAAGCTAGAAAGTGTCTTGGAGTTTTAGGCTATATCATCTGGATACATCCCAGCGTAAATATTTATAGTACAGGAAGGCATAACAGGCTTCTGCCCTATAATTACTCCTTATGAAAGCAGTTTTATTAATAAAAATAACCATCTCCCATTATTAGGTAGAGACTGTGATGTACTGGTGCTGATACTGAAACTTCTGAACACTCAAAAAATTTGGATGATATTTTATCCTCATTTTACAGATGGAGAAACTGAAGCACAGAGTAAGAGATCTGTCTGAGGCCACCATGGAAGTCAGTCAATATTGGGATCTAAACTCTTGAGTTCCTAGATCTTGGCCCAGTGTAGCAGACCACACAATTTTACATTCATCCTGGTGAAGCCCAGATAAGTTAAGAGGCCATAGCAACAAATGTGGTTAAGTATGTAAAAATAAGCATAAAGAATAAACACGAGTCTTCCAAAATGTAATAAGAATAAACACGAGTCTTCCAAAATTTAATTTAAGCTATACCATTATTTTAGCTATAAAAATGGAGCAAGTTAAAAAGAACCTCAGAATTCCCGAAAGAAATGTCAAATTGCAAAAATATCTGAACAATTGTTTTGTAAACTTTTAGCAAAGGGAGGCTAAAACTGGAATTATTTTATAAGACAAGGCAGTGTGATCTCATGGATAAGGGTAAGGCATGGGACTGGAAGTTAGGAGATCTGTGTTCTATTCCTGGCTTTACCACTGACCATCTGCATTACTCTGGGCAAGGCTTTCCCCTCTCACCCTTTGTCTTTCTGTCTATTTAGATTGCAAACAGCATGGGCAGGGATTGTCTCGGTGTTTGTAGTGGCTAGCACAAAGGAGCTCCAGTCTCAGTTGTGGCTTTTATATGAGCTCTCTCCTTGGCGATGAACTCTGCACAACCAGTGCAGCACCCCGTGGTTACTCCTGAGGGCTTTCTATGCACAAATTCTACTAACTTTATTTGTCAAATAAATGTGGGGTTCCAGCATGGCATTGGGGAGCACAGACCACAGGCTGCACAGAGATGGAAGATCACTATTCAGCTCCCCCCTGGGACATGGACTCTGCAATGAGGCTGCACCCAACCCTGACACACCACAAGGACAGACCCCACCCCAGGAACAACCCAGGCCCTGCCCCTCCATGCCAGATACACCAGGCATGAGCAGGTAGGTCTGGATGCACCAGGGATGAGTGGATGGGGGAGTTGCTCCCTGGAATAGTCAGCATGGATTCACCAAGGGCAAATCATACCTGACTAACCTAATTGCCTTCTACGATGAGATAACTGGCTCTGTGGATGAGGGGAAAGCAGTGGATGTGCTATTCCCTGACTTTAGCAAAGCTTTTGATACGGTCTCCCACAATATTCTTGCCAGCAAGTTAAAGAAGTATGGGCTGGATGAATGGACCATAAGGTGGATAGAAAGCTGGCTGGATCGTCGGGTTCAACGGGTAGTGATCAGTGGCTCCAGGTATAGTTGGCAGCCGGCATCAAGCGAAGTGCCCCAAGGGTCGGTCCTGGGGCCAGTTTTATTCAATATCGTTATCAATGATCTGGAGGATGGTGTGGACTGCACCCTCAGCAAGTTTGCAGATGACACTAAACTGGGAGGTGTGGTAGATACACTGGAGGGTACGGATAGGATACAGAGGGACCTAGACAAATTAGAGGACTGGGCCAAAAGAAATTTGCTGAGGTTCAACAAGGAGAAGTGCAGAGTCCTGCACTTAGGACAGAAGAATCCCATGCACTGCTACAGACTAGGGACCAAATGGTTAGGCAGTAGTTCTGCAGAAAAGGACCTAGGGGTTGTAGTGGAAGAGAAGCTGGATATGAGTCAACAGTGTGCCCTTGTTGCCAAGAAGACTAATGGCATTTTGGGCTGTATAAGTAGGGGCATTGCCAACAGATCAAGGGATGTGATTGTTCCCCTTTATTCAACATTGGTGAGGCCTCATCTGGAGTAGTGTGTCCAATTTTGGGGCCGACACTACAAGAAGGATGTGGAAAAATTGGAAACCAGAGAAGGGCAACAAAAATGATTAGGGGTCTGGAGCGCATGACTTATGAGGAGAGGCTGAGAGAACTGGGATTGTTTAGTCTACAGAAGAGAAGACTATGGGGAGATTTGATCGCTGCTTTCAACTACCTGAAAGGGGGTTCTGAAGAGGATGGATCCAGACTGTTCTCAGTGGTAGCAGATGACCGAACAAGGAGTAATGGTCTTAAGTTGCAGTTGGGAAGGTTTAGATTGGGTATTAGGAAAAACTATTTCACTAGGAGGGTGGTCAAGCATTGCAATGGGTTACCTAGAGAGTTGGTAGAATCACCTTCCTTCGAGGTTTTTAAGGTCAGGCTTGATAAAGTCCTGGCTGGAATGATTTAGTTGGGGATTGGTCCTGCTTTGAGCAGGGGGTTGGACTAGATGACCTCCAGAAGTCCCTTCCAACCCTACTATTCTATGATTCTATAAACTGAGGCGCAATGGGTGTAGGAAGTGGTGGTGGTGGGGATGGTGGAGAGTTTGTAGAGCTTCCTACAGTCAGGGGAGAAATCTGGGCATGGATCTGACATGGCCCCAGATGCCGTGCAGGGAAATAGGAAGTCCCATCCTCCCCCATCCAGGACTAGCATCTGAGCCTGGCGCAGGGTGGGAACCAGCAGCCTAGTCTTCCCCAATCCCACCCCATGCCCCATAATGATTTACCTCTCTGCTGGCTGCCCTGGGCACCCAAAACATACTGCTGGGGTGGGTCTCATGACCACTCTGGTGGCTTCCCCTTTGCTTCCCCATCAGAAAATCATTTTTCTGCAGGAAAGCAAAGAAATCTTAAATTCTGTAAAAATTCCCCCAAGAGACCTGGTGCTGCATGGTCTGTCCCTGAGTCCTACTGTAATAGAAAGTAATAATTACAACAAAATGCAAAGTTAGGCCCTGAATGGGGAAAAAAATCTAGAACATGGTAGGATTAATAGTTATTTGATATCTATATTGTGCAGGAAAACTGAGAAGTGCAAAGGTCTGAGCTTTCAAATATATAATCAATGGAATTTCATCATATGCCAACCTTGCGTAAAGAGGGAAAAGTCTAAAGTTCACATACAACACTACACACACACACAGCACTTTCAGCAAATTATGAATTAACTGGTATGTTATAAAGTTCTCTACTTCCAGATCAAATTCCAACATACTTGGAAAGCAGCAAGCATAACACCAGATTTGAAAAGCAGCACTAAACATACCAGGTAACTATAGGCTAATTTGTCAGTTGTGGAGGTATTGTTGGAAATTTAATATAAGATCACCTTGAAGAGAAGTAACATGATGTGCAACTTAGGTGTAGTTTTGAGAAGGAAAAGCCATGCTTGGCTAATTTACTTGCATTGTAAATGTGTGTGTTATAAGGTTCCAAAACAGAATGTCTGTCAACATGGTACTAATGGTCACCTTTCAATTGTAACTGTGTGGAACGAAAACTATTTTAAGTCCTTAAAAGGTTAACTTCTCCCGTGGGGAGGCCTGCCAGGTGGGTATCGCTAAAGTTCACTTCTGGGAGCTGTCTTCTTTTTATTCTAAGCTTAATGTGGTTTTTTTTTAACCAAATACAAATAGAGGAGACAGGATGAATCAGCTTCCCAAAGCATGTTGTTAAATGACAGAATCTTGTTCTAAGGCTGGGTCTATGCAATTATTTTTAACCAATGTAACTCAGGGCGGGCTCCAGGCACCAGCAAAGGAAGCACGTGCTTGGGGCGGCATATTTTAAGGGGTGGAATTCTGGATATTCTTTGGGTGGCGCATTCCAGCTGCCCCTCCTTTTTTTTGCATCGGCAGCATTCCGGCTGCCCTTTTGGGGGGAGGAGGGGCAGTTGTGCTCTTCGTGCTTGGGGTAGCAAAAAAAAGCTAGAGCCGGCCCTGCTTTAACTACTTTGGTTACGAGGTTGATTTTATTACCAGTATATTTAAATCAATACATCCCCCTGTTATAAGTGTGGAGGGTGCCTTGCCTGGGTGGGACTATGTTATCTAACACAGTGTGCCTTGCCTGGGTGGGGCTTGTTATCTGAGACAGGTAACGTAGGAGTTTCCCTGCCATGGGGGAGGGAGGAGCCTCGAGCCCATGAAGAAGGGAGGAGCAAAACAGTCAGTTCCATCTTGGCTGGCCTCAAGGCAGGAGGCAAAAGCCAGGGAGTTCCATCTTGGTTGTCCATGAGGCAGGGAGCTTGCCAGGCAACATGGGCAAGGGTCCAGGAGTGTGTCTCTAGCTATGGAGATAACTCAGCTTTTCTTCTCTTATACTTCTACTTAGCTAATGTGAGTATTACCATTTGATTCTTCTAGTAAGCCGTGCCTTTTGGGGTGTTCTTTCCTTTTCAGACCAAAGTGGGGAACCCCAAATGTAAAGTGTCTGTATCTCTGCTTTAACCTTTTTCTTTATTAAATTTTCTAGTTATAAAACAGTCTGGTTTATTTCCTTAGGGTTTTTCTCTGCTTCCAGTCTGGGAAGGGGGAAGGGAAGGGAATAGGAACCAGGGCAGCTAGGGGCCTAGCTGGAGTGTGAAGACTGTCTCTCCTTACCGTCAGGTTAGACGGGGGAGGGAGGAAGCAGTCTTCAGGTGTCTGACTTTAAAACCCAGGGAGGGGGTACAAAGTCAGGGTTAGGGGAAGATCGGGGGCCCCTCCAAGGTTTTGGAAGTATACCTGATTGGTGGCAGTGATTGGTAACCCCAAGAACCCCAACTGGCAAGGTAGGGGTGTGGGGGGGAAATGACTTGTTGGTCTGGCATAGAAGAGGCCCAGCCTTTGTACTCAGGAGCATAGAGGCTGGGGGTAACCCCTCTTACACCCCCAAAGGAGGATACTGTTCTACTGGTAAAGTTTTTTAGCATAAATTTGTGGGAATATACTAGACCATCACAAGTGTGAATTTGTGGGGGATTAACCATACCGCTTTACATAAGTATATACGAGGCCATTGCTTTGCTTTAACTACATCAGTTTCAAAAGGGGATAGCAATAGAAAAACTGTGTGCGCAGACCAGTCCGTAAACCATCTCCTTGTGGCCAGTGGCTCCTGTGGTCCAGGCACATGTCTGGAGAAGGTTGATGTTGAATGCTGTTAGCCACAGTACTCTGAAGTCTGTAATAGGTTTGAGGTCATCAGTCCCTGTCTGAATGTGAATGTGGTTGTGGCAACACTGGCCCCACCCTGCATGGAACAGCAGTGAGCTCTGGGCAGGCGAGCAGCTAATGGGTCACCAATTCTTCGCTGGGCTAGGGGTGATGGGAAGAACTGCTCACAGGTGTGATGGAGGGTGTGAGTGGGGGTGATGGGGTGGAGGGTTTGCTGGGCCGTGAGTGATAGGGGAGCTGGTTAAGTGGCCAGGGAGGTGAGGGTGCCTTGCTGTATGAGGGGCTGGGGGTTGCATAGCCGGAGTGCTCGGAGGGGCCAGACTGAGGGAAGGTGGGGCCAGGGCGATGTGGGTACCTTGCTGGGCTGGGGGGGGGTGTGTGTTGACAGAGGGCCCTTGAACAGCCCTAGCGCGGGAACTTTGCCGTTCTGAGCACGATCTGACCCCAGGTGCGTCTACATGGCCCTGAGCCACCCGCTGCTGCCCTGTGCCGGGTGCCTCCTGAGGGGGGTTTCATGGCGGTGTAGACGTCAGGCTCCCACCAGGCACGAGGGTCTCAATGCCACAGAGCGCAGCCTGCAGCCCCAACGTCCGCACCGCAATGATCCCGGCCCGTGGCAGCCCGAGTCCCCAGCCTGAATCAGCAGGCGCGTGCCAGGCTTCTCCGGACTCCAGACACCCACGGACCGCCCCTGCTGCGAGGAGTGGCGGCCCTTGACGCACAAGGGAGCGGGGGCCACAGAGCCTGGGTTCGAGGCCTCTTCCCCTGTCCGAGCTCCCGAGCTCTCGGCAGCATCGCTGCGGCTGGTGCGGGTGGTGGGGAGGCCGGCACGTGCCGCCGGGACGCCCCTCAGGCACACGATCCGCCACCCTCCTCCATCGCTCCTCCCCTCCCCCCCCCAGACGCAGAGCGAGAGCATCTGCGCGACTCATTCTCCCCCCCCCCCGGAAGCGACCCCCCGCTGACCCACTACAGGCGTGAGAATCGCGACTCAGGCCGGCGGGCAACTCCGGATTGGCCGCAACGTGGGTGAGACACGGACGTCGCCCAGCGGTAGGTGGGGTGGGGCGGGGCTGGGCCCTCCCGCAAGCCCCCCAACCAATGGCGGGAGCTGGCGGCAAGTCACCTAAGGAAGGGGATGAGGGGGAGGGGCCTTTGGCTGTGGGAAACGCCGCCCTCCCCCAAGTCCTGCCAGGAGAAACGCGCTGCCCCGCTTTTACCCCCTGTTCTCCCCCCCCCCCCAAAATTAAAAGTTCAGCGCACCATATGTTAAAATTTTGCAAAATGCTGACAATTGTATCGGTCAAAATAAAACCCCCTTGTCGCACCCGTTTCAAGTATTTGTGTAAGCGGGGGAATAGTGCCGCTGTTGTGGGGAACTCTCCTGGCTTCTGCACAACCCCGGTGAAATGGGCTAGCGGAAGGATCTGGCTCCTCGCTCCCACTTCCTTTACCTAGAGGCCTCCCTGACCTTGGTGGCTCCACTTCCACTCTCCTGTCTGGTGGAGTCCTCGTAAACCCAAGGCTGGGCCCAAGATTCCTGGGGGGCTCAACCCCAAACCATGCTGTGGTTACCTAGGTAAGAGGCTAGGGTGTCCCCACTCCGGGGTGCTCCCTCTGCACTGGGCTCTTCCCTGACCCACTGATCATTACATAAAACTTAAAGCAAATGCAAATTATTTAATGAACAATTTATCTTAAAATGAACAAGGAAGAAATAGAACCGTTAGGGAAAACACATCACCCTGCTCCGTGGCAGGGAGCATCACACACAATGTCCTTGTAGGGCTCAGGCCTCCTTCTCAGCTGTGCTGCAGGGTTGCTGTGACTTGGACACTTCCTCTGGTGATGGCCACACGCTCTCCATCCGCTCTCCGCCTCTGGACGGCTCCAGCCCAGTTCCACCCTCTGTCTCAGATCCACTCTGCCTCAGCACAACTGCTGCTGCTCTGCCTTCAGAGCTGTTGCTTTGTCCCCTCTGGCTGTTACAGCTCTGCTCCCAGCACACGGCTGCTCTGCAGGCAGCCCCTATGTCTCTGCCCCCAGCACTGACCTGCTTCCAGGGCTGCTTTCCTGGCCTCTCTGCCTCTGGTTCCTGCAGCTGCTCCCAGGGCAGGTCTGCTGTCTTTGGGCTGTGCTCTGGCTTTGGGACTGCAGCTCTGCTCCCAGCACAGGGTCTGTCTCTCTGGGCTGCTTTCCTGGCCTCTCCGGATCTGGCCCAGCTCTATTCTCCAGCTCAGTTCTGGACCCTGCTCTCTCCTTAGCTCAGCCCCACTCTGTCTGGCCCAGGCAATTCCAGCTCACACGGAGGACGGGACCCATCCTGCCCTCCTGACTCCTTGATTAGTCTCCTGGCCTTGTTAGTCAGGCTGATCTGGAGTGCTGGCCTCTCCCCATTGCCCCTGGGGACCGTCAGTCTCAGGGTGCTGATTGCCCATTGACCCTCCCCCTTTAGGTCCTGGGAGCTAATAATCAAAACACCCCACTGAGTGTTAGTAAGGGGATAACAGTTCCCTTACATTTGGGTCATTTATTTCAAAATACCTGTTCGCAAGTATGTCTGTAACCATCCAGACATGCACCAATTCCCCCAGGAGTCCAGAGTTAAAGAAGCCCCTATGGCAGCCCAGTTCCTGCATCTCTGGCCCCTTCCCCAGACCAGTCAGGAGGCCAGACATCCTCAAATCCCTCCTCCCCACACCATCTTCCAGAGCCCAGCTGTGGGGTCTCCCCAGCCTAGACATCCACACACACACACTCCCGCCCCGGGGTCCAGCAGCCTCTAGTGACAGCCAGCATCACTGCAGCCCATTTTTGTGGAAGAAAGGAAATTCTGCACAAAAACATTAATTTCTGCATATTGTGCATTGTGAAGTAGCGCAGAATTCCCCCAGAAGTAGAAAGTGGCAACTTATATCACTTTTGCTCTGGGGTCTTTGGAACAATTTGCCATCACTGACCATTTTGAAAGCGAGGTTGGATGTTTTTCAAAAGGCATGTGGCTGTGTTATACAGGAGTGCAGACTTGATGCTGGTGATAGTCCCTTCTGGCCTTGGAATCCATGGGTCTGTGGAGATTTGACCTGGGTTGACAGCTTTCAATTGACATGTTTTAGCAAAATGCTTTCCCTGGCATTGAACATGTTTTCTTCAGCTGTAAAATCAATGGGAATTTCATGTTGAAACTGGCAGTACCTGTTTTGGGATATTACTCTCCCATTATTGCTCAATCAATCAGGTGGCTATAATGCTGGGACAGAATGACAAAAAAAATAATTGTCTACTCTGCCAAAAGACTTCTCAAATGGCCCAAAGGAAGCGGAGCGGTGCACTTTGTTAGAGGTGAAGGGGGGGGACGGGACAACTGAATACAGCTGTCTCAGGAATGCCTGCAGGGGTGTGAATGAGGAGTGTGTTAACACACATTCCTAATAGCAATTTTTCTCCAAAGGTATTGGAGCAAATGTGATGGTGGATCCAAAAGATGAAAACTGAGAACTTTCTCAGGAAAGTGTAGCTAATGGAGTGTTGTTGAGAGCACTGAATCAGATTATGTCAAATAAAGGTGAGAGAAAGGCACTTGGGCCTTTGTTGACTCAGATTCAGTTACAAGGGAGATGTTCCCAGGTGCGCTTTGAACTTCAGAGACAAACTAAGTCACAGAAAACAAATCGGGTAACCTGTCAATAATGTCAACAAGATTTGACAGTTGCATAGGCATCAACTCCCTGGGTGATCTAATTGGGGGCACCACCAAATAGCTGATCAGTAGCTTCAGTCAAACAGCTGTTTGGAGCCTCAGGGAAGGCTTTGGGGGAGGGCTGGGGCCTTGGGGAGAGGGTTGATCGTGAACAGAGCCTTGGGGCGAAGCAGTGGTGGAGCACCTCCAGGGAAAACTAGAAGTTGGTGCCTATGAAGGTACAAGAATTTAAGGTAGCATAAAATGGTTACAGTTCTACTAAGTATGAATAATGCTTCCTCATCTCATTTAAGGTAATTGCAGTGGTGACTGCCATAAACTATTTTCTTTTTGGGAAGGAAACTTTGAGGAAGGTAAGTGTTAAAGTTGTGTCCCAGATCCTATAATTGTTTGCTGGTTTCCCCAATTTCATGTGGTTTCCCCCCGCCTCTATGTGAGTATTGCCTCTACCTCTCAGATTATAATTTACTTGAGTGTCACAAGGAGTCTGCATTACTACTGGCTTTTTCACAGGGATTAAGAAATCATCTCAATTTTAAAATAAACTGGTATTAGGTGGTAATTTACAATATCCCCATTATTTTAAGTGGGGGTGTATAAACATGTAGTGCATGATTTATTTGATGGTAAATCACTGCACAAATGTTGTAGTTAACATGAAAATTTCTCAAAAGTCCCAGTGAGTTAAGCACTCATTTTTAAATTCCTGTTGATTTACAAATCAGTGATTCTTGACATTTTCTTTTATAATAGAGGTGGATGAATTTTATGGTCCATAAAACATGACAAAAAAAAGTCAGATGTAAACTGAACTAAAGCAAAAATCTGTAGAAAAAGGTTTTGGCAAATAACCTACAGTGTTTGAACTGAAACCCAGTTAAATTATAGCCATATCTTTAGACTATGTTTTCTCCACATGACCTACTATATCTTAATTATTAGGTTAGTTGTTTAATCCACTTTTAACTTTTTTGTAGGTATTTAAAAAATGACAAAGTTGCTGTTGATTGATATTGACTGTGGAGTCGATGATGCTCAAGCGCTAATGATGGCTCTGGCATCTCCCAGTGTTGAAATCCTGGGAATTACTTGCTGTTATGGAAACACACTATTGGAAAACGTCTGCAAAAATGTACTTCGTGTGCTACAAGTTTGTGACAGGCTTGAGGTAATCAGTCTCTTAAATATATGTGAATGGGTTTATCATTGTGTAAGGTCTTACTTAAAAACTTGCTTAGGGCAGGGTCACCTTTTATAGTTTTTCCTCCATAAATAAGTTCTTTGCTGATGTAGGATACGTTTTGACTTGTTTGTTGTCTCACCATATCAATCCCAGGAATAGTCATAATAATTTTCCTAGATCCTTAAAAAAAATCCTATCAGTGTATATATATATTTCCTGGCTGATGTGAAATTTCTGCCCTTTTCCATAAATTTTAGTGCCACTGATTTGATTACTGCTAGGATATTCTTTGGAATTGATCCTGTAACATTGCTTCTTCAAACAATTGTCCACATGGATTCCATACACTGTGTGTATGCATCCATGCCTGTGAGATTTGGATTTTTTTGGCCAGCAGTGTCCATTGGGACCATGCTGTGCCTTGGGTGCCCTCGTGCCCCCTTTCATCTCCCCCTGAATGGGCATAAAGGGTGGAGTAGGCCCAATTGTCCTTCAGCTCCTTCTTACTTCCTGTGGCAGCTAGTATAGGTTTGAGAAAATGAGTTCTAAAATCTTGAGGGACATGGAAGCAATTTGAGTTGGAAACAATTGGTTGAATTCATTAGCTACAGATAATGCTTTGTTTAATAAATCTATATATATAAAAGTCAAATGGTGTATGCGTGCGTGTATGTATGTTCCTTTACTCCTTCCACACCGTTTGAGCTAGAGACTTGAAATTTGGTACAGTTATAGGCTTTAGGGTCCTAATCAGGGTAAGAATCGAAAATTTTTCAAATCTCACCTCTGACACCCCCTAGGGGTGAAATTCTTTAAAGCCCACTAACATCAGCTGGGCAGCTGCTGTTCTCTGTGACATAGTTATGATATAATAATACCCCCCTCCAAGGGCCCCCCACTCGCTCAGCTCTCTCTCCCCTCCCCCTCCAATGGCCCCCCACTCACTCAGCTCTCTCCCTCCTCACCCCTCCAATGGACCCCCCACTCGCTCAGCTCTCTCTCCCCCCCCCCCCAACGGACCCCGCACTCACTCAGCTCTCTCCCCCCTCAGGTAAGAATCGAAAATTTTTAAAATATCACCCCCCTCCCCTCCTCCAACGGACCCCGCACTCGCTAAGCTCTCTCCCCCCTCCCCCCTCCAATGGACCCGAGCAACGCCGGGTATTTCTGTTAGTCAGTTATAAATGTAGAACATGTTGTGATAAATTTACTTTTTTTCTCATGTATCCAGCACATTTAAGCTAGTTTTCTTAATAAAATAATTTAAAATGCTCCTTTGTGAATTTTAATAGAATTTGAATTTCCATTTGAATTGATATTAAAACCCAAGTAAAAAATTACTCATCTAGTTTAAAAAAAAAGTGAATGACATTTTTAACATAAAAAGTAAGCAATAATAATCTGAATAAATGTAAGTTAAGATATAGTTGCTCAAGGGGTGTGTGTGTGTGTGTGTGTGTGTGTGTAGTATAGTATAGCCTGCTGGATAGCAAAAAGTAGTACCAAATTTAGTGTAAATGCTGTATTTAGTTCAAAATCAACATGTTTTAATGGTTACCAACCAATGAAAGTCAACCATTCTTTAACAAAATAACTAAAAATTACAAAAGCAAAATAAGCTTAAAACCAATTATTTACATCAGTGTTTCTAGCTTGCTGATTTAAATTGTGATTTAAATTGCTTTGATTTAAGTCATTCCAACTTGCTGACATATACCGAAAAAATCACAAGAAACTTGGTCATTCTGCATCCTTCTGCAACAGGGAGACTCACCATGAGCATACCCATTAATGAATGTCTACTAGAGTCTGACATACATCTATATCCATCCCGTCCATGCCAAATAGAGCAGACAGTGGGCACCAGGTTCCTGCTGCATATTTGATTTTCTGTTTAAATCCAACATTGGGTTCCTTTCTAGTGGCTGCACAACAGGAGAGAACAAAACAGCAGGGACCTTCTAAATCTATGCCAAGAGAAAAGGATCCCAAACAGTTGGATCTATTCAGCTACAAGGTGTATTTAACAGCTATGCTCCAGAGCAGGGGTAGGCAACCTGAGCTGGAGAAGGAGTCAGAATTTACCAATGTGCATTGCCAAAGAACCATGGTAGTACATCAGCACCCCCAGCATCAGTTCCCAGTGCCTCCAGCACACCAGCAGTCCTGCTGATCAGTGCCTCCAGCTCCCTCCCGATCAGCTGTTTCATGGCATGCTGGAGGCTCTGGGAGGGATAGGGAAGAGGGGAGGAACGAGAGCTCGATAGGCTCAGGGAAAGAGGTGGGAAAGGGTGGATTGGGGGCAGGGCCTGTGGCAGAGCCAAGGACTGAACAGTGAGCACCCCCCAGCACATTGGAGCTGCAGGGACCTGCATATTAACTTCTGAAGAGCTGCATGTGGCTCTGGAGCCACAGGTTGGCCACCCCTGTTCCGGAGGAAGGTGGCTAACTATCCAGCCTTTCAAAATACGACTTTTTAAGCTGGAGCCAATTGTCTCAATTTATAATTGCCCAAGAGGAGATGTGCCATTGCCATTAAAGATTTCAGGTGACTGCCAGTTCTTCTCTACAGTCTATGCTGGACATGTCTGACACCACAGTGCACACATTAGCCAGGAGGAGATCTTTGTGGCTTCGATCTTCAAGGATCCCCAGAAAGCTCCAGGCAACAAGCAAGAACCTCCCATTTGATGAAGTCCTGTGACCTCCAAAAGATTCAAGGCCAACTCTGCTCTCTTTAGGACTTTGAGTTCCAGTCCAAGAAGGAAGCAGCCACATCAACATCCTATAGACAGCAAGCCTCAGTCCAGTTTTACAGTCAGCCACGTGGTACTTCAAAACTACCAATGAACTACAGAGATTCCACTGGAGACAACCCTCTGCCACCCCACAGTCTTGGGGTTCCACCAGGCAGCAAGTGCAATGCAAAGCTAAGAAATTGATAGGATGATCAGAGAACCCCCACCCAACCCCTGGCAACCACCTCTTTTATGCTGGAGAAATTTGAGCTGAGGTTACCTCAGATTTATGGGCCCCAGAGATGGTAATCAAGGGGCACCCCATTCAGTTTCAGTCCCATCCTTATCCCCACCCTTCTACTGCCTCCTTTCCTGGCTCTTTTCAGGGAACCTTCTCATGAAAGACCATCAAAATGGGAAGTGCACTCGCTTTTACAGCTGGGAGCAATGCAGGAGGTGACTTTTTACTCCCATTTCTTTGCGCTTAGAGGCTTGGTGGAAAGGGGTCACCACTACAAAAAGTTTGAGAACCACTGGTCTAGACTTTACTTCAGGCCATAAAGGTCCATGTAGCAGCAATGTCTGCACATCATCCCTCACTCCTAGGTAATACTGTGTTTCTCAGGCTATAGTAGCAAGATTCCTAAAGGCCTCACGTGTTTTTCCCCCAATGCAGGAGCCCCCCTCCCTTTTTGGGAGCGCAATATAGTATTTATTAGCAGGGTTGATGAGTCCTCACTTTGAACTCTCAGAAACTTGTTCCCCACCAGTCGATGAAGACTGCCTTTCTGGTGGCCATTACGTCAGCTCGCATGGAAGGGGAGGTTAGGCCCTTGTGACATGTTGTCTATATACAGTATTTTGTATGGACAGGGTCATTCTTAGATCTCACTCCAAATTTCTCCTCAGATTGTCTCAGAGTTTCATATGAGCCAGTCTTTTCATCTCCCGGCTTTCTTTCCAAAGCTTGATTAAGTGGATGTTTAAGGGCATATTGTTAATTAGCCAGGATAGATCCATTTAGCCAGACTAGAACTCATTCCACAATATTTCAGGAGCGGTTATGTGGAGCTTAAACCATGCATTTACAAGACACTGTTGCTTACTAAGGGCTCCCACATCAGCTGTTGGGTTTTTTGGGGCTGTCTTATAACCAGTTAAGTAGGACTGCTAATACCTGCCTCCAGGCAATAGATAACTAACTGATTGCTAGTCTCTAAGGGTAGAATTAATGTAGACAATTACTCAAAGAAGAAAGAACAGTTACGTATGCTATAATTCAGGGGTGGGCAAACATTTTGGCCTGAGGGTCACATCGAGGTTCAAAAAATAAGCTCCCCGCCCCTATCTGACCCCCATCCACTTCCTGGCCCTGACTGCCCCCCTCAGAATACCCAATCCACCCTGCTCCTTGTCCCCTGAACGCCCCCTCCTGAAGCCGCCCCCCCCAACCACCACCTCGGGACCCAACCCCCTACCCTGCCCCTCCCCCTGCTCCCTGTCCGCTGACTGCCCCTACCCCTATCTACCAAGCAACATGCAAAACAATTTAAAGAATTCTCTGGCATTCAGCCTACCTGTTGATGAATCCACAGATATTCAAGATAAACCACAATTAGCGATATTTGTTCGCTATGTTGCCACAGATTTAATTGTGAAAGAAGAAATATTGGACTTACTGGTGCTAAAACACCACAACCCATGGTATTGACATAAAGAATGCACTTGACAAAGTATTGATACATTCCAATGTACCAACGGATAAACTTGTCAGTGTTGCAATGGATGGAACACCTGCAATGGTGAGAGAAAAAGTAGGCCTGTTTGGACTCTTGAAAAGCAATCCCAAATTTCCGGAGTTCCTCCCTGTTTATTGCATCATCCATCATGAACATCTCACAGGCAGATACTTCAGGTTTGTAAATGTTACAAAAATAGTCCTAGAAATTGTCAATTTCATCCTCTAAAACAGAGGTGGTCTCCAAACTTTGAGTCGAGGGCCATCTTAGATTCTTGAAGGGGCTTCGTGGGCCGAAGCGACTGTGGCAAAAAATTAACATATGCAAATATATGCAAAATCTATACAAAATATTTGTCAATACATTAAAAATTTCACATTATTTTTCTATTTTATTTCTAAATTCACAAAATTTAAGCATGCAAATACACATTCAAAAATAAAGAAATATTATTTTAGGATTAGTGAGAAGTATGGTACTGATGTTTTTCTGACAAAATTGCATTTAACTGTGGTTCAAAGTTAGTGTTCCCTATCATCAAAATTGATTGTAAATGCTCATCAGACAAGGCCGATCTGTGGTTGGATTTCACATATTTCATCATCGA
Organism: Sternotherus odoratus; assembly: GCA_032164245.1. Classification (NCBI taxonomy): domain Eukaryota; kingdom Metazoa; phylum Chordata; order Testudines; family Kinosternidae; genus Sternotherus; species Sternotherus odoratus. Next base: position 201,451,381 of record JAVMKO010000001.1, on the reverse strand, counting down.
AAAAGTTTTTTCACACACGTAAGTAGTGCCAAACGCTGACATTAATCCACAGGCAAAGTTTTTTACATGAGTATATTGATCACTTGGCAGGCATTTATAGAACTCTACCAGATTTCCTTCCTTCCTTATATTTGTCCTTCAACTCAAAACTCCGAACATATGAAAACCCAACCCTTGGGCCTGCAGACAGGGCCCCTGCCACACACAAAATGGCAGCTCCCCCAGCACACACAAAATAGTGACAAGCCCCCCCCCCCTCCCCCGGCCACACACAAAATGGCGACTCGCCCCCACCCCACACATACACAAAATGGCGACTTGCAGGGACTTCTGAAGAGGGAGAGGATGCTCCTCCCTTCCTGCCACACAGAGACCACAATGGAGTGGGGCAGGGGTAAGAGAAGGAAAGGAGGACACCCCCCAAAGCCAAGCTACCCCACCCTCCCCTCAGTCCAGAGGAGAGAAATCCCGGACATAGATTTATTTTTAGCACAGACCAAAAATCCGGACATGTCCGGCAAAACAAGAAGCTGTTCCTTGCCCAGCTGCCTGCTGCAACCCACCCCCGACCAGTGCCACGCCATTCCCTGGCCCCCGCTTTCCCTCCCACCGCCGCGCCATCCCCCTGGCCCCTCGCCAAGAAGAGACACTCACCTCTTTACTCCTCGGCTGCTGGAAGCAACTGGCAAGCTGGAGGAGGGCTTCTAGCAGGTATGTGGGGGCGTGACCCACCCCCTGCGCTCCTCCCCCTGCTGCTACGACTGAGTCCTTTTGCTTCTATGGCCCCTGCCACACCCCCAGCTTTGTTTTTTTCAACCTCCTGCAGCTACTAGACAGGGTAGTGTTCTCCACGTGCTGGCTCAGCTGGCGGGCCAGAGAAATCAAGCTCTTAGGCCGGAGTTTGGAGAGCCCTGCTCTAAAATGTGAAGACTCCTCTACGGTTCAAAAATTTCACTCAAGAGCTGGATCTTGAAGACAAACCCAACAATGTCTCTTTTTACTGTATTGTGAGGTGATTATCAACCAGCAATGTCTTAAATAGGTTTGTGGAACTGTGGAGCCTGTCAGTGCTTTCACTGAAGAAAAGGAAAAGTCCTATTCACAACTGAAAGATGAGCAATGGATGCAGGATCTAATGTTGTTCACTGATATTATGCAGCATCTGCAAACTCTCAACATGGCCATCCAAGGGAAGGGTAAGATTATTTCTGACCTTACTCAGAGTGTCTTCAGGTTCCAGAACAAGTTAAAGTTTCTGAAAACTAGTGTCAACCACTAGACTTCAACCACTTTCCCTTTCAAGAGTAGAGTAAACACATTCCCTGAAATCAAAGTAGAAGATCACAAACTCGAGGAATACAAAAGTAAATTACAAGGGCTGCTTGATGACTTTCGGGACGGGTTTGAAGACTTGCAGAAGCTGAGATCCTGCTTCACTTTTCTTGTAAACGCATTCATGGTTGCTGTCATGGATGGTGGGTGACATAGGCTGGGGAAGGCTGTTACCCCCCAGACAGCCACATGTGGCCCTGCCCACACTCCACCCTTCGACCCCCTCCTGCTTGTCCTTTAGCTCCAGCCCAAGCAGGCTTCTCCTCTTCCAGGGAGCCTTCTGGGGCTGGTGCTAGAGTAGCTGGGATTTGACGTGGTTCTTGGCTGGGGCCATGTGTGGACCACCCACCTGCACTCCTGCCTGTTGCTTTGTGGCTGGGGGTAGGGGGTGCACCATCTGCCAGTTCTCTAGGGTTTGAGGGGGGCGCGTGCCATCCACCCACCCGGTGTTGGGTGGGGTGTGTGCTGTTCACCTGCCCAGTGCTCTTGGGTTGGGGGAGGACTGAACTGTTGCCCACCTGGTGCTCGGGTGGGGGTGGGGGGCTGCCTGCCTGACGCTCCGATGCTGGAGGCACTCAGGTGAACCGGGGGGAGGGGGGGGAGCCTCAATTAGTAACAAGAAGGCTGCATGAATAATAATTAACCACTCCTGAGACTTGCTCCAAATACAAATACAATCTGCTCCTTACAATAGATTGTGTATTTATGTAACAACAGGGTTAATACTATAAATAAAAAAGTGTTGGTGGGAGCACTGGGATCATATAAATTTAAACAGAGGAAAAATGATGTCTTCAGGTGATGTGCAGCCATTCTATATTCAGTCTGTTTTTGCAACTTTGGTCTTATTTAGATTCCAGTTTATCCAGGTGCTTCTGCTTCCTTACTTGGTGGTCCTGTGAAAGGGGCTTTGTTTCATGGAAGAGATGGTTTGGGGGATGTTCCTGATCCAAATGCTCCAGGATTAGACCATCTACAGAAAGAACATGCTGTGATTGCAATGTTAAGAATTGTTAACGAGAAGCTTGGTCAGGTAAGAATGTTCTTTATATCATTTTTTTATGTAGTAACAGAAGACAGCAAGCAGGACTGAAGTCTGCTTATGCCAATGTATTGCAATTGTATGAAATTGTATGTCTAATCCTAATGGAGGATCCAGGTTCAGTCTTCAGTGGAAAGTGAGCTGCCTACCTTCTCCTGGGGCTGGAAGAAATTGTTTCTCAGCCTGAAATTTGACATTCAGTTTAACCCTGTACATGAATAACCAGAATTAAACATCTTGTTCCAAGTCACTGGTGTCCAGAGTCTCTGGCTCTGGCTCCGCAGTCACATGCGGCTCTTCAGACGTTAATATGCTGCTGCTGCTCCTTGCAAAGGTGCTGACTCTGGATCTGCAGCTACAGATGTTAACTTTCCAATGTTCTAGGGCAGGAGTGGGCAAACTGTTTGGCCCGAGGGCCACATCAGGGTTCCAAAATTGTACAGAGGGCCAGGTAGGGGAAGGCCCCACCCCATCCAACCTCTACCCACTTCCTGCCCCACTCAGAATACCCAAGCCGTCCTGCTTCTTGTCCCTGGAATGCCCCCTCCAGAAACCCCTTCCAACCACCACTCTGGAACGCCACCCCCTACCCAACTCCCCTCCCGCTCCCTGTCCCCTGGCTGCCCTAACCTCTATCCACCCCACCCCCGCCTCCTGACAGACACCCTGGACTCCCCCATCCTATCCAACCCCCAGTACCACTTCCTCTGACTGCCCCCCCAAGCCTCTGCCCCATCCAACACCCCCCCCCCGCCGCTCCCCGTCCCCTGACTGCCCCCAGAACTCCCTGCCCCTTATCCAACCTGATCTCCTTCTTTGAAAAAGTAACCGATTTTTTAGATAAAGGAAATGCAGTGGATCTAATTTACCTTGACTTTAGTAAGGCGTTTGATATGGTGCCACATGGGGAATTATTAGTTAAATTGGAAAGGATGGGGATCAATATGAAAATTGAAAGGTGGATAAGGAACTGGTTAAAGGGGAGACAACAGAGGGTCAACAAGGGCGAATTGTTAGGCTGGAGGGAGGTTACCAGTGGAGTTCCTCAGGGATTGGTTTTGGGACCAATATTATTTAATCTTTTTATTGCTGACCTAGTCACAAAAAGTGGGAATGTGTTAATAAAGTTTGCAGATGACACAAAATTGGGAGGTATTGCCAATTCAGAGAAGGACCGGGATATCATACAGGAAGACCTGGATGACCTTGTAAACTGGAGTAACAGAAATAGGATGAAATTTAATAGTGAGAAGTGTAAGGTCATGCACTTAGGGATTAATAACAATAATTTTAGTTATAAACTGGGGACGCATCAATTGGAAGTAACAGAGGAGGAGAAGGACCTTGGAGTATTAGTTGATCACAAGATGACTATGAGCCGCCAATGTGATATGGCTGTGAAAAAAGCTAATGCAGTCTTGGTTTGCATTAGGCAAGGTATTTCTAGTAGAGATAAGGAGGTATTAGTACCATTATATAAGGCACTGGTGAGACCTCATCTGGAATACCGTGTGCCGTTCTGGTCTCCCATGTTTAAGAAGGATGAATTCAAACTAGAACAGGTGCAGAGAAGTGCTATTAGGATGATCCAAGGAATGGAAAACTTGTCTTATGAGGGGAGACTCAGAGAGTTGGGCTTGTATAGCCTATCCAAAAGAAGGCTGAGGGGAGATATGATTACTCTCTACAAATATATCAGAGGGATAAATACCATGGAGGGAGAGGAATTATTTAAGTTCAGTACTAATGTGGCCACAAGAACAAATGGATATAAACTGGTGAACAGGACGTTTAGACTCGAAATTAGACGAAGGTTTCTAACCATCAGAGGAGTGAAATTCTGGAACAGCCTTCCAAGGGAAGCAGTGGGGGCAAAAGACCTAGCTGGCTTCAAGACGAAGCTTGATAAGTTTATGGAGGAGATGGAGTGATGGGAAAACATAATTTTGGCAATTGATCTTTGACTATGGTAATAGAGGGGCCTGGTGGTATATGATGGAAAGTTGGAGAGGATGGGATCTGAGTTATTACAGAGAATTCTTTCTTGGGTGTCTGGCTGGTGAGTCTTGTGCACATGCTCAGGGTTCAGCTGATCACCATATTTGGGGTCAGGAAGGAATTTTTCTCCAGGGCAGATTGGCAGAGGCCCTGGAGGTTTTTCACCTTCCTCTGCAGCATGGGTCAGTTGCTGGAGGATTCTCTGTACTTTGAAGTCCTTAAACCAAGATTTGAGGACTTCAATAGCTCAGATATAGGTGAGAGGTGTATTGCGGGAATGGGTGGGTAGAATTCTGTGGCCTGCGTTGCAGGAGGTCAGACTAGATGATCATAATGGTCCCTTCTGACCTTAAAGTCTATGAGTCTATAACCTCCCCTCCCCCCCAACCTGCCCCGTTACCTGCTGCGAGCTCCATCAGGCTGCGCGGCAGGAGCTCACCCCCCACCCCTCCCCAGCCATGCCACTACAGCACTGTCCAGGGCTGCAGCTCCGGGAGAGCAGGGAAGGTGGGGGAGGGGAAATAGCAGAGAAGGGACCAGGGGTAGCTTCCCCAACCGGGAGCTTGGGCGGCCTTGCAAAATTAGCTTGCGGGCCAGATGTGGCCCACGGGCTGTAGTTTGCCCACCCCTGTGCTAGGGAGTGCTCACTGCCCAACCCCCTGCTCTGCTCCCACTGCACTCCTTCCCCTAAGGCCTCTGCTCCTTCCCCCGAGCCTGTGCATGCGAAGCAGCTGATTCCAGCGGGCGGGAGGTGTGGGGAGTGAGGGGGAGGTGTTGCTGGGGCTGCTGGCTGGCACGAAGCGCTGGGGGGGGGGAGCAGATTGGAGGGGGGGGGCTGCTGATGTATTACTGTGGCTCTTTGGCAATGTTCATTGGTAAATTCTGGCTCCTTCTCAGGCTCAGGTTGGCCATCCCTGGTCTATGCCTTTGTTTAATTTATCAGGTTTTTTAATCTTCTTTAGAATTTTTACATCCTTACAGAGTTAAGAGCCATAAACAATCATGGTACTTCCTTTTAGCTCCTCAGTGTTTCTGTATCATAGTTTTCCTTATGGTGGATTGCATGACTTGGAGGTACTGAAGATAGGGTGTTTCATCTTTATCACAAATACAGATTATAGGACTCATTGGTAGTGCTTGAAAGCTATTATTGTTATTCCTATGGACAAGTAGACAAATCACAAAAGCCACCTCTGGACTTGATAGTGATTGACAAAATAGACAACAGTTCAAGCAGAGACCAAGGATTGAATGGACATGTATCCTATGAACAATATCTTTCCTCTAGATGTGGTCAGAATTCTGGCACATTGGTGGAATGGCATAATGAAGTGTCTGTCTTCACCAGTGGTGTAACTGTTCAATAGCTAAACTGATTACTTGATTTTCCAGGTCTCTAATTCTAACTTCTCAAACTTATAGAAAAATTAAAATACTAATTTTCTTAGTCTAGTTTATAATGTCTTTCCTCAAATGCCGCCTAGGATCATATTGACCATCTTTCTTGCATTTTGTGATTTTTCTTTTAATATTTTCAGTTTTACAGAGAGTTCTGCTCATAATTATATTGCCATCATCCTATGCTCCCAAACACATCTTTGGTAAAGTTATGATGATATGTTTTCCTTGTCTAATCTGTACACTTTAGACAAAACTTTATTTAGCTTCTCATTCTAATGTGTTCTGTCAACGTATAGGCTTTAGGGTGACCTACACTAACTTTTCCTCAAGCTTCCCTTTAGTACATTAAAAAATATTAAGAACAAATTGTATCTACCAGGTTTTTCTTGCATTTTTGCTTTAAGGATTATTTTTGTACATGCCATATATGGATTATTGAGTGAGTTTCTTATATTTCTCCTGCTCCTCCATGTTTTATAAAGACTTTTTCTTTTGATGATATGCTTGTGAGTTTCATTGTAAGCAATTATGGATTTTAGTTAGTTATTTTAGAAGAAACTAACTAATTAACTAACAACATTTTAAAAACAGGGATAAATCTTAACTGGAAAAGCAGACTACAGTATATCCCAGCCCATGTAACACCCTTTTCTTTGCAATAGCTATTTCAATTAGTTCACATTCAAAATTAATTTTAAATCTCCTTTCCCAAAACCTGTTTTTTCTAGGTGCTTGTGTCTAGCAGTTAGAGAATCTCATAAACCCAAATTATTTTTTTCAGAATCACTGAAAACTAGGTCTAGTAGGCTCTGTCTCCATCCCTCCACTTCCACTTTGATTACTCTCGAGGGAGAGGTTTCCTTGCAAATTGCTGAGGTCTTTTTAGACCGGTAAATTTGTCCCTACTGTCAGTTGATTCCTGCTTAGCCTTCCATTACAGTTATATTCTCTGCTTTAGCTGCCTTCGTGACTTCACCCTAGAGGAATTCCTCTTAAAACTGTTACTGGAACCTAGCTTACACATATTATAAAGTGTCTTTAGGTATCTGGCCCTTTTTATCCCCTAATACTTAACAGATGTGATTCTGTTAGTATCTGACTTCACTGCTGTGTTAATGTTGTGGATGAGTGGATGTTAACCTGTATATAATTACATTTTCTCCTGTTCAACTTCTTGTATTCTATAGCATACATTTTATTTTTTTGTTACTTCATTATGCCACCAAATTGTTGTAATATTGGCCAAGTCTGGTACTCCAGGACAGACAATTTAATCCATTTCTCCTGCTATGAACTCATTTTATTTTTTACTAACCTAGCATTAAAATAGAACAACACTCTCTGCATCCTCAGCCTGCACAATAAAGTCACCCATCTTATGCACTCTAACTGACCTCTACCTGATTTAAGTGTTCAATTTGTTGCCCCTTGTTTAAATCCCTTCTTCAACCTTCCTAAACTTTTTTGGCCAGAATGGAAGGTCATTTAGAGTTTCTTCCACAACAGATGTCCTTGCTTCCTAAAGACATAAAAACCTTATCCTTACAATGTTTCCTCAACCAAATATTGAGGAATCTGATCATCTCTGCCTCATCTTACCAATAGGAGTAAGAATATGCCTTTAAGAAAATCACCTATGGGTCCACTGTGCCCCTCATTTTACTACCTAGATGTGCAAATAGGGCAAGAACATACAGATTTTCCTCTTTTGAAAGGTAGTAGATTGTGCTTCTGATGGCTTATCAAAGGGAGTGAGCTCCGAGCTCCACAGGGTATGTGTACGCTGCAATAACAGAACCTACAGCACTGAATCTTGGAATTTGGACTGTGAGGCTAAAAATTGCAGTGTACAATCCTTCTCATGGGATCTCAGAGCCCGGGCCCCAGTCCACACCTGAACGGCTACATGGCACTTTTATAGCCTCACAATCCAACTCCTATGACGTGGGCCAGCCATGGCCATGCCACACATTTTCTATTGCAGTGTAGACATACCCACATTCAGATCACTCGCCAATGAAAATATTTTGCCTTCAGTCCTTAAAAGTGTACTTTTAGGGACTGTCAGCAGAAGTTTCTCAACTAATTTATGTCAGTGATGGAGGTAGATTTTTTTTCTCTTAAGTGGCTGGGTTCTAAACTGTATCATGTTTCAGTGATGAACAACACCTTGAATTTGCACTCATAACAGATTGGAAGCCAGTACAACATATGGAGCCCAGGCACAATGTGCTCATACCAACTCACTACAGCAAGCAGATGAACAGCCTCATTCTGGACTAGCTGCAGCTTCTGAGTGGTATTTATAGGTAGCTCCCATTAGAGCTTTTATTGCAGTATTCCAATACAAGCAAGACAAGGCTGTAATGCCTTGAACAACTACAGATGAAAAAAGTAATACGTGACTTCTCTGGGATTCCCAGACAGCTGCAGTGAACGTTCCAAAAATCCCCAACATAGCTAATCCTTCTGGCACGTGGGAGAAGTAATCCACCAGTGGATGAAGTCACAGAGATGGAGTGTTTCTTTAACAGAACTGTAAACATATTTTTAAAACAAGCCACTTAGACAAATGTGATCTGGGATCCCTTTGGGTTTGTTTTCACTGGAGTAAAATGTAAAGAGATGGAGTAGTGTTTTGTTTGTTTTGTAGATTTCTCTAGTTGCTACTGGTCCTTTGACTAATCTAGCTTTGGCAGTGAAATTGGATCCAACATTTCCTAAGAAGCTTAAAAATATGTTCATCATGGGAGGAAATGTAGAATGTAAGTAATTTATAAAATGATCAGTAGGCAAACATTTTAACTAATAACTCCAGTATGCTTATTCAGAAGTTGTTTGGCCTTTTTTACAAGATGGCTAGACTGCATGCATTTCTATATTAGATTAGCTATGGGAAATGAGGTTAGTATAGTTGTTAATGTTGCCATAATGTGTGATTTCCTTGATTTTTAGTATTGCACTCACAGTTAATACCTTTTAATGACTTTAATTTGAAGTAAAATCTTTGTTGGAATTTTATAATAAATTTATCATATGATAATATTTTAATGTTAAAAATGTGGTATATTTTGGACATGTTCTTTTTTGTGTTATGATTATTTTGGTAAATAAGATGAACACGGTGCAGTAAATATTGTAAGTTGTAAAATGATTGAAGAAAATAAGCAAATATACTGAACAGTTACTTTTTCGGTTTTTGTTTTTGTTAGCCAGAGGAAATATTACAGTCTGTGGAGAATTCAATTTTGCAACTGATCCAGAAGCTGCTTTTGTTGTCTTAAATGCGTTCACTTGCCCAACTTATATTGCAACATGGGAATTTACATGTCGCAATTCATTGTCTTGGGTAAGATACCAAATGTTTAATGTAAATTAATGTTAAAGATAAATCTGGTGAAACTCAGTCTGCATGGATGCAGGGGTATGTCCACATGGATCGGATTACAGGACTGGGACCTAAATCAGAGCTCCCTGAAAATAACTATCTAAAGGCTTGGCCATACTGGCACTTTATACTGCAATAAAGCCTTGCAGAGCGCTCTACCTTGCTACCCGTCCACACTGGCACGGCACATAGAGCGCTCTGACTCCCTGGCTGGAGCGCTCCTGGTACTTCACCTTGCAAGAAGATTAACAGTTGTTGCATATTGGGTGAGACGCTGCAGCTCCAGTGTAAACAGGTAGTAATGATACTGAGCTTTGAGTGACTTCCGGGAACTAGGGTGACCAGACAGCAAGTGTGAAAAATCGGGACAGTGGATGGGGAGTAATTGGAGCTTATATAAGAAAAAGACCCCAAAATTGGGTCATCTGGTCACCCCACTGGGAACACCCCCTATTCTCCTTAAGTCAAGTGGCCTCTCTTTCCTTTGTTTTGAACTCAGCTGGAGGAATGTGGACGTGCCTGTTCAGAGCTCCGTCTCAGACAGCGACAACCGGGCAAAGAAAACATTTACTCAGTGAGAGGGGGGCAGGGAGGTCTGAATTTAAGAGAGAGCGTGTTGACACACTCTCACACTCTCCCCCCATACACACAACACACTCCAACCCCATCCTCCTCATTTCAGAAGTGTGTTGCAGCCACTTGAACGCTGGGATAGCTGCCTATAATGCACCAGTGCCACTACAACTGCCACAAATGTGGCCACGCCAGAGCGCTTGCAGCTGACAGTGTGGACAGACTGGAGTGTTTTCCCTAGAGCACTCTCCGAAGGCTGGTTTAACCCAAAGTGCTCCACAGCTGCAAGTGTAGCCAAGTCCTAAAGCTGTATACATAAGCTAATTCCCAATAAGCGACAAAGAGTCTTGTAGCACCTTATAGACTAACAGATGTTTTGGAGCATAAGCTTTGGTGGGCAAAGACCCACTTTATCAGATGAATGTCGTGGAAATCTCTAGAGGTAGGTATAAATATGCAGGCAAGATAGCAAGGTAAATTCAATCAGGGCGGATGAGGCCCACTTCCAGCAACTGATCTGGAGGTGCAAACACGAAGAGAGGAGAAAGTGTTTTTATAGTTGGCGAGCCATTCACAGTCTTTGTTTAATCCTGAGCTGATGGTGTCACATTTGCAGATGAACTGGAGCTCAGCAGTTCCTCTTTGAAGTCTGGTCTTGAAGTTTTTTTGCTGCAATATGGCTGTCTTTAGGTCTGCTATTGTATGATGGCAGGTTGAAGTGTTCTCCTCCAGGCTTTTGTATATTGCCATTCCTAATATCTGATTTGTTTCCATTTATCCTTTAACATAGGGATTGTCCAGTTTGGCCGATGTATATAGCAGAGGGACATTGCTGGCACATGATGGTGTATATTACATTGGTAGACGTGGAGGTGAATGAACCAATGATGGTGTGGCTGATTTGGTTAGGTCCTGTGATGGTGTTGCTGGTGTAGATATGTGAGCAGAGTTGTAACTCTAACTCAGGAACCAATCCATGCAACAAACCTCGATGCCAACTCTGCCCAGATATCTACACTTCAACTTTCCTGGACACACAATAACAGCTTTAAAGGCAGCCATCCTGCAGCAAAAAACTATTTATAGCTTTTGTATATCCAGACTTACACGGCTACCCCTCTGATGCTATATCCCAATGTTTTTCTTCGTTTTTTAATTGCCAACATTATTCTTTTGGTTCGCAGGAATTCTATCATGAGTGGGTTAATCGGGACACAAAAAAAGCTAAGTTCATGAAGAAAATATCTGCTCACAGTGTAAAATTTACAGAGTCAAAAAGCGAAAATACAGGCAACATCTTATGGACTTCAGGATTTGTGTCTTGTGATTCCTATGCTATGGCTGCTGCAATTGATGAGAGCTTTGTCACAGAAGCCATAGAAGTTGCTGTAAGTGTGGAGCTGAATGGCTCACTAACTAGAGGAATGATGGTAATGGATATGACTGGTCTTCTTAAGAAGAAAAATAAAGCTTTTGTCATTAATAAGTGTGATTTAGAGAAGTTCAAGGGACTTCTCATTGCTGCTTTAAAATAACATTTGTCTGTCTGATAAATTTTCCAATCTTGTTAATTTTGAATTGTAACTGTAGGTCTGGTTATAGTTGTATAGATAACTTTAGATTCATAGTTACTATCAGACAACATAAAATTATTTTTAGTTAATAACTTTATCTTATGTCACGTTTCCAACAAAGTGCATTCAAGTAAATATGAAAAGGACCCACTTAACTCTAATAATGAGAGAATTCAAAGTGCAAGTTAAAATGGCAGCCTAATTATTAGCTAACTCTGAATGCAGTTATTACCTGGTAGGTCAGTACTTTAGTTTAGCATGTAAATATTTTACCTACCCACGTTTCAAAAAATGTATTTACTCAGTAGGCAGAAACAGCAATAAAAGATCATTTAAATCTAGAATAGACATATAAATTATTATCTGTTATCAGTGTGTAAAAGATAGACTGTTCTAATTCTCACTGCTTTATTATTATGGAAAAACAAGTCAATTTTTACTTAAAAAATCTAGAATAAGGATTTGCAAAGTATTATTATTTAAAAGCCACTTTGAGATCCAGGAGCCCAATGTGTAATGATAAAATTTAAAACACATTTTTTAAAATTTGTAAAAAGGGAAGATATAGACGAATGTGAAGGACCATGGTCATGGGAAACAAAACATTTAACTTCAGGTTACTAATTTAAATACGGGCCAGAAATGTAGTGAATTAAAGTGTTTTTTAAATCATATTACATCTGTTCTGTATCTTATTTAAAGTGGGTTTATAACTGTCACAGAGTCCCTGGGCGATGCTCTGGAACTGCTCCCTAACAGGAAGTCAGTCAGGACTCTAGTGAAGCCTCCTCTCTGTGAGCAGACTGTCTTCATGGCAAGATGCTCACATGGCTCCCACCTTCCTAGGTCTGACCTTGGAGCACTCAGCATCCTCTGCTCCTCCATTCGCTTCCCACAGTGAGCCCACACAGGCACGGTCCCGGGGCAGCCAGAGGGTCCTGCACCCCAACTTCGCAGTTAGACGTGATTCTCAGCCAGCCAGTAAAACAGAGGTTTATTAGTCAACAGGAACATGGTTTAAAACAGCTTGTAGGTACAGAGGCCAGGACCCCTCCGCTGGGTCCATCTCGGGGGGGCAGTGAGCCAGACAACCACATCTGCACTTCACTCCATGTCCCCAGCCAGCTCCTGACTGACTCATTCCAGCCCCTCCTCTCTTTTTCCTTTGTCTCTTTTCCTGGGCCAGGAGGTCACCTGATCCCTTTGTTCTCCAGCTCCTTTAGCTGGCACCTTGCAGGGGGGAAGGGCCCAGACCATCAGTTGCCAGGAGATAGGGCGTTGGCCACTCCATTCCACTGGTCCATTGCTCTGCAACAATCTCAGCCCTTATCCCCCTGCCTAGTGATTTAAGAAATGCACCTGGGAAACAGGCACTCACACAGTATCCGGAGAGAACATTAAGAACATTCCCACTCTGTCACAGTAATCAAGTCCAATTTACATAACAAAAAAGCATGCTTGTTTGTAGATTCTGCAGAATGGTGAACAGCCCTGAAGAGGCAAGTAAATGAGCAATTACTTCAGAAGCTGCCGAACCATGTGACAAATTGCAGAGCAATGTGTTGAATTAATTGATCATACATCTTTGATTGCTTTGCCTGCCCTATGCTCATTAATTCATCTCCTTGGAACTTATTCTAATATTTCAAACCTCTGAGCAGCTTCAAACATCTGTCATTTAAAAACAAAACATCATTACACTTTCCCAAGAGGCTTTTTACAGTTGAGGATCTGGTCCTTTGTAATGGAAGCTTTATGGGTTTAGGAATACAAATAAAATTCTAAAACTCTGTTTAAGATACCATATCCCGTCAAATGGATTCCCTATGTCCATACAGAGTGATGTGGTAGCAAGGTTTTATCAGCACTTGCTTGGGATTGCCTACATAACTTTACCATTGTGAAAAATGTGTGATCATCTGAACTGTCATCCCAAACTCACACCCCAGAGAACCTTCATACCACTCCAGCTTGTATTATATGAAAATATTTAGAAGATGACCAAAGAATGATAGTCAGGGTTAGGCTTTTTTTCTGCATCACTGACAACCACTTCAAAGTGTTGGATCCTTGTGTAATGGAGTAGAAAGTGGTCTATGCAATTAAATTACATCGTTATTAAGCTGCAATATACACTATGAAACTATTTGAGAAGTCTTTACTTAAATCAAGCAGTGTATCTGGCAGTCATTTGAGTTCTGAGGTGAAGGACATACCCTGTCCATAGAGACAAGCTCTTCAGTGATTAGCTTCTAAAGTTCATCCTTTTCCTGAATCCCAGATTTTTTGCTCATAGTCTAGGCCCTGCCTTGTTCTAGTTCCTATTTCACAGTGTATAGAAAAGGCACACTCAGTATATGCTTCTGCCAGATGAGATGGGCTGAGGTTTGAGCATTAGACATCTCACAAATGAACATAGTAAACCCATTAGGTGTAAGCATAACCCTAATGAGAAGAGATTGTCTCCGGGTATGTCTCTACTATAGACAATAGATAAACCATTTATCTTGAAGTCGATTTTTGGAAACAGATTGTATAAAGTTGTGTGTGTGCATCCCCAATAAGCACATTAAGTCGGCAGCGTTCGTATACAGTACCGACAACATTCCGAGTGGTGCACTGTGGGTAGCTATCCCACAGTTCCCACACTGCCCCTCTCTGTGTGAAAGCAACTGCAGACAATCCTTTTGCACCCTTTTGCATGGATTGCCTGCGCTGACGCCATAGCAGTGCAAGCATGGAGCCTGCTCACATCACTGCTGCAGTTATGACCGTTGTAAACACCTTGCACATTGTTGTGGAGTTTATGCTGTACATGCGAAAGAAGGTGAGCAGGCGACAACAGCGCTGTCACGAGAGTGAAGACAGTGATGAGGACATGGACACAGATGTCGCTGAAAGTATGGGACCGGGCAATTTGGACCTTTTGGTGGCAATGGGGCAGCCTCATGCTATGGAACGCTGAGTCTGGGCTCGGGAAACAATCACTGACTGGTGGGATCGCATAGTGCTGCGGGTCTGGGATGACTCCCAGTGGCTCAGCAACTTTCGCACACGTAAGGACATGTTAATGGAACTTTGTGACTTGCTTTCCCCTGCCCTCCAGCGCAAGAATACCAATATGAGAGCAGCCCTCACAGTTCAGAAGCGAGTGGCGATAGCCCTCTGGAAGCTTGCAACGCCAGACAGCACACAGTTGGAAATCAATTTGGAGTGGGTAAATCTACAGTGGGGGCTGTTGTGATGCAAGTAGCCAGGGCAATCATTGTCCTACTGCTATCAAAGGTAGTGGCTCTGGGAAATGTACAGGCTATAGTAGATGGCTTTGCCGCGAGGGGATTCCCTAACTGTGATGAGGCTATGGACGGGACTCGTATCTCTATCTTGGGACCGGACCACGAGGGCGGATAGTACAAAAACTGCAAAGGGTACTTTTCAAATGGTTCTGCAAGCCCTGGTTGAGCTCAAGGGACATTTCACCGACATCTGTGTGGGATGGCTGCGAAGCCTACCATGGGGAGCCAGCCTACCCCTTAATGCCCTGGCTCATGAAGTCGTACACAGACATCCTGGACAGGAGTAAGGAGCAGTTCAATTATAGGCTGAGCAAGTGCAAAACGGTAGTAGAGTGCGCATTTGGCCATTTTAAAGGCCTCTCCCCCCACATTCTTGGGAGTCTGGGTGAGGGAGCTATGGAACTTTCGGGGGGGGGGGGGGGTTACACAGGGGCTGCAGAGGCAATCTTTGGTCCTGCTGAAGCTCCACCATACACCGGAGCACATCAATTTGATCCCCTAGTAGCCACAGCATTACATCCATCCTCCTTTCATCGTGCTCCCGCCATCTCTCCTCCCATTCATTTACCACTTTCCTGGACTCTAAAATTGTTTGTCTGCACGCATTCTGCCAAGCTCTTTCAGTGCGGGAGGAATGCATCATCTCAGAGAGCATTTCATCGCGGGTGCATTTTTTTCTCTTTCTTATCTGCGCTAGCCTCTGCGATGGAGATGAAAGGGGGAGGACTGAAACGTTTACACCTGCGGGAGGAAAAAAAGAGGGACAAGTACATAAAAAAGATACGTTTTATAGAACAATGGATATAGTCTTTCACAGTGAAACAAAGTATTCACATCACATAGCACACATGCTTTTGGTGCAAGGTTGCATTTTTCATCTTATTTTGAGTGCCTGTGGCTTTCGTGTCAGAGATCACACACGCAGGGCTGGGCAACAGAAATCAGCTTGCAGGTGGCCATGGTAAGCCTATTCATTCGGCTTCTTCCACCTTCTTAACAGCAGCGCTCTCCTTTCCCATACAAAGCAAAGCACGTTGAGTTGGCCATTTAAAAGGAGGTGTTTCAGCAAACCCAACTAACACCCTCACTCCATTCCTCCCCCCGTGGCTGGTATCATAGAAGATCCCTGCTAGCCAAATGCAAGCAGCTCGGTGTGAATGACCCCCAAACACACACCCGCCGCTTGGGTAACTGCGGGGAGGATTTCTGTTCAGCCACAGCCCAGTAGGAATGTCTATGTATGAATGTCCCCTTACTTACATTCCCGTATTTCAAAGAGGTTACTATGAACGATATCACTCTGCTGCGGACAACACAGAGAGCTAAAGAATGGATGTTGCTGGAATGTCAGCAAACCCTGGGGGCCATATGGTGCCATGCTATTATACCACACTACTTTCTACTGGTCTGGTGTGGTAAAGGGTCCTACCATGGAGGACGGAATAAGGCTGCTCTCCCCAGAAACCTTCTGCAAAGGTTTCTAGAGTATCTCCAGGAGAGCTTCATGGAAATGTCCCTCTAGGATTTCCACTCCATTCGCAGACCATGAATGCATTCCAAGTTCTCAGGGCAAATTAATCATTAATAAATGCTTCCTTTTAAATCATGCCTTATATTTATAAAGGGACACTCACCAACTTCTCCATCCGGGATACCGCCTTGGGGGGGGTTGGGAGGATATTGGCTCCATGTGGGAAAAAGATCCTGGTTGTGCGGAAGCAGGGTCTCTCTCTCTGCTTGCCTGCTGCGTGGTATCCTCATCTTTCTTCTCTTCATCTTCCTTGTCCGCCAAATCCTCATGCCTGCTGAGGAGTACCCCATCGGCAGAGTCCACGGCCACTGGTGGGGCTGAGGGTGGGGGCCCAGCATTTTATGCAGTTCATTGTAGAAGCGACATGTCTGTCCATCCATTTGTCTCTTTGGTTTTCTGGTACACTTGCCTCAGCTCCTTAATTTTCACGCAGCACTGTTGTCTGTCCCTGTTGTAGCCCCCTCTCCATCATAGCCCTGGAGACTTTGGCAAACATATTGGCATTTCATTTGTTTGAACAGAGTTCTGCCAGCATGGATTCCTCTCCCCATATCAGGGCTGGCGACGGGGGTACTATGGGTACAGCTGTACCGGGCCCTGGACTTAAGGGGGGCCTGGCAGGGAGGAAGGCGGGATCCGGAGGGGGGAAGGGAACGCCCCGGCTGGAAGCGAAGAGCAGAACCATAGAGCGCGGACTCCGCGGAGGGCTAGACAGGCACATCCTCGGTCCCTTCCAACCGCCTCGTCTCGGTGCTCGCTGGCAGTAGGGCACGCGCGATTGGCTCGGAGGGCAGCAGCTCCAGAGACACGGAGCTGCTGGAGTCGAGTGCGGGGAAGAGCTCGCCCTGCTTGGTCACTGGCCGGCCGGGAGCTGGAGGCCGCGAGGTAGGTGCCTCTCCCCATCCCCGGCCGCTCTGCCCCCTGAAACCCGTAACACCTCCCCACGTCTCAGAGCCCCCTCCCCGTCACCCCCCTCCTCACCCAGAGACCCCTCCCCGTCACCCCCCTCCTCACCCAGAGACCCCTCCCCATCTCCCCCTCCTCACCCAGAGACCCCTCCCCATCCATCCCCATTCTCCCTCCTCACCCAGAGACCCCTCCCCATCTCCCCCTCCTCACCCAGAGACCCCTCCCCATCCATCCCCTTTCTCCCTCCTCACCTAGAGCCCCCTCCCCATCCATCCCTTTTCTCCCTCCTCCCTAGAGCCCCCTCCCCATCCATCCCCCTTCTCCCTCCTCACCTAGAGCCCCCTCCCCATCCATCCCCCTTCTCCGTCCTCACCTAGAGCCCCCTCCCCATCCATCCCCCTTCTCCCTCCTCACACAGAGCCCCCTCCACATCTACTTCCCATCCATCCCCTTTCTCCCTCCTCACCTAGAGCCCCCTCCCCATCCATCCCCCTTCTCCCTCCTCACCCAGAGACCCCCTCATCCATCTACCCCCATCCCCCTCCTCACCTAGAGCCCCCTCCCCATCCATCCCCCTTCTCCGTCCTCACCTAGAGCCCCTTCCCCATCCATCCCCCTTCTCCCTCCTCACCCAGAGCCCCCTCCCCATCTACTTCCCATCCATCCCCCTTCTCCCGCCTGAGGAGCGATCGGAGAGCGAGCGCCGCTCCACGGGGGCGGGGGCCAGCGAGCGGGGCTAGGGAGACCCGGGGCCGGGACTCAGTGGTTAGAGATGGGGGGAGGCTGGACGGGGGTAAAGGAAGATCACCCCCAACAGCGGGGTGGGCCAGGCAGGGATGGGTGGGGAGGGGAGGAGGTTAGGCTGGGGGAGGAGATTAGGTTGGGTGGGCCGGGTCAGGCAGGGGGGGAAGGAGAATAGGCTGGGAGGGGAGGTGGGCCAGGCAGGGGTGGTGTGCTAGAGGCCGCCCGCATGCGCCGCGTGCCTCACGCCACCGTGCTACCGCCGACCGTGCCCGGTACCCCTGCGACATGACACCCCCACTATGCCCGACTTTGCCTCTGTAAAAGTGAGAAGACTCATATAGTGTTTTTTAAAAATATTTATGTTCATCATTAACAATAAACAATTTAACTAATGATTCATTATTTTAATTACCTACCAATAATACCTGTCTAGCTATGTTCAGAGGGGTACTATATAGGTACATAGTTACTATTAGGCAGGCCCGGCGACAAGTGGGGACCGCGGGTACAGCTGTACCGGACCCGGACTTAAGGGGGCGCGTCGCTCCATCTTCCCCATCCAGCAAGTCGCGTCCGGAGCAGCGGGACCCAGCAGGCGACCCATGTAGGCCCGGGTGGGGCCCCACAAACGATCAGAGTATGGGGCCCCAAAATTTCTGTCGCCGGCCCTGCCCCATATAGGGAGTTTTTTTGCTGATTGTACTAATGATTTTAATGTTAGAAGGATAGAAGTTTTATGGCTGTAATTGCCTTATTTACGACGCAGGCTTCTATCACTATGGTTCCTAGTGGTCTCCTTTTTGATACTTCAGTGACTTGCATGACTCGGAATGCTATTAGACTCATAACTCATGATGCAAGACACCTAATGACTCTTACAGCAAAGAACTATACAGGACATAGGTTTTGTATTTTGACAGTTTGAGCCAAAGTTCTGTCATAAAAAATCTCTTGGTTAGAGAGAGCCATTGTGGCCATGTTATACACATGCTTTTGTTCACGGTAAGGAAATTACTTGCATCTGCTGCTGCTCCAGGTATACTATTGTAGGCAATTTCATACTCTTAACACCTGCCTTGTCTCTGTCCAGGCAGTTTCTGTTCTGTAGATTGCCTTTACTCTCTGACTGTGTCAGTCTGGCAGTTAAATTTATACTAAAAAATTGTTTTCACTGATGGTATTATTTTAATAGCAAAAGACCATATTGATGCTCAAAATGGACATGAGTGAGGTAGTTCTTGGACCCAAATTCCTAATCAATAAGTAAAGTAATTGAAAATGGAAAAAGCAGAGGAAAAGAGAATTAAAGCAGAGTATAAGATTAATTGCATTTAATTAGATTTGTCACATTAGTCTGATATGACAACCAGTTAAGTATTTCACATTATTTTAGTAGCAAACTCTGCATATAAAATTTGCATTTTAAATATTGTATTTAATTGTTACCTTTCTGGGGTAAAATCCCACACTGTGGCTGTTGAGTTCAGAATATTTAATTTATTAGAAGAGATTCTTTAGCAAATTTTGGAGTCAAAACTATAACTTAATTAGAAAATGATGACTTTCCCTTATCTACTTTTGAAACCCAGTTCTCCAGCAATTAGAAACTAAACAATAGCAGCTTGTTAATGTAGCACTTGACCTGAATATGTCTTAGTTTGCATGTTCTAAGGCTACAATTCAGGATGGTGGGTACATGTGTAAGCACATGTTCGGTAGGCATATATGTAACAAAGCATCACAGTCAATGGAACCACTGACACCGTTTTAATTACAAACGTGCTTAAGTATTTTGCATAATACAGGAACTCCTCACTTAACATTGTGGTTCTGTTCCTGAAAAATGCAACTTTAAGCGAAACGATGTTAAGCGAATCCAATTTCCCCATAAGAATTAATGTAAATGAGGGGGTTAGGTTCCAGGGGGAAAAAAATTCACCAGACAAAAGACTATTATATATCTACAATATCTATATTAACCAGGACGACTTTAAGTGAGGAGTTCCTGTAGTGCCTTAATACTGGTTCAGCAGCAGCAATTAGCTAAATCTATTCCTAGAGCTGTGTAACAAATGAATAATTCTGCAGAAAGCAAAGAGATAATAAAATAATAATAATTCATACTCTTTAGGTAGGGAAGGAGGGAGAAATCAAATCTGTTTATCAAACAAAAACAATAGGAAATGTGTTGGATGTTTAAACATTTAACAACAAGCAAAGAATAACTTAAAAATATTCACACTTCCACCTGAACTATTGTTGCTATTTCTGTTTATCTTACAGTAATGGCAAACATTCAGAAATCATCCTACTGAAACTGACATTTTTTGACATTTGCCACTTATATATATAGAATGAATATGACTCTTAAAGAATACTGTACATGTTAGATATCACTAATCAGTATGTTAATGATGTTTTGTATTAGAATGCATCAGTGTAAGAAGCATGTATGATTTTGGAAGTAAAGAAAAATAAATACCTACCTGTGTTTTTGACAACTGCTAATTGTAATTTGTTACTTGGAAAATCCTGAATGTGCAAAATGTGCAGCATGTTTCCTGTATGTCTTATGTGACTTTGCCAAGAGCTAAAGAAAACAGCTACTTTATCTATACAAGCTCTGGCAAATGTTTGGAACCCAATTAACATCAACTCAATGTAGATATTAATGTTGTCCATAGTACAGGAATCTTGGCATTTAGCCACGAAAGCAATACGGTATTATGCCTCAGTTTCCCTTCTTATACAGTACATCCAGTCTGGAATGTCTTTTCCCCTGTGAAAAGTTCCAACACTGTTTACAGGCATTAACTGTGAAACATCAGCGTAACAAAGCCTTTTAACATAAAGTGTGTTCTTATGTAACATTTTTAACATATTAAAGGAATCTTCCAAAAGATTAGGCACATGGTACATTTTTATAGGTTTTGGTAATAACACAATAGTTACACAAATTACCATTAGCAATAACAACAAATCCATTGCAAGTGTCCATTTACAATCATGTTCTTCATACCACACCTTTGGCTCAATACCATTGGAGTTTGTGCCTTTTAGGGTTACTCTGTGGCTTCCCTTTGCAAAAGCAAGTTTTCTCTTTGTCCTTTGTCCTGAAGAATTAAACCCTGATCTTTCTTGCTTAACAGAATTCACTTTCATTAACAAGCTAGACTCAAAGTTCTGTTGTCCTTCCCTTACCAACTTCTGCTTCCACATGGAATCAGATGTTACATTTACTAAGAGACTACAAGTCATATCCAAAGTGTCTAGAGATGGGACTACACCTGACATTCCCTGCATTCTCGAGAGAGTAACAGCACAGCTGTCCTGCTCTGCAGATTTAGCTACCCTGTCATCTCTCTGAACCTGAGACATAGACTGTTCACTTGCAGAATCAGCATGGAGACATTTCTCTCTCAACAACCTTTCCCCCCCCCACCCCCCGCAACAAGCTGGCCAAACACATCCACGTGGTCATTGGGCTGTTTAAATTCCTTAACAGCTTTTCCTCCATCTGAGACCTTCTCAAAGCTATCCACACTGAAACGTCCTTGATTAAATCACTTTCATACCCTTTAGCCACAGCGAAATGCTTGCACAGATTACCATTCCTTTCCCTAGGAGCTTCTTTAGGCAATAATTTATCGCTCACAGAAATTCTTCCCTTAACTCTTCACCTAGGGATTGCTTCAAAGGAACACTTTCATGAGCAACAACAGACTCTTTTTGGGTCTTACTCACATTCATGGTCACCTTTGGCCCATCAGGTGGATCTCTACAAAATCCCCTTTCAGGCAAACTCAGACTCACCAGATAAAAGGTTAGAAGCATTCTCCTTCCTTTGCACATACAAGTTTATGAATCTTTTCTTCTTGCTACAAGTTGTCAGACTGTTAGTAGGTAACACAAACAAAACACTTTACTGCTCTCCTTGTGCCCTGGCTAGGGAATCACTCTGACTAGACAATCACTCTGACTAGACAGAGTTGCTACACCCTTTTCAAATCACACACTAGCAACAGGAAAAAACCAAGCACCAGAATTGTTTGGTCTCTGGGATTTTGCCATGATACTAACTGGATGCAACCTAGTTACAGTGCCATTCTCCCCAGCAGGCACAAACTTAGGACCATTCCCTCCCTGAGCTTTAGTTGAATCTAGAACCAACTCTGAGACAACTACACTATTCTAAACCATCACAGGCTGAAAGGCATCTTCTGCCTGCTTCACAAAGATGTGATGGAGACCCATTCTCCTTTACCAGGTAAGGAATAGGGACCCTTATCTTCCACCATCCTTGCCTTCCCAAACTGCTGACTAGATAAATTCTTCTCAGTACACTGAGTTACTTCCAGCACATCACAGTTACCCTTTTTAGGTTCACTTTTACAAGCTGTACTAGTCAACTATCCATTATCACCCACCAAAAATCTACCCTTTCCTTCCTCAGTTAGGGCTTCAACCTGAACATTCTCTTTAATCTGCTCCTGAGAAACATTTTCCTGACCAATGAGTTCTTTCTGTGCTTTACCTAAGTCCAGATTCACTTCTGAGAGATTAGACAGACATTCAGAAACTTCATTTACAGACAAACTGCTTTTTTGCTCAAACAGATACTTGGAGAAACCCTCCCCAGATTTATCATTGCCCATAATAGACACAGGTGTAAGATCACTCCTTTCCTGTGACTGGCTACCTGTACTGAACAAAGCTTTAAGATTTTCCCCAATTAAAAGATCCTTAGGGCAGTAACTTCCTTACACCAGCTATAACTTCATGCTTAGTACCATTCCATTCAAGGTGGATTCTGGCCAAAAGCACGCTTACAGTAAACTCATAAAGGATTACAACATTCACACTCAGATTGGTAAGTAATCTTCCTGTTTGACCAGATCGGCTTTCACAAGAGTGATGTTAGAAGCCATAATTTGCCCTAAACAGCTTTTCCCATTGACTTTTACACTATGAATTTTTCATTACCACTTCCCTACATAGCGTTGGCACACGTTATGGAGTCACCCTCTACTGAACTCACACTAACAGCATTTACATAAAAGGTGGTATTGGTGGGGTACATTTGGTTACAACCCGACAACTGCCCAGAGTTATACAACATACCAACATAGTTATAGACTGGACTTCCAAGAGGATACAATTTCAGCTGTTCTTCCTTGCTTGTTTAACTTGGAGCTGAAGTTTAGCCATCTCCTGTTGCATCTGGTGAATTCTCCTTTCTCTCAGCAGCTTTTCTTTTGAATTTAGCATTCCCTTCTTTGGCTTTTCTTTCTAATTCAGCCTTCTTTTGCTTTTCCCACAATTGAAGATCCGCTAGTTCCCATTTACGCTCCAGTTGCAGTTCATGTGCTGCTTATTGCTTCCTAACTTCTTCTGCAGCTTCTGTATCCTTATCACTGGCCGTTAACAGCTCCAGGGCTGGCAACAGAAATTTGGGGGCCCCCTACTCTGATCGTTTGGGGCCCCCCCCAGCCCAGCTGGCACTTCCCCCACCCCCAGCTGACAGTGGCTGGGGCCCCCCCAGCACAGCCGGCGCTCCCCCCCCCCCCCAGCTGACAGCGGCTGGCGGCAGTGTGGGGTCTGGCGGCGCGAGCCGCCCTTGCTGCTCCCCCCTCCCCCGCACTTTCTCCCCCGCACTGCGCCGCTGCCGCCGGCTGGGCTCACTGCTCCTGCCGGGGACACGCGCGCTCGTCCGCTTTGGAGAAGAGCCGCGCCGCCTCCTCGCCCCTTCCCCGCTCTCCAGGCCCAGCGACAAGGGGGGATGACTACGGGTACTGCTGTGTACCGGGGCCCCCCTAAAGTCTGGGGCCGGTACAGCTCTACCTCTAGTACCCCCCTGTCGCCGGCCCTGAACAGCACCCTCAGTTCTTGATTTGTAGCTTGCTTTCTAAAGCGTCCCTGCAAAGGGATTTGAATACAGTAAAACGGACCCCGATTTAACGGACTTCGGATGCAACGGACAAAATTTCCGATGCATCCGAAATCCGTTTTTCGCGGGCTGGCTGCCGGCTCCTGCCCGGCTCCCACCTGTGGGCGGGCTGGCTGCTCCCGGGTCCCGCCTGCGGGCTGGCTGCCGGCTCCCGGCTCCTGCCTGCGGGCTGGCTCCCGGGTCCCGCCTGCGAGTGGGCTGCCGGGACCCGGGGCGGGCGGGTTGACGGCTCCCGCCCGGGTCCCAGCAGCCGGGACCCGGGCAGGCTGACTCACAGCTCCCGGCTGCCGTGATAAGTAAAACCTTGATATAACAGACTAATTCGGGCGAGGGGGTGTCCATTAAAGCTGAAAGTCCTGTTATTTAATAATTTAAAAAAATTATTAAATAACGGACTTTCGGCTTTTACGGACACCCCCTCGCCCGAATTAGTCCGTTATATCAAGGTTTTACTGTATCTTTATACGCACCCTCCAGCCAGGTCATTCATTGTGTCTGCTGTTAATGAGAGGGCCAGGTAAGTGGCATGCTAAAGAAGATGCCAAGAGCCTGGACTTATTTGGCAGAAATATTTATTCAACGGCCAGCCTGCAATTTCAGATGTCTTACCACAAGGCCCTGTTGGGCAAGTGCAGTTTTAATCTGTGGGACTCCCTTGGTAAATTCAAGGAGGTCTTCCCACAGGATCGAGCTCAGGAGTTTGTCACTTTAGTGGAGGGAAGGCACAGTGTTGACGAAAGGTACGCTCCAGATGGCCTGGGATGTGACTCATTTGGTGGCCAGGGTTCTTGCCTCTGCAGTGGTAATGAGGTGCATCTCTTGGTTGCAGTCCTCCAGGTTATCCCAAGAGATGCAGTACACGCTGCAGGACCTCCCGTTTGAGGGAATTGGGCTCTTCTCTGAGCTCATGGCTGCATGGTCTGAAAGACTCCCATGCCACCATCCACTCTATGGACCTTCATACTCCTCAGCAAGCCGAGAAGTTCCCCTGTCCTCCGCCTCCTGTGTCTAAGTCCTGTAGAACTTTCTGGTTGAGCACTTACAGAAAAAAGGACAGAGACAAAGTGTTTAAACAATGACACCCCTCATCTTCCCATTCATCTGCTCAGCCCGGCCCTTCCAGAAACGTCAGAAACAGGCATTTTGAGGGTAAATTACCAAGTAAAATAAAACAAAACACACAGAGCTCTCGCTAATACAGTAATAAAACTGAATAAAAACCTCACCCTCAGAGATGTTTCAGTGAGCTTCCTTTTACAGACTAGACTCCCCCTGGTCTGGGTCCAGCAATCATTCCCTCTCCTCCCCCCCCCCCCCGCATAGTTACTGTATTTGTTCCAGTTTCTTTCAGGTATCCTTGGGGGTGGAGAGGCTATCTCTATCTCTTAAGCCAGCTGAAGACAAAATGGAGGGGTCTCCCAAGAGTTTAAATAGACTTTCTCTTGTGGGTGGACACTGTCTTCCTTCCCCTGTGTATTATCCAGTTACAAAATGGAGTTTTGGAGTCACATGGGCAAGTCACACGTCCCTGCAAGACTGAGTTCCTTCCATACCAGCCAAGCCACATTCCTGGGAAAGCTCAGATATGGATTGGCATCTCCAAATTCATTGTTGGCTTAAGTGGTGCTTAATTGGGCACTTACTGAGAATAGTCTTTTCTCAGAAGGCTGACCAAATACTTTTACTAAGGCTACTTTTTTTTTTTTTTTTTTTTTTTTACTTAGAAATCAAGCAAGTACACAGCCAGTATTCATACCTTCGGACACAAAAATGATGCATGCATACAAATAGGAGGAATATATCCAGTAGATCATAACCTTTACAGAGCTATGTTACATGGCGTATGTAGTTGTCACGTTACTGGAATAATTGGGTACCATATAGATCATTGGGGTATCAAATATTATGTGAAGGGGTCATAACAGGTGTCTATGACCAGGTTATGGAGGGCGGATTATGAATATGCCATTGATGTGTGTGTATCTTTGTACTTCAAGCTTATGCTGGGTTTCTGGGTGGAATCTCAGGCAAGCTGGTGTTAACTTGAATGGCCTGCCTGATGGCCCATTAAGGGGCCATTAACTGCACAATTAACTCTATCCACGCCCGAGGAGCCTCACCAGGAATGGGACATGCCTGGGCAAAAACTGATTCATTGAGAGTCTGGGAATTGGACCATGTGGCTGTGGACCTGCAGTTTGCAACCAGACTCTGCATAAGGAGGAGGAGGGTCTTCACCCACAGGAGGAAGTCTATAAAGCCTGGAAGAACGTCCTCCATTTTTTGTCTTCTACCTTCAGCCTGCAGCCTGTCTTGCTTCCAGCTCTGAATGAACTTTGCTACACTGGTGAACTCTGGAATAAGGTGCTGACCTAAATGGGATGCTTTCTAAAGACTTTGATTTGAACCTGCAGTTATTCTACCTTTGCTGCAAGCCTGAACCAAGAGATGTGCCATTACTGCATGTAATTGATTTCTTTTAACCATTCTTAACCCTCACCTATACCTTTTTCCTTTTATAATAAACCTTTAGATTTTAGATTCTAAAGGATTGGCAACAGTGTGATTTGTGGGAAGATCTGATTGGTATATTGACCTGGGTCTGGGGCCTGATTCTTTGGAATTGGGGAGAACCGTTTTCTTTATCTGGGGTATTGGTTTTCATAACCAGTGATCCCCAGGACAGGTGGCTGCTGGTGGTGATACTGGGAACCTGGAGTGTCTTAAGGGGATTGCTTGTGGGACTCGTGGTTAACCAGTGGGGTGAAACCAAAGTCTTTTCTGTTTGGCTGGTTTGGTTTGCCTTAGTGTGGAAAAACCCCAGCTTTGGGCTGTAGTTGCCCCTTTGGAAGCATTCTGTCCTGATCTGACACTCACAGTTGGATCCCACCAGGAACAGCACCGTCACAGTAGCAGAAAACATTCATAAGCATAATTCTCTAAAACCTTATGGGGTGCATCGTCACACTCACATCCCAGGATCCACCTTCCTACTCTTTCCTCAACCACCTGCATCCTTTCCGGTCAGCCTGGTCGCAACTGACCTCAGACGGTTGGGTGCTCAATATAATATCCTCAGGCTATGCCCTGCACTGTATGTAAGGGAGCAGTACAATTGCTCAGAGCTCCAGTATGAAACCTGAGAAAAGCCTGGGGAGAGGCTTTGGGTTAAGTTTAGAGGTGAGAGTAACATGGGTGAGGTGGTGGTGGGCGTCTGCTCTAGACCAGCAGCGGATGAGACAGATGAGGCTTTCTTTGGACAACTAACATATGGTTCCAGATCACAGGCCTTGATGGCCATGGGGGATTTCAATCACCCTGACATATTCTGGGAGAACACTACAGCAGTGCACAGACACTCTGTAAGAGTGTTTTCCCTCTCTCTGGACTCTGGGATACAGAGAGGGGACGCTTCTATGCCAGACCAAATAACCACAAGCTGCTTCCCAGCCTAAGTTAAGTCTTTACACCCCCAAGCCCCACACACTACCAGCTGGGAACTTGGGGAATCGCTGCCACCAGCCGGGTGTATCTTCAAAACCCTGGAGGGGGGCACCCGGACTTCCCCAAACTCCATCTCCCTCTCCTGAGAGCCGGGACACTCAGAGGCTGTTTCCCTTCCCCCTCCCGTCTGTTAGCGAGAGAGATAAGAAACCGCCCTGAGGCTTCACACTGTGAGCCTTCCTCTTAAACACACAGACTTTCCTGTACCTGGGAACTGGGTTAAATCCAAGCTAGGATTTCTTTATGAGAAGAACCAAACCTTTTTATAACTAAAAACATTTAATAAAGAAAAGAGAATACAGCATACACTTACAATACAACTTCACAATCTAGAGTTCCCTAACTTCCCCTCTGAGAAGGTTAGCAACACCCTAAATAGGCACAGAAAATTATGGAAATCAACATATTACTCACAGCACAGCTAGTTATGAATATAGGCAGAAAAGTAGAAGTTTTCCTCCTCCATAGCTAGAGGCGAAAACTGGGTCCCTTGCCAACGCTGGAACGGCAGGAAACTGAAACTCAAAACTCCCTCCCTCCCTCTCCAGGGGGCTCTTATGTCAATCCCTCTCAGGTAACATTAACCCCATACAGGCAGAATAACACTCTCCAGCACTTTACACTTATGACACACTCCAGGAAGGGGACTCTGGTAAAAGAATATTGATAGATGGATGGGCTGGGGTGAGAGGACAGAACTAAGTTTGCCGTCCATGGTCTGTGCTGTATGGTACTTATGGCAACAGTGTGTGGTTTTGGGTAGAAGAGTAGAGGGCACGTATCATTAGATGGCTTAACATTTCATTGTCTCGTTTGGTGGGGTATTCTGCACAACAGGTTTGTGTTCTGTATTAATTATATGGTTACCTGACCCTTGAACTCAGTAGAAGTTTGGTCTGAATAGGAATTGCAAGATCAAGTCCTTAAACCTTTTACAGGTCATCTCAAGGCCAACCTACAAAGCCAATCACACCATGTACCTGGGTTTCAGCCTAGATCTAAAAAAAAATGAAGAGACAGACCTTTAAGGTTAGTAAGTTTTTTTTCATTTATTTGTGATTTAATATGTAACAATTTTCTTGGCATAAAAGAGGGAGCATAAGGAGGGGAGTTTGCTCTATGCCTTGGAGATCGTCATCATTCAGGCTGAATATTGGTTTTTGGGAGGATGGGGAAGAAAAATGGATGGATTTCTTTTCTGTAATGTTAACTATTAATGAATGATGTTGGATCCCCTTTTATTTAGCTGCGTTTGTCTAGTTCTGTGTTCCTAGTGCTGTTTGTGGAGCTAGTGTTCCACATCTCACTGTCTTACCAACGTACGCTGCAAAGTTTCCGTGTGTTTGGGCCACAATTATGCCACTTCCTAGTTTCAGATTCTGGAACTCCTTTCAGAAACATAACACTGCCTTCCACCCCTGTGATCACTAATCTTGTGTGTGTGAGCCATCCTCCAAAGTTATTCTTATAACTTGGAACTCTCTAGCATTATTCTCTAGAGCTATTTGGTCATTTTTTCTATACGCTTAATTTCCCCCCTCTTTTTCCGGAAGGGGAGTTCATCCACCTCTCTTCTTCAAACACATCAGCTTATGATCATACAGTGAACTACATAAACCCAAGAGAATGACTGAAGGGGTTATGCAATTCACTGTGCATATATATGCAGGCACTTATATTATTTGTGTGTGTGTATATATTAGAAAATTCATGACCATCCATGAACTGTAGCTGTTCAATGTGCTATGAGCAGAATATGATACTGAGTCTCACTATAATAATATTTAGCTGATGCATAGTGCAGCTCATCCATAGATCTCAAAATGCTTTATAAGGGACAAAGACTTTCAAAGTCAGAACTTTGGGGGTTTCCCAATCAGCTCATAGGGCTCTGTGTGCAGATAAGTCAGCCACCTTTATAGCACCACCATCTCTTCTAGTGATTTCAGAATCACAGGGGAGGATTCTTTGGATGGTCCAGAGTCTGCGTTTGGAGGAATGGGGCTGGGAAATGTCACATACAGAGATACAGAGGCCACATATGGGCAGCCAGAGAATTAATTCCCCGCTCAAATATTGTGCAAGTGTAGAGGGCTGGGAGAGTGACACAAGGCTTGTTAGGAGGTCAGTGTCCTAGCTTGCTGGAAGAGGGCAACTCCCTGCTGCGAGTTAGAAAGGTGGACACTTCTCTAAAGCAGAGTACTGGACCGTTCTGAAGAAGGTTTAACACTTTTAAAACTTGGGGCTCTTTCTTACCAGCTTTTGCACCATTAGAACTCTGACTTCAACAGTTACTTTTGAATTTACACTGAGGTAAGAAAGAGGGGAACTGGAGCCTTTGGCTCTGTTGTTAAACCTAGTTAATACTATAAGCCAGATACTATAGACTTGAGTAAAACTATCTATATATATATAAAAGTCAAATGGTGTATGTATGCGTGTATGTACGTTTACTTACTCCTTCCACACTGTTTGAGCTAGAGACTTGAAATTTGGTACAGTTATAGGTCTTAGGGTCCTAATCAGGGTAAGAGTTGAAAATTTTTCAAATCTCACCTCTGACGCCCCCCAGGGGTGAAATTATTTAAAGGCCAATCACATCAGCTGGGCAGCTGCTGTTCTCTGTGACATAGCTATGATGTCATAATACCCCCCTCCAACGGACCCTGCACTCGCTCAGCTCTCTGCCCCCTCCCCCCTCCAACGGACCCCGCACTCGCTCAGCTCTCTGCCCCCTCCCCCCTCCAACGGACCCCACACTCGCTCAGCTCTCTGCCCCCTCCCCACCTCCGACGGATCCAAGTTGGGTTTGGTCGGAGGGTAAGTGAGGTAGGGGTGTCGGGTTTGGTCAGGGGGTGAGGTGGGGGTGTCGGGTTTGGTCGGGGGGTAAGTGAGCCGGGGGTGTTGGGTTTGGTCTGGGGGGGTGGGACAGTGTCTGGGTGAGTGACTGGTGAGGTGTGGGTGTTGGGGTTGGTCAGAGGGTGTTGGGTTTGGTGGGGGGGGTAAGGTGGGGGTGTTGGGTTTGGTTGGGGGGGGTGAGGAGGGGGGTTGGGGTTGGTCGAGGGGTAAGTGAGGTGTGGGTGTCGGGTTTGTTTGTGGTGGTAGGTAGGGATGTCGGGTTTGGTTGGGGGGGAAAGTGAGGTGGGTGTGTCAGGTTTGGTCTACGGGGGGTGAGGTGTGGGTGTTGGTCAGGGGGTGTTGGGGTTGGTAGGGGGTGACATGGGGGCGTTGGATTTGTGTGTGTGTGGGGGGTGAAAATGTGAGTTGGGGTTGGTCGAGGGGTAAGTGAGGTGGGGGTGTCGGGTTTGGTCGGGGGGGGTGAGGGTGTCAGGTTTGCTCTCTGCCCCCTCCCCCCTCCAACGGACCCCGCACTCACTCAGCTCTCTGCCCCCTCCCCACTTCCGACGGACCCGAGCAACGCCGGGTATTTTCACTAGTCTTATATAAAAGATAGGAGGAAGGGTGGAGGAGCTGTTTGCTAGGAGAAGGAAGAAGAGAAGTGGGTGAAAAACAATGGAAGGGAGGAAAGGGAAAAGCAGTCTGAAGGATTGGGGAAAATGAGGTGTGTAAATAAAAAAAATGTAAACTGTATAAAGATAGACAGTGGAAAGGCAGGTGCAGAAATAATTTTTTTGGAGGAGGGTGGGAGAGGGCAGAGCTAGCCCTAGAGAATAAATAACAGGCCACTTTCGTAGGCGACAAAGTGTCCAGTTTCGTTAGCTAACATGACCTACAAGTAATATATGGTAAGATATTTACTGGAAGTAATATTTACTGTGCTTGTGTCACTGTAGCACCTAGGAGCTCCAGTCACAGACCAGGACCCAACTGAGTGCTAAGCATTGTACACAAAACACAAGTACTGTTTCATTGCAGGGGCTCTGTCTGGCCCTACTTTCTCTCTATGGCCACGTCTACCCTTACCAGAGATCGATGCTGCCGTGATCAATGCCTGGGAGTAGATTTAGTGGGTCTGGTGAAAGTCTGTTACATCGATGGCAGAGCGCTCTCCAGTTAACTCTGGTACACCACTGGAATGAGAAGAGTAAGATGAGGCGATGGGAGAGTGTCTCCCATCACTGCAGAGCAGTGTAGACACCGCGGTAAGTTGACCTCAGCTACGTTAACTCCAGTTACGTTATTCACATAGCTGGAGTAGTGTAACTTGGATTGAGTTATTGCCATAGTGTAGATAAGGCCTATGTTTGGCATGTTGCATCTTCCCTTTGAAAACTGACATCTCAAAGTTCTACATTTACTTAAGCCACAGGGGGGTGCTGTTGATCTATATTTAAAGCTCTCTAGTTATTTGCTGTGCAAAGAGGAATTTAATTGTATTGGTCAAATCTGTAGAGTAAGACAAGGTGTGCTTTGCAAATCGCTGATTTAATCACAATTGCTGGTAGCATGGGGGAAGTTTGTCAATGTGGTTTCTACTGCCCTAGGGGCTAAATGGCCTAATCTTCTCAAGGAGGCTCCGCTAAGACATACACACAAAACACAGTAACATATTGTTGATTTGCTGCAGTTGTCTTGCAGCAGCCTCCTGATTTCAGCAATATTCTACTAGCGTTATTTTAATAGCTGCAGTATAGATTTTTGCCTGCTATTATACACTTGCTCACTTAGTATCACTATATGTTTAATGGGCCTTGGTTCATTTTAAATGGCTGCAAGCATCAGTTGAAACCTTAGAGACAGGGCCGGACTCCAAAATTTGTAATTTTAAAACAAACCGTATAACAACGACCAGATGACTGTGGACATTTGCTTAAGGATTAACAGATTTCCAGTGTTTTTTCTGAACTGGGAGGGGAAGAACACCATAGCATCTTTTTGCCATTTCAGCTCATCCAGCATTGAAAAGAACGTTCTTTCACCCACACTGAAATATTCACAGCCTGGATTTGTCACTTGCTTTAAATGCGGTCACTTGTTTTTTGCAATTTATCTAAATGGTAGTTTCCCTGTGAATTCACTTCACAAGCACTAATGAGTTTAAAGCTCATGAGGCTAATTTCCTTTCTTTGTGTCAGGTGATGAACTGACAAAATCTCTCACTGGATGTTTTCTCATGATCCGTTGGACTTTTCAGGAACAAGGCCTGACCCTGCAAACAAAGTCCATGGCAAAACGTCCCAGTGGCTTCAGTGGGAGCAGAATTTGGCGCTTAGAGGTATGTGTGCAGCCTCGAGCAAGGCAATTTTGAGCTGCAGATGCAATAAAGGGCCTTTATTGATAGATTTCTAGTTGAAAGTGGTGTTATGTACAAATAACTGCTTCTGAGGAAATACCATTTAATCTTTAGTCTCTGTGCCATTCATAGCTGATTCAAGAACAATTTCAGATATTGGCTCAGCTTAGGGGCTGCAGGGAAAATCATGCTGTTCTTTCCAGCCTCACTCAGTCACCAACTGCAAAGATTTAAGAGGCAGAACTTAGCAGATAATTTTGCAGATGTAGGACAGACTCCAGCGTGTTCTTGCCGTGCAGTGGGCTTTGGGATGCTGACAGTGGTAAAAATCCTCCTTTCCTTTCAGTAACATGAGCAGCTATAAGTGGCTGCACAAGCAGCCCACTGCAGGGACGGTGCTGTTTCAGTCACTCTGCTGTGGACCTGCGTGTTTGAGGTCCCTCAAAATTCTGAGTACATTCTCTGGTGCACTTATGACACCTAGGCTCTGTTCTGATATTTTACATGCCATGAGAATTCTCCAGCATTGCTTGCACTTGACCTAACAGTAGGGATCTCTAGTTGGTAAAAGACCATTAACATTGAGGAACCTCCATGAGCAGCAGCATCCTGCTGTGGCTTCTGGAATGAGGGACAGAGGCATTCGTCCCGTCTCTGCTCATTCCTTTCCCTGTCTCTTGTTGCCTGTTTCTCTCTGCATGATCCATGTTGCCTTCCCTGCACTGGGTTCTAGGGGGGGGTAGTTTAGGAAGTGGCAGTGAGGGAAGTTAGGAGAACAAGGTCAGTTTGAACTCCCAGGACTCAGATACCCTACTCAAACCCCTCCTTGTGCAGCTAGTCACCTCTAACTAGGAAAAGATGTCTTCTTGGTCAGGTCTAGGGCTCCTGGAGTTTTCTTTCAGTTTCCACAGACGTTTGGGACACTTGCTCACACACCCTTCCCAGTGACTCCAGTAATTTTGCAGTGGTACTTCCTTAGGATCTTGCAGCTCTCCCCTAGCTGCACCCTCCCATTGGTAGTTTACTGGAGAAGGAACAGGTAGGTCAGAGGCCATCATCATCTTCTGGCCTGCACTGATGCCAAGATTGCCGTAGTCTTGATGATCAAAGCCACCCGACTGTATATCTAGAAAGAGGAAGGAAGGGTGGCCAGACACAGATTAGCAGAAGGCAAAAGGAATATAGTCCTAAAGAGGAGGAAGTAACATGGGCAATAGCTAGGGTTAAATGGGGCTTAGGAAAGGTTAAAAAAATTGCATTAAACAGGGGAGGCACCTAGAGAATAACTGGGATGCAGAAGAGTAAAAATGAGTAAGTGGGATGGCAATGTCAGCGTTAATAAATATGGTCTCCTCCTGTCAGCTCTAACACAACACTTAAGGTACCAGCTAAAGCGCAAATGCTTGACAGATGCCATTATGCTGCTCAGTTAAAACAGATTAAAATGAGCTCACAGCAAAAGTGACCAAAGTGCCGTCAGTCAGTTTAGCAGGCTGATGAGTTTCCAGGCCAGCAAAGTAGCTAGCACAGGGCCAGGTTGTTCTTGGCATTGGGATGCTTCATAGGTGTGGTCATTCAGCTGGTGCAGGAGGATGCTTGGTGGTAAATCCTCTCATCACCTCCCTTCCTACATGGGGTACAGGGCCTGAGGGTGCTTTAGCCAGATACAGTCAAAATAAATCTAGGTGTGGTATATTTTGTATAGTTAATAAATAAACTTTGTTAAACACCATTGTAGATGGGGGCTCATTACAGAATCAGCGGATACCGTCTTACAAAGGCCTGCTGGGAAAAGGTAGCACCTTTTTCTGTTTTAATGGCCTCCCTGTGCTTAATACAGATGTTTTCTTGCTCCCTTTCCTCTGAGAAAAGCTGGTGGATGGCTGAGAGAAAACATGCTAGGACATGACATGTCATGGGCTTTTGTCCACAGCATGCAAATACAGTAACTCCTTGCTTAACGTTGTAGTTATGGTCTTGAAAAGTGCAACTAAGTGAATCCAATTTCCCCATAAGAATTAATGTAAATGGGTTGGGGGAGGTTCCAGGGAACTTTTTTTCACCAGTCCCTCCCCCCCCCCCCCGGTTTTAAATAACCAATTTACTACTCAGAGAGGTAGCCGTGTTAGTCTGGAATAGCAGAGTCCTGTGGCACCTTAAAGACTAACTATAAAGTTTTGAAGCATGAGCTTTCGTGGGCTAATACCCACTTCGTCAGATGCAAGCAGTGGAAGTGTCCAGAGGCAGGTACAGAAAAGTAGGCAAGAACCAGGTGGGAGGTAAAAAGGTTAGTCCAATTAGGCTGAACCAGCTTGTTATCTCCGATCAGGGAGGGTGGGTTGTTCTTCTAGCATTTGAATGGGGGGTGTGGACATGGAGAGAGGAGAAACTAGTTCTGTAATGAGCGAGCCATTGTAGGTCTTTGTTCAATCCGAGATTGTTTGTGTTGAATTTGCAAATGAATTGCAGCTCTGCAGTTTCCCTTTGCAGTCTGGACTTGAAGTTTTTTTGCTGCAGTATGGTGACTTTTAAATCTGTAATTTACTACTATACACAGCAATGATGATTGTGAAGTTTGGTTGAGGTGGTGAAGTCATAGGGTGGGATATTTCCCAGGGGATGCCTTACTGCTAAATGATTGACTATCCTTTGGCTGAGCTCTCAAGGGTTAACACGTTGTTAATGTAGCCTCATGCTCCAGCACAAATGAAGGGAAGGGAGACAGCATGGCAGACAGACGTGTGTGTGTGTCGCATTGCCCCTTTCAAGTACACTGACCTCTTAAGTACATTGCCTTTTTAATTAGATCAGCAAGTTGAGACAGCTGCTGCTGCCATCAACCTCCCTTCATCCTGAGCCCTGTAGTGTCTTCCCCCTCCGCCCCGCTCTATAGAGATAGGATAAGTGAGGGGGGGGGGGAAAGACATCCTAAGGTCAGGGTGTCCTCCTGCTCCTTCTCCCCTGTCTCCCCCACAGCAAGCAGGAGGTTCCTGGGCATGGCTCCAAGGCAGAGGGCAGGAGCAGAACATGGCAGTAGGGGGAGGGACTGCTGAACTGCCGGCAATTAATAGCCTGGTGGGTGGCTGACTCACAGGGAACTTAGGGGAGTGGGAAGCTGATGGTCCACCCTGGTTCGAAGCCCTCACCAGCTAGCGCCAACAGGCTGCTCTTCCTGCAAGCAGTGGACACAGCAGGCAGCTTCTAAACGCCATTAAAAGGGAGAATTGTGCAACTTTAAACGAGCATGTTCCTTAATTGATCAGCAACGTACCAACAAAACATCATTAACCAGGATGACTACGTGAGGAGTTACTGTACAGAGCTGGTGACAGGCTGTCTTGTAAATGGTTCAGTCTAGTTACGCAAAGGTATTGGAACACAGTATAGAAGAGAATAGTTGGTGAACTCAAGGAACTAGCTGTCAGCTTGGACTCTACAGTCCACGAATTCCCAGATTTTCTTGTATTCCTCTCTTGCATTTCTAAAGTTCCTTTTTCAGAAATTCATCTCTTGCTTTGTCCAGAGGCAGCAAGAACAGCTGATACTAATGCCCTTCCTGTCTGCTTTTCTGCTCTTGCTGATTAAGCACTGAGTAGCAGAGGCAGTCTCCTTTCTCTATGCTGTACAAGCAGTTGTGGGAGAGATTACTCTGCAGAGAGCATGTCATGAGTGAGTGAAAACAAAATCAAGTGCATCTCTGCAACTCTTACCCCCAGGACGCACTAACAATATACGCGATTCAGCATCAAAGTGTAGGAGTAAACTTGATCGGCAAGCCCAACACACAGCTTTGGAGGAGACAATGTGCCTAGTATTCCTGTCTAGTGACTGACATGAAGAGCAGCATTACCAGACTGGAGGTGTAGCTGCTGCCGCAAAGCTTGTTGCAAGCAAACTTTATCGCAGCTGGCTTTCAAAAGCAAGTTTACACTCAGTAGGTGTTTACAGTGTTCTTCTAGACAGCAAACCTCCACAGAGGTGACTTGCACCAGTACAGTTCCACTGCTCTGAAAACAAAAGCCTGCAATGGAAGGTGTTTCACGTGCAATGGGGTTCCAGCTCATAAAGCTCACTTGCACAGAATGAAAATTGCCTTGAAGCCATTGTGGCCAATCAGATCCGTACACATGCAAATCAGCAGAGCCTGGAACGTAGAAATACAATAGCCGGGTTTTGAAAAAAGCATTTTTTATTTTCAAGTACAACCCAAAGTTGTAGATGTAAGAAATGCACAGGGGATCTTGTTTCTTTCACAAGTCTTGGCTATGTGCATTTCAGTTCAACTTAAAAATGCATTCAGGTTTACAAATGTACAAACAGCACAGAAAGTGTACACTGTCTTAACAGAATGAATCCTCTTACATTCAGCCATTTTTGCTCTTAATTTTTTTTACATTCTTAGAACCTGTGTTAACAAAGAGTCTTTATTTTAAAAAAATACTCTGCATTTTTAGCACAAGGTGCCTTTTTAAAAAATTAGATCTTGGCGCATAATACTGGGGGGAAAAAATTAAAAACCAAAATCTGGTACTTTGATAAAATTGCTGCATGCTGGGACCATTTTCTAATTCAAACTGTCTCCCAAATAAAGAATGGCAGATAAGATATGAAACCACTGAAAATTGTTCCAATTTACAAATCTTAGCTGAAGTTTGGTCTGTCATCACACTGACGTTTTCAAGCTTAACTGCGCTCTCCCGCTATCATAATTGCAGGGTAGACTTTAAAAGGAGAAAGTGATGAAAGCATGACTGGTTCAGAACTTTGTTGCAAAAAGGGAAGAAAAAAGCAATGGTAATAGCCTGAAAATGATGTTTCAAAAATGGCATATTCAGTATTGTATCATGATCTGGATAGAAGTCCCTTTGGATAGCCTAATTTCAGTTTTCATGAGGATAGTGAGTGTTGGACCAAGGATCCGAGCTTCTTCTTCCGATTGTAGGGCTCCAAATTCGCCAAGGATTGTAGGTCTGTCCCATGTCTTCAGCTGGGTTAGTAACAGCGGCAGCAGTAGATGGAGGAGGTGCAGGGGAGTTTTCGCTACCCATGAGATCGATACCAGATAATGTGTTTGCCGGAGTGGTGAAGGGAAGGGTGCTGTTGAGGTTACTTGACCAAATAGAACTGCTGAATGGAGTGGTGGTAGACCACAGGCCACTGGGATTGCCAAGGATCGACTGCAGTACAAAAAAATGAATGCTGTATTAACAGGTTTATAACTGTAACCAACAGTCTCAGTCATTGCTCTTTGTCTGGCAGCTTTCAAACAAATTATTCCTTTAGCTCAGACATGTTTAGTTATGAAATTGTCAGATGCACTGGACTTCAACATTACCTGAGCTTTCAGATGTCTAGATAAAATCCGGATACATTTCTATATGTTAAACCATTACATACCAATGAATTCTGAATTTAAGGGCAAAAATTAACTACTTAATTTTCCAAAATGAGTTTAACACCTGAATTTTGAATCTCAAGATTTTCACCTTGAATATTTAATCTTCATTTCTGCAATTTCCCCCCCTCCCCCCAGCAATGGAGGAGTCATCTCTGCTTGTCACGGTACCGAAATAATTTGGTACCATATAGATCATTGGGGTACCAAATATTATGTGAAGGGGGTCATAACAGGTGTCTATGACCAGGTTATGAAGGGCGGATTATGAATATGCCATTGATGTGTGTGTATCTTTTTTGGAACTGAAGTTATGAATATTGAATATAGGGTGCCTGTACTTCAAACTTATGCTTGGCTTCTGGGTGAAATCTCAGACAAGCTGCTGTTAACTTGAATGGCCTGCCTGATGGCCCATTAAAGGGCCATCAACTGCACAATGAACTCTGTCCACATCCGAGGAGCTTCCTCAGGAATGGGACATGCCTGGGCAAAAACGGAATCATTGAGAGTCTGGTGATTGGACCTTGTGGCTATGAACCTCCAGTTTGCAACCGGACTCTGCATAAGGAGGAGGAGGGTCTTCGCCCACAGGAGGAAGTCTATAAAGCCTGGAAGAAGCGTCCTCCATTTTGTCTTCAATCTGCAACCTTCAGCTAGCACCTACCTCTGGATGGGATTTTGCTACACGTGGAAGCTCTGACCAACAGATTGATGACCCACCCCTAGAAGGGGGAGAATTCCAGAGACTTTTATCTGAGCCTGCAGTTTATTCTACAGCTGCAAGACTGAACCAAGAGACTTGCCATTACTGCATGTAATTGATTTCTTTTAACCTTTCCTAACCCTCACCTATACCTTTTTCCTTGTACAATAAACCTTTAGATTTTAGATTCTAAAGGATTGGCAACAGCGTGATTTGTGGGAAGATCTGATTTGTATTTTGACCTGGGTCTGGGGCCTGATTCTTTGGAATTGGGGAGAACCATTTTCTTTATTTGGGGCATTGGTTTTCATAACCATTGATCCCCAGGACAGGTGGCTGCTGGTGGTGATACTGGGAATCTGGAGTGTCTAAGGGAATTGCTTGTGTGACTTGTGATTAGCCAGTGGGGTGAAACCAAAGTCTTTTCTGTTTGGCTGGTTTGGTTTGCCTTAGTGTGGAAAAACCCCAGCTTTGGGCTGTGGTTGCCCCTTTGAAAGCAATCTGTCCTGATCTGACACTCACAGTTGGATCCCACCAGGAACAGCACCGTCACACTGCTCTTATGTAAAAACTTGTTGGAAACTAATGCGCAACTAACTATGTACCAGCAAAAGGAAACGACTGAGAAGTGATTTAGGTGGTAGATACAGAGGATGCTGAAGTGTTATCAAAGTGACACTCTTAATCTCTCCCATGTCACTAAAATGGTGAGTTAAACAAAACAGTTTAGGTTTAGTAACAAAGGGTGTGCGCATTATGCCATCTAAACTCTTATATGAGGTAAATGCTGCATTGAAATGGGGAGGAAACTGTACACAAACTAATTTTCCTGTACGCTTCAAGTACTAACTGTAATAAGAGAAAAGTATGTGATGAGACAGTTCATCAAAACCCTTCCCCATTGCTGTCCTGAATGTCAGAGTCTTCATACTAAGTAAGTAAAATATGGAGTGTGAGGATGAGGGAGTGGAGCTACCACTATCTGTTTGAATGTAGGATCGATTCTTCTTTCTAGCTAGCTATATGCAACACCTGGGTAGTTAAAGTGAATGGTCAGTGAAGAATCTACCCTTCAGTTTCTGATTTCTTTCTCTGTGTTTAATGACCTTTGTTTTAAGTTGCAGCAGTAGGAAAATCTGAGTGTCTTGAAGAGTGGGTATGAAAACATCATGTGTCTTGGACTGTAATGATTTAGAGGTTGGGATGATATTGGGGCTACCAAGCAGAATCAAGATCTGCGAAAGATCTGTCACCTTGGCGGTTCTTAATTGTGCATGAAGGTGGAAGGAGTGAATACTCCCAGCTTTTGGTGCAGGGTAGATGGCAGCACTACGGGTGTGTATGTACAATGCTGGATGTGCCTTAGTACCAAACAAGTGGTTTTATAAAAATTCCACATGCTTGCACCATTCCTGTAAGACTGGCCCTAGGACAAGTATTTTGTGTAAAGCAATATACACTGATCTATCTGCAGGTGAGCCCATCCTTTTCATTGGTTTTTACAACACCCGCATGATTTAAATAATTTTTTTTGACTATATAAAATGCTGATTATGTTCTTCCTCGTCAACCCTTCAGTTGAAGATGGAGTGCTGCTGAAAGTTCATCCAATTAAAACAGATTAGATACTGCTGATGTTACCTGGTGAAGAGAGTAATAAAAGGTTATATAGCCTGTGTACTTACTGCAGTTGTGTGAGTTGGGGAACCTGAATTTGTTGGCCAGGAGGGTAGAGGACCTGTAGCTGAAGAGTCCCAGATGGATGAAGGGATGTTACTAACTTCACTCCAGTTTCGCTGCATATCCTGGCCATAAGCAGATCGAGGGAGGCCAAGTTTGCTGAAAACCTCTAAAAAGGAAAGACAACAAACATGAACACTTCACATTTCCCCTAATATTTTAAACACAATATTTTAGTGTGAGATTTTCCATGGTGTTGTGGAACCAATACAGGGGGAGACACACAGAAAAATAGAGAAAGCTCATGTAACAGAAAAAGTATAGATCCTATCTGATGGGCCAAATAGGGGAATACCTGAAAACTCATTCAGTGCAATCCTGAAAGCTTGCTGTCCACAGCTGACATCTTACTGGAACCAAGATCATACTTAGAGAAAAAGTTATATCCACACTACATATGGTTTAACTCCTCCTCAATGCTTGCTGCAGTACT
Source organism: Sternotherus odoratus (assembly GCA_032164245.1). Classification (NCBI taxonomy): domain Eukaryota; kingdom Metazoa; phylum Chordata; order Testudines; family Kinosternidae; genus Sternotherus; species Sternotherus odoratus. The sequence continues at coordinate 201,410,674 of JAVMKO010000001.1, read as the reverse complement.
GGATATTAAATCATTAGTGCCAAGAATCAGGATCCTGTGTGTTTGTCAGTGGGGGTGGGAGGTCAAGGATATTGGCAAGTTTATGTTGGGAATTATTAATGAATAATAAAAAAATAAATCCCAGAGATGGAACAGGCTAAGGTGATGAAACAAGGTCTCAGGGATCACATTTGTAGCATTACTGCCTCAGTTACAGCTGTAATAGAACAGGTTTTTTCACTGCTGTAAAATAATGCCATACTGGAAAAGACCCATTGTCCATCTTGTTCAGGATCATTTTGAAAGTGGCCAACGCTAAGTGATTGAGAGCAAGATGCAGAAACCCCACAATAGGCAGGTCTGATCTCATCCTGATCCCCAATAGCTTGAAACTGATTTAAAACCTGAAGCATGAGGTCAGTATCTGTTCCAAAGCACCGTTTCCATTAACTGTTATAACTCTGCATATTCTTGTTATCCAAATAAACTTACAATCCCATTTTGCCTCAATGACATTTTGTGGCATCAATAATTTGGTAGGATTCAGAGTTCAACAACCTAATTATGAATTGAATGTGAAGTGTTTCTTGGTATCAATTTTGAAATTTCTACCATTTGTTTTTTACATCCTGCAGCTTTGGCAATCTGAATACTGACACATGTAGTTTAGAAAAAACTTCCCATTGCTAGTTACCTTGCTGTTGATCTTCCACTAGCTTATTAATTAGTATTTTTGGAAGCAGCATTTCCTGTCAATCACTCAAAAGAAGCATCATACTACCACATAAGAAGTCAATCCAACACAGGCAGACCCAATGGCATAAATCTGAAACCTTATAAAGCTTCACAGCAGAAAACCATTTGAAATTGTCAGCTTCAAAGAGTAACTAAGAGTCCCGTGGCACCCTATGGACTAACAGATGCATGAAAGCATAAGATATCGTAGGTGAATACCCACTTCGTCGGATGCAAATAAGAGAATAATCTCAGTCTACTTTCTGTTTCTAACCAAGTGAAGCAGCAAACATCTGTTGCCTTTCTTTGTCCTCTTTAGGACGGTCAAAAACAGAATGTTACTGTCACTACAGTTTCAGCATATAAGTAATAGCAACTTATTTTGATAACTATTTCTTCTGGGCTTATATATTAGACCAGTGGCTCTCAACCTTTCCAGACTACTCTACCCCTTTCAGGAATCTGATTTATCTTGTGCACCCCAAGTTTCACCTCACTTAAAAACTATTTGGTTACAAAATCAGATAAATATACGCAAAAGTGTCACAGCACATTATTTCTGAAAAATGTCTGCCTTTCTCATTTACACCATAGAATTATAAAAATACCAATTGGAATAGAAATATTTTACTTACATTTCAGCGTATAGTAGGGGTGGGCAAACTACGGCCCGCGGGCCACATCTGGCCCGCAAGCTAATTTTGCCCAAGTCCTGGCTGGAGAGACTACTGTACAATTTCAGAACCCCGATGTGGCCCTCAAGCCAAAAGGTTTGCCCACCCCGGTGTATAGTATGTAGCAGTATAAACACATCACTGTATGACATTTTAGTTTACACTGACTTCGCTTGTGCTTTTTATGTAGCTTGTTGTAAAACTAGGTAAATATCCAAATGAGCTGATGTACCCCCGGAAGACCTCAGTGTACCCCTTGGATTATGCATGACCTGGTTGAGAACCATGGTATAGACTATTCCTTCCCCTTAAATGAAAAAAAAAAACCTGAAGAACTATTTTTATTTTTCCAATATGGAGAAAGGAATGAAGAATTTTTCACACTCTACTTTTTATTATTTACTAATTTGAGTGTTCAAAAGCTCACCTCCGGTTAAGTTGAAAGAATTTCCAAATGCTGAGAATGAATTGAGGGGTGTGAAGTCAGGGCTGCTAGGGTTGCTGATGGGACTCCACAAACCAGAACTAAACATACGGGGGAGGAACAATACACAGAAGTTAACACTAAAATTGTATCACTAATGAGAAAAACTTAATGCTATACATACATTGTGTGGAACAAGCAGATATATTGTTAGGAAGTACAAGTCGAAATAGGATACCATGTGTAAAAAGAACTGAAGTAACCAAGGATTTTAACATAGTTTTTTAAAATTTTAACTTATTGCACACAGTTAATTTAGATTTCTCTTATTTGGCCCTGAGAACTGCAGTTAACCTTTTTGCTTACTCTTACTGTGAGAGATAAACCTCTTGTAATAGAGCAGATTAGTTAATTGCTGACACAGTTATAACAAGTGCACATTTGACAATAGCTCTTTTGCTCACTTTCTCATAAGTTTTTGGGTGTCACAATCTAGGAGACATTCTCTGCCAGACAGGTCAAGTCCAGGCTCTAAATTATTTGAGAGATCCCTTAAAAGAAAGCCATTCAATTACTAAGTTTGTAGTTTCTGGATTTAAATTTATTGAAAAGCAGATAGATTTAACAGGGATCAATAACACATCAATGAGTCACCATTCCTGCCCTCAAGGTTAAATCCGGAGAGGAAGAGCGTTGCACTCGGTTCCCCTGCTCTGTGATAGCACCTATAGGCGACATCAGGTGAACCTAGTGCATGCTTCTCAAGATGCTGAGAAAGCCATGTGGGTTCCCTATTGTTTGGATGGGGACAAAGATAGAGTTGTCTCGCAAAGGGAAAAAGAGTTAAAGGAAGGATAAGAATCAGATGCCATGAAGGACACTTTCCCCTACTTCTAAGTCACCCATATACAGTAACTCCTCACTTAACATTGTAGTTATGTTCCTGAAAAATGCGACTTTATGCGAAACCATGTTAAGCGAATCCAATTTCCCCATAAGAATTAATGTAAATAGGAGGGGTTAGGTTCTGCGGATTTTTTTTTTGCCAGACAAAAGACATTATATACATGTACAAGGTTTAAACAATTAAATACTGTACTCAGCAATGAATGACTGTGAAGCTTGGTTGAGATGGTGGGATATTTCCCAGGGAATGACTTTCTGCTAAATGATGAACTAGCACGTGGCTGAGCCCTCAAGGGTTAACATATTGTTGTTAATGTAGCCTCACACTTTACAAGGCAGCATGGACTGAGGCAGGAGGGAGGAAACAAGAGATGCAGGGATGCAGGAGCTGCAAACACTTCCCTGCAAAAATTGAACATGACGGTGAGCCAAAGCTATCTGCAACACTCACTCCTCTTGAGAGCACATGCATGGCTGCACAGGTGCTGACTTTCCAATGTACTGGGTTGTGTGTGTGTGTGTGTGTGTGTGTGTGTGTGTGTGTGTGTGTGTGTGTGTGTGTGTGTGTGTGTGTGTGTGTGTGTGTGTGTGTGTGTGTGTGTGTGTGTGTGTGTGTGTGTGTGTGTGTGTGTGTGTGTGTGTGTGTGTGTGTGTGTGTGTGTGTGTGTGTGTGTGTGTGATGCATTGCCCCTTTAAGTACACTGACCCACTTTTAAATATGTTGCCCTTTTACGCAGATCAGCCAGTTCAGTCAGGAAGCAACAGGTTCCTGCAAGCTCCCCCCATTCTGTCGCCAACCCTACGACTATCCCCTCCTCCGCTTTGTGAAGAGAGGATACAGAGCGGAAGCAGGAACAGGGGACATCCTGACATCAGCACTCCTCTCCTATCCCCCCCCCCCCCCCCCCCCAGAAAGCAGGAAGCTCCCAGGAGCGGCTCCAAGGCAAAGGGCTGATCTGGAGCAGCACAGGGCAGTGGGGGGAGGGCCACCTTATCATATACCTTACAGGGAATTTAGGGGAGCTGATGAGGGGGCTGCCGGCCCCCCCAGTTCTAATCCCCACAAGGGGCTGCTCTTCCAGAGAATCCTGCAAGCAGTGGACAAAGCAGGCGGCTGCCAAACACCATTAGAAGGGAGCATTAGACAACTTTAAATAAGCATGTTCCTATATTGATCAGCAACTAACATCGAAACAACGTTAACCGGGACAACATTAAGTGAGGAGTTCCTGTAGTCCTGAAACTTGGACATGCGAATGACACTCATGTTTAGAAGCTCATCTTCCGATATCCACCTCTGACATCCCTTCTAGGAACCAGAATGAGCTCCTCCTAGCCATGCAGAGAACGTCTCTGTTGACTTCATGTGTATTCCCTAGGGCTTTTAAGGGGTAGTTAGGGGGTGGGGGGATGGTTTCTTGAAGAGTATTAGTTACCTGTCAGAGCCATCGCTGTCAACAGGTGTCTGAGAAATGCTGATATTGCCAGAAACATCTGCTTTATTTGGTGAAACCTTTGCTAATCCACTACCACCTGCAACAATAAATTCACATTGAATAAAGCAATGAAATGGTACGAGAACATCATTCAACACTGTGCAACAATAGATATTACTTTAAAACAGTTCCATTACCTGGGCTCTTGTCGTAACCTGCAGCTACAGCAGCAAAGGTGGGATTTCCATTCCTGCCAGGGAGAGAGGCTGTCTTTGCCAGCTTGTGTTTGATACCATTAAGGGGCTTGCTTTTTGTTTCACTGGTGGGGGGGGTGACAAAGGTAAAATGTTGGGATTCAGCACATTACTACAAAAGGAAGTTCTCAGGACTAGTATTTAACTGGCTTTGCAATGATATAAAGTTATTACAGAAATAGCTTACTGACCTTTTTGGCCAGAATACAATACCGCACTCATTCCTAAAACCCAGTTTTTCATTATCCCCTTGACATTTATATCTGTGTCTAGAACCACCAGATGTCAATAATTTGACTACATAATCAAGCAAAGGAATTACTACTGAGTGATTACAAACAGAGGCTCCAAGCATCTAGAGGAAACATACTAATTTTCTTAATCTGGAAGAAAAGTTTGGTTAGGCAGGACCTAGAAAACAAAGACAAGAAGGGCTGGATTCCTACAGGATATGGAGGATGCTCTTGGAGGATGAACTAGTTAGGATGTGGGGTGGGGGACAAAGGTAGGGGAATGGAAAAATGACTTGCAATTCTTCTTCTCTGAATATACAGGTTGCAAAAGATCATCAGATTTGGGTCCATGCTTCTAGCTTTGATGGAGTAAACTTTCTGTAGCTTAGAATTCTAAACCTAATGGTTCTAGCAGGAGGTGTCATGTTCTGCCCCTGCAATGCAACTACATCTAAATCCTAGTACTTCCTGCCATTAGCTGCTGTGTAAGCAAAAAGGTGGAGATGTACAAATTTTGAAAAATCAAATGGATTACATCATTTTGGGCTCTAATAAAGTGCTCAGTGGAGTAATGATCTACTATATCCTTCTGTCTTCAGCAAACGTTACATGGGAAGTAATTTTATTTTCAAGAGGTGCCAGCTGAAATAGGTCCCCACTCTTAGAGACTTCATTTCCAGAGTATTTCTCTAAAATATTTCCAAAATATTTCTCTCAATTTTTTTTTTAAGAAGTAAACCTATCTGTATGAACAGAAAAATTACAAGGACAAGCAGAAGCAAATAAACTGCAGGAATGAGCTTTATTCAGATGAACCTATCTTAGAAGTTACTTAATGGGGGGGATAAAATACATAGAGCGAGAAAGTTATCCCAGAAAATAAAGCTACTATGGAGTGGGAGACCTGGAGCACTGGTAGTTCAGAGAATTTCTGTAGCTCTGATGGGCTAAGTTCACGAGCTTGCTGTGAGATAGGCCATGCAGTAACACTTCATAGAACCACCCAAGTAACTTCATATGGCTGTCCTCTAAATCTTAGGGTTAAATGATTATCAGGTGCTTGGGGCACATGCACACACTCCTCTCTGACTAAGCATACCACATGTCTAAGCTACAAGTCTACTAAGGAACAAAAATACGAGATGCAGCCAGTCATTGGACCATGGCTCTTGGAAACAGGATAATAGGGTATTAGGCTAAAATGAAACACAAAATGTAAAGCCCTTTCTAATGGCTTTTAAGTTTCACTACAGATGAAAATTTCAGGACCCGTTTCTTTAGTTTTTGTAGAAAAGCCTTTTGGGGAAGGGCATAAAGGCAGAGGAAGAACGTTGGCTGGATAATGGATTTAATTAAGGTGGAATTTAAGACTGCCTTTAAAAGGAATTTAGGTGCCTTAACATCCCAAGTATCCAGTGACTTAAGGGGATGTTTCAGTAGCTTCCTAAATACCACGTTAATATCTTACAACACCTGGGACTTTTTAGTGCGAGGTTTTAAATGCAATGAAGTCCTTCATGAGACTGACAACCTTGGGCTGCAGAGAAACTGGTCTATTTTCTATATGGCTATCATGTTGAAATGGCTGTGAAATTTATTTTACAGATAACTGTAGTACATACTAAGAGAGGAGGAAAAAAGTGAAGCGGGTTCTCTCTCCTTTCATTGGTTTGCTTTTCTGGAAGACTCCTGACTAGACAGAACTTCAGACACATACTTAGGCCCATATCTATCCCTTTAGGAGCCATGCTACCCTGAGTTGGGCAGTAGTAAGGTTCAGCATTTACATGTGACAAGCCAGTTGCTCTCTCTCTCATGAGCTGGTTGTCCCCTTTACTAATACAATTAAAGAAGAAACCGTGTACATCAACTCCCCAACTTCCACTAAGCACAGGCGGCTTTATTCTCAGTGTGCTTCACTCAATGCCATGTGCAGAAAACCAATAACTTTGCAGAGAGGCAAAGTGAACATACCTATCTTAGGTACACACCACTCAAGGAAAGATTCTTTTCCTTGTACAATTCCTGGAGTTCTTCTTGAGGTGTGCATGCACCTTCAGAGATTTTTGGTGTCCGTGCCCATTCGTTCCCTGCATATGCCCCTCAGATCCTCGTTCCCAAAAACTTCCCTCAGTTCCTTCTCCATTGCAAAGCCCCAAAAAGGTGACTCCAAAGCAGAGTGGAAAAAGAGCAGGTAGTGAAGCACCCACAGGGACACCCATCTCAAAGAACTCCAGTAACCTCTCTGAGTCAGGTTGCTACATGTGAGCCACATGAGGTGACTCCTTAATAGCACCCCGAGAACATGGGGACTTTGGAACTCAGTCTAAGGCTGCCTGCAGAGCCAAAGGCAGCATCTGCCCAGGAAGCATCGATCAAGGCATAATGTCTTGAAGTGTGGATCCAAGCCCATGCTGCAACCTTGAATATTTCTGTAAAAGGACATGTCCTCGGGCAGGACCACAGACATGCAATACAATCTGGTAGAATGAGTGATGACTTTAAACAAGCAGAGTACATCAGCAACTGCATAACAAAAGAGTGTGCAGTCAGAAACTTGGAAAGTATCTAGGTAATCACTGGAACCCCTTTAGATTTGTTGGCAATAAAAACAAAATCTCAGGGAACATCTAAGGTACAAAGGTGAGCTTCCTGTCTTGACTGATGAGGCTTGCAATAGACTATTGGGAGATGAATTGATTAATTTTACCTTGGACAAAGATGGAAATGCCTGCCCCTCCATATAAAGCTAACAGTTTCTCCAGCCTTTTGGGCAGAGGTGATAACCACTAGGAATGCAGTTTTCATGGAGAGGTTCAGAAGCTACTCCATAGTCTAATATTTCTTTTTTCTCTCTGAATGAAGCTGTCATCTTATTGTAGTAGATGGCAGATGTTCAATACGTTGAGGAACAGAAGCCCTCCACACAGCTAAAGCTGTCATCCATGCTCGCATCCTAATTACAGCACTCTCTCTCTCTGGCCTTGAAAAATGCAGTCTTGCCCTAGTGACATACATTCATAAGGCTGCTCAAAGCTGATATTAAGGGCCTGTTGCTTTGATCATGTCACCTGTCTCTTTGAACCTCTCCAGTGGCTCCCCCTTTTCATTCACACCAAACCTAAACTTCTTGTCTTCATTTTCAAGGGTCTTCAGAGCCTATTACCACCCTATTACCTATGACCTCTCATTCAGTATTGAAATATTGACTCCTGCCTCTAGCCAGCAACTACCTCCAGAGTGCACTGGCCACTTACTACATCTTCAGACACTCCTTTGTGCTTTCTTCCATACTGCACCTCACACCTGGAGAAGTTCCCTGTAAATATCTGAAAAGCTACCTCATTATCCTCCATCAAACTCTCCTTTGCCATGATGCCTAAAAAAAATTTAAGAGTTAGTTGGTTGATGTATAAAGCCCACTGCTTATCAGGCTGACCAGTGTAGTACCATGGTGTTCTTGTACTCTCCAGTCTGTCTCTCTGTATCTATTTGATATCTCATCTTATACTTGGACTTCACAAGACTGTTCAAGCCAGGGACAGTCTTTGTTTTGTGTCTGGACAGCACCTAGCACAGTGAAGTCCTAGACTAGGACTAGTGCTCCTAGGCATATGGTGGTAATTATTTTGTTTTTAATTAACTGCTTAGAATTACAACTTCCAGACAAACTAAATTTCAGAATACTGTTCAGTAGAGAACAGTAGCGTCTCATTTCAGTCATTTTAATCCCCATTAAAAAAACAGGCACATCCACCCAAACACAATGGAGGAAAATTTAAGCATCATCCTGATTAAAGGCCAATCCTCACTGAAATTAATGGAAGTCTTTCAATGGCACTGGATAAGGCCCTGAGTACTCTTAAAAGAGCAGATGAGCCAGGGCTGACTCGATAAAATGTAGCAAGCCTATACTCTAGTATTGCTACTCATAAGATGGTAAAAAAGACGGTTGATATGCAGCCATATTTTAACCATCAAATGTTGAGAAAAATCAAGTTACATGAAATCTGAGCAGAAAGTTAATATTTTAAGTATGGCCTATGTTCTATAACATTACCTCAGTATTTCCCTGTTCCCTGGATATATAGGGAATACTGCAAATACTGAGGTGAATTTGTATAAGGAAAAAGTAAAAAATGTAAGAGAAGAGACTATTTTAATGTTACTTAGTCTCAGTCTACAACAGTAGGGATAGAAGATCTAACTTTAGCTGCTGGATTTTTAAATTTTATTTGTAAATATAGGATTTTGATTCCGTAAAGATTATTAACTGTACCTAGGAAGTAAAATATATATATTTTTATACTTTAGAGCAGTACGTTCTTCAATTATAAGGAGGAATATTGAGTTTACACTACTCAGTAGCAACAGAAAAAAAATTATCTAAAGAAAATGCAGGAGGGAATCAATTTTCCATGGCTACATTGCTATCAGCATCAGCGGGGCTAGAGAAAAATAGCTTTATGGGAAAATGCAATACCACTTTAGCTTATGGTTACCATTTCCCCTATATGCTTTTAAGAGCCTACAGCAGAATGGCACCAAACAGCAGATTCAGCTAATTCCATATACTATGCTTTTAAAAAAATGATTATGTGCAATTGTTGACATTTGATAATCAGATGATTAGGACATATAGGCCATCTAGAAGTAGATTTCTAGTTTTTTCCACTGAATGTAAAATTAAGAGTAGCAAAATTTTTTATATCAGCTTCCCAGTTATCTGTGTTACATGGAGAATCCCAAGCTTTTCAAAGCACTGCACAGATCTGAGATTATGTCTCTACTATGATATGCATGAAATATTATTTCTTCTAAGTTTGATAAATGTGTGGTACTGTAATCAATTAAGGTGAGCTATTATCAGGAGGGAAAAAAAACTTTTGCAGTGAAAGCAGCTTACCTTAATTGATTAGCTACTTAAAATTGGTATAGCAAAAATCTCGACCTTTTTATGTTCTCTGTGTGTGTGTGTGTGTGTGTATAGTATATCTTCCTACTGTATATTCCACTCTATGCATCTGATGAAGTGGGTTCTAGCCCATGAAAGCTTATGCCCAAATAAATTGTTAAGGTATGTCTTCACTACAGGACTAGGTCGATTTCCCTTAATTCGATTTTCTAAATTCGATTTTAGAAAATCGAATCAGTGTGTCCCCACCAGGACAGCAGGTCGACAGTGGTCGACACTGTCTGTCCTAGAACTTTTGCAGGGGTCGACATAGCCCGCATTGCACTTTGGGTAGGTAGCCCACAGTGCAATGCGTGCCAGACCCCCCCCCCCAAGCAGCCCCGCGGACCCCCCGCCCGCCTGAACAGCCCCCCCGCCCACCCGCGGGGGGGGGGGAGGGGGGAGCCGGCGGGGGCTGCTTGAGCGAGCGGGTCAGCTGCCTAGTCAATTTCACCTGAAATTGACCAGGCAACTGACCCGCTCGCTCAAGCAGCCCCGCGCCGGCCCCCCCACCCCAGCAGCCCCGCGGCCCCCCCCCCGCCCACCTGAACAGCCCCCCTGCTGGACCCCCCCCGCCTGCCCAAGGGGGGGGGGGGGGAGCCGGCGGGGGGATGCTTGAGCGAGCGGGTCAGCTGCCTAGTCAATTTCACCTGAAATTGACCAAGCAGCTGACCCGCTCGCTCAAGCAGCCGGGCGCTGGACCCCCCACCCCCTGCCCAAGCAGCCCCGCGGTCCCCTCCCTGCCCACCTGAACAGCCCCCCCGCTGAACCCCCCCCGCCCGCCCGAGGGGGGGGGGGGAGCCGGCGTGGGGCTGCTTGAGCCAGCCGGTCAGCTGCCTAGTCAATTTCACCTGAAATTGACCAAGCAGCTGACCCGCTCGCTCAAGCAGCCCCAGGTGGGGGGGGGGGGGGTGTCAGGCGGGGGGGCTGTTCAGGTGGGCGGGGCTGCTCGGAGGTCAGAGGCTTAACTTCAGATGCCTCTTCACTTACTCACAGTAGACAGAGAAGTCGATTTTAGCCTTACTTCTCTCATCAGGCAGGAGTTACAAATTCGATCTTGAGGGCCCTTTAAATCGACTTTAAGGGCATGTATGTGAAGACAGGTACACGTTTAATTCGACCTAACGTTGTTAAGGTCGAATTAAAGTGGTAGTGAAGACATGCCCTTAGTCTCTAGGGTGCCACAAGTACTCCTTGCTCTTTTTGCGGATGCAGACTAACATGGCTACTTCTCTGAAAACTAACTTACGTCGGTATATCTGCATCGTTCAGGGACATAGATTTTTCACACCCCTGAGCGATGCAGTTATACTGACTTAACCCCTGGTACAGACAGCACTACGTTGACGGGAGGGCTTCTCCCATCGACACAGCTACTGCCTCTCGTGGAGCTGCATTAACTCTACCTTTTGAAGCAGCTCTCCTACTGGCAAGGCAGTCTTCACTGAAGTGCTACAGCAGCACAGCTGCATCAGTGTGGCTGCGCCACTACAGTGTTTTAAGCCTACAACTGCCCTTGGTTTCCTACAAAGATATACAATAGACATTAACCCCAAGGGAAATAACAGATTATCACAACAGGGAAATCAATGGGGACGACAATGGACGTTTAAGAATTTCAGTACTTCTGTGCTGAACAGACTGACAACTGGATTTCTTGAAGAAGTCAACTGGATAATTTTCAGCTAGCATTGCAGCGGCTAACTGGAGTACATATTAAGATTACTCAACCTTAACTGGAAAAAAGAAATCAATCATTGCTTATCACCTTACAGTGAATCAATGCATTTTGCCCAATAGTACTCAAACTGCTTAAAATGCAAATGTCAGAGGAATTGAGTAGTTATATCAATTGCAGCTTCCCAAAAGAAGCAGCAGTAAAATCATGCATACAGAGGTCTTAGCAGCAGCATTTCAACCTCAAGCAGTAGTCTATGATAACACATTTCCCAATCTGCCACACTGAAAAATCAAAGTTAAGAAACCCAACCCATTGCAAAATTACAAGAGTGGTACATATACAAAAACAAAATCAGAGCATTTTAAATCAAGAACCATAGACACTAGTATGGGAAATGGAAGGTATTAAAATGGAGAGAAAGCACATTAAGAAATATACTTTAGGGAAATACACTGGCAGGGAGATGATTTAGATAACCTGCCAGCTCTTTTTCCACCTCTAATTTGTATGTTTCTATGACCTTCACATAACTGCAAAAAGACTGAAAACTTGCTTAACACAAAGTCGATATTTCAACTTACTTGCTGAAACTGCTGTTCACAATACTACTATAAGTGCTTCGGGGCACAAAAGCTAGAGATGAAGGGGGTGGAGATAGAGAGGCAGGAGTTGGCGAGGTCTGTCGTTGTTTCAAGAAAGCATCTGCGTTGAGGGTTTGCAGAGACAGTTTATAAAGGTTGTCGGTAGCTGGAAACCAAGCAAAAAAGATCTTGTAGTATTCATTTCATCACACGGGCAACTCTTAAGGTGGTTTGTCATCCTTTCTGAAGTACTGTACCTCTTGCCCAAATTCTCATAGAAATGTTTACATTCGAATATATTCATGTAATAATATTTATGTATGAAATATTCATATATCAAATTTTCATAGAAAGAAAATGGAGAATTAAGTGAAATGATTATCAGCGAATATAATGTCACAAAAAGCTCAGCTGAGGAAAGCTGTCTTGGAGTTGTACTAGTGACAGAACTTCAGCAAAAACTAAATTTTATTATAGCCTGTAATTCTCTGCTAATAAACTATCAAATCATGGTAGTGGCCTTTCACCCCGGAGTCTGTGTAGATTTCAGTCAGGAGAAAAAGCCGTTTATCATTTTTGCTAAAACACCAGGTGAACTAACTGAAAATGAAGTTTTCCAACAATTTTGCAAGTCAACCTTTCCCACAGTTCTAGTTCTCAGCGCTTTGTTTAAAAGCTTTGTTTTAAAAACATTTTGCCCAATAGTACTCAAACTGCTTAAAATGCAAATGTCAATCAATCAATCACTTACAGGTTAATAATGAATGCAAAAAAACCAGCTAGACAGAGAACCAGATTTAGTCTACGACAGGAGGAGATTTCAGAATTGTCAGCAAAAAAGTGTATGCACACTGCAGCACATGAAGCCCATACTGATATAGTTGCTATTTAAAACTGTTGCAGGACTACAGAACAGACCTATATAGGAGTGTGTTTGGCTATATACCTTTGGGATAGTGAACTGGAGCAAAGGCAGCAGGTAGTTTATTTACAAAGTGAGTTAAAGCAGGATATGAAAAGCATGGAATGGGTAGAGAAAGGTGTATCTTTAAACACACCTCCATTTCCCCAGTTAAAAATCTCCTATTTTCCTCCATTGTCTGTAGCCTTAGCATCACACTCGACCATGAAGTTTTATTCTACCACATCACCTACACTGACAATCACCACCTTGACACATCCCTACCTTAGCTCCACCTCTGCTGAAATTTTCATCCATACCACTTAGCTTATCACACTGACCCTTTCCTAGGGTCTTCATTAGTGCCTGCTTACTCAATGCAGAACGCCGCTGCTTCTCTCTTACACACCTAGGAAGTGGAACCACATTCACCCCACCTCTGGTCTCCACCTCACCAGAACTAGAGCTCTCCATTATCTTTCAACGTTTTGTGGCTGAAACTCTCAGTCCAGGGATGATGAATATATAGGGGCAGGAAGGCAAAAACCAAAACCAACAAATGCTACTATCATCACTACAAGATGCATATATTTACATCCAAAGCCATCTGTGCCAGCAATGACAAAGATCTCCTGAGAAAGTGGAGTCAAGTAGGAACTCTGCATTTCACAATTTTCTCCCTTCCAGTACTGTAGGGAAGGGGAATAAGATTGTAAAGCCTTTTTAGCAAGCTCTTTGGGAAAGGGACTGCTTTATTATATTTGTACAGAACTGAGCATGAGGTGGTCTTGGTCCCTACTGGGGGCTCTGGCTGCTACTGAAATGTAAGTAGTAATAGTGAGTAGTTCCATCTAATACTCACTCTCTGGTTACTTCAGATATGCTCATTCTTGCTTCCCTAGGATATACAAATTGGCTAGTTTTAACCTCAGGTAAAATGGACCTGACAAAATGGAGCCCACATTTCAAAAGAATGGTACATTCTGTTTTCAGACCATCAGCTGTATGAATATTCTCCCCATCATTGCCAATTCTCAGCTTTTGCACAATTCTGCCCATTGCCAAAGAACTGTGGAAAAGTCAAGGTTCTATTCCTCATTTTTAGACTTCCACACTACCACTGTCAAAATGGGGGCCACTACAGAAAAAAAACAGGAACAGGATTCTGTTGGGAGTGAGAATGGGAAGATTTAAAGAAGAATCACAACAAACAGTCCTTGCTGTTTTGCAGAACACTGTAGTCTCCTGTTGTACAATAACTGTACTTACAGCTGCCTGCTTTGTGTAGTGGCACCGAGTCCCACTCTGGTGGTGGCGAATCTTTTTCCCCTTCTGAACTGCTGGTATTGCCTAATTCCTGTCCAGAGCCACTGGGGAGAAATTTTGCTAGTGCTGATGGCCTGCTGTCCATTAACTTATTGTTTGGACCTGTATAAAAAAAAAAAAAAGAGCAAGCTATAGCCATTAAGAGAGGCACTTCTTTCTCCTTGTGCAGAGATCTAGAAGCTAAAACTGTAAAAACTGAAAATTTAAGAAACCATTTGTGATAACAAAAATCCTCCAAACCCCAAAATATTTGTTTAAGAGCAACTGGTATATTATACCTCTTGTTTTCGGGAGGTTTCTTGATTTGGACCCATTTGTTAGCATGTGCTGAAGAGACATCTTGGATGAAAAGGGTTTGCGCTGTTTGTTTTCCAGTGGGGGGATATATGGTAACTCCAAGGAACTAAAGTGAAAACATGAACACAGATTTATCCTTTGTTGCTGGGTGAAGTGTTGCACTTATATACACGCCGTGTAGTTTTATACAAGTCTGGTTTTCTGACCTGACTCATTATTCCCCTGCCTTTAGTCCATCCTGACTGCAGCTGTCAAGATCATCTATTCCTGTTGCTCTTAAGTCTCTTCTCTTTGAATTTCTGCATTGGCCTTGTTTATGCCAAGCTTCTCCTCCCATTCAAAGTTCTCCATAGCTGTAACTCTGCCTTTGTCTACGTCTCTGCACTCATCTCCTCCTACACCCCATTGCACTGTCATGCACTCAAATCCCTGGGTGCCTCATCACCCCATCTGTTGTCTCCTCCTCCAAACTCTATCACTACCTTTTATGCTGCCGTCCCATCTACCTATAATGACCTCTAAATAAACCCACAACTTCAAGAACCCACTGACTTTTTCTACACTGGAGTTTTCTGACAGTACAAAATTGTCACGGCTAGGTAGGTGATGAGCTGTGACTGCCCCTCTTCTCCTCAGTTTTTTCTATTTTTATTAGCTCAAACATTCCTGCCACTCCCATCATCCCATCTAGACTCCCAGTTAAACATTAAAAACAACAAAACTGTTGCAAACAATAGCGAGCTCATTTGCCTGTATATTTTATTCTTATTCTCCAACCATTTAGACTGTAAACTCTTCTGGACAGGGGGAGTCTCACTCAACACAACCCTCCATGTGGCCTTTTGATGAGGTCATAATGTAAGTGTTTATTATTAAATACCTGTCTATGATTTGGGAAGCAAACAAAATATGATCATGGTAAAGGAAAGAGGGGAGTCTATATTAAGCAGCATTTTCAGCAGTAGTTTGAAGGAAATCAGTGTATACATGCACTCTAGATTCTGCTCATCTAGTATTTATTTGCCACAACCCCCAGGGGAACATAAAAGTTAATATTCTGCATTCCATCTATTACGTAATTCAGAGGTGTGGCACTTTGTGATTTTCTTAAACTCTCTAGTCAGCAGTGTCAGAAAGAAATGAGTGCAGTAAGACTAAACCTCTGTCAGCACAGATGATGCAGAGACACGGAAAAATAATTTTAGCACTAGACAAGAGGAAGAGGTAGCAGTAGCCTCCCCAGATCACCGATCTGAGAATCGGATCCCTAAATTATAAGTAGGGCCTTACCAAATTCAATGTTTCAGGCGGTGAAATATGGTCTCCCCAGTGAAATCTGGCACCTAGCTGGGGGCTCCTACACTGTGCTGCGCTCCAGTGCTATTCCCAGATCAGGATTCAGACTTCCTCTTCCCCTGCAGGGGCTGCTTCAACCCACCTCTGATCTCCCTCAGCTGCAGGCAGCTCCAAGACTCCAGTTGTCAATTACCCCTCCCCTTCCCCCTTCCCCCATGTGGGCAAGCTGCAGCTGTCACACACACACTCCTCCAGCTGTCACATCCCACCCCAGGCGGGGAGGCTGTGGCTCCAGCTGTCAGCCTCTCCACTGGGGCAGGAGACTGTTGGGAAAACTGGACCTATGGTAACCTGCTCCCTCCCCTCCATACTCTGTGACCCTCACTTCTGTGCTGCTTTGGTGATGGTACTGGCTTTAGAGGTTGGCACCCAGCCAGCAGCCTCTGCTCTCTGGCCGCATGCTGTCCCCTCCCCCTCAACCAGCAGCAGGGTAGAAGTGAGGATGGCAATCCCTCCCCCGCAATAGCCATGAGACACCCCCCCCCCCCCGACCCTGACCACCTTTTCAAATTTCAGTCATAAACATCTAAAAGTGTGAAACTGACTATTTTTAAACCCCCCTGGTTGTGAAATTGGCCAAAATGGACCATGAATTTGGTAGAGCCCTAATTATAAGGCTCAACAGGAAAAGTTCTATGACTATAATTCCACCAAAAATATCCAATATCAACCACAGGTGTAACCGTGTACTTTATTATGTACTTGCAATATTTGATGGAATGTTGGCCATATCTGTTTTTCTACATGAAGTTCATTATCAAAAGCATCACATTATTGCAGTTGATTCACTGCTCAAGATCTAGCATGTATCTCAATGATGCACAGCATTCCTGTCAGATGATTCCTTACATTTACAAAACAGGTATCAGGAAAGAAGACAAGTAAGGTTAGTCGCTGCTACAGGTAGGTTTTTCTGAGTAGGCTGGGAGCCCAAAGACTTGAAGACCACAGAAAGCTCCACCTTCACATTTCCCCTTCAAGCATAAGGCTCTTCTGACTAGGTGGAGAGCCTTAATGCTCACCTTGATTTCACATCTGCTGGAATTTCTTTCTTGATATTTGATAGTTTTTTCCCTCTCTGTTTTATTTGGAATATTTCACTTTCATGTTTTTCTGGCATGGCTTGTTTTCCCTTTTGCTTTTCTGGTTCCTACAAAAGCCAAACACACAATAACATAAAAAAAAATTAGGAACAGTAACTGAAGATTCGTGCTTCAATAAAAATCAGAGAGAGAAAATGGCATCAGCAATTGTGAACAATTTGCATAGTGGATGATAACATTTCACCACTCAGTAGTGACCATTCCCCCCTCCCCCCCCCCCCCCATCATCCCTAAAGTGAATTTAGCACCTATCAAAAGGTGGTTGACCTTCCTAGATTTCAGTCTTTGCTTATCCACAGAAATAGTACAGGATGGACAGCAGCAATTCAAACTTCCTCAGATTACCCTACTAATGTGCTTCAAACTTGATTTTGGATGGCTATTCTAGGAACACGAGGGTAGCTCCAATTCCATGTTCATTCAGACCTTTGGTGAGACTGTTAGAAAGAACGCTGGTTATGGACTTTGGACAGAGATGGACAACTCAGTTCGTATAGGAAAGCAAAACTGATCAAACCGAATCCTAAATATTTTAACATGTATTTAACCAGTTTTGCTTTCAGAACAGCAGGATTCTAGCTACAAATTCATCACATTAAAAACATGCCCAAAATTTGGCACGGGCTTTCTATTCTCCCCAATTAGTTTTATTTTAGTTTCACAATGCATATTTTGAGACAAAAGCATTATCATGACCATTTGACCAGTGGTTGAGATGCCGCAATTGATTACCTAGTATCATTTGGCTCCTGTGAGTGAAACAAGTTAGAACGTGCTTGCATTGCTAATTCTCTTTTCTATAAAGAAAGAATCGCAGAGAGATTTGGAAACAGGCTGCTTATTCTTGGCATCAGCGAACACAGTATAAGTAGTAGCTCCCACTATAAATGAATGTGCATCAAAAGCAAAGCCATGCTTTTTACTTAGGTGAGCCCCTACGTATCTGGGAAGAGTAACCTTCCCTCTCTAACAGTTCTGTACCTCCTTAAGGAGTGGTTCTGTGTCTGGATTGGAGGTTTCTGTGGTGGTTGAAGAACTGTCATCATCTGCCAAAGAATCTTTCAGTTCATCCTCCTGTTGCTTTCCCTTTCCTCTCCTCTCCTTTTCCTCCCTCTTCTTCTGTGGTTTAGATTTGCGCTGAAGTGGTTTTCCTTTCCCTAGGGAGATAAGGCAACTCCAGATTATTAGCAGCTGTGCTCCAAGACTGGGAATGTTTTGCACCATTCTGTGCACTGAAAAACAATCCATCACTAAGTCTCTTAAGCCAGCTGCAGCTCTTATTTCAAGGAGAGTTGGACTGCCGAGCATTTTCATCTTCTCTCTTATACAGTGGTTAGAAGTACAACTTCAGACTTCTGCTGATATGTACCACTTCACTTCATCTATACAAGTCATGTCAAATCTAAGGAACTCTGACCAATACTAACACTCATATGTTAACTCCCCCAGATCCTATCAACATTACCCACCTACTACAGACACTAGCCACTTAGGCATACATAGTTCTCCTTTGTGACTTGTTGCTACCATGTGACTGGAATTCTGTTTGACTTCCTTGACATTTAATATTAGAATTTCATCATGTAAGATTGATTTTGACAACAATCACTTTAGGAATCACTATGAAAGTTATTACCTTAGAAGAAAAATGAGAAATGGGACTGCTCTGCAGACTTTAGTTGTGCATTTTTTGTTTGAGAACGGTAGTAATTTAATGGAGAGTATCGGAGGGACATACCACTACCCTACCTCTGTCCGTGGACACCAGCAAGGTGGGAGTCTCATGCAACAGGGATGAGGATTTTGGGGACGAGGACGATGAGGTTGAGGATAGCACACAGCAGGCAAGCGGAGACACCGTTCTCCCCGACAGCCAGGATCTTTTTATGACCCTGGAACCAATCCCCTCCCAACCTCCCCAAGGCGGGATCCAAAAGTCAGCACTAGCCTACAGTTGAACTGCTCCTTACTGCTGTCCAGGGAGGATGTGTATGGCTTCATGAGCCATGGCATTAATGGGTAGGCCGAGTCCCCAAGGGTAACTGTAGGCATTTCAACATCCCCAACGGTAATTCAACTGTGAGGGCTGCTCTAATCTTGGTATTCTTGCGCTTCAGGGCAGGGGAAAGCAAGTCACAAAGTCATAAGTCACTGTTGTCGCCTCCTTGCCTGCTTTTGCAGGTGCTGCACATACTGCAGGATAATGCGCGAGGTGTTTACAATGCTCACAACAGAAGCAGTGACCTGAGCAGGCTCCATGCTTGCCATGAAATCACTGAGGAAATTTGCTATCGGGGCAAGAGCAGGAGAGCAAAGTGTCAGCAGAAGCGGTGGATGACGACAGTTTTCCAATGAAGAAGAACACGTTACCGGGAGCCCATGACAGACAACATGGAAAAATTCGCTATCAAGGCAAGAGCAGGAGAGCACGATGCCACGAGAAGAGATATTTATTCAGAAGGTTAAGAGGACCTGCGAAGTGGATTCATGGCACCAAGAGGAAAGGAAAGCAGTCGTACTGTGCCATCTGCTGAAAGCAGTAAGGTGTCTGCACGGGAATAAGGCGCAAAAAAGGCCGTTGCTTTCATGGACGGAGAGGTGACTGACGAGATGAGCCCATGAAAACCTGCAAGAATGTTTTTGCCCCATCATGCACTGGGAGCTAAACCCAGAATTCCAATGGGTGACGGAGACTGCGGGAAAGGTATCCACAGTGCACCGCTCCAAGAGTCGATTCTAGCCACGCTACTGTGTACGCACTCCGCCGACTTAGCGCGCTTAGTGGGGACACACAATTGAATGTATAAAATCTCTTCTGAAAAATTGACTTCTATAAATTTGACCTAATTTCGTAGTGTGACCATATCCTGAGAAACAGCTGCTGCAAGACTTTACAAAAGTGATATTCCTTAGCTAGATACCATGGTACAAATTTTATTTTGTAAGAGGCTGATTATGTAAACATGTGAGTACATGCTTAGTTACATGCACGACTGCTTGAAGAATCGGGCCCCAATTTTTTTAAAATCAAGTCCTAATGGGTGAAGTAAATATCTCAAAGAAATCTTAAAAAAAAAAAAAAAGTGTATTAGAGTGAGATTACAAATGGACAAGTTTTATCATGTATTGCACTGAGCTTTTATCATTTAAACTGTACAACTCAAAAGTGTATAGTAAATATTAGTTTTGTGTAGACTTTTCTAAAGATGAAGGGCTTTTTATAAATAAATGCATTTTATTGATTTGGGAAGACAAAAACATGTTAAAACTGCTTGTTTGAAAGCAAAGGGAAAAAAACCAAACCCATCCAATATAGCTTCACTCCTAAGCAGAAATGACCACGGCTACTAAAGAGATGCTTTTTTATAGAAGTATGGACTTATCTGAAGATATTTAGAATTTAAAAAAGTTACAAGAAATAAAATGGACATCTGTCATAAACAATTCATTAGGGTTTATGTGAAATGTTCTAACTTCATTTCGACTTCTGCTGAAACTGTTAGACAACAAACTAGCAAGTGATTACACAGAGCATACTGCTTGAAAAATGGGTAAATAAAAACTTTATAACTGGCACTCACAATATTTAGGAATTTTTGTCCTAAATATGTTAAGATAAGCTTCCAACATACAAATTGCTAACAGTTCCAGCCACGAAACAGATATGAAAATGGTAGTTAAGTCATACTAGCCATTCATTTACGACAACAATTTTTTCCCCAAGTCTTAAGAAATAAGAAGTATAGTCTCCTAGTTCCACTAGACCCTGATACTGCTGGAATCCTAGATGCACCTCATTCATAAGCACAGCCAACACTTAGCATCCATCAGGAATATTTAATACCATCTGTCCATAATGTTCTGTTACTATGCTGTATTTTTTAATCATTACAATACCAGTTAAGATTGTTTTATCTGTTGTGATTACACAGTCATTTTAGGGTTTCCAACCATATCCTTTTTCTCTTCCCCTACCTACATCCTTCTCTAATGAATTTTATATAGTGTGTATGAAAGACATCAGCAATATTCCATGTAAACAATACTGCCTAGATGGAGTTACCCCTCCGCAAAAAACCCAAGCAAAACGAACCACTAAAAAGAATACTAGATTTAAATTTGTAACTAGGGTGACCTATCAGAGATGTGTGTTAGACTCCACTGACTAATTAGAAAACAGTTGGGACAATCAGTGTAATCAAAAGCTACACTAACTAAATATTTACAGCATGAGGATAAATTTCTTTTAATAATCTCAAAATTTGTTTTGAAAATTGTCTAAAATCAAAACACATTATGTATGTATTTCAAGAGCATTTGAGAAGTCAAAAGGTGCACATACAAAAAACTCTGCAGGCACCCTAGCTTCATACAGAGATTAACACACACACACACACACACACACACACACACACACAAAAACCAAGCAGGGGCCATTTATTAACTTGTCGACCTCCTAACATCAAGGATTTTGTGTCACAACTGCAAGTGCTAGGCATGAAGAATTCCACTCTGACAACACTGAATTGATTCAGTATGCTCCACTTTTCAGTTTTCATCATAAACTAGGACAACCATCCCCCTTTCCCAAAACTAACTGTAGGCTAAAAGGACTGAAGCCAGAAGAACAGTAATTTTAAAAAGATTTCTAAATATATACATCCATTTTCAGTAAAAACTTATTTCATATAAAGCTTGCAAAAGAAAGTGTGTCCAAATGTTGACTGGACAATTGCAGTATTACCAAGAGACAGAAAGGAAGTGTATGAACTCTACTCAGGATCATGCATGAAGCTCTGATACAGGAGAGAAGTTAGCAGCTTACACCACTATGAAACCGTAACCTTTACATTTACTAGTTGAAATGTCACTCCTTGGCTGTCATACTGTGCCACCCATATCATTAAGCAAAGCGGAGTTGTATTACCTTTGTTTTTTGTTACTGGAGATGGGGGCTGCTCTGTAAACACATCTGGGGAAGGGGATTCTGGATGGTCAAAGTCTTTGTCCATAGTTTCTATCAGACCAGTGATATCTGAATCCTCTGAACTGTGCCTTGTGTTGCTGGTACATTCTGGGTGTGAAGGGTTCAGAAGTGGGGATTGTGACAAAGAACTTTCAGTCTGTTGCTCTTGTTGCTGAGGCACTGTTGGTGTTGGCTGTTGTGAATGCTGATCTAAGAGAACTTGAGAATGTTGCTGGTTTGTTTGCTGGTTCTGCTTTGCTCCCCTGGATCTTCTGCCTGCTGTGTGATTCTGAGCTGTAGCACTCGAATCCAGGAGAAGGGGACCTCCTCTGTTAGAAGACTGCAAGGATGCTGTCTGTAGAGAAGTCCTACTGGCAACATTTGAATTGTTTTTAGATTTGACATTTTCAATATCAGCTGAATTTCTATTGCTGTGCAGATGTGCTGTTGGATTGCATTGCTTATGACTTCCTGCACTGGATCGTGATGAGGAACCACTTGTTCCATAGATTCCTCTGGAGGAACTGTGATTAGAGTCTGATCCAAGTGCATTCAAGCTGGAAGAAGAGAAAGTGTGTTCAAATACACAGTAAGTGTATATTCCTCTACATAAGAGTTAGTACATCAATTAGTAATCCTGAACTACAAAGTTCGTGGCTTATTTATCACAGAAATGTAACATGAAAACTTCCTTAAAGCTCAACTGACAAGTCAGTAATACTTAATATCCATTATTCATTTGCTTATTTACATTTGTGGACAAATCACAGCAACAACACGTAGTACTTGTGACAAGGAATACTGGTGTTGGGAGTTTCTTTTTCAAATAAAGCCTTAGGAGGCCAGGAATAGTCTATTTTTTCTAAAGGTATAGTCAAGGTCCAGACTCCAGAGAAACATTTTTCACATCGCAACAATAAGAAGTATATAAAAAGAATTCACAGTTCATACAAAAGCATCTGGTGGTCCAGATTTGACCTGTGGTCTGCCTACTACCTCTGCGACAGAGAGCCTTACATCTGTTGCATTATACACTTTGTTTTTCTAACAGATAATATATCATTTACTATGCTGATTTAAACAAACAAGTAGGAATTCCTCCACCCTCCCCACACTATTTGGATGCCCTCTTAAGTTATTGCTGCATTACCAGTCCCTTTTGTTAGGAGAGTGACCTTGATTAGTCTCCTATTCTAGGAGAAAAGCGGCCTTATTCATATGTGTGTACTTACTTTCCGTCAGATGAAATTCCAACTATTTTCCTGAGATCAAATGGCCTTCCCATATCAAAGGGAGGGTTTGATGCCTCAAAGGACAGGCGCCTCCTGAATGGCTCCCAAATTCCTTGAGCATCTAAATAGGCTGTTCCAATTACCAAGAGAAAGAGTACACTATAGGGAACAGAAATGTAAAAAAAGCAATAATTTTGTCATCGTTGTTTTAGGTGTGATCAGGCTGAATGCTACAATACTAATACAATACTAATTAAAAGGAAAAAGCCACTTATTGAAATACCAATACCATTTCTTGTAACATCCTAGATATCTGAGGAAGGAAGTCTCCCATACAAATACTGATCAGGTATGACATGGTTTATAATCTCTTCAGATATCACAAACTACAGGAGACTCTCGATGATCCAGGATGTGGACTAACCAGGATGTAAAAAAAAAAAAAAAAAAATGTATGCACAACTTGTAGGGCTGGCTCTGGCTTTGCTGCCGCCCCAAGCACACACACAAAAACCCGCCACCAGGGTGTAGGGCAGCCAGTAAACCAAACCCCCTCCCCCCCCGGTGCAGGGTGGCTGGGGAACCAACCACCACTCCCCATATTTCCTATGGATGGTGATTATCCGGGATTTTATTAACCAGAATTATTTTTTTCCCTATCATCCTGGATAAATTGAGAGTCTACTGTAGTCTGAGGCATAGTTCAGCCTACAGAGTGTAATACATTTTTCAGTTCAAAAGCTAACAATCTCTTATTATGGTAAGCACAACTACATTTTCTGAAAGATTTTGTGCTTTTTTGTCCAGTGTATTCATATGCTGCCATGTAACCTCACTAACTGATGGTACTCTATTTTAAATTTTACATACGACTCAACAATGCTCTCCAGGTTCTCAGAAATTCCATTATTAGTATCACCAGTTGTGTGTCACATATCAAGATGGTAGCAGAATTAAATCATTCAAAAGGCATTTGCTGCTAAACTCATCTAAGTCATTGTTTCATATCTCATTAAGGTTCAGCACTGTGGAAGAATGACTTCTCCCCTCCAAAAGGAGCCATGTTTAACAATGTTGCCTCAGTTCATAACTTGGTTCAAGTCTGGCTTAGTTAGTTATAAACAATCACACATCATCACAGTTAATAGGAGTACAATATTTGATCTTAGCAAAGATGTTCTGGGTAAACATATGCTGTGTTTTGCACTAGTTTTTAGAGAAAGCTAGAATTCCACAGTTTGCACTTGTTTGTTCTTAACTTCATCTTACCATAATACGGTATTTTACATAACTTACCAATTGCACTGTATACAAAATGTATCCTAATTATACTAAAAATCTAAGCATCTACCCTCTGGATTTTGTATTCAAACTTGGACAATCCATGTACATTATGCAGGTACAAGCAACTCATACCTCATTATTCCTGAGATGATTATGTACAGTGCCAGCTCCCAGTTGGGTCTGGGCAGGGCTTCTGCACATGTTGCTAACATATGATATGGAAGAGATGCATTCAATACAAATATAAATTCAGAGCCTCCTGCTGTAATGAACTTCAGTTCACGAATGATTCTGGAAGCAGTGAAATCTGGTGTAAACCTGAAAAAGTAAATGCAGATTGTTAGAACTGTCCATATTTTAAGACTAAGTCCAGTAAGACAGTTTTAAGTTACATTCATCTTTTCATATTTTAAAAAGATAACAGCGAGTGCAATGACTAATTTGGGGAGGTCTGCTGAAACTGACTGAATCAGTAGGATGATCAGTTGTCTCCCCTACCCCTATACCTTAGCCAAATAGTACCTACAGATATTATTCAAGTAATTTAAGAGACAATGAAATCAGTCTCTAAGTACATACACAGAAAGAATATATTCAATAAGAGGGAAGATTAAAGCCTAGAATTAAGACAATACCAGAAGGCAGATTTATATAGCAGATTAAGTCAACTAGATATAATGGTTGGAATTAAATTTGGACCAATTTTTTTTCTTTAAGAAAAAAACAAACTAAAATTTTGCATAATTAAACAATGAACCAGATTACCAAGAAAAGTGGAAAGTTTGTCGCTTCATCTTCAAGTCAAGATTGAGTATCTTTCTAGAAAGCTATGCTGTAGTCCCATCACTAATTATTGAGCTTGATGCAGGTATTAATGGGTGAAATTCTATAGCCTGTGTTATGCAGATGGCCAGACTAGTTAATTAGAGAGCTCCTTTACACAGCCTTGAATTTAGTAAAGGCTAATCAATTAGTATACAAAAGAAGCATTAAATACAATCAGGGCCCAAAGATCATTTTTGGAGCAGAGGGTCCTTTCCGTAGGCAATTCTTGATTAAAACACCCACTAAAATTTCAGTCAGTGTAGCATACACAAAGCCTGCAGGGTTAAAATGCTATGCATTATGATAGCAGCACTCATAATATAGAGATGGATCCTTTTCAGTATACACTGCAATTAACCAAAAGGATATGCTAATCTAGGTCTATATTTATGATATCTTGAATAAAGTTGTCTTAATATGCATCTGTTTATACAATTCCAAGTTTACAGCCAATTGTTTCATCACCATCCAGTAAATACAACACTGTACTCAGCTGTGAAATCTCTTTAATAAATTCTTGCAAACAGTTTGTTCCACTTTTAGAAAGGAAAGGAAGTTTCACAATCTGTTCCTACAGAAGAAAATTAAGAAACTCAAAATTTAAATGAAAAAAGAGGATTTAACCAACACCGATTTCTGAGTAAAGCTTTGTACATACATTTTCTAACATAAGACTATTCTGAAATGATCTACATAAGGAAAATGGCCTCACTTGTCAATAATAATATACTTACAATATGACAATGTCTTTAGAGGCATTGGCACTTAGTGTAAACTCTTGACAGTTAACAACTTTAAATCCATATCCTTCACATGTATATCCACTGATTTCCATGGACTTCACATTAACCTGCAGCTGCCCTGTGTTCTCCACTTTGAATGTTCTTTTCAGCGTGAAATTTGGTTCTTTTAATTTCATTTCTAAAAAAATATAGAACAAAGCAATTAGGACTATGTTAAGCCAGTACAGTGCAAGTAAATTCATTATCTATAAAAAATGCTTTCAAAATTCTGTTCATAACAGCCTCACTTTAAGCTCATCAGTGACACTAGGAAATACATGTGTCAGGGAAACGGTCGGTGGTTGAAGTGCTGACCTTTGGACAAGATGTTGAAACAGAGGTCTCTGCAAGCGGTGTCAGATGGCTGTCAGGCAGAACGGTTAATGTCCAATTCCAGAACATTCTATTCCCTCACAACACCTGGAGAAAGCTAATCTACTGACACCAATATTCATAGAATCATAGAATATCAGGGTTGGAAGGGACCTGAGGAGGTCATGTAGTCCCACCCCCCCTCAAAGCAGGACCAATCTACAACTAAATCATGCCAGCCAGGGCTTTGTCTAGCCTGACCTTAAAAACCTATAAGGAAGGAGATTCCATAACCTCCCTAAGTAACCCATTCCAGTGCTTCACCACCCTCCTAGTGAAAAAGTTTTCCCTAATATCCAACCTAAACCTCCCCCTTTGCAACTTGAGACAATTTCTCCTTGTTCTGTCATCTGCTACCACTGAGAACAGTCTAGATCCATCTTCTTTGGAACCCCCTTTCAGGTAGTTGAAAGCAGCTATCAAATCCCCCCTCCTTCTTCTCTTCTGCAGACTAAACAAACTCAGCTCCCTCAGCCTCTCTTCATAAGTCATGCGCTCCAGGCCCCTAATAATTTTTGTTGCCCTCCGCTGGACTCTTTATAATTTTTCCACATCCTTCTTGTAGTGTGGGGCCCAAAACTGGACAAAGTACTCCAGATGAGGCCTCACTAATGCCAAATAGAGGGGAATGATCAAGTCCCTCGATCTGCCGGAAATTTCCCTACTTATACAAGCCAAAATGCCATTAGCCTTCTTGGCAACAAGGACACACTGTTGACTCGTATCCAGCTTCTCGTCCACTGTAACCCCTAGTTCCTTTTCTGCAGAACTGCTGCCTAGGCATTCGGTCCCTAGTCTATTATATTGCTTATAAACCTCCCCACTCCCAATTGTGTAGTTGTGTAAGCTATTCATTACGGTGTCTACTTTGCTTCTGAACACAGTTCTTGTACTGGCAGTATTTAACTGAACGCTGTAAACATTACTTTCAGATAGTATGTGTAGTATTATTTGTACTCTAACACTAAATTCTTTTCTATCCTGAAAATAATACTCATGAATGACACCAAAGAAACTGAAGTCAGCATCATTAAGAGGACTATGGCCTTTTAAGAGTTTATACTGCTAGTGGAAAACCAATGTGAGGCAATTGGTTGTTTAGAGGTCAGATCTGAGTTTTCAACTTCAACTGAGTTTTCTATCACTCCATCACTCACTGGAGAAGGGTTTGTCTGACTTTCCATGAAGAAATACCGTGGCTCTCTGCTAGTTCTCCAGCCCCAATTCCTCTACCGTCTCCCTTCCCTGCACCTCACACAAACTGTTCGCGTTGAGGGCTGCTAAAGGATTCAGGAAGACAGAGGGCTGGTTGATGCTTTGGTTCACATTCTCCAATTGAGAGATCCAAGACCATAGTAGTGGGTTTTCTGTTACTTTCGTCTGTCTTCATTCTTTTGCTCTTAAAAATTGATATAGCCTCTCGTATCCATCACTTTAAACTAAAGTACATTGAACAGACCTTCACTTGTATGTTTACATTTCTTAATCTGTTTACAAATGACAAAATGCCCAAGACACTATGAAAATAAAAAAATGTTGCTTGTATTGAAATACCACTCATTGTACATCAACCATGAGTTCACATATTATACATATTTTTAGAGATTTGTTTAATCTAGGTATTCTAACACAAGAAAAAGTGCTATTTTCTAGTTACTGCAGATATTCGTAGTTAGATCTGTAGATACTCAGATGTCAGGAGATTTTCTGTTCAGTGTAATAGATCTTCATAGAATACTCACTTTCTGAACAGTCTTTTAATAATGTTTCAGTGATCTTAAAACGTAATGAACTTCCTGGACCCGGAGGCTTGCCTGCAACCCTCAGGCTTTCAGTTGTTCCTTGGCCTTGTACCATTATAGCATCTATTACAGTCAAATTATTTCTGTAAAAAGAGAATGGGGGGGGGGGAAGAAGAAACATTTAGCAAAATAAATATGCATTCCACTGTTCTCACAAACATATTCATAAACTACATTACTTTACATCCCAATCCTAGAGCAGTCTTATGTATACGAGTAATCTCACTCTCAATTCCAATGCATGAGTGTTTGCAGGTTAGAGGCTACAGTAACCAACACAAAGAATACCAAACTTTAGTGAAGAAGCTCATGATTTAGTTATAATAAAAATTTTATCATCATTAACACGTGGAAATGCAAAGCTTCTACATACTTTTCAAACAGTAAACACACTTATTTAAATCCTCAACTTCTCAAAGCAAGAATATTTTAGGAAAGTGTTTGACAAGTCCTTACTTTCAATACAAAAAGTATAAATGAACTTGAAAAGAATTTAAGTATCTTAATATAGAAAACATACTGGCAATACATGAATATTTAAAGATATGAACCGAATGCCTTTGACCACTGTAAATCGCAATGTAATGTATACAAACTAAATCTATCATTCCAAACCCTGGAGATTCCAGAATTAATCCTGAAACAACTGGGCAATTTATTGGTCACAAGTGGTCAAATGTGTAACCTACACATAAATAAGAATCTAATTAACTCAAAGCCAATTCAGAAAAGTCCAATACCTGATGATAATTAATGATGAAACAGTCTTATTAAGAACTGGAGTAAATTTTACTTTGACAGATTTTCGCTCTCCCGGCTTTAAAACTATGTTTAAAACCGAATGTCGAGATAGACCCTCTGCAAATCCTGTAGTGCTCTGCAGTGGTTGAACCTTTAGACAATGAAAAATAAAATCCACTTTTAAAAATAGGGAATTTTGCATAGATTCCACTGAGTGCAGACAAATTATAGTTTCTAAAAAGTTCTCATATCAAAACATGCTTCCTGATGAAGTTGTTTAAATACTTAATTAGCCTAGTTAAAGTCTTCTAATTCTCTATCAGACTTAAAGGGTAACAGAAAAAAAGTTTGTTTTTTAAAAATACATACACACATTTATTCACAAGAGTGTCCACCACCACATGAACTGGAAGTTCCCTTCAAATAATTGGTAAGATACAAATAGTCGTAAGTCAATGAGAGTTTGATAAGGCAAAAAGAACATGTTGCAGCTGCTATTCTGCCACCAGTTGATATGTAACACTAGTTATTTTTAAATTATTAATCTATCATGCCCTTTAATGGAAAAACAAAAGATCTACAGCACAAAAAATTGTATATTTATTACCAACTTCAAAGTGGGGTAACTGGATTATTCACCACAAGCAATCTGAGCTACAAAATACTTACCTGGGTTCCTAAAACCCTTAAAGGACAGGTTATTCATGAGGTTGTTTCATGTGCATGTATAACACATATATTACTACTTTGAAATTACATCATGCTTCACATCCTCAAAGTGTTCTACAATTATTTAATCTTCAGAACCCACTTTGAGGTAGGCAAGCTATGTAAAAGGAGAACACAAATGAGAAATTTCTAAAAAATTCTCAAGTGACCTTTTCCTGATCTTGATCTTACTGTAAGAAAGAAGCACCGATTTATGAGACAATAGTGAAATAAGTCAATGGTTCTCCACCAAGGGTCTGGGCACCCAGAGGGGCCACAAGCAGGTTTCAGGGGGTCCGCCAAGCAGGACTGCCATTAAATTTGTTGAGGCCCAGGGCAGAAAGCCAAAGTCCCAAATATGTGGGGCTGAAGCCCAGGACTCCCCATCCAGGGCTGAAGCTGAAGCCTGAACATCTTAGCTTTGCGAGGCCCTCTGTGGTGTGGAGCACTGGGCAACTGACCTGCTTGTTCCTCCCTAATGCTGTCTCTGGCTTTCATATGCAGAAAAACAGTTGTTGTGGTGCAGGAGGGCCATGGAGATTTTATAGCATCTCCATCTTTATAGCACCTTTCTGAGGGGGACCTCAGAAAGAAAAACATTGAGAACCCCTGAAATAAGTAACTAGGTCTAACTGACTAATTGGAGGGAAAAGAATTAGTGTTCATACATTTGAGGAGAACATTTGCTTAGGGGGATCACAAATAAAATTTAGACTGTCAAAAAATTCTGAACAAAAAGTGAAGTGACAGATGCCCCACCGCCTGGGTATTTAAAACTAGTATCAAAGAATATATCAGGTGTTCTCAAACTTCCTAAGTTCGAGATCCCTTTTTACTGTTCTGGACGCGCTGCGGTCCCGGGGTGTGTCTGCCAAATTGCCACCGAACAGCACTTCTCTGTGCACCCTCCGAAATGCTGCCGAAAGCGGAAGTGTGCCGCTCATGGGATTTTCGGCGGACACACTCCTGCATTTGGAGTGGCTGCCAAAATGCTGCCGAATGCAGCGGGAGCCAGCGACCCCCTGCGGGGTTGCGACCCCCAGTTTGAGAACCCCTGGAATACACTGTATGGAATATCTGTATACCAGTAAGGGGATGAATAAAATAAGCTAACAGATGTTTTTCATCTTTAAGTTCTATAATTATATAAAAGACTAAACATACAGGGGGAAAAGTTAAATTTGAATTACACAACAGACTTGCAGGAAAACTGCTCTGCAATTTCCGTTAACATATCCAACAAACATTTCAAAAAGGATATACTGCATTAGAAAAGGTTCAGAGAAGGGTAACTAAAATGATTAGGGGTTTGGAACAGGTCCCATATGAGGAGAGATTAAAGAGGCTAGGACTTTTCATCTTGGAAAAGAGGAGACTAAGGGGTGATATGATGAGGTATCTAAAATTATGAGTGGTGTGGAGAAAGTGAATAAGGAAAAGTTATTTACTTGTTCCCATAATACAAGAACTAGGGGCCACCAAATGAGATTAATGGGCAGCAGGTTTAAAACAAATAAAAAGGAAGTAGTTCTTTACACATCACACAGTCAACCTGTGGAACTCCTTGCCCGAGGAGGTTGTGAAGACTAGGAATATAACAAGGTTTAAAAGAGAACTGGATAAATTCATGGAGGTTAATGGCTATTAGTCAGGATGGGTAAAGAATGGTGTCCCTAGCCTCTGTTTGGTAGGAGAGAGATCACTTGATCATTGCACCTGTTAAGGTTCACTCACTCCGGGGCATCTGGCATTGGCCACTGTCGGTCAGGGCCGGCGACAGGAATTTTGGGGCCCCGTACAGCAGACCGTACGGGGCCCCCCCCGGTCTCCCGCCACCCGCGGGGCCCCCCCTGCCAGCGCCCCCCCCCCCCCGCCGGCCGATCTCCCGCCTCCCGCGGGCCCCCCCATCCCCGGCCGATCTCCCGCCTCCCGCGCCCCACCCCCCCCGCCGGTCTCCTGCCTCCCGCGCCCCACCCCCCCCGCCGGTCTCCTGCCTCCCGCGGGGCCCCCCCTGAAGTCCGGGGCCCGGTACAGCTGTAACCGTTGTACCACCCTGTCGCCGGCCCTGCTGTCGGTAGACAGGATACTGGGCTTAGTCTGATGCAGTATGGCCTTTTTTATGTTATCACCTGCCATTCAAAACTTTGAAGACTCTATGGCTGTATTTTTATTATACAATATTTATGTGGCTATGTAAAAACATTAGAAAAGAAGGAAGTGTTTTGAAATACGTACAGAGTTTCTGGAAACCTGGAATTCTAGTGTCCTCAAATTGAAGTTTGTTGGCTTACTCAAATTAAACCTAAAATATAAACATATATGTCTTTTTCAAACTATATTACAGTGAGATAGAATGTACAGGTATTTCTGAAATTCATATAACTGACAATATGGCCTTTATAACACTTTCAAATAATTTATGGATTTCAACACTAACCAAAAGCACAAGATTTATATTAAGATAACTGTAATGAAGACTACACATAAAAAATGGCCACTAATTTTTCTTATTTTGCTTGGTCTCCCCCTTCTCCACTGTGCATTGCATTGAGGAAAATCTGAAGCATTTGTCTAGCTCATCAGCTTTTCCCCAAACTGATGGCTGGCAATGAAAGTGTACTAAAGTTTCTTTGCCTTTTCAATTCCCATCTATACTAAAGCTCTGAATTCTCTAACACACTCACTGTTGATAAATACTGCATTGGTTACCCTCCACCTTCCTGCAAAAAGCATATCTGGCATCAAAGCAAGAGGAGTTTAAATATTCCAAACAATACTTACCGCTCTATTAATTTGTCTATAAAAGATGATGGGTTGGAATACAGAGCTAAAGGAAGGAATTGAACATAGACAGGAATATCTGCTGGGTTTTCTAGAAGAATTTCTTCCTCCTAATACAAAAGCAACAATTTGACAAACATTTACATTCATATTAATTGTGAATATCATATAATATTATTATATTTATATAATATAATAATAAAACCTATTTCTAACTACATTGTGTCACTGTAAAATGATCCTATTAACATACACACTTACTGATGAGCTGTTGGTATTGGTAAGTGGGAAACTTAAATGGCGTGGTGAATTGAGTATGGATGGCCAGGCCAGTTCGGCTGTGATTTTCATTATTACATCCTTCTGGAGATCTGTGTTCACTTCAAACATGGCACTCAATCTAGGTGAAAAAAAAAAGTTCTAAAATCCACCATGTGGTAGTGGAATGTCAACAGTCAAACAACATTTTTGTTAACTTTGCATGCACTCTAGAAAATGTATAATTTTGGAATTCACAACTCTTCAATATATTTTTACTTTTGTAAAACATTTGAGCCTTACCTGTACTTACTGCTATTTTAGTTATAAGAACAGGAAAGTACAAAGGGACAACACAATCACACTGTCTATGCTGTGACACCTTTGCAGAATATTCTATGCTTTCTCGTTTTGCTCCTCCCATGCCTCCTTCAATTACCAGAATATTCTTTTGTTACAAAGGTGTGTTATGGTAGTGAGACCATGACTAAAGCTTTGACTACAATGGTGCAAAAAGGGAGCTAGAGTAAACAGCCACTGCTGAATCCTTTTCTAATACTGTCCAGTGTGAAAGGGTCAAACAGCATTAAAACCCATGAGTGGATATGCAAAGTTACTTCTATAAACAGCTCTTTTTAAACACTGGTCCAATATAGAATCTCAGAGTTGGAAGGGACTTCAGGAGATCATCTAGTCCAGGGGTTCTCAAACTGTGGGTCGCAACCCCTCGGGGGGTCGCCGACCTCTTCCCAAGGGGTCGCGAGCTGATTTTTCCGCTGAAAAGCCGCCGCGATCGCTTCCGCTTTCGGCGGCTTTTCGGTGGACATGCCAAGCTATTTCGGGAGCACTCAGCATGTCCGCCGAAAATAGCCACCGAATGCGGAAGTAATTAATTCGGCGGCTTTTCGGCGGACATACAAGGGGTTGCACCGCTGTGCTGCTCAGGAAAAAAGGGGTCACCGTAAAGGTAAGTTTGAGACCCGCTGATCTAGTCCAACCCCCTTGCTCACAGCAGGACCAATCCCTATTTTGCCCCATATTCCCAAATGGCCCCCTCAAGGATTGAACTCACAAACCTGGGCTTAGCAGGCCAATGCTCAAACCACTGAGCTATATAGGTCCAGCTATACTGGCTTCACAAACTGTGTTAAGGTCAGTCCAGTCATACAGGACACACCGCGAACCACATTACATCAATGCTAACTCCCACCAATTTATCACAAGTATGAGGCTATTTGGTGCTCATCAGTACCAAATTCCAGAGTCAGATTATTTTAATGAAAGTTATTTTCACGAAGCGTTTCTAACTTCCATGGCTGCAGAGAAAATTTTTGACAAACTGACCCAAGTGAACCTTAAGTGTCCAAACCAGAAAGCAAGTGAAAAGAATCTCATTTACTTAGGTTAAGCCTCATGATTTAATTAAATCATGATTTATTGAGGCCTGAGTCATGATATTTGAATGCTTAGAGACATGGCAGTTCTGAGGACACGTTTGTCCCTGATGCAGTTGCAATATTGATTCTAATTTGAGACAGGCATTAGCCATCTAGCCTAACTGGACTAAGATGTTACATTTTTCTGCATCCCTACTTCAGTCTTCCTCTTGCCCCAGTGATGACCCCTTCTCTGGCCCAGCTGCTCAGTGCACTCACTCTTCTGAGATCCACCGTCATGCTGAAAGGTGCAGAGCACAAGCTTATGGAGAAAATGGAACTGAGGGATAAGTGCAATGAGTTGTCAGACCAGGCCAAAAAGATGATCACCCAGTAAAGGACAGAGTAGCCCAACATCAAATAAAACTTACTTGCTGGTGTGGAGATGCAGTAGGCCGGTGGGAGCATTGGAGGTATGGACAAAAAGCCAGGGTTCAATAGGTCTCAAGCACTTCAGCCAAGGCCTTCTGATGTCCTGGCTATACCACTCTGAGCTTTAATACCAGAGTCAGGTCTGTCCAGTATTCAGACCGAACGTGCCCTATTCTTTGCTTAAAGTTTCTCTGAATTATTTGTTTAACTGAATTTAGAGGGCTTCACACATTCACTGTAGCATATAACTTTTTGGAGATGTATTTTCCTGCATTTCTTTGGCTCTTCCTCAAATATTCTAGCCTTTATTGAAACTTAAAAAGTACACAATTTCGGGGGCTTCTGACGGAGTCGTATTTCTCCTTCTTTAAGAGTTACTGTTGTGCTTTCTGCAGGATGTGCCAGGCACTTTTATTATGCTGTTGATCTATTTCTATTGCAATATTTCACTACTTATATTAAAACTTTTTGTGTTTTCACAAAGTCTAGAACATTAATAAAATCCCAGTTAAAACTGATATCACAATTAAGAGGATCTCAAAAGCACTTTGCCAACATTAACTAATCCACACAAACCCTTCTAAGACACAGAACATATTATCCACAATTGAAAAGCAGCCACTTCATGCATGAAATATAGCAGATGCTTTTAACAGAGCACAGTAGCACCACACAACAATTCAACTTCTTAGGCATTAGTTTGAATATGTTTTTAGTCATTATTATCATCACGCTCCATATAACACCTTTCTAAAGAGGTATCTCAAAATACTTGACACAAAACTAAAGGATTACTTTATTCACCACTGAAAAGTAGCACTCTCAGTACAGCGGCAAAAGGATACAATCTAGATCAACAGGAGCACAACAACTATTTTGCACAAGCCAGACATTTTAGAAATACTTTGTAAGCTGGGGGTTTCTTTTAGTCTTCTAATTTACAAAGAAAAGATGGCCAACTACAAATTCACACTAGTTGATTTACCTAAGCCAGAGGTTCTCAAACTGTGGTCCGTAGGCTCCATTCAGGTGGTCCACAGATCATTCCCTCTAAGGTGGGCACCTGGGCAGCCACACATAAGAGAACGAACGGCCACCCACCTAATTAGTAGAGCCGTATAGGCGTGACTCCAGTAATAAGGTGCCTGGACCATGGAGAAAACGCACATGTAAGGTGAGGTGACGGCTTTGGAGATAATAGGGGGTTGGTGGGAAGGGGCAGTGGGGTGAGGGGAATTTGGGATGTGCAGGCTGCAGTGGCCAAAGAGGCGCCTTTCCTCAGCTCCAAGGCTGTGGCTGCCGGAGAAAGAGTCCTCCTTCCCAGCCTCAGCTCAAGGCCTGCCATGACAGGGGAGGGAGGGAGGGACAGACAGAGAGAGACCCCCATCCTTCCCAGCTCAGGGGCTGCCATGGCAGAGGAGAGAGTGCACATCTATCATGTTAGAAAGGTAAGACTGCTGATATTAAAATACGAATTGTGTGCTTTTATTTGTAGAACAAAAAAACCCTTAACGATTATGGTTTTTAAAATATACCACTTTATCCAAAATGCTTTACAATAGTTTGCTAAAAGGTACCAACATTTGGAAAGTGGCCCACTGAGACCCTCAGCAATTTTCAAGTGGTCCAAGGAAAAAAAAGTTTGATAACCATTGACCTAAGCAAAACATAGCACCTTGAGAAAAGTGTCATTTTCCCTCCTTCAGACTCTTTTAGAAGAACAAACCTAACAATCATTCCTTCCCCTTCTCTGGCAACACAAGAATTCAACACAGTCAACAGGCAACACAAAACAAAAAGAATCAAGTGATTCACAGGCCACTGGGCAAATATACACTCACCTATGACCCAGTCAACAGGCAACACAAAACAAAAAGAATCAAGTGATTCACAGGCCACTGGGCAAATATACACTCACCTATGACCTGAGTTCTCTCTGATTCCTGCCCAAATTCTGAACAAGTTTTCATGCAAATCCCAATCAGAATCCCATGCATCTTCTTGCATCGTTAAGCTGTGCTGAACTTTAGGTTCAGCTAAAAAAACAAAAACCATACTTTTATACAACACTTCAATATTAAGGGGGGGGGGGGGAAATAAATTGATATTTTAATTGCAAAAATGAAAATTACTTACATTTAGATAAGAAAGGCAATCCAACATAACAGTGATTTCCACACTGTAAACCAGGATCAAAATAAATATTTGCTATCTGTAAAATGTACAAGAACAATTAAATGAAGCAAGCATCTCTGATGACTAAAATAGAGAAAAATTCCCAATAACTGCAAAATTATCAATGTGTTACATTTACAGAAAAACTGTCTTAATACTAATACACAAAACTCTCCAACCTTTGATTTTTTTCCAGGTTCTAAATCTTCTTTATTGCTTCTTAATCTCTTGTAATAAAACCTCACATCTTCAGACAGAGAGCGTACATATTGTATTTTCACCTTCTGAGAGAAGGAATTCATAATATTTAAACTCTGATGAACTATTTTCCCCTAAAGGAAAGGAAAGGAAAAAGTTATACTGTATACATTTCCTCCACTCACACCACAAAGTGGGCAAACCATCAGACATCTACCTACCCAGCTAGTATTTACCTACCTTAGCATTTTGGGTGAGGCCTGCACCATTTTTTGTTCTGCCCCCCAACACCTTTCCAAAACAGAGCCAATTCCTCTCCCAGTATATCACACTACGATACACAGAACCACCCTAAGTACTTTGAGGAGGGTTAGTAACATGATTTTTTGAGATACTCCCCAAATTTATCAGACTCCTTTTACATTAAAAGTGCCAAAAGAGGGAGAGTACGGGCTGGATTTTAGGTCCCCCCAGTCCTGAGGCAGAAGGGGAACCAGCTGTTTGTGATGGAACTGGTGGATAGCTGCAAACATTTAGAAGTATTTTGAAGGAGAAAATAAAGTGGGATTCTGGAGTCTGGATACTGCTGGGTTGCAAGTATATGGTGAAATTTAGAACACATATTGTGCTTTATAAACACTACTAATAAATCATCACAACCAGAGGTGGTCAAAAAACAGGATGAAGCATCCGTGAAAATTTATGAAAAATAGATGTTTCATGGAAAATGTTTGAAATTTCAAGTTTTTGTACCAGCCCTAGTCATCACCCTCACTCTATAAAGCAGCTATGTAACATTTCGCCATTTTAAAGCAAAAGAGTTAGGTGACTCAACTAAGTGTCATCTGCAGAGCCCAGATTAGAATGCTTGAGCCCCATATTCTCCATCCTGTGTCTATTTCACTATACCATGCTGGCACTCACTGAGATATTCCCTCTTCTGGCAAAAAGCCAGCACGGATGCTCAGCAAAGGACTGGCTTAGCTGGAAATTGTGATTGCCCTAACTGCCATCTCTAGAAGTGTAGCTGCTACAGCCCCAATAGCCACAAACTACTCTGAGATCCTACGAAAAATCATGGGACCTGTGATTATGTTTTTTCACTCATTGCAAAGGCCAATGCTGGTGAATATGAAGGGGAATATGAATAACCTGTGATCTTTAGTAAAGATCAGTGACCAACTTTCAACCTTCACAAAAGAATATAGACAGATGCAAACAAATTATGTTTTCGAGGTTTTATTGCAAGGAAGACTAGAAACTTGCATCCTTCCCTAAAATTACATCGGAGATTTACCTTTTGTATATCTCAGTGCCAGAGCTCGGGTGAGGAATGGGGGTGAGACACAGCTGTGGGCTTGCAAACCCCAATGATGGCTGTAGGCTCAGAAAATTATTGAAGTGTCACAAACAAAAAAAATAATTTTTCAAAGTGATGACTGGTGCCTGAAGGGACAGTTTACTACATGGCTTTGTCCTGATGGACACATTCCATAGGAGGAAGAAATGAGTGTGCCAGAGCCCCATGCATGGAGTCCTGCAGATACACCCAACTTTTATTAATGGGCAATCTGGGACTTCATTAAACTCTTTGGCAAAAACTAATATTTTTTAAAAATCAAAACACGGTTTGAAATCTGTACAGTGATTACCAACAGAAGAGACTGCACAGCTGAACCATTCCCTTTGTGAGCTTAAAAATCCAATTCCCATCCTTTACTCAACTCATACCCTTGCAGTAAAGCAGCCTACATTGGTCCTTTGCTACCATCTCTCTTCTCTGATCTCCCCCTGCACTTTTAGTTTTTGTATTCCTTTCCCTGATGATTCTCCCTCCTCCGTGATTCACTACTCCTCAGAAGGCTACATGCTATTCAGACTGGGTGATCATCCATTCGTGGCTCACAGCTGGGCCAGGCTGCATGTGATCCCATGGTTGTGCCAAATGCCATGGGAGCAGGGAAGATAAGCTCTGGTTAATGGGCTGCTCCCTGACACATAGCCTGTACAAAATCAGCTGCTTCTGGGGCTCAGTGCATGAAGACTTCAGCAACAGCAGAGATGAACGGTAGGCAGATCTCCACAGTCATTGTGTGTCTACAGAAGGATTAAAACGGATCCAGGATCATACAACTTCCTTTCTGTACCGTTCCTGTACTGACACACATGCCGCCCATAGGGGCAACCATCTCCAGGGTGGGAAACAACTCTAAATACACAACAAATTCTGTATTTTTGTAAACTGGCCAATTTAAGAATTTCTTTGGTTTCATAGTCTTTCTTCTGAAGGTCTCAGAAATCTGAAGATATACCTGATGTAATTAGATGCCTCTCTCTTATTCCTGGCACTAATGTAGAGGGAATGATGGGGAAAACAAGTGACCACAGCTACATCATAATGAAGCTGAATAGTGAGCCAAGTCTGGTCCAGGAATCAATATCCCAGGCGCTGTTCAAATGATACAATAAAAGAGGAGTTGAGGTGTGTGTCATGCCTAGCATCTAGGGTGATAAGAGCTTCTATAATGCTGGCTAATGAGAGTTTAAGAATAATCACCACTGTTCCCTCCAGCATAGCCATTCACAAGCCATAAAGCAGGATCTGAAGAAAAAAAGAAGAAAATATAGTAAACAAAGTATCTTACTGGAAAGGAAGGTGGAAGGTGAATGTGTTTAGGGGAGCAAGTCAGTGAACCCACAGCAATTACAGCCTTCACAGGAATTGTCAAAATCTGAAAGAACAAGAGAAGTTTAATACATCTTCCCCAAGTGGAATCTTTATATGTCCGTCTATTCATCATTTTATTTCTGTTTTTAGTTACACCAACATATTTTTTAAAAATCTAAAGTTTTATTATTCATGTTTCATATTTACATATAATCAAGCCAACAGACTTGGCATAATGATATGACAACCAAATGTGTAAAGTTTAATGCAAGGATGATTATTTTAAAGTCTCATCCAGCCCACTATTTTGATTCCTGAGCCAATTTTCTAAAAGAAAATTCCTTAAGTCAAATGTTTTTCAGGAAAAAAATAAGACGCCCATTTTTCCTTAATCACATACATTCTATCAATTTATATGCAACTCAGTACAATGCAGAATAAAACATACAAACAAGTTGCAAACTTTCCAATGGGCATTTTTGTTTTTACTTGGAAAATACAAATGACATCTTTTTAAAAATACTGCACTTGTGTTTAAACAGGAGATATTAAACTGCTCTAGAAGCACTATAAATCGTAGTAAAGTATTAAGCTGTAGACATAGACATCAGTTTTAGGGATCGGAATCATAGAATATCAGGGTTGGAAGGGACCTCAGGAAGTCATAGTCCAACTTATACTAGTATATATATAAGTCAAATGGTGTATGCGTGCGTGCATGTATGCTGCCTTACTCCTTCCACACCGTTTGAGCTAGAGACTTAAAATTTGGTACAGTTATAGGCTTTAGGGTCCTAATCAGGGTAAGAGTCGAAAATTTTTCAAATCTCACCTCTGCCGCCCCCCAGGGGTGAAATGCTTTAAAGCCCATTCACATCAGCTGGGCAGCAGGTTAAAACCTGCTGTTCTCTGTGACATAGTTATGATGTCATAATACCCCCCTCCAACGGACCCCGCACTCGCTCAGCTCTCTCCCCCCTCCAACGGACCCGAGCAACGCTGAGACGTCTGAACAACATTTGTATTAATAAAAAACAGGTAGTCTTTTTACATCCCAGTTTCCAATTACAAATACCCCGAGCAACGCCGGGTATTTTTGCTAGTATATTATAAAATATACACATACACAGGTAAAATATACATATACAAAATATATATATACACAGGTAAAATTAAAGATGAACAGATATCAGTCCAACAAAGTCCTCACAATCAGACCAAGACTGAAATGTGTGTACACAGGAAAAAAAATGAACAGCTTCAGATTTTAGGGTTGCATACATATTTGATCCTCTGGGGATCTGTGCATATGCAAACAAATGCCAGTATTATTTCTGCCAACTACAGAATACTGGAAGACTTAAAATATCTCCCTTTTCCGCAGATGCATCCAGAATAAGCTACAATGCTTTTTGACTCCATAAACCCACAAAACCCCCCACAATGTTCACAATATAGTATAATATGCTATATCAACACACACTTAAAGACATTGAAAGTTACAGCCAAATGTTATTAAAAATGAAAGCGGTCCCATTATATGCTTCAAGGTTACTCCTCTTATTGTAGAGATTCGAATATATCTTATTTTGTGGATATTAGCACTGAAAACCAAAGAGTTCAAGTAATGTAACTTTTTATTACTTCGCTCCAACAGCAGAACTCCCTATTATGGGCTGATAAAACATTCTAAACATCACAAAAGGAGGTGCTACAATGAGCTTTGTCAAAAATCTGAGTGATTACACTTTCACACAAATGACTGACATGATACACTAAGTGTGTCATCATCAATGTATCATGTCAGAAGATCCATGCCATGGTGCTTTGTGTGTGCATCGAGCTTTAATGCACTTGGACTCACCTTGAAGCATCACATAATACATTGAAACAGAGATTCCAGAAGCAAAATGGAAAGCTGAGTGAAACTTGCATTTTTTCAAATCCCTTCAGTGCAAATACAGTACCACTGTATTTCATTGTAACATATGCTTAATACAGTATTCTATCCACCAGGATCCAGATGTGTCATCAATGGAACTAGGGTGACCAGACAGCAAATGAGTGGGTTGGTGGTATTAGGAGCTTATATAAGAAAAAGACCCTAAAATCAGGACATCTGGTCACCCTAAATGGAACTGTTATGACTTCATAGTTGATTACTGATGTGGTTTGCTGCATCAGTTATGGCAAGCAACTATTGCATCAAAGTAGCAACTGCTTTTCAGAGTTAATATCTCAGTCAGTTAAAAAACCTTCAAGTAT
The DNA here is from genome assembly GCA_032164245.1 of Sternotherus odoratus. Taxonomy (NCBI): domain Eukaryota; kingdom Metazoa; phylum Chordata; order Testudines; family Kinosternidae; genus Sternotherus; species Sternotherus odoratus. The sequence goes on along the minus strand of JAVMKO010000001.1, from coordinate 201,368,969 downwards.
AGCACAAAGTACCAGTCCACAGCAGGATAAAATGTCTTACACAATAGCCAAAATGTAACAATTAACTCATCTCATCTATGGCAGCACCACTATCATTTAGGTGGGCAATAAACATACCTCATAATCTGTTGTTATTTGTATGGCTCCATCATGAATTCCTTCAAGTTCTTTTGCTATTAGTTTTACTCTAAACACAGCATAATAACCAGATGCTAGTATTACCTGTAAGTGGTAGAAATATATAATGAATCATTTATGTTTTATGCCACATTCTTCCAATATAAGCAGAAATGTTAATAGGAAACACACCTAATAAACAGCAAGTTCGATATACCAATACAGAATCTGTTTACATTACATATGTTAGCCGCACAACAATTTTTCTTTCAACTTAATCAATATTCTGATTAAATTAGACTGTAAATTCCTCAGCCCAGAGATTTTTTTTTTATTTGTTTGCAAACCACCATGGACATTTACAGTGGTATCTAGAGATTAATATTTCTAAAGTTTCCTATTATAAGACCTAATTCTCCAGAACAGAACACAATGTATCATGACAGAGAGGAAAGTGAGTTTTTAACTATGGTAAGAACAGGAGAACCAAGCTTGGGATTTGTGACGGCCATGCATTAATGTTAACAATGGTATTACGATTTAACACTATGAGCAGCATCAGTGATAGTGGGTTAACAGTCAATCCCTCAAGCTGCCTATACAAATAAACTAAAAACATCATAAAAAATAACCCTTTCTGGCCATTGTCCATCCACACCAGAAGAAATACAGGAAACTATGGATATGGTTTAATAGGCCATGACTTTATTCCTTTCTCTCCATCTCCAGCAAGGGAGTCCTTAAAGGTGCAATGCCCCTTTTCTTCCAGCTAGCTGACAAAGACCCACAAAGGTTGCAGTGGGCACATTCTATAAACAACGAAACTCACAGGTTGAGCCCATCTTTGTATCCCCATATGTACCGATTATATTTCATAAGAGCAGCTGAGAAAAATAAAGTGAAACCTGCTATTTGCTTGAATCACTTTCACCTCCCTGAGCAGCTGTTATGAATGGCTAGTTCACAAAGTTCATTCAGATCTAGAAAGTGACCAGGGACGTGATTACTATGCAATGATCCAGGAAGCATGTATACCAAGAATCAGCTTTCTGAACATTTTATTTTAGAAACTCACCAGCCCATCAAGTGTACCCTTAGGCTACAACTATCTCACATATGAACAAATGTCTTATCTTCTATTCAAACATGCTACCTTGTTCATTATCCTGCAAATATCTTCATGACAGAAAGTTATACTTGTATCATTCATTGATAAGCGATGATAAATATTGTAGCAATATGCTACATGCAGCTTTTAAAACTAAGGATTCAAGAAGAAGGATTTACTTACTGAAGATTGATCAGATACACTGGCATTTTCTAGTTCCGGAATTTTTGCAATTATTGTGGTTCTATTGCCTTTTTCAGTAACCAGGAGTTCTATAGTCAAGCCATCCCCTATAACATGCCAGCTTTTTATAACCAGCTTAAAAAAAACAAAGATGATAATCTCAGCAATGACATAGATGCAAAAATTTACTACAACAAACAGGAATTTAAAATATGTTGATTCTTACCTCAATGGGATTACTGTTGATGATTGCAAATAAAATGCTAGTAGATTCTGTTGCACTCAATATGCCAAAATCTATGAAACGCTCCTCGAGTTTGGGGGGTAATACAAAGTACTAGAGAGATTAAGAAAGGCATTATAGCTGCACTTAAAAATACACAATACATTCAAAATCAGAGTTCACTAGTAAATGCATTAATAAGTGAAAGCATTAAAAATCTGGGACTGCTTTATTTTATACAAAAACTAAACAAACCAGGTAACTAAAAGTATGGAAAAAGCGGGAAAAAACTCCACACATTAACCCAATCTCTGATGAATTATTTAGTATGTTGAGAACTTCACAGGGAAGGGGCAGCAAAACTTAGTTTACTTTTTTGTTTTAAAATCATGACGGAATTGAACAGCTACCATGGAGAAAGACCATGGAAATCAAATTAGTATTCTTTGATCGAGCACGAAATTTCAAGGAAAAATAAATACTTACATCTAAAAAACCTGTGTATGCTCGCACAGGCAGTTGAAATTTAGAAGCATTGGTGATAAGTAAAATATTGTTATCTATATGAACAGATGACGTGGAAGGCATAAAATAAAGTGTGAAAATATACACAGATTCATTAGGTGGGATCAAGACTGGTTTGCTGAAGTTCTGGACCTAAATTAGTGAAGAAATAAGACCAATATTAAAATTTAATATAGTACAGTTCATTAAATATTTAGTATTAGGTAAAACTCTCATTGAAATTGAGCTTACTTTAAACATTGTTTTTACTTCTTCTGGTAACACAACATCATGAATGAGGACTGCAAAACTGAATGTATTTGTAAGATAGATTGGCCTTTCCACAGAGTCGGCAGGACTGTCCCGGATGTGAAACAATGTGGCAGCATGATCAAATCCTAAATATCTATTTAGGAAGAAAAATGTATCCAAAATTTAAGATTTTCCTCACAAATTATCTCCTCCAAAGACAAAGCAATCAATTCACACAAAAGGGATAGCTCTCTCACTGTATATACCCTTGCTTCAAGCTACAGTGGCAGGGCAATCCAAGCACAAGACACTTATTGTTCCAATGTTTTAGAACAGAAGAGCAAGTGAAACAAGTTAGCATTCTGAAAATATGACATACATAGTCATAAGCCACTTAGGTAAATGACTCATGAAAAACCACAGAGTCCAAATCTTGAAATTAGCTTATGTATTACTTAGTAACTCTAGCTCATCTACTATCCCAAGAAAGCAAAAAATTAGAACCAGTAGTTGTGCTACAGTAAGAACTGCATAGTTAGGAGTACATGACCAATAACCTTATTCCACAAAACACGATAAAAGACAGAAAAGCAGCCAATTCTCAGTGTTTAATTTTCAATCAGCACTGTTTATACAGACTTACCCATCTAATATTTCTGCTTGATATGGAATTTCAAGTTTTGAATAACTCTTCTCTTTTGCTTTAACAGTTATTTTTCCAGAAGACTGAGAAGGTCTTTTTGCTTTTGAGGCTGCACATGTACGATAAAGAATAAAATAAGTTCTGTGATCACTTTATTTACATAAAATAGTAAATTAATAGTTATTCTTCATCCTTAAAATTTCATTAAATAATTAAATCTGCCATTAAAACTTAACAGCATCAAACCAGTAGTAGGATCATTTTTCTCACCTTACTGATTTATACATTAAATACTAAAGCTGTAATTTTTTTCTCTATGTGCATAAGATGGGTACCTTAGTCACGAATAGACCAGGGCACAGTTATTTAAAAAACAACATGTGACCTCTATCTTCACATTCCTTATTCTGAAGAACTGTTTAAAGATTACCTGTTGCTATCAGATGAGATACTTCCTAATAAAAAACATTTACTAGTATCAATAGCCTGCATGTGGTGTAGCTGGAGAGATTCTTAAGACTTGAATATTTTTAGGAAACAATCACACTGGACGTTTGGGCAATGATAAAAAAAAAAAACAACAAAAAACAAAAACAAAAAAAACACTAAATCCAAACTCTCAGACCCAGAAGTTATTGGGAGCAGATTCAACATAATTATGTCCCAATTTGAGCCTTGTTGAAGTAGACAAGGAATCAGCCAACCCGTTACTTTAGAAAGCTATTTGTGAGGTAAGGTTGTGATGCGGGGAGGAAACAGAATCTTTCCCCTAAAGAAAGTTTCAGGGACCTGTATGGAATAAACCTCAAATAAAAGTCACGGGGATCCAGTATTATTCATTAAGGAAAGAAAAGAAAGAAAAAAAACCCTGGATGTTTTAACCTAGAAGATTATAGAAATAAGCAAAACCACAGTGCTTGCAAAGACTCAGAAGTAGTACAAGCTGAAACAAGATAGAAGCCTTCGGGGGCTGTTCCCAGGTCTCAGAGCAAGCAGAACATCATGCTTGTACAGAAACCACAAGAAAGCAGTTAATGAAGTCATGAATTATTGGCTGGTGGAAGCCACACCTACCATTTCATACATTAGGGCAGTAAAATAAAAAAATGTCCAGAATAGGTCCTCTTCATTAAGTCAACCTATCAGCCAACCACTTAAATGCAGCAAATGGTCTTGGACATGCAGAATGTCGTACCCAGCTAAGTCTGCAACATCACACTAAGCAACTCTAAATGCACTACCATACTCATTTTATATCTGTCTCTATTATATGATTTCTCTTCAAATTTCTAAATCTGGACAAATGCTGAATGCCCCCACTTTGAGAAAAGAAAGTCTGAAATATGTGTCGTAACTTCTTATTTCACTCTCTTAAAATGTTTTAATAATGAGGCTCTTAAAAGTTGCAATGATTATAAATTCACTTGGGGAGTCTCCCAACATTTTATCTTGGTTCATCTCAAAATGAACGATATCTGAACACATAAACCTCCATTTCAGCCTGTGAGACATACTACATTCTGTAATATATTTTCTGTAATAACTTGTGGATGACTCAAACACTTATTCTGATAACTCAATAAAAGCTTTGGTAGAAAACAGGTATGTTTTATGTCATTTTTTCTTAAAAATTGCAGGGCAATATTGACCACCTGAGGTTTGATTGGAAAAGGAAATGAACTACCAAGTCTCTCCAATGGACTGGAGGGATATAAGTGATAGCCACTGTGAGCAGTACGTGCTCTCCTTGATCGAAATAATACCAGTGGTTATATTTTGCACACCAAACAAGTCTATTTCAAAACAAAATACTTAAAATTCACAGCAGAAAGCTGGAGAGGATTCCATGTTATATGGAATTACTTTCATATCTTCTGGGATTGCCTCAAATTGAAAGATTTCTGATCTGATGTTGGAAAATACTGCAGATCCCAGAAATAATACATCCTGTCCAAATTCCTATTACTAAAGTATAAGGAAAGTATCTGCTTTCTTGAAATTCACAGATACCTAATTTTTATCATCAACAATTCTGTTTTACTTTAACAGTCAACTAAAATAAGATATTCTACAAACAATACTTATGTATCCAAGTAATTTTGCTAATCCATTATTTTTTTGAATGTTTAGAAGATGGAGAATTCATCTATTCCTGCTACTAACCAACTAAAAATATTAGTTTACAGTTTTACATGCCATATTTTCCAAATAAATCAGTTTTGATCTCACATGAAACAAAATTCTGATATGAGAAGGAATTATTCATTTTCCCTAGAAATATGACACAGAACATACATCTTCAGAAAAATGTATTTTTCATATTTTCATGAGATTTCAGTAGCTCTTTAGAAATATTTTAAAATTTCTACAAAGAAAGAAAAAAATACTTACCATCAAAACTAATGCTTGCAACTTTGGTATATTTACTTTCAGAAGCTTTTAATGTAACTGGCTTAAAGTGTACTGTTATAGCTTCATTTTGTGGTGTGGGTCTAACACTCTGCAAACAGAAGTCAAAATATTAAACAGTTAATTTGCTGAAAATGAACTACCACCAAAACACAGGTTTTTGTATTTTTCCAAATGATCAGGCGAAGAGCATTTGTAGCTTTTTTACAGTTTTACATTCACTATAATGAAGACAGCTGAAAGATTAAGAGGCTTGGGAATTTGCCAATGGTCTCTGAATTAGTCAAATTAACACCCAGTGAAGTGAGCAATACAGAGCTTTCCACTAACAATATTAGGTGAATCCGAGTGTGGCTATGGGGAGAAAAGTGACTATGTAAAAAATGAGACAATACATACAGGGAGTGAGTTTTATCTTACTTTTATAACTAAGATTTTACTACTTTTTACTGTTGCTAATGCCGCAGACCTAATACACCTACAGAAGAAAACTAGATTATTTTCTGGTTCATACATCATCAGAACTGTTAAGTATTTAAAGTTCATCAATAAAGGTTGTGCTATTTGATGGTTCAAAAGGCAATGACCCCAGTTTGACTTAGAATGTAGGTTGAATTTGCAGAGCTGGCAGGAAAAAAAAATTACTTGAATACTGAGAAAATTTGGAATTCTGCAATTTTACAGGGTCACTTTGCAGATTCCAACAGCATTTTCATGTTCTAAAGTGAGTGGAAATGTTATTAAGGATGTGGAACAGTCAATGAATATGGTTAGGAAGTCATTCTGTCAGTGTGATTAGCCACAGCTCACTTGCAGAGGTCCCAGTGGACATACAACAGAGTAGTTTGGGATCTTGAATACTGTATATCAGTACCATGTTATTGAATAAAAGTTACTGGGATTTTCTTCATTTAAAGAAGCCAATTTCTAAAATCTTATGTATCTATATTACTGCCTTCTGCTAGATGAGGTATCAGATCTGTCAAAACCAGATCAGATGCCTTTCAGTGGCTGGCTTGCAGATGTAAAACCTCAGAGTTATGAACTGAACAGTCCATCTGACACCTCCTTTGGAGCAGGAAGTATGCAATTGGGCAGCAGCAGAGACAAAAAGCAAAAAAACAAACACACAGTACAGGACTGTGTTGAAATGTAAACTACTAAAAATATTAAGGGAAAGCAGCATTTTTTTCTACATAGTAAAGTTTCAAAGCTGTTTTAAGTCCATGTTCAGATGTAAGCTTGTGAAAGAAAAATCCTAATGTTTTGTTCTGATTTATGAACTACCTCCATTCCCCAAATGCTCACATCTCTGAGGTCCTACTGTACAGCTAGCAAACAGTCTCTTTCAGTTAAGTGGAAGAGATTTGTGTCTTTGGATTAAGAGGTATTGGGTTTAATTGTCAAATCTGCTCTGGGGCAGTATAGATGACCTTGACTGATCTATTCATGAATCACATATATTACAATCTCTCTGGAGAGACTGTGTGTTACAAAATAAAAAACCTTGGAAGTTGCTGTAAACAAGCACAGAACTCACATTTTATGGCCATTTGTACCTCCCCTAAACCAAAGGATAACAGTTTTTAATGAATGGCTCTTGCACATTCAATTGAATGAGGCACGCTAACTTTTATCTGTTCCTTAAGTAGCCAAAGCTGGAAATTATAAAAGTTATATCCAGCAATTAAACCTTGGAAATATTTAAAAGGACATTTCATTCTGTATACAAGATTCTTTATGCAGTTCCGTCAGGAAAGTAGGAAATTTTAGAAATGCATGTACTCAACATCTGAGGTGCACTGAAGTTCTGTAGGTCCACTTCTCAAAATGCTTATCTCATAGCTAAAACTCATTGAAAAGAATTAAACTTTGTATTACTAAGCTCTGTTGTGGTCCAAAATTCCTTAATGGTTTTCATTTGTAGCTCTCAAATTCTCCACATGGATTAAAACATTTAAAAGCAAATTCAGTCCAGTTAGATAGATCAAGGAACAACCAACCATCTCAAAGACTGCCTTAAATCTTCAAACAAAATCTCATTTCCCCCCAAATTAAAACTCTCATCCAAATACCACCTTAGAAAACAAGTTTCTTATGGTGGTCCCAGAGAGTCACCAAATCTACACCCAAACAAGAGGACACAGGAATGACATTCCAAAGCTGAAAACCTCTTAACAAGAATGAATGCTGGGCTATCAGACCAGCGTGCCTACGTAAATCAACAACTGCCATCTCACCACACAAGGAAAAAGGGAAAGTTTCCAGTAGCCAACCACCACCACCATTTGGATCCGCCATGGACTGCTGCACTCAGACTTCCATGCTGATGTTTCAACTTACAGATCCAGCTTAACTAAATGACACTCATTTTCTCTGTATGCCCGATCCATAGGTAACCATATATTTGAAAAAACTTATATCTCCCATACCTTCTTGGGAGTGTGAACAAGAAGCCATAGTATAGTTATGGTGAAAGAACTTGAAGATTCCTTCATCTCTTCTTCCCCCTACCTTCCATTAATCTTGGACTCAAAAACAGACAGCTAAACCCTGGACTGACTCCTCAACCTAGAGGGGGACATAAATTTGCCAATTTTCACAGAAACTGAAACCTTACCACATAACGCCCAGAATGGCTAACTTTTAAGAAAGCATTTCTTTAACTTGGCTTCCCCTCAATTGTCTCTCTCATCCTTTGCCCCAAACAACAAACGTACACAAAAACCAAACACACCTATAGCTGAATCAAGCTATTTCCCATACAAATTAGAAAGGAGAAAGGAGAAAAATAAATAATTATTTCTGTATGAAGCACTGGGCAAGTGATAAGGGTATATACCTTGGCAAGTATGTTGTGCTGTTATATTCCTATAATGGATCTCAGCTTTCATATGCTGCTCTCCTCACATGCATGAAACTCCCCCTACTAAACAGCACAACCTTACAAGTACTTATGCAGGGAAAGCAGCATGTCTGTACTAGTATCTGCTGTGCCAATAGGAGCAACGTTCTGTGCTAGCAACCAAATGGGTTTAATAAAGAAATGTATCAAGCTACAGAACTGTTAAGTGTTCTTTCTAGAACAAACAGACAAATAATAACCAATGACAAGTTTTAGTAAAATTTTGACATTGAAATAATCAAATAGTTTCCTAATGCTCAAGAACAAGATATAAAGCTACACTTATACAGATACTACAAACTCAACAAATACAGTAGATGAATCTTTTCTGGAGATGCATGAAGAGGGCAGTGACTCAGCACCATATTTAGATTCTAGCAACCAGTATCACTAGCAAAGTAATGTATATTGCATTCATGAAGTGTGCTAGATACTTTACAGACCACTAAAGTAACAGTTCCTGCCCCCACAAAACAAACAGGGACAATTCAAAAGGAAAAAGGCGGTGGCGGCAGAGAGGGGGTGAAGGTGATGATAAAAGTAATGAGAACAAAATGTGATTGCAAAGATTATTACACACAGATCTTGATGGATTTATGTTTTTAGCTTTGGTAATAGACCTTGTATTAGCTATTTATAGGGGCCCTTTGGGGGTTCAAATGGTGAGGAAAGTGGTGGGAAGAGATGTGATTGTAGGGTTAAAAGATTGGGGAGAGGTGTAAGAAACAGCACAGGGAGAGAGGGAAGGAAAGTGAGATGCAGAGAAGGGAAGGAGAGCAAGTAAGCAACAGAAGGGTAGTGGTGGTAATTGGATAGCGCAACACTGTGAGAGGAGGAATAGGGAAAGCCCTGGGGACTTGCCCCTCATGCTGAAGCTGCTGTTGGCAAACTAAAAAGTGTAGAATCTTCAAGGGGCTGGGATCTTTCTGTGGGCTTCTGTTGATGCCTGCTTTGCCCACATGGAGTCTGAGTATAGAGGAGCCCACAAGACCAGGGTTCAGAGGCTTCCACTGGGGCTGGTGAGGGGACGGGGATATGGCAGAGTTAGCCCCTTCCTCATCTGTCCTGCTAGACCTACTGCAGCTTGCTAACTGGTGAGAGGAGAAGTTTTAAGAAGCCAAAGCATTATATATGCAACCTCAGGATGTACTGCTTTAATACGACTAAAAAGGTAGGCCTACAGTTTGAACTGAGAATGAAGGTAAAATGTTGCAATCTCTAGAGTCAATGTCAGAAAGATGTCAAACTGTATCTTAGTAATGAGCCAATGAACTGTTTAGAAACTTGGGAAAAGAAAAAGTGTGTTTCCTAGAATTAGAATTCAACCTTGAACACCCATTAGTGGACTATATCATTTTAACGTTAATGAATGAAAGTTTGGACACAGTCCTCTTCCTTTCATAAAACTAAACTTAACTTGTGAAATTAGAAAGGAATAAAACTTACTGTAATTGGTACATCCTTTGTTCCTGAATTTAATAAATGTAGATTTAAAATTTTTGGCATATCTGTTAAAAACAAAGAAATTAATTATCAGGTCATACTATTGTATAATTCATCAAATAAAAAGCAATCTGTTCCAACCAGATTTCTGCGTAAATCAACCATTATTCAATATGGAACTTACTTTAAAAACAGTTGAACCAGTTAGAAACTTGATATTCATAAGAGTATGTTAAGTTTTGAAAACTAAGCTTCTATATATTAAATACATTTTGTGTAGTTCAATCATTCTGCTTTCTAAATCAAAAAGAATTCAGTGGGTTAATAATGCTACAATAAGCAACTGCGGCTTTACTACACCAATATTCACTACATAAAATGATTACATCAACATCATTCCATTTAAAATGAACGAATTACTCAGTAACAACACTTCAGAAGCAATGTCACCTACTCTTAAAAAAACAATCCAAAAATAAAAAAAATAAAAAAACCCCAAACCATCCATTAGTTTTCTCTTTTCATACCCTACCAAAGCTGGATTATTATTATTATTTTTACCAATGTTGCAAGTTTTTACCATCTCATCAGACACACATATTGCTTTGTCTGACGCACATACTGATGATTAACAGATTCTCTGTTCACAAGTAAACACTTGTGCCAAGATTTCATAATCATGTAATTGACCAATATTTTAACGAATGAAGATTAAGTCAGGACAGCAAATTCAATGAAGTTAGAAAAGTAGTTTTTAACCTGTGGTCCGTGGACCTCCGGGGTCCACAGACTACGTGTCATATTTCCAAAGGGGTCAGCATGTTCTTCTGAAATTTTTTAGGGTGCACAAATAAAAACAGATTGAAAACCTTAAGAAAGAATATATTCTAACATTTGTGTACAATGTTGCAAAACTCTTAAGTCATCTAAAAAACAAAAACCTCACTCAAAGTTAAAGAAATAAACTGTATGGACCTAGTTCTCAGAGTTAGGTGTGTGCAACTGTGCTGGCCTAATATGTCCCTGATAACATCAATATTATAACTGTGCATACAAATTATTTGCAAATAGCTACATACTTAACTGGTTATTTGCATGTACTGATAACATTTTTGCACATGAGCTTGGCATGTGCAAACACATCCATTCACCTTTGAAAATGAGATCCAAGTTACATTTTGGTTTTAGTTTTATATTTGATCTGATATTAAGAATTTTTTACTACATTTTGGAGTATTTATTATTAGGAGGAAAAAAATCGGTTTAAAATGGCATTTTAAAAGTCGTTTTCCTTTAATTACATTTTTTTAAAAGTACAAATTAAGCTCAGCAGACACAGAAGGATCTTTAGGGTTCAACATTCCCCTCCACAAATAATTTTCATCAATGCAGAACTGGAAATTTTCTATGTATATTTTCTACAATCCTATTTTTTTTTCTTGGTGGGATTTTATTTTTAAAACCTAGAGTGAGAAACCCTAAGCACAATTTACCTTGTGTTCGTAGTGTACCAAAATCTAGCATTTCTATTGATGAATAGATTCCTGGAGCTTTACAAAAAGAAAAGGAAAACCATTAATATTTTCTTATTCTAGTATAGCAATAGAAACTGAATATTTTGAATATTGCATTTTCCCACAAACCTGTTGTAACCTCTACTTCAACAGGAAGAATGATAAATTTTGTGTTGTCTGAGGCATTTGTTTTTATTCTAATGAAAGCTGTATGATTATCTGCTTCTCTTGAAGAAAAACTGGCTCTCATCACTCCTTTTGTTTCATAGGGGGCGATTTCCTTTTGAAATAATCACAGACAAATAAGAATGCAGTAGCTCCAATAAGGCTGCGTCAAACAGGTTATATCGTTAAAAAAAAATTCAGAATATTTGGTGTCATTTTTATGCATAGACAATGCACTAAAAGGAATTAGCAGTATTGGGGTGGATTATAATGGCATATTTATAAAAAAGAAAAGAAGAGCTAGCTAGCAATCTACCTACAACACAGTACAAAAAGGCATTCCGTTTCTGTGCCAGCATGTTTGTCCGAGGAAAGGCGTGCCACATGCTGGTCTCTAGCAATGCTATCGGGGACTGAAATTGGTGCTGTAGGAAGAAGTCACTCCCAGCCTCCTTCTGTAGGAGTGAAGGTTTAGGTTGCCTCGCAACAGTTTTTCCTATAGACTCTGGGAAGGGGCCAGAAGAATTTTTCAATCCTTATCAGAAAAAGATACAGGCATAACCGTGGAATTCTGTTGTATTCACATTGAATGGAGTTAATATTTAGTACTCAATCACTTGAATACAGCATCTAATACAAAAGCAACATACAATAAACTTACATTTCAGTTATAAGCAAATTAAGTGTATGCTTTTATTCAACACAACATGCCGGTTTTTTTCTCAGACAATGAAGAAATGTTTCTTCTTCAATAAAAATGGTCAGCCATAGCAAAGAGATTCTAAGGTGATTTATATATTGTTTAATAACCATAAACTCTGTGCACTGCAATCATACATTTCTAACATGTCGCATTTTGTATCTTAAAGATGTAGCTTTAAGCTGGTGAAATGTATTTTGATTTCTTCACAGAACTTCCTGCTGATGGATAAAAGTGAGTAAAGCTTTTGTCAGTCCCTCCTTCGAACGGGCACCACTCATCTCAAAATGGAGGTAAGAGCACACCCCTAGAAAAGGTATTTTTGAAATTAATCAAGCTCAGAACTAGAATGGTGACAGTACACCCATTCACCCATGGATGCCTAAACTAAGGAGGTACATTTGGAAGTTCTTGTTTGGAAATCTTTCACCCTGCAACAGTCATGTACATAATTTGACATCCTAAACATGACAATGTTCAAGTGGCACCATGACCCCAGCATCAATCACTGAATATTTTTTCTATTTTTCCTATTTCAGAAAAATATAACATTAGAAGACACCTGTAATTAAATTAGTACCTGATCCAACTCCCACTGACTTCAATAATAGTCATTTTTATTCTTATCTACTTTTTAAATGGTTGTTGAACAAGAGCAAAAATCACCAGACCAAAATGAATATAGAACCCGTTAGAAAACGTATTACCACTCACCCACAGTTTTTTTGTACCCCCTTGTTGACCTGTTGGAAGCTCTAGGTGGAGATCACCTCCACTTGAATACATTTCTACCACCTATGACAAAAAACAAACTTTCATTAGGTATGTGAAATTATAGTCTAATCTATAGTGTAATGGACCAGCAAAGGCACATAGTCTGTTGGATCTATACGGGGTGAAAGAAAGGCAGTATGGGCCGGTATGGCATACTGGTAAAAAGTGGCTGCGGCAGTGCTTTAAGCAGGGTCCTTAAATGCTGCCGTGGCAAAGGACCCTGCTTAAAGTGCCGCTGTGGCAGTGCTTTATCATCACTGCCCCTTTTGTGCTCCCTCACTCCCCCCCCCCCCACGGCTGCCAAACGGGAGCGGAGGAGGCAAAAGGAGCAGCTGCCCCGGGCCCGGCAATTTAAAAGGGTCTGGGGCTCTGGTCCCCGCTGAGGTAGTGGCAGCCAGAGCCCCAGCCCTTTAAATTGCCACTGGAGCCCCGGGGGGCGCGGGCCAGACAGCATAGAAGCACTGGCTGGGATGCTGACTCCCCCCCCCCCCCAGTTCCACCCCTTCTGCCTGAGGCCACACCCCTTCTTGGGGCCTCTGTACCAGGAAGTTTTCAATTTTACTTTGACCCCCGGGATCTATTCCAATTTTGATTAATTAGATCTTGCTGATTTCAGTTAATTACAGGAAACAGGAACCTTCTACATCTATGTATGTCAGAATTTGTAGAGCATAAGGTGTCACATTTACAGAAATCACGTCAGTGGAAGATTTGTTCTCTTTTCCAGGAAGGCACAGCTACTGTTTCCAACATTTACTATGTCTGCATGTTAGAACATTTTTGCCCTCAGCAGAGGTTTCGGGAAATTTTAAAAAGAAGCCATCCATACAACGGAGTAGTTTAGGACAAGTTGCATCAATTTTTTAAAATTTTTTTACTTCAGTGGAAGAAAATAAATTTAGTTTTAGTTACTGTGTTCAACAGACTTCCAATAGTTTTGGCAGTCTTTTCCAAATAAACAGTCATTTTTAAGGAAACTTTTTCCTTTTTATTAATGTTTTTAAGAATTGACATATTTTTCATCCACAAATCTTAACACTTTACAAAAGTGGTTAAGAATGATTATACTCCATTTAACAGTTGAGAACACATGCATAGAGAAAGAACAGTTACTCACCTTTCGTAACGTTTGTTCTTCGAGATGTGTTGCTCATGTCCATTCCAATATGTGTGTGCGCGCCGCGCATGCACGATTCCGGAAAGCTTTCTCCCTAGCGGTACCCGTAGGGTCGGCAGGGGCGACCCCTGGAGTGGCGCCGTTATGGCCATGTATATATGCCCCTGCCGACCCACCCCCCGCTCAGTTCCTTCTTGCCGGTACTCCGACAGAGGGGAGGCGGGTGGGATTCGGAATGGACATGAGCAACACATCTCGAAGAACAAACGTTACGAAAGGTGAGTAACTGTTCTTTCTTCTTCGAGTGCTTGCTCATGTCCATTCCAATATGTGACTTACGAGCAGTTATCTCGGAGGAGGGAGAGGAGTACCTTGAGTTCCTACTGACAGGACCGCTTGCCCAACAGCGGCGTCCTCCCTCGACTGCTGCACGATGGCGTAGTGCGAAGTGAAGGTGTGTATCGACGACCACGTCGCTGCTCTACAGATGTCGACGACGGGAATGTGCGCCAGGAACGCTGTGGACGTGGCCTGGGCCCTGGTCGAATGCGCTGTCAACGCTGGGGGAGTAGCATTTGAAAGGTTATAGCAGAGCTTAATGCAAGATGTAATCCAAGCCGAGAGGCGCTGGGTGGAAATTGGTGATCCTTTCATCCTTTCTGCTACTGAAATAAAAAGCTGTGGAGATTTACGAAAAGGTTTAGTTCTTTCTATGTAAAAGGCTAAAGCTCTCTTGACATCCAAGTAATGAAGCATTCTTTCCCTACTATTGGAGTGGGGTCTGGGGAAGAATACCGGTAAAAATAAGTCCTGGTTCAAATGAAATGGCGAGACTACCTTGGGAAGGAAAGCCGGGTGCGGGCGTAACTGGACCTTATCCTTATGGAAGACTGTGTAGGGTGGCTCTGAGGTGAGTGCCCTAAGCTCAGACACTCTACGAGCGGAAGTAATCGCTACTAAGAAGGCGGTCTTCCATGAGAGATAAGACAGTGGGCAAGAGGCCATAGGTTCGAAGGGAGGCCTCATTAATGCCGTTAGGACCAGGTTAAGATCCCAAGGGGCCACCGGCTGACGCACCTGTGGGTGCAACCTTTCTAGTCCCTTAAGAAACCTAAGGACTAGGGGGCTGCTAAAAACTGTGGTGCCCCCAAACCCTGGGTGGAAGGCTGATATAGCCGCCAGGTGTACTCTAACAGTTGAAAGGGATAACCCTTGCTGCTTTAGCTCAAGGAGGTAATCCAGGATATCGGGAAGTGACAAGGACAGGGGGTCCCTTCCCTTGCCCTGAGACCACAACGAGAAGCGCTTCCACTTGGCCGTATATGCTGCCCTTGTGGGTGGCTTCCTACTACCCAAAAGGACCTCCCTGACAGCGTCCGAGCACCGGAGCTCAACAGGGTTCAGCCACGGATATTCCACGCCGTGAGGTGGAGAGACTGCAGGTTGGGGTGCAACATCCTGCCGTGGTCCTGCGAGATCAGGGTCTGCGAGAGGGGGAGAGTGAACGGGCTCATCACACACATGGACATCAGCACGGTGTACCAATGCTGTCGAGGCCACGCCGGTGCTATAAGAATGAGGGATGCTCTGTCCTGTTTCACCTTGAGCAGGACTTTGTGGATGAGGGGGAACGGGGGAAACGCATACATCAGACCGCCCTTCCACGGTACCTGGAATGCATCCCCTTCTGACCCCTGACTCAGGTTGAGGAGGGAGCAGAACCTGTGGCATTTCCTGTTGGCCCTTGTGGCAAACAGATCTAGGAGGGGAAATCCCCACCTTAGGAAAATCGAGTGGGCTACATCTGGTCTGAGAGACCACTCGTGACCTCTGAAGGAGCGGCTGAGCGTGTCCGCCAGCACGTTCTGGGTCCCTGGGAGGTAAGTGGCTGTGAGGGAGATACCTCTGGTGATGCAGAAGTCCCAAAGGGCGAGGGCTTCCCTGCATAGGCGAGAAGAGCGAGCACCACCCTGTTTGTTTATATAGAACATGGTGGCTGTGTTGTCTGTCAGGACTGATACACACTTGTTCTGCAACATACCTTGAAATGTCTGACATGCGAGACGGACTGCTCTGAGCTCTCTGACGTTGATATGAAGGTCCATCTCGTCCTGGGACCAGAGACCTTGAGTCGTTATCTCCCCGAGATGCGCCCCCCATCCCAGGGCGGAAGCATCCGTCACCAATGTCACTACCGGTTGGGGCTTGAGAAATGGGACCCCTATGTTCAGGGAATGAGGTTGAAGCCACCAGCTGAGGGAGTGGCGGACATGAACTGGTAGAGTCACTATGAGGTCCAGTGGGTCTCTGTGCTGGTTGTATACGCTCGCAAACCATAATTGTAGAGGTCTGAGGCGGAGTCTCGCATAAGGCACTACGTAAGTGCATGCCGCCATGTGGCCTAACAGCACCATGCAGTTCCTGGCCGTAGTCATGGGGTATCTGATGAGGGGGTGAATAATGTCCGCGATTGACTTGGCTCGGGAGGGAGGTAGAAACGCCCTTGCCCGCCTTGAGTCTAATATCACTCCGATAAATTCGATCGCTTGGGTAGGCACAAGGGTCGATTTGGGTTCGTTTATAATGAGGCCCAGCCTGTGGCAAGTGTCTCTGAGGAACTCTATGTGGATTGACAACTGCACCTTCGAGCTTGCTCTTATGAGCCAGTCGTCTAGGTAGGGGTAGACATGGATGCCCCTCCTTCTGAGAAATGCAGCCACGACGGCCATGCATTTTGTAAACACCCTTGGGGCAGAGGAAAGGCCGAAAGGGAGCACCGTGAATTGATAGTGCTGGGTCCCCAGCACAAATCGTAGGAATCTCCTGTGGCATGGGATAATGGAGATATGGAAGTAAGCATCTTTTAGGTCGAGGGCAGCGAACCAGTCTCCTTGATTCATAGCTGGAATTATGGTAGCTAGGGATAACATGCGAAACTTCAGCTTCCTTATGTAGGAGTTGAGGCCTCGCAGGTCTAGGATCGGGCGAAGACCACCTTTGGCCTTCGGGATAAGGAAATAACGGGAGTAGTAACCCTTGCCCCGAAATTCTTGAGGAACCTCCTCTATGGCACCCAAAGACAAGAGGGTATGGACCTCCTGATCTAGGAGTTGCTCGTGAGATGGGTCCCTGAAGAGGGACGAGCACGGGGGGTGGTTGGGAGGGAGAACAGAGAATTGGATAGAATATCCCACTTCTACCAGGCTGAGAACCCACTTGTCCATGGTGATCGAGGACCAGGCCTGGTAGAAGTGAGATAAACGGTTCACAAAGGGACGGGTAGTTCCAGCTGTGGTGTCTGGTTTGTTGCCCTCGGGCGTACCTTCAAAAGTTCTGCCTGTCACCCGGCTGTTGTCTGGGGGCGAAGGTAGTTTGTCCCTGCCTAGAGGCTGGGCGAGGGCGACCCCTGCCATTCCCCCTACCTCCCCTCCTAATCTGGTCTCGCCTAGGAGGTGCAGGGAGTGGGCGCGGTTGGGCAGCGGGAGGGGGCCTGAACGGCCTACGAACAGTCTGCGGCGTGTGTAGTCCCAGCGACCTCAACATGGCCC
Organism: Sternotherus odoratus; assembly: GCA_032164245.1. Lineage (NCBI taxonomy): Eukaryota > Metazoa > Chordata > Testudines > Kinosternidae > Sternotherus > Sternotherus odoratus. Next base: position 201,351,364 of record JAVMKO010000001.1, on the reverse strand, counting down.
TGGAGTCCTTCATGGACTGTAACCTCTTATCTGTATCCTCAGAGAAGAGGCCTTTTTTATCGAATGGCAAGTCCTGTATCGATGCCTGGACCGGAGGCGGAATGCCCGAAACCTGCAGCCAGGCCCCTCTACGCATCGCTATGGCCGTTGCCATAGTACGAGCAGACGCATCCACAGAATCCAGGGCTGCCTGCAGGGCCGCCCTGGAGACCAGCTGACCTTCCTCCATGATGGCCTTAAATTCGGCTCCCGAGTCGCTTGGCAACTTTTCTTTAAATTTAGACATAGCTGCCCACGTGTTGAAAGCGTATCTACTTAAAGCTGTCTGTTGATTTGAGATACGCAGTTGGAGTGCCCCCGATGAGTACACCTTCCTTCCTAGAAGGTCCAGTTTTTTCGCCTCAAAGGATCTAGGGGTTGACCCCGTTTGCCCTTGGCGCTCCCTGTGGTTGACTGCGTCCGCCACGAGGGATCCTGGCTGTGGGTGAGTGAAAAGGTGTTCGCAGCCTGTGCGGGGGGCGAAATATCTTCTTTCCACTCCTTTAGCCGTGGGCGGGATGGAGGAAGGCGTCTGCCAGAGTGTGTCGGCCATTGACGTAACCTTCTTGACGAATGGCAGGGCAATTTTTGTGGGCCCAGCCGACGACAGAATGTCTACTGTTGGGTCGACTTCCTCCTCCACTTCCTCCGCCGGAAGGTTCAGGTTCTGGGCTACACGACGGAGGAGGTCCTGGTGCCCCCTCAAGTCCATAGGCGGGAGGGTCGGTGAGGAGGACCCCGCCACTGCCTCGTCTGGGGAGGAAGAGGATGAGGCCCCGAATCCCGCTGTATCCTGAGGCCCTGCCATCGGCCCCTGGTCTGCAGCTTCCTGGTCATACTGGGGCATCGAGGGTGGTGGTCTGACCTCCCTTGATGTGCCGGGTATCGGCTCCTCAGGCCCCGAGGGGGGCACCGATACAGTAGCCGTGGGTGGCCCCCGCGGTACTGATGGTAGTGAGGCGGCTATAGAGGACGGACCCTGGGCCTGGTGATACGCCCAGGGTGTCCAAAAAGGCCATTGAATTTGCCCTTGACTGTGGGGAATCCACGGTGCCGGGCTGCCATGCCGGGACGGTTTGCGGTGCCTCGAATGGTGGTGCGAGCGCGAAGAGCGTCGGGAGCGGTCCGATCGCAAGGACGGTGCATCCGACTCCGACAAGTAGTCCGACGCCGGCCACGGCGGTGCCGTACCCTCCGGTGCCGTGAGCCTGCCCGATGCATCCATGTGCCATCGGCCCCTTTCCGGTACCGCCAGCGTCTGAGGCGGAATTACTTGAGTGCCCGGTACCGGAGCCCTTCTTTCTTGCGGTGCCGCGGTAGCCGGTGCCGAGCCGGGTCGTACATCCGGCGTCGAGATGGACGGCACCGGGGCTGGAGGTATTAACGGTGCCGGCGTCTGCGGAATCATCGGTCCAGTAGACGCGGGCACGGGCGCCGGTACCGCGAAAGGGATCGGTGCCTGTGGCGGGGCCGCCTCCCTTGTCATTGAGATGAAATCTTGCGCCGCCTCGAAGATGTCCGGCGTCGCGGGCATCACGATTTCATCAAAGACCCCTTGTGGGGACGGTGCGGCACCGAGGGGGGTTCGTTCCCTCCGCTCGGTAGTCGGTGCAGGCAGCCTACGGGACTCATCGGAGCGACCCGAGGAATGCCGTGCCGCGGCAGGTTCCCCTTGTGTCTTACGACCAGGGGAACGGCCTCTTGGCTTCTTAACCGGCACCGAGGACTGTGACCGGTGCCGTCTCGAGGTGCCGGCCCGGTGCGGGGAGCGGTGCCGGTGCTTCTTGGAGTCCGCCTTTGGCGCCACCGGGGCCCTCACCGACGCCGGAGCACTCCTGCTCTCCTGGGGAGGCTGTTGCTGGGGCTGCAGTGCCGATTCCATTAATATGAGCCTCAGGCGAGAGTCTCTTTCTTTCTTTGTGCGAGGCTTAAACGACCTGCAAATCGCACAACGATCTGCCTGGTGACCTTCTCCCAGACACTTAAGGCACTCAGAGTGCGGATCACTGACGGGCATCGGCTTTCCACAGCCCTCGCAGACTTTAAAGCCCGGCGCACGAGGCATGCCCCGGCGCCGATGAACTATGAAATTTACCTAACCTAAGAACTGACTATACTACCATACAATTTACAATTGAATTAACACTAACAACACTAACTAACACTAACTATTAACAAAGAACTATAGAACGATACCGCTAACGAACTCGATTGAAGAGAGAGAGAAACGCTGTTCCAGCAACCGCCAATAACGGAAAGAAGGAACTGAGCGGGGGGTGGGTCGGCAGGGGCATATATACATGGCCATAACGGCGCCACTCCAGGGGTCGCCCCTGCCGACCCTACGGGTACCGCTAGGGAGAAAGCTTTCCGGAATCGTGCATGCGCGGCGCGCACACACATATTGGAATGGACATGAGCAAGCACTCGAAGAAGAAGTTAAGTGACTTGTCTGTGTTCAAACAATGAGTCACTTTCCTTTATTCTCCGCTTTAAAAATATATTGCATTTTGCTTGTATCAATGTTTTTCCTTAATTACCAGTGAAGACAAAGATTAAGCACATACACTAACTTCTAAAGTGGCTTGTCAAGTTTATTTTTTTACACTAGTATTATGAAAAGTGCTTCCAAATTGGCTAATTTCATGCTTTTTCTACTTTTAATTTCCTCTTTAGAGAGTAGTTTCACATAAGAAACCCAAATCGTGCAAACTTTTATTCGATTTTCTTCCTGTGAGCAATCCCAATGATTCTACTGGGACTTGCATGTAAAGTTATGCAAGTGCTTATAATTTGCAAGATTCAGCCCTAAATTTACATACCTGTTTATTTGTAATTCTGTACAATTCTTTGAACATAGCTGCTCAAAATATTAAATTAGACAATCAAGACATCAAATCAGTTATGAGGGTTTTCTCCTTTAGTGCATTTTAAACAGAATACATAGTGCTTAAAATACCAGAAAAAGAGTTTTGAAGGGGGGGGGGGGAAGGTAGAGAAGGGAGGGAAGCATTCTGAAACAAAACACTTTGTAATTTCTATGCAATTTCAAAGCAAATATTGAACAAGTTTCAGTGAACACTGTAAAAAATACACACACGTGAAGTGGCACATGATGCTCACCTGCAACGGTTCACTGTGAGGATTGTGTATATTTATTATAGGAGAAAAACTGCTATTTACAGGAACTCTTGCCCCAATAAAAGGGCGCAACCGATAAGGGTTCGGGACTCCAACACCAAACACCTGTATCAAACCAGAGAAAAAAGTTTTAGCTTCTGCAACTAGTATTGTATCTAAAAAACATGTCAATTTTAGGGAACAGATGCAGCAATTTTTCAAATAAATGTAATCAATTTAAAGTGTGCTCTAATTCTGAAAATTAATTCTAAAAAGGCATCAGAGAAATCCATGTTTATTTCAGATCAGTTGGCTCAGTGTACAACCAAAAGTATGATTTCTATACCTGCCACCTCTGCTAACTACTGACACAAACACAGAACATTGAGAGTGACAAAAGCCAGATCAGATTGTTGATCTCTCTGGTCCGATATCTTTTCTGAGTGTCCAGTACCAGATGTTTCACAAAGGTGAAAGACATCTCATAAGGGACAGTTATAGAATAGCTGTAATTTTCTCTTAAACAACTAAGCTTCCTCTCTGTTCTATATAGGTTCTAATATCACACTCATGGTCATAGTATCTGAGCAGCAGGCTTACACACACACACACACACAAACATGAGTATTTCTCTATTTTTCTACTCTATCCATTTTAGCGGAAAATGTTCTTATTATCCACGCAGCTAATTTTTTTGAAATTATAACTTCTTCACTTGAATTATATTTAGTGGCAATGAGTTCCACAGGTTAATTGTGTGAATAAAAATATATGTCCTCTAATCAGTTTTAAAATTTCTATCTTTGAATTTCATTGCATCCTCCTTTGCTCTTGTACAGGAGTCTCAAACTCCTGTCCCATGGGCCATCTGCAGCCCGAGACCCTCCCCAATGTGGCCCCAGCAATTTTGGGACCAGGTCTCTCCCTTCGTCCCACCTGCTGCCTCCTAGTGCTCTGCCCCCCACGTTTCCCTCAGGCAATTTAGAATGGTCCAGGGCCCCACTCACCACCGGCAGTATAGCAGAGCTGAATGGCTTCCTGCAAGCTTGCTTCACGTGGCTGCCAGCCCCGCCCTGTGGCCCTGGGCTGTGCCTCCACACTGCCCCTACCCTGAGCGTCCCTGTGGCCAACGGGAAGCTGCGGGGACAGCACCTGGGGGCAGCAGCACAGAGAGCCCCCCCCCCCGTCCCATCCCGCCTTGAGGCCCCAGGTAAGTGCCGCACCCTGCGACCCCCTCCCAGATCCTACACCTCACCCCCAAAGTCCCTCCCAGAGCCTACACACCCTCCTCCTGCATCCCCACGCCCTGCCCCAGCCTAGAGCCTGCACCCAGAACCCAAACTTCCTCCCAGAGCCTGAACCTCCACCCCCCCACCCCAGAACTGCACCCAGAACCCAAACTTCATTCCAGAGCTTGCACCCCAGACTCCCTCCGCCAACCAAACTCCCTCCCAGGGCCTTAGGCAGGTGGGGGGGGGGGGGGCATGGAGTTTTTTTGGTAGGGGTGTTCTGGACAGCATGAGTGACATTATTGGCTTGCTGGGAGGATCTGAGGACTGGCACCGCCCCAAGGTAAATGGAGTTTGAGACCCTGCTCTAGTATTACAAGAAAATACAATAAGCACTTTAACCTACATCCACTGCACCTGCTTTATCCTTCTCCTCTCTCAATTTTTACTGAGAGACTTCAGACTAGAACCAAACTTTAAAATCTAGCATATGAATTATTATATTAAGTTGGTCCATTGGGCATCTAGTAAGCAACAGCAAAATTACTGGTGTATAATTTCTGCAGTTACTTTAAAAAATATATATTGTTAGGGAATTCAGTACAGATTTTCAAAAACTGGCTTAGTAACCTGGTCACAGAAACTACTTGCCCACCACCATTTCTCCTTCCCTCTCATTTCTCGTATGCCTAACAGCACTGGTAGATTTATTACTGGCAAGTACTTAATAGTGATCTGAATCAACTTACAAATGACCTAGAAATTGACATCTCTATCACACTGCCAGCCTTTTAAATAATTCCATCCTCCTAAACGAACAGTAAGACATCCACATTATATATGCAGGAACCTTTGTCGCTCCCTAGTACATGTAGGACATACAAAAAATAGCTACCCTTACATGTGAAATTACTTAATATCTGAGTCAGATTCCCTTATTCTCACTGAACAGCATCCACAATATGAGATAGGGAGTCAGATTCTTGCCCTTAATTTGTAAGCTTTCAGCACAACACCCAAGGAAAGCATTCTATCAAAAATGTTGCCCCAATCATGAACAGATACAAACTTGTGGTAACAATGGATAAACTACTGTATACCTTTGTCTTCAGGAAACTTTTCAGACAGGATGCTCAGTATTGGGTTTTGATAAGGGTATTTACATACATATAGCAATTTGTCAGCATAATGGTGTTTATAGGTATTAATGCTCACAGTCAGGCAACAAATTCTATGGCACTTTCCTCCATTTCTTGGCACCTCTCTAGATGGCTAAAAACACTTTTTATACTTGCCACTAAACATTCACAAAATATATTCACAGACCTATATGGTTACCTATTTTAAGAATGTTAAAAAGATTATTCTCCCATTTCTTCTCTTACCTGGTAAGTAAATACCCCATGATTAGAAGTGTTAATAAATAAAGTGTTCTCTACATTCCCAACTACTCTTGCAAGGAAAACTACATCAAAAGATGTGTTCCCTCCTGGAAGAATTTTCTGAAAAATAAAAGCAATGAGAAAATAAGAACATTTAGGGCAGACTTTACACATTTCAAATAAACAGTGTTGCATGTTATAGTCAAGAATCCCTTCCAGTGTACTTGCAAACTTGACCTAAATTCTATGGAAAGGATTTTGCAGCAGACTAGAAATTCTGTGGCAGCTTCTCATAAAGAAAAGGATGTTTTAAATGGCGTTAAATATGAATATAAATAATATAATCAATACATTACATGTTTAGTTTGAAATTATAATTAAAATTTACACTACACCTTACATTTTTATGTTTAATATCCTGCAGAAACGCTGTACTGATAAACTTATAGCTGCATAATGAATGTTGGTGTAAAGAAACTAGCGATTGTGGCAGAACTTTTGGATGCATAGAAAGTTGTTAGAGGTTGTGCTTTCTGGCTCAGGGGCCATAACATTTGTGTTTGTATAGCACCTTAAGGTGCTACCCAAAATAATAAAAAAAAGAATATTTCTGTTAAAGTTATTAGCAGTTAGAAAGTTCTGACATTTAATGACATTAAGTTTCAGCATTAACACTCATGGATATAAATGAGGCCATTTACTCCTGTGTTAGAATTACTGTTTCAGACAGTTATTACTCAGGAAGATATCACTACATTGTTTAATACTCCATTAATGTTTTTAAAGTTTTCTTTGTAACTATACAGGCTAGAAACTCAATTTTCTTTTTAAATGCAGCTCAGATCCTGGAGTACAGATCAGGAACAAAAAAGAGGACTCTGAAGTAGGGTTGCCATATTTCAAGAATTAAAAAAAAAAGAGGACATGGGGGGCCAGTGGGAGCTCCGCCCGCACCCTGCCCCCATCCACTCCCTCCCACTTCCCGGCCCCCTGACTGCCCACCTCAGAACCTCCAACCCCCCCTTTTCCTTGTCCCCTGACTGACCCCTCCTGGGACCCCTGTCCCTAACTGCCCCCCAGGACAGTCCCCCTACCTAAGCCTCTCCCTGCTCCTTGTCCCTTGACTGACCCCTTGACCTCGCCACCCTAACTGCCACCCTAGGAACCTACTACCCCAACCTTTCCCCTGACTGCCCCAACCCTTATCCACCTCCCACCCCCAGACAGGGCCCCCACCCCCAAATCCCTGACCCTCCCCCCACAGCATACTCCCAGGACTTACCTACCAGGCTGCAGAGACAGTGGCTACACCTGGAGGTAAACAAACACGCTGCAGCTCGTCTGGGAACACACAGCCTCTCCCCCGCAGAGTGCTCGGGGGGGGTGGTATTTTGGTACTGGAGGCCAATGGGAACGGCTCAATCCGGCCCAGACGCCCAATCACACTTTGCATTGGGGGGGGGGGGTGAAGGAAAGGAGAGAGGAAAAATCCCAGACCTTTCAACCTTTTAACCAATTCCTCCCGGACGGCTATTTAAAGATGAAAAAGCCGGACATGTCCGGGGAAATACGGATGGATGGTAACCCTACTCTGAAGGAAAGTCAGCAACCACAGAATGGCACAGTAAGTGGGGCTCTGACTAAATTAGTTAATGCATTTCTAATACAGTAAAACCCCGATTTAATGGACCCCGATTTAACGGACTTCGGATGCAACGGACAAAATTTCCGATGCATCCCAAATCCGTTTTTCGCGGGCTGCCTGCTCCCGGCTGCCGCCCACGGGCGGGCTGCCTGCTCCCGGCTGCCGCCCGGCTCCCGCCCGCGGGCGGGCTGCCTGCTCCCGGCTGCCGCCCGGCTCCCGCCCGCGGGCGGGCTGCCTGCTCCCGGCTGCCGCCCGGCTCCCGCCCGCGGGCGGGCTGCCTGCTCCCGGCTGCCGCCCGGGTCCAGGCAGCAGGAGAGCTGGCTGGTGGCAGGCTGCCTGCTCCCGGCTGCCGCCCTGGTCCCAGCAGCCGGGACCGGGGCGGGCTGGCTGACGGCTCCCGGCTCCCGCCCACGGACTGCCGGCTCCCGCCTGTGGGCGGGCTGGCTGCTCCCGGCTCCCGCCCACGGACTGCCGGCTCCCGCCTGTGGGCGGGCTGGCTGCTCCCGGCTGCCTCCCGGGTCCCAGAAGCAGCTGGGACCGGGGCGGGCTGGCTGAAGGCTCCTGCCCGGGTCCCAGCAGCCGGAACCCGGGCGGGCTGGCTTGAACGCTCCCGGCTGCAGCCCGGGTCCCAGCAGCCGGGACCCGGGAGGGCTGGCTCATGGCTCACGGCTCCTGCCCGGGTCCCAGCAGCCAGGACCCGGGCAGGCTGGCTGCCGGGTTCCGGCTGCCGCACGGGTCCCAGCAGCCGGAACCCGGGCGGACTGGCTGTGGCGGGCGGGCTGCTGCTCCGACAGCTCGTTTTTTTTTTTAAATTAAATAACGGACTTTCTGATTTAACGGACACCCCCTCGCCCGAATTAGTCCGTTAAATCGAGGTTTTACTGTATCAGTCTCATTTTCTCTTCATTTTAATTTTTTTTTTCAAATAAGTTTTAGTCACAATGAAAGCTATATAGTTCAAAGAATGTTTAGCTGAAACTGCACATTTAAACTTTAGCAAAATATATTAATGAGGAACAAAGCAAGATGTAAGCTATTGTATACGTTGTTAAAAATAATTAATATATTCCTATGGATTTCTAACAGCATATTCTAAAATGTCAGTGAAATTTCTCAAAGATTTTAGTTTAAAAACACAGTCAATTTCATAAGGTGAAAATACTATACATCACCTATTCATTTATATAGGCAAAGAAAGTTGAATCTCAGTGTCCACACAGTTATATGATACTGTAAACTTCAACCTTAAATCAGGACTTTAAATCCTGATATGAGTATTCAATACTTAGAACCAAAACATTCTGTAACACTAAAGATTACAGTACAGGGTTTGGGCACTGATTATCAAAAGGCACTTTCTGATTATCCAGCTTTGCCACTTTCGTGGTGAAACATCAGTGCATCAACTCTCACCATCCATCATTTCACTGACTTATTAAAATGTAAGTGTCTATAGTCATTAACTTTACATGGAAAAAAGTAAAATCTATTCCCACTTTTCCTTCAATCCTCTTCATCTCATCCATCACTTAAGAAACAGCAATAAAACATTTATTCTGAAAAACCTCAAAGTTCTCTGAACAGAATTAGACAAAAATAAAGCACACACAGGTGCTAGTCCTCTTCAGATTTCTTGGCTGAGAGCCCAATGACTGTCTCATCATCTTCATGTCCCTTGAAAAAAATTCCTCTGATGGGTTAGTAACAAGTACAACCCCCTGTAAATTTGTCAGACTCGAGTCAACACATGTACAATCAGCAGAGCCTCAACACATCCACACTATCAAGAGTACTGTACATCAGGTTTTACAAGAGGTAGAATGGTTTAACTAAAATGAATCAGATCTTTGGATTTAACTTTACAAAGAATGAACATATTAGGGTATTTCTGATCTCAATGCGACAGTTCAGACCTCATTGTTCAATTTGGCTTGCATCTGTTATAGCAATACGTTAGCCCTACATGTATTTTCTAAATTGTTTTCAGCTAGGAAAAATTCCCAATGTGAAGTGTTCATTAAACATGCTAATAGCAACCGCTTCAAGAAAAATGCAAGCTCAAATAGCACAAAGGGAACTGAAGACTAAGGTATATCAGAAACTTTTGGGCTACTTGTTTTTTGGAGGGATTTTTTTTTTTTTTTTTAAATACACAGTATTTCTGTATCCATCTTAAAGCACTCGTCTCTTGAACAGGTTCAAAGACTTATTTTGAAATGGGTGAAAGTATGGATCTGTACCCTTTCAAAATTAAGTAAACTGAGATGAGCACTGTACTGAACATCTAAGCAAATATCTTCGAACTTTAAAATACAACTGTACTTGTGAACTGATATCTGATTAAAGGATACCGTAATGTAGGACTAAGAAAAAACACCACATGGACTCAGAGCTTCATTCTGGATTACAAAAGAATGAATGGACCTAGACAGTTTTCAAGGGTCTGATTATACTCTGAAAGTGATTCACATTATTGACAATTTAGCAGTGAATCTCCCTCAGAGGCTCCTCAAGTGATATTTAAAGCAATTTGGCTGCTGGTGTAAACAGGGACAAATTGTTTTCAGCATCTCCACAGAAGCATCATATAGAGGCCTAGTATGATATAGGTTCTGTCAGAGTTTAAAACCATTTGACCCCATCTACATTACCAGCCATACTATACTGACATCAGTTGACACAGATCTAGAAGGGACCAGTTGATAACCATTGTCAGTAATGGGTTACTGTCCTAATTTAGACAGACTGTGGGGAAAAGCCTCAGACAGCAACTATCTAACAAAGAACTTCCTAAAAAGGTAAGACTTAGCTAGTATTCTCTGTAACTAACCTTGGAGCACAGTTGTCTACATTTTTATATCTTAATCTTTATATCTTTAGATCTTAATCTAGTTATGTCTGCTTATTTATTGCTTCAAATTTTCTCCCTAATGATAAATGCATTAAAAAACCTCACCACCCTGGAATTGGCTGTAGAGACTATTATCACAAAAAAACTGTTGATAGGTGCCAAAAGAATAAATGGACTGACAAAGGACAAAGAAGCAGGAATGACCTAGTAGGTTTAAGGATCAAGTTAAAGGCAGAGGAGTTCCAGTTGCTCCCCCTGAAAAATACTTCAGTCTTAGTTTAACAAGTCCTAAGGATTTCAATGCAGGTTCCTTTCATGGCAAAATTAGCAACAACTTTACTGGAAAGAAAGTAGTATACAAACCATCAGTGATGCAAGTAGGGCGGTACAGTAACAGTAAAGTTACCCACTGTTCTAAATAGGATTAGACTGACAGTAGTAAAAACATCTGCACCCAGCCTAAACTAAGCTAAAATCACTGACAGAACTAGTGTTGAGAAATAGCCTAGAAATTTTGAAGTGCATTGCTACATGTACCCTACATCTCAGCATCTCCTCTGGCCAACTTAATAATATTCACTGATGAACATAGGAAAAGCAGCTTCCTAAAGTCTTTCACTTGAGGTGGAGGTTGCTGTGACATAGCTTGGCAACCTTTGGGGAGAAAAAACAGGATTCATAAAGGAAAGCGTGCAAGTCACAACTGCAGTCAGGTCTTGATATTTAATTGCTGAAAATACCCTTAGAATGCAAAATGGTTTTATCTGTCTTGGTAAAGATCAAAAGAACTGAAGAATTCATAAAGTTTTAGATATCCACCAGAAATTTTGTTTAAAGCAAGAGCTACCCATTACAAAGAAACAAATTTTCACAGTCATAAGAAAAACGATAACTTTAAAAAGCAGAACTCACCCTATTTTGAAAGAATGATGCATGAAAATGTGATGTTGTAGCAGATATTGATACTAATATAATAGTTTCTTCTGAACTAGGGTTATGTAGATAAACTTTTTCCATTTTTGGCATCCCAACTGGCCTGTCAAAAGACAAAAGAAAAGATAAAAGTCTATTAAGAATATTTTTACTCTGTTTTATTAGATAGAATTATTATTAGGTTTCATCTCTCAGAAGATTGGATAAGAAATACAAATTTAAATAAAGCAGTGAAAAGAATTCACATACATATGTCCTCGTTAAAAGCATTCTGAAGCAATACTAGAAGCAGCACCTCCTTACAAGCTTGCTCTTGTTCTGTAGTTTAATTATTTATTTTATTTGCTTATACACTTTTCTGTGGCGCTCTTTGTAGTACCTGGACAAACCCTAAACATTAAGAATTTAACCTAAGCACCTATGTGAAGTAAAGTAATATCACTGTTTTACAGATGGGAATCGGAGACAAAGCCATCTTTCCTTTCTTTTATAAGTTTGTAACATCAAAGCAACTTAAAGAAAAAAGGGAACACAACACCAATCCACAACCCCCAAATGCTGAAATTATTTTCATTAGATCATGAGCAGCCCTATCTGGGTCCCATATTTCCTACCAGAGTGACCTTGACAAATTCGAAAATTGGGCCAAAAGAAATCTGATGAGGTTCAACAAGGCTAAGTGCAGAGTCCTGACCTTAGAATGGAAGAATCCCATGCACTGCTATTGGCTGGGGACAGACTGGCTAAGTGGCAGTTCTGCAGAAAAGGACCTAGGGATTACAGTGAACAAGAAGCTGGATATGAGTCAACCGTGCTCCCTTGTTGTTAAGAAAACTAATGGCACATTGGGCTGCATTAGTAGGAGTATTGCCAGCAGACCAAGGGAAGTGATTCTTCCCATCTATTTGGCATTGGTAAGGCCACATCTGGAGTACTGTGTCCAGTTTTGGCCCCCTACTACAGAAAGGATGTGGACAAATTGGAGAAAATCCAGCAGAGGGCAATGAAAATGATTAGGGGATTGGGGCACATGATTTATGATGAGAGACTGAAGGAACCGGGCTTATTTGGTTTGCAGAAGAGAAGAGTGTGTGTGTGTGTGGGGGGGGAGGGGGTGTTTCATAGCAGCCTTCAACTACCTGAAGGGGGGTTCTAAAGAGGGTGGAGATAGGCTGTTCTCAGTGGTGGCAGATGACAGAACAAGGCACAATGGTCTCAAGTTGCAGTAGAGGAGGTCTAGATTAGGTATCAGGAAAAAACTATTTCACTAGGAGGGTGGTGAAGCACTGGAATGGGTTACCTACGGAGCTGGTGGAATCTCCTTCTTTAGAGTTTTTTAAAGTCCAGCTTGACAAAGCCCTGGCTGGGATGATTTAGCTGAGGTCGGTCCTGCTTTAAGAAGGGGGTTGGACTAGATCACCTCCTGAGGTCTCTTCCAACCCTAATCTTCTATGATTCTATGATACAAGGTTTTAAATTCTTGCATTATTTGACCTGCCAGCATTCCTCATTCTAAGATAAAATAATTGAGAAATATAAAGCAGATTGCATCAACATATTGAGTTTTGATCCATCAGTAGATCTCTTTCTAGATTAAGTTTAAACATTAACAAGCAAGCCCTTTTAAGTGCAGAAAAAGCCATTCTGTACTCTCTTCAGAGTAAAAACTACCCCTCAAATATTAAAAGCACAGAGTTTAAAAGCAAGACAGAAATATTTGCAATGATAAACAGAAAACAACACAAAAACTAAAGTTAGGCATGTAGAATATTAATCTAGGAAGAAAACATTATACATGGGTTGAGATGAGGTAGATGCTTTTCAACACAAGAGAGGCAAGACCATTCCACAGATAAATTTTGCCACAGAATAACGATTTCAGTACCATTTGAAAACTTTCATTGTCTGTTCATCATGATTCAGTAACCTCAATGAATATACTGGCAGACTGCTTTTACAAGATGAATTGTAAATTTAGTGCTTGTGAGAAAGACCAGATTGAAAGGGGGGGAAAAAAATGAAAAGTAAGTCCTTTCATCACATACTATTAGAGCTATGGCAGCAGTCAAAAAATCCCCTCTCTCTTCTAGAAGTCTTAGCCTCTACAAGTGAGAAGTTAATTTAGTACCTCCTCTTCTGTTTAACTTGTGGCAATCCAACATGATCTACATGGAGCCACAGTGACAAAGCAACACAGTGCTTAAGAGCTAGTTATCTGGCAGGGGAGAGGGTAAGGGGAGAGGGAGAATCCTAAACTGGTGAAACAAGCGTACTTTATATACTTAATACATACTTTAAGTGTGAAATACATGAAATTTCACACTTTAAAATATCATGGTTTTCACTTGATACAACAGGTCAGAGCCATTTACTTGCTTGCCTTAGTCCAACCTGGAACGGTCTGGTGGGAAGTATTATGAAGCCAGCTATTAAGGTATGAAACTAGACTGATACAGGAGGGACTGGTGCCATATGGAAAAATGACACCAGAGAAGCTGACACTTGATTCCTGGGCAGGAAGAATTGGTTCTCTTTATTAGGACAGTCTTATTGAACTCCTGTAAGGCATCACTAGACATTTGATAGACTGGGCCTGTTCTGGAAGCTGGGAAGGGGCATCTCAGTGCATGCCATAGGCACAGAGTGCTGAGACTAGGATAAGGAGCTGGGACATGTTTGGTACATGCCACAGGTACAGTGGTGAGAGGAGGAAAGGAGAACACCCAAATGAGATACATTGGGCAGTTCAGCTGATCAGAGATAGTACTTTAAGGTTTAATCACCTCCATGGAGTATTTCTCACAGGCATGTTCTCATCTGAATGAGATGAATGCACCAGTTGACATCTCTGCAAGCCTCCTATGCTGCAGAGATGTGTGCAGAACCCTTTCTTACTACAGTAGACCCCCAATATGGGATGGAGACTCTGGAACAACCCTCCTCTTCCTCCTTTACTTTCAGCCCATATATGTGCTACTTATAGCCCAAGACTACCACTTTTTCTCCTCCCCAAGACTTTTTCAGCCCTACCAGGAGCGTGAAGAGGACACATCCAAACTTGACCTAGTTACCTCTAACAAAATCTACTGTTTTTCACATTGTGTCCAACACAATTCTATATCATCATTCTTCTTCATACACTCTGACACCTGTACTGTCTACTCTACAGGGAGTAGCTGTGGCAAGTAGCTGTAATGTGTAAAGGAAACAGTTGTAGAATTTTTCAGAGCTCATAATGCCATTTGAGGAGAGGTGGAGCTGCACCTCGATTATATCAGGAATGTTTATTTTCTGGACTGTTTATATGCAAGAATTCTGAGTAGATCTCACCTCGAAAATCTAATATTTTTTTTTAAGTTCAATATAGTTTCAGGGCTTCTAAAATGGATGTCACTGTCACCTCCAAAGGCTGACATTCTACTAGGTAATGTCAAGACTGGGAATGTAAGAGTGCTTCATGCCATTCTAATACTTGTAGAGTTCTTGTAGCCACTGAGAATATACATCTGTTCTGGCATTTAAACACTGCTCTGCACCCTCTCCATTCCCTAGCTACACTATTCCTCTGGAAAGTTCTAGCAGTTTACTGGTAAAACATAAACCTCAGTCAGGGTAATCAAATGTGATCTTCCTAAGCAAGACAATGCCTACAAGTTTCCCCCATGCTACTATTGTGCCCTTTTCCCACAGTCCTCCGCATGCTTGGGAATGATACAGTCCTCCGAGACAAGTGGGGCATCACTCAGAAACCAGAGTTAAGATAGTTACCTTGGAATGGATCATTACTTTAAATCTGATTTCAAAGGTTTCAGTTTAGCCCCCTCAATGTTCTAAAAAGGTATGAGGCAGCACTAAGCAACTTTAATACTGCACGAACCAAGGCATGGGGTTTTTCTGGTTGGTTTTTTGGCAGTGAATGTAAGTATTTCATAGGCCCTGATTCTGAAGGACATGATGTAAAGAGTGCTCAAACCAGGTTGGTTATTAATAGTTTGATTAGTTTCTCAAAGTTACTCTAGCAGGATTTGTGAAAGCCTCTGATTTATACATTCAAGAACCACAAATATGTTTGTTAGAATTGTGGCAGAAATTAGGAGGATGAATAAAATGCAAAATTGATGAAAAACACTATCCTATCTTGGTTCACTAGAACTAAATACTTCATAATTTGTAACACCATAAGCTACTCCTTTTTTAGGACAAGACAAACTTAAGAACAGAATTTCAGATTTAAAATTTAGATGTGTAGTTTTATTAAGTTGTGTTGACATCTTAAGATTATTAAGTATATATGTATTAAGGCTTTATTGAAAAATTAAACCTACCAAGAGAAGAAACTACTTGTGAATAACTGGGTGCTCAAATTTAAATTAGTTTTTGAACTTTCTGTTCTGGATTTAATATTCATGAAATACACCATACAGTAAGCCCTGAAGACTGAAGTTCTCTGTTTGCCCATAAAGCAGGCATGGGCATGCAATATTAGTCATTCTGACGTAACGTGCCTTAACCTTACTCTAGATAACCCACCTGCAGGAGTCCTATCTTGCAGGCCTTCCTCAGATAAAACACTCAAAGGCAATAGTAGTTTTGCCTGACTAAAGCATGGAGGACTTATTCTAGAAGAGGACCTCCTAACAACTGCCCTTCTATTTAGCAATATGGGAAATCTGATGCATTAAGGGGGTGGATGTGCAAGGAGTAATGCACAGCTTAGGTCAGTGATGGTGTTTGTTGTATTTTTTTAAAGTCAATATAGTAAATGTTGCATCAAGGACACCTGCTCTGAAGTAAAACCGTGACACAGTATTTCTAAATCAATACGGGCAACATTTAAAAATGTGCTCTATTTCAACATATTTCAAGAATAAACCACTTCATCACATGGCTTGTCTGTAAGTACTATAAAAACTACAGCATTCTACATGAACAAAGCATTATGTTTATAAGCAGGTTTTTTGGAAATGCTCCCAGCAGAGGGCATGTTGAAATGTAATAAAGATAAATGATTTCTCTCTCTGGTACACCCTGCAATCTTCTACAGATTGGGTACTACGAATGTCTGGTTTTAAGTGTTCTGGAACGTCAAGGAAATATGCCAATGATCCATAGTACGGATGATTTCAACCATTCCTCTAAATCACTGGAAAAGTTTTTTTTTTTTTTTAATTTTAGAACTAGTAAATGGTTCTCTACCATTTTTGAGGCTCTACCAATTTTGAGGCTCCATAATCTTTTATGCTAGATCCCATGGGTTCTCAAACTTCATTGCACCGCGGCCCTCTTCTGACAACAAATTACTACACAACCCCAGGAGGGGGGACCAAAGGCTGAGCCCACCCAAACCCTGCTGCCCCAAGCGGAGGGGCTGAAACCCAAGCCCACACCCCACCACCTCAAGTGGGAAGGAGCAAAGCCAAAGCCTCATTTAAAATTAAAACAAAACACAGAACCCCCTGGACCGGTGGCCAGGACCCCAGCAGTGTGAGTGCCGCTGAAAATCAGCTCGTGTGACGCCTTTGGCATGAATACCATAGGTTGCCTACCCCGGTATAGACAAAAAAATCCTGCTCAATGCTGAGTCAGTGTAGACAGAATATGCGAATTAAGGCAGACCAAGTTGTGCTTAGTTGGACAGTAACCAGGTGTTCAAGACGCCACAAAAGGTTCATTCCGGATCTCCTGTGAGATGCCACTGATATGGCCTTCTGATTAGTTTTTGTTCCAATGAAATTATGTTGTGTCTCATCTTCTCACTGCCTCAATTTCCCCCTTAACTTTTCTCTGGATCCTCTGCAATCTCGTTTATTTGTTATCCAAATATCTCAACAAATTTTCCTTGGAGTTTTGAGAACTTCCTGACCACTTGCTTCTCCAAATGATGTTCCATCACAACGTCCACTGCTCTCTAGCTTGAATCTACTGGTGATCTTACCTACTGTTAGGGTTTTAGCCACCAGCTAAACATTGACAACTCTTCTTGCCCTCCTGACTTCTCCCACAGTTCCGATTCTACAGCCATCTGAAGTCTTTTCTTGGATGTACAGCCACCAATTCAGATGCAACATTGTGAAAACAAAAACTCTGACTCTCCAAATTTCATATTTATCCTCCCTTCTGATAATTTCAATAAACTACCTCCTCACACTCACAAGTTTAGCATTATTTTCAATTAAAGACAGTCTTCTAGGTAATGCAACAGAGTGGTACTCATGTGACATTATTTCTATTCTTGGCTCTGCTAGTCTCGTGTGTGGCCTTGGAGAAGTCATTTGACCTCTCTGGATCCCGGCATCCCCTATCTGAAAAACTTGGGATACTAATTTTTTATCTGAGTCTCTTTGTTGCCCATTTCAACAATGGCACCCACCCACCAATCCACTTAAAAACTTCGGCATTATCTCAGTTTATATTAAATGGTAGCATTGGTTCTCAAATTAGTAATGTAGTTTTTATGAAGAATCGTATTTTCAATGCAGTTGCCCTTGCTACCCTTACAAGTTAAATACTTCAGGCAGCCGTAATTATTTTTTTCAAAACATGTGATTAGCTCAGATGAGTTTGTTGTTAACTACTGAATTCTAAATGAAAAGCTATTTTCATTATTAGAGGTGAGGCTAGTAGCACTCCTGTCTGACACTTCTCATTACAAGACCCATTTTCAAACCCTTGTAATTCTGCCAAACAGTATGAACTGAAATTTTCTATACCAGATGTCTGTCAAGCTGATTTTTTAATTTCAGCCAAAACAGCTGAGATCTTCCCAAGAATTAGACTAGAGATATGTTTTGACCAAGTTAAATAATTCTGGTGACCTTTTCTTTGAAAAGATATTGTGCCTCTATGCAGCCAAGCATGGATTTGAAATTTGTTAAGAAGGTGGGTGTCTGTCACGAATGTGACTTTTGCAGTCCCCATGAAACGGTTTCCATATATGACCATGTAATAGACCTTTGGAAAAATGAAGTTCACATGTGCTCAGTACAGACTTGCTATAATTTAGACAGCTAAAAATATGAAGAGTCCATACACACTGAACATGTACAAGCTTGTGACTGAAGGGAGCAGAGCAGGACTTTCCTTGCAATTGCAGCTCTGAGCTGACACAAGCCACATCAGTTCCACATTAATCTAAGTTGCTCAGGCTTCAGCTTGAAGCCTGGGTGGTGGGTCTCCGGATGGTGGGGCTTTGACCTTCTGCCCTGTTCCGCAGTGAGTCTAATACCAGTCCAGCTTGGTGAACCCCGAAACCTCCTCGGCCCCAGAGTCCTGGTTGAGAAGTGCTGCATGAGAGCACACTGCCTTCCCGAGCCTGGAATGGAACCCAGGAGCCCTGAGTCTCACCATTCCTCTGCTGTCAGCAAATATGTGAAACCCACTGGCAAGGTGTCTCTCTCATCCCCCTCAAATAATGGACCATATAGAGGATTACAACCTACTACTGCTAGCAATTACTTTGTTAGCTCAAGCAGTAGAGATCTGTGTGGTGGATCAAAGGTTCCAACTCTGCTGATGACCCATATGGATGCCACTATGATGTGACAATGTAATTCTTTTTTTCAGTTTAAAAAAACCCTAGGAAATTGCACACAAAAGCCTATGTTAAAAGACTAAGGTTGCAAAGTCAAACACTTAAAAGTTAAGTGAGAACCACCCATTATGTGCACTGAAAAAGGCAGGAGTGCTAAGAAAAAAATGTGATCATGTAATTAAGACTATCATAATGAATACACGAGGGGGCAAATTAAGTTTATGCAGGCAGTCTTAATTCTGGCAGTCCCTAGTTTGAATGCTTGACTTTGCTACTTTAAATGATTTTTAAACAAAAATGTTTGCATGTTTAATAGAAGATTAAGGTGTTCATGGTTTCTAACTGTTGTCTAGATCATTGGTGCAACCAGGGTCCTATAGTGGCACCAAATCTTATGTACAGGGGGTCATAATGGGTGTATACGACTAGGTTATGAATTGCTGATTATGAATATGCCATTGATATGTGTGCATCAATTTTGTAGTTCAAGTTATGAATATTGGCTCTGGACTGTCTTTCCAAATATCGTGCTCTGCTGGGGAAAGACATTCCTGAATACTGGGCGTCAGCTTGGCTTGGGCTGCCTGATGGCCCATTAAAGGACTATCAGCAGCACAATGGACTCTGGGAGCTTGGAATGCTCCAACCCAGACAAAAAGTCTACCAAACAGAACATGCCAGGCAGCCTGTGCATAATGGTCGCTGCCTGCAAATGACAAGTCAGGCATGGTCATGTAATCTGTCCATGCGACTCCAGGACTCCATGGGGCTGGACTTTCACAGCAAGAACAAAGAGGTTCCTGCACCTGGAAAAAACTATAAAGGAAGCTGCTACAACCCCCCCCCCCCATCTTTGTCTTCTACCTCCAGTCTTCAGCCTGCCTTGTTTCCGCTCTGGATGAAACTTTGCTACAATGGGGAACTCTGGACAAAGGTGCTGGAGGGGATGCTTTCTAAAGACTTTGATTTGAACCTACAGTGATTCTACCTTTGCTGTAAGCCTGAACCAAGAGATGTGCCATTACTGTATGTAATTGATTTCTTTTAACCAGTCTTAACCCTCACCTATACCTTTCTCCTTGTATAATAAACCTTTATAGATTTTAGATTCTAAAGGATTGGCAACAGCGTGATTTGTGGGAAGATCTGATTTGTATATTGACCTGGGTCTGGGACCTGATTCTTTGGAATCGGGGAGAACTGTTGTCTTTATTTGGGGTATTGGTTTTCATAACCATTGATCCCCAGGACAGGTGGCTGCTGGTGGTGATACTGGAAACCTGGAGTGTCTAAGGGAATTGCTTGTATGACTTTTGGTTAGCCAGTGGGGCAAAACCAAAGTCTTTTCTGTTTGGCTGGTTTGGTTTACCTTGGCGTGGAAAACCCCCAGCTTTGTGCTGTAGTTGCCCCTTTGGAAGCAATCTGTCCTGATCTGACACTCACAGCTGGATCCCACCAGGAACAGCACCGTCACAACTGCATAGAACATAATACAGCTACAACACTTTACAGAAGGTAATGACAGATCTACTATTTCTTGTCTCTCTCTGGCAGAGGGGAGGATTGATACACTCTGAGTGGGTTGGTACAAATTAAACAATAATAATCCTGACAAGATTAACTTCAATTTATTATTCTAACATACTGTATTAAGAGAGAATGAAGTATATATGCAAAACAGGATATTCTGAGGTCAAATAAATACTTTCACAAGGTTTATTAACAGCAAGGCCTACTTGGTAAAACTACTTATGCTCTATCTACAAATAAGATTTCAAAGACATGCATATGAGGAAGAGTCAAGAGCAACATTTTAAAAATATATTTTGTACACATGTTCAAGTCTGTGCATTTAATCTCCTATGCATGACCCCAGGAAAGTCAGGTGAGACTCTGGTCCAGTAATATGAACTGTATTTACCCCTTTGAGGCATTACACATGAATCAAAACCCCAACCCATCTCAATCTTTCATAGCTGTGTTAGTCTTCTAATACAATGAAGATTTTTAAAAACATAGTAAAAATGTAATGTCACTAATGAAAGCAGATGTAACTGAATACATACAAGTTTGCTAGAAAGGTACCTAATTTATTACGGATATCCTTTTCACTAGGAATAGTATCTAACTCAATTCAATTGAAATCAGATTACTTAATGAATGTACTACTTTAATAATAAGGATGCCGAATCTGGCTCTTTAGTTGTAGATCAGAAATTATACTGAAAAACATCCGTCAACTCCCAATAACTGGATTCATGATATCAGTTAAGTAGTCAGACATTTATTGTCCAATGACAATGTGGTGGGTTAATTCCAATAAGTAATTCTCATGAATTTTTTTTTTTACCTGGAGCTAAGTTTGTAAATACCTATGAATTGTTTTAGGAGGCACAGGAGGACATTGACTGTTGAGAATATGCATCTTTAGAAAATTACTGCAAACATCAGAAAGCCTCAAAATCCAAAATTACTACATTAAAAAAAATCAAAATCATTAGAATATATGGAAATGTACAGTTATGGTCATTCATACATTAACTCTATCCCCATCCAGGGCCTGCCTTCCTCTGTGTGAATGCAATGTGCCTTGTATGTATGATGGATAAGAAATTTGTAGAAGGACTTTAAAGTAGCTATATATCCACTTGCTTATAGTTTTGCCTGACAAAAATAAGTGGTGCTGCTATACAGACAGCGTAGTTGCATTGATTCAGACTACCCCAACATTGTGTAATCAAAGTAGCTGCACGCAATGGGCATGTAGACCCTCTCCAACCATTTAAAAAAAAAATAACAAATTATTTTTTGACCCAAAATGTAGTTACTGGATTTCAGCACTTCTACTCTTTCTGTACATGGCCATTTATAGTGATAAGGCATCTTATAAAAAGAAATGCAACAAATACAAATATCAAACAAATCAATAAAGAAATTGATCTAAAGGGACTAACAAAAACTGTTTTTCTGTGTAAAAGTGAGGACAGTCAACAGAACTTTTATTTCACTCTTGTCCTGAAACAGTCCAAGTTTTGTTGTAGTTTTTTCACTATTTTAACTGACAGTCTCATTAGCTTTGTATTGCTTCAAGTGATGTTGGTTATTATTATGGGAAACACTGAACACTGATTTGTTTCAATTTTTCAATACATTTATTTCAGTTTTGCAGGTCAGTTGGCTTTTGATCAAGTTTTGTAAGTCAATGTAATTATTTTAAAGACTATATTTCTATTTTGTTTCCTTTTCACATGGTTTTGCTGTAAGATCACATTTGATTTTGGCATGATTCCTCGCCCAGATGTGTTCTGCTCCAAAGCATTCTGAATGCAGTGAGAAGTGACAGATAAGACTTCAGAATCATGCAGGTGGGGACTGCTGATTAACAAGTGCTCTGGCAAAAGCTCTCAATACCGTATTTTTCGTCTTATAGGACGCTTCGTCCTATAAGACGCCCCCTCATTTTTTAATAAAAAATCCAGGAAAAAAAAAAAAAAAAGCGCCTCGCTCTCCCGTCCCCGCCGCGCGGGCGGGCTGCCGAGGTTCCCCCCTCCCCGCCGGACCAAAAAAAAAAAAAAAAAAAAAAAAAAGCGCCTCGCTCTCCCGTCAGCGGGGAGGGGGGAACCGGGACGCTCCCGGCAGCCCGCCCGCGTGGCGGGGACGGGATAGCGAGGCGCTTTTTTTTTTTTTTTTTTTGCATTCGCCCTATAAGACGCACCAACTTTTCCCCCCCCGTTTTGGGGAAGAAAAAGTGCGTCTTATAGGGCGAAAAATACGGTATATACATTTAAGTAAAAATAAAAAGCCAGTACAGTACTGGATAATTACAGTAGCATACATTGCATCATGTACTCGTGGATTTAGTTACTTATATTTTTATCATTTAATAAACACATGTAGTGAATCCTGGATGTTGGAATTGATAGTGCATAGCAATCACTCAAGCAACAGATATTATTCAACTTTGTATGGCCAAATTTTCACGCAAGATCTCAGCTGAGAATGGTACAACTTTGTGCCTAAAATTCACGCTTTTTCCATGCAATTTAGTGCAGTCATAAAACTGGAAATCCAGCTTGAAAAAATCAGGCCAGCAATGAGATATATCATATTTGCTCATTTCTCTGAAAAAGCCAAGATCTAAAATTTAAACGTATATGGTGTATGCAGAGAATATATGGGCTATTTTCAAAAGGATAAACAAATAATTGACTATATAAACATACAGCATATACATCAGCTGTGATATAAATAGAATTGAGATTATTATTTTTTAACACAAATATTACAAAAAAATGTTTCAGTTGACCCAAAACCCCATCTGCAAATTTACCAAATAATTTTGGCCAAAACTTTTTTGGCACTTTCAATGCCATTTACAAAATTACATGAAGAGGAGATTGTGGTACCCCCTCATAACTTTTAGCCCAGTGGTCTGATGCACTCATCCAGGAGGTGGGAGACCCAAATTCAAGTCCCTACTCCAATGACTATTTATAAAAAGAAGAACACCTTTAACTTGAAAGAGATCTGCCCCAGAATATCTTATAGCCCCCTTGGCTAGGACATACTCCTGAGAAATGGGAGACCCAAATTCAAACCCTTCTTCACGTCAGGGGTGGGTGAACTACATCCCAGGTGAATGCACTGGGCTAACTGCATTTTGTGAGTCTAGTCCGTTAAAAATGCCTAAAACAACATGTTTCATTCAGCTCAAAACAGGGGTTTTTGTTTGGCTGGGCTTTTTCTGCAATTTTTAAATTTGGTTGGACTTTTTTTTTAAAAAAACAAAAAACCGAAACACTTTTTGGACTTGCCAGCAAATCCAATGGTCAGCAATTCGACCAGCTCTAATCTATCCAAACCTTAAATCAGGGGTGGGCAAACTTTTTGGCCCAAGGGCCACATTGGGGTTGCAGAAATGTATGGAGGGCCGGGTAGGGAAGGCTGTGCCTCCCCAAACAGTCTGGCCCTGCCCCCATGTGACCTCCTCCCCACTTTCCACCTCCTAACTGCACCCCTCAGAACCCTTGACCCATCCAACTCCTCCTGCTCCTTGTCCCCTGACCACCCTCTCCAGAGACCCCGCACCCTTAACCACTCCCCCAGGACCACACCCTCTACCCAAGCCCCCCATTCCTCATCCCCTGACCTCCCCACCTCCACCCCATCCAACCTCCCCCCTGGGACTCCCTACCCCTTTATCCAACCCTCTAGCCTCAGCCCCCTTACCATGCTGCTCAGAGCAACGTCTCACCGCGTAGAGCCAGATATGCTGCTTCCTAAGAGCCTGCGGCAGCATGGCTCCAAGGAGGAGGGAAGGTGGGGGAGGGACCAGAGGGTAGCCTCTCCAGCCAGGTGCTCAGGGGCCAGGCAGGACAGTCCTGCGGGCCGTAGTTTGCCCACTCAGGCCTTCAATTTAGGCAGCCAGTTTTGAAGCCAAGCAAGCTTTTTATTTTAACGGATATAAAAAAAGTGCTCAAATATTTTCTCCACTCATGATACAGTCCTACTAAAATTTTTAACAAATCTATCATAATAGCAGACCATTGTTTTCTACCTAAATTCATCATCACAGCAAAGCATTTCAATGTTTTACAGCAGGTAAAATATATTTAACATATTTGTATTTTTAAAATGTGAAGAAAACATTTAACGAACCAGTGACACATATGGTCCCATTACAACTTTTAATTGAGGAATTTCTCTATTCAGTTAAAAAGCCCACATCATTTGGCACTAATTCTACAGAACTGCACATGTCTTTGCAGATCAGAAACATGCACAGTTTTGGCAGTGTTTCAGATCTACATTAACTGACTTGTTTCAAAGTGACAGAGTTCTAGAAGGATAGATTTATATAAAAACCAACTGAAGCATAATGAAGAGAAAACCTACCAAAACAAACATTTAAGACATCTGTTCTAAGGCTGAAACACTGATATTTTATATTTAAATTAATATTTTAATGGAGATAATCAAGTAGTTCTGAAACAAAAAAATGTGTACGTTCACATAACAGTTAATTTCCTTCAGATGTGCATACAGAAGATCATTTTAAAAACGAGATTTTTCTTCAAAGTAAAGCAGAAGCCATTAACATTGATAAAAAGTTGCATAAAAATAAAAACAAACTGTTAAAAGAACACTGTGTATTCACTGCAAATCGAAACTTCTTCGGGAATTTCCCCATTCATTTACTTTATTCTTATCCAGTAACTAGGACCATAGAATCAAACCTGTGTCATAGAAAAAAAGTTATCTACATGAGCAGTCTTTAAACTTCCTGAATTTAGAAGTTTTTGTTCTGCATTATTTATATGAAGGATATTCAATCAAATTTTGTGGTTATAGCAGAGATTTGACTAACATGGCACTTTTGTATTGTACAGTTTTGCTTCAACATAATAAGCAAATAACTACAGTTAGTTTTCTGATCATGACCACATACTGACATTTAAAAATCATGAAAGCTCCCAAACCAAAGTACTGAAATAAAGACAAGCCTAAGATGGTTGGTTAGCTTCTCTTACAAGTTATTTTTGTAACAATGTGTTAATATAAATTTGGCATGTTAGCTATGGTCTATTTTTCACTGTACTGACAAAGGCCATAAATACTTGTAAAATAAAGCAGTTTCGTGTAGCTTTAATGTTTAGCAACTCATTTACTATAAAAGTAGGGTGACCAGATGGCCCGATTTTATATGGCTGTCCCGATATATGGGTGGTTGTTTTTTTTAATATGGGCTCCTATTATCCCCCGCCCGCTGCCCCGATTTTTCACACTTGCTATCTGGTCACCATATAGAAAAGGGAGAAGGATACTTCCATGTGCATAGGGTATTCCTGGGCAACCACTTTGACAAAACTATATACATGACTCTCTTTCCCTTCACAGGTTAACAAATAACTCAAAATCAGCATATTATTTCCAGCTTGGACAGGCAAAAACTTCCACTAATTTTCCCAATACACCTCACACATCCCCCACATTGTGCCATTACTCTTTCCTACAAATGGGAAATCCAGCTAGCTTCACTGTAGCATGCAATGAAAGCAGACTCTGCTTAAAACCAACTATTCCTCCACATCTTAGACCAACTCTACAAAAATAGTCAAGAGCCTAGTTTTAGCTAGGAGTCAAAAATGGTCGAGATCCCATGGGGACGAGTATAGTTAGGCCAGCTGCCATTACAGATATTCATTTAAAGTTCTGCCCATCGAATGTGTGTGTTTTTAGGTTAATTTCTGAAAGTGTCTTCTAACGAGGACAGAAATTAAAAGCTTCCCAACTTACTGTTCATGGAAATCCAGCATCGGTGGTTCAAACCGGATAGGTCTGCAATTCCCCCGATACAGAGATACACTGTGGGGGAAAAAATAAGAGACTGTAATAGAAGTAACAACAACAAATACATTTTCTCTCCACACATCTCGATTCCTCCTTTCCTATTAAGTAATTTCTGGAGGCTAGTACGGTTATAATACTTTAGAGAAAGGAAGAATTTAATGAATTTGTCCAGCTAATGATGTTCATATTGCATTTACTCAAGTTGTTACTGTGCAGTGCTTCAGTACATAAGTTTATGAATAAACTTGTGGAATATTTTTAAGTGGACAGATATGAAAATTATGTTGAATGCAGTCCATCAAATGCAGAGACAAACAGGATTATGTTATGTTAAGAGTATACATCTTAAATTGGCATAGTTTATGCTAACATTTAAATTTTCCCCTCCACAATTATATCCATTCCAATACAAACAAAATACCAAGAAAAACAATAGGGGAACACATCAATGTCCAAAAACATGTACATTAGGACATATGACAATTCTTCATCTGATTGGTCTCTTACAGAATCAAATCCACATTACAAAGAGGAACAAGGAAGAGTAATTAACTTCAAATTTAAATTGAACTTAGCTTGCTGACCCCAAAATATTTTACTTCACTTTGAATTAAATAGTGGGGCAGATATCCAGTGCAGGTATTTGCTAGGGTAGGGATAGGGCGATCAGATAAAATGACCTGGTAAAGGATTTAAATGAGGTATTCTTTAAAGGAGCTGAAACAGTGGGGTTTGAGGCTTCTATGACTGGTATGGTTGAGAGCCAATCCCCTTAAATCCCCATTTGAGGGGGAGGATGGCGTGGTCCCAGCAGTGGGTTGGCTGTGGACCAGGGTGGGTAAAGGGGGAAGCTGACAGCAGACCTACCCACAGGTATTTGTAAACAATAATGTATAGTGCAGCCTAACCTTAAAAACCTCCAAGGAAGGATATTCCACCATCTCCCTAGGTAACCCATTCCAGTGCTTCACCACTCTCCTAGTGAAAACGTTTTTCCTAATATCCACCTAAACCACCTCAACTTGAGACCATTACTCCTTGTTCTGTCATCTGGTACCACTGAGAAGAATCTAGATCAGTGGTTCTCAAACTTGTTGGTTCGGTGACCCCTTTTTGCTCTGCCATGTCCTTTCGCACCCTGGGGATGTCCGCCAAAATGCCACCAAATTGAACTCTTCCGGTTTCAGCGTCATTTCGACGGACACGCAGCATTCGTCTCTGTGTCTGCCGAAATGCCGCTGATAGCGAAAGCTTGCACTTCGAAAAACCGCCGGCAGACTCATTCGGATGTTTGGAGCTTCCGCCGAAATGCCGCCGAAGGTGTTGGCAGCTCACAACCCCCCTGGAATCAGCCCATTTGAGAACCACTGATGTATATGAATCCTAATTCTCACTCAGTCCTCAAGGAGAGACCTTGAGAAGGAGACTTGCTGCAGCAAAGCTACAGGGGTCTCTGAGGCTGCCCCTGCTCAGCAACTCTGTCCTGCCTGGCTGTCAGGGTCTCTCTGTGAGGTCACCACCTCCCAAACACTTTTGCCCAAGAGGCTGAGGTCCTGCAAAAGGCTTTTGTGATGTGTCTGCCACATCCACCCCTCCCCTGCAAGGCTGATGTCCTGCCCGCAGACAGCCTTTTGGATACACTGACTGATCAGAATAAAGTGCTCTCAAATGAGCTACAGACCAACAACTGTTCCTAGTCATTATTCAGCAAGTATTTTAGAAAAAACAGAATCAGAATCATCAACCGTTCAGAGACAATTATTGGAGAGAAGCAGCAATATTAATCAAATACCTGATTGGTTATGATTTACATGCAAGGTGTACAAATGGAACAAAAGGACCAGAGTCCTTTCTGTCAATAGCCCCCTGCTTGGCCAATCAGCATGGAGACTCAGACTGATGGGCGCTGAGCGGTCTCATCAGATATCCCAAAGGATGGCCCAGGTCACCATCGGAGGGGGTACTATTCCAACCCCACTTCTTTGTGAGGGCCTCCCACAATGAGAACAACACTCCTCCCCAGACACACATCTCTCTTTGGTGGAGGGATGGAAGCCAAAAAAGGGGGGAAAAAAGAAGAGAAAGGAGGGAGGAAAAGGTAAAACAAAGGACAAACCCCAGTGTCCCCAGTGATTCTAAGGGACAAAGTCCTTGGCAGGAAATCAAATTCTGCCAACATTGCGATTTCTCTGCCTAGAATTCAGCCAGCACCAAGTGGATCAGACTGAACAGGTCCCAAACCACTCAGAGGCTCTTACCTTCTAAACAGGGACTGCAAAATCAGAAGTAGGAAAGGAGATAACTCTGAAGAGGTTCATGTTCATGTATATGAATCATAATTCTCACTCAGTCCTCAAGGAGAGACCTTGAGAAGGAGACTTGCTGCAGCAAAGCTATGGGGGTCTCTGAGGCTACCCCTGCCCTGCAACTCTGTCCTGAACCCGACTGATGTCAGGGTCTCTGTGAGATCACCATCTCCTAAACACCTTTGCCCAATAGGCTGAGGTCCTGCAAAAGGCCTTTGTGATGTCACTGTCACATCCACCCCTCCCCTGTAAAGCTGAAGTCATGCCCCTTATCTTCTTTGGATGTTTGAGTTGCTTCCTCTGGATCTAACAACTCAATGAATGTTGAGCCTGGGGATCAAGCCAGCTACACAGTAAAGCATCAGAGGCTGCTCCCAATACCACAATCAGTTTTTCATAAATTAGTAGACTTTAAAGTGAGAAGGGACCACTAGAGCATCTAATCTGAGCCCCTGCGTGTCCTAGCCCTCAATATATCACAATAGCTAAGTTCTGAACAAAGCATATATCAGAAAGCAAGTAGTCTTCATTAGAAGACATCAAGAGACAGAGAATGCACCACTTCCTTTGGTAGTTTCTTCCAAAGGTGAATCATCCTCACTGTTAAATATCTGTGCCTTATTTGTAATATGAATTTGTCTGTTTTCACCTTCCAGCCACTGGGTCCTGTTATGCCTCTCTCTGCAAGATTAAAGAGCTCTTTAAAACCCAGTATTTTCTCTCCATGAAAGTACTTAGACACTTCAAAAATGTCACCTCTTGACCATCCCTTCTGATAAGCTAAACAGGCTCAGTTCTTTCAATAGCTCAAGACAGCATTTTTCCAAGGATGGACTCTTGTCTTCCTCCCTAGTGACCTCCAGTGCCAAAGACACTACCCACCCCACCGGAGGAGGAGCTCTTGTCTCCATTCCCTCAGTCTTTCTAGGATAGCTGTTCCTTGGCAGTTTCTTTGTCAGATTTCTCTTTCTGGTGCCTGTACTCTTCCATTCCCATTGGTGGCTATACAGTGGGAGGGGCCCTTGCTCCATCCCTGGCCACCTTAACCTAGTGTTTCCTGTCCCTAGAATTCAGTCGGCACCAGGTGGATCAGACTGAACAGACCAAACCTCTCTGAGGCTCTTACCTTCTAAACAGGGATATTCGTTTTCTAGGAAAATGAGTAGTAGGAAAGGAGAAAACACCAGAGAGGTTCCTCCTCACGCTCAAGTACATGAATCCTAATTCTCACTCAGTCCTCCAGGAGAACCCTTGAGATGGAGACTTGCTGCAGCAAAGCCACTGAATTGAACTCTTCTGGGTTTTGGCGGCATTTCGGTGGACACGCAGTGTTAGTCTCTACGTCCGCCAAAATGCCACCGATAGCAGAAGCTTGCACTTCGGCGGTTTTTCAGCAGACTCACTCGCATGTTTGGACCTTCCGCTGAAATGGACACTTGATGGTCTAAACCCTGACATTCTGAACAATACACAGTAGCTTGCTCCAGCTCTCTAATCCAGCACAGAGCAATCGGCCCTTGCAAAAGTTCCCAGAGACTTTTTTTTTTTTAAAGTGAAACTTTTTTTTCTTTGTCAGCAGCTCACAACCCCCCTGGAATCGGTCCGCGACCCTCAGGGGGGTCACGACCCCCAGATTGAGAACCACTGGTCTAGGTCCATCTTCTTTGGAACCCCCTTTCAGGTAGTTGAAAGCAGCGATCAAATCCCCATTCTTCTCTTCTGCAGATTAATCAACCCCAGGTCCATCAGCCTCTCCTCGTGAGTCATGTGCTCCAGGCCCCATATCAATTGTTGCCCTCTGCTGGACTTCTTCCAATTTTTCCACATCCTTCTTGTAGAGTGGGGCCCAAAACTGGCCACAGTACTCCAGATGAGGCCTCATTCATGCTGAATAGATGGGAATGATCACAGCCCTTGATCTGCTGGCAATGCCCCTACTTATACAACCCAAAACGCCGTTAGTTTCCTTATAGCTTCAAAGATACAACTTTTAAAATATAAAGATGGACAACACATGCATATAAGGTTCTTTGAAAGAATAGAACTTGTGAGTCAGAACAATGCAATCCTACAGCCCACAACCCAGGTGTGTGGCAGTTGCTATGGTAATTTTGTGCAGTAAAATATATGCAAAGATTTATGTAATTTATTTATAAGCACTACTTAAAACAAAATCATCACACACACACTTCCCCTTTTGGAAGCTTTATGGAGTGTACTGAATACTGTGTGCACTGTCCTTTTCTGGATTTATGTTGTCCACTGTTCTAAAGTCAAATATACACCTATAAAAAGAATTCTAAAAAACACACAATGCATAAAAAACCCTAAGTAATTCCACCAACCTCACCCAAAAAGTCCTCCACTTTTTTATTATTACTTCTCCAACCTTTTAAAAGATATTCTGGTTTTACTGGGGGGGGGGGGGTGGGGGAGGGGCGGGGGGAGAGGGGAATCACCAAAAGTCAAAGATGGGTTGGACTCTACTTCTTCAGCCTTTAAGGGGTAAGGAAAGGGGCAGTGGTGCTGAATCTTTGACACCTATTTTCCTCTTGAATGTTTCTCAAACGTTAAATAGGTATTAAAATGTAATAGCTTGAATAAGCCACTTTTTGCCATAAATCACATTTCACTTGCTTTGATTCTCTGATGTCAAAGTTCAGGGGTTGGCAACCTTTCGGAATTGGTGTGCGAAATCTTCATTTATTTATTCACTCTAATTTAAGGTTTTGCATGCCAGTAATACATTTTAATGTTTTTAGAAGGTCTAAGTCTTTAATATATAACTAAACTATTGTTGTATGTAAAGTAAATAAGGTTTTTAAAATGTTTAAGAAGCTTCACTAAAAATATTAAAATAAAATGCAGAGTCCCCCCAGACCAGTGGCCATGACTGGTTGCCTACCCCTGTCATAATTATACAAAGTTCTCCAGCAACCCATAGAGTCATTAAAAAGCAAGCCTGATAACAAAAAAAACTTTAAAAAGTTTTTCAGGCTTTTAATCTTTGTACAACAGCAAAGAAGGGGACTACACCTCTTACCTGCTAGGTCACCTTTAACAGAACACAATCTACAGGCAAAATCAGTTAAGCCCCATCTCTGCTGTAGAGGATTGTTCCCTGATATTCATTGGTCTTTTGTTCAGTCTATCTGCAAGAGTCCTAAGCTACTGGGCTTCTGCCACTTGATTCCTCAAGCTAAGAACTCTAAGACATTTTCCAAGATATTCAGCCTAAATTTTCCATGTTAGACTATTACGTGGTAAGGAGAACAGGAGTACTTGTTGCACCTTAGAGACTAACAAATTCATTTCAGCATAAGCTTTCGTAGGCTATGCCCACTGCATCCGATGAAGTGGGCTGAAATAAATTTGTTAGTCTCCAAGGTTCCACAAGTACTCCCATTCTTTTTAATGAAAACAGACTAACACGGCTGCGACTCTGAAACCTATTACGTGGTGTTACTCTTTTCTTCTTTTGTGAGGAATCTCCCAATGGCTAAGGTGTTCACTTACACAACAGAAAACGGACTTAACTGAACTGTTTTTATTGGGTAAAAAAAGCTGTTCTTCTCACTTCTTTCAAATACATGAAGTGAGATGCTCAGTAAAAGGATGTTAACTACACATTAGAATGTTTAGTATTTAAACATTAGCCAACTAAAATTTTTATAATTGACATATATAGTAGACATGAAATTTGAACAGATTACTAAATGAAAGATTAAAATACTTGGATTTAAGCAAACTCTCTTCTAACAATGACTTGCACAATAAATCTATTTTTTGACATCAAGAATCACAAATTCCTCAGTGAGGAATTTGTTAAAAGTGAGCATCTTACTCTAACACACCTTACCTTTTCTGTTGATATGAGGTAAGGCCAATACTTGTGTCGGTCTGAAACAAGAAGAACGAACAGTTAAGGTTGCAATGCTGGATATCAAATGTTTTCCATATTAAAAAAATACAATGCTAACAAGTAATTAGATGAGTCTTTTAAAAAAGACAAAGGCAGATTCTGAGTCTGGGGCAGAAAATCCAAGTCAGTACCTGCCAACTGTCTACCTCCAAGGATATCAACAAATAAAGCAACTAACACAAAACACCAAAGCCCCCTGCAATTCCACTCAAGAATCAAACAGCCAGTAATGATCCTGAAATCATAGGAACATGGAAAACTAGGAGGTATGTAGCAGTTCAGGAAGATTGAAAAGCAATAACTGTGCTGCGAGACTTCTGCATTTTTATGTCTGATTGTGTAAGCAAGTGGTTTAACGGAGGTGAAACTCTGAGGTACACAACAAATCAGAAAAGAGTACAGTAATTTGGAAAGGTTGAGAGCCACTGCTTTAGAGGTACTACAAAAACATCAGAAACTCTAAAAAGAACTATAAACTAAACACTATCAAGTATAAAGAGAGGTAAGTAAGTAAACTGCTCTATCTCAGGCCAAGGGAGTTTGAGAAGAAATGGAGGATGGTTCACCCATGCAGCACGAGAGCCTCGAAGCAGACCATAAGAGAGGGGACGTGCCTGTGCAGGCAGAACGGACATTGCTACCTAAATTCTTGGATTAAAGGTGCAGAGAGACAGATACATCTAAACTAAAGCACCCATAGGGACACTACTAAAGAGAATCTTCACTTTCAATCCCCTGTTCTAACCACTAGATGGTACTGCCTCTGAACTGAGTCATGGTGGCTTGGTAAAAATTGACAAAACCTCTGAATAAGGCCACTGGATGATGATTTCTGGCAGGCTTAGGTCCAGTAACAAGACTGCTGAGAGACCTACCCAAAAATATCCCATCCTTGCCAACCACCTCTAGCTGTCACATAACTAATAGAAGCAATTTTTAGGATACCTTTCTTCTTCAGCAGATAATATAATTTTAAGTGAGCCAATTTCCCACTTAAACAAGATACCTAATGTCAGTCTTGAACAAATATCTTTTGGACCAATTTGCAGTTAGGAGCAAATGTTGGCTAGAATTAAACTTCTGAATATAAAGGAATAAATGGAAATGTTCCTTCAACTTATTTGAACTACTGATTAAACAAGTACTTCTGTAGCTGCCATAAATTATGTCTTCTACTTCACTTGTAATTAAATGGCTTATATATACACACACAAATTTCTTATCTTATTTTTTTGTTTTAAAAGCACATGATGCTTCATACACTAAAACAGATCATAAACTTTATAAATCACTGAACAGAACACTAAACAGATTCTCAATGTATTAAAAATTTTAAATGGGAAGCAAAAACAAAGGTCACAGACTGACATTTTACAAAAAAGTGTTCTTTTACCTATTTCACAGCCTGGGTTAAATGCAATACATGTAAAATGAGACTCAAATCTCTATGATTATCTTGAAATCAAGGTAAACTAGGGTAAAATGACTCCAAGGCAACGTGAACAGCTCATGAGCGTAACTAAACCATTGCACAAGCAAATGCAAATCTGATGTGGCAGCTTCTATAACTGGCATTTCATAAAACTAATTCGTAATCTGTGTAGTCCTGCAAAAGCCATAATATATACAGATGCATAACATAAGGCTTTTCAATTACATATTCTCTTTTTGGACAATTTTTTTCTTCCAGCGTCAAATGAATTTGTGGGTGTTCTGTGTTGGAAATTGGCATGCTCTTTTTCCTGTCTGACTTGGTCCACCTCTCCGCCAGCTGTCAGCATGACTGCCAAGAACTAAAACTGCATCAGTTATTCCTTCCCAGTCCACGTTTTAAAGGAAAGTTGAAAGAAATATTGTTCCCTATCACACACGTTTTTACTGCACGTACAAAATATTTCCCTCTTTCCTGAAAGAGATTAATCAATGATAGCATATCATTAGCATAAAAAACTTAGGAAAAATTTCTGAAATATCATAGGAGGAAAGAATTATAAAATGCAAAGTTACAATGGCACAGTTAGCACTGTCCAGGATGAAGTTTGCACCTGGTCAAGGTTAAAAATAATGAGATGTATGCAAGCTTCTATAAGTTACATAGTAAATGAATCCCATTTGGCAAACCTGACCATGTCATTTCTGGACACAGATCTCTAACTTAGAAATAAAAGGCGCCTTTTAGTCAGTCTTCTATGGCAGTACTTTTATTGCATCGCCCACCTAATAATATTAGTTTGTGCAAAAATGCCTGTTTGTCAATTAATGGGACATTGGTTTCCTCCAAGATCGCTCAAAAGGCCAAGTTTGAAGTTAACCATCTAGACAAATACATTTTTTTTCCTCCACAATAATTTTAGTTATGAACAATTTGAAGATGTGTTCATCCTTACTTTTAGCAGCTATGCCTCCCAATCACAAAATAAATTTATTGGGAAATGAATTCTTAAGTCTAGGTGAAATGAGGGAAATCTTGTTAATCTTATAAAGATAAACCAAGTGGGGTTTGGCTGTAATGGTCACTGACTTAATAAATGGACTTGAAGCTGTTAAACATTAGAGCTGATATTTTATGTCTAATAAAGCTTGAGAAAGTTATTGCTTCAAAATGCGAGAAACTAAATTTGCGATTAAGTTTCTAACAATCATAAATCAGTCTTAGGCCTGAGACTCTCACCTTCAAGCTAGAGACTTTCACCAGCTACCATACCACATTTAAATGTACTCTTGTGCATATATTACTCCTGGGGGAATTTTGCGCCACTGTGCACGCACATAATTAACATGCCATGCATATTTTTTCTCCACAGAAAATAACTTCTGCCACCAGAGGACACCGTGTCACTAGAACAGAGTAGCCGATCACCGGTGCCAGCCCCAGCTACCACAGGGAACAGAAAGAAGTGCAGTGCCTTCTTCACAGCACCTGTCCAGCCAGCTCAGGAGAGGGGGGATATGTGGCAACCAACAGACAAAAGAGCACATGGGGTTCCTGTAGGGGTCACAGACAGGGGCTCATAAGGGCTAACAGTGGAGGACAGACTGGGGCAGGGGCTGAATAGGAGTGGAGGTGAATGGCCACAAGGGGGAGGGAGGTGCTGGGCCACAGGAGGATGAGAGAGAGGGTACAGGGCCACACAGGAGAATGGGGTGGCTGAACGGGGGCACAGAGACACATGGGGACAGGGGCGAGGGTTTGCAGGGCCACATGGGGGAAAAAAGGGGATTGCTGAGTGGGGGGGGGGTGCAAAAACAATATGAATGGGGGAGGGTGCAGAGACATGGAGAAAAGGGCTGGCTAAGGGGGTGTAGGGATACATGGGGACAAGGGCTGATGTGCCTGACTGAACTGGAGAGGCTAAGGGCCAGCCAGGGTTGCATGGGGGAAGGGAAGCTCCCTAACAATCTCTCCCCATCTCCATTCCCAAAACACCCTGTTCCATACTTTTCCTATCCATACTCAACAACCCTTCGAGTTCACACCCAGGCTCCTTCCCAAAAATTACTTCCTTCTCCCTCTGCTCCTCCATTACCCCTGACTCTTCCACACCTTTGCACTTTTTCTGAGGAGTGCAGGAAATATGGTTCTGTACTGTAATTAAATTATTAACACAAAACTGAGTAATATGCCTAGTAAAGAGACTATTTGTCAAAAAACATTTCCTGAATCTTTGTCATCTGTATTGTTAAAAACATACTTGCTGACATGTATTTTGAAATAAATGACCAAAAATAATCGAAACTGGTGTCATTACATTGTGTTATTTTGACAAATAAAATATGCTGAATTTTAAAATATTATGTGCATAATTTTTGGTACAGAATTCCCCCAGTAAATGAATAGCAAGAACATGGACTTTAGCTGAACTTAACCTAGATCCACCTTTTCACCCTACATAGGTACTGGTGGTCAGGTGAATTCCAAAGTAGGGTAAATCCCTGTATTCCCTAAATGCTTGTATTTAGGCCCAGTGCTGGAGAGAGCCATCAGCAAAATTCAGGACTCAGATTTAAGGGACAAGGAGCAAGTGAAACATCTTATATCATCACTGAAAGTGACACTTTAAAATTATAGGTGGGGCAAGTAAGAGTTAGCAGTGACGTGTTGGAGGCACTAGGAAGCTACCAAGCAGGACCTACATGTATATTTGCTCCCCTATCTCTTCTTTGAGGTGATGGGAATTCCCTGCTTTTTTACACAGGATGGCAGTACAGGTAGAGTGAATAAATTAGAGCTGGTTCTCTGAAATGCATATGGAAGGCGAGTCTTCCAGATGTTATCAAGTGGATATCTGAGGAAAGACGAGTGGGGCTTCCAGCTTACATATTTCATTGTATAAACTGGAGCACACCATATGGAGGTGAATAAGTAGTCAGATCTCACACTGTAAAATGTTAGTCTCTGGTTCATAGTGGGACTATGGACTGGAGGAAGAAAGGTGGGCAAAGTAAGGAGGTATCTGGCCTAAAACTAGTAAGAGGCTGGATTATGGGGTAGAGTTAAGGTTCCTGCAAGTCTCCAGAGTTCCTGGTTTTAGATTTAATATAATCATTCCAGAGTTCCTGTCTTAATATTTAGTTAAAGGGCACTAGAATCTTAAGACTTGTCTGAATTTCCTTGGTTTTTGCTTTTAAAAAATGAAGTCTCTCCCCTTCCTGCTAATATAGCTTCAAAACAGCTAAACAGATTATCTTTACGGAAACCTTTGTTTCCTCAGTGGTGATTGTATGAGTAACAGGCTCTTCTGGCAGAGCTTACTTTCCAGTAAGCTTCAAATGATGTATTCAAAGGGACTACAATCTTGTGTTCATAAGAAGAAATATATCCAAGACCTCAGGAAAGGATAGGTTTTACTGGTATGATTTATACAGCTTGCAAGTACCATAAGCATACTATTTCTGGGCTCACGAGTCCATTGCAATGGTAGTTATAGAATTTACAAAGGAACAGCAAAAACTTCATTGAGATGGCACCTGGAATGCTTGAGCTTTCTTGACGAGCTCAAGAGCTGAGACTCAAAATATTCACATGCTTTATCACACTGTAGAAGCCATTTTTGACGCTTCAATGTCTCTAGAACACTGGAGAGCAAGTTAGTAGACAGCCCTAACACCAATATCCCAGACAAAATGCTCCCCCTACCAGGAAACTTCTGCAAGTTTTTTTAAACTAATGGAAAATATTTTCACACTATCACAAAGGGTAATTTAATAAAAGGGCATCTGTTTTGAGTCCCTGGTGTAAGTTGGGTTATTTTGTAACATTCAAAAGGATGCATACTCAACCCTCTTTGGTTAACTCCAACACGCATTGGACTTTTTCCAACAAGATGTCTCTGGAAAATTGGTAGGACTGTGGCAACTATATTAAATAGTCCTATGGGCCACAGTTGAATTTTTCTAACATTAGTACCTACTTTTAGACACCTAAATAAAAGTGACCTGATTATCATAACTGCTGAGCACCTGCAGCTCTCAAAAGGAGCCTTTTATTTCAAAGCATTTGAGATGTGCACCAGTTCTCCGAACACTCTGGCCTGTCTTTTTGGTATAAGTACTAATGAACCTGAACTTTCCATACAGGTGTGTGTGCTGCCCTAGCAGTACACATCTTAAAAATAAAAATGCATGCACCTTGAAGTGTCTGAAACAGAGATAAAATATTATTTGCCTTGGTAAACAGTGATTCAGAAATCTGATTTTAATCAGAAATAGGAACTTCCTAACATGGCCCTGATTTCTTTAAAAAAAAAAAAAGGTAGCAGACTATTTTGAAACTTTTCCATCTCAAATACGGGTGCTCACATTTGCAGTGCCAAATTAAAGCACAAAGCATTTGATTCTGTTAAGTACCTCCCACCCTCAAGATTACAAATCCCATAATATCTAGTTTATGTAGTCTTTCTTCCCTAGAAACATAAGGTCCCTGTGAGTGAGGTTGAGAGGAGCAGAAATTCGAGGAAAGAAAAGGGAGTAACATGCAATGGCCTTCATATAACACAGAAATCAGCTGGAAGTCGGAGTTTGAAGTGAGTTTAACAAAATAAAAGGAAAAAATCCTAAAACAGATGGGAGAAAGAGAGACTAATCTTCCTGGCTGGTTCAAAAAACAAACCAAAAAGGTGACAATGGCCACAGTGCCTAATACTCTCTTGTCAAATTTATTCCAGTGCCAATAACCTCATCCTAATCTGACAGAATTGGAAAAAAAAAAAAAAGCACTAAAAATTAGTTTCTTGCTATTTAAAAGTGTCACAGTAGGCACGCTACCATGGTGATTAGAGCAGTACAAGAATCTAAAGACATCCTTTGCAAAACTGGGGGATGGCATGGGTGGGAGGAAGCTGAACTGCTATATTTAAAACATAACATTGTCTTAATTACCCAAATATATCCCTATAATATTCCCTGCCAAATTAAGCCTGATTAAGGGTAAAAAACCCTGTTTCTATTGGTAGAGAAAATAAAAAATAAATCAGATAAGAACTTGGAACATAAATCTGCTAATTTTTCCCTTCAATATTCAATTGATCTAGAAAAGTCAGAGAAATTTTATTTAAAGTGATGCAAATTTCCTCTCTTTCACCGGTGAATATCTTTCTAGTATTCAGGATGGAAAAAAATATGGAGACAACTGCAAATGAAATTAATGCCAAAAAGCATGTCAGCCCAACTGGACTTTTTAAACCAAAATTCTTGCAATTAAGGGCTTGGAAATCCCACCCTTAATTTTCTAAACAGAACCAGAAAATCCATCGTCCATATTTACAAATCTTAAGGAGTCAGTTATACTTACTTTCATTTTCTTTCTATTGGTCCCTTTTTAGGTGACACAGCTTCTTACCATCATGCCTTCCTACCATAAAATTCCAACAAAATAATGTTGGGCCTCTACATGAAGGTCAGTTTTGACATAAGAAGCCAGTTTGAGTAAGTGCTGAACAATGAAAATCTCTGCATACATTCAAAGTGAAAGCCTAAACAAAATGAATAAAAAGGACAAATAATCAAAAAGAAACAAAAACCTAAAATCAGCTAATGATTGCTGCTGAGATGGAACAGAATCTGATTTCTCTTGATACAGTTTGGGAAATATGTCAATTTATTCCTTTGTTTTATGAATAGCATTTATGATTGTAGCTTTCACCCTGGACTAGAACGTCCCTTTTGTAGCAAGCACAGACTACAGGTATGTCTCTAGACCACAGGCACTACTATGGTGCAGCAGCTGTGTCATGTAGCACTGTAGTGTAGATTCTTCCTACATCGACACAAGGGGATTTTCTGCCAATGCACTTAATCCACCTCTGTGAAGCACAGTGTCAGAGAGCATGCTTTAAGAGCAGGCTCCAAGCAAACAAAGCCACTTCATTACCAGAAACTTTAGACATTATCAGCGGTTCTCAAACTTTTGAGAACCGCGACCCTTTTTTCCTCTTCCTAGGCGGCGTGGCGGATCCTTGTATGTCCACTGAAAAACCGCCAAATCGATTAGTTTCGCATTTGGCGGCTACTTTCGGTGGACATGCCGAGCACTTCCGGGAGCACTCGGTATGTCCACTGAAAAGCCGCTGAATGCGGAAATAATCAATTTGGCGGCTTTTCGGCGGTGGAAGGAGCTCGTGACCCCCCGGGGGTCGCAACCCCGAGTTTGAGAAACCCCACATTAGTTGAAGGAGAAGGGGCAGGGGCAAGAGGCTTTGGTTTCTCCAAGGACACTGACCAAAACCAGGCACTCAATGGTGAGGACATGAAGAGGGAATTGCATTCAGGTGTTTATTATTTTGCACAGATCTGTAACTCTCCTATATTAAGAGTAAATGGAGCATGTGTTTAAGAAGCTCCTGTGCAAAGACTGTGTTCCTTTACTTTATCTGCCATATATCCCTGAAGACAGAAACTATAAACCAGAATGCCTATAAGAGAGGATTCTGGGGGAGCATACATAAGTGACTCAGGATGTTTGGGAAGTGTAACACTGGTTAGGGCCTATGGCAGTTGGACTGTGGAGTCTCACATCCCAAGGAAGGGTTTCATACAGGGAATCTGCACTTAGGAGTGCACTTCACACATCAAGATACTGCCTGGACTCTTTCCTGATCCAGCTGTCTTGGGATTCAAAGATTGTGTTCAATTAACACAATCTGGTCCCCAAGAGGGACTCAGCCAATACCATAACAACTTGGTCAGAACCAAGCCTCATAAGGGGTTGGAATCACAAGTTTGTTGGAATATCCTGTTCCCACTGGTTGATAAGCTAGTAGAAAAGGATGGAGAAAGCTCCTAAGCGAACACCTCTTCCCAGGTTTTTTAGATTTCTTTTTAATACTACTTATAATTTTCTTCAAACACCTAGTGTGGTTTTAATTCCTATACAGTAATTTTCATATACTATTTTAAAACTAAAATTCAAGTCACTCCCAGTCATGATATACTAGGACTCTTTCATATCAATTGCTGTTTGTTATTAAGGCATGTTTCCAGTAGTACAAAAGCTGCTTGCTATGCTGCAGTTGAGTTTTTATAAGGCAACTGTCATGCTGGTAAGGAGGTAACAGTCTCTGCTACCACATTAATGAGCTCTAAGTTAATAAATAGAAGAATTAAATAAAGCATTAATGAATATCTTGATCAAGGTAATAAAAATCAAATACCCTAAATCTCTGAGTTAGCTGAACTAGTGGACTGAGAATCAGTCATTTTTGCCCTGCTCTTTCATCACCTAACTCAGATGAGGTAGTGAAAACAATAGAGGACTCCAGCTGATGCAATCTGTTCTACTGACATTGGTTTTGCAATACTCATTTACTTTTAGGCACTTAATTTAAAAAACAACCACCACCACCAACAAAAACCTGAAGACCATAATTTCTACCATGCAACAAGACAAAATCCCATTTCTGAAATTATTCAAAAAAGGTTTGTCAAAACATTTCTCAGGCGCAAAGGTGAAAACGTGCAGACATTTATAGAATGACAATCCTAGCACCTCAGAGATTTCCACAATGTCATGGATTTCAGTGCTTTGCATTACAAAATTGAGACACTATCCTTGGTTTATTAAAAAGTGTAGCAATGTGTGTAAAATACTTCTATTAAAGCTATTAAATTACCCAGTCTTAAAAGAGTGGCAGCCTCCTGGTTAAGACACAATAACCTTTACAACTCTTCAGCTTAGTTTTTAGCAAGCTGTCCACACTGCAGTGGAATAGGTTCTGGTAAAGGAGGAGAGGCAGGTGGGGAGAACTCCATCTGCTCCTGTATATTAGGTTCACTGTCAGTGAAGGTAGCCAGTTCAGGTGGTGAGAACGGGTGTTCGAAGAATGAGCCCTGTGTATCCAGGAGCGGAGAATTAGACTCAAGTGGCACTGCGAGGTTGCACTGAGCAAGTGGTTCTAAAACTTTTTGTAATGGTGACCCCCTTTCCCACACCAGGCCTCTCAGCAGGACCCCCCGTAGGGGCCGGGATGGGGGGCAGGCTCGCAGGGGCACCGGGATCCCGCTGCAGCAGGGGGATGGGCTGGGTGGGTGCCAGCATCCCGTCGCAGCAAGGGACGGGGCCAGGCTCAGGCTCACTGGAAGTCCACCGTGGCTGGGCTCAGGCTCGTGGGGGCGCTGGGAGCCTACCGTGGCCGGGCTCATGGAGGGGCCGGGAGCTCGCCGGGATGCCGAGCTTGTGGGCTGGGAGGGGTGCCAGCAAGCCACCCAGCAGGGGTCAGGATCATGGCTGGATGCCAGCAGCCCGCGGCAGGGGTTGGGCCGGCTGCTGGCAGCAGGAGCTCGCAACCCCCGCATAACCGGGTCACGACCCCCACTTTGAGAACCAATGGAGTAAGGAATTATTGCTCCTGCTCCCTGGTCAGCTCTGAGCCTGCCCTGTGCTCTAGCACTTTAAGAGCTGAAAGCCAGTAAAACTGTTGCCGCTGTTTGTGCGGAGGTGCCCTGGAGGGGGTCTGCTGCTCGTGCAGGAGGCAAGCTCGGTGGCAAGGTTCTTTCCGGCACCGGAGCACAACGTGCAGTTGGGACCGCGGCTATTTTTAGTGCTGAAGCGCTGCGTGCCGCTGAAGCCTTCCCAGTATGGGAGGTTGAGTCCCTGCCTCTGTGCTCTGTGGGAGCCGTGGCTGAGGCATTAGAAGGGGCTGAGGCACCTGCTTTTGGCACGGTCTGTTTAGAGGGTAAGGATGTCGCAGGAAACCCCTTATCCTTGTTAAAGTCTTTCCTATGAGACTGCTATGCTTCTTGCCTCTGCTCCAGAGAGGGTGAAGCTATGCTTCCAAATGGTTCAGATCTAGCCAGAGAGCGGGTTTAACTTTTCCCATCTCCGAAGGTGACTGCAGGAATTTTTCCTTCAAGAGCATTTTAAGCCGCAGGTCCGTCACGCCGAGACCTTGACTGGAGGCTCGTACAGTGGAGGCACTTTGTGGGGATGTGGATTTTCCCGAGACACTTTACACAATGTGAGTGGCATGGAGTCCTGACAGGAAACATCTTTTGAATCCTGAAGCCCCTGGCATATTGAAGTAGAAATTGCAGGGGAAAGTGTCAACAGGAGACAAGCCTGAAGAGAAAAGTGTTTTGGTTTTTTTTTTTAAACTAACTAACTATGTATCTACACTAAAAGGAAGGGAAACAATTAGGATGAAACTAATACCTAATTCTTTGTTGCTTTTTTCCTACAGAGACCAGGGAACAGAAGCAGTACTGCTCCAAGTCTCATCTTCAGCTGGGGAAGGTTGAGAAGGAACTGAGCGGGATGCGGGACACAGGAGCTCAGGATGATTCCAACAAGATGGGAGATACCATCTGAGTGCCTGCATCCCGACCAGGCACTGCTACCGAAAATCTCTGATCAATGACACAGGGATTCACGGACACCTAGAGTGGAGCACAGGGAGAGCACTTGAAGAAGAACTGCCAACATCCCTCCTGCACAATTTGATGACTTTGATTTGCTAAATTCTCCTGGACAGGTTTACTTGCAACTTAAGGCAAGTCTCTATTATAAAAGAAAATTATGGTAAATGTACTGTGAAGTTTTCATTTACGTTAGTTTGGAATAGCTCGCAGGTCATACCAAACAAGGGCCAACAGAAGCTATAGTATACCACATTTAAAAAAATCTATTTTAGAGTAAACAATTTTAGGAAGTCTACAGCTATAAGCTTCATTACTGGTTAAGTTGTTCACCTCTTGGCAGTCTCCCTTCGTTACCATGAGACTATAATATATCCAAGTGACAAACATGAGTACTATCAAAATTATCTTCCCACTTGAAATTAATTTTAGATTTTAAATTCTGCTGTCTTGAATCATCAAGGTTAGAAATGACTGTTCTAAGGCATGAAGCCTACAATGACCAATGTCTACGGGTGTAAAGAGTTTTCTAGCTATTCATGCCAAAATATTGGGTCAAAAACTTATTCACCCAGGACTGAAAGTTGCCATGCCTGTTGCAGTTCATTGGTACTTTAAACAGAAACTATTTGAAGAAGCTTGCAGGTTTGGAATACTGTATATAGTCCCAGAGGTCATGGGTTTAGATACAGAATGTAGGTGGAGGT
The DNA here is from genome assembly GCA_032164245.1 of Sternotherus odoratus. Lineage (NCBI taxonomy): Eukaryota > Metazoa > Chordata > Testudines > Kinosternidae > Sternotherus > Sternotherus odoratus. The sequence goes on along the minus strand of JAVMKO010000001.1, from coordinate 201,307,501 downwards.
GACCAAATCTGCAAAATTAACACAGCTAAAACCCTATCACAGACAATTACCATGCATTAATTCAAGCATATATTCCAGTCTAAATTGTTGCACTTAAGTCTTCTATGTCATTCCCTTAAGGCAAGCAAAACATCATACTAGTGCATATTTTAATATACTCACGTCATAATCCACACAAAAAATGACTCTCTCCCGCTACTTCTCAACAGCACTTTAATAGCAACCTGCTACAAGGTCTCACACTCACCAAGGCTTCTTTACACTTTTATCAAATCTGATACCAACTATTATTATATATACTATTATAGTAAATTAGATTTCTATACTCTGTGGGTGACTAACAATTAAAAAACAAACTAAACAATTATACTTATTATAAACAATAAAAGTATTTTGACTACATTTTGGCACACATTTTCCTTGCTTTTGGTGGTCAAAATCTCAGAGTGCAATAATTTCTAATGGGCTCACAACCAATATGGATTAGCAGTGTTCTACAGAGAGTATTTTTCGGTGTATATATACACATTTTGATCTTAAAATCAGTAAGGGTACTGATTTTTTCTTAAAGAACAAATTGTGCAAGAGTCTGCACTTTTATACCCTGGAGGGAATTTACAAATTACAAAAGTTTGCTTCTTGCCCTGAGATACGTATCACTTCCTTAAGGAAAGGACACCCAAAAATGTTTGATACAATGTTCCTTAATTTCATAAGCGATTTTGTATGCAGAACTTCAGTAATTTTAAATATCTGAATGCTGATATCTGACCTTCGGACAAGATTTTTTAAAATTCAAAACTTACGTTATTGCTATGATTTTCATTCTACAGCATCAGGTGACCCAGAAAAACCTTTAATGTTTATGAGAACTTACATGATGCATAGAGAGGAGAATGTTCAGTCTTGAACAGTGACATGTAAAAAACACCGACAGGGTGCAGTATAATACTACAGAATACTACATATATCATATGCCATATATACACAACAGAATACTATACATAGATATATCTCTCATATGCTATCATGTGCCAGCATGCTCCTCTGCCATGTACATTGGCCAAACCAGACAGTCTCTATGCAAAAGAATAAATGGACACAAATCTGACATCAGGATTCATAACATTAAAAAACCAGGAGAACACTTCAGTCTCCCTGGTCACTCAATAACAGACCTAAAGGTGGCAATTCTTCAACAAAAAACCTTCAAAAACAGACTCCAATGTGAACATGCAGAACTGGAATTAATCTGCAAACTGGACACCATCAAATTAGGTGTGAATAAAGACAGAGTGGTTGGGTCATTAGGAAACCTAATTTCCCCCATACTAATTTTCTCCCTACTGTTACTCACACCTTCTTGTCAACTGTTTGAATGACCCACTCATTACTATTACAAAGATGATTTTTCCTCCATTGGCATCCTACTGTTAATTGAATTGTCTCATTAGACTGACCTCCCCCTTGGTAAGGCAACTCCCATCTTTTCATGTGCTGTATATTTATACCTGCTACTGTATTTTCCACTCCATGCATCTGATGAAGTGGGTTTTAGCCCATGAAAGCTTAGGCCCAAATAAATTAGTCTCTAAGGTGCCACAAGGATGCCTCGTTGATTTTGCAGACAACATGGCTACCACTCTGAAGCCTGTTACATGAGTATACCGTGGCCAATGGGAGCTGCAATCAGCCAACCTGCAGATGTGGCAGGTAAAAAAAACTGGCCCAGCCCGCCAGGAGGTTTATCCTGGCGGGCCACGTGCCAAAGGCTGCTGATCCCTGTCTTATAAATAGTTCTAGTTCCCTTGTTCCCACCCCAGCTAGTAGGGTGACCCAAACAACTAGCTCCTACTTTCCCCACAAGTCTTCCCATTTGCTGTTCACTGATATTCAACTCAGTCCTCTACAAATCTGTGGTTTCTGCCCTCCTCTATTCCTGCCCTCCACTCTACGCTCTTTCTAGCTGTTTTCCCCATCTTCTGCAGGATTGTATTGCACCAGCCCCCTCTGTTCCTACCAAGGTTGGCCTGGATGCACAGAAGAGCACCCTGCTCCACTCCCTAAGGCTACCTACCGATTACAATGCCTCAGCTGGTGAACAGGAAAAGGAAGTCATTTCTGCTTCCCATTCAACTAACAAGCAGCATGTAGGAGTAAGGGATCACTGAGAATCACTTCTGAAATTTCAGGTTAGAAAGTACTCCAGATACCTCAAATGTTAACATTGTGAGCAAACCCTGACTCTTAGGACCTCCGAGCATCAGAGACCTCCAGGAGAGGGAAGTGACTGACGAACAATAGATGTAAGCATTGTTGACCTATCAGCACATTTTGTAATATCACTAATGTGAAATGTGACTAACAATAGTTACATTTTCCATCAACTTCCTGCAGAGATTAATTGGTGTAAACCCTGGAAGTATTCAGTTCTCAATTATTGTGATCTGCAGGCCCTGTGATGCATTTTATAATCATTAACCCAGAAATGTTACTCTTCACCACATTAGTACCATTACTCTCCTAGTGCCTACTGTATACTTTAGGGCAGGCCTGCACAACTCGGAAAGCAGCAAGGGCCATATTACCGCAAAAAAACCAGCTGCGGGCCAAAAACCTTGGCCCGCCCCCATCCACTTCCCCTCAACCCCCAACCCCCCCGGCTTGGTTTGCCACATCCCTACTCATCCCCCATGGGCTATACAGTGAGCCTGTGCAGGCCGCATGTGGCCCCTGGGCCGCATGTTGTGCAGGCCTGCTTTAGGGTAATAGCTTTTACAGCTCAAGTGCGCTACAAGTAGAGTTTACAATTTCTGTAAACCCTGAAACAAATAACTGAGTCATAAACCCAGAATTATTGGGCTCTTAATCTACACCCAATTTGTAAGCACTACTGGATTTTAAGCTCGTTAACTATCATAAGACCAAGTAACAAAGGGCTCTCAGTGGTCATGGATTTCACCATTTTCCCAACTGTGCTAGCAACAAATGAGAAACGTGGGACTTGTCTATATGAGAAAGTTGCACAAGTTTAATTTAAGGTATGATTTTAACTTTGCTTATTTAGTTAAACTAGTGCAACCCCCCGTAAGGGCACTTATTTCCATTTAAACCCGGCTTAATTCTGTTTACCTTAACTCAATTAAAGAATCCTTTTAAGCAAGACAGAATTAAGTCACAAAAATCAAAATTTGAGTATCCCCACGAGGTCTATACCTATTTAAAATTGATTTTAGTTAAATCACACCTTAAGTTAAATGAGTGCAACTTTCTCACACACACAAGGCCTTGCACATTAGGCAGAGCCCCAGGTATAAATGTAATTATGCACCTATATCCCTTGCCACAAGACTGTGCTCCGTAATTTTTTTAAAATGAGACCTTAGATTAGATCTCCACCCATGATGGTTGTGAAGACAACCTTCAAAATGGATAAGCAATAGATAGCCTGAAACAAAAACTTAGAGGAACATAACCCTCTTGAAAAAGGGTAGTTCAACACCAAAGTCCAATGACAATTTAAATTTCAACATTAGCAATTTCATTGCTGATCAATTTAGCTGAGTCAAGCCAAAGCACTACTGTTATTTTTGGACATAATGGCAGGCACGAAGGAAGTATACAGCAGGCCAGTTGCCATCAAAAGGTTGCAGGAGCAAGAAACAAGGAACTCAAACAGCCCTGCCAAATGCAAAGTAATTTAAGGTACAGTAAAACCTCGATTTAACGGACCTCGATTTAACGGACTTCGGATGCAACGGACAAAATTTTTAAGCAAGTCTGATGCATCTGAAATCCATTTGTCGAGGTCCAGGCAGCGGGCGGGCTGGCTGCCGGCTCCCTGCTGCCGCCGGGGTTCCAGCTGCGGGCGGACTGCCGCCCGGCTCCCATTAGCGGGCGGGCTGGCTGGCGGGTCCCGGCTCCCGGGACCCGTGCGGGCTGACTGCCGGCTCCCTGCTACCGCCGGGGTTCCAGCCGCGGGCGGGCTGCCGCCCGGCTCCCGGCAGCGGGTGGGGGGGCGGGCAGGCAGGTCCCGGGAGCCGGGACCCATGCGGGCTGACTACTGGCTCCCGGTTGCCGCCCGGCTCCCAGCAGCGGGCGGGCGGGCTGGCTGGCGGGTCCTGGGAGCCAGGACCCGTGCAGGCTAGCTCCCGGCTCCCGGCTGCTGCCCGGGTCCCAGGAGCCAGGACCCGGGCGGGCTGGCTGACGGCTCCCAGCTGCCGCCCCGGCCCTGTGGTGGGCGGGCTGCTGCTCCGACAGCTCGTTTGTTTTTTTTATTAAATAACAGACTTTCTGATTTAACGGACACCCCCTTGCCCGAATTAGTCCGTTAAATTGAGGTTTTACTGTACTATTGCTTAAGCTGGACTAGTGGCAGTAAAGGTAGGAGCGCTAACACAAACAAGGTATTGGCAACCAATGGTGTTTTAAGCCCTGCTCAGAGCTGGTACACAACACAGGGATTGATAACAGTGCCTAAAAACAATGGCAGGTACCTAGAGACTGCTCTATGCTAATGGTCCCCATCATCCCTTTCCCATTCACTCTGCTACCACTAATGGGCTGAAAAAATGGTAGTAATGGTGGGAAATTTTAGAAAAAGCTATCCCTAGTGTACACACAGACTTTGTGATGCCCATATCTAATGTTCCATTCAAAGGAATAATACTGCTCACACAATGCAATTTAATTATTCAGCAGCTTGCAGGAAGATAATAGAAAAAAATATGTTGAAGATTTCATAAAGTCAGTTAAGAAAATATACAATCTTAGCAGTACTTCCTAATTTACTTAAATCAAGATCCACTAAATCAAAGCACATTGAACTGTAGCTAACAAGTTAAAAAAGGGAAACTTACAGAAGTGATAAAAGACAGAGGTGATCTAGAACTTTAAACTGCTATGTTCTTATTTTATGACTGTTTACCTGCAATAAGCCTCCTTCATTGAAACGTAGCACTTCTATTATGGTATCCGACTGGATGAAAGCTGTGAAGTAAAGGGAAAGCTAGTTACTTACAGAAATAGTCTTAATCCCATAACATTAACAAATGTAACTGGAAGTGTTATATTTGCCTTGCACAAACAGTTTATTTGAAAGCTACAGTTCAAGTTACACGAGTACCCAGCTGCCTCCCCATATGAAAATCCCAAACTTTTGCTATGAAAGATGAGGGGCAATAACCAAAGCTTCAATACCATGCCTTAGTGACTAATCCTCTGATTATCCCATCAGAGATACACAGCTCAAATCCAATTTCTCTATGCAAGCACCACATTTTCAATGTTCTGAATCCAATTTTGCTAATATAGCTGACTGATTGGTTGAATTAAGTCACCAATTCATCCAAGTCGTTTATCCATGAAGGAGGCACAAGCATGGCAGTATTTAGCTGAATAGCTATTTTTAATCAATAAGCATCAGTAGTGAACATCATGGTCAGACACAAATATAACCCAAAATGGTAACTGAGCATCACTCTCATTTCTAGTTAGTTTTAAACTAGAACTCAACTACTTCAGTTGTGCCTTAACTTTGACTTCCATTACATCCTAAAAGATTTTAGAGTAGTGAACAACAGAGTATTACAGCTATCATATCTGTAAAGTTCAAGACAAAAACCCTCAGATACTTGAGGTTCATTTCATATCAGTGGTTGAGCTGATCAGCAAAGTTGAAACAATTTTTCCATAACACTTCACTGGTTCATCAAAATCGAAACATTTTGTGAAAACTGATTCAGACAAACTTCTGATGGAACCCTGCCTGGTCTCCTCCTCCTAGCTCATCCACCTAGTACTAAGGTATCGGTTCTCAAACTGGGGGGTCACGACCCAGTTATGCGGGGGTTGCGAGGCAGCCAGCAGCCAGCCCCGACCCCTGCCGTTGGCATCCGGCCCCTGCTGCGGTGGGCTCCCAGAGCCCCCGCAAGCCTGGCCCCGAGGGGCTGCCGGCAAGCCCCAGCCCGGCCCCAGCAGGCTCCCGGAGGTGCCACAAGCGCGGGGCTCCGGTGAGCCCGGCCCTGGCCAATGTTGCAGCGTGCTGCCAGGGCCTTTGCAGCCTGGCCCCGGCAGCCTGCTGGCACCCCCGTGATTTCCACCCCCCACCCCACCCCCCACACCAGCCCAGCCCAGCCCCCGGCACCCCCGCAATCCCGAGCCCGGCCAGCTGCCGGCGTTTCCACCGGTGCTGTCCTGGCGGGCTCCCAGAGGCGCCACGAGCCTGGCCCCAGGGGGCTGCCAGCAAGCCTGGCCCCAGCCCCTGTTGCAGCAGGCTGCCAGGGCCTCCACAGCCCGGCCTTGGGGGGCTGCTGGAAACTCCCGGCCTTGGCGGGCTGCTGAAATCTCCTGACTGGCCCCTGCTCCTGGGGGCTGCTGGACACCCCTTCCCCCAATCCTGGCCCCCGGGGGGGGGGGTGGCTGCTGAAATCCCCCCCCCCGACCGGCCCCTGCTCCAGGGAGCTGCTGGACACCCTCCCCCCCAGCCCAGCCCCTAAGGGGGGGGGGTCACGCTTAGGGGCCTGGTGTGGGAAAGGGGTCACCACTACAAAAAGTTTGAGAACCACTGTAAGGCAACTCTGCCATGCAGAGTGCCTTGGAATTGGGCACCACTGGGCTACCTGGATCCACTGACTCACTGCAAGTTGGGTAGCCCCACCTCCCAGGGCTCTTGGTAGCCTGCAGCACAGTAAGCATTCCCAGGCTCCTGGCTCCCCTTCAGCCCATTGGCTGAGCCTCAGAGCTTGGGAGGCAGTGCTCCCAGGGCTTCCCATTCCTGGCTCTTGGTCAGTCCAATAGGCCTACTAATGAAAACCTGGGACATCCAGGCTTCCTGAATCCAAGGTAGCCCATCAGGGGTCACTATGGATTCAGAAGCTATGTAAACCCAGGCAACTGCTGACAAATAAATAAATCAGTTTCACTGTGCCTCGCAGCACAGTGGATGAATTGATCAGACTCAAACATTGAGTCAGCAGCTGCCCGGGGCTTCCAGGGTCACCACCATCAAAGCAGTCAAGCAGGTGGGTAGCTGGAGATGCCAAGGAGCATATTTCATTTTAAAGCACCACATTTCAGTATTTCCAAAATGAAAAAAAATGCCAAGTTTCACTTCTGTGATTTTAAATTGTGGTTTTTCATCCCATTTGGGACAAAAAAAATTTTTTTTAAAAAACACCCTCAAATTTGTGCAGAACTGAAGTTTGGTTTCCCAAACAGCTCTAACCAGAGATTGATTTGCTTTTCATAGAGCTAAGGGGAAGATACTGCACTGGCTCCTAGAGAAAGGAAGAGTGATTCTCTTAAGGTGGAGGCATTTACTTAACTTTTTAGTCCCAACACTGGCCAGCTCCCCTCAAAGTTTGATTCACTGCAACATATTCAGCCACTGTGGCCAAAGGAGAGAAGTCAGCCCTGATCTAGAGTGTTACCATTAGACCACTGAGGCAGCTTTCTTGGCCCCTTCCCTTCTGTTTCAGCAGCTAAAGTGAAATATACTATTATCCAACTTATTTATTCAATCTAATTATGGAGTTTAGTTTATAAAAAGTCTCAGAGGTCTAGTGTATAAATACAGTGCTATGTAAAAAGTAGTACTTTAGCTGAAAGGGCTCTACAGAGTACATTAACCTTGCTAACAAAATACTGTTTTCCTTCACAGTGCAGTTATGGAAGAGAATCTACTTTACCCTGCCTTACACGCTAACAATATTTTGCATTCCAATTACAGAAACTTTATTACTGATAAAGAATGCAATTGATTTTGAGTTCGCAGGCTGAGTTTTCTAACTGTAAAGTTTATAAAAAACATGTTTTTACTTGTAAAGGGAGAAGAGGATACAGAACCCCAGGATGTCATTTTACAGTATGGCTTTGTCAGCCTCCAAACTTTAGAACTCAAAAGCAAAGTTTCAAATACAGCCCAGCTCATCCTGATATGCTTCAATATTATGTGGGGGCTGCAAGGAGTTAAGATACTGCAAAATATTTTCGCTAAGGCCAACAGTGGCATTAGTAGGAATGGGTCATTCCAGTGTCAGCCTTTGCTTTGAATTAGCTTGCTTTTGTGTATTTGAGTTACAACCTTAATGTTTTCCAAAAACTCCTCTGAAGACCCATCATGTTAAATATTCAAACCAAAAAAGCAGTAAATTGTCTTAATCTCTTAACTTTGTTTTGTATTACAGTGTGCCTATCCTAGCAATCAAGCACTTATTTACAAAATTACACACTACACAGAAAAAAAAAAATCAAACAAGATCCATTTAATTTAGCTCCTTTATCAGAACATCAAGCTCATTAGGATTTAGGCTCTGAATCCCAAATTGCAAAGTTAGTGGAATCAACACTGAGAAATTACAGTCATCAGTCTTATAAAGTTTAATCCTAGTAACTCAGAACACAAGTGTTCCAGTCAAACTAACTGACAATATCAGTATAATAGAAGAGTTCTCAGGTAACCCGTTATTTTTTACTTCTATATGTCTTGAACCAGGACTTTAAAGGTGAAGTGCAATGGAAGTAGTGAGTAGAAAAAGATAAAACTTTTCTGTCAATGCTAACTAGCCCATTTTTAACCACAATATCAAGAATTTTAGATCTGGTCTTCAATACTCCACCCAGAAATTTATCCTGTAGAAATTCATGTAGATTTGGAGCACTATGCCTTTAACTGAGGCACTAAGTGAGAGACTGAGCTGATTCTTTAGCAAAGAGATCCACCACTCCACACTACAATTTTAAGGATTTGAATTATATCGGTGTTAAAAAAATATATATATATTGTAAGAATTTGTGAATAAGAACGTTCCTTCCCCTCAACTGAGTTTTAGTTGCTTGTTATCTGAGACATCATACTTCTGCAAATTCTCCCGTTTTAAAATCTTGGGGGGGGGGGGTAGATATGACTTGAGTATAATGTAACATATGTTGGAACACCCACCCTCCATTGAAATACCATGCTCAGCAAAAGGGGCAAAGACCTCTTTTACCCGCCTCCACCCCCACGCATGTGCCACTTAAAAATCAGAGGTACTGAACTGCATGCTGAAATGACTGTAGCCTCAGGAGGTTCAAATTTGTAAACAAAGAATGTACTTTTCCAAAGTCACAACGGCAGCTCAACACACAGCAGCTTATACACTTCAGAGTCCTACGAACAAGCAGCTGGAGTGCAGACAGCTCTACTGTAAAACCCACAAGCTTCCTTAGCCACTCTCCAAGTCATTTTTTATCACAAAGATTTTAAGCCTTCTGCAACATCTGCTGCTTTATGTTTAAGTGAGTGATTGTTTTAAACAAAAAGTGCCCTTCATCATTATATCACTTCACAAGACATGCTTTCAGAGAGCAAGTGACAGTTAGAGCTAGGCGAAGTCGCAGTCAGTAGCCGCCCGGGCTCTGCAGCGGTGCTTCACAGTAGTGGTGGCTCCTAAGTCAGCTTGTGGTTAAGCTTCTGTGGTTAAACTTTTTATTTTAGGTAACATACTCACTGACTCTCAAGCCTTTGTTTCCATTTTCATAAAAGCAAAGCTAAACTTGAGTTACTAACTGCAGATTAATAACATTAAATTTGTGTTGCATGTAACTTCTCAGACTCCCACTCAGACTGAAGTCACTAAATTCAGATCGGGAGTCTTGGGAAGTTGTACTTTAAAATTTCCTTTACAGACAGCTTGCCCGTTTTTTATCTAGCCAGGAGAGGCCTCCTGTAAAGTAGATAACTACACATCACTGACAGAAGTGATGTCATAAGCAACAGCAGTTAGTAAAAGTATTGTAGACCATATATGCTGGGTGTTTAGTGAAATGCTTCAAGATGTAACATCAAAAACTTAAATTCTTCATTTAAGACGGCTTCCCTATTAAGCAACTTTTTTGGTCTTCCTTACTATTCATGCACCTCAAATCACTTAAATATCTAAATTAACTTTCTACTGTCCCAACAATCCTTTTACAGAGAAACTGAAATAATCCACAATCATTCATAGCAATTGATTGTGATGTCACTGGAAAAGATAAGAGAAAACACAGTGAAAATGTTATGCATACAGAGAAACATCTTAATAAATCTCTAAACATTTGAAAACCAATCTAGTAATCTAACAGTTGTTAAATATAGACAGCTGTCAGAGCAAAGACATTATCTTTGCACAGTGTTCATTAACATTCAGTTGGACAGCATAATTTTGACCCAATGTTTTTTATAGTAAAAGCTGTTTATGAATACTTAAATAATGAACATGAATTCCTGTTCAGTAAATAATGTTGAAGAAAGCAAGCTCAAACTAGATTAACAAATATGCTGTTTAAATTACACTTTTTTCCACAGCTTGGAACTTTTAAAAACAAATATTAAACAAGACATTCTGAACCACCAAACACTTAATTTGGTGACAGTTGCTAGACACTGAAATATTGCAGTGATGAGGCCCATAAAAGTACCTAGATGGTCAGAAAGTCATTCCTTTTACTTCTCTAGTTTGATCTTCCCTTGCCATGTCACATGTTTAGACTGTAAACTCTTTGGGTCAGGACCCATGGTGTTTTTTTAATTGTAAGGTCCTAACTTATTTTGAAGTACTGTAAAAAAAACAAGTAATGTCTTGCCTATGCCACCATCCTTCAGGTTGATGTAGCTACAGGCAGCACTATCCACCACCAACAACCAACCTCTTGTTTCCTGCCTTCAATCAAATGTGTAGGAGTGAATAAAAATATGCATGTGAATATATTTCTCGCTCTCCTTCCCTATTAAGGAAATATCATTTACCAAGTACAGATAGCCTTCAGCCCCGTACAAAAGAACATAACATGCTTGGGCCTGGGACACAAACAGGACAGATCGATACTGCATCAGATAAACAGAAGAAGGGTTAATCTATATATATATAAAAGTCAAATGGTGTATGCATGTGTGTGTGTATGCCTGTGTGCATGCTGCCTTACTCCTTCCACACCGTTTGAGCTAGAGACTTGAAATTTGGTACAGTTATAGGCTTTAGGGTCCTAATCAGGGTAAGAGTTGAAAATTTTTAAAATCTCACCTCTGCTGCCCCCCCAGGGGTGAAATTTTTTAAAGCCCATTCACATCAGCTGGGCAGCAGGTTAACACCTGCTGTTCTCTGTGACATAGTTATGATGTCATAATACCCCCCTCCAACGGACCCCACACTCGCTCAGCTCTCTCACTCCCTCCCCCCTCCAACGGACTCGAGCAACGCTGAGATGTCTGAACAAAATTTGTATTAATAAACATGGTCTTTTTACATCCCAGTTTCCAATTAAAAATACCCTGAGCAACGCCAGGTATTGCTAGTTTGGAAATAACCCCCCCCCCCCCCCAAACAAGGTGGCATTTAGCAACATAACTTCCTAACCAACACCAGAAAGTTATAAATATGTAGTGTGCAACCAATACACTAAACTGAATAAGTTCGTATTCAGCTAAACACCCCTAAAATTTACCATGCCTCCTGGTGCCTACAGAGAGCAATTTACTTTACTTTTCAATCTCAGTGATCTAACTAAATGAGGCAAAGGATGACAAAAAGATGTAGTAAATACAAGCAGAGTAATCAAAGTAATGGTAGGCAGGCATGTTTTATTTTTATGTTGGGGAGAAGAATTGCTCAGTGTTCTTTTAATATTTTTTTTATGTATTTATAAAATCCATGTCTTCCCTCAGTCTTTTCTTTAGAATGACTACACTCCCAATTCTAAACCTTCCCCTTATGAGTCTTATAAATTTTACCACCATGTGTTTTCTGAATTATCTCCAAATTTGTCTATCACTTTGGAAATGTGATACCTAATTTACCAAAATGGGTAAAAGCCGATGATTTAAAAAATGCTTTTGTACTCATTAATTTTTTAATTAATTTTCCAACCCACCCTCTGTGACTAAGCTCACTGCAAGCTAATTATAACCATGAGCAAATTACAATATGGTCAATAATGTCATTCACTGCATGTCTATGTTATTGTCATTATATCAAGATTCATAGCATGTGTTCGTACAAGTTAATGTGTTAGTATAACTAGAACTGGATGAGCAAGTTTTATAGCCTTGACAATATCGGACGTAATGAAATAGACGTTAGCCTTCCCAATCTTTTCCCCAGTAAGTATAGAAATTGAGACTAAATTCAAAAAGACCCTAGATATTTTTTTTTAAACTTATTTGGTTAGGTGCACTTTTGCCTTGCTCAAATGAAACAGATTTTCTGACAAAGTTTAGTCCATAGTCTACCCAATAGAACAGACATTACTAATGGGATGATGGATAACCTATGAGAAGGAAATTGAGCAACATATGGAATACTTGAAGGAAAAGGTAGTTTGTCTTAAGTGGCTAATATATGCAGTGATACGAAGGAGTAGGAAAACAAGATAGTGTGCACTTGGGAGAAATGGACAACATGCCATGAAATTTATACATAAGCTACATAACTGCCATGGTCACTCAGTGCACGTTTTCATTTAAAAAAAAAAAAACAACAACCAAAAAAACCCAAAAAAACTTAGAAATCCCAAGAACAACAGAAAATAGTATTGAAAGTTGTATGCTTTCAGTAATAACCACTTTTCATCAGTTTCACTGGAGACCAGAAACTTATTCTGCCACAAGACAGACAAATTAGGCAACTGATTGCCACAAGCTAGTCAAAAAGGCTTACTTTCATTAGAGATGAACCAGCTGATTCAAGTAACACAAAACCCAGCCTGAAGTTCTATCCGTCTCCTAAAATAGAATATTTTGGTTTGAGAATTCAGACAATCACTCCGCCCCTACAGGCCCCATCACCTCACAGTGTCCTAGGGACAGAAAAGGACCTGCCAGTTGTCCCTTTCAAACTAGGTGCTCTTGCTGATTGTGTAGCCAGAGGACCTGCTTTCTTCCTTTGCAAGGGTCTGTGCACAGATAAAATAAAATCTTCTCAATGGGAGTCTAGATGGAACCATCATGGCCAAGGTTATAAATATACATTTAAGAGAACAGCACAGACCATCTGCAAAACATCCACGGGGAACTGGACTGAGACCAAAACTCATGTCACATAGAACTTTCATTTGCTCTTTTCACTTCCCCATGATCTTTAACAGCCCCTCCCGCTTGCTCCTCCGCCCACCCCTCCAGCAAAGGGCTAGCACTCGCATGGAAAAAAACTCAGTGACAGTTAAACCATCTACAACTGAAGTAGAGATTTTATACAAGGCTAAAAATGCACCAACTAGGTTTTTTAAATTAAATATTCAAACAGATTAAGCTAAATTGGAAACTAACTATTGTTGAATAATTAAGAACAATGTATTTGTTTTGTGCTAGCCTTATCACAATGTGTACATACTAGTTTTAAAACTCAAGACAGAAAAACATTGAGACAAAGCAGGACAGACGCCTTTTCCTATTCCTTGTTATACAGTACCTCTTTACTTTAGTGAATGCTTTTTGGGAGTTGTTACATGATTTCTTTTTCCTGAAGCTGGACATGGATTTTATCCACCTGTCTCATCCACTTTTAGTTTAGCTTTGCATTGGGGTTTGCTTTAGTAGTTCTATGAGTAAAGTCCTGGTTTTGAAAGCCAGCCATAAACAGAAGGTGCCAACACACTCCTGATTCAAGCGGAGATGGACAAGAGCACTTTGACATTGCCTGGGGGAATGGAAGTGAGTCAGCCTCAGGCCCTGTTCAAACATATCCTCCCCTGGGGCACCTGTCACTTTTTAAAGGCTACAAAAAGCGTACCAAGGTTTCTCTTCAAAGAGAGCAAGAAATGCCACTAACGATGTGTTGGGCAAAAAAAAAAAAAAAAAGTTTGCAAGGAACTATATAATCTTTTTCTACTAATAGGCATAAGTGCTCTCACTGAAGGTTACCCATGCTTACAAGATCTTGTATTCCAATACACAGATGACCCCTACTGCCGATGAGAACTCAAATGTACAGCATTGATGGGTCTCCTGTCCGGGAGTGTGCAAGTCACATGCACACACTAGTGTGACCAGGGACAACTGTCTGTGAGCCTAGTGCCTGCCTGTCCCAGTAGGCAGGGCTGGGGGCAGCACAGCCACACTGGAGGAGCTGCCCAGGGGGTTCCTGGCCTGGTCACTGGCTGTTGTCCTGCTGGTCTCACTGGTTGTCACTTGAGTCCTACAGCTCTGTGGATATAACCTTCTATATCTGCACAGGGCTCTAGTTTTTTCTTTCTTATGCACCACCACCAGTAGTAAGAGCTCAGTAACCTAAATTAGGTCTTCAGCTATACCTCTGCCAATCTATTGTTTTCATTTGCACAGTTATAACGGATTGAAACTAATGTCGACAGAGGTACTCACAACCTACCATTTAACAGTGAGGAGGGAAAAGCAACAGTCACTCCAAGCTGTTACTGTCCTTTTCCCCATCCTCCCTAGTTAGGGTTTCCAGGTGTCCAGTTTTCAACCAGAAAGTCCAGTCCAAAAGGGGACCTGGCAGTCTCTAGCCAGTACTGCTGACTGCACACTAGAAGTTCGTTACCAGAGTAACTGCAAGCAGCCTCCCCACCAAGAGGGAAGAGCAGAAGCTGCTACCTGGAGGAGGTCAGTTGCTGACAGAGAGAACTGGCTCCCAGACACAAAGCTCTAGCCTTCAGTGGAGAGGTAGATACCAGTGTCACCACTGCCTCTTGCTCCACACAGACTAACCATCCCACAATTCCTCCTGGCCCCTTGTTTCAGGGACTGACCACCCCACTGTGCCCCAATTGCCCCCAGGTCCTCTCTCCTTTTCTAAGTCAGAGCCTGAACACTGTGTCCTAATTCAGCAAGTGGGCAGGCTCCACAGCAGCTCCTCCCAGTCCAGCTCTGCAGGCAGCAGGTGAGTCCCAGGAGAGGGGAGTAGAGTGACCAATGGGGGGGATGAGAGGGGTAGGGCCTCAGAGAAGAGACAGGGCAAAGGTGTCCAGTTTTCAGCAATTAGAAAGTTGGCAACCCTACCCCTCATCCCAATTCTCAAATCCTGGACAGCCTAATCAAGGCCTGCAGCTCCATACAAGCGACTAGGTGAGAAATTGGGCCTCCCTGGGAATCCAAGCCCTTTACCATCTACTCATAACCTCTGCAGGCTCAAGAGACCCAAACACCAACCCACAATAATTCAATCTTTATATAAGGATTCTCACCACTAGTGCCAGTACTAATCACCTCAAGCTTGCAATCCTGTGAATCTAATGAGAGATTAAGAAAACTATTAAGTGGACTGTGCCAACACAATGCAAAAATAATTAGCAAACTCCCTCAAAAGTGTGCCCATTGAGACTAATTACAACACCACCTCAATATCCAACCACACAACACAACTGTTAAGAACACTGACAGGGTTTTCTTCACTCTAAAGAGGAGGGGAAGAAAGGATTTTTCACAGTGTGGGAGGTTCAGAGAATAGGCAGAGGAAGATACTAGGGTATGAACATTGCCTTGATGCCCAATATCAACACCTTTAAAAAGTGTTAGGACTACCAATAGCAGCTTTCTAACAATAAAGAGCTGCAATTGGCTACAAGCTACAGCAGCATTCTGCAGATATTGCTCACTTTTCCAGTTCCTGCCCCACAATCACCTGGTGCTTTCTGCCACTAAACTAAACAGATCTGACTGAATACACATAAGCAGCAGGACACCTAAAAGTAAGAAAATACTATTTTTGTATGGTAATTTTTCAGAGTAGAATTGTATTCTTTTTCACAAGGGCAATGATTGCACTTTAATAAGCAACAGAAGCCACAGTTTTTAAACTGATAACTTCGGGGAGGAGTGCTACATAAGAGTTTATATTTAAAAAATAAACGAGAGGAGACTCATCAGAATAAAAAGAGTAAAACCTATCCATCCTGCTTAAGTTCTTTCCAGTATGGGAAGTGGAATAGAAGGTCATTGGAAAGTGGTGTTAGCCTGGAGGACGGGAAAAAAATCCTACCAAGACTATACCTGATCATATGCAAAGTTACATATATGGTCAAAGGTCAGGGAAAGCAAAAATAAAACCTTCCTTTTGGAAAGTGTCAGGAATTGTGCAGTAATATTACCTATATATTTTTTAGCAAAGTGACTAAATACCCTGTATCAAGGGAGCACAGATGAGCAGGAAGAGGCAGGCTTCTGAAACATAATAAGATCAGAGGAGAGAAAGCATGGGGGAGTACAAGAACATCAAAAGTGAAAGAGACAAGGGCATACAAAAGGAGAGATCATTGGCTTTTGGAAAAGAACAAAATAAATATTCGTTAAGAGAGCACAATAGATATTCGGAAGTGAGAAGGGGGCTATTATCATTCAGTCTGATCTCTTGCATAACAAAGGCCATGTAATTCCTGCATCAAGACTAACTTTTGTCTGAGCTAAAGCACTCTTTTAGAAATTAATCTAATCTGTATTTAAAGATTTCAAGTGACAGAATTCCCTGCATCCCTTACTACATTGTTCCAATGATTAATTAACCTCATGGTTCAAAACATGCACCTTTTTTCCAGTCTGAATTTGTCTAGTTTTGGTTTCCAGTAATTGGATTCACCTATGCCTGTTAGATTAAAGAGCCCGATATCAGAAATCTCTTCCCTAGGTAGGTACTTCTAGATCAGGGATTGGCAACCTTTGGCATGCAGGCTACCAGGGTAAATCCCCCGGCGGGCCAGGCCAGTTTGTTTACCTTCTGCGTCTGCAAATTCAGCCGATCGCAGCTCCCAGTGGCCACGGTTCACAGTCCCAAACCAATGGGAGCTGCAGGAAGCAGCGGCCAGCACATCTCTTGGCCCATGCCGCTTCCCACAGCGCTGACTGGCCTGGAGCAGCAAACCATGGCCAGTGGGAGCTGCAATCAGCCAAATCTGCAGACACAGCACGTAAACAAACCAGCTGGCCCACCAGGGTCACCAGGGGGCTTACCCTGGTGGCCGCATGCCAAAGGTTGCCTATCGATCATGATCAAATCACGTCAATGGTCTTAGATAAATAGATCTTAAGTCCCCCTAAAAAGCTAGTTTTTCAGAACTCAAAATCATTCTTGTCTCTCTTTAATGCTTTCCAATTTGAAAAAAATAATTGAAGTATTGACGCCAAAACTGGACACAGTAATCCGGTAATAGTTTCACCAATGCCATTTCACTTGGTGAAACGCCATGGCTTACTATGTTCTCCAGTCACCTCTGCTCCTACTACCACCTTCTCAGATCCAAGACTATAATTAGGACTCTGAGGGAGAGGAGAAGGTAGGCAGGAAGTGTAAATATGCAAAGTCCATCTCAAAGAATTCCAGTTACAGGTGAATAAGCCTCATTTCTTCTTCTAGTGGCCTCTGTACATTTCCACTCATGGGACAATTTGATCATCAGTACAGTCATCCAAGGAAGGTGGGGTCAAGGAGTCCTAAATAAACCATGACAGAAGTAATGCTCTACTACAGAGCATCTGACCAGGGTGCTAGATCTAGTCAGTGCATAGTGTTTTGTAAACACGTGGCTAGAGTTCCATGCTGTAGCTCTGCAGATTTCTACAACAGGAATATGCCTAAGGCATGTCACAGAGGCATTTTTGCCCTTGTGGAATGGGCTGTAATCCCTATCTGGAAAGGGAAAGGAACAATTCAATGTTAAATTCAATGCTCTGTTCAATGCATGGCATAACCAACTTAGATAGGTAGACCACTACGTCAAAAACTTTTATTTTGTGCAGAAGATTTAGTGACTTTTTAAAAAACTCTTTGGTTCTATTTAGGTAGAAAGCATTTAGTATCTTGAATGTGGACATTTGCATGAGGTTTTGGAAGGTCTATTGTTAGATAAATGATTGGTTGAGATGAAATCAATTATTACTTTGGGCAAGAATTTAGGGTGGGGATGGAGAACAACTTTGGCTTTGTGGAAATCTGTGAAGGTCACATCACACATCACACATCACATCAGTCATTGGCATGAAGTTCACTTACTCTTCTGGCAGATGCTATGTCTCTTATAAATGCTGTTTTGATTGAAAAACAGTGAATATTCAGAGGCTCAAAGGGCAGCTCCATAAAATTGAGTAAGCACTAAATTAAGATCCCATGATGAAGCTGAACCTTTGACTGGAGGATAGATGCTTACTAGACCTTTCATAAATCCCTTACTGTGCCCTGAGTAAATATAGTCCTTTTATCAATGTGTATGTGTAAGCACATATGGGAACAAAATGAATTTTCAGACAATAAGCAGATATCAGAAGGTTTCAAGCAAAGCAAACGGACTGGATTGGAGTTATTGGATGCCCAAACTGTAAGCCTTTTCCACTTGAGACCAGACCTTGTAAGGTGATTGTTTCAGGAAATCTATCAAGACGTAGCAACAGAACTAACAGATCTAGAGAGGTTCTATTGCCCATGCTATCCGGTGTATGGAATGGAAGATTAAAAAGTGATAAATCTGGCTGTTCTATTGAGACAACAGTTCCATGGTGATAGGGAGAAAAGATAGTCTTTTTGTTCTGTGTTTGTACAGCACCTAGAACAATGAATCTGGTTCATGACTGGGGTCCTAGGTGCTACAGTAATACAATAAAATAATAATAATAATAATATACCCCTCTGGAGAGATGAAGAAGGAAGTCTGGAACCATTGACATAACCATATTATTATTGCTGTGTCTTGCTTAATCTTCTGTATTACTTTTTGGATGAGAGGAAACCAGTTGAGTAGAAATCCATCCTAAATGGAATGCTCTTCTGCTCTCAAGCAGAACTTTGGGGACGTGGCATTGTGCTTTTGCTGCAAACAGATCTACTTATAGATAACCCAGAGACTTGCAAAGATGTCATCTGTTGATGTGTTTACAGACCATTCATGCTGTTCTCTTCTGCTCCAGCCCAGCTGACCTGCCAGGTTGGTGTTTTTACCCACCTGGTGTAGGCCTATGTGGTAAAGTGTGGTGATGCACCAGTTCCATGGTGCTACAGCTTCTCTGCACAGCTGAGTGGAATGAACTCCTGCTTGCTTACATAGGACACTGCTGTTATGTTATTCATAACAAGTTGGACTACTATGCCTAGCTAATGAGGAAGGAAAGCCTTGAGAGCCCAGTAAATTGTCCTCAATATTAGAACGTTAACATGTATCTTTTTCTCCACACACCCTGGATGACCATGAATTAGTAAATTGTGGAAATAAGCTCCCTTCCCAAAGTTGGAGGCATGGAAAGAGATACTTGTAGATGAAGCAGCGGGATTGAATGTTCTCCCTTTCAGGACACTGCAACCCTTCCCTTGTGGGAGTCATCTTTGAGAACACGTTGTCTGAGCTTCAGAGATCATGTTTTGCTAACCATTGCTGCAGAACTCATCTTGAGATAGGTATAGATGGGATTTGTATGTGTAACTGAAATCATGAGCCCCCCCAACCCCCGTCTGAAGATCATCATCACTGTCTGGTAAGAGCTCTTGATTCCTGAGTATAGCTACCTGAATTTTCAGGATTCTTTTTTCTGGTAGGAAGGCTCTGCCTGGTTGTGAATTAAGATCTTCCTTAATGAAGGGAATTCTTTGAGTAGGAAGCAAGTATGATTTTTTTTTTCCAATTTATTCCAAGTCCCAGTTTCTCCAAATGGAAGCAGGTGCAAGTCATATCACTGGACAAACTCTCTTATGATCCTTTAATCATTTTAATGTGTGTCTCATTAACTAAGGGATACATGTACACCCTATCTTAGATGTGCTGCCACCACAACTAAGTATTTTGCAAATATACAAGAGATGGTAAAAAGGTCAAATGGAAGGATTCTATACTTAGTGATCTTCCTCCCTTCCCAGTCCTCCCCACAAAGAAACAAAAGTATTTGCAATGTGAAAGCCAGAAAGATGTGGAAATATGCATCCTTTTTCAAATAGAAAGCTCAAAACAAATTTGGGTAGGTAGGGATGGAATTATTAAAGATGTAGCCAGCATGCACAATTTGAACTTTCTGATGAAGGAGCTACTGTCAGGTTGAAGAGGCTTTTGGATACTTTGATTCCAAAGAATCCCTTTCCCCTGAATTCTCTTAGAACGTCCTCTATGACCCTACCTCTATGAACAAGTGAACCTCTGCTTTTACAGGGTTCTTGTGATCTGATTCCTGATGAGATAGGGAAGGGGTGGCATGGTGTCAAATTATATGGAATAACCTCTTTGTACTACTTACAGGATCCACTTGTCTTTACGGATGAAACTCCAGTTACTGGAGTGAGAAAATTGATGCTCAAAGATGTGGAAGGAGGAGGGTGAATAGTTTAAGAGTGGTTTGCAGCTCTGGAACCTCATGTCAAACCTGTGGTCTAAGGCCTGACACAGAAGAAAAGGGTAGGATTTATTTGTCCTTTATTTGCTTGAAGCTCTTTTGCCTTGGCTGCTGTTGAACCTTAAGTTGTCTGTGCAAATAATAGCATCTCTGTATGAAATACAAACTGATGAAGAAGTGTATTGCTCTCTACAATAATTAAAGACAGGATCTCCAAACCATCTCCTTGAGGGTTAATAATCCCCTAGCAATCTAGCTGCTCATCTTCTCTAGGACTATCAGTCCTTGCACAGAGCAAGCCATCACCTACGAATGAAATGAATGTGCTCTGGTTTCAGGTGGAAGATGAAATAATCTAAGGCCATGTCTACACTAGAGACCTTAGAGCAGTTCAGTTGTACCAATGCAGCTGCAAGGTCTCCCAGGTAGCCGCCCTATGCTGACAGGAAGAGAGCTCTCTGTCAACATAATTAAACCACCCCCAATGAGCAGCAGTAGCTATGTCAGCAGGAGAGTGTCTCCAGCTAACATAGCACTGTCTACACCAGTGCTTCTGTTGGTGTAACTTATGTTGCTCAGGGGTGTGCTAATGTAGATGTAGCCTAAGCCAAGCATATTGTGACAGATGAAACCACTGCCATTGCTGTAGTGTCTTAAGCATCAAATGACACTATGGGAAATATCCACCAAAGGAACTTAAGCATTGCCACGTCTAGCTTTTAGGTGATTTGCTACCCAGTGTAATCCACAGCCCCAAGTCTGACACTTACCACAATGTTTGGGGAGAGTTATGTGCTGAAGAACTGGACCCACAAAAGCCAGTCCATTGTACGGGGAGCTAGCCAGTAGAAAATGCCCAGGTGGGGGTGAGTCTTAAGTCCTATTCCTCAAAGTCAGTTAGGCACTGAGGTATAAGCCAGAGGGAGACAACAATCTCTGCTTGGAATTCATAGCTCTATCTTCTCCTGAATTCCTTAAAGAATTAGGTGTTAATCCTCCCCCAACCACACACACACACACACACACACACACACACACACACACACGGAACAGTGAAGGAAGAGGTGGTGGTATGCCTCTCTTATAACCATTACTCCAACAGTTAGGGTACTCACATGGGATGTACAAGAGATGGATTCAATTCTCCCCTCTGCCTCATGTGGAGAAGGGACACGAACAGGTATCTCTTTCAATCTCTCCTGCTGAAGCGGTCACTACATACAAGTATTTAAATATGTACACAGCCAGAGAGTGTGAATGACTCTATAGACCAGTGGTTATGGTACTCACCTGGCCAGGGCCGGAAGGGACCCAGGGTCCAGTCTCCCTGTTCCAATGCACATTTACATATTTACACTGTGGAACAGTTTTAACAGGAGATAGAGACCCCCAACCCAAACACCTCATATCCCAGTGATTAGGGCACTCTCTTGACAGGTGAAGACTTGTCTTCAAGCCCCTCCCGTCCACATCGGGCAGAGGGCTGAATTTCCCCATTAGTTTAGTCTGTGGTTTAGGCCTATTGGATTAGGACTTGCAGGCAAGAATAGAAGGGGAATGCATAGTCTGAGGATCGTGCTGGGACTTAGGCACCCAGGTGCCTAGACTGAGGCAGCTGTGAATATGCTCATAAGCAGATTTGTAGGTGTTTTGGTGACTAACAGCAGAAATGTGTGTTCATACACGTTTAGGAGCAGCTGAGTGGGGGTTCTGAGGATCTCAGTGACATCAAGATGTTGGATTTAGGTACCCAAGTCATTTTGTAGATCTAGCCATGTCCAGCTACTAACTGTCCTTTTATTAAAGCTTTAGTCAATTTCCTTTGCTCTTCAGGCAGATCCGTAGCAAACAAGGCCACTTTGCCCCAGAGATGGTACTGATATCTAAACCTTTAGAGCCTGACAATTAGCAATCCTAATGCCTAGTGAGACTGAGGAGAAAACAATTCTGCCCAGAGTATCCAGCTTCTTACCCTCTGTCAAATGGGATAGAGGCACTTGGCCTCATTTTGACCTCTGAACTGCTTCAGCAACCACCACCAAATTAGGAGCAGGAAGACCAAAAGAAAAATCCTCATATGGTAACTGGTATAGCTTGTCAGCCTTCTTTGACATGACTTGGGCAGAAGAAGGATTTGCTCAAATAGTTTTGGTTGGTTGCAATAATGCTTCTAAAATTGAGTGGGGTGATCTTGCTATTAGGAGGACCCAATATATTGAATAGTCAAAGACAGATCCCTTCTTCAGACACAGACGTATTCTTTAGCTTCACCTTTATTCTGACCGCAGTTCATGAAACTGAATAATATTGTCTGCTGAGGAAGATGCTGAAGTGACTTCCACTTGATCATCCATGGGGACATTTCATCATTAGACTTCAGGAATGGGCTCTTGTCTTAGATTCCTTAGTTAGCCAAGATTCATTTAGATTTTTTTTTTCATTTACATTTATTGTTGCATTGAAGAACACTGATTTCTGCTGGCCTTAGTCTATGAACATATGTACAACCCTGCATTGTGATAAACCCAGTTTACCAAATAATATAGATTATTCTGTAGAACTGACCTGTTTTTATTATTTTCCACCACACCAATCTGTTCTATTTTATATTTTCTTGCAAATCACTGATAAAGATTTAATATCACTGGAACAAGAACAAATCCCTATTCCCCACAGAGCCTCACTAGAAGCAACCCCATTGTATAATTCACATTTAGAGTTACTTTGAGATCAGCTAGCCAGTTTTAATCCCATTTAATACATGCTACACTGATGTTAACCTGAGGACCAAAAGTATCCAGCTAATTTCTTCATTCGTCATTTTAGATTAGAGATTTCTAACCTCTTCAGTCTGTGACTCATTAATCAAAAATATAATTGCATGACTCATTGATATGACAAGCTATAGTGGAAGTCATCCAATTTTACAATGAAGGGAAAAACACATTTGGAGAAGATGTCTCCAATAGACATGGTGTTGACTGAAGCAAAGGGGAGAGGCAAATTTGTATATGAAAGAAATAATAGTTTTTAAGCAGCATTGGTTTTATCTCTGCGCTGGCTCTTCTTACTTCTCTCATTTTCCTTTTTATCTTCTTCCCACACTTCACTGCTCTACATGGTGTGTCTGCCTCAGGCCCTTTAATCTGGGAAGCAAGATGAGTAGGGTGGAGGTATACATGAGTGGTGGGGACAGGGAGAGTAGCTGGGAGAGCATATAGGCAAATAGTAAAGAAGCAACAAAGAACATTTTGATTTCTATTTACTCCCATTAGCCCTGCAGAGCCGGTAGGCAAGTGAATGAGCTAGATTCTGTTCTGGCCTGCACTTCAACAATCACAGATCCTTCACTGTTTGCAGTGAATGGCCCACAAAAGTTTGAGCTGCAGAGCTTATAGTAGGAAATGTAATCTTTATCATTGTAAATGGAGTGGATCTGATCTGGGAATCATTGAGACAGCACACACATGGAACCAAAAGCCAAGTCATGTTTTGAAGCAGAACTAAGTTTTAAAAGTTAGCCGAATATGTTGTACAATAGATGCCCAACATGAATTTTTATATGAATTTGTACTGGATTCAGCCAATACCTTAATTAAAGATATCCAGATGGCTCAAAGTAGGCATTTCAAAAATACTGCAATACTGTTGACTTGGGTGTCATGTTGATTAAAACTAAAAACATCAATATATATTAATTGTATTACACCACCACCTACAGACTTGAGCACAGTTTGGGGCCTTATTTTGCTAGGCACTACACAAACACAATAATGAAAGAGCTCCCTGAAGAACTTATAGCCAAAGCCCAGGACCTGTGTGGCTCCAGGGGAGGGGGAGTGTGTCTGACACTGTGCGGAGCCAAACACACTGCCCTGCAAGAGCACGCAGCCCCACCCCCCAGAGCGCTGCCCGCGCAGCGGCGTGGCTCCAGGGAAAGGGGAAGGTGGGGGAGGGCTGGGGGCAGTCTCCCCGGCTGGGGGGCCAAATGGGATGGTCCCACGGGCCATAGTTTGCCCACTCCTGCACTAGACTATGTAGGATATTGGAAAAGGTATGGAAAACAGCAACAAAAATTACTAGGGGTATGGAACAGCTTCCAAATGAGGAAAGATTAATAAGATTGGGACTTTTCAGACTGGAAAAGAGATGACTAAGAGGGGATATGATAGTGGCCTGTAAAATCATGACTGGTATGGAGAAAGTAAATAAGGAAGTGTTATTTACTCCTTCACACACAAGAACCAGGGGTCATCAAATGAAATTAATAGGCAGCAGGTTTAAAACAAAAACAAACAAACAAACAAAAGGAAGTACTTCTTCACACAACATACAGTCAACTTGTGGAACTTTTTGCCAGGGGATGTTGTGAAGGACAAGACTATACAGTAATAGGGTTCAAAAAAGAACTAGATAAGTTCATGAAAGATCAACAGCAACTAGCCAGGATGGGCAGGGATGCAAAATCATGCTTGGAAGTATCCCTAGCCACTGTTGCCAGAAGCTGGGAATGGGCAACAAAGGGATGGATCACTTGATGATTATCTGTTCTGTTCATTCCCTCTGAAGCACCTGGCATTGGCCTCTGTCAAAAGACAGGATATTGGGCCAGATGGACTATTGGCCTCACCTAGTATGGCTGTTCTTATGACTACACTGCCTACCATATTTAATTTGGCTAACAACCCAAGAACATGGATTAACAGGACCAGTAACTACCAATGACAACCATGACCTAACCACTCCTTTCTTATTGATACAAACAGAAATGAACTTCCTTGGCTGAAAGATCTTAACTTTTATCATACATTAAAACATCAAGACATAGCACAAACCACTTAACTTTCCAATTATTTACAAATTCTCAATAACAGGATAAAAATGTACCACTGCTTCACTAACAGTTGCCTCATCTTGTTAATTATTTTGGTGTGCTAATTCAGTATAACGGAATAAGCATCCTTTGAGTTCAAAGTTGAGGTAGCTATATCAGATAATATTTTGGACTATCAGGGTCACAACTTTAGTGTTAAAAAGTTTATTTTACTGTGCCTTACATTAATTTTGAAAGCAGTGTACAAGAAATAAGAAAATAAGGAATGAAAAAAAATAGTATTTTTTTAAACATTGTATAGGCTTTTTCTCTATGGTACTCATCACTGTAGTATCTGAGCACCTGACTAGTATTAATGAATTTATGTTTGATACTTCTATGATGTAAGGAAGTATTACTCTCCCCATTTTACAGATGTTAGCAAAAGCAAAGAGAAAATGACTCATCCATCATCATATAGGAAGTCTTCAGCAGAGCTGAAAACAGAAGAGGATTTTCTTGGTCCCAGTACAGACCATCTTTTCGATCTTTAATGGTAATCTTAGTTACCATTTATGTCCAATTGCCATCTTTCAAAGATAAATATTAAGGATTTTAGAAGATTGTAAGTCAAACATGCAAAGGTATTATTTACTCATGTTGAGTTGTCAGGTTTATTTAAATAAAAGCTGTTCCAATGTGAGCACTAAAGAGCATCTTCAAGAGTTACAGTCAGGGACTAAAGTTACCCTAACAGTCCTACTCTCTCTGCTCCAGTCTTGTGAAATGGCAGGTAAAATGACTATCAGAAGTTAACTGAGCAGTGAGGTGCCCATTAGACAGTTGCCTAGTTGGAAAGCAGGGATTTTATGCTGCATTATCCTGGAAAGTTTTTTTCCAGGGTCAGTCCTTTGTATAAAGTTATATATTGAATACAAAGAGAATACACGATTGTACAAGTTGAAGGTGAGGAAAAAGCTGTCAATAAGCGGAATGGCAGAGGTTCCACTGCTAGAAAGCAACATTACAACTCTTCCTGAATGTGGCCTGGCTCAGACTTAGAGAAATTTCTGTCAGGCACTGATTCCAGAGACTTATGTTGAAAGCAAGATCGAGTACCACTTCTATGCCTTGTCAAGTTTTAGACCTTGACTGATTAGTATCCAAAAAACTGGAAGATATCAAATTATCTTGAAAAATCCATTTAGCAGTAAAAGAGGATGCCTTCATAACAATAAGAAAGGAAAGCCTGAACCACACATATAGCTGCAAAATTTTAAAGAAGAGTAGTTAAATTTAAGTTGTGTGTCCTTGTGGCTGATGTCAGAACCTTCAAACTGAGTGAATTCAGTATTTTCTTACTCATTCTGCTGACCAATTTCAGTTCCTCTACTACTTCCCCAAACAACAACAAAAAGATTAACAGCATTCTGGACAGTCTCCCTGATGCTCTTCAGAACCCTATGGGTAGCAATGACAAACAATAGTCAATTTCAGTCTGGATATGGACTTCTAGACACTTTAAGGCTGGGGTACACGGTTTTTGTACCACTATAACTAGCTTTATTTAGAATTTGATCTAGTTAAAGCAGTACAACCTTATACTACAGATACAGTTTATATCTGTATAAGGGTGCTTGTAGCAGTATAGCTTATTCCCATAAATATGATAGAGGTCCTGTATCCAAGAGTTTTTCTTGGTAGGTAAACCTTAAAGCTTCATTGTTCACTTTATCCAGGGCTTCCAATCCAGGCAACATGCAAAAAAGAAAAAGGTCTTCTAGAGCATGGATGTCAAAGTCACTCTGTGGAAATCACTGAAGTATGGTTGGGGTAAGTTTACAGGCATAAAAGTTATACTGATAAAAACACACTTAACTATTGACACTGTTACATGACTTTCTTGAAAGAGCTCGATTGCACTTGCTCAAACTTTGATCTTGGGTCTCAAATTGCATTTATTTCTCAGAAAATGTCAATATGGATTTGCCCAAAGAATGAAGGTGATCAGCCCTCCTAGAGAGTCAACATAAAATAGTGGTCTTAAGGTGGCACTAACTCTAGGGCAGTGGTCCCCAACCTTTTTTGCTGAACGGACCGGATTTCTTTTTTCTTCGCCGCCGCGGACCGGCTGTATGTCCGCCGAAAACACTCTGAAAAGTGAAACTGCGGCTTTTCGGCGGACACTTCCGGGAACGCGTCCGCGGCCCGGTAGCGATCGATCCACGGCCCGGTACCGGTCCGCGGCCCAGGGGTTGGGGACCACTGCTCTAGGGCACAGATCAGTGGTATCTTTATTTAGAGATGATTTCAATTAAGAGCTGACTAGATACATAAGAGCAAAGATACACCTGAATGATTATAAGCAAATACCATGCATGGAAATAACCACATTTTGGAAATGTCTACATTTGAACTACCCAATGACTGAGAGGACACCACAGTTCTGACTCTGAACTCCCCACACTCAAATGCTACATTTCTTACACTTTTTTAAAAAAGAAAAACCACACACAAGAATGTCTTGAATTGAACAATAAAGGGACCTGGCCAGCTCTCTGCTATGATTCTGTCACTATCATACCACATCAACACTACCATCTTAAAATTTACAAAAACAAATTAAGTAATTATTAGAATTGATTACTTGATTAGAAAGGGAAGTCTAGCTAAATGTATTCTGATCTCTGTGTATGAGACACTGGGGTCCCATCCCCCATTTCTTCAGCAGAAACACCTATATTGCTCTCTCCTCACTTCAAAACTGGAGACTGGCTCAGTCACCTGCCTGTACTCCCCCTGACCTGCTTGTACTTCCCAGTTCTCTACCAGTCTCCCTCTTTCTGGGCTTCTGCCCGGAAACATTTCTGCCCTATCCCTTGATTGTGTACCTTCTTAACCCAGGAACCGCTTCAGCATCTAAGCCTAAAGTCAGCACAACATCAGTTTATATTATAAACAATAACACTGATATTTAAATATTGCTTTTTAGACACCTAAAGACAACTACCTTTTTAGCTATTCTATTAGGCCCCACAGCAATACTAGAAGGCACAACTCAACAACTCCAACAAAACAAAGGTAGCATTTCGGGTCAGCCCATATTAGAAATAAAATGAGCCACAAAAAATGGCAGAGGAGTTTTCAAAACTCCAAATTTAAAAATCCTTTTCTGAATTTCACCAGACTGGGGCAGAAAATACTCGCCATCTCCGCAGTGCCTAGGTTTGAGGGGGTCAAACGTTTTGGGGGCGGGGTGGATGTCACTCTCTCAGTGGAGCAGTTCGGGGGGTAACCCACAAACGAGTCTCTAAGGGGCAGCTGCCTTCCAACTCAAGCCGGGGGAAGCGCCCGCCAGGGAAGGTGTTTTACGAGGCAGCAGCTTCCCCCGCCGCTGCCTCAGGGAAAGCCCCGAGGTGAAGCCCAGGCACAAGTTCACCGCAATGTCAGCTGCCTTCCCAAAGCCTGCGGACCAGCCTCAGCGGCCAGCCCTGAGCCCTGCTTCTCACCCGCCCGCCCCAGGCCCTGACCCCGGCCCGAGGCGGGGCGCGTCAGCCGGGCAGTGACAGGCCGGGTAGGGCGGCTGGGAGACCGGCCCCAGCCTGTGAGCTGGCAGCGGCCGGGGGGAGAACCGAGGCGCTGAGAAGGGACCCGGCCGAGGGTGGCAGCGGCCCAGGCACGGGGGTAGGTGGGGGAGCCGCTTCCCCGGCTCAGCCGCCGCTCGAGCGCGGAGGGTCCCAGCCATCCCCCGAGCAACCGCCCCGCCCCGGGGGAGCCTCCCCAGCCTGGGCCCGGCGCAGGCTGCCGGGATCGGGGCCCCGCTCTACGGCCAGGCCCCAAACGGTACCAGCGGAGCCCGGGGGGGCGGGGGCGCCTCTCACCTTCCTGCTCGGCCCGGGTCGTGTGCGCGGCCAGCGCGAGCAGCAGCAGCCGCAGCGCCGCTACGAGCCGGGGGACGAGGGCGGCGGGCGCCGGGAGGGCAGAGCCGGGGCCGCGGGCCTCCGCCGCCGCTAGCTCCCGCCTGGCCGTCATGGCGCTGCTGCCGCGAGGTCGGTGAGTCGGCGGGGCCCTGCGAACGGGGCTCCGGGCTGGCTGCGTCCCGGGGCGCGTGTGAGTGTCAGTCACGGCCGGGGCGGGCGGGCGCCTGGCGCACACGCAACAGCCCCACCCACCCAGGCAGGGGCGGGCCCGGCACCGCCCCCGCCGCGCGGGGGAGGGGCGGGGGGGAAGACGCCATCTTAAATGAGGGCCGGGGAAGGGCGACACTATGCGGAGCGGCTCGTGCATCCGGAAACCGCCTACTCCGCTCGCTGGCGTGAAATGATTGGCGGGGAAACGCCAGCCCCTTCTGACGTCACAGAGGTGAGGGTGAGCGGGGAAATAGCCGAGGGAGGGCTTTCGTGCCCGGCTTCAAGATGGCAGCGAGAAGCGAAGTCCTGCCCTCAGTGCAGCTCGACGCTCCCTCCTTACCGCTGTCTCCTCTCTATGGTGCATTGGTACATTCGGCGTTCCTGCCTCCAGCACTTCCCACGGCAGCCGGAGGGGCGGGGCAGGATGGGTCAACGAGTAGGGGGGAGGCTGCGCTGCAGAGACCCCTACAGGGCTGGGGGAGGCCGCTTCCTGCAAGGAAGGAGAGACTTCCCCTTGATTTTCTCTTTCCCACCTCAGTCTATTGTCCCCTCCTGCTTTAAAT
This sequence comes from Sternotherus odoratus, assembly GCA_032164245.1. Classification (NCBI taxonomy): domain Eukaryota; kingdom Metazoa; phylum Chordata; order Testudines; family Kinosternidae; genus Sternotherus; species Sternotherus odoratus. The sequence continues at coordinate 201,277,720 of JAVMKO010000001.1, read as the reverse complement.
GGTGCTGTAGGGTGACTGCATGTCCCGATGTTATAGGGACAGTCCCGAGTTTTGAGTCTTTTTCTTCTATAGGGTCCAATCCCTCCTCCCCCCCTCCCCCCATGAGTCACACTTGCTGTCTGGTCAGCGTAGAGTGCTGCTCTGGGAGCCTCAAAGGTGACAAGATCTGCCTGACACAGTGCTGAACATCTGGGCTCTGCCCCAGATGTGTGGACCTGAGTAGACCCACAGGTCGTTACGTGGGAGCAATTTGTCCCTCCCCACTGACTGCATGGCATGGTACTCTGTACATATGTGAGCAATAAAAGGTGAGCAGCAAGTGAGTTAACCTCACCTCACCCCTGATAACAGTGTTCGTGAGGCAAGTACATGATATAGTGCAGGATCCTCTACTCCGGTGGTTCCCAACGTGGGGCACACGCCCCACAGGGGGGGCAATTTGATTTTTAAGGGGGGCAATTCGAGAATGAGTTATTAACAGTGAATGTTTTGCATTTCTTAGGGTTCTAGGGGCCTCATATACCGCCGATGCCCCCACCCCAGGCGGCCGCTTGGAGGGGCTCTGCACTCCGAGTGCAAACCATTCGCACTTAAGTGCAATCTGCCCGCGTGCACGCTTTTGCCCATGCCTGGTGTATCACCATCATTACAACCATCAAAGTGCATTTCACTTCATACGTTTTTCTCACATTTATTTCTTTCATAAACCCTATGCATAAAATGAGTAGTGCAAGCAAGAAAAAAGTTCGTCAGTATTCAGAGGAATATTTAAAATTTGGTTTCATACCTGCTATCCATGATGAACAGTCTCCTTAAAATGATCAAAGTATTACAGAAAAAGCTTCCATTAAAATAATTTTATATTTATGCATTTCAGTTCTCTATTATATGTTTTGAAACTTTATTTGCTATTTTCATATCACTTCATATTATTATTCTTTTTTTAACAATTTCTTAGTGATTTCTTCCTCACTACTTCAACTGTCCTTTCGTTCTTTTATTTTTCTCTTTCATGGATGCCATGTTCTTTGGAAGCTTGTTTAGACCAAGTTAATGGTCTTTTAGGCTTCCTCCACGTGAATAGGAGTTCACTTTTTGAATAATAAGAATTGTATGTCATGAGGGGGGGGGCATCAGGATTTTAGAGATGCTTAGGTGGGGCATGGCCAAAAAAAGGTTGGGAACCACTGCTCTACTCCTTTTGCAATAAGTGTGAAAATCTGACATGCCAGTAAAAGAATTCACATTTGAAAATTTATGATGCAAATTTGAAATATAGGGGGATGCTAGGTGTGATGTCAGTATGACATTATTTATCCCTGGGATATGTAGTACAGCCCATTCCTAAACAATGCAAAGGGAAATTTGGTCTCCATTCACATTCAGACCATTCCATGGCTTTATATGCTAAGACTATCAATAAGGAGGCTGTGTGTGATCATGACTTTTGTGTTGGTCTTCTAGGAGCTGGTCTGGGACCATCAGTCATGTCACATAAAGTGGGTCACTGAACAGCTTTCACTAGCAATGACTTTCATTCACTGCTGACCTGGGCAAGATTAGAGTGAAAAATTGCATATGACCATATCCACACCATAATCATCCAGTTCCCCACCACAACAGGATTTTTATCCCCTCTTGTTAAGGTTGAATTTCTTGAAATCACATGCTTTTTAGAAAGTAGAAAAGATTCGGGAGCCCAAAGGGGCCCTCATCCCAAGTTAGCACCTTGTCATTCTGAGGCATGTATTGTGTCTGTTCAGTCAGAGGGAAGTGATGGAAACAACTACAAGGATGGTTGGGAGTTTTCTTTTTGTTTAGAATATCAGCAGGTTAAATCATCAGTGCAGTTCATGATCTATTATTGTTCAATATGTAAGTTCTCAGCCATTTAGGCTTTTTTACACTTTACATCCACACAACAGCATGGATTTTTATCTAATAATAATATACTTCAGAGTTACTGATGTCATACTTTTCACTTTTTTGTTTCTTATTGTTGTCTAATGATGCCTGGGCCACCTTGAGCCTCTACAGTGTTTAATTCTTGCTGTTCACTAGAGATGCAGTCACACTATAGCAGGGATGGGAATGGCATTAATCTCAAGGGGGAAAGGAGGAAATGGGGTATGTCATCAGTTACACAAATCTCATAGAAACTTACTCCATAGAGCAAGGAGTTAAAGGCTACTCTGTGTCTATGAGCACGGCCCGGGCAGTCAGTGCTAGTGGTCAGAGCAGTGGTGGTCTGGCCTAGTATCTGGAGCAGGAGTCAAGATCCAAGAATCTGAGCCGGAATCAGGAGTCAGAGCTGGAGTCAGGAGTGAGAAACTGAGGAGGACCAAGGCTGGAAGAAGGCTGGGAACAGGGCAGTCACAAGAGTGAGCACAGCTGCACGCAAAAGCATTGATCAGCCATGTGCTAAGTGCTACTGCTAGGTTTAAGAGCAGACCTTGCAATGCTGCTCAGCCAGTCCGGCCAATTAGAGGTTGCAGCTGTGGTGCTTGCTGATCCCAGGCCCAACTATAGGCCCTCATTCCTGACAGTACCTCTCCCTTTTGAGCACCCACCTCCTAGAAGTCCTAGGGCCTGGTGGCTCAGGATGAGCCCAGTCATAGGCACCGACTCCAGAGCTAGAGTACTCCTGGAGAAAAATACTCAGAGGGACAGATTTTTGTCACTCTTACTCACAGTGTAGTAAGACACATGCACAGATCATCGGAACCTTAGGCGCATGGGACCCCAGTAACGAGCGAGTGCTGAGAGAATGTGGAATCGGTCAATACTATGCAGCAACTCATGGTGTCAGATGCCATAAGGTGGTCAAGGGACATCTACATAGAACACATCAGTGGACATCGGGAATACCAGGAGGGATGAGCTGGAGTGCCAATGAGATGTGCAGTCAGAAAAGTAACAAATACTTCCATCATGGAATGTATTTTCTAAATGGACAAGTAGTCTAATTCTCGATTACTGAGGGACAATCTCCACTCATTGATATATTTTGCTTTCCACAACCAAATCTTTGCACAACTTTTCATGAGTGATGTACCCAAGTATTTGGATTCTAATATCTAAACTGTATTGTTAAAACTATTCATGTAAATTTGGGTTATTGCTGATTATGTACTCTATGTATCATATGACTTTAAAAACAAACTTTGTACTTGTGGATAATCTAAGCACTATATCCAGATGTACAGACACCCTTTTCCCAACCTACATATTATATCATTTTTTAACATTAGCTTTAATAAAAATTCTAAATCCGTTCTTTCTCTGTAAGAAGTCCCATTGGAATCAGTAGGCTCTTTAATGAAGGTAGATGGCAAAATCTATCTCAGAATGAAAAGGTGGAAGCACCAACTGAACATTTTATAGGGAAAAAATGGCAATGAAACATGCAGGAAACATTATAAGTATAAACAAGTCAGGGTTTTATATGCCTTAAATGTAGCATTAAAATGTTTGCTGTTTTTAAATGCTCTAAACATAGACTTTCTGGTAGGATATTATTAAATGGGTAGAAAACAAATAGCTCTTGAGACATATTCTCCCCTTCATCTTTGTCCAGAATTCCCACTGTTTTCAGTAAGAGTTTGATGCAGGCAAAAATGAGTAAAATAGGGCTCAATGTCTGTCAATGATAGAGAAGGTATTCTGTTAGGATTTATTCCTGAAATTATCTGATTATACTGTATCATATGTTTGATGCTCTACAGTAGGTTGCTGGGTGGTATATATACAGTATTCCTATACATTAAAAGTTCAATCTTTGTTCTCAGTTACACTTAAGTAGGAGCAGGATGCATTAATATATTTTGATGGCAGGGAAATAATTTACTCTCAATACGAAAGTATCCTTGTTTCCCAGTGAACTCCAACATACACTGTCAAGATTTTTATGGAAAATAGCTTCTGATTATAAATCATAATGGGACAGAGAATGTAGCTTTTGGGAGAGTGTACAGGTTCTGTGTGAATAAAACCCTGCCACGCAACTGAAATTACAGCAATAACTAGCCAATTAAGTTCAAGAAGTGCCATAATAAGATGATAAGTAGGGAGAGCCAATTGCACAGAAAAAAATCAGCCGCACAGGTTTTGCAGTGACCAGCCACACCCTCAGCATTGCTGTGGTTGTCAGCTTTGTTAGTGTGAGTGACAGAGAAACAGTACATTGAAGAACACAAAGGGCACAGGTGTTATATTGGTTGTCAGCCTTCAAGTGATAGGGATAGATCTAAGCTACTTGCTCTTTGCTCCTATAAATGTGTTGTAAATGATTAATTCACACTTCAAATCTTCCTTTTCTCCACTTGGTAATATTCACTGAAGTAGGAAAGATGGGGGGAAAAACTTTAGATCACCCAGTCCATTTTCCTATCAATGGATTTGCTCCCTACAGCGCTTTTTTAGCATTTTTTTCTACTCCTGTTTTAAATGTCCTAATTGACGGGGTTTCAACCACTTCCTTTGGAAGACTACTTCACAGCCCAATGCACTTCCCTGTCAGGAAGTGTTTCCTGCTATTCATTCTAAAATTTCCCTTTCTTAATTTCATTTAATTACTAACACTCGTGTACCTGTCTAAATACTTCCACTCCATCCTTATTGTTTACATTATTTAAACATTTGTAGACTGTTAACATGGCCCCATGTAGTTATCCTTGAACAGAATTGCATATTTAGCTGTTTTAATCTTTCCATTCCTCCAGATAATTCTTGTTGTTCTTCTTTAAACTGTCTCCAATTTGTCAGTATCTCCTTTATTTGGTGATGCTCAGAAATTAATTCACTGTTTCAGTTGTAGCCAAAAGCCCAGAGGGTTTTGTCTTGACTAGGAAAAGTGATAGCTAAACCTGAAGTAAACAAACACATATTAGGTATTCCTGATTTAAACTTGACCTTTTTCCTAGTGTAGCTATAGGGAAACACCTTGTATTTTAATTTAGCTGACTGAGTCGTAGCCTACGAGGCTCCAAAGCCAGAGAGAGAGAGAGAAAGACCATTCTCTCTTTTTTCCATGACTTGATGTTTTTGTATGTGCAGCCCAAAAGTGAACTGGCTCTTTTGTTATAACAACACATCCCAGAATCATGTCAGATTTGCAGTACTGTATCACCCCAGGTCTCTTTCCACATTACTGCTTTCCAGGTTTTTTCCACCCATTGAATATTTGTGTGTTTCAGATTATTTTCCCCTCAGATGTACCAGGCTGCATTTGCTCAAATGGGGTCTCATTTTGTTATGTTATGCCATTTTAAATAGTCTATTTAGAGCCCCTTATATTCTTCTCTGTTCTCATGTATATCTCCAACTCCTTACAATTTATTATCTGTACATAATATACACATGCTGCTTACCCCTAACTTCCAGATCTTTGCCAGAGTCTGATATCCTTACACTGAGTAGCATCTTACTCCATGAGTAATTTCATTTACTTCAGTGGCATTGCAGAGTAACATGCTACTAAGGGCACGTCTACACTTGCAAAGTTATAGCACCGGCAGTTACAGTGCCACTCAGAGAGCCCCAAAGGAAAACTACGGTTGCATGGTCACACTGACAGCTGCCTGTATAGCATGGTCACACTTGCAGCACTATTCGGAGCAGAGCACTCTGGGCAGCTATCCCACAGAGCACCTCTTTATCTTTTGCTACTAAGACGTGGGAAGGCAGAAGGGGTCGTAGAGCATCCTGGGTCTGTTCCCAATGCCCTGTGACGCATTGCTTCGCATCCCAGCAATCCCTGTGATTCTGTCTACATTTGGCGCCATCTTTCAATGGTTTGTTTACTGCGTACCCTGTCCTGCCTCTTTCAGGCTGCGGGAATGGATCCTTAGCTGTTGACCAGTATGCTGCTCACACTGACCAACATGTCACGAGTGACAGTGGAGTTATTCCTTAAATTACAAAGGCAAGAGGAGTGCAACATTGATTTCTTCACACATACTAGCTATGACACAAGATTGCTCGTGGCATTCATGGAGGTGCTGACCACAGTGGAATGCCGCTTTGGGGCTTGGTAAACAAGCACTGAGTGGTGAGGGATCACATTGTGATGCACGTAAGGGATGATGAGCAGTGGATGTAGAATTTTTGGATGAGGAAAGCCACATTCATGGGATTGTGTGATGAGCTCGCCTCAGCTCTGCGGTGCAAGGACATGAGAATGAGAGTTGCCCTGATGCAGGAGAATGCATTGCAATTGCACTGTGGAAGCTGGCTACTCCAGACTGCTACCGATTGGTTGCTAACCAGTTTGGAGTGGGAAAATCAACCTTTAGACTCGTTTTGATCTCGGGGGCCCATGGGCGGCGAGAGACTAGCGGGGGGGCCGTGGACGGCGGGCGACTGGCGGGGGGCCCCGCGGGTGGCGGGAGACTGGCGGAGGGGGCCCCACGGGCGGCAGGAGACGGGGGGGGCCGCGGGCGGTGGGAGACTGGGGGGGGGCCCCGTACGATCTGCCGTACGGGGCCCCAAAATTCCTGTCGCCGGCCCTGAGTACGATGCATTGGGTGCTGTACTTCAGCAGGGCCAAACTGCAGAGAGATGGGTGTTGAGTGCAGTTGGAGTCCACACTGCTGGACTGTGAGGAGGGAAGAGTGGAGCCAGGAGGTTGATAACAGTGTGTTGGCAGTGGGACTGGGGAAGAGTTTTGGCACATGGAAAAGAGTTTTGTTGCAAGGGAGGGCGGGCGTGGAGCTCCTTGGTTTGAAGAGCTAGTATCGCCTGGAACATGTCTGCTTGGGACTCCATGGCTGTTCAGAGCCACTCCATGGCTTCTCTCTGGTGTGCCGCATTCTCCTTTTGGTCCCTCTTCTCGCTGTCACCCCACTCCTTCAATTCTTTTTTCTTGTTGGCGGAGTGCATCATTTAGGAGTGCATTTAGGGATCTGGGGCAGAAATCGGTGGATAAGATTGTGGCCTGCATTGTGCAGAAGGTCAGACTAGATGATCATAATGGTCCCTTCTGACCTTAAAGCCTATGAGGTGTTGTGTTTTCTATGAGCCACAAGACCCCCCAAATGGTGAGTAGCCACAGGCACAGGGTAAATCACTGTTCCTGTACCCTGCTGTACAATGGGTACATGAGCTAGCACTTTAGGGTGGGCCTGAGGGAGTATATCAACAGCCTGTTCTGATGCTCATTCTAGGCATGACTTATGCAGTCTTACGATATCCCTTATTTTTGATTCAAATAAACAATAACATTGCAAGGATGTCCTAATGATAACAGGAGATCAGCACCTGGCCGAAGAGCAGCTGGCTCCTACTCCACCCAAGAAAGAACAACTGACTTTAATGGGAGCCTCTGGATGATCAGCACATTTGAAAATCAAGCCACTTATTCAGGTGCCTAAATACAGATTTAGAAGCCTAATTTTAGGCAACCATGTTTGAAAATCTTGGTCAAAGTTTTTTTTGATGCCTGATTAAATTCAAATCCACATAGAGCCCAAATATTCCTGGGAAGTGGAGGGATCTTCTCTTAATATTATCTCTGTCAGTTCCTGAGCGGAATAGGGCCACAGGTTTGGCAAATAAATGGGAAATGCATCAGTGATTGTGCCACAATTGTGTTAATTTCACTTTTGTTAATCATTTAGTCTTTGATCCTGCAAGCTGATCTCTGTACTGAAGACAGTGGGGCTATGGGCCAACACTGAAGTCTGCCCATGTGGATCAACTTGTAGGAGCAGGACCTTAATGTTCTGATTTTATGATTTGATTAATACTTTGGCACGAGGAAGGAACTGATTCATTTGTTCCCGTCTTATTTATTTTTGAAATGTTTGCTTTTAATTTAATTTAATTTTAAAAATATCTCCTACAGAAGAGCTCAGATCTGCTGATGCTTCCATTGACAGGGTTCTCTTCTATATCTTTCAGAGGACCAGAACATTTCCTTTGCTTCTGAATTCAGCTACGTATTGTGTACTATTAAGACTGAGAGGGTGGATTTCTGGATTTTCCATCCTTCTCGGATAGCTTGACTCACTCTCATAGCTGGCATTGCTTTGATTACATGCTTCTGCTTTTTGGTCTTCTATCTTTTATTTTTGTTCCTTGCAGCAGCATATTTATTATGGTTCTCCATCAGTGAAAGACTTCCTCTCTGCCCTGTGGGTAGACCTCTCTTTCAGTTCTGCATTTAAAAATCTTGAATCTGATGAGATCAGGGGGGTAGACCAACACTTGCATCTCACATGTGGCAGCACTGCAGTTCTCAAAAGATGTTGATGGTCACTGACATTTTGCTATTATAGATTGATTGATGTGCCTTGCTGCAGATGCAAAGCACTTACTATCTCATCTCTCAGATCCCCAATAACTTCCATCAGAATATCTGCAGATACTTACAAGTGAGGGTTAGCTCCTAGTCTGTGGGTTAGCTCCTAGTCTGTGGGTTAGCTCCTAGTCTACAATGGCTCTGAGAGCTGTGCAAGGGTAGAGCCACCCAAGATGGACAGATTATAGCATAGGTGCTGACTTCCTCTTTTACCAGGGGGTGGGGGTTGACCCCCACTCCACCCCAGGCCCTGCCCCCACTCCAACCCATCCCCCAACCCCTCCCCACAGCCTCTTCTTGCCCCTGCTCCTCCTCCTCTGCTCCAGCGCTTCCTGAACACTGCTGAACAGAGGATCACAGTGGGCAGGATGTGCTGATCCAGAGGGCTGCCAGTGGTTGCTGTGTACGCTCTATATTTTTCCATTGGTGCTCCAGCTCTGGAGCACCCACAGAGTTGGCACCTATGGGTCAAAGGGTAGTAACCAGATGAAAGAGTCCACTGGTCCTCCAGGCTGGAGGTTGAGTGACAGTAACCTGTCCTCATCAAAAAATTAAGTCTGAAGGTATATCTCCACTGCAGCTGGAGTTCTAAATTCCAGCTTGGCTAGATGTACATGTGCTAGCTTTGACTGAACTAACTCATTGAAAATATATCAGCATAGCCACAGTGGTTTGGGCTAGTTGCCCAAGTACTTACTTAGGTTCTTGGACAGGATTGTATTTGGGAAGCTAGCCCACACTGTTGCCATTGCTACCGTGGCAATACTATTTTTTAGCGTATTAGCTCAATCAAAGCTAGCATGTGAATGCCTCCCCAACCTGGGAATTACACCTCCAGCTGCAGCGTACGTACTCAGAGAAACACAAAAAGGGAGTTAGTCTGACAGCAGCATGAGAGATAGGGAAAGCCTTGTTCATGCCCGAAGCAACATCTGACAGTGATGCAAAGATTATCAACAATAAGATCAAACGATAAATTCTCATGAGCGGAAAAACAAACTGGGAGAAAATATTAGTTGCTTAATTATTTAACTGCCACAACAGTCTACATTTTTATAATAAAGCAAGAAACCCCACATTAAAAATACTCCCTTACATTCTCATAGCATCAGTTATAATAGGTTTAGTATAGAGATCAGTCAAAAATCAGAATCTTGATTCTGAATTTTTGAGGTGGGAGGTGACTCAGGATGGAATGCTAGATGCTGAGCTTGCCTGAACAGGTTTGGCTCTGCGTCAGACCCAAAATCGGAAGGTACTTCAGATGGATTCTGATCTGCATACCACACTTTCAGCCTATGGTTTTGAATTAATAATACTTTTCTTCTTTTCCCTACATACCTCCTGGAATCTGAGGATTAGAAACACTTTTAAAATATTATCTGCTCAAGATGCATACAATTCCTGTGTGGTTGGTGAGTATTATAACCAGTTTACAGATAGAAAACTGAGTTACAAAAAAGTTAAGTCCACAACAGGTCAGTGACAGAGTTGGAATTATAATGCAAGAGTTCTGACTCCCATTGTCCCACTGATCATGTCCTTCGTACAAAATCCTTTAAAAATATTTTAGCATATAAAAGACAGCAGAGGAGGAGGAATTGCTTCTGGAAAAGACTACTATCTATAATGCAGGAAATCATGCCAGATTTACATCCTGTAATTGTGAAATCTAGCTTGTTACTACACTTGGCTGTCTGTTGCTATCCTCAACACTAGATATATGCAAGGTTGGGTTACTCTCTGCAGCTGCAATATAAAATAATTTATTTATATTATAACATTCTGTTTTCTTGTTATGCTTCATGTATTTGAAAACCATCATTTTCCCTACTAAGACACTTCAAAAATACATATTATACAGAAATTTCTTTCATATGAGCAATACTACAGATTATTCATGAGAGTCTTTAGAATTGTGCCTGCAACTTTGCATTCCCAGATTTTCATGTTCAAGTTTTTATATGTTCAGAAACTAGGAGTTGCTTGTGAAAACTACACTTGCAAACACAAAATGTGGGTACAAATAATGATGGGTGCAAAGCTATAGGCACAATGTCAGCGGCAGTTTTTGAAAACTTGGGTTACAATGCTACTGTGTTATTGTTGCTGACCATGCTTTTTCCCTAGAGGGAAAAAATACCAGGGACAGATATAAAAGCAGGTGCAAGAATCAGATCTAAGTCTTTTGCAGGGCACAGCTCTGTGAATCACAGTATTAAGCAGCATAGAGCAAAACCTCTTGTGTAAACAGTATATAGGGCTGGTGCTAGCTTTCTGCGCACCCTAAGAAGACTGGTGATGTGGCATTCCCCAGTGTACTAGTTTGCTTTGCTTAACTGTGGGCAGCAACTCTTAGCCATTGCAAGTATTACTCTGAGCACTTATATATCCTCTACTACTGCCGACCATTGGAGGGCATTAAAAATAAGTCTGAAGCCTTATCATACCCTCACCATCCCATCTCCCTCTGCTCTGTCACTCACCTTCACTACTCTTCTCCAGGTCTGTTATTAACCCCACCCCCATCCCGCCCAACTCTCATGGTTTCTTCACTTTCTAGATGAAGTTCTGAGGATACCCATATTTCCCTCAACTTTGAATCCTTCCCATTCTTGAGCCCCTCATATGAGGGCCACCATTTTGTTTGGCTGCATAGGAGTGACTAGTCAAGACTCCAGTACTCTGAATCAGGACTCAGCTGTTGCTGAATAATGAAAGGCACTCCCTTCCTCTAAGGGCTGGTCCCCACTATGGGGGCGGGATCGACTGCAGATACGCAACTTCAGCTATGTGAATCACGTAGCTGAAGTTTGCGTATCTGCAGCCGACTTACAGTCCGTCCTCACGGTGGCGGCAGTCGGCAGCGCGCTCCCCCGTCGACTCCAGTTTGCGCCTCCCAGCAAGATGGACTTCCAGAGTTGACGGGGGCGCTGCGGACGATCGATTTATCGCGTCTTCACAAGACACAAGAAATCGATCGCCAGAAGATTGATCGCTACCCGCCTATTCGGCAGGTAGTGAAGACCAGCCCTTAGAGCAGAGCTTTCCAAACTGTGTGCCGCGACACATTAGTGTGTCGGCGGCGGTGTGTAAGTGTGTCGTGCGGAGCTCCCTCTGCTTCCCTTGGCCCCTCCCTCGGAACTTCCTAAAGCAGCTAATGTTAAAGCAGCTAAAAGCACTACCCGGCCAAAACTGCTGGAAAGCAAGCTGCTGCTGCTGCCGGCTTGGCCAGTGCCGGCCAGCAGAAGGGGGGCGGGAGGGGGCTGAAAGCCCACTCCCCTCCCTCCCCCCGCAGAGACAGTCGGGGGAAGGAGGACTGCACCGTGGCCAGATGCAGGTGCCGGCAGTGAGAGGGGGGGGAGGGGGAAGAGCCCAGAGAGCCTCCACCGCCCCGCAACCTGGCTCTGCTCCCCCCCAAGGGTCCCCCGGCCTCCCCTTGCTGCCCCCTTACACCTTCTCCCTGGGAGCAGAGCGTCCCTTCTCTTCCATTCTGTGCAGCAACATGCTGCCTCCATTGCTGCAGGGTCCTAGCGCCCTCCTGCTTCTGCTGCCTGTGATGGGGGTGAGTGAGTATGCTGCTGCTGAGGGGTGGGGGCAGGAAAGGAGGAAGCTGACCCAGAGCTTGCTGCTGCTGGCAGGGAAAGGGCTGTGGGGAGTCCTCCTCTCTGGCTCCACTCCCACAGCAGCCTGCCTGCACCCATCCCAAACTCATCCCCAGCCTGCCCTACCCCAGAGCCCACACCCCAGCAAGAGCTTATCCCCCCCGCACCCCAATCCTCTTATTCCACCAAATATTGAAAAGCTGTGTTCATCCCATCAACCTCATACATCCCATTAAAATGGTAGGTAGTTATTGGTGTTATTCAACTTTTTTTAATTCTTGCACATATTTACATACTGTTACTGATAAATGACAACAATGTATGTTATTATCTTACAAATCATATATTTTTAAAAATATAAATGAAAGGTTTTCATGAGATATGTTGTGTCCCCATACATTTCGTTATTACAATTTATGTATGTGTCCGTATCTCTTATAACGGGTTAGTTTAACCTCCGGTTTGCTAGTAAAACTGAATTACTGTGTCGCAAAATGATGCATGTCTAAAAAGTGTGTCACCAACATGAAAAGTTTGGAAAGCTCTGCCTTTGAGAGTTGCAGGGCTACAATGCTCTCAACTCTTGTTGAATCAGGGAGCTAGAGACCTGAAGCCAGAATCTGCACTCGCAGAAACTTTAAGTAAGTAAGGGTTTGTCTACAGTACAAAATTAGGCTGAGATAATTGAGGTCAAGCTACAGCTGCTGCAGTAATTCAATTGGCTGTTGGTGTCCACACTACCCTCCTTCTGCTAATGGTGTGCATCCTCACCAGGAGCACTTGCACTCTTGGAAGTGGGGCATTGTGAGGCACGGACAACTGAGGTGGAGTTCACAGTTGGAGCCACCTACTCAGAGGTGATAGCTGGAGCAGTGAGCCCTTTGTGGCTTCAAAGAACCTACTGACTGAAATTGACATTCTTATCAATGGGAAGCAGAGCAGCAGGCTGAGACTCACAGCTAGACTTATGAAATTGACAAGAAAGTCTGTTTCATTGGAAGTAGGCTCCATGTTGTGAAATTGAGCCCTACACTGGGCTCACAGGTGGGACTGTCTCCCCAGGATGGGGGCTCCAGCTGTAAACTGGACACCAGGCTGACAGCAGGGGCTGGGGCAACTGTGAGTCCAGAGCTGGTCTTAGAAACCAGCAGTGAAACTGACATTGTCCATTTCATGGCTACAGCTGCGAGCGTGGCAGTCAAAGTAGTAAGTAATGCAGTGTCTACATAGACATTGCATCACCTAACTACACTAATGGTATGTCTTCACTACAGTGTTAAAGCACTGCCGCACCAGCACTTTAACGTGGCTGTGTAGTCACAGCACCAGCGCTGGCAGCACTGGGAGAGAGTTCTCCCAGCACTGTAAAAAAGCCACCCCCACGAGGGGAGTAGCTACCAGTGCTGGGACCGTGGCTACCAGTGCCGGTGCACTGTCTACACTGCAACTTTACAGTGCTGAAACTTACATCCCTCCGGGGTGTGTTTTTTCACCCCCCTGAGTGAGAAAGTTTCAGCGCTCTAAAGTGGCCATGTAGGAAAGGCCTGACGTAAGAAATACACCTCTTCCAGAGGCGGAGTTATATTGATGTAGCAGGCAACTTGCTTTGGGGGAAGTTAGGCACTAGTGTAGACACTTACATAATTAGGTCAATGTAAGTTGCCTTATTTGGGCCTAACTCTATAGTGTAGATGAAGCCTAAGGCTAAAGTCTCTGTACTGGTATAACTATATTAGTTAGGGTTGTGATTTTTTTACCAATATAATTATATCATTACAACCTCAGTGTGTACACAGTTATACCCGAATAAAGATGCCTTGTACCAGGGTAATTTATTCCCCTTTCCATATGGTTGACACTGGTGGGCGGGGTGGGTATAGGTAAAGTGGTACAATTTTTGTCTGTAGACAAGTCCTTAATTAAAGTCCGGAGAATGACACCAGATTTACATAGGTGTAAATGAGTCACAATCTGGCCCATGGCCTGATAGTTGAGGCTGTGGTTTCTGCAGAGTGCTGCCTCTAGGTAACTGGGCTGGCCGTTAATATGCTTTCCTGTTATAGCAACAGCAACAACAGCAGTTTGCCAAGCAATCATATCCTTATTGTCATAATAAAAGAATACTGACTCATACCTCTGCTAGTTTGTGTTGGTGTTGCTGCAGTATTGTGAAGGCGCAGGAGGCTAGCGTGCAGCACACAGGGAGGAGGGTTTGACATTTCTGACCCTCATGCAACAACAAAAAAATCATTTTGACCTTTTCCTCAAGTACATTAGACACTGTTATGAAGGTTAACGTTACACTTGCATTGAATGACGGAATTTGTTTTCTCTTTAATGTTGTCTTAGAGGAAAAGAAAGACCCAAAGTAGTTTCTTTGGAAATATTTTTTTGTATTGTGTTTGTCTAGTGCAGTGGACTCCCCCATTTCACGTTCTAAGGACTACAATGTTGAGAGATCTTAGCATAGAAAAATAGCTGACATTTAAAGGTGACAACATTATTTTATTATCATCATGACTCACTTTTCTTCAGTCCACATTTACTCGTACTCTGAGGAGTATGCTGATGGAAGGGAAACTTGTTTTAGTTATCAAAGAGATAGAAATGAAATATTAATTTGAGCGTGTTTAAAACTGTAACAAAATGTTGACATTTGGAGCAAAATTCCCATGTCCAGTTTGTGGCTTGAACCTCGGAAGAGTGGGCAGCAGAAGAGAATTTTGGTGTACATCAATGCCTCAGCTGTTGTCTGAATACCTTTATGAGTATCAAATGAATTGAAGTAATAATAGAAAGAGCATTTGAGGCCAAGTTATATCTCCTTGTTTAAATTCCATCAAAATGGATGACACATACATATGTAGACACCTCATTATTGTCCTCTTGTCACTGATTTTTCTTCTCCACCTGTACAAATTATTCCTGGTAGGGGCATAAATAATCAGTGTGTATGGCTGTATGTCCATATAGCTATGGCAGGTCAGGGAATGTGCATCATAAATTTAGACTCCCAGCCCTTGTTCTATGGCTTTTCCTTGGGTTTGGGGGAACCAGAAATGGTATGGATAACTTCTGCTCAATTTTCCTTCTCTGCCTGTGGATTTTATGGAGCATAATTAAGCACACCAAGCAGTCAGCATCTGGCTCATTCATTTGGAACAACGGACCAAATTTAGTCCTGGAATTTAAAAGAAGAAGGATGCAACTTCCCCTGACTTCAATGCTGGAGCATAGACATCTTTTAAGTTTGTTCTTCACAGGGCAGCTCCAGGCACCAGCAGAGCAAGCACGTGTCTGGGGCGGCCCTTGGTAAGGGGTGACATTCCGTCCAGGGTTGGGGTGGCGCAGTCCGGGCGGGCAGCATTTTATTTATTTATTTTGCTCGGCCTGTCTGGCGTGAGCAGTCCGAGCAGGTTTTGGGTTTTTTTTTGCTTGGGGTGACCAAAATGGTAGAGCCAGCCCTGGTTCTCCCCCCAGTAAAAGGCATTATACCTCCCACCCTAAGGGCCTAATCCCATTCTCATATTACTTCCAATGTGGAGAGAATCTTCTGCGTGGATCTCTGATGTGCTCTGTGGGCATGTGTATATGTGTACGTGCAGGAGAGTCAGTCACTTCCACCGCATCATTCTTCCCCTTTCTATCTCCCACCAGATGCTGTAGACTAGAGAGCCCTTCCCAAGTGCATAGAACTATGACATGAGACGGGGTGAAATGGGATTGAAAGTCATAATCTGTTTGGAGACCAGCAGAAAGATTATGTAAGGTGAATCCATTGCAAGGCTGCATTACATTTTATGTGACTGTCTCCATGCTGGGGTGACTACCTTGGAAAGGTGTGTCTCAGAGGCAGCAGCAGCAAGAGACAGTCAGTGAAACCCAGCTCTCAAGAGCCATGCTGTCAGGGAGACAGGATGGGAGTGGGAGACCTGGCACAGCCGGAATACAACTCATATAACACATGCTGTTTGTTGAGCCAAAGTCTCCAAAGGGACTACAGCAGGTACGATGTGATAGGACACAGGCAGGCCAGTCAAAACCTCTCAGGTTTCCTGGTAGCTTGGCCACTTGGCAGCCCACACAGTAGACTGGTGGGGAGCCCAGGTTTCCAGGAGCCACAGTCCCTGAGCAGCCCACCTGGTGGACTGGCTCTGAGTCAGGGACCTCAGGACTTCCAAGGTCCCTGGCTCCAGGATAGTCCAACAGGCAGACTGCTCCAGAGCTGGGATTCTGTTCCCTTTTGCAGAGAATTAAAAAAAAATGGATTTCATTCTGAATTGGAATCTGCCACGTAATGGAATTACTGGTACCTTTCTCTGCACAGCTCTAGTTGTGGTGGATTTGCCATCACTGGAAAATTGTAAGTCAAGATGGGATGTTTTGCTAAAAGAGAAGCTCTAGCTCAAGCACAACTACTGGACTTGAAACAGGAATTAATTCAGGGAAGTTCTATGGCCTGTGTATACAGGAGGTCAGACTAGATTATCACAATGGTCCATTCTGGCCTTTAAAAAAAATCTCCTAATCTTTGTATTCTGCTACACAATACAATCATGTATTCTGTCCCTTTCTTCCTCCATATAGATCCATATCTCTTTGTTCCATGTCAGCTTCTTATGCTTGAAATATGCTTTCTTCCTTCAACTCCTTCACAAGTCCCTCTTTTATTGTGATGCCCATTAAAAATCAGTTGATACTTTATAGCTAATGGGAGTGGCAGTGGGGAAAGTCAATGCTTATACAAATAAAACAGCAAATGTATAAAACAATATAGATCTTGTTTCCTTCTCCCACAAGCTCTGTACATTGCTTGCTTTCTTAGATTCTGTTCTCTGTGGGGCAGGGACAATGTTTACCTCTTTTTTGTATATCACCTATCACACAGCCTCCTGGTGCTATTAGAATATATACAGTAACTCCTCACTTAAAGTAGTCCCGGTTAATGTTGTTTCATTGCTACGTTGCTGATCAGTTAGGGAACATGCTCGTTTAAAGTTGTGCAATGCTCCTCTATTACATTGTTTCCCGACTGCTTTCTCCACAGCTGGCAGCCTCCCTACGCTCTCCCCCCGAATGCCTCCCGCCCGCTGGCAAACACTGTGGATCAGCACCTTCTCCCTCCTCCTCCCACCTCCTGCCCATGGCAATTAGGTGGCTTGTGGCATTCAGAAGGGAGGGGAGGGAGAGGAGAGGAGCGAGGACGCAGCCTGTGAAGTAAAGGGGGAGGGCATGGGGGGATAGAATATATATAATGCCTTTTGTCTGTCCAAAAAAAAATAATTTCCCTGGAACCTAATCCCCCCATTTACATTAACTCTTATGGGGAAATTGGATTTGCTTAACATCGTTTCACTTAAAATCCCCCTTTTTGGGAACATAATCACACTGTTAAGTGAGGAGTTACCATATTTGAATAATAATATGCACACCCAGCCCTGCAGGTGGAGGTTGGTTATACCTTATATTGTGTCACCACTCCATCGCTGGATGGCTTCTTCTCAAGGTTTAGTGAAAATAGCTGAAGAATAAATTTGCTGATTTATAAGGTTGGAGTATTCAGCTTCCAACTTTAAATACATGCTGTGAGGAAATTTGACAGGTGGATCTTGGTTTTCTGATCTGCAGTATAAAGCCTGTTTGCAGTTTCAATGAACAATATGCCTTTGCTGATAACATGGACTAATCCATACATTCTGGATCTTGAAACATCATTGGATTAAAGTACCCCCACTAAAGGCATCATCCTGCATCCACTGAAGTCAATAGAAGTTTTGCCATTGATGCCATGAAACACTGAGGTCTACAGATGTGCAGGCAGTGTAATCTAGGAGAATGATCATGAGGCTACAAATCAGGAATGTCTGAGTTGTAATCCTAGCCTGTTGATGACTTCCTGTGTGGCCTCATACAAGTCTTTTGATTTTATTTTCATTAGTATAATGACAAAGCCATTTATAAATGTGTGTATAAATGCATCTTACTTCTGTTTGTTCCATTCTATGCATCCGATGAAGTGGGCTATACCCCACAAAAGCTTATGGTGAAATAAACTGGTTAGTCTCTAAAGTGCTACAAGTATTCCTCGCTTTCTATAATGATTGTGCTAGACCAATGGCACAGGGGCAGTAAAACATAATTCTATAGTCCCTGGTGCAAAATTCAGGTCAAATGCACTGACTAGAGTGTGGACTGGGACTTAATTATGTCTTGACCTGCTTGAATAGCTGGATTTATTTAATTCTAAACTAGTAGATCATTCAGTTTATTGTGTTTAATGAATGTTAATGGCTGGATCTTGTTAGTCTATGGTTTCCAAGTTATTGGTAATATTTGTTTCAAAAAACACCTTTTGGCCAGGTGTTAGTTCTGCTTGTTCCCTTTCTACATGTGATGCCCAATATTGGAAAGTGGGTTGTTATTGTGAAGATATGTACTGTTTCTTTAAATCTGTAATGGGAAATTGGGAAGGGGGCGGAAGTCAGGGAAGGTTCTAGGCAGAATTTTATAGTGAAGTAGAGAGACAAGAGTGTGAGAAACAGCCTGAGTAGCTTGTCCTTATTATAATATAGTTCCTTGCTCAGTGTTAGAAGGAAGCAATTCTTTCTATGATTCTTTACCATTGTCACATGATAGTAATGTCATAAACACAAAGACATGTAGCTTCATCACAGCTGTGCCAGTCACTGTGGGCTGGCTTGAAAATGTGTTTGTTTTAATCAAAATTGGCTAAATCTAGACTTGTGATGAATATTCCGAGCCTGAGTCATCCCTGAGCCTGAGTGTCCTGAGTCTGATGAATCATCAGAGAGAATTACCTGTGAGTCCTAAGGGCCAATCCACGAGCAAGTGTTTAATCAGGTGACCCCAGGGCAGGTCTATAGACTCCTAATTAAAGCAGCCATTCTAGTCTGCTCAAGGTCACTACCTTTTCAGGGATACTATCAACTACTCGGTAGTTCTGATAGACTACTCTTGTAGTAGTATGTTCCCATCCCTGTTCCTGCTCTACCTAGGGCTGGTCGCTCAGCTGTCCTAGCAAGACTGTTCTGTTTTTCTGAATAGTACCCATTTTACCCCTAGGCTCAACTCTTTGGGGTAGAATCTATATTTTTTTGGCACAGTTCACTTATCGTACTGCACAGCATGTACTGAGAGCTCTATATACATGTTAATTATAAACCCATTTTGATTTAGACAGAACTTTACTGCAAGTTAAGCAAACGTGGGTTGCTGTGGAAGTTGAAATGCATTGTGACTAATATTTATAAACCTTTTTGTGTATTACAGCAAAACTTGACATAAGCAACCATCCAAGAGACCAGCAAAAAAGCAGTTGTCTAGTTGAAGTTGGCCTTTATTAAAGCTTAGATAAAGTTGTATTGGAATCACTACTACTACAGTAAAACCTCCATTTAACGGAGTAATTCGGGCGAGGGGGTGTCCGTTAAATCAAAAAGTCCGTTATTTAATAATAATTAAAAAATGAGCTGTTGGAGCAGCAGCCCGCCCGCCACAGGGTCGGGGCGGCAGCTCCGCAGCCCGCCTGCTGCCGGGACCCGGGCACCGGCTGCCGGGAGCCGTCAGCCAGCCCGCCCGGGCACCGGCTGCTGGGAGCCGGGCGGCAGCCGGCAGCCAGCCTGCCAGAAATGGATCAGGAATGCATCAGACTTGCTCAGAAATTTTGTCCGTTGCATCCGAAGTCCGTTAAATCGAGGTCCGTTAAATCGAGGGTTTACTGTACTACTAATCCTCTTCACTCCCACTGGAGTATAAGGCACCAACAAATCTCTCCCATGCCTCTCGATCTTGGGCAAGCCAGCTAATTTCGTTCCACATTTTGTTCATCATCTTCAGTTCCTCTTCCACAGTTCTTCTCCAGGTACCCATTGGGCTGACCTGTTGTTTGGGTTTCGCCAGGGACTGCATCGGAAGAGAAATTTCCTTTCGGCTTTCATTCCTCCTCGTCATATCAGGCATTACTGCCTTCATTCTCAGCTGATCACCCATGATAAGAAGACATTTCGATAAATCTGTTGGTGTTTCTGTAGCAGGTGTTTTTTTATGTGGCGGGTTGCTAACCCAGCACACAACCCTCCTCCTTTCACATTCTGGACTTGGGACCAGACAACGGTGGAGTTTTGGAATCACTAAGGATATTTTAAAGTGGTCACTTAAAACAGTGGTTTACCTATTGGAAATGGTCTCTCAGTATTAAGAACTTAATCAGCGAGTCTTTTTCCTCACATGGAAATACAGTAATAAGTCTAAATACATCAGGCCATGTTGCCTGATCTATTGATTGTGTATTAATTATACTGATCAATTAGCCCAATTAACATTTTGTGGGTTGGGAGGTCTAGTCCCGAGATCAGGCCCAGAGTTATTAAAATTATTATTAATTTGAGAACCGCAATGTGCATGAATGAGACAATTACATTTTGGACAGGCATTTTTTGTCCTCATAACATTTTTATTTAGCACAATTAGCAAAGTCACATACACTCCAGCCCAGCAAATGAACATCTGAGCATCCACATGCTCACACCATCCCTTGCAGAAAAACCGGAAGCGTTAGTCATCCTCCTCCTCCTCATCACCACCAGTGGTCATCATTCTGGCATCTCCCCAGGCATGCAAGTTGGGATACAATTTTTATAACGTGTCCCGCTGATGCCACTATGCCTATTGCACATTCAATAGGCATTTCAGTTCCTTTTCCTTATTTGAACTTCCATGCCTTATTAATGTAGGATTGCGCATCTCCCATAGACTACCAGGCCTTTTACCTCAGGTTCATTAGCATACATGTTCATTAGTTGCCTTGGGATTCTTGTGGTCAGACATCTGCTGATGTTTCTAACTTAAAAATATCTTAAGCTGGTATAAACTGGCATCTTGTGATCACCTGTCGGAAGTATAGTCATTACAGAATTCTGTCCTGTCACATCTTATGATCTGGGGTCACTCCTGGTTAGCTGCCTAGGCTAAGGCTTTTGGGGCCTTATGCCTTGATCGGTTTAGCTAAGCTATTGTTTTATAGACCTTGAGGCTTGTAGGCTCCCTGCATTACTGCCTTAAATTATACCTATGCCTTACCTAGCAAATACCTATACCCATAGACTACCCTATGAAGAAAAATAAACGTCCTGGAGGTTCAACTTTCTAAAGTCATTCTTCGCCCTCTACTTCCCAAATAGCCATTGTTCTAATCTTTCCCCTGAGCACTGTGCAGTGGGATGGGCAAGCAGAGCCAACTTTAATCCTTTGTGCACCAGGTAAGAGGTATATAAAGTTATGTAATAAATTGACTTTATGGATGTTACAGCTGAATCAAAACTGAGATTAAAGCTTACTGGAGAACTGGAATTTGTTCTATGGCAAATTGCAAATTGGAAAAAAAAAATCATTCTGAAATGGAACAAGAAATGAACATTTTGAAATTTCCCATGGAATGGGAGTTCTAAAATTTCATTTAGAAAGAGTCAAAATGACACTTTGTTTCAGACTTTTCAAAATATTTCTGAGGCTTCCTCTCAGCTTCTCAGCAGGTTGCCTAGTCAGCTAAAAGGGAGCCGGAAGCCCTGGCAGGCTGGGCGGTTGTGGAGCCCGGAGCCAGGGAGGCAGGGCTCTTGAGCTTTCAGGATCTCAACTCTCTCATCCCACCGGTTAAGTACGATGTTGAGGATATGGGAGGGTGAACTGGCAGGAAACCAGGCAGATTTCTGACAGAAACCTGCCAGAGTTCTCTTGGAATTTAGTTGAAATCAACATGTTCCAAAGGAAAAAGTTGACTTTGGCAAATTGGCATTTTCTGACAGAAAAATGTTCCATTGGAAAATTTTCAACCAGCTCTAACTGAGACACTGGATAACCACTAGAGAATGACTGGTTACTTAATGTTTTCTTAAAGTGCTGTTTAGATAGTAATGTGGTAAGTGTCTTTGAAATATGTGAGATACAGACTTTTTTAAAAATGGAAGATATGGCAATACAATGTGCCATGTTAACTCATTGTTCTACTGGGAGGCAGTTCAGAAGAAAGAATACACAGGGTTTCTATGTTACTTACAGCACAGTAAATGCAAATGAAAGATTAACTACCAGGTCACAATGATGGAAATAGAGACATTACCTCAATACAGAATATACCTATGATATAGCTCGAATCATAACAAAATTCACTTAATTGCTTTTGGCAAGTACAACAGGAAAACAAAAGTTCTGATCTGACCAACATTTATACACATGCTTAAATTTTGGAATGTACGTAAGTGCTGCCGGAACTGAGGATTAATATATTTACTAATTTAACTTAATAATTACTGCATTATTCTTTTAAGATTAGCAGCTGTGTTAGTCTGTATCCGTAAAGAAAACGAGGAGTACTTGTGGCACCTTAGAGACTAACCAATTTATTTCAGCATAAGCTTTCGTGGGCTATAGTCCACTTCATCGGATGCATAGAATGGAACACACAGAAGTAAGATGCATTTATATACATAGAAAGCATAAAAAAGTGGAAATTACCATACCAATTCTAAGAGGCTATTTAATTTGGATAGGCCATTATCAGCAGGAGAAAAAAAACTTTTGTAGTGATAATCAAGTACCGTATGTTCCGGCGTATAGGATGACTTTTTTGAGACTATTTTCCTGGCTTAAACTCAGGGGTCGTCTTATACGCCGGTAAAAAAAAAACCACACACAAAAAGTGCGTGCGCCCCGCTCTCCCGTCCCCGCCGCGTAGCAGCCGTGGCGGGGATGGGAGAGCGGGGCGCTCCCAGCAGCCCGCCCGTGGCGGGGACGGGAGAGCGGGGTGCACGCACTTTTTGTGTGTGGGTTTTTTTTTTTTTTTTTTTGTAATCCGGCTTTTTTACTGGAAAACTCGGGGGTCGTCTTATACGCCCCGTCGTCCTATACGCCGGAACATACGGTAGGTTTATATCAGACAGTTGACAAAAGGTGTAAAGGATACTTAACATAGGGAAATAGATTCAATCAGTGTAATGACTAAGTCATTCACAGTCTTTGTTTAACCCTTGGTTGATAGTGTCCAATTTATAAATTATTTCCAGTTTGGCAGCTTCTCGTTGGAGTCTGTTTTTGAAGTTTTTCTGTTTTAAAATTGACACCTTCAAGTCTGTAATAGAATGACCAGGGAGATTGAAGTGTTCTCCTACTGGTTTTTGAATGTTATGATTCCTGGTGTCAGATTTGTGTTCATTTATTCTTTTGCGCAGAGACTGTCTGGTTTGGCCAATGTACATGGCAGAGGAGCATTGCTGGGACATGATGGCATATATCACATTGGTAGATGTGCAGGTGAATGAGCCCCTGATGGCGTGGCTAATGTGATTAGGTCCTATGATGGTGTCAGTTGAATGGATATGTGGACAGAGTTGGCATCGGGTTTTCTTGCAAGGATAGATTCCTGGGTTAGTGTATTTGTTGTGTGGTTGCTGGTGAGTATTTGCTTCAGGTTGGGAGGCTGTCTGTAAGCGAGGATTGGTCTGTCTACACAACATAAAAAGTAGGTGATAACAATAATAGGGCTCTAGGCACTTTTGCTATACATTAAAAACACAAAGAAAAATAAGTATTGCCACCTCTCCAAAATTTAAAAAGGGGAGAAAAATATTCTCATGATGGATCTCAGTCTTCTAATGTGGATCCCAGGCCCATTCCCCAGTTGGCTTCAGGTAAAATGTCTGGAGTCCATACGTTTGTTCTTGGGGAAAATGCACTAATTCGCTAACTTGTTGTGCTGGAACATAGTGTAGTAGCTGCATCATTTCCTAGACACAGTTGGAACTGGCAATTATAGTGATGAGGGCCTTGTAATTTGAATCTTTGGATTCTTTTTCTTCGATGCATACTGTAATGAGCTTTGATTCTCTCAACATCCCTGCAGGGCATTCAAAGATTTCCATATTCATTGGATTGTGTTCCTCTATGTGAGGTGGACCTTTAAAGAATGTCTAAGTGCCAGATTATGATACGCTTTGTGACATTACACCCCCGTATTCTTCATTGTAATAGAATAATGATATGAGTATGGCATAACTCATGTTGTAATGATGTATTTTATACAAGACTAGCGAAAATACCCGGCGTTGCCCGGGTCCGTCGGAGGTGGGGAGGGGGCAGAGAGCTGAGCGAGTGCGGGGTCTGTTGGAGGGGGGAGGGGGCAGAGAGCAAACCTGACACCCCCACCTCACCCCCCGACCAAAACCGACACCCCCACCTCACTTACCCCTCAACCAACCCCGACTCACATTTTCTACCCCCCACCCAAACCCAACACCCCCACGTCACCCCCTACCAACCCCAACACCCCCTGACCAACACCCACACCTCACCCCCCATAGACCAAATCTGACACACCCACCTCACTTTCCCCCCCAACCAAACCCGACACCCCTACCTACCACCACAAACAAACCTGACACCCACACCTCACTTACCCCTCGACCAACCCCGACCCCCCTCCTCACCCCCCCAACCAAACCCAACACCCCCACCTTACCCCCCCACCAAACCCAACACCCCCTGACCAACCCCAACCCCCACACCTCACCCCTCGCCCACCCCGACACCTTCCCACCCCCCCAGACCAAACCCAACACCCCCGGCTCACTTACCCCCTGACCAAACCCGACACCCCTACCTCACTTACCCTCCGACCAAACCCAACTCCGGTCCGTCGGAGGTGGGGAGGGGGCAGAGAGCTGAGTGAGTGTGGGGTCCGTTGGAGGGGGGAGGGGGCAGAGAGCTGAGCGAATGCTGGGTCCGTTGGAGGGGGGTATTATGACATCATAACTATGTCACAGAACAGCAGCTGCCCAGCTGATGTGATTGGCCTTTAAATAATTTCACCCCTGGGGGGCGTCAGAGGTGAGATTTGAAAAATTTTCGACTCTTACCCTGATTAGGACCCTAAGACCTATAACTGTACCAAATTTCAAGTCTCTAGCTCAAACGGTGTGGAAAGAGTAAGTGCACATACATACTCGCACGCACACATACACGCATACATACACGCATACACCATTTGACTTTTATATAGATAGATAGATAGATAGATAGATAGATAAGACATGTGAGATATCATTGGAAAGGTTCTGATTTACTGAATATGATTATCCTATTTGTAAGCATGTATCATTCTGATATCTGAAGTTAGCAATATTGTCTAGACATCTATTAGAAATTGGTTTACACCTGTGGAATTCCCACTAGACAGAATGCAGTCAGTCTAGAATCTAGGATTGCTGGATGGAAAGGGTCATTAGGAAAAACAATAGGTCTTAGAGGAGGCTAATCTTTCACCTGGAAAGCCTTCCTGGAATGCTTCCTGGAACAGACTCCGAGTTACAGCTGCAGGGTCATGTGATCAAATCACCTGATAATGGACACCATAATAATACAGGAACTCCTCACTAAGTCATCCTGGTTAAGGTTGTTTCATTGGAGAGTGTGTGTGTGTGTGTGTGTGTGTGTGTGTGTGTGTGTGTCTTCCCGCTCTCCCTTCCTGCTGCTTTGTAGACTGTGAGAGTTAACCCTTGAGAGCTCAGCCAAAAGCTAGTTCATTTAGCAGCAAGGAATTCCCTGGCAATATCCCACCCTCTGACTATATATATATAGTCTTTTGTCTAGTGAAAAACATTTCCGTGGAACCTAATCATACCTTAGCTGAGCCTTCCCATGCTGAGCTGATCCCATTGTCTGTGTGTGTTTCTGCAGCTGGGTGTGTCCCTTCCTGTGTGCGTACGCTGATTAAGTGCAGTCTGAAGCTGGAGGGGGGGGGGGGGGTGTTGGCTGGCTTGCCTCAGCACTACAGTGTGAAGAGAGCCCAGGCTGGTGGGTCGCAGGGGCTCAGTGGTACCGGAGTTCCAAGCAGCACCCCAGGGGAAACCTGTCACACCCTTATTCATTCTGAATAGGACTATACTACAGGCTCTCTTAAGTGGCTCACAAACATGGGTGCCAACCTCAGGGCAGACTGTTACAAACCGAGGCACAAATGCCAAATTTACTGTGTGTTCTATAATTAGATTTCATCAACCAACTATCAAGTGTGACCTCCTCAAGCACTGTAACAACCTTAACATGGAGTCACAGACAGTCCCCTTGGGCAGTCTGATCTATTGTGCCACCCAGGCAAGCCTGCCTTTGGGCCAGGTCAAAAGACAATGCTTGTAGCCAATCATAGAATCTCAGAGTTGGAAGGTACCTCAGGAGATCATCTAAGTCAGGGGTCTCAAACATGCGGCCTGCTGAGCTCTTCCCTGCGGCCCGCCAAGCTCTCCAGGGCTCCCCCCACCCCTCCCCAAGTTATTTCTTTCTCTGGTGCAGGGGTGGGCAAACTATAGCCCGTGGGTCACGTCTGGCCCGGAGACTGTTCCATCCGGCCCACGGCCATGGAGGCTGTTCCTGGCCCCTTCCCAGAGCCGCGTAGCATGGGCACCGCTGCGGGGCCGTGGCTGTGCCCCCACCCCCTTTCAGGGAGCTGTGCTGTGCCAGAAGTGCTCTGGGGGTCGGAGCTGCATGCTTCCCCCTGCCCCCGGAGCAGCTCTTTTAAGAGAGGGGATGGGGAAGTTCCAGGGTGGTGCTTGGGTGGGGCAGCTTTGGAGGGTGCAGTCAGGGAGCAGAGTGGGTTGGATGGGGGTGGGGTTCTGGGGTGGTGGTTACCGGGTGGGAAGGTGGATAGGGGTTGGGGCATTCAGGGGACAGGGAGCAGGGGAATTGGGTAGGAGGTGGGATCCTGGGGGTGGTTAGGGGTCCGTGGAAGGGGCAGTCAGGGGACAAGGTGGGGGGGGAGTTGGATGGGTCAGGGATTCTCAGTGGGCAGTCAGAGGGTGGGAAGTGGGAGGGGGCAGTCAGGGGGCGGGCCCTTCCCTACCCAGCCCTCGATATAATTTCACAAACCCGATGTGGCCCTCGGGCCAAAAAGTTTGCCCACCTGTGGTCTGGTGGCATAGCCATTTCTGGGAGGTAGGGGCTAGAAGAGATAACCCTCCTGCAGAGGGGAGGAGGCCTGCCAGACTCCCTGTGGCTCCCCCACCCCCCTCCACAGCTGCCAAGCTCCCTGTGCCCCCCCTGCTGCCTACCTCCAGGTGTTTCCCCCTGCCAAACAGCTGTTGGTGTTGCTTTGCACTTTCCAGGAGGGAGAGGAAGGAGCTGCACACCTGGAGGAGGTAGAGTCTCATGGAAGGGGTGGAGTGGGGGTGGGGCTAGAGCAGCAACAGGGTGTGTGTCAGTGATGCAGTCCTTGGGCCATTGCACTAGTCCTCATGCAGCCTTTGTGGTCATTTGAGTTTAAGACCCCGATCTAATCCAACTCCGTACTCAAAGCAGGACCAATCCCTATTTTTGCACTGTATCCCTAAGTGGCCCCCTCAAGGATTGAAGTCACTACCCTAAATTTAGGAGGACAACACTCAAACCACTGAGCTATCCCTCCCCCCAAGCCTTTAATACATTAAGGATTTATACATTAGGAAAAAGAAATGAGGGTTACAAGATTGAAGGATGTAAACATACAAATGAGTTAGGGTTAGATTTCAAAAAGTAATAGAAGCTGCAGTAATGTGCAAGCTTTATATGTCCTTTAGAGCTAACCCAAGCGAAATAGTTTGGGGGGCCCTTCCTTAAACTTAGAAACATTGCCCACTCCAAATTCCAAGCAGTCCTCCTGGCCAGGGATTTTTATTCCCTTCCCCAGAGGTTAAATTGGGATGGGAGGAGATTAATGGATGCAGCAACTCAAAAGCATTTCATAAAATCCAAGCACTAAACACATTCTTATAAATTTAATATCTGTTTTAACAGAGCTGACACACAAGTGAGCCCTGGGGGTTTCCATCTATCCATTTGTCAGTGTTCAGTGAGGCTTTGGCATGAGCTGGCACCCAATCTACCAGTGTCACACCATGCTCCACAAATAGCATGTTGAAGTCACTGGGACTTCTCACGGAGTAATTTTCTACCCAACATGAGTAAGGGTGTTAGAATCTGGCTTAAAGGCACTAACGTGGCATGACATTCATCTTAGACCAATAAGGGGTTGTGTCACTGCCCTGTAACCCTGACTGCCTTAAATGCTCTGCTGCTGTGGCTCACAGCCCGGACACCAACAGCCAGCAGACAAGCATGCAGTTCCTGGAGTATCTGTGTGCTGTGAAGCCTTGGTTCAGAGCTTCTGACCCCTCAACAGCCCCACTTTGACTTCCACTACTTTTGGTTACTACTTAGTGGGTGACCCCACCACACTCCCAGTCCCAAATTTCCTTAAAACCATCTGCCTTGAAGTGTCCAGCCCCCTCCTGGAACATTCGGAGAAGTAAGAAGGTTTGCTGCACCTTTAAAGAGACAAAAGCACAACTTGTTAACTGGAGTAAACAATCAGTGCAATTCAAACACTTCAATTGACTTCAATTCAAAGTAAAAGAAATGCATTAACAGAAAGATAGGGTTTAAGTGAGTTCATGTAGAAGGGATAAAGACAAAAATGGTTATAAGCAAATAAAAGTAAAATATGAAAAGTTAACACAAAAGTCATATAAAAGTTACACAAAAATGCAGAGATTTATCTACAATAGGCTTTCATAAAAAACACTACTTGATACATTTGTGTAATATAGTAATATTATGTACAATCAGTTGCTTAAATTGCTTATCATTTGAGGTTCAGATCCCTGCAAGAGACTATCTCTTCCTCTCGCTATGCTGAGGACTTGATTTATCTTTTATGTAAATGTACCTTCATTGTCTCTGCCTGATGACCAGGCTGGTCAAATAAACAAATACACATTCCTTTGTAGGGCCAACTGGCTTATGCATTACTAGCCAAATATTTCCACACAGTTGTAATTTTGCATATGTTATCCATACATACACCATGCAATAATATTAATGATCAGTGAGTTATGAGTTTTACAATGATATATTGCATGCCACCTTTTGTCATGACAACAACATGTGAGGTTTAGTAAGTATATCAGGCCTCATGAGTTGCTGACACAGAATAATGAACCACCAGTGAGCCTCTGTGTCACACATGGTACACTGGACAAGAGATCCTATTGATATTCCCGACAGAATGCTATAATTCTGTGTTATACAAAACATTAGATATTGGACATCACTAATCCTTCAAGCTATTTTACTGAATTTATGAGTAATACAAGTATCCACAGCTATTAAGACTGGGAGCAGGATATTAACTTTGTAAATAGCTGCAATTACAGGCAACACTTTAAGAAATTAATAACTGGAGCTATTTGGATTACATGGATTGTCTTTGATATAAATCCAAAATTATAAATTATTTAACTGTTGTAGTATTACAGAAAAATAAAGCTGATATGTCTTAATACTGGTTCAATTATAATAAAAATGCTGCAGCTGGAGATGATGGGAGGAGGAAAAACACAAGTAATTGTTAGTATAGTTATACATGGGCATTTGGTTTCTGAAAGCAGTGTGTGTGTTGGTTTCACCACAGTACAGTAAAACCCCGATTTAACGGACTTCGGATGCAACGGACAAAATCCGATGCATCCAAAATCCGTTTTTCGGGCTCCAGGCAGCGGGCGGGCTGCTTGTCGGCTCCCCGCTGCCACCGGGATCCAGGCAGCGGGCGGGCTGGCTGCCAGCTCCCCGCTGCCTCCCCGGTCCAGCAGCGGGCGGACTGTTTGTCGGCTCCCCGCTGCCTCCCGGGTCCAGGCAGTGGGCGGGCTGCTTGTCGGCTCCCCACTGCCGCCGGGATCCAGGCAGCCGGCGGGCTGCTTGCCGGCTCCCCACTGCCAGCCCGCCCGGGTCCCAGCCGGGAACCCGGGTGGGCTGGCTGACGGTTCCCGCCCGGGTCCCAGCAGCCGGGACCCGGGCGGGCGGGCTGACGGTTCCCGCCTGGGTCCCAGCAGCAGGGACCCGGGCAGGCGGGCTGGATGACGGCTCCCGCCCGGGTCCCAGCAGCCGGGGACCCGGGCGGGCTGGATGACGGTTCCCGCCCGAGTCCCAGCAGCCGGGACCCGGGCGGGCTGACTCCCGGCTCCCGGCTGCCGTGATAAGTAAAACCTCGATATAACGGACTAATTCGGGCGAGGGGGTGTCCGTTAAAGCCGAAAGTCCGTTATTTAATAATTTAATAATTTAATAATTTAAATAACGGACTTTCGGCTTTAACGGACACCCCCTCACCCGAATTAGTCCGTTATATCGAGGTTTTACTGTATCAGCATCTCCTGTCAGCTGCAGAATGGAATAGCTCTAAGCGTCCCTGCCCCCTACTTCAATGTGATGGAAGGAGGATTGAGGAAATATGATGTTCAAAACAGGCATCATCAGAGTGACAAGGATGATCTCCATTCAAGCTTTAACCTTTGGCTTGGGGTCTCCACCCTCAACACTAAACAGCACACTTTCTCTCTAGAGGTCTCCAATCACCTTGCAGCCTGATGACTCTAAACAGTTTCTCTTCCTCCACCCCCTTTTACTCTTCCCTCATCCTAAACCCATGTAGTTGAACATCATCAGGTTTTTGAGGGCTGGGTGCAGCTCTCACTTATGTCTAGCCCAGAGTTGGGCACACTGTGGCCCATGGGCTACATCCGGACCATGAGACCGTTCCTGCCCTGCCCTTGAGCTTCTGGCGGGGGGAAGCTAGCTCCTGGTCACTCTTCTGCTGTCTCCCCTCCCCCGCAGCCTCAGCACTCCATGCTGCCAGGAGCTGCGAGAGCCACCGGCCTGCTCCAGTGCTCTAGGCTGTGCGGTTGGCTCTGGCCAGGTGGGGCGGCTGCCAGTCCTGATGCTCTGAGTGGCATGGTAAGGGGGTTGGATTAGGGGAAGAGAGTTCCCGGGGCAGTCAGGAAACACAGAGCAGGGGGCAGTTGGATGGGGTGGAAGTTCTGAGGAGGGGCAGTCAGGGGATGGGGAACGGGGGTGGGGTGGGGGTGGGGGTGGGGGGGTTTGGATAGTCATGGGAGTCCCGGGAGAGGGAGACTGTCACGGGGCAGTGGTGTGGACAGGGGTTGGTGCAGTCAGGGGACAGGGAGGGGGTGGAGGATAGGGGATGGGGTCCCGGGGAGGTGGTTAGGAGCAGGGGGTCCTGGGAGGGGGCAGTCAGGGGACAGGGAGCAGGAGAGGTTGGATGGTTGAGAGTTCAGAGGGGGGCAGTCAGGGGGTGGGAAGAGGGAGGGGGAGGATAGGGGGCGGGGTGCCAAGCTGTTTGGGGAGACACAGCCCTCCATACAGTTTTGGAACTGTGATGTGACTATCGGGGAAAAAAGTTTGCCCATCCATGGTCTAGCCTGTATTATCGCTCCCAAATCAACCAGAGTTATTACTCTAATGACATGTTGCACTCTGTTCTTTGCAGGAGTTGAGCTCACTACTTTCACAAAGTATATAGTTTCTGACATCCAGGGAAGGAGAGAACAAGCCAAAGTCATGAACCTGCTGTATACAAATTTACTGCACTGCTGCTAGAAAACTGTGCTGACCACAATGACAACATTAAATAAATTGTCTATAGATGCTACATGGCAGTTGTAATCTATAATTTAACACAGTTTTTATTAAAATTTGATGTGAAGAGGTAATTTTATTATCTTAAGTGTATAGCACTGGGGAACTATGTGTAGTACAGTGGAGTTATCAATATTTTCTTTAATGAGCTCAGCCAAAATATCTTTAAGTAAAGTTTTTAAGACAAATATACTAAAGCTACTTAGCCCTATTTTGGCTCCTAAAATGGCCTGGTTTAAAATATTATAAGCCACAACTATAACAAAAGCATAGCAAAGAAATGTGTAAATGGCAAGTGAAACCACCTGATTCAATTGCTTAAAAATAATTTTTCCTCCCTCATGATCAAAATGTTAGACTATTCTTATTTTAATTAAGCTGCTAAAACCCAATGTAATAATTAGAAATGTAGTGGTCAGTGATAATCTCTCTCCCAGAGCCACGTGTAACTCATATTACATGGAAGAGTTCTACATTTGCTGCTGAAGAGAAAACAGATCCCCAAATTACCATGCACACCTTACAAAAATATTTTATATTTACATTTTCTATATGAAATAAACTAGCCCTGCATGGAACCTACCGGGTATAAAATCTATATCTAAGTCATGCTGCTGTTGGCTTTGAACCTAACACAATGGTGGGCAACCTGTGGTCCATCAGGATAACCTGATTGCAGGTTGTGGGGCATTTTGCTGATGTTGACCGTCCACAGGCATGGCCCCCTGCAGTGCCCAGTGGCTGCAGTTTGCCGTTCCCAGCCAATGGGAGTGGTGGGAAGTGGCGGCCAGCATGTCTCTGCAGCCCGCTGCTTCCCACAGCTCCCATTGGCCGGAAACGGCGAACCATAGCCACTCAGAGCTGCAGGGGCCGTGCCTGTGGATGATCAATGTCAGCAAAATGTCTTGCAGATTGCAATCAGATGGAGTGCATGCGGCCCATGGGCTGCAGGTTGCCCACCACTGTCTTAGCATGAATTATTGCATCATGATTAATTTATTGTTACTTAAAGTACAGTTCTACTCTGACAAGTGACTCAATATAAATGTTGTTGTAAGGATCCAAGATTATTACCTGTCAGCAATTTATGGGTCAATTATGCCCAATTTATAAGTAAAAATTTCCAAACTGCTTGTCCTGGAACTCTAGTTAGGATATAAGAGTCAATCTGGGTTCTTTTCTTTTGATACGTTATTGTGGATTGCCACGGACTCGCAGGGGCGAGGAAAAAAAAATTGCAGGCCTGTTATTTACCAGGTTGCACGTGGCAATAAACTATATAGGTAAGAGACGCAAGGGGAGTGTGGGTCAGGACGTGAGCTGCAGATGCACAGACACACACACAAGTAAAAATAATCAATTTAAAGTTTTACTGGGGATAATTACAAGGGGTAAGGGAGCAGTTTTTTGATTAACTAATAGAGTTAATGAAACTTAAAACACACAAGGACTAAAATACCTACTAACAATATTTACAAACAAAGATGCAGCATTTAGTAATAATTGATACTTACAAATACAAACCAACGCATAACACGACTGGTAAACGTATAAGCTCTATTTGAAACACGTGAGCTGAGAGAGAGGCTTCGAGTTGATCAGGCTCGGTTACGTGGGGTACACGGGATACACGGATACACGGGATTCGTTTTCCTCTCTCCGTCTGCACATGGCAGGCAGAAACATAAGTACCAACTATGACATCACAAAAGTGTCATAGGGGACGGGGCCCAAAACTTGTTTGTGTTCGCTTCTGATTGGCACAAGCAAAGTTTACACCAAGTAGGGGAGCAGGTGCCTCAAAGTCTGGCTTCGCCCCCAAAGGTGAGGAAATGCACATTGTTATAGAATGCATGCGAAACTGAATGACAAAAGAAGAGGCCAGGGCAATACCGGTATGGGCAAGTGTTACAGGATGCAGACAGGAACTCATCAGAACAGTTATCACCATTTGTAAAGGTTCTGCAAACCAGACTGGGTTCTCAGTTTCACTTGTGCAACCCCATTCATCTCAAATTATGTGTTTAGTTGCACATTATGTGATTAGTCCCCCTGTGTCCCGCTCCACTCCCATTGCCTTCAGTGAATATACCGTGTTTCCCCGAAAATAAGACAGTGTCTTATATTAATTTTTGCTCCCAAAATTACATTACATTATATTACAGCGAGAAGCAAAACTGGAAGTACGTCTTATTTTCGGGGGATGTCTTACTTTCGGGGAAACAGGGTACTATACACAGATGTGACTGGAGTGTGGCGAATAAGGTCCCGATGCTTCAGTGAGCTCTGTGAAGGTACACTGCAGCTCATTGTCTGGGATCAAGATCTAAGTCTGTTGACTATTAGCAGTAAATATGCCCAGTGGTCTGTGATGGGTTGTTAGATGGGGTGGGATCTGAATTATTACAGAGAATTCTTTCCTGGGTGTCTGGTTGGTAAGTCTTGCCCACATGCTCAAGGTTTAGCTGATTGGGGTCAGGAAGGAATTTTCCCCCAGGGCAGATTGGCAGAGGTCCTGGGGGGTTTTCACCTTCTTCTGCAGCTTGGGGCATGGGTCACTTGCTGGAGGTTCTCTGCACCTTGAAGTCTTTAAACCGTGATTTGAGGACTTCAACAGCTCAGACATAGGTTAGGGGTTTATTACAAGAGTGGGTGGGTGACATTCTGTGGCCTGCGTTGTGTAGGAGGTCAGACTCACTAGATGATTATAATGGTCCCTTCTGACCTTTAAGTCTATGAGTCTATCACTCTGTAATGGTGCATGAAAAGTAGACTCTCTAGATCACTCTCTCTTAGTAGGAGTCACTCTATATGCCAGAAGGAGTTTAAAGCATGAAATGCCCTTCCCATCCCAGTTTGCTGAGCTAATCCCAGCTCTTCACTTAAGTGCCTTTTATAACTTTTATTTTTTGTGTGGCCCAGAGGAAGTGAGATTAAAATTTTAATAAATATAACAATAACAAGAATAAGCAACACCCTAACTAATCTTGACCTCTGATTTTCCAGTGTGTCCCAGCTTTTGGGTGTCCCTTCCTTTTACTCTATGCCTCTGTACTATATATGGGTAAGTTGCCCCAGTTTAATTTAAATCATTTTAAAGATTACCTAGTTAAATTGTGCAAATCCCTGTGTGGATGCTGTTATTTTGGTCGAAGAGTTGATTATTTCAGTTTAATAAACTTTTTCCCAATCATCTTAAGCTATACTGCAAAAAGCTGTTATTATTATTAGGAATAAGAGTGTCCATCGAGGGATTTGCACTGGTTTAACTGTGTCAGTTTAAAGTCACACCAGGGTATCCTGTGTCATTTTCCAGTGTGGACAAAGCAGAGACTGTCTTTAGTTTGTGTATTGTAAAGTGCTGAACATATTTTTAGTCCTGGAAAAATAAGACATACATGAAGTTATGTAACAATATGTACAAAAATCGATCTAGTGTATATATACAGAGAGAGAGAGAGATTCCATGCTTCAGTGTAATTTTCTATCATAAAAAGTTCCTGTGGTCTACTACACAATATTAGTAGAGAAATTGTATTATTCACCCTTAGCACACAATAGTCTACTCTCCAACATTTACTACTCACACAGAATCAGTTACCACAACCTGGATTTTTAGTTTAAATATATGTATATATAAAAAATAAATCAAAGATGGCAGAAATATATGTAACACAAAGGTAAATACTTGAGAAAATAAAATGTAATGATATAATTCCTCATGGCTGGTAACGATATTTAATCTACATGTGAATAACAGTGTTGTGTCTTGGTTAAATTGTAATAGAAATGCAGAGTAGCTCCAAGTGTTTAAAAATCATGGAAATGTGGGGCTTGAAGAGGTAATCTTGTCCAGCCCACACTGTGCTGATAGCTGTTTGTATAAACTGTACTTGAAAACTTCCAGTGATGGGGTTTCCACAAGTTCCCTTAGAAGCGTGTTCCAGTGCTTAACTATCCTACTGTCTAACCTAAATCTCCTTTGCTGCAGAGTAAGCTGATTACTTCTTGTCCTATCTTCAGTGGACAATTCATCACTGTCCTCTGTACAACAGCCCTTATTGTAATCTTTTCATGTGCCTCCTCAGTCTTTGTTTCTCAAGCCTGAACATGCCCAGTTTTTTAAACTTTTCTTCAGGTCAGGTTTTTTTAAACTATCATTTTTGTTGCCCTCCTTTGAACTGTCTCCAGTTTCTCCGCATCTTTCTTAAAGTGTGGTGCCCAGAACTGGACACAGTACTTCAGCGGAGGCCTACCAGTGCTGAACAAAGCAGGACAATTACCTCCCGTGTCTTATATACAACACTCCTGTTAATATACCTCAGACTGATACTTTCTCGCAGCTGTATCATATTGTTGACTCATATTCAGTTTGTGGTCCACTATAACCCCCAAATCCTTTTCTTCAGTACTAACGACTAACTAATCATTTCCTATTTTTGTAGTTGTGCATTTGATTTTTCTATCTTAAGTGTAGTTCTTTGAACTTATTTTTCGTGAATTTCATATTGTTGAATTCAGACATTTCTCCAGTTAATCAAGGCTATTTTGAATTCTAATCCTGCCCTCCGAAGTGCTAGCAACTCCTCTCATTTTAGTGTCATTTGCAAATTTCATAAACTTGCTCTCCACTCTATTTTCCATGTCATTATTGAAAATATTGAATAGTACTGGACCCAGGACAGACAACACCTGGACCCTACACTAGATACATCCCCTAACTACTCTTTTAGTCTGGTCTTTCAATCAGTTGTGCACCCATTTTATAGTAATTTAATCTAGACCACATTTCCCTAGTTTGGTTATGAGAATGTCATGCAGGACTGTGTCAAGAGCCATACAAAATCAAGATATGTCATGTCTACAGCTACAGGAAATTAAGTCGGTTTAACCCGTTCTTTTCCTATTTTGGCTTGCATTCCTTCCCCCTTGTTGTTAATATTAATTGAGTTAAGAATTTTGTTACAAATCACCTTTTACTGAAGCAAAATAGGGATTAAACACCTCAGCCTTCATGATGTTCACTGTTATTAGCTCTCCTTTCCCTCTAAGTAATGGACTTACATTTTCCTTCATCTGTCTCTTGCACCTGATGTGTTTATAAAACCTTTTCTTATTGCTTTTTCTGTTTTAAATAAAACAACCTGATTGCTATAATCTCCAATAAAGCTTTCTTTCGTTATGAATGAATGTCTTTTGGATGAGATTCTGCCTTTAGTTGCTTTCAGAAATGCATCACCTCCATCCTGGCTGGCATGCCAGGAGCACTGGCATATTTTGACGACATTGTCATACACAGCTTCTCTACATCCGTTCACCACCAATCCTGCCAATGTGTATTTCAATGTCCTTGACAACACTGTCAACCTGCAGGATTGTAGTTTTATTGGTTCCCCAGACTGAATCAGTTAGTTTCCGTGTTTCAGACTTTGGACTACAGCTCTTGTTTCCCAGTGCCTAGGATGTTCTGAATCTTTGCACCCCGGAGAACACAACTCAATTCCTTTGTTTCTTTGAAATGGTGAAATATTAACTTTATTTTATTCTGTTTTACTAGCTGTTAACATACCCAGTACCGTGTGACCACTGTTGAAGCACATTCTTTAAGTCTCGGGCCCTTTCTGACACACAAACAATCCACACCCCCCCCCCCAAATTGTCATTACCCATTATCATTTATGCCATGGATACACCTACTTGAATCCAATGTTCCCTCTATTTATTTGCATATGAATGTGGAAAGAGTGACGGTCAGAGCTTAATATATAAAACTTACTAAATATGCTCAATTTATCTCACTCCCATTCTCTCCCCCTCGGTTTTTACTCCCATTGTAATTAATCTACATGCTCCTTTCTTCCCATTCCTTCCTTTCTCTCCATTGACTAAGGGCTGGTCCCCACTACGGCTTAACGTTGACTTTAGCATCATTAAGTCGACATAAAACTGCACCTGTCCTCACACGGCCACCATTTACATCGATTTAAAGGGCCCTCAAAATCTATTTCTGTACTCCTCCCCGACACAGGGAGTAGTGCTGAAATCGACCTCTCTGGGTCGACTGTGGGTTAGTGAGGATGCATTTCGACGCTATTGGCCTCCGGGAGCTGTCCCACAATGCCCCATTGCGACTGCTCTGGACAGCAGTCACAATGCTCCACTGTGACCGCTCTGGACAGCACTCTCAACTCGCTGCTCTGGCCAGGTAGACAGGAAGAGCCCTGGGAACATTTGAATTTAATTTCCTGTTTGGCCAGCATGGCCAGCTCACCTGCACAGGTCACTCACCATGCAGAGCTCATCAGCACAAGCCACCATGCAGAGCTCATAAGCAGAGGAGACCAACCATCAGAAAAGAGCTCCAGCATGGTCCACGCCAGAGGTATTGGATCTGATCGCTATCTGGGGAGAGGAATCCGTGATGTTGGAACTCCGTAACAACAAACAGAATGCCAACACGTTTGCCAGAGTCTCCAAGGCCATGTTGGAAAGGGGCCACAACAGGGATGCCCAACAGTGCCGTGTGAAAATTAAGGAGCTGAGGCAAGCATTCCAGAAAGCCAAAGAGGCAAATGGACGCTCTGGGGGACCGCCGTGGACATGCCGGTTCTACAACGAACTGAATCAAATAATGGGGGGAGGAGGCCCTCACCACCGTCACACCGCAATCCGTGGACTCCACGGATGGGCTACACCTGAGGCATGAGGATTCAGATGACGAGGAATCTGATGAGGATGAAAATACCATGCAGCGGCAGGCAAGGGGAGAGACCCTGTTAGCAGACAGCCAGGAGCTGTTTATCACCCTGGAGCCAGTACCCTTCCAACCCTTCCAAGGTGGTACCCCAGAAACACACGTCGGCGAAGGCACCTCTGTTGAGTGTCTCTTTAGGCATAAGATAAAGCATGATTTTAAAAGGAAGCATTTATTAATGATTAACTTGCCCTAAGGACTTGGCATGCATTCATTGCTAGTAGAACTCCTGGAAAAGTCTGTTAATGTTTTCGGGGATGGAGTGATAATCCTCCAGGGACATTTCCATGAAGCTGTCCTGCAGGTAACAGTGAACCTTTCACAGGAGGTTTCTGGAGAGGGCAGCCTTATTTCGTCCTCCATGGTAAGACACCATCCCATGCCAGGCTAATAGCAAGTAGTCTGGTATCATTGCATAACAAAACATGGCGGCATATGGTCCTGGTGCTTGCTGAGCTTCCAGCAACATCCGTTCTCTATCTCTCTGTGTGATCCTCAGCAGAGTGATGTCATTCAAGGTTGCCTGTTTGAAATACGGGATTGTAAGTAAGGGGACAGTCATCTGTAAGGGGACAGATGCTCCCACTGGGCTGCTTACATATGTGGCTGTAAAGTAACCCTTCTCCCCCCTCCTCCCGTAGCCCAAGCAGCGTGTGTGTGTCTTTGGTGTGTGTGTGGGGAAGTAATCACACTGGGTGGCTCGCAATTCACTTGCAGGGAACCTCCATGATTCCAGCCACGTGGTGGGGGGAGGGGGGATGTGGTTAGTATAGGAAAGGAGAGTGCAGTAAAGAATGTGGATCACACCAAAAGAATATGGCTTACCATGGATGCAATGCTGCGGATAATGGAGGATCAAAGCGACATGCTCCGGTGTCTGGTGGAGCTTCAGCAGCACCAAAGATCACCTCTACAGCCTCTGTCTAACCACCTCCCCTCCTCCCCTAACCACCTTCCCTCCTCCCCAAGTTCCATAGCCTCCCCATCCAGACGTGGGGTGAGAATGTGGGCGGGGGGGGGGGGGAGGAGGCTCCAGAGACCGGCCCACTCTACCCCACAAGTCAGCAGAAGGCTGACGTTAGCAAAAAAGTTTTAAAATGTGCTGTGTCTTTGCCCGCCCTCCCCTCACTCACCACCCCGACTGCTGGTTTACCTCCTTACCCACCCCTTCTGGGCTACCTTGCCAGTCATCCCCTGTGTTTGTGAAGAAGCAATAAAGAATGCTTGATTTTTAAAACAGTTAATGTATTTCCTCTGCAAGCGTTGGGAGGGAGGTGGGGAGGGAAAGAGGGTGCAAAGATGGCAGGCTTAAGGCTCAGCAGAGCAAGGGAGCGGGTTTTTCAAACGGCATATTGGGCACTCATAAAACTGGTTTTCAAGGCGTCTCTGCGGCGCAGCACCTCCTGGTGCGCTCTTCTACTTTCCCTGCTGTCTGGCTGCTGGTAAGTAGCTGACAGGAGATTTGCCTCTGCCTCCTACCCCACCATAAACTTCTCCCCCTTGCTCTCACAGAGATTGTGGAGCACACAGCAAGCAGCAATAACAATGGGCATATTTCTGTTGCTGAGGTCTGAGCGAGTAAGTAAGGTACGCCAGCGCGCTTTGAACCGGCCAAATGCGCACTCTACTGCCATTCTGCACTTGCTCAGCCTATAGTTGAACAGCTCCTGACCCCTGTCCAGGGATCCTATGTATGGCTTCATAAGCCAGGGCATTAAGGGGTAGGCTGGGTCCCCAAGGATAACGATTGGCATTTCTACACCCCCCACAGTAATTTTCTGGTCTGGAAAGAAAGTTCCTTGCTGTCTAAAAATCCTAGAGTTCCTGAACACACGAGTGTCATGAACCTTTCCCGGCCACCCCACGTACATATCGGTGAAACGTTCCTTGTGGTCAACCAGTGCTTGCATAACCACAGAAGAATACCCCTTCCAGTTTCTGTACCCTGCGCCCTTGTTGTCCGGTGCCAAGATAAAGATCTGAGTCCCATCTATAGCCCCACCACAGTTCCATTGTGGCAAAGTCATCTACAGTAGCTCGCATGTTTCCCAGGTTCACAACCCTGGATAGCAGCAGATCCATGACTGCCCTGCTTACTTGCATCACAGCAGCCCCCACTGTAGATTTACCCACCCCAAACTGATTCGCGACTGACCGGTAGCTGTCTGGCATTGCAAGCTTCCAGAGGGCTATCGCCACTCGCTTCTCAACTGTGAGGGCTGCTCTCATCTTGGTATTCTTGCGCTGGAGGGACGGGGACAGCAAGTCACAAAGTTCCATGAACGTGCCCTTATGCATGTGAAAGTTTCTGAGCCATTGCGAGTCATCCCAGACCCGCAGCACTATGCGGTCCCACCAGTCAGTGCTTGTTTCCCTGGCCCAGAATCGGCGTTCGATGGCATGAGCCTGCCCCATTGCCACCAAAATTGCCAGATTGTCGGACCCCCTACTTTCAAAAACGTCAGTGTCCAGGTCCAGGTCCTCATCACTGTCGTCACTCTCCTGCTAGCGCAGTTGTCTCCGGATCACATTCCTCTGCATACGAAGCAGCATAAAGTCCACAACAATGAGTGAGGTGTTCACAACAGCCATTACTGCAGCGGTGACCTGAGCAGGCTCCATGCTTGCACTGCTATGGCGTCAGCGCAGAGAAAGGGCGCGAAATAATAAGATGCCTACCCACAATGCACTGCTCAAAATGGCATCAGTGGCACGAAAAAAGGGCATGAAATAATTAAATGCCTACCCACAGTGCATCAGTCAAAATGGTGCCTGCGGGGGACTCCCGGAACTGTGGGATAGCTACCCACAGTGCACCACTCGCTATGTCAATGCTTGCCACAGTTGTGTGGACAGACAATGCCGACTTGCTGTGCTTTGTGGGGATGCACAAAATCAACTCTATACAGTCTGCTTACAAAAATTGACTGCAAGGTAATTGACCTACGTTCGTAGTGAAGACATACCCTAAGTCTCCTTCCTCATTTGTTCTATATCTTGCATTCATTATTGTCTCATCTTCATCACTTGCTCTATCTTTCACTGTCTCATTACTTTTCCCTCCATCTTTCACCCCCCATTCTAGTACTATTGATTTGTAGTGCCTACAATGTGCTAAGCATTTTCCAGACCTTTAAGCAGGGGCTCTGGATTGCTCCCAGCCTAAGGGCAATAGATAAGTAGACATAGGCTAGGGGAAGGGGAAAAACAAGTAGGGAATTTGTATACCAGTCAACTAGGCTCACCCTGTGTGTGACACACAGAGATGGACAGAATAGACACAGGGGGAGAGAGAGAGAGAGAGAGATGAGAGTGAGAGTGATGACTCATTACTCTGACTCTCCTCAGTGGAGGGATGGGGAGCCCAATGCCTCTTCCCTCCTTCCCCAGTTAAGAACCAAAACACCAGGAGTGTTGGGGGAAGGAAGAGTCCAGGAGTCCCCCTGTCCCCTCCAAGAACTGGTTGTTGCAGTAGTGACTAAGTGAAGGGGAGTGGCGTAGGGGTGCAGGAAGAACATAATGTTGGACCCCCTTCTCTGTTTGATCAGGTGGCCAGGAAGAGTCTCTATACACCTCTTAACTCAAATGTCTCCTGCTGCGTGATGGGACTGTCTCCAATGCAGCCAGCCTTTATCTGCATGTGATGCCCACCAGCAAGGGGCATGGTTGTGCAAGCATGTAGCTCAGAAGGATCAGTGCCTGGTTCATCTGCAATATCTTCTTCCTGAGTAGAGCTGAACAAATACGTGCTTGTTCAGTTTGTGTCAAAACAAAATATCTGAAGAAAGAAACATGGGTTCCATTTGAACTGACACAGTTTTTTGTTGTTGAACTAAACATTTGAAAAATATTAATTTTGAATTGACCAAAATGTTTTGGGTTGATTCAAAACATTTTTTTCAAACTTTTCATTTTGATTCATCCCTTTTTGGGTGCTTTTCATCCTGTTTGGTTTGATTGTTAGCCTACCTAAGCCCAGGGTTGTGAACC
Source organism: Sternotherus odoratus (assembly GCA_032164245.1). Taxonomy (NCBI): domain Eukaryota; kingdom Metazoa; phylum Chordata; order Testudines; family Kinosternidae; genus Sternotherus; species Sternotherus odoratus. Next base: position 201,235,542 of record JAVMKO010000001.1, on the reverse strand, counting down.
CTATTCCTCAGGGGGGCATTTAGGAATGTGGGGCAAAAAAAAAAAAATCTGTTGCATGATTTAATCGGGGATTGGTCCTGCTTTGAGCAGGGGTTGGACTAGATAATCTCCTACAGTCCCTTCCAACCCTGAAATTATATGAAGGCTGAAACAAATGTCTTTAAAAATTGAAGAAACATTTTGAGTTAAAAAAACAGGGTTCTTTTTGGCCCAAACTATTTGTCAAATTGGACCCAAATTTGTGAATATTTTCTGAGTTTTGAAAAAATGTATTTTTCAGTAAAAACTCTGTTTTCTGAAATAATTGAATAATTTTGCTCAGTTCTAGTTCGGAGGCCAATTAAATCATGGGACAAACGGAAAAAAATATTCAGAGAGTCATAGAAAATGGCACATCTATTGTTATAGCCCAGGTGTTCTCAAACTGGGAGTCAGGACCCCTGACGAGGTCATGAGGTTATTAAATGGGGGGAGGGGTCACACGCTGTCAGCCTCCACCGTAAGCACCACTTTGCCTCCAGCATTTATAATGGTGTTAAATATATTAAAAGTGTTTTTAATTTATAAGTGGGGGTCACACTCAGAGGCTTTCTATGTGAAAGGAGTCACCTCTACAAAAGTGAGAACCACTGTATATAGCAGACCTTTTCATAATATGGGGAGATAGATCTCGGTCACCCATTTTCCTTGTGGTATCATGTATGTTACAACAGAAACCTTCCAGTAAAGGGAAGCATGGTATGATTATGTATATGTTAAAACCTGGGAAGTTAGAACTCTTTTTTTCCTGGGATGTTCTTGATGAGATAGGACTGTCTATGTGAGGAAGGAATAAAGCCGGACTACTACATTTTCTTGGATTTCTCTTTATGCTCACACACTGGAAAATATATTATTTTGGTGCTAAGACAGGCTTTGGGATAATATTTTTAAACTATCATTTGGAATAACATAAAACAAACACAGAATGGATGCTGCTGTAATGTAGCTTGACTTCTTTCTCAGCCTTACTGTATGCAATCTGTTTTTGTGAGTGTGTGCGTCTGAGTCAACAGGAAGTGTGACACTGCACTGTGCCTTGAAGGATGTGTCAACATTAAACTTCCTGTTGAAGCTCACCTCTTCATAGCATAGTAATTAGTAGACCGTGTCCGAAGTTTGATTATTCAAGAATCTGTCTCTTTAATTCATAAAATAGTAATGGCCTGATATTTGTGCCATGTGCCATGCTTGGCATACATAAAGCACCCTACTATATGCTAAGTCCTGTTTTCTTTACTTGAAATATTGGCAGAGAATTGCTAAAGAACAAAATAAGAAAGGTTTGAAATTTTGGGAGCAGGGAAGAAAGTGGAGTATCCTCTTACTGCAGTTGAAAAATATTCTTCCCTAAAAAAGAAAAAAGCAAACAGTTACAGGAAAAAAGCAGTCTATGCCAACTTTTAACTATGTAAAAATATGCTTCAAAATTTGGGTTGCAAAGTAAAACATTCAAAAATCAGGACAAACTAAAGTTATGGTTGCTGGGGGGGGGGCAGGGATGGATAGCTCAGTGGTTTGAGCATTGGCCTGCTAAACCCAGGGTTTTGATTTCAATCCTTGAGGAGGCCATTTAGGGATCTGGAGCAAAAAATCTGTTAGGGGACAGTACTTGGTCCTGCTAGTGAAGGCAGGAGACTGGACTCAATGACCTTTCAAGGTCCTTCCAGTTCTATGAGGTAGGTATATCACCATATATTAGTGCAGCCTTAACTCTGACCCTTAGGTGCATGCATTATGTGACAAGGTGGCTCCTCAGACTCAGGTCCTTTAACAGTTCTCACTGGCTAGGAAGGGCTAACTCCCTCCTGGGAGGGACTCTTTCCCTACCTGCTGGCAGCTGGTGCCTGTCTTCCTCCCCCCTCAGCTGAGGGGGGATGAGTATTTTTAAAGGGCTCTGACAGCCTTCTCAATTGGGTTCAGCTGATCCTGTTTTGGCCAGTGGTAGCCTTGCTCAGCTGGACCCAATTAACCTGCAGTTACCCCTCTCACCACAACCTTCTCTGGCAGTTGCCTGCCCTTGGTTTACCACAATTATAATACATGTTTGAATTATAAGATAAATGATTTTGCCATTGTTATTATAAACTCTACAGGACTCCTGCCTTGTTCAGTGCACAGGTTGGATGAGTCCATTGTTCAATATTTATTTTTATCCTCTCTGTTCAATGAGTGAACCCCTGCTTCACTCACTACTCACCATTGTGTGCTTTGCTTCATTCACTAAACAGCATCTGGGGAACCCTTTCCTTGAGAGGAGACTGGAAGAGCTTGGCTTGTTTAGTCTCACAAAATGGAGGCTGAGAGGGGATATTGATTGCTTTCTAGAAAAGCATTATGGGGTAAATACCAGGGATAGTGAAGAGTTATGTAAGCTGACATATGTTGGCACAAGAATAAATGGATATAAACTAACCAGTAACAAAGTCAGGCTGCTGGATGTTAGACTTCTAACTCTCAGATTCTGAGGTTCTGGAACAATCTCCCAGTAAGAGTTGTGGGGGAAAATACTTAATTAGTGTCAAGAGAGAGATGGACAAATTTTATGACAATACTATGACAGGTTTACTTGTGATAGTAGGGGGCAGGGCTCAATAACACAGGGGCTTATTTCCACTTTATGTCGTCTTATAGTCTCTAAAACTGCTTCAGGGTTTGAGCTGGCCACCTCCAGGGTAGAACAAGGGATTTTTTGAATCTCCTTCCTCTGAAGCATCAGGTATTGCCACACCTGGAGATGGGACATTGGATGGGGAGGGACAGGGCTCTGAGGTGGCTCCTAGTGTTCCTTCTCTCAGGTGCTGAACTGACTGGTTCTTGTTCATATGCTCAGGGTCTAACTGATTGCCATTTGCAGGGTCAAAAAGGAATTTCTCTCCAAAGTCAGATTGCAAGTGACCTTGTTTTTTTTCCTACCTTCTTCTACGGTGTATGGGTCATTTGCCAGGATTATCTGGATATATCTCACATAATCATGTCGCTGCCTCTGTGGAGGCCTCAGGCATTAGTGCATCTCAGACCTTCCTATTTTCTGCCTCTGACATGTAATAGTCTAGTCTCCTTTGGCTGTAATACTTTGGTCTAGTTTTGGTTGCTGGTTTAGTGTGGTTGTTGGTTTAGTGTGCTGGGTGGTGTCAGTGGCCTGTAATATACAGGAGGTTGCTAGATGATTTGGTGATACCTTCTGGCCTTAGATTTTATGACATCATGACTCATTCTCTGCACAAGTTCGATGGCGTGCTGTGAACGAAGCAGGGATGTGTAGTGAATTAGCACATATTCATGTTTACTTGGTGTGCAGTGAATTTCTTATTTGCTGACCTGAGCAAGTTTTGCCTAGGAATTGACAGCCAGACTCTCCTGGTTGATCTTAACTGTTGCCATGGAACATAGGGTTAGCTTAAGTTAGCATCACACCAAGCAGTACCCCAGTACTCTGTCACCGTGTTGCAAAAGAATCAGAGAGCCGTGTTAGTCTGGAATAGCGGAGGTAGTCTTTAAGGTGCCACAGGACTCTTTGTTACCGTGTTGTAAAAGTCTTGCAAGTTCAAGGTAGGTGAGGTAATATCTTTTATCAGATCAACTTCTGTACGTGGAGGGTACAAACTTCCACCAAGAGAAGGTGGGCCAATGAAAAGTATTACCTCACCTACCTTTTCTCTCTCATGCCCTGACTACAACACTGCAAGCTCAAAGCATGCTAAGAAATATTTTCTTTTTTGTTTAGTGTAGCCATGTCCAAAATTTAGGGGATTTGGCAGTCTTCAAGTTTGGAAAATTAAGGCACATTTAAATGTTTACTTAAACTTTTTTCTATCCTGCAATTGCTGTATTATAAGCTATGTGGGTGTAACCCACACACCTCCTGGGTGTGGTGTTCTGTCCCATCTAGTGGCACCAGACCACTTAGAGAGAGATATTAATGAGTCTGCTCTACAGCCTTAGCAAATAGGCCTGTGATTTTCAGCTCATACCTTAGAGCAGTGGTTCCCAACCTTTTTTTGGCCATGCCCCACCAAAGCATCTCTAAAATCCTGATGCCCCCCCCCCGTGACATATAATTCTTATTATTCAAAAAGTGAACTCCTATTCATGTGGAGGAAGCCTAAAAGACCATTAACTTGGTCTAAACAAGCTTCCAAAGAACATGGCATCCATGAAAGAGAAAAATAAAAGAACGAAAGGACAGTTGAAGTACTGAGGAAGAAATCACTAAGAAATTGTTAAAAAAAGAATAATAATATGAAAGTGATATGAAAAAATAGCAAATAAAGTTTCAAAACATATAATAGAGAACTGAAATGCATAAATATATAATAATTTTAATGGAAGCTTTTTCTGTAATACTTTGATCATTTTAAGGAGACCGTTCATCATGGATAGCAGGTATGAAACCAAATTTTAAATATTCCTCTGAATACTGACAAACTTTTTTCTTGCTTGCACTACTCATTTTATGCATAGGGTTTATGAAAGAAATAAATGTGAGAAAAACTTATGAAGTGAAATGCACTTTGATGGTTGTGATGACGGTGATACACCAGGCATGGGCAAAAGAGTGCACACGGGCAGATTGCACTCGGAGTGCAGAGCCCCTCCAAGCGGCTGCCAGGGGTGGGGGCATCGGCGGTATATGAGGCCCCTAGAATCCTAAGAAATGCAAAAAATTCACTGTTAATAACTCATTCTCGAATTGCCCCCCTTAAAAATCAAATTGCCCCCCTGTGGGGCGTGTGCCCCACGTTGGGAACCACCGCCTTAGAGGCTCATGTCTTTAGCTCCAGAGGTCTGGGGTTCAATCCCACCTGCCAATGTTGGTGTAACATAGGTTTTGGGGGAGTCGGGCCCTCCTTCCCCAGAGCTTGCTGCTGCAGATGGGGAAAGGGCTGGGCAGAGTCTTCCTCTCTGGGCCCCAACCTCAGCATAGTCTGCCTGCTGCACCCCAAACTCCTCATCCCTGTCCCAGCCCTGCACCCTGTCCCACTCCCAGTCCAGAACCTGCACCCAGCACCCCAACTCCTTCCCAGAGCCTGCACCCATCCAAAATTCCCCTATACTTTTTGGTATAGTGCAGGGGAAATTACCTCAATAAACTTTCATTTTAGGTCCTTGAAGAGAGACTTCCATTACTGAAGGCTGCAAAAGCAAAGCAGAAGAATGGGCAGAATGTGTTTTTGTGCCTCTAGATCAGTGGTGGGAAACCTTGGCCCACATGTGGCCCATCAGAGTAATCTCATTTCCAGTCACAAGACATTTTGATGCCATTGACCATCCACAAGTATGGCCCCCCGCAGCTCTCAGTGGCTGCGGTTTGTGGTTTCAGCATGTCCCTGCAGCCCGCCGCTTCCCACAGCTCCCATTGGTTGGGAATAGCGAATCAAAGCCACTGGGAGCCACGGGGGGCTGTGCCTGAGGATGGTCAATGTCAGCAAAATGTCTTGTGGCCCACGAACAGACTGTAGGTTGCTCACCACTGCTCTAGATCAAATACAGGTTGCACTTTCATGAACAATAAAGAACGGCTGAAACAAAAACAATTTTTTTCCCACTGAAAAACCTTATACTATGGTAATCTTAGTTTCTAAAATAATCCACAGAACATTCAGTGTTTATTTCTTTTATTGACATAATGGGAAACTTTTTCATGACTAATTACTTTTTCTGCCCCCCAGGGTACAGTTGTGTCATCAAGAATGACTTAGCAGGTTCAGTCTAGTCTTTAAACTCTCAATTCCAAATATATGCAGAGAATGTAAACATAGTTTCAAACTAGGAGACTGGTAGGGTACATATTTGAACTGTACACTTTATAAGTAGCTTCTCTTTTCCATCTTTGTTTACTAAGCAACCACGGGGCAGGGGTAACAAAAGCCACTGTGACTTTGTTGGCTTTATATATATTAAAGTGTATGTGCTTGAGGCCCTTTTGTTCCCTTTGATGTGTTACTAAGTAAATAAATGCATTACTAATACTAGGGAGACAAGGTGGGTGAGGTAATATCTTTTATTAGACCTACTTCTGTTGGTGAAGGAGACAAACTTGAGCCACATCGAGCTCTTCTTCCTGTGTGTGGCTCAAAAGCTTCTCTCTCTCACCAATGGAAGATGGTCCAATAAAAATAATACCTCACTCACCTTCAGGGACAGCGAGTTATATGGGTCGGTGGTGCCCAGGGTCCAGCAAATACAGGGACCAGGGTGTCCAGCTCCACCAATGTTCAGGGCCAGGTCTCTCCCCCCGCCCTGTCTGCTGCCCCCCCACGCACCTTCCCTGAATGTCTCTGCCTGTCCTGGGCAGCAGGTGGCTGCCATCTGCAGCTCTATGCTGTGCTCTCACCTTCTGCTGCTGGCTACTCTGAGGCACCAGGCTTATCCTCGCTGGACCTCGTGAGCAGTAGCAGGGGGAGAAACTTGGAATAGTGTCGTGCTGGGGAAGGGGCTCACTGCTGCAGATGGGGAAAGAGCTGGGCAGAGTCTTCCTCGCTGGGCCCCCACCCAAGCACAGTCTGCCTGCTGCACCCCAAACTCCTCATCCCTGGCCCAGCCCCACACCCCGTACCCAAACCCTCTCCTGCACCCCAACCTCCTGTCCCAACCCACTGCCTGCACCCAGCACGCCAACCCCCATCCCAGCCCAAAGCCCTCACCCAGCACTAAACTCCTTCCCAGAGCCTGCACCCATCCGAAATTTCCTCCCAGAGCCTTAGGCAGGTGTGGGTGGGGAAGGATGGGGGGCGGGGGGAGCAAATCCAGTTTACCCCGAAACCCCCATAAAAGAAAGTTCCCCCCCGTCCCGGTGTTACAGCCCCTGGGGCTCTTCGAACCGTCTCGACCCGCCGGGCCCCCCCCGCCGCCATGTAAACCCGCCCCGGGCTGGCGCACAGCGCGGCCCCACTGCGCGGAGAGCGGGTCACACCCGAGCACGGTCCCACCGGGCTACCCGGCTAAGGGGCTGGTCGGGGGCGGGGCCCGCGCCTGCATCCCCGACCTCCCATTGGCCCCGCCTTAGCAACCCAGCTGTCTCCAGCGTCAACACTGCGGCCGCCGCGCTCGTCACAATGGGATGGGAGCGGCGGCGGAGCGGCCGGAGCCGGGTGAGGGGAGGCTGCCGGGGCCGGGCCGGCAGGGGGCGCCGCGCGGGGCCGGGATGGAATGTTACGTCCCCACGTGGGGAGCGGAGCGGAGCTGGCGCGCCGGCGAGCCCTGAGGGGTTAAACCCACCTCTCCCCCCCCCCCGAGCAGGGGGGCAGCCCCCAGGGACCCCCGCGAGTTAAATGTTCATTGGCATCGATTCCCCCACGAATACCCCGCCCCCAGGCCCCTGAGCGCCATTGCTGGGCAACCCTTACAACACCCAGGTTCCCCTGGAAGCCCAGGAGAGGTGAGGATCGGCTAGTGTAGCCCCAGGACGTGTCTGGTTTGCAATGGGAGATAAAAATAACGCCACTGAGTCTGCAAGAGGAAAGAGGGAGGAATAGTCATTCTTTTGGTACAGATTAGTTATATTGTAATTTATCCTGTCTCCGCATTATTGCCCATGGCGAATTCCCTGATGACCACAGTTAGGTCTGTGATTCATAAATATCTCTTGTTCGTTTTATTTAAACAAAAATGAAATGAAACTTTAAAATCTTGTAGCCTCAAAATTGCACATTCAACCAGTATATGCCGTCCTGTTACTTTCACATGTCTCACCTGTTAACCTTTTTGTTCTATACCCACTTGTGTCTTTTCCACTTTTAGGTCCTGATACTGCAGTCGCACACATGCATAATGTTATCTTATGGGACTCTCTGCATGATTGAAGTTATGCATGGGTTTCTAAGACTGGCCTTCTAGATGGTAAAAATCAGCTTGTACCATAAATAATTTATTTTATGTTTGTAATTGCCTAGAACAATAAGGTCTCAGTTGTGATCGGGCCTCTGAGTGGCACTATATTGAATAGTATTTGTTTGGCTTTAATTCTTCAGGTTTTTAAGAGGAAAACAACGCAAGACCCCAAATCAAGAAGTCCAGAATGACCAGGAATCTGTGTAAAAGAGTTGCCTGGAGTGACCGTGAGTATTTTTAAGAAGTAGACATATTTTGCATGTATTCTTGGATGATTTACCCTAGAAAGTTTCTGATGTGCCTTAGTATTTGGGATGAAGTCTTTTGGGGGCTCAAAGGGTTGCTTTCTGGCAGATTGGATGTAGCCTTCCCAGTGCTTGGGTTTCAAAACAAAGAGCAATTTTTGGTGATAAACCTAATTTACTGAAGTGAATGTGCATGTAGGAGGGTGAGGGACATGACAGCTGGTAAATGCCTGGAATTGAAGGTAACTTTCCATATTTAGGCATACTTTTCAGTAGAATGAGAAAAAGGTAGCGAGATAAACATCAAAACTGCCTTGCAAAAGGAATGGTGAGATAAGTGATGGTGGGAGGGAATAAATAATTTTTTGGGAAGTGTAAACACTCATGGTTTTTTTTCTTTTTCTTTATAGAGGTTACTTTTGATATGAAACACAAAAGAGAGCAAGAAAAGTCTGACGCCGACATTGCCCACAAGGGGAAGTCAAAAGAGAAGGAAAGGAGACTGAAAAACACTTTGTGGGACTTGGATGTGCAGCCTCTCATCTCATCCTCTCAATGGCTTCAGCGTCACGGACTCAAGAGAAACAAACTGTCCCTTTCTCAGATTTTAGCAGAAATTGGATTCCAGCACAGGGAAGGTAGGAGGGAACTCAATGGTCAAAGCTAAAAGTTTACTTGGAATGGTCCAGGGCTCCACCTTCTTTTTTAGCGACACAGTATATGGTGTGGAGCCTTCAAAATTGTTTCTTTTTTTGGTGCTATGTTAGAAAAGAGAACGGGAAGTCATGGTCTGCTTCTTCACTTTAGCTTGGGAACATATCCCACATGGCTTCTCATCTCTTGAGGAGGGAAGGAGAGAGAGAGAGAGACAGACTATTCTTTTTAATCTGCACCATCATGTTCTTCACTTTAATCTTGATCTCAGTCTAGCTAACTGTGAAATAACTTTAGATACTGAATGCTCCAGCATCAGCACATGCAAAACCTTTTTTCTGGAGCCTGAAAATGTAACTGCCATAAGAACCCTGTCCTTTGTGGACTGAAAACACAAGGATCCCCCTGAGCTCCATGTCCTACGTTATTATTGTGCTTCCAGTTGAACATTTTGGTAATTTTTAGACAGGTAATTGAAGATCAGATTTAAACTCAGGCTGTTTTTCTTGCAAAGTCAAGCTCTGCAATATCATAGACCAATTATAATTTGCAGTTGTGTCGCAGCTGGAGGAGAGATTTTGTGAGGAAATAATAATTATAAACCATTTACATAATAATGGTTTACAGAGCACAGTAAGGCATTCCCGGACATGAAGAATTTCAGTTTAAGAAGCAGTAGTTGTAATCTGTTAATAATTGTTTTATGCTGTTTAATTTAAAAAAGCAGCTGGCTTGGACCCAAGGGGAATTTAGAGTCTAGCACTCCACATCCAGCAATACTGTATTCTCCTCTGTCAGGAGCCTTGCTTTCATTACTACAAGGCTAGAAGTTACACACTCACTCCTCTGTGGATTAAGGAGGTAGACGATGCTGAGAGGAGTGAATACTTCTTGGAGTGTGGTTTTACTAGCAAAATGCCACTGGGTTAGTAGAGGACCGTGCTGCATACCGGTAGACTAGCTGCTCTGTGACTCTTAAATATTCCCATGCCTTATATTTTCCTGTCAGTGGTGTCCTAGCTATTCGGACCTAGTGCCAATAAACTTTTGTTGTTGTCAAGGGACTAGGGAACATGCTTTTCCTTCTTCAGGGTATGTCTACGCTGCGACTGAAGATGTGATTTGTAGCTCGGATAGGCATACCTGTGCTAGCTTTAATCTAGCTAGCATGATAAAAACAGCAGCATAAATGCAGTGGCACCAACCTCACACAGGCTGTAGAAGTCCCTCTAGGGACGTACTCGCTAGTACATGCTGAAGTTCCTGCTGATGTATCTTTGCTGTTATTTTTAGTGTACTACTTATATTAAAGCTAGCGCTGCCTTTATGTTACATGTACTGCAAATTGCATACCTTCAGTTGCAGTATAGGCATGGCTTCATCTGCATCCACTTTTGCTCCTTTCCATATATGTCATGGTAGGGCATCATCTTTCCACAATTTTCTTCTCTTTTGACTGACAAAAGAGAAGAAAATTTTCACTTGCTTTTAAGATGTAAATGGAGAATTTAAAAGTTGAATCGCAGAAATCTAAAGTCATAAGAGGCTTGCTACCAGTAAGCAAGATGGAAGTATTTTATTTTATTCCCCATTAGACATAACTAGACATGGTTCTAGGAGATGAGAATATTTTCCACAACTCAACATAAATAGAACTTTTTTAAAGCTCACTAACATCACATGGATAGTACAAATCCTCCTTCCCAGCTGCATTAACCTAAATCCAGACAGTAACTTTTTTTAGGATCTATCCTATAAAATGTATCACTTGTTGGAAAAATTCCCCCGTTTATCCAAAGAACCTTACTGTCCCCTCCGTAGAGGCATTACTGAATTTGGTTTGTAGATTGCTGTAAAAATGTTATTTGGCTTATCAAAAGAAAAGAGTTTAATGGCAATGCCATTTATCCTCTCTTCTGTTGTATATGATTTAGAAAAACAGTTCATAATGAAAATAATCCATATAACAACTGTTTATAATCTTGAATGTAGATTATGTGTCCACCTTGGGGAAATTTGTGGCTTCTCGATATGCAGACGGTCTGTTTCCTCAATACTTGAGAGCACAAGATGGCAGAGTATATAATGTAAGTGCGACTGACTTGTGGTTCAATAGAGTAATAACTTACACTGATTTTATTTTTTAAATAGGGGGAAACAAAATGATGTGACTGAAATGTCTCCTCTTCTAAAGAAATGCTGTAAGGAAACTGATGTATTCCCAAAATGGAAACTTTATCTTTTGATTTTATTTCTATTGTGCCAAATGATCTTGAAGTTGGGCTGCTTTTCTGAGGGCTAGTGATACAGTAGCCCATATGAAGCTAGGAGTAAAGCTTTCCAGAGAAGGCTGAAATTTCTAAGTAACAGATTTACCCTATAATGAAAGGGAGAAGGCTTTAAAAGGATTAAACTGAGTTTAATAGAGTGGTTACCAGTAAAACAAATGGAGGTACTCAAATGAAGAGATATAATGTACTGTCATAACCCATAATTTAGTGCCAAGAGGACACAAATAATTGCGTATAGTCTGTGAATATAGCTTGATGGAACGCTGCCCAAACTTGTGCTCTAAGGAACATGTTAGTAGTACCTGCTATCTGTCCCATTGTTTGAAGAGATGGATTCTGACTGAAAAGATCTGTGCATCAGAGAATAAGAAAAAAGCTAATTCATAAGAGTAAAGACTTTAAAAAACAAATAGCATATCATCTCCGGATATTCAGACTCCCTCCCCAGTTCCCAGGCATCCAGAAGAGGCCTCAGGTGTAAGCCTGGGGAAACATACAATTTCAGGGAGTCTTATTCCATCATCTTTTCTCTAGCCAGTTCAGTTTCTAACCGCTAATCCTGTGTTAGCCCACCTGGCTGCTGTATGTTCCCAAGAAATGGTTTTCAGGACTATTGAGGCAAATGCGATAACATCAATAGATAGTGTAAGACAGGAACCAGACAAAGAAGGTTTGCAGAATGACACTGTAAGGGAGAGCTCACAGTTTCTATTTCTGATGGAATTTTATTTGGAAAACTTCTAGTCTCCAAGCCTGTGTTTTCACTGTTGGAGAACCTGTGGAAGATGGGGGAGTAGCATGCAAATGGACTAACATAAATTAGCATAGAATAATATAGGAAAAATCTTAAATAAATCAATTTGTAGCACAGAATCTTTATGGATAAAAATTCCCTGCTTGAGTAATGAGTAGGAACATACTACTGAACTCTGATCAGGATGGTGATGGTGACTGTGAAATACTCAGGAAATTTAGAGAGGCTACAAATACAGAAAATCCAGTAATAATGGGGGATTTCAGCTATTCCCATATTGACCGGGTACATTTAATCTCAGAATGGGATGCAGAGATAATTTTTTTTTAGATCCCATTAAAGACTGCTTCTTGGAGCAGCTAGTCCTGGGACCCACAAGGGGAGAGGCAATTCTTGATTTAGTCCTAAATGGTGCACAGGATCTAGTCCAGGGGTCTCCAACTCAAGTGACCATGAGGGCTGCATGAGGACTAGTGCACTGGCCCGAGGGCCGCATCACTGACGCCCCACCCATCACTGCCCCCGCCCCCACTCCATCCCTTCCATGAGGTCCCGCCCCTGCCCCGCCACCTCCTCTGAGCACGCAGCTCCCTGCTCCCTCCCGGAAAGAGCTAGTCATCACCAACAGCTGTTTGGCAAACAAAGCAAGAGCAACATAGGAAGTCCAGAGCTGGAAACACAAGAAAACAAATCTAATTTAACAAGAAATTACCAGCCTCAGATGATTCAAACTTTTTTCAAATATAATATGCTGATAAATCTGACAGAAATTTCAGTCCATCTCAGCCCAATATCAATTATAATATTATAAAGTCTGCCTTTCCCAAACGGATCCTCATAACTCTGTTCCCCATCCCCACTTACCCCCATAACCCAGCTCCCTGTTCCCCAAATCTCACCCCACTCATGCTTACTGGTCCTGGCCGCCTCTGCATAGGGCTCCTGGGAAGCGCCACCCCAGCTCATTCATTGAAGCCGCAGCAGCAGTGCCTGGTAGCTGGGGATCGGCAACAGCCCAGCCAGACAACAGAGAAGCTTCCGCTTCTGGCCCCTCCTTCCTGGAAACTGCTATGGGGGGTGAGGGAGCTCTAGGGAAGGGCTATGGGGGGTGAGGGAGCTGCAGGGAAGGGCTTCGCGGGCCACATCTTTGGGACCCCTGATCTAGTCCAATAAGCGAATCTAGCTGCTCGGTAATAGTGACCATAATGTAATTAAATGTAGTGGGGAAAAATACCAAAGAAACTCACCCACAGTAGCATTTAACTTCCAAAAGGGGAACTACACAAAAATGAGGAAGCTAGTTAAATGGAAATTAAAAGGAACAGTCACAAGAGTGAAATACCTGTAAGCCACAAAAACTATTTTAAAACACCATAATAAACACTCAAACTAAGTGTATATCCCAAATAAAATAAAAACGGTAAGAGGACCAAAATAAATGCCACTATGGCTAAACAGCAAAGTAAAAAAGGTGATTAGAAGCAAAAAGGCATCTTTTAAAAATTGGAAGTCAGATCCTAGTGAGGTAAATAAAAAGGCGCATAAACTCTGGCAAGCAAAGTGTAGAATTAGGCAGCCAAAAAAGAATGTGAAAAGCAGCTAGGAGCAGACACAAAAGAATAAGAGCAAAAAAGTTTTTTAAGTACATCGGAAGCAGAAAGCCTGCCAGACAATCAGTGGGGACACTGGACAATAGAGATGCTAAAGGAATACTCGAGGAAGGCAAGACCATTGCACAGAAGATGAACAAATTTTTTGCATTGGACTTCACTGCATAGGATGTGAGGGAGATTCCCAAACCCAAGCCATTCTTTTTTTGTGACAAATCTGAGGAAATACCCCAGACTGAGGTGTCAGTAGAGGAGGTTTTGGAACAAATTGATAAACTAAAGAGAAATAAGCCACCAGGACCAGATGGTATTAACCCCGGAATTCTGAAGGACCTCAAATATGAAATTGCTGAACTTCTGTGGTGTGTAATCTATTGCTTAAATCAGCTTCTGTACGAGATGACTGGAGGAGAGCTAATGTGATGCCAGTTTTTAAAAGAAGGCACTAGAGGTGATCCTGGGAATTACAGGCTGGTTAGCCTAACTTCAGTATCAGACAGGTTAGTTGAAAATATAGTAAAAAACAGAATTATCAGACACATAGATGAAAATGTTTTTTTGGGGACGTGTCAACATGGCTTTTTTTAAGGGAAATTATATCTCACCAACCTGTTGACCCTCAAATAATTCTAGTAAATATGTAGACAAGGGTGATCCAGTGATATGGTGTACTTGGACTTTCAGAAAGCCTTTGACAAAGTCCCTCACCAAAGGCTCTTAAGCAAAGTAAGCAGTCATGGGCTAAGAGGGAAAGTCCTCTCACAGATCAGTAATTGGTTAAAAGACAGCAAATAAAGGGTAGGAATAGATGGTCAGTTTTAACAATAGAAAGAGGTAAATAGGGGGGGGTCCACCAAGGGTCTGTACTGGAACCAGTATTGTTCAACATACAGTAAAACCTCCATTTAACGGACTAATTCGGGCGAGGGGGTGTCCGTTAAATCAAAAAGTCCGTTATTTAATAATAAAAAAAAAAGAGCTGTCGGAGCAGCAGCCCACCCGCCACAGGGTCGGGGTGACAGCTCCGCAGCCCGCCCACTGCCGGGACCTGGGCGGTAGCCGGGAGCCAGCCTGTCCGCTGCCTGGACCCGGGCGGCAGCCGGGAGCTGGCAGCCAGCCCGCCAGAAATGGATCAGGAATGCATCAGACTTGCTCAGAAATTTTGTCCGTTGCATCCGAAGTCCGTTAAATCAAGGTCCGTTAAATCGAAGGTTTACTGTATTCATAAATGATCTGGAAAAGGGGGTAAACTGTTTTGTGACGAAGCTGTGCAGATGATACAAAATTACCCGAGATAGTTAAGTCACAGGTGACTGAGAGGAGTTACAAAGGGATCTCACAAAACTGGGTGACTGGGCAAGAAAATTGGCCAATGAAATTCAGTGTGGATTCAAAGTAATGCACATTGAAAAACATAATTCCAACTATATTTACAAAATTATGGAGTCTAAATAAACTGTTACCACCCAAGGAAGAGATCTTGGAGTCATTGTGGATAGTTCTCTCACAACATCTGCTTTTTATTTATCCCTTCACATAACACAGGAAGCAGGGTAACCAAACTAAATTAAATAGACAACAGGTTTAAAACAAATCAAAGGAAATACCTCTTCACACGATACATATTCAACTTGTGGAACTTGTTGCCAGGGGATGTTACGAAGACCAAAGGTATAACTGTGTTCAAAAAGGATTAGATAAATTCATGGAGGACAGATCCATCAATAGCTGTTAGTTACGATGGTCAGGGATGCAGACCCATGGTCTGTATATCCCTAAACCTCTGACACCCAGAAGCTGGGATTTGATGACAGGGGATGGATCACTTGCTGATTGCCCTGTTCTGTTCATTCCCTCTGAAGCATCTGGCACTGGCTGTTGTTGGAAAACAAGGTATTGGGCTAAATCTACCAATGGTCAATACTGTGGGGCCGTTCTTATGTACATGAGTCAGGGTAATGCCTATAACTTTGCCTAGAACCCTGGGGTGAATGTCATAAAATCTAGAGAAGGTCTTAGGTATATTTCTCTTTTGTTTTATAATTATTTTTCTTTCCAGGAGTAGGCCTTGGTTTTGCTTAATTTACTGATGTGGCTTGGGATTAAGGGAAATTAGTTTTTATTTTTAATTTGCATTTGTGCCTAAAATTTGTAGCAAATAGCTAAATACAAATACTTAGGCCCAATATATACTGAATGTTGGGCATCCTGAACAGAAATACAAAGAAACATTTTAAATTTCTTTTCAGCTGCTGCTTAAGGACAAGATTGAGATTACACTGCCCCAGGAAAGAATTTATTCCCCTGCATAGCATTTTAAGAGCAAGTCACAATCTTGCCCTAACTTAATAACTAGTTTCCCAGTGCCCTCAATTTATCCATCCATCTGCTCTGCAGTCCTTTGCCACCCCCAACATCCCCATTTCTTTTAAGTTGCTTACATTGCTCTGATCATGTCACAAATAAGTCATGCAAACTAGTTGACACTGCCCTATGCTTGTTTAAATATTGTGGAATCCAATTAGGATAAAGTGCAGTGGCTTTTCCATTATATGTAAGAGACTCCGAGGTATTCATCAAGTATTTGCTGCTGAAATTTGTGGAAGAAAAATGGTGGTTTCATTGCTGCCTTGGCTGGCATATCTGGCACTACAAATCAGTCATTGCAGCTTTGCTGGACTTGGGACTGCTTTGAATTATTTGTTTCGATCTTCATTTTCATTCTCTCTTGTATTTAAATAAAGCTGACAGCCAAAAAAGAGTTAATTCTTCATTTTGTGGACTGTCTAACTGGAGCTATTGAGCTGTACAAGCAGAGAATGGAATGGGTAACCAGTGAAAGTCGGCAGATATTTGGAGTGATTCTGGAATCGTGCATCACCATTGTTCTGGACTTTGGCACTGTATGTAGAACTGAATTTGACCTGTGCCGTGAGGTGCTTTCTATGGTCCTCTCACAGCAAGTGGCCCAGCTTGCCAAGTTTAACCTCATTCGGTAAGGGAAATGGTGTTTATTTTCTCCTTTTTGTTAATGAGATGAAGAGACGTAGTGTAGAGTATAGAGATGTATTCTAATGCTATGCTTACCGCAGTAGTAATGGTCACTGTTATAATTTGTGTTATGGTAGTGCCTAAAGGCTCCCACCAAGTTCAGTGCCACATTATGTTAGGCACTGTACATCTGTACTGTTCCTACCACAAATGGGGAGAAAGGAAGTATTGCTATCTGCATTTTACAAGTAGGCCATTACGCCACAGAGAAATAAAGTGATTTGCCTAGTGGTACACAGTAAATGACACCGTAGCAGAGCTGGGAAATGAAACCAGATGTCTTGAGTCTCAGTCCAATGCCTTAACAAAAAGACTGTATTCCTTTCCTAATATGAATAAATTAATTTGTACTCAGTGACAAATAGGCTCAGGTTTTCAAATTCATTTGCATGTGCAAAGCTTTATTTATCCAAGCATATAGATGTTTGCATACACAAATCAGGATTTGTATTCACATAAGGATGGGAGTTTGTGTGCATGCAAGTCATGTGTACGCAAAGTTTGTGAGCAATTTAATCCATGTGTTTTGAAAATTGACTTCAGAAAGTCTACTAAAAATTAGAATGCGATGCCTAAAGTCATTTTGCCCATGATTTATGCCACAAATTCGGTTCTAGTGCCCTGAAGTGCTTAATTCCCCACCTCCCAATACACTTAATGTTTGAAGATCAGAAGTGAGCTTACATGGCCTTTGAAAAACACATACAACACTTTTTTAAAGGTGATCTGCAAAGTTATATCAAAATTGAGGCACAATAAAGTTAAGTATTTCCTGAATTTATCAGGCTGTGGAGGGGGATTTAGCACAAAAATACATTTTATCTTTTTTTTTAAATATCTGTGACAGTACAGTACTACTCTCCCAGATTTGCTAGAAATTCTCCAGAATGATGCTTTCTGGAATGTCACCGAGACTAGAGCCACCTGTTGTTTTTCTCTTCTTTCTTTGTATACATGCACGTGCTCACACGCTTTGCACTTCTGTAATGCCTTCAAGACAAAAACTTCAAAGCACTTTTAAAATACTGATGAACTCTGCATTCCAACTTTCTGGTTTGGTAGGTAGGTAAGTATTAATCCCGTTTTACAGATGACATAGTGGCTTAAAATAGCTCGTTAGTCATAAAGGTGACACAGCAAGTCAGGGGTAAAGTGAGAAATAAAACCTAGGTTTAGTGATGTAAGTAACATAAATACCTAGACCATGCTGTCTTCTCAGTTTTTAGAGAACATGGTCATTTGTTTTAGCTTGGCAACAGTGTTCAAATTGATTATTTATTTCTTACTCTTTGAATATTTCTGTTCCCTCCCAACCACATCGCACTAGCCTGTATAGTCAGCTACTTCTCAGATAGGTCTTTTATATTGTTTTTTTGCATGTTTAAGGGGAAACATGCTCTATAAATTGTTCTTATAGCAGCTGTATTTCTTTAGTTTTCTTAGTTCCGTTTTAGAAACAACTGCCTTAGAAACTAATGTTCAAACTTATGGTGCCTTATGAGGGTTTTATTTTGCCTCTTTATCTTCTTGCTAGTCTGGTTTTAGAAATGTGTATTTCAACTACTGTCCTATTAATGGAATACTACAACCTCAAGAGTTGGTGGTTTATCATTATTTAAGGTCTAATACAGTAGAAATATTTTGAACTTTGCTGTTTTTTGTTGCCGGTGGCTCCTCATTACTGGTGAGTAATTACTGATATTATTTTCAGCACTGCACAGGATCTTGTGAAGTGGCAACAGAAAGCTGTTCCTGTGTCTGAATATTCTGTAGAGTCTGCCGTTAAATGGCTCTGGAAGTTGGACCATCTGCCAGCCATCAGCCACACCAGCTCCACTGAGGCTCTGTTGGAAGCCATAAGTGACGAGACAGTAAGTTAATACATCTCTTCTGAAGTCTCCAGTAAACCCAAGAATATTCAGTGGGAGAATTGGATTGCAAGTTTTATCCTAATGAATTGTAGAGCGCTAAAGAGAGAACTTCTGGCTATCTAGAAGACATTTCTTTCTAGTAGAGTTACAGCCCATATTTATCAATACCGTATGTAAATGTATCAGGTTCTAAAAGCTGAAACTTGTTTTTGTTTTCCTGTGGTGCATGAAAGGTAAATATGTTCTGAAGTCATGATGTGTAAGATAAATATTTTCCCTCCACTGTCTTACCAGATATACTTTTCAAAATATTTTTTATGAAAATGTCAATATTAAATATTATTCAAGAAAAGGACATCATTTTTATTCTGTATTGCTTACTGAAATATGCAGGAAGTTCCAAAAACGTATGTGAAGACTGTTTTAACTTAGCACTAGCTAATTCCAGGAATTCTGTAAACTCTCCTGTAACATCCAAATTGTAGCCTCACCAAGTGGTTGAGCAGCTCTCTTATAGTAGTAGTGCCCAAAGCATACCGAGTATTTTTGCAGTTAAATTCTGTTTATTTTAATAGGGCCATTTTACATTACCCATTAAAGGAAAGCGAAAGGATATAAAAATATATACCTAATTTACCTTATCAATGAACATCCATTTAGTGTACGTTCAATGATGTAGTAAGCTGGTGGAGTCCCCACTTGGCTCCAGGCAAAAGCTACACCTTCCTTGTAGAGTCATAAAGTGACTCATGCCTGGAGACTGGCTTTGTTAACAAACAAAAAAAAATAAATGTCACATTAAACTTACAGTGGCTAAACAGTTTCCTCAGACTAGACTGCTCCTGTAGTTTCTTTACTTAGCCTAAATCTTCATCAGGGCTGGATTAACCTTTTGTGGGCCCAGGACCAAACATATCTGTGGGCCCTCATGACAGGGTTGGTCCCCAGAGTAGGGTTTCCAAATTTCGAATGGCACAAAACTGAAAACCCCTACCCCACCCCATCTCCCCTCCTTTTGTTGCTCACTCTCCCCCACCCTTATTCACTTTCATTGGGCTGAGGCAAGGGGTTGGCAGGAGGGAGGGGGGTGAGGGCTCTGGGATGAGGGTGCAGGCTTTGGGTGGGGGCCAGAAATGAGGGGTTCGGGGTGTGGGGGAGGGTAATGGGTGGGCTCTGGGATGGGGCCAGGTGGTTTAGGGTGCAGGAAGGGGCTCAGGGCTGGGACAGAGAGTTGGGGTGTGTGGGTGTGCGGTATGTGGACTCTGGGAGGGAGTTTGGGTGTTGGAGAGAGATCTGGGCTGGGGCAGGAGATCAGGGTGCGGGAGGTGGTGCAGGATTCCTGTGGCGCTTAATGCGGCTCCCAGGAAGCATCCATCAGGTCCCTGCAGCCCTCAGATGCATGAGCGGCCAGTAAGGCTCTGCAGCTTGCATTGGTCATTGTTCCTGGCCAATGGGAGCTGTGGAGCCAGCACTGGGGTGGGGGCAGCGTGTGGGGATGCCCATGCATCTAAGGGCTGCAGGGTCCAGGCAGCCACTTCTGGGAACCGTGCGCAGATATTGAAGGCAGGGAGCCCCAGACTTTTCATGGGCCAGTTGGCAGTGCCTTCTGGAGTCGCTGGGGTCACTTTTTGACTGGGCATTTCGGTCGAAAACCATATGCCTGGCAACCCTACCCCAGAGCAAGGCAGGTACAAGAGCATAGCTGGGTGAGGTGGAGGTGTTGGTTCCCCAGCGAGGCAGAAATCGGAGGCAAGAACATATTGGGGTGAGGTGGAGGGTTGGGGCCAGGGGCAAGCACAACAGCATGCTGTGGTGGTGTGGAGGGGAGAGTGGACAGGATCCTTCTTGGGAGGCACGTAGCCAGAACCTACCTCTCTCTGCCAGAGCCAGGCTCTTGGGAGCCAGTTCTCATTCTCTCCAGCTGAGTGGCAGCTCCACTAGGCAACAGCAGCTGCTTTTCCGCTCTCCTGGCAGGGAGGCTGATTGCGGTTACTCCTGCAACCGGACTGCTGACCAGACACTGCCAGGTCTGCTTTTCGATCGGACTTTCCAGTCGAGAACTAGACAGCAGGCAACAGGGGCCCCATAACTTTTAAAAGTAGAAGAGCATAGCCTTAAGGGTGAGTGACAGGGAGGAGGCGGAAAGGAATGAGTGGCGGGTGGGGTCTGGGGGAAGAGGCTGAGTGGGGCAGATCTGTGGGGTGGAGCATAGGTGGGACCAAGTGGGGAGAGGCGGAGCGCAGGCAAGGCCGTGGGGTGGGGGAGGGGCATGGTCCAGGCACCAGTGGCCCCCGCCCACTTCTAGGGAACTTCCAGCACTGCTGCTTGGCAACCGTAATTGGCACCTTCTGCATGTGGGCCTGGTGCAATGGCACCATTGTAAACCTGGTACCGTCCTTCATCTCAGGCATAGCTACTCCTTAGGGCTCCTTTCCTCAGGACATACGTGTCTCAGATCCTAGGTCACTCTCCCAGAGGGCTATTCCTCCTTCCCTTAAACTCAGAGTGGAATCTAATGACTCACACCTGCCCCAGTGAGTCAGCAGTAGTTAACCTGCAGTTCCAGACACCTACTAACTGCGTGGGGTAGCTGGAGAATCCTGCCTCCTCTGTGCATGCAGTAAAAGTTGGGGTAAAAATGCCCATGTGTCAAATCTATTAGCTTATCAGGGATTCAGGGCACTGAGATTAAGGTTGTGTCTATACTTTGAGCTGTGGCTGTAATTCCTAGTTCAAAGAAACATACCTGTGCTAGCTCTGATTGAGCCAGTGAGCTAAAAATTGTGTAACTGTGGCAGCGCAAGTGATGGGACAGGCTTGCCACCCAAGTACATATAGTGGTCCAAAATGCTAGATATCTGCTTGGGATGGCTAACCTCTTGTTGCTTTGCTGCTGAAGCTACACTCTATTTTTAGGACACTAGCTCAACTAGAGCTAGCATATGTATGTCTCCTTGACTGGAAATTACAGACTCCACTTAAAGTGTACACATACTCTTTAGAACGCAAAAATGGAAACACTTACTGGGTCTAATGGAGGATTGAATCTGCTTTACTGTAGGACTGTACCTCACAGCAGCATGAAGGCACAGACGTGGTTCCTTAATATCTTCTCAGACTCAACCAGTTTTATCTTCTCTTATTTTCCTTAGTGGGTGCTCCAGAGCTCCCTACTGTGTACATGGAGAGTCGCTGCTTTTAAAAGTGATCATTTACCAATACTAATACAGTGCCTGAGACACCGCAGTTATTGATTGCCATATTCTGTCTCCGATACTAGGCTGTGATAGCTGTGGGACTGATTCTCCTGTCACTTCAACTGGTTTTAACTCCACTGACTGCAGTGGAGTTACCTCTGATTTACATCAGTATAAGTGAGAAGGAGAACCCAGCCTCTATTAGCCTTGTGGCTCTTGTAATGAGTCAGCTCTACTGATTTTTCTTTCCTTGTGTCAGCACAATGCAGTGCTAGAATAACTGTAAAGCAGCTGTATGCAGAATAAGTCTTCCTATTGTTGTTTTCTGTTTAATAATATGCATAATGTATCTACCATAGGTTGAAGCTGTTTATTACTTTACTGTGGGTGATTTTCCAAAGGACATGAAGCAGTTACTCTTGCAGAAGGTTTCTAACAGCCCATACCCAATCCACACGGTATCTTTTAATGCAAAGGAGGAAGAAACTATCCTTTTCCTAAAGGAGATGAGCCAACTAACCTCTGGAAGGTATGGGGAATACTATTACTACATGATTTCGGTACTTTTGAAGGACTGTACAGATAGAAACATGTGAATCCTTACAACATGCCTGAGGGATAAGTGAGCATTATTTCCGTTTTACTGATGATAAACCTGAGACAAAGAAGTTAAGTAATTTTCTCAAGGTCACAGAGGAGATCATTGTAAGAGCTGGGATTAAAACTCAGGAGTTCCTGGGCTCAGACCAAACCTCCCTCCACACATGTGCTCATGGTCTCCCTTTAAGTCAGCTTACTATCTAAAGGAGAAATAATTGGTCAGCTCCTCCTGTTCTTGGCTCTGCAGGGAAAAGAGTGCAGGGAAAAGAGATGGTCACAAAAATATGCTGAAACAGAGGAATGACTGATTTTTATACTGTATTGCAGTAACACCTGTGGGCAGCAATGAGGAATTCAGAACCCTGTTGTATTCGGTATTGTACAAACCTCCGTCCCAGATAATTCACAGTTAAAGCTGTGACAAGACATATCAGGTGGATGAGACAATGAGATGGGTGGGGTGGGGTTGGCGGAAGAGGTAACTATAAAGCAAACATTTTACTGACTTAATTACAATGTATAGCTTTATGGCTGTATGGGTCATATTTAGCAGTCATGCTAGACTGTGTGTTGGCAAAATACAAAATGTCCAATAAGTTCTTGAAATGTACCAGTGATCATTTCTAGTACATAAGGTGGCGGAAGTAACCAGGAGGGCAGCCATTGTAAACTCGATTCCAACTAAAAGGAGAGATTGGAAGGTTAAATTAATTTGAGTGAAAGCGATCATGAAATGATGAATTTAATGATTCTAAGGAAAAGGAGGAGTGAGAGCAGCAGAATAAGGACAATAGACTCTTTTTTAAAAAATCAGACTTTAACAAACTCTGGGAATTGGTAAGTAAGGGCCTATGGGAAGAAAATCTAAGGGAAAAAGTCATTCAGGAGAGCTCTCAGCAATGCTTAAATTATAGGAGAAGAGTTGTGTTCCCCTGAGTCAAGTGGCTCGTGTTCAATTAAACTGTATTGAGAAGTAAGGGAGCTGTAATACAGAAGTGAGGTGGCCCATAAAAGTAGTAAGAGGTCTCATCTTCTCCAAACTACTCTGTAATTCGAGCACTGGCTGGCAGTTTCTCAAGGAGACAGTATTAAAGGTGCAACAGCAAACTATCCTGTTGCGAAATTAAAATAGTAAGATGTCAAAATCACTCCCTGAGGAGCTCTTGAATTATTTGAAAACCAAAAAGGAAACCTCAAAAAGTGGAAAGATGGTCAAATAGCTAAGGATGAGTACAAAAGAATAGCACGGGCATGTGGAGACAAAATCAGAAAGGCCAAAGCACAAAATGAGCAGAACATTGGCCAATTGTAATAACGTGTTTGTGCCCCTTACTGAAAATATCCAACCTACAAGGTTACACAATATTTCCCTTCTCCAGCCTTTGCAACCTTGGCTTGACCTTGTCCCTCATTGCCTCATCTGTAATGTGTTATTTTGGATTTCTTCATCCAAGGTGAACCCACATACTGTACATCACAACAATATAAATAGGTACCATGCCTCTTAGAACAACATGAGATATCCGGGGCTTTGCAGACTCATCCACCCTTCCTTACCAGTGTCTGAGGATGAGTGACATGCCAGGGTAGGTTCCAACATACCTACAAACTGGTTCTATACACTGTTCATGCTTTACTTACTCCTGTGGCCACTGGTATTGCTAGTACTCTAGGAAGGATCCATGTCTTATTAAGTGTGCACTTTTGCTCAGCATAATAGATCATTGAGTAGCACCTTATTTGTTATCAGCCCAGGCACTTCCCCACCTTGAATTTCCTTTAGTCCTACTTGTAGCTCCTGTATTAGCAAGCTGCCATACCACAAACTGATAATCACCTTTAATATATTAGGATGGTTCATGATTTTTTGTATTTCATTGATTGCTGCTTCCACTTCCCTAAAGAAGTGTCGTGTAGTTCTAGCATCCTGAACCCCTTTAAATCCTCTCCTATGTCCTCATTCTGTTGTTTAACTTTTTAACAGGCTTTGTAATTGAACTATTTTCTGATTTTCCTCCCACAATACTCTGATGTGCATATGATTTCATGTTGATGTTCCCAATACCTCAACTCCTATTACTATTCCTGTATCTCTTTTATCTCTTTCCCCTGACTCTTTCCCTCCTCAGGCCCCCAAATTTCCTCCAATTGCACCCCATCCATTGATTGTCTGAAATTTTGCACCACATTTGCTACCATTTGCCTATAGAAGCACACAAATTTTGCATGACAGAGCTGCTGTGGGAATGTAAAATTTGGCTAAATTCAATATTACAGGTATCATTTGGGAGTGTACATTATTATACATAATCTGATATTCACAACTTATCATTAGTCCATTGTCAGGTCCTGCTTCCATTTCTGGGCAGGTTCCTCTCGCTTCAATTCTGATTTAGAAAGCCTCGTTACACCTGTATGTTAAGAAGCAGTGGTGGTACTCTGCCGGTCCACATTCAGAGAGAACGTCAAAGCCTCAGTCACTTTCCTGGCATGGTAGGTGGACTCATGGGCAGTAGTTCATTTGATGATCTGCTAGATTAACTGTTCTATTTCCCGCATGTGTTAACTGCATGCTATAACTAGTTAGATTAGCCATTCCCCTCCTGTTTAAACACATGGCCCCCTTTGGGTCCCCCAGTCCAAGTCTTTGCTCCTGAGAGTGCCTTGTGCTGCAGGATCTTCCACCGTGGCTGCAGCTCAGTCTGTACCAGAGCTCTGTAGGCTTTCCTGAGTGATTACCTGGAAACTATGTGGCTATGGTGGCTTTCCCTCTCGTGTGCATTGTCACCACCTTGTTCCTCTGCTGTGTCACCAATACCACAGACCCCAATGCAGTTCATAATATACCTCCCACGGTGATCGACACCTGAAAGAGAAAACAGTTATTGTCATTTCCTCTTTTTATGTCAATAGATTCCTTCTGTCCTTCCCTCAGTATGGTTTTGGCTGCGTAGCATTCAACCACCCCTTTTTCATCCTTTTCCCTGACCAACTGTATAGATGGATTAGCCTTGTACATTGCATAGCAACTGTCTTTTGGAAAGGGCTTTGTATTTGAGACATACTGCAAAAGGAACTGATCTCCCACTTCATATGCCTTGCCAGAGGCTGGTCAACAATTATCTACTCATTTTTTGTTGGGCCTCTCCTAGGCTTCTTGCCAGCATCTTGTGTACCTCTTGTATGTGCTGTTCTGCTCTGTTATACTGCATTATGTCTACCCCTGGGATAATGAATATCTCATCTCCCTTCTAGTCATAGTCTCAAAAGGGGTAACCTTCATTGCCTTCACCATGTTTCTCCTTATGATCTTTAAAACAAGGTGTAGTTTAACATCCCAGTCTCTCCCTGAGCCACTTATTACCTCTTCAGCGTTGTTTTTATCAGTCTGGTTGGCTCATTCGAGTCCCGAACTCTGTGGGTGACATGGCATATGGAATTTCTGAAACTGTTGCAGTATCTCACAAATCTTCCTAGTCACTTTTCCCGTGAATGCTGGACCATTATCACTATCCATAGCCTTAGAAAGATCCCACCTAGAGAATACCTGCTCTGTTAGCACTTGAGCTGTGGTGATGGCTGTACAGTGTTGAGTCAGAATAGCTTCTGTATGCCTAGTAAAAGCATCTACAATTACCAAAAAAACCCACTTATTCCCTCTAACAGTGGTAGGTGAGTCTCCTGTATTGTCCACCTGTATTCTTTCCAATAGGCCTGTCAGAGTTTAGAGTCTTAATAGTCTCCTCCTTTTCCTCCCCACTGGGTTACTTCTGGCACATGCTGCCACATACTCCTCTATATCTTTTCCCACTGTGGGCCTCCATTGCACAGAACGCTCTCCCTCTTTAGTGCTGAGTTAATTTAAATGTCCAGCTGCTGTGTGTCTATTCTCATGAACTCCTCACTTAATCCAACCAAGACCTCCCCTGATTTTCGAGCCACAAGTAGCCCACCCGTCTTTTTAGTTCTTATTCAGATAATACACCAGTTCCCCCACGTAATGATTCTAAGGTGTCTTGTATTTCCTCATTTTGCTTTTGTAGAGCCTGTACATCAAAACCTTTTTTCTCTCTCTGTTTCACGGCCCTAGTTGTCACTGCCTCTACCACAACGGTGTCCATCACACCTGGCCATATAATTCCACTTAAGAAGCAGCCAAATCTGCTTTATCATTCCATCTTTTAATTTTTCCACTTTTGGCTTGTGCCTTCACCCTTCATTACCCAGACCTCCTAGACCTCCATCAATCCCTTGTTTCGGTCATCTGATTCAACCACTTTCACAAGCCTGCATGCTTAATGCTCCTGCCAGCACTCTTCTTCCATTCATTTTTTTGGTCTTGAATGGGGAAAAAAAAGCAGTAAGTGCATTACACATGAAACTCAGATCAGACTCCAACACTCCCCATCTTCAGGCCTCTAATAGCATGAATCAGTGCAGCAATATCAGGATATTAAGCTGAGGGAGTTCGTCCTGAAAAGAGGTCTTGTTGGTCCTCTCCTGCATAAATCAAGGCTAAACCAGTAACTGGCTTTCCTGCCACGTAGTAGGAGGATGTAAATGGAGAGTAATCCCCTATGTCATCAGGACCCAAACAGCAGCAGTCTTTGCTAGAAAAATCCCAGTCAGATTGTTTCCTGTTTCTGGGCTTGGCACACACTCATCACACTCCACTGTGATTGTAAACTTTTCTATGAAGGCGGGGTCAGGGTGGGGTGGGAGGAGAGCGGCTGGAGTATGCAGTTGGACTCCTTCTATGCTGTCCCCCAAGAGCGGAGGACATTCTAATGCAGGACTTTCCTGTTCTTAATCTTTCCTTTTGCTAAAAATACTAGAGGGGCATGAACTGAACACACATTAATCTTGCTTCCACCCATAATATAACTTAATTTCTGGAGAGGCCAACAATAAATCATAGTCAATATGGATTTTGCAAGAATAAATCTTACCAAACAACTTCATTTCCCTCTTTGATAGGGTTACTGGCCTAGTGGATATGGGGGAAGCAGTAGACATGATATATCTTGATTTTAGGAAGGCTTTTGACTCAGTGGATGAAAAACTGGTTGGAAGACCATACTCAAAGAGTAGCTGTCAGTGATTGGCTGTCAACCTGGAAGGAAATATGTAGAGGGATGCCAAAAGTGTCTGTCGTGTGTCTGGTACTATTCAATATTTTAATTAATGACTTGGATAATGGAGAGGAGAGTATGCTTAAAATTTTTTTGGAAGACACTAGGCTGGAAGGGGTTTTTAGTACCTTGGAAGACAAGATTAGAATTCAAAACAACCTTGATAAAGTGGAGAAATCGTCTGAAATCAACAAGATAAAATCCAGTAAAAACATATGGAAAGTACTATACTTAGAAAGGAAAAATCAAATGCGGAACTACAAAATGGGGAATAATTGGCTAGTAGTAGTACTACAGAAAAGGATCTGGGAATTATAGTAGATCACAAATTGTATATGTGCCAACAATATAATGCATTTACAAAAACGGTTAATATTCTGGGAGTTATTAACAGGCGTGTCATATGTAAGACATGGGAAGGAGGGAATTGTCCCACTCTGCTCAGCACTGGTGAGGTCTCAGCTGGAGTACTGTGTCTAGTTCCGGGCATTGCACTTCAGAAAGATGTGGACAAACTGGAGAGAGTCCAGAGGGGATTAACAAAAATGATAAAAGGTTTAGAAAACCTGACTTGTGAGAAAAGATTAAAAAATGGGCATGTTTTAGTTTTGAGGAAAGAAGACTGAGGAGGGATCTGATAACGGTCTTCAAATACATTAAGGGTTGTTTAAAAGAGGACAGTGATCAATTGTTCTCCATGTCCCATGAAGGTAGGGCAAGACCTAATCAGCTTAATCAGCAGCAAAGGAGATTGAGGTTAGATACTAGGAAAAACTTTCTAACTGTAAAGATAGTCAAGTATTGGACGAGGCTTCTGAAGAAGGTTGTGGAGTCCCCATAACTGGGGAGCAGTTAGGTGATCAGCTCCACAGGGAGAAGAGGTCTTACAACACTGGTCAGGGTTTTCTCCCCGGCCGACTAAGGTTGAACGTATTCCCTTGGGATGGAAAGAGTCGAGGGAGGGACCATTGGATGGGCAATGTCAGTGACGTGCAGATTGGTTCTGTCCTGAACAGTGGCTGTAGGGTTGTGGGGAGAAGGGTGATGGGGTGAGTGGGTGGGGTAGGCTTGAAACTAAGGAGTTGCATATATTGTTAGTTTAGTTGCTGTTTATATATTTGTCTTTTTTTTCTCTTTTTTAAGGTTGTAACCTCTTAGGGGCATGTCTGCTCTGTTTTGGTACAGTGACTAGGCTGATGGGTGCTCAAACCTGATTTGGGCCTCTAGGCACAACTGTAATCCAAATAAATAATAACTTTGGGCATTGTGGCAGTCCCTCCTCAGGCATGCCATGTTGTAGAGGCTCTGCAGAGCTGTGGCAGTGGCACCAGGGAGATGGACGGAACCGTTCTATGTGGTGTGATCCCTCCTGAGCCCTAAATAATTCTTCAGAAGTCTAGTGTGAATGTTAATGCTCGGTGGACCAGCAATAACACCTTGCAGCTGGATAGCTGTGCACAGATGCAGTGCAGGCCGCTGGGTAGCTGGCTGTGCAACCAGAAGGAAACCTGGAGGAAAGTGAAGGCCTAGCTGTTCCACAGCTCTAATTAGGGATCCATGGGATCCCCATGGTTAGTGCCTTTTGTTTCTTGTACGTCCCTGTTTTGGAAAGGCCTGTTTCTTTCCCGTTCCGCGAGGCCTGCATTAATCAGATGATACGGCTCAAGTACCACGGAAATACACCCACAGTGTGTTCGGAATAACTTGTCTCCTCCCGTGGAATTTTTCATGTGGATGATTGAGCTCTGCCTGTCTCCCTGGCTTGTGTATCGGTAGTTCAATAAAATCACTTGTGGGGCTCTGAACTTGCAGGATGCCCTAATTAAAAAGACTGAAGGGTCATCTTGGACACTTCAACAAATCTTCCTGAGCAGCATGCAGCATCAGTTAAGAGTTAATAGTATGCTGGATGCATTGAAATAGGTAAGGAAATGATTCAGATCATTTATGCTAGTGTCTTCATATTGAAGAATGGTATGTCCTCTTCTGAAGTCCCCCAATTTCTGGCCTCTTCACCATATGGATATACAGCAACAGAAATCAATGAGTTCTGCAGAAGGACACCAAGGATGCTCCGGGATACATAGTGAAGGGATAAAGTAGGGATGTATTTACATAATTTACTTAGAGATGAAAACCCTTTTTATATTACAGATTCCATGCGTTTGCTGAGAGAACTGACTTCATAGATATCATTGGACCTATACCAAAGAGTGAAGAGGATGGTGAAAGTCTAGCCACCCAGAATTCAAGAAAATTGAAAGGAAGGGTGCCTTTAGGTAAAAATAATAAAAAGATGTTTTCTTAAAACCTTCAGAATAATAGTGTAATTTAGGAGATGAGGCCAAGAGTTCATCAAAATAAGCATGAGCAGCGCTCCCACTTCACCATGTGGGAGAAGGGGCAGGACAAATGACTGGCCTCTGTGTGGGAAAGGATGGATACCATGCATGTGGTTAGAGGGGGGAGGAAGAAGGAAGAAATGGACAGAGCTTAGTGTGTATGAGAGAGATACAGGGAAAAGAACAAGATCATTTTGTTTGGAAAGAGGGAAGGGTGTTGCTGTATGTATGCTAGGGGTGTGGTGGGAGCATGTTAGTAGATGTTGCATATCTGAAATTACTTCTATGCCACTGTTTCTAAAGAAGAATGATGAGTAGCTTTAATCACCCAAAAGTGCAGTAATCTCTTTGAAATGCATGGTGTGGTATGTCTTATTGCTATTATGGACTAGAATTTACAAGTTAAAAAGGAAGACAATTATCCTTGTGCAATTACTAAGCATTATAGCCATGGTTATGACATCACTGACAACCAATCAGAAAACTCCAGTTGTGTTTAGATTCTAAATCCTGTCAGAGCAGAAAATATATTGCTGTGATTATTCTTTTCTTCCGTGTCTGATGTCTCTTGTTTCAGGGTGCCTTCTTGAATGATTCAGAGGGCAATAATAATAAAAATGCTGATTAGGCTCGAAAGTGTTTCTTGCATATGTGGACTAAACTACAAAAGGAAATAATTGGAAACTGAGGCTGTCTATACCAGCGAGCTTACCACAGCACAGCTATACTGATGCAGCTGTGCTGCTGTAAGCTCTCTTGTACAGCCGTTCTGTGTCGATGGGAGAGAGCTCTCCTGTTGACATAATAAAACCACCTCCATGTACGACGGTAACTATATTGGTAGGAGAAGCTGTCCCATCTGGCCACGCCTCTGCCTAGGAGCCAGAGGGACATGTCGCTGCTCCTCCCACACCCTAAATGCCTCCTGGAGCCTGCACCCCAACCTTCTGCCCTAGCCCTGAGCCCTCTTCCATACCCAAATTCCCTTTCAGAGCCACACGCCCTCCCATGCCCCAGTTCTGAGCCCCCTCCTGTACTCCAAACCCCTTGGCCCCAGCCTGGAGCCCCCTCCTACACCCCAAATCCCTCATTCTCAGCTCCACCCCAGAGCCTGCATCCCCAGCCAGAGCCCTCACCCCCTCCCACACCTCAACCGGTGCCTCAGTTTGAAGCCCCCTCCTGCACCCTGAACCCCTCATTTCTGGCTCCACCCTGGAGCCCACACCAACCCTCACCTCCTCCCGCACCCCAGGCCTCTGCCCCAGCCTGGTGAAAATGAGTGAGTGAGGGAGGGAGGGAGTGACAGAGGGAGGGGGGATGGAGTGAGTAGGGGTGGGGTCTCCGAGAGGGGACGGGGCAGAGAGTGGGGCAAGGGTGTTCAGTTTTGTGCTATTATAAAGTTGGTAACCCTGTCCAGTGCTATGGAGAGAACCCCCATGGAGCCCTGCCCCATGGTAGTGCATCAGCTGCAGAATTAACCCGCATAGCATCCCATTGGCCTTCCCCCCAGTGGAAAGTAGATCAGGATTTGCTTCTGTTGTCTAACATTCCAGGTATGTAGGCAAATGCATCTCCAGTGCTACAATGTGTATTCAGTTAATTTTTGAAGTGCTGCTTTTAAACAGCAGTACTTAGACTCCTACTGTGTTCTACTGCCACACAGTGGCGGAGGCAGGGTTCTGCGGGAAGAAGTTAAATTCCCCATCTTGGCTTGTATGCAAAATAAGTTTGAGCAATTTAAAATGTCTAGTTTTCTTGCATTTGTCTCTTCTCCTTTTGTAAAGCCTGATCTGAGTCAAATGATGACAAAAATTAATTAATATTCCAGTCTATTCTGTAAATACATTTTCTTTCTTTCTTTTTTCTTTCGTGCTGTTTTTTAGACTTCTAGAAATGTTGGTGCTGTTTTTTTAGTTTTTTTTTTTAGTTTTGCTGGTGGTTGTAAGCTAGTTTGATATTTTGGCTGTGTGATCCGGTGGGGTTGGAGTAGCTTTTGAAACAGGCTACAGGATGGGTATAGCTGCTTGATTTTTTTTTGTTTTTTTGAGTATGTGTGAGGATGTTCAGCAATTGGGAGGTGCAAAGGGGTGTTTGTTGGGGTGTTGTATTTTGTGTGTGTTATGTGTATACACACACAAACAAAGACATGGGTTGATTCTGTACAGCAAAGTGGGTATAAATTCTACCAAGTGAGGACGGCAGCTAAGTCGGCTGTAGATACGCCGACTTCAGCTACATTATTAACATAGCTGAATTTGCGTATCTACAGCCGACCTCCCCCCTAGTGAAGACATAGCCACAAAATTAGTGCAACATGGTGCTGAATTAGGCAGAAGAAAACTTTAAGATCAACTTTCATTCTTGCTGCTAGTGGAGAGTAAGTATAAAAGCTGTAGGCATATTTATCCAGCATATTGCCTGGTTCCATTGTAACCCCATGGACATCACTGAGTTCTTTACCCTTTGTGAAATGGAACTGCTGAGTTCTTCAGGTAGATCCAAGGAGACAGTTAAACTGACAAGCAGTTCAGCTGGAGTGGGTCAGTGCTTGGCTTCCCCCCAAGTAGATCTACTACTTCTATGCTTGAAAATTGGGTAATTGCAATACAAGTAGGCACCAGCAGCAGTGCTGTTGAGGGCTGTTAATATTTAATGGCAAAACGAATATTAAGGCGAGGTCAACAGGAGAGCCCCCATCGGAGAGGAGGGCAGGAGAAAGTCCAGTATGATTGAGATCACTTGGGACACTGTACATATAAAGGGTATCGATGTTTATATTTGTGTGTGTGGGATTCTTGGGGCAGTTTTTCTCTCCGGTGGCTTCTCAGGTAGAGGAAAATGATGATGGATGTGGTGGATGTGGTCGGTGGGGCAGAAAAAAAGGGGGCGATGATCCCGCCAACTGGAGAAAAAGGGGTTGCTGGGGAGGATGCTGGAGCAATCTCTGGAGACATTGGGCTGTTATGGGGAACTAGAGCCCCAGGTAGAACTTGCTTTGACATCTTGTCCTGGGTCTTGTAAATCCTGGTTGTGGACTAAGTACAATAGACTCTCGATTATCTGGGATGATAGGGAAAAAATGAATCCTGGTTAATAAAATCCTGGATAATCACCATCCATTGGAAATGTGTGTGTGGCGGGGTTGGTTCACAAGCCACCCTGCACCGAGGGGAGAGGGTGTTGGTTCACTGGCTGTCCTGCGCCCGGGTGTCTTTTTTTTGTGCACTTGGGGCAGCAACAAAGCCAGAGCCGGCCCTGTGAGTTACGCTATTTTTTTTTTTTTTTCACATCCTGGTTAATCCACAACCTGGTTAACCCAGTCCTGGATAATCGAGAGTCTACTGTAAAATAATAATAATAATAAAAAAATTATGTTGCTTGACTATAGTACAATGCATTTATCATCTAGGATTTGTCACCAAAGACATCTGCTATCAAACGGGTATGTTGTTTGATTTCATGATGCTGTGGCGTAAAAGAAAATGAAAAATGTCAATAAATGTTTTCTTGTGTAATATTGAATTCAATACATGTCCCATTCTGGATACATTAAGTTTTCAAAACATTTAAATTAGAAAAACCTGGACAAACCAGCAGAACATTTAAAATGCTTCTGTTTTTCAACTTCTCAATAGAAACATTTAAAACCTTTACAAAATTAAATCAGGATCCCTTTTAGTAGGAGATGATTTGGGAAGGAAATATTTTTTTTCTGAATTGCATTCATCAGCACAATCTTATGTTCAATACCTCAATAATACATATATGATTGATTTATATTTGGTGGATTCACATCACTGTAGCAGCTGGTACGGGTTTAATGGCCTGGTAGTTGTAGTTGATTGCATTTATGCTCTTCTGTAACTCTGCTACAGTTTTGCCAATGTCATGTTTTAAGTGTGCTGTTTCTTAAAAAATAAAATAAAACTGAATCAAGTGTTTTAAAGGTCAGAATACTTTTCTTGATCTTTTAAGGTCAATGAGAAACTTTTGACTTTATTTTTCCTTTTCAGTTTTATGCTGTGGAATGTTTAATTTCACTTGAACATTTTCTGATTTTGGAGAGATTGATTTTTCATATTAACTTGTATTGGCTAAAACAGAACTCTTGAAATACAAAAGGATACCAGGAGATGGCAGTGTACAGTAAAAGTACATTAGAAAAGATTATAAAAAATTAACTGCCTTTCACGTTTAAAACTGTGTTGCTGTATTTACAAAATATATATGTATTGTTCATTTAAGGCAATTCTATGATATTTATTGAACAGGCAAAATGAGTGGGTTTTGTTTGGTGTAGGTTAACTGATGGTTTATTTTAGTAGAGATGGGTTTCAGTATATTATCAAATCTAGTATATCCTGTAATTGCTTTGGGTACACTGGACTGGGTCAGCAGATGTTAAGATATAGGTGGACGAATTCAGTGCTGTAATATGTAATTCAGCATTAGGTTAGTAATCTGGTTTTACAGAAAGGAGAATTTATGATTCAATCCTTTTACATTTTTTATTGCTCTATTTTGTCATTTCTCCAGCTGATCCATATTACAGTATTAAGTTCTCATAGACCACGCTATGAATTTATTCACTGCATTGTGCAGACTTCTTGAAACAGAAGTACATGCTGTCTCCATTTTTCATATTTGAACTTGCAGCTTTTGTACACTTTAATTCTATTAAAGACCAATTTAAAACTTTTAATCAAGGGCAGAGTATCTCTTGAATTTTTAAAATGGTCTTAGATCTACTCTAACTTTGGGGTTTGCACTGAATAATCTTTCATTGACACCCGTCTGCCTAATTGAAACCAATTTTACAAATTATTTAGGTATCGTTAGTGTCCCCATAAATACGGTTTTGGTGTCTCTCTGCTCATGTATATTCCTTGAACCCCCTTTAAACATTAGTGTCCTCATAAATAAGGTTACTGGTGTCTCTCTGCTCATGTATATTCCTTGAACCCCTTTTAAACAGAGGAGTGCCCACTGCAAAGGGACCCTCAGGACAAGGTAGTAAAATGGTACCTACGCAGGCAACCCCATTGACTTTAGGATTGTTGAACAGGTGTAGAGGTGAAAGCAGAATTTGTCTGAAAGCATTAAGGTCTGTGCATTATTCCTCCCACAGTAGCTGGTGTCAGAGAAGATGTCTTCCTGATCTGGAAGGAGTTGGAAGAGGCCAGAAATGTGCTGATGCAACTTCAGAATATTTTATCAGAGTCTGACCAACCTATATCCGGCAAAGGTATTGTTTATAGTTCTTTCTAGAAAGATACCATTGTATTCATGATTAATTTGTGGTCAGTTTTGATAAACTGCTAACTTCGGGATGATTTTTCTTTTTAAGACCATTTATTATACACAGAGCCAGACATGCCATCTATAGTTACAGTTGCATATGCTTACCTTTATAAGCCTCTATTAACCAAGTTAAAAGCAACTGTAAAACTTTAACAATTCTGGGTGAATTTTTTCATGCTTGGAAAGTTTCAGCAAAAACTACTCAGTTGTCTGAGAATAAGACTAGCGAAAATAGGAAATTTTACTAATGTTAATTTTTCCAGCTATTTTTCTGAGGAGCTCTATGGCTTGAGGGTTGGACTTGAAACTTGGCAGCGGATAGCTGTGCAGTTCAGATGCCCCACAAAAATGCATCCATATTTGACCAGATTATAAACCTCTGAAAATTGTGGGCGGGGGGGGGGGGGGGGAGGGGGAGGAGAGTGGTGTCAGTATTATTCCATTATTTTTTCAATTTTCTTGTTTAAATAAAACTAGGAAATTACATTGATTCAGGTTAAAATATTAAGGTTGCAAAATTAAGCATTCAGAATTAAGAAATGCCAGAAGTAAGGCTTCCTGTGAAACCTTAATTTGGTTCACTTGTGTGTAAGCATTATGGTACAGTCTATAATTACACAATCACATATTATTTGTTCTACAGAACTTCTGCTTCATTCAGTATACAGGTTGGGCAATGAATGAGACTGAGGGATGCAGGGAGAGTAAGGACACTTTCTGGAGTAGTACTGGAGAACTGAGTTCCATTCCTGGGTTTGCCACAAACTTCCTGTATGAAGTTGGGCAAGACTTTCATAATAAATACGTGCCAAGGGCCTGATTGAAGATTACACAGGCAACTTTAATTCTGACATTTCCTAATTTATAAGTGCTTGACTTTGCAAACTTAATGTTGTTTTAATGCATTTTTCATATATAATCACTTTATAAAATGTTAAACTATTCTGATCATACACTAGATTGAATTAAAGAAAACATTAAATTCCACTGTGATTTATAGCTGAACTCAGGCAGCCCACCTATTTTGTCTCCCAGTGATTCAGATAACAGGAGTTGTCCTGTCTGTCTACATTTCTTTCTTCATAAAACTCTTGTATCCTAAAATGTACTCTGTTCTGTTCTAGTGAAATGAAAAAGAAGCTGTCTACTTTCCAGTGACTCTTCAGATAATATATTATGTATACACAGTAGGCTGTGGCCTTTACATAAAATACATGCAAAGGAGAAAAATGCAAACACATTTGTTTTAAAAATATGCAAACAGACTTGTTTTAAAACATGATTTAGCAGAGTTTGTGAAGGGCCACTGATCAGCAGTCAAAAGGCAATTCCTTTCATATGATAAGACTCCATTCTTGCAACTTCATGCATCCAGTCAGATCCATATAACTAGAATTACTCAGTGATTCTACACACAATTCTGGTCAACATTCTCAAAAATGGTTGCCTAAAGTTAGCCTCCTAAATCCATACTTAGGGAATTAAATTGCCGGCCTCATTTGTAAAGTGCTGGGCATCCCGCAGCTCCAGTTGGCTTCAGTAGGATTTGTTGGGTGGTCCACACTTCTGAAAATCAGACTCTTTATTTAGGTATCTAAATGTGTCGTTAGGAGCCCAAGGTTGGCCTTAGGTTTGTAAATTTTGGCCCACCTATCCTTATATCAGTCTTCTTTTGTAACAGCTTACAGAAACTCTTTGGTGAATTATGTTAAGTACAGCTAGTTATGTATATTTTCAAATCAGCAACCAAAACTAATCCTCCAGTGCCTGAGCCAAAACCTGAGGATTACATAAATTCTAAGGAGTGGTTGCAGAAGAATGGCTTGAAAGCTCAGAAGCTGACGTTGTATGAAGCACTTGCTGACTGTACTTTTCGGCACGCTGACGGGGTGGTTGACATAAAAGCCAAGCCAGAGGATGAATCTTTACAAACTGATGCTGTAAGTACTGCTAAGATTCTCCTGAATGCTGTGGCCTTTTCGGCTTCTGTCTGCTTTTCTTCTTTTCAGACTTGCAATGAAACTTTATAGATGAGCCTTTTATACAGCATGTGGTCTGTTTGTAGCCCCATTCTTATTTGGAGGAATATAATAAAACCTTGTTAATGGAACAGGATGAAGAGGTTCATAAGTGAAATGGAGTGGAAGTGACCTTCTCTTTGCCCTGAAAGGACAGCTTTGCCTATCCTCTCCAGTTCACCATGTAATCTGTAATGAAGGATGGGAGGATGGTTTCAGCAACAACTTGTTTTTCCTCATCTTTATGACTCAGTGGAATGTGGCAAAGGAATGTTTGTCAGTTTCTTCTGTATTCCACATGATCATTCTAGAAGATGTAGAGGCCCCAGATGCTTTTAAACTACCGGGTTTTAAAGCAGAGTGTGAAGGGTTGGATTATTCTGGGTTTTGCTTGCTCTTCCCAAGCTCCACCAGAGCACTTTTCGCTATACTACTTCTCCTGTTCTTTCTAGCTAAGAGCAGGCCAAAGGAGGACAGGGAAACAGTTTCTATTGGTTTTGTCTCAGGAGCTAATATCCTGAGCAGGTTTATAATCTGTGACTACTTCTGCAGCTATGCAGTTCCAATAGACATAGATCCCTGCCTTTTAAGTGTATTTTCCAAATGCTGTTACAGCACATTGCAAAGATCACATTTTAAAACGTAGAATTCCTTATTCCTTGTCCCTGTAGGAGACGAATAAGAAAATAATCCATGCAAAATACTGTGATAAATTTGTGCACACTTACTGGAAAGATGGGTCTGTGGTTCATGTCTATGTCACTACTGAGAAGTACAGGCAGTATGAAGAGAGAATGAAGAATGCTCTTGGACTAATGGAAAGAAGGTTAGTTTGGTTTCAAATGAAATCTTTTCAGATCTGTGCTCTAATGCAGAAATGCTTACGTTTACAGCCATGGCAGACAGAAGTGGCTGATAAACACCCAATAAAAGTTACAAAAAAGTTAGTTACCTTTTTTTTTTTTAAAGTCAGACCTTTATGTGTAGGACCTCGTAGTATTCATTTACTAGGAAAGACTGATGTATGGATTGAACACAGTTTTGTAATCTTGCATTCTTATGTTTGAGTGGAAGGAAAAAAGATCCATTTTCTGCAGCCAGGAGTGTATGAATGCCTGTTATTGAATACTGAGGCGCATTGATGTAAGAAGTTGAAAAATTGCCTTTTAGAAAAAGGTACCAAGGTACTTTTAGAATTTACAGTGAAACTAGATAGGCATTTACTCTATTTATCTATAAGCTAGAAGTGTATTGTTCAAATCAGATGCTACAATAATAAATATTAAGTATGATAGATCATAATTCAAAATAGTTTTCGCATGTATAGCACCTTCAATCTGAGAATCACAAGTGTATCGCCTTGTAGAGGAACCATCAACAATTGCAGTCCCTGTGCACTTTCGAGCACAGATTGCTCCCAGTTAGTACCCACCCCAAAAAGGGTGGAGACTAGAGGGGGTTAGGCTATGGCCCTTTGGGACATTTGGGGAATCACTTAGATTAGTAATGGGTTCTGTCCACCACTTTTCCTGTAGTCTTGGGTGCCTTAACAGTATGCAGCTATGATTCAGAGCTTAGTTACTCCTTGCAGTGTGCCTCCAACAGCGTGACTAGTTCCAACTCTCCCCAAATCCATCTCCCCAAGTTCTTAACTACCAGAACTTGGACTTTTCTACTCTGGTATGTCACAGCTGAAGGAGCGAAAACTGACCCCTGTTATCAGTTCACTTTGACACACACACTCCAGGCAGTTTGCCACAACAGACCTGCTTAGAGTAGAACCAAATAAAAGTTTTATTTAATAGAAAAATCAGAAAGTCAAAGACAAAATTGTGAGGAAAAGCAAACACATACAAGTGGGGGAGGGTTAGCTCATGGTTCGAGCATTGGCCTGCTAAACCCAGGGGTGTGAGTTCATTCCTTGAGGAGGCCATTTAGGGATATGGGGCAAAAATGGCTTTGAGCAGGGGTTTGGACTGGATGATCTCCTGAGGTCCCTTCCAACTCTGAGATTCTATGATTCTAAGTCACACAGAAAATAAACATAAGGGTCAATCTCAGGCTTTCTACTTCTATATTAGCTAAATTCCCTTTTCTAGCATAAGAGTTACCTACTGATTCTGAACAGTTTCATAGTGTGCACGTGTCATAGAGGGGGACAGAGCTGGACCACACCATTTTGTCACCCGAGGTGCGGAGCTCAAATGACGTTCCCATTCCCCCTCGCTTGGGCCAAAACTTTGAAAGGTCTCTTGTGCCCTCCTTCCTCCAGCCCCGCACTCCACCATCTCTGTGCATCTAGAGCAGAGAGAATGCACTTGCACCAACAGCAGACACAATTTTCTACACTCTGGGTTCTAGTGGTACCCCCTCCC
This sequence comes from Sternotherus odoratus, assembly GCA_032164245.1. Taxonomy (NCBI): domain Eukaryota; kingdom Metazoa; phylum Chordata; order Testudines; family Kinosternidae; genus Sternotherus; species Sternotherus odoratus. The sequence continues at coordinate 201,196,229 of JAVMKO010000001.1, read as the reverse complement.
CCAGTCTGGCACCTGAGGGTGTCTGGACACTGATTGTTACACCCTCCTCTCCACTCTAACTAGATCTGTCTGCTGACCATCGAGAGGAGAACATGGTGCGCAATCCTAGCGGTTGCTCAGCTGCGGAGCTCCCCAGGGACTCCAAGAGGCCTTTTGCTTCTCTAAACATAATCCTTCCCAGAGCATCTGCTGGTGCAATGCGACTAGGCCCTACCCAGATCTCAGGCATGCAATTAATAGCCATAACCTGGCCCTTATAATATTTGTTAGGGATTGTTCTCATTGTAACAGAAACAATTATTCAAGCATTTCTCTTTATAGTTTTTTTTATGTTTCTTCCCACCAACGGTACCAGTCCCTGAATATATTTAGCAACATTCAGGGTTTTGTTATTTTTCCTTGGTTTATCTTATCTTCTTCATCTGCTGGTTGAAATTCACATGCAGGAGAAAACAGGAAAGATTTGAGAGTCAAGGATTTTATATTTCAAATCTGAGAACATCAGCATAAATTTTCTATTTTGAATGGCTTGTCCATTCGTCGGGAAACCTTGGGAGAGCACATCACATGCTTTTGTGAAATACTTCACGAGAAAATGTCATTAAGCTGCAAATGTGACATGATTCTTTAATTTTTTTATGGCATTATTCTCTTTTAATTTGTATAGGGTGAGTAATCTTTATCTCAGAGCCACTGGACTGTTAATATCCCACACTGCAGTGCACACAGGTAGTTGCAGCTCTCCAGATGAACCTAAAGTGGAGCTGGTTAGAGGCTCTGAATCAGGAAACAGTTCTCTTCAGGAAAGCACTCAAGCATCCATTTAATTTTTAAGCCTGTGCTTGAATCCAGTTAGTTAAAAATTAAGCATGTGGTTAAGGTCTCTGTTCAATCAGGAATTTAAACATAAGCCTAACATTAAAGTTATTTTAAGCACTTAGTTTTCTTGCTAAATCAGGGCCCTGAATGTTTCCCTGAATGGGGATGGATTTTATCATGTGTTTTAGTGCTTTCCTGAATTGGGTCTGGAGTACAGTCACTGAGCAGTAGGAACAGCTTGGTTGTTCACAGGGACAGCTAGTTTAATCTAGCAGATTATGGGCTTTAATGTTACCATATTGCTTTACTGCCTGCCTATCTCCAAAAGATTATTGCATGTTGCCTTTCACATCATGTTCAGGTGACTTTTTTTTCCCCAGGGTTAAATGGCTCCAGCGGGGGAGCAGAGGACTCTTTGGGAATGTGCTTGAAGATCACGTCTATATTCTCATTGATACATCTCAGTCTATGAAGGACAAACTTCCGCTTGTGAAGGAGAAAATATTTCAGCTCATTCAGGTTAGAGAAAATGGTGATTCCAGAAACCCGATATGTGTAGCAGTGCTAGCACTTAGAGCTGGTTGAAGCTTTCTTTCCCCTCCGTATTGTTTTCGGTTAAAATAATAACCATTTTTAAAAAAATGGAACATTTGATTTTCCTAAAAGTGCTGTCAGTTCAGTGTCTCGGCCTGCAGCAGCAGAGAGCAGCAATTGTAGAGAAAGTCCTGCTCAGCCCTGGGCTGGAGCATGCCCTCTGTGGAGGGAATCATTGGAGATGTCAGTCAGGCTCTAGCCACTCTCTACTGAGCATGTGCGAATGGTGATTTCCCCCTCCCCCCCCCCCAAGGGCTTGTAGCTAGAGCTGGGTGACATGTTTTTTTGGACAAATAATGTATTCACTAAAAAGTGCATTTTGGGGTTAACCAGAACAGTCTGTGAATTTCTGTTGAGTTCACTGAATAGTTTTGACTGAACTGAAAGAAAAATCATTTTTGGTAATGTGGAAATGAAACATTTCATTTAGTCCTGTAAAATTTCGTTTGGACTTTCAGGCATTTTGACAAAAGCAAAGAATTCATAAAATAGCTGGTGGTGAAGAAGGGGATTGTGGTGTCACTGCCTTCCTTATAGTCATTAGCCCAGTGGCGATGGCATTCACCTGGAGGGTGGGAGACCCATGTTTAAGGCTAAGATTTTGTCACAGGTATTTTTAGTAAAAGTCACAAGCAGGATGTGGGGAATAAATAATACATCACGGAAGCCTGAGCCCCGTGGTGTGGGGCTGGAGCTGAAGCCCCGCCGCCCGGAGCTGACAGCCCGATGATCTCCGTCGCCCAGGGCTGACAACTGCCGGGACTGCTGTTGTAGAGGTCATGTAAAATCACAGAATCCATGACTGATTTATCGCTTCACTTGACCCATGTTTAATTCCCCCCCTGTGCCTGATGAGAAAAGGGATTAAAACTTGGCTCTCCCACATCCTAGGTAAATGCCCTAAATACCAGACTATAAAGTCATTTTCACTCTCTTTCCTGGCCCAATGGCTATTTATTGTCATTCAGAATGGCAATTCATATTTATTCATGGCAAAATTATAAGCAACTGAAGGATTTTATTGTGGGAAATGTCATGCAAACTTAATAGTAGGTAATGCTGGTATCTCCCACCTAACATATATGTATAAAGAATACTTGTCATTGTTTATTGGGATCATACTACCAATTCTACATGAATGAAAACTACTCTTGTGGATGTTGCTGTCCAAATGTAACATGGGCTGAGCGTCTTTTTTTTTTTTTTAAATATTGAGAAAAATGCAACTGATTATCTCTTACAGGAACAACTGAGACACAAAAGGAGATTTAACTTTGTGAAATTTGATGCTCAAGCAGTAGCTTGGCAAGAGAAACTTGCGGAAGTTAATGAAGATAATTTGCAAGATGCTTGGCTTTGGATAAAAGAACTGGAGGTAAAATAGAGAGGAACATATCAAGAAGCATGTATGAGCTAAGTCACACTAACATCCCCTATTTGTATAATGTTATTCAGCTAATTAAGTTAATTTGACTAGTAATGTGGCAAGTTTGACCATGAGGAGTTCTAGAAGGCACTCTTATACAGTAATTATATACAGTTTGTATCTGATTTTAGTGGAGCTGAGAGACACAGTGTTGGAGCCTCAGATCAGAGATAGTCTTTTAACAGTGTTTTATATTAGGTATTTATTATATAACAGGAAAAGCATGTGCTTGTGATATTAAAATTATTTAATAATATCTTTGTATATCTCCTAATCCAGTGATTTATTTGTGAAGTTCCTGAGAGTGAGGGGTGGGCAATGTGAAGAAGCCACATAACGATTTTGAAGCTGTGAACTAATATAAAGAGAATATCTTAATATATTTAGTAAGTGATAAGAAATCACAGAAGAATATAGGGAGGAGGAGGAAACACTGCTAAACTCTGGTTAGGGAGTTACTGAGGGTATGGTTAGACTGGCGCTTTGCAGCGCTAAAACCCTCCAGTAGCGCTATAATTATCGTACCCTACACACTTCAAAGTGAGATTTTGCGCATTTACTCACTGTTTAAAGCGCTAGTATTAAACCACCTTTTCGAGAGTCAGAAGGCTTTTAGCGCTAGCGCTGTAGCGCAATGGTGTGAATGTGACCACCAATGGGATCTCTTGCATGCCTCCGAGCCATTTAAGGCCATCAACAAGCCATTTAAGGCCATCAACAAGCCATTTAAGGCAAATGATGTGAAGTGTTGTTTTGTAGACGGGATGAAAAAAGCAGTTTCTCTCTAACAACTCACAGCAAATAACCAGTGAAAATGCTTGCGGACAGAGCTGTGTGTCTTAAATACAGAGCTTGTCAGTTTTCGCTAAGGAAAAGACACTGACAGCCTGATCTTGTCTCCCTGCAAACAACTTCCCAGTTCCCCCTCACCCCCTTCCTTTGCAAAGCACATTGCACCCAGCTGAATGCTGGGATACCTGCCCTATCGCGCTACTGTCACTGTTGCCAGAAGCGCTGCAAATGTGTGCATTCTTTAGCGATACAGGGTTTAAATGTGCACAGGCTCTAGTGAGATACCTATTGCGCTAAATTGGGAAGCGCTACAAAAAAACTCGCTATAATCTCTAGTGTAGCCATACCCTGAGTGTTTAGAATCAGAGAACAGATAGTTTAATGGGTATGAAATTGAATTTTCTGGGCTTCCTCCATTTCCTGCAAATAAATCACTGCTTTATTGCATATGTGGCTTAAGTACAATATCATGCAAGACTGAAAATACCTTGAAAAGGCATCTGTTTGGTCTTAAAACACTTGAAGTTGTACCATCTAGTTTTCCAACATCTCAAGAACTCTGAAGCAGTACTGGATTCAACACAGTATTGATATCTGTTTGGCATCTGTTTGGCATCAAATTTGCTAGAACTAATAGATATAAATATCAATACTGTGTTGAATCCAGTACTGCTTCAGAGTTTTTGAGATGTTGGAAAACTAGATGGTACAACTTCAAGTGTTTTTTCTTCACATCACTTGGATTACCAAGCAAATCTGTTTTTCTATGATGTACTAGAGCATATTTTGTTTATTTCAAATTAGGTAAAAAATGTATATAATTTACCAAAAGATGAACAATTTAAACCTGATGTATTTAGGATTGACATGCCACTAATATTAGTGGCTGTGTACACTTCTCCCAAAACACTACATATACTTGACATACATAACACAAAGGCAGTTAGTTAATTATGATTAGGAGTAGTTATAGCCAGTCATTGAGAAGTTATACCAGTTCTGTAAATAACAGAAACTGACTGATACCAGGTAACAAGAAGAGTTTATCTCTTTCCCTCCTCATTGCTCTCCCTTCCTGTCCCTCAGGGACCCTTCTCACAAACTCCTTCTACAACAGGAAATAGAATACGTACCGACACAATATAAAGGAAAGGACTTTTATTCCCATTACTCCTTAACCCAAGGAAAGACTTGAGTTTGGAGGCCCATTCTCAATCTAAGGAAACTCAACAAGTTCATGAAGGTTCAGTGATTCAAGTTGGTCATGCTAGCAATGATAATCCCAGCACTGTAACAGGAGGACTGGTTCTCAGCCCTTGGCCTTCAAGATGTATATTTGTATATCACCATACACCCACCACACAGGAGATTCCTTGGATTTGTTCTGGGACAAGGTCGCTACCAGTACAATTACTGCCTTTACGCGTCTCTAGAGATCCCTGGGTGTTCTCCAAAGTTCTCGCATTGGTGGCAGCTCACCTCCACAAGCAAAGGGTCATGATATTCCCCTTCTTGGACGACTGTCTACTCAAAGTCCCCTCCTGGGAAGACACCTTTGAAACTACTCAAAAGATGATGGTCCTCTTCTCACAACTAGAACTACAAATAAACATGCAACAATCAATGTTGGCACCTGAACAAAAACTAGAATTCATTGGGGCCCACCTTGATGCACTGGAGCCCAAAGCCTCATTACCACTATACAGATTTGTCACCCAAGTTAATCTGATTGCACAGACAAAACAGCCTACAGATATCAGCCAGGACTTGCCTGAAATTGTTAGATTGTGTGGCAGCAACCACGTTTGTTGTAAGGCATGTCAGGCTACATATGCATTGTCATCAGTGCTGGCTAAGGACGGTATACATTCTGCACAGACACAACCCGAACAAGTGTTTTACAGTGTCACTCACAGACAAAAACTCTACACTGGTGGACTCAGCCCCACAACGAGTTCTGTTCACACAGACCCCTCTGTCGATGATACTTACAACAGACGCTTTTCCGTTCGTTTGGGTAGCACAACTTGCACAACCACACAATCCTGGGCTGGTGGTCCCCCTAGGTGTAAACATTCCATATCGACCTACTGGAACTACAAGCAGTCTGCAATGCATGCTCACGTTTTTACCTCTGATCAGGAACAAGACCATAAAGGTACTGATGGACAATATTGCTTGCATATTTTATGCTAGCAAAAATACCCGGCGTTGCTTGGGTCCGTCGGAGGTGGGGAGGGGGCAGAGAGCTGAGAGAGTGCGGGGTCCGTTGGAGGAGGGAGGGGGCAGAGAGCAAACATGACACCCCCACCTCACCCCCCGACCAAACCCGACACCGCCACCTCAATTACCCCTTGACCAACCCTGACTCACATTTTCACCCCCCCACCCAAACCCAACACCCCCACGTCATCCCCCTACCAACCCCAACACCCCCTGACCAACACCCACACCTCACCCCCCGTAGACCAAACCTGACACACCCATCTCACTTCCCCCCCCAACCAAACCCGACACCCCTACCTACCACCACAAACAAACCCGACATCCACACCTCACTTACCCCTCGACCAACCCCGACCCCCTTTCTTGTCCCCCCAACCAAACCCAACACGCAACCCCCCCCCCCCCACGCCTCCCCAGGAAATCACACTCTCTACCAGATAGCGCTCCAATCCGATAGCCTTCCTAAACAATGCACCCATCATGGACATCTGTAAAGCAGCCACTAGGACATCAGCCCACACATTCATGGAGCACTACCCAACTGAACAAGTTGACCTTGAATGCACTGTTAGGACTCTGTCTTAGCCTCATTGCAACGCTCCTTCCTTCCACCAAGGGACACTGCTGTATAGTCACTAAAGTGGAGCATCAACAGGGATAGCACTCGAAGAAGAAGAGAGAGTTACTCACCTTGTGCAGTAACTGAGGTTCTTCAACATGGGTGTTGCTGTGGGTGCTCCATTTCTCACCCTCCTCCCCTTTACTTCGGAGTTTAGAGATGCACTTTGTGGTGGAGAAGGAACTGAGAGTGGTTTGGTTGCACAGCACTTTGTAGCTGCCAGGAGTGGCACAAGACTGGGAGAGAGCATGTGTGGCCCAAACGGGCATTGCTACTGAAAGTCTCAGATCACAGGCATAGGGACACACATTCACCTAACATAAGGATACCAATTTTGAAGAACCTCAGTTACTCCACAAGGTGAGTAACCCTCTCTTCCTGCCCCTTGGTAGCTAAGTTATACTTGTTTGAACAGCCACTGAATTAGTGCAAATTTTACTACCTTGGCACATCCATCGATTTTTTTGACCAGCTGACACTCAACATGTAGTTTACACCATGTCACTGCTTTATCATGAATTTGCTCCTGTAATTGCTAGAAAAGAGCTAATGGTCTATTTTTAGCAGTGTAACAGTATTTTGTGAATATCCCTCTCATTTGGGTTTTTAGGTTGGCAGTTCCACAAATACACTCAAAGCACTTCAAATTGCGCTTGCTGATAGTGATACTCAAGCCATTTATCTTCTGACTGATGGGCGACCTGACCAGGTATTTGTGAAACAAGAAAACAGAGATGGCGTAGTGTGATGAGTTGGGGGTAGTGGTAGGATGCTGAAGCACAGCTTTAGGGATGAATAAAATATCTAGGAGGCTCAAACTTGTGAGACTGTCTGTTGCAAAGTTGATAGAATTAATCTCTAAACCAGTGGTAGTGGGGGTTCTGGGTTTATATCCTGAACTTTCTTACAGCAACCCTGTTTTATCTGATGTATGGAACCTAATTTAATTCTATAGGAAGCTTTTTTAACCAGCTGGTAGTTGGCTAAAAGCTTGAAGGGATATCTTAAAATCTATGATTAAATAGTAACATTTGTGTATAAGGTAATAAGAGAAAAATTCTCATTAATTAAAAAAATGCAGAAAAATTGCAAATCTAATAATATATTTGGATTTAAAGATTCCCCTTCAGTGTTACAACTGAAACATTGCAGTCCTGTGCCCTGCATGAGAACCAGAAGGTGAAAATGACTAGTAAGAAGATAAAGAGAGAGCCCTCCAGCTACAATACTTCCTCCCACCCCCAAATAGCACATACAAAGTAGGCATGTAGATCCTCTCCAATCCATTTGCTGGAAGGGCTATTCCATCTCTGGCAAATTGATGATGTTGTAAATATTGTAGGCAAAAAATTAGCTGTTGACTTAAATTTATCATAGGTTTTTTCCCCCCCAAATATCTGTGCTATCATACACTGCTATTTGTATAATGTAAAACATCTCTTATTGATCACATTGGATCAGAGTCTCATTTCACAAGGTATAGTTCTGGAATAACTTCAAATTCTTGAGTTAACAAAGAGTCCTGTGGCACCTTAAAGACTAACTATAAAGTTTTTGAAGCATAAGCTTTCATGGGCTAATACCCACTTCGTCGGATGCAAGCAGTGGAAGTCAAATTCAAATTCTTTATATAAGTTGAAGCAGGATCAAAATTTATGCCAGTATGTTTATATCAGATGAAGTTGTGTTATTTTAGCACAAAATGGCTTGAGGTGTGAGAAAATATAATGAAGCAAACAAAAACTGAGAGGAAAGCACCTCTTGTTCAGCTACAAGTACAGTGAAACCTCGATATAATGGACTAATTCAGGCGAGGGGGTGTCCGTTAAAGCCGAAAGTCCGTTATTTAATAATTTTTTTAAATTATTAAATAACGGACTTTCGGCTGACAATGGACACCCCCCTCGCCCAAATAAGTCCGTTATATCGAGGTTTTACTTTTATCACGGCCGGGAGCCATGAGCAGCCCGCCCGGCACCAGCCAGCAGCCCGCCCGCCCGGGACCTTGGCTGCTGGGACTCGGGCGGGAGCTGTCAACCCGCCCACCCGGGTCCCGGCTGCGGGGAGCCGGGCGGGGAGGTTGACAGCTGGGGAGCCGGGTGGGTGGGCTGACAGCTCCCACCCGGCTCCCCGCTGCGGGGATCCGGGCGGGAGCTGTCAAACCCCCTCCCCCCCCCCCCCCCCCGCCCGGCTCCCCGCAGCGGAGAGCTGGGCGGGAACTGTCAGCCCGCCCGCACCTGTCAACCCCCCCCCCCCGCCTGGCTCCCCGCTGCGGGTAGCTGGATGGGGGGGGGGGGGTTGACAGCTCCCGCCGGGCTCCCCGCTGCGGGGAGCCGGGCGGGAGCTTTCAACCCCCCCGCCCGGCTCCCCGCAGCGGAGAGCCAGGCGGGAACTGTCAAATCCCCCCCCCCCGCGCCCGGCTCCCCGCTGCGGGGACCCGGGGGGGGGGGGGGGGTTTGACAGCTCCTGCCGGGCTCCCCGCTGCGGGGAGCCCAGCGGGAGCTGTCAACTCGCCCGCCCAGCTCCCCGCAGTGGGGGGCCAGGCGGGAACTGTCAACCCGCCCGCAACTGTCAACCTCCCCCCGCCCGGCTCCCCGCTGCGGGGAGCCGGGGGGGGGTGTGTGTGTGGGGTTTGACAGCTCCCGCCGGGCTCCCCGCTGCGTGGAGCGGGGCGGGAGCTGTCAACCTCTGTGGGGAGTGACAGCTCCTGCCTGGCTCCCCGGGGCGGGAGCCGGCAGCCCCCAATAATGGATTTCGGATGCATCGGAAATTTTGTCCGTTGCATCCGAAGTCCGTTAAATCGGGGTCCGTTAAATCGAGGGTTTACTGTACTATAAAAGAGACATAATTGAAAATTTAAGTTATAATACAGGGATCGGCCACCTTGGCACGTGGCACCACAGGGTAAGCACCCTTAGCGGGCCCCTCCAGTTTATTTACTTGCTGGTTCGCCGATCGCGGCTCCCACTGGCTGCGGTTTGCCGTCCTGGTCCACTGGGGGCTGCGGGAAGTGGCGGCCAGCACTGTACTGCTTACCACAGCCCCATTGGATCGGGATGGCAAATCGCGGCCAGTGGGAGCCGCGATCGGCGAACCGGCAAGTAAACAAATCGGCAGGGCCTGCTAAGGGTGCTTACCCCTGTCCCATCCAAACCTCCTCCCCTTACTGATGGCCCCCCAGAACCCCTGCCCCATCTACCCTCCCGCTCTCTGTCCCCTGGCCGCCCCTAGACCTCCCACTGCCCCATCCAACCTCTCTCTCCTTCCTGACTGCCCCCCCCCCCCGACCCCTGCTCCATCCAACCACCTCTTCTCCCTGTCCCCTGACCTTCCCCGGACCCTCCACCCCTGACTGCCCCCTGCTGCCCCATCCAACCCCTCCTCTCATTCCTGACTGCCTCCATTCAACCCCCTTGTTCCCTGCCCTCTGCCTGTCCTGACACCTATCCACACCCCTGTGCCCTGACTATTCCCCAAACTCCCCTGCCCTCTATTCACACCCACCCGCCCCCTTACCGCGCTGCCTGGAGCACGGCTAGCTGGCTGTGTGGCTGCATCAGGATAGGCAACCGTGCTGTCTGGCTGAAGCCAGCCATGCACTGCGCAGCACAGAGCACCAGGTCAGGCTGAGGTTCTGCAGCTGTGCTGCCCCGGGAGCTCGCAGCCTCTCCACCCAGAGCATTGCACTGGCACCACAGTGAGCTGAGGCTGCGGGGGAGGGAGAACAATGAGAGAGGGGCTGGGGACTAACTTCCCGGGCCAGAAACTCAGGGGTTGGGCAAGAGGGTCCTGCGGGCCGGATGTGACCCATGGACTGTAATTTGCCCACCTCTGACTTTTTAATCAAAATCTGAGTTGAATGATACCTGAAGTGAATTGCTCAAGCTCACATGATACATCAGTGATTCAGATAGTGTTATAAACCAGGATCCTCTTGGATCTTTAGGAAAAAGTGCAAAGATGTTTATTTTTCTTTGTACCTTGAGCAGAAGGGATTGGTCCTACAAGCAGCACCATGCTAGTGAAATTCTGTACAGTGTTTATTTGTCTGCAGCATATTTAACACTATTTATTCTATTCTATTACATTATGTTTATTTTTATTTTTACAGCCACCAAAAACAATTCTGGCCCAAGTCCTACTTCGTCGTAAGGTTCCTATTCATACCATCTCTTTCAACTGTGATGATACGGAGGCCAATAAATTTTTGCATGAACTGTCCACTGAAACCGGGGGCCGGTTTCATTACCATAATATTTATGTGACAGATCCTGATGCTCCAGAGCCTATTGTGGTGAGTATTTCAAACTAAATATGAGAGAATGACTCTCCGTGGCATGTTAAGGAGCAACAGAGCTCACATATAAGCAATTTGATAAGTATGTGACTTAAGAAAGAGGAAAATCACTTAATCACAGTCAGGCTTAAGTGATCTTAAAGCACCAGGCCTCCCATTGCTCAAGCTCAGTGATAGAATTTTATTAGGCCATAACAATCCTAAATCACAAATATTTAATGTATGGGTGTTTTCTGGACCTGCAATCTGCTAGTTCTCGTCAATCCTCGATTCTGGGAGCCAGCCTTACCCTGCTCTGCTGTGAGAACCCCCCACTCCTGGGCCGTTCACGCATAGCCTCTGGCATGTAAGCTGCTCCCAGCTATCTGTAAGCAAATGACACTAGCCAATATCTCTGGTCCCAGAAACAACCCAGTAGGAACCTCTGTCTTGGAGTGTCCAGTAATGCCCGCTGGATGCTGCAAGCTTACATAAGTTTGTCTATTGAACAAAGAAATGGATATGTACCAGGGTTGTTATCCCAAGGGGAGCCTCTGACACACTTCAAACAAAACACACGGCTACAGGTAGAACAAACAAACAGATTTATTAACTATAAAGATAGATTTTTAAGGATTATAAATCAAAGCATAACAAGTCAGAGTGGTTACCAAAAGAAAATATAAGCACGCAGTCTGAACTTTCAACCTATTAGACTGGGCAGCAACTAGATTAAGCAGTTTTTCCTCACCCCACTGGATATTGCAGTCCTTAATCTACAGGTTGTTCCTTAAACCTGGGCCAAATCTCCTCTGTTGGAATCTTGTCTTCTTCTCAGTGTTTTGGTTGCTTGCAGCATTGGTGGGAGCAGGAGAAAGGCACAGTGTGTGTCTGCCTGTTATATACTCTGTCCATGTGTTTGTTGAACACAAGTCCAGGTATGTCTGTGGCATTGCTGAGTCCCTTCAGCAAGGTTGAGCAATTCCCCTGGTGGGGTCTCATGCATGTGAGTCATTGCATTGTAGTTCCCTTGCTGGACAATGGCTGTTGATGGTCTATTTGGCACCCCGCCCAGGCATTTGGTTACTTTCCTGCTGTTGGCTCCCAGGAGCTAATATCTGGTTGATTCCCCAATTTACAGAATGCTTTAGTGGCCACCAAACAACACAATTCTCATAACTTCGTATGCATTAATGTTACACATATTTGCATAGAGAAATGACTTTCAGCAGATCATAAATGTTCTCCTAATACCTTACAAGGCATGCTGTACATGTAAGATCACGATTAGATGAAAGTGAAGAATATGGGGGTTACAATACGTTTTTCCCCAAGGTATAGAACAGAGGTTGGCAAATTGTGGCCCGCGGGCCATATGTGCCCTGCCGGCCATGTTTATCCAGCCTGCGAGCTCAGCCCGGGGGTGCGGTGCCAGTGGCACCACGCTCCGGGCTCAGCGCTGGGGGCCCCGTGCTCCTGGGCAGGCCGAGTGGTGGCGTGGGGAGCCGTGGGGTCCCGCACTCCAGGACCGGGGGGCCGGGCGAGTGCAGCGCCTCCATGAACCACCAGGCCCAGTGCTCCCGGGACGGAGAGCTGGATGGGTGGAGCGCGGCTGCGAGCTGCGGGGCCCTGCGCTCCCGGCGGGGCACTGGTCGGAGGATGGCAGAGAGCCGCGGGATCCCACACTCCAGGGCCGGGCGCCGGTGAGGTGGAGCGCAACTGCAAGCCATGGGCCCCGCACTCCAGGGCACCGGGCGGGTGGAGCCGTGGGTCCCCGCGCTCAGGCTGGAGCCCCCGGCTGAGTACAGTAAGTGGGGGGGAGCTTAGGTGGTGGGGTTCCAAGGAGGGGGGTAGTTTAGGGTGGAGGGGTCTCGGGAGGGAGCAGTCAGGGAAGAAAGAGGGGAGGCCTAGATAGGGGGTGGGTTCCTTGGGGGGGTAGTTATAGTAGAGGGGGTCTCGGGGTGAGGATCAAGGGACAAGGAGCGGTTGGAGGAAGGGGTTCGATGGGTGGAGGGTTCTGGGGGGGGGGTAATCAGGGTGCAGAAAGTGGGTGGGAGTCAGATGGGGGGCGGGGCCGGTATGTTTGGGGAGGCACAGCCTTCCCTACCTGGCCTGCCGCACGATTTTGAACCTCAGTGTGGCCCTCGGACCAAAAAGTTTGCCCACTCCGGTATAGAATATCACATATATTTATGGGTATTGTTAGTTTAAAAACATATGGAGGTCAAATTCTGCCCTGGAAAAAGCAGGTGTGATTCCTGGTATCTAAAATGGGAGTTATGCTTACACCTGAACTGAAATTGATCTAAGATTTTTACTTCAACAATAAATGTCCTGTTAATTAATGTGAGCATATATAGCTAAAGAGAGTTTCATTCCTAACATTTTAACATACAGTTGCCCCTGGGGGAAGAAAGTACAGGAGGGAATAAAACCATATCCATAAGCACTACATTCACAAAAACAGCACAGACCTACCAAGTGTAACTGATAAGCTCAATCTAAAAATCCCCAGTAGTAAATTTCTTCATGGATTTTCAGAAATAATCATGTTTTTTTTTTTTTAAATATTCTTGTTTTGAATTAAAGCAGGCAACCAGTTAATTAGTTACCCAAATACCAGGGAAAGTGGAATAAGAACTAGCATAATTTGGAGCAAGAGAGTAGTATGAAATTTTGAACATCACAGACCGTAATTCAGAGAAGCAAGACTAGAAATAATGCAATTCAGAATATTCCATAGGCTGTACTAGATGGCCTTATGGCTCAGCTGGTGTGGATTATGTGCATCCAGAATGTGTTGGAAAGGTTGGAGGGATGAAGCGTGTATCTGTGCTCTTGCACTAGTGGGGTATCTTTGGAATTCACTTTCTATTAATCTCTGCTCTAAAAGAGCCCAAATCTGTTCACCTTCCAGGCATGCTTTGAGGTGCAGCTCTTTATCCCAAGTTTTGGAGATGCAGGAACATGATAAAGATGGGATTTTGGATGTGGTGGGTATAGGGTGACGAGACAGCAAGTGTGAAAAATCAGGGAATTAGGGGGTAATAGGAGCCTATATAAGAAAAAGTCCCAATTATCGGGACTATTCCTATAAAATTAGGACATCTGGTCACCCTAAGTGGGTATTAGTTTGGTTTCATTTTAATCTCTTGTTAGGTTATTTACTTTTTTTTTTTGGTCTTAAATTTGAAGAAAATGCTGGTTTTATCTTCTATATTACTGTCCATGTAATTAAATCAAAGGCACCTTAAGATCAGTATGGGTGCTTTTCCCCCCATGTACATTAGTTAAAAACTTAAACAATAATCAGTATTAAGGACTGTCTAGCTAGACAATAGGAGCTGATCACTCTTGGCTGTGGGTGGTGTTTTCTTCCAGGAAGCTTTCAAGGCAACTAGGTTGCTTCAGTATTTTGGATATCTGTCAAAGATCTATTACTAGAATTGGTCAGATAATTGCTGAGCTAGGTGTGTGCAGGTGTAGGTTCATTAGCATCTGGAGCAGGGATTCCCATGATGCAGTGCGTACCTGCTTTTCTTGTCCTAGAGTTCAGTATGGTTCTCTGTCCGTCATTCTTTATGCTAATCCCTGTCCCATCTTTCATGCAGATGAGGCTAGGGGAGTTGGTTCTGTTCTTCATTCTGTATGCAAATTAAGATGTCTTAATCTTGTCATTTATTAGGAGGGGTCGAGGTGTGTCTCCCAATGCCCTTCACGGTTCTCTGCAAGGCTTTTCTCTGTTCGATTTTGGTTCAAACAGAGGTTGGTGGTGGGGTGTCTTTCATGAGTCAGACAGGCGATACTGCACCCTGGTTCCCCAACAACACAGAGCTGGCTGGTATCACCTGCCCCATCCAACCACCTCTTCTCCCTGTCCCCTGACTGCCCCCAGAACTCCCACCCTTGACTGCCAGCCCATCCACCCCCCCTTCATTCCTGACTCTCCCCCCCCCCCCCCGGAACCTCTTCCCCCATTCAACCCCCTTGTTCCCTGCCCTATGACTGCCCTGACCCATCTCCACCCCCCGCCCTTGACCCTGAACTCCCCTGTCCTCTATCCAAACCCCTCTGCTCCTTGCCCCCTTATCACACTGCCTGGAGCACGGGTGGCTGGTTGCACCAGGACAGGCAGCTGCACAGCACAGAGCACCAGGTCAGGCCACGGCTCTGCAGCTGCACTGTCCCGGGAGCTCGCAGCCCTGCTGCCCAGAGCATTGCCCCAGCAGCACAGTGAGATGAGGCTGCGGAGGAGGGGGACAACAGGAGAGGAGTTGTGGGGTAGCCTCCCTGTCTGGGAGCTTAGGGGCTGGGCAGGAGAGTCCCCCGGGCCATAGTTCGCCCATCCCTGGTCTAATAATACTAATGATTGGTTAAGAGACTATATTCATAGTACAACCAGTTTTTTTTTTTAAAGTCTGTCAATAGAGGTGATGCAGAATGTTTGTGGAGAAATGGAACAATGCACTGTTGCCATCAGTAAACGATGGGCATGTGACTGTAGCACAGGGGTCAGCAAACTATGGCCCATGGGCCACATCCAGCCCATGGGCTCGTCCTGCCCAGCCCCTTGAGCTCCCGGCTGGGGAGGCTGGCCCTGTGCCCCCCCCCCCCCCCCGAGCTCAGCATGCCACAAACGCAGAACTCTGGGAGGGCAGGGCAGCATGTCTAGCTCCATGCGGCTACCAGACACGCTCCTGAGCTGCTAAGGGGGTCAGAGCCGGGCAGGAGGGGGGGTTGCATAACGGACAGGTAGTCCCGGGGGTCAGTCTGGGAGCAGGTGAGGTTGAATAGGAACGGGGGGTGGATAGAGGGCGGGGGGGGGAGGTTGGGTATAGATTCTTGGGAGAGGGTGGTTAGGAGACAAGGAGCAGGGGGGTTGGATGGATTTGGGGTTCCTGGGGGGTGGTTAGGGGCAGGGCGGGTCTCTGGAGGGAGTGGTCAAGGGACAAGGTGCAGGAGGGCTTAGGTAGGGGGTAGAGTCCTGGGGGGGTGGTTAGGGTCTGGAGGGTCTCTGGAGGGGGTGGTCAGGGAACAAGGAGTAAGAATGGGGTTGGATGGGTCGGGGATTCTGAGGGGGACAATCCGGGGATGGGAAGTAGGAGGGAGTTGGATAGAGGGCGGTGCCAAGCTTCCCTACCTGGCCCTCCATGCAATTTTGCAACCCCAATGTGGCCCTCAGGCCAAAAAGTTTGCCCTCCCGTGCTATAGCAGCACTTTTCTCCATTAATCATTTAGGGTAGATTCTCCACTGCTTTGTACCTGTTATAGTTACTTATCCCTGTGCAAAGTTGGTGTAAAATGCTACCATTCTGCACTGGTAATGTTTTACATCCAGTTTCCAGTCACTCTGCACAGGTGAGATTACTACAACAGGCACAACACTCTGTGGAATTAGGTTCTTAATATATTTAGGGTATTTGGGGCATTTGAAAATTTTATCAAACATGAACGTGATGTTTAGATGCAGGCAAAAACAGCCAGGATTGGTATGAACGGGGTCAATAGAGTAGAGGTTTTCTATTTTTCCCTGTATCTCTTTTTGTTATCTTGTGGGTGCTATATGGTTTTCCTGACGTTTAATGCTGATACAATCTCTTCATTTAAGTTAAAAACCTTATTTCTGCTGCTAGTCCTTACTCTCAGTAGTAGTGTAGCACTGGTGTGAGATCAGAATCAGGCCTATTTGATTGATATGCTGCTGTAATTGTTTGAAAAATAAAAAAATGATCTTTAATGTGAAACAGTAAAAGGATAACCATGTCAGTTACTGGAGCTTAGCTGTAATATAATACCACTGCTAAACATGAACAAGGGAAGCAAAAGGTATGTAACTAAAAACCTGGAGCAACAGGCTATTCATGTCTTTTTTTTGGAGTATGTACAATTTTTCAGAGATAACTGGTTTGTTAGGTAATTGCAGTTTTCTTCTTAAAAAAATTACAAAGTTTACATTGTCTTGCCAAATACACTGTAGTGCTATTTTTTGCCATCAACTTGCCTCTCCTTTGCTAAAGGATATTTCTATGTGGGAACATGAAATTACTGCCATTATCATTTTCCTCCCTTTTAATTTTATGCTAATAGTCTATATTTAGTGTAGGACCAAAGCAAACTTTGTTTTAGAAATGAGGGAAATGGAGGGAAAAAAATCCAAATGATCCAAAATGTCATTCCCTTTTTCTATACCAAAAACTTATTTATTGTATTGTTCCTGTAAATGAATGAAGCATGTTTTAAGCATAATTCCAGTTACAAATTTGATTTTTCATTCTGGCAGAGTGAAGATATATACCTTTTAAAAAGAGAAATTGAACAGGGGGAAAAAGATCTTGAGAAAGTGCAGACCTTTCACACTGAATGCCTGATGATGAACTGGAGTAATGGAGAAAAAGATTGTGAAAATAAGTATGTCCTCAAACTGCCTTTATGCCCCAGAGTGCTCTATAGGTTACTCAAGCTACCCATTAAATTTGTCTTGATTTTGCATTTTTCACCCTGGACATTCTCCTTAAGATATTTTCCTTTTGCAAAGAAAGGTTGAAAAATCTTTAATACTATTGTAAGAATTGTTATGAATACAAGTCTGGAAGAAAAAGATGTTAAAATATATTGCTGGGAATTGGAACAAAATGGTGTGTGAGCCAAGGTGGCAGCAGTAACACGGACTAGTTCAGATAGTGTGAGTATTCTGCTGCCTCCATCAGACCGAAGATGCTTGAAAAAAACCAGTTTGTCCCTTCAGTTTCAGAGGTGTAGCCGTGTTAGTCTGGATCTGCAAAAGCGTCAAAGTCTCCCACAAAAGCTCATGATCCCTAAAATCTGTTAGTCTATAAGGTGCTACAAGACTTTGTCCCTTCAGTTTGTGATCCCACAGAACATGTTTGTACATTCATTCCATATTGGTCCTTATGGTCTCAGTCCAGTTCCCCCACACCCACAACACTACATTCAGCACCAATTAACAAGCTCATTGGAAGTCTAATTGGACAAAGAATGAATGTACATGGAAAACAAATGTCCCTAGAGATTTTAGGTCATGGTGGATGGAGGCAGATTCCCAGGGCACCGAAAGATTTTTCTGCTGCTGATTACGTAGTTTCAATCCTATAGAAAATTATAGGTCTTTGATCTCCAGGTATATCAATTGGGTACCTTACAAGAGTACTAAATAAACAAAAAGGAGGAAATTATTTCACCTGAGGCCTCCTTCATTTGTGCACTACAAATACAAAAGCAAAATTACATCTCAAAAAAGGATTTCAACAATTAATGAAAACTATCTCCCGCCTTAAAAAATTATCTAAATACAAGCAAAAGTTCATGATTTATTGTTATAAAGGATGTGCAAAATGATTTAAGATGCATGGTAGGAGCGGTCAGCAGCTCAGTATAAAAATATGTAAAGTGTTTATTTCAGGGCTTGTGTCAAGGTGTACCTCCCCACTCTGAACTCTAGGGTAAAGATGTGAGGACCCCGCATGAAAAAAGAAATAACCCCTCAAGCTTATTTTACCAGCTTAGATTAAAACTTTTCCCAAACTTCTCAAGTTTGGACTTGGAATAATGCTGTCACCACCAATTTAAGCCCCCAAAACCATGGGGTTGGGTAAATTGGAACCCCGCTGTAACACCTCTCAAATCTCCTCCCTTCACCTGGGAGAGGTTTGAGAAACAAAGACCAAAATCCTCACTTTCTGTGAGATGTGCCCGATCCAAACCAGGATCTATCCAATGGAAACAAGCAGACGGAGTCTTAAAGGAAGATTTTACTTAAAGAAAAAAGAAGCATACATCCCTTGTACAGAAATCAATAGAAAAAACAACCCCGCTGCATCACACAGTATCCTGACCCCTTCCCTAGGAATTTCTCCCTCTGCTAAAGCTTAACAGTAAGGAACACCGTGGATCAACGATCAAGTGATACAGTTCAAGCATATAATTCACTTACTACTGAACTTGACTTTATTAGACGATTATAGATAAGTTGAGTAGAGACATAGGTGTGGTTTGTCCCAAAGCTGGGCGAACAGCCACGAGAGCCAGAGCTGGAGACATAAAACCGAAACTAAAAACACTCTCTTTGTCCCCGAGGTGATTAGCATCTCTGTTACATCATTCCCTCTCAGGTTACTTCAGGTTAACCCTTTACAGATAAAACAGTGATTCTAAGCTACTTTATACTTATGACAGCTTGTTGTTGTTTAACATTAGTAGAGACACTTCTATTACTTATTATTTATAGGATGGCTCACTCTCCTCCCACCACCCTTGGAAATTCAAAGCAGCTATAATAGAATAGTCTAGCCTCAGTTAAGGATAGAGTATTTACAGGTGCATCAGGGTTTTTTACATGAACCTTTGAAAGTAAAAGTAACAATTTGTAGCCTATTTGTGAAATCAAGACCCTAGTAAAATAATGAGTCATTTTGTAGTCTTGCAGAGCATTTGAAATCAGTGTTTAAAATGCCTGTAGCGGGTCTGGCACCGCAATACCCCTTTGTGGCAGGGGTGGGATGGGGTGTTGGACCCTCGCCACTCTCCAGTCCCCACGCCCATCTCTCTGCGGGCGGCCTAAAGGCCTGTCTCCACACAATCACCCCTTGATTGGGGTAGTGGGCCCTAATGGCCCGAGTCCATATAGATCGCTCCCAAAAGCCAGGAGAGTGTGGCCCAATGGCCAGAGTCCATATAACTTCCCCCTCGCAGGCAGGGTAGTGTGGTCTAGCTGCCAGAGTCCATGCAACTCGTCCCCAAGTATCAGGGCAGTGCGGCCCAACAGCCAGAGTCCATATCTCTCGCCCTTCGTCTCAGGGCAGTGCAGCCCAATGGCCGGAGTCCATATAACTTCGCCCTCACAGGCAGGGTAGTGCAGCCTAGTAGCCAGAATCCACGCAACTCACCTCAAGTGCCAGGGAAGTGTGGGTAGGTTAGTAGGGGGACCTGGGCCCACCCTCTCCACTTCGTCCTGACCCAGGGCTCTTCTAGTGACGGGGTTCCCCTTGCCCCTAGGTTGGCGGGGATTCACCTGCAACCTGCCGAGCGTCTGGGTGGCTCTAATGCCGTTAGGCTCTTAAGTTGCCCTGGATCACTTCCTACCATACATGCTGTTTTCTCCCCTTTGAGGGGAGTTCCTCCATTCTGCTCCCCTCCTCTGGCGTCCTCTGTCTGGGTCTCAGGGTGTGTCCTAGCTTGGCTGGCCTCTGGATCCTGGGGTGTAGGCTGTCCCGCCTCGGGAGCTGGCAGCATGCCTCCTTCCTCTCCAGCGTTCAGCCCTGACTGAGCAGCTCTGCCAGCTTTTATACCTGGTCTCCAGCTGGAGAATGCACAGCAGGGCTTCCAGGGCGTGGCTTCCTCTGCTAGGAGGGAAGGGTTAACCCCTGCAGTACCAGTGCGGGGCCGCTCTGCCCCATCACAGTGCCGCATACATTTAAACTTAACGTTTGAAAAGTGGTTTCTTACAAATTCACTTATACTCTTGAAGATTGTTCCCTTGCCTTTTTCTTGTCCTTATCACTCATAAATAGGCATCGCAGAGAGACTCTTACTGCATCCTCCGTAACCACACACATTCAGGAGCTGAACACCTCTCCTACCAGTAGGCCATACTGTGCTTCAGAAGAGCCATTGCTGACTTCACACCAGCGTACAGTAGATGTCTGGCAAACTCGATGTGACAGTCCAGTCAGAAGGAAGACAGCGCTGTATGCAGGTAACTATCTAAAATGAAGCGTGGCTATTATTCAACAGAACTGTGGAATGATTCTCTCAAAAATAAAATAAAAATTCCTCATCTCTGTTGCAAATAAAATATTTGATTATTTAAACAAAAACTTATCTTAAAACTCTAATCTGCCATCGTTTTTGCATTTTCTTCATCTTGGGACATTTACCCTTAACTGGTCAGTGTCCAGTCATTTGCACTTTCTGGTACAGTGCTGTGATGGTTGGCTTGCACAGCCTGCAGGGGAATGCCTAATTTAAACTATTTTGATTTACATTTTAAAAATGGAGTGTAAGCTGTTCAGTTAATAGGAGGTAGTTAACCCCGCCGCTTTCATTTTAATGCAAATAAGTGGATCATTGTTTGTGGTTATTGTGAAGAGCTAATGTATGTGTTTTATTAGTTGCAGCATTAATTTTTTAAAAATAAATCTTGGGAAAGTACAGAGAACCAATTAGTGCTGAAGTATTGTTACTTGTGAGGGCTTGTATAAGACAGTTCATTTAAGAACATGGCCTGAAAACTGAAGAAGTGTTATGTTTTCAAGAATTCCAGGCAGCCATTTGATTTGTAGATTAGT
Source organism: Sternotherus odoratus (assembly GCA_032164245.1). Lineage (NCBI taxonomy): Eukaryota > Metazoa > Chordata > Testudines > Kinosternidae > Sternotherus > Sternotherus odoratus. The sequence goes on along the minus strand of JAVMKO010000001.1, from coordinate 201,175,173 downwards.
TGTCCTTTTCTCTCTGTCTGAATACCTGCAGAGCAAACCAAGACTAGTCTGCTCAGGACCCTGGGCCATCGAGTGAGGTTCTGTGAAGAAAGACCAGATGAGAGGGTATCTCCTGAAAGAAAGGGTTGTTTTCTCAGAAATAGCCTGAAATCTCCCACTGTTTTTAAAGGCAAGTTATCACAACTGGGGGAATTGAAGTCCCTTATTTTACTTTGTTTAGATCTGGTGGTATCATGTTTGAGACAGAGCTGAATTGTCAATGAGCTTGTAAACTGCAATAAAAAGAATTCAGACTGGGTTTCACTGACCTGGTCAAGGAAGCATTTTCAACAGGATGGTAAATTTGAGATATTAAAATATGATAGATACTGATTGAATAAAATTTCACACATCTGTAAATAGCATTCAGTTAGCATCATCTGCAAGGGAAAAAATGGTCTGGTTTTTTTTTTTTTTTTTTGGAAGGACCTCAAGATCCTTGCACACTGTCTATACGCTGTCTCCTTGGCAGGGTCATTTTCCATGAGGGTGGTGCAGAATACTTTCATTGAAGACTGCTGAAAGCACATACGAATCACAGTTGTTTTTCCTGGACAGGGTGCACATCAAAGATATGCTCATTGTAATCAAAGAAACATGAAAATTGTATATTAGCTTAATGAGATGCCAGTGACACTGTTATGTTACTATGGCCTGGGTGAGGAACAAGCTTGATGAATCTTCCTCCTTGAGTTAACGGCTATAAATTTAAACAAAGTTTTAAATGATTTTGAAATGATAAAATTAGAGTTTGTCTACATTGGCACTTTTGCTACTAAAACTTGTTGCTTGGGGTGTGAAACACCCCCGAATGACAAAAGTTGTAGTGAAGAAAAGTGCTGGTGTGGACAGCACTTCATTGGTAGGAGCTGTGCTCCCGATGATGAAGCTAGTGACCCTTTGTTGGAGGTGATTTTATTTTGCCACTGGGAGAAAGAGTGGCCACACATCACACCTTACAACGGCGTGGCTGTAGCGACACAGTCGTGCCAATGTAAGATGCACAGTGAAGACATTTACACAGTGTAGACATAGTGCTTATTTACTTTTACATTTTTTATTAGTTCTTGTGAAGTGTGAATGGCCAAGCACCATGACTGAAACACAAGAGATTAATTCTCATGAATAAATTTATTTGGAATAAGCATTATTATACAGCCTTAGGGCTGGTCTTCACTACCCGCCGGATCGGTGGGTAGCGATCGATCTTTTGGCGATCAATTTCTCGTGTCTTGTGAAGACGCGAGAAATCAATCGCCCACGGTGCCCCCGTCGATTCTGGAACTCCAGCTTGCTGGGAGGCACAAGCTGGAGTCGACGGGGGAGCGCGCCGCCACCTGCCACCGCCGTGAGGATGGCAGGTAAGTCAGCTGCAGATATGCAAACTTCAGCTACATGATTCACGTAGCTGAAGTTGCGTATCTGCAGTTGATTCTCCCTGGTAGTGAAGACCAGCCCTTAGTAGTACTTCTAATAGGCTCAGATAGTCAATACTAATTACTTTGAGGTGTATGTTTGTGCAGAACCATTACATGATGCCTTTGTAAGTTTATAAATGTTTTTCCACAGAGCCGAATACACAAAAGGTGACAAAAAGGACATCTAAAGAGTACGTACATTTGTCACACACAAGTGGTAGTGGTTTATTTTATTTTTTTTATTTTCCATAACTGCTATATTACCAAATATGTTTCTGTTTGATATTATATCTCACAATCTCTTATTTTTAGTTCTCTAGATACGTCTTCAGCTCATTGGCTAAAGACTCATGGTTTGGTTGCTAGACGACTCACCATAATGGATGCCTTAGCCCCAACAGCTGTTCCTCACAGTACTAAATACATCCCGGTTTTAGACAAACACGTTGTTTCTAAAGTATTTGATGAGGTAAAACTCTTATGCTGTTTCAGGGGAAGCTTAAAATTTGCAATTTTGTTTTATTTTTATAATTATTCAATTTTTTTATTATTCATCTAGATAAATATTGAATAAGTATGTCCTCAACTGTCCATAGCAGTGTGGGTTATTCAGAGTAAATGAACTGTATACATTTTGGAAATATTTATTCACAACAAATACTGATAAAATAAAATAATTAATTCTGTTTCCTGCCGGGTGACAAGATAATAGAGCTTAATGCTATTTGCATTTCTTGCCTGTATACCAGTTGGTGGCAGTGTGCAGCCACCAGGTGTTCAAAAATTGTTCATGGGCCATGTGAACCAATGTCCTCCGCAAAGGGCAATCCATGTTGTAAGAAGGTTACCCCTGGAGGAATTCGTGTATTGGTGTATTCTTTATACATGCTGAGAATTTGTTGCAGTTCATTGTAAATAATACATGTTTTTCAAAAACAACCCAGCAGTGGAAAAGCTGAAGGGCATGAGCTTAAACTGAATAATGAGGAGGTGAAGGCTTCGTGAATGGGATATGACGTAGACCTGACTGAATTATGCATAACAAAATGTGAACCGACACACAATTTCAGATTTTTAAATTTTCAGTTTTAAATTTCAACTTGGATGCATTTTTAAGGGAATTTTTGCTGTGATACTCTGATTTTTAAAGCAAAAATAGGATCACTATTTTAGTGAAAATAGCCCCAAAAAATCAAGCTTGTTTCTGATATTAAAAAAGAGGAGGGGCATTTTTAAAACAAAAGATGTCTTTTTGCCTCAAAAATTTACATAAATGCATACATTTTCATATTTCATATGTGAAAATAGCCTTTTTGCCAAAACCAAATAAAAGAAAACTTGTGTGAACCTGTGCAAAACATGAATTTGGGTATGAAATGTCACGTTACTGAAGTAACTGAGTATGTAGCTGAAGTTGTGTATCTGCAGTTGATCCCGGGCCGTAGTGGGGACCAGCCCTTAGGTCTCCCCATGGAGAGTCTCCCAAGTACTCCCTTTATCTTTCCAGGATAGTCTTGGAAATTTTGTTATAACCGCAACTTGAAAGAAGTACCTTGTAAAAACTAAAAGCCTACTCTAAAATAGCATTTGCAGAGAGGTGGCTCAAACTATTCTAGAAGTATTTTATCTAGATACTAGCATAAGTGCCCGGCGTTGCTCGGGTCAGTCGGAGGTGGGGAGGGGGCAGACAGTTGACACCCCCTGACCAACCCCAACACCCACCCTTCACCCACCCCAACACCTTCCCACCCCCCCAGACCAAACCCTACACCCCCCGGCTCACTTACCCCCCGACCAAACCCGACAACCCCACCTGACCCCCCCAAGCAAACCCAACACCCCCACCTGACCCCCCGACCAAACCCGACACCCCCACCTCACCCCCTGAGCAAACCCGACACCCCCACCTCACCCCCCGACCGAACAGTGTATTTAATAATCTGTGTGCTACACAGTGCACCGTGAGCCGGGGGGGGGGGGGTGTCGGGTTTGGTCGAGGGGTCAGGTGGGGGTGTTGGGTTTGCTTGGGGGGGTCAGGTGGGGTTGTCGGGTTTGGTCGGGGGGTAAGTGAGCCGGGGGGTGTAGGGTTTGGTCTGGGGGGGTGGGAAGGTGTTGGGGTGGGTGAGGGGTGAGTGTTGAGGTTGGTCAGGGGGTGTTGCGGTTGGTGGGGGGTTGAGGTGGGGGTGTCAGGTTTGCTTGGGGGGATGAGGTAGGGGTGTCGGGTTCGGTCGGGGGTAAGTGAGCCGGGGGGGTGTCAGGTTTGGTCTGGGGGGGTGGGAAGGTGTCGTGGTGGGTGAGGGGTGAGGTGTGGGTATTGGGGTTGGTCAGGGGGTGTTGCGGGTGAGGTGGGGGTGTCGGGTTTGCTTGGGGGGGTGAGGTGGGAGTGTCGGGTTCGGTCGGGGGGTAAGTGAGCCGGGGGGTGTCAGGTTTGGTCTGGGGGTGTTGCGATTGGTGTGTGTGGGGGGGTGAGGTGGGGGTGTCAGGTTCGGTCGGGGGGTAAGTGAGCCAGGGGGTGTCGGGTTTGGTCTGGGGGGGTGGGAAGGTGTTGGGGTGGGTGAGGGGTGAGGGGTGGGTGTTGTGGTTGGTCAGGGGGTGTTGCGGTTGGTGGGGGGGTGAGGTGGCGGTGTCGGGTTTGGTCGGGGGGTAAGTGAGCCGGGGGGGTGTGTCGGGTTTGGTCTGGGCACCCACCCCAACACCTTCCCCCCCCCAGACCAAACCCAACACCCACACCACACCCCTCACCCCCCCGACACCTTCCCACCCCCCCAGACCAACCCCGACACCCCCCCGGCTCACTTACCCCCCGACCAAACCCGACACCCCCACCTCACCCCCCCAACCAAACCCAACACCCCCACCTCACCCCCCCACCAACCGCAACACCCCCTGACCAACCCCAACACCCCCACCTCACCCCCCGACCGAACGCGACACCCCCACCTCACTTACCGTCCCACCAAACCCAACTCAGATCCGTCGCAGGGGGGGAGGGGGCCCAGAGCCGAGGGATTCCGGGGACCTTCGCAGGTGGGGGGGGCACAGAGCTGATGGAGTCCGGGGTTGAGGTGGGAGGGGCAGAGAACTGAGGGCTCTCCGGGGTTCCATTGGGAGGGGGGAGGGGCAGAGAACGGAGGGATCTCCGGGGTTCCGTTGGGAGGGGGGAGGGGCAGAGAACGGAGGGATCTCTGGGGTTCTGTTGGGAGGGGGGAGGGGCAGAGAACTGAGGGATCTCCGGGGTTCCGTTGGGAGGGGGGAGGGGCAGAGAACTGAGGGATCTCCGGGGTTCCGTTGGGGAGGTGGGAGGGGCAGAGAACTGAGGGATCTCCGGGGTTCCGTTGGAGGAGGGAGGGGTGAGCTGAGCGAGTGAGGTGTCTGTTGGAGGGGGGTATTATGACATCATCACCACCTAACTGCCCAGCTGATGTGATTGGCCCTGAAAGACTTTCACCCCTGGGGGGCGTCAGAGGTGAGATCCGAAAATTTTTCAACCCTTACCAGCATCTAGACCCCAAGACCCCTCACTGTACCAAAATTCAAGTCTCTGGCTCAAACGGTGCGGGAGGACTTCACAGTCATACGTACATACATACATACATACACACATACATACACCACTTGACTTTTATATATATAGATTATTGGGCAAATTCATCCACAGGGATGAATTTAGGCCATTGTATTTGAAATGGATATAGTGATATAGCTGTTAGCAAACAATACGATATTTGCAGGCATTTTTGGGTTCAAGGGCATAATTACAGATAGAGCTGGGCAAATTTTTTTCCTATGAGAAAAAAATAGTTTATTTGCTGAAAAATGCAGTTTTGGTCAATGCAAAACTATTCGTGAATCTGACCTGATAGTTTTGTTTGGGGAAAAGATTTTCAGAGTCAGTTTCAGGGTCAGTAAGAGTGAGTTTGTTCTACTTTGTATAAATACTTAAATATTCACTGAGCCAAAGTGAGAGTGACTCTATAGCTGGTGATTAAAGCACTCACTTAGGAAGAGAGGGGTAGGAGGTGTGGATTCAAACTCCTCCTTTTAGTCAGGCAGAGGGAAGATTTGAATCCACATCTCTTAGGTCAAAGTGCCTTAATCACCAGGCTAGAGAGTCACCCTCACTTTGGCCTACTGACTATTTTAGTAGTTAAATAAAGTGGGACAATTTCAACAGGAGCGAATGAGAGCAACCCACCCAGAGTAGCCTATAGCCTGGTGGTAGATGCTTACCTGGCAGGGCTGTGATTTGAATTCAAGTCCCTGCTCCAGAGTGAGGATTTGAAACTGGATCTCCCACTAGCATTTTCCTAACCACTGAAATAAAGGTTCTAAAAGGAAACACACATACCTGCCCTGAAACACGTTTCCAATTTGCTGACAAATTCCAAACCTTTTAGGAAATGAACTGATTTTCTCTGATCTTTGTTTTCTGGCTGAACCAAAAAAATCAATTTTTTTGCCCAGCTCTAGTTAGAAACGGTTATAAATTAACACTCCTGTCATGCCAACTGTTTTTCAGAGAACTTTCCCACTGATTTAATGAAGGCATCTAATGAATAGCTCAATGGTAGGTTAACTGGAAATGCTGGAGCCTGCATTATTGTAGGTCAGGAATATACTGTATGTAAAGGAAGGAGAGGAATTGGAACTACTAAGTGCAGTCAACAGAATTACCTTTATGAGCCCTGGAACTCATTGTCCTTTGGAATCCAGGCCAACACTAGAAGGAAAAGCTGAGACTAGGTTGTGACTTTAATTATAAATAGGGCCCTATCAAATTCACGGCCTTAAAAAATGGGTCACAGACCATGAAATTTGATCTCCTCATGAAATCTGGCTATTGTAGGGGAGGGTAAGCTCCAACTGCTAGTCCTGGCTAGGCTGGGGAGGGACAGGACTTCTTATTCCCTTGCAAGGGCCACTCCCAGGGCCAGGTCAGACTCACCGCTAGGAACCTCCCTAGCTCCAGGAAGCTCCGTGACTGCTGGCTTAGAAGCTCAGCTGTGAAGGCAGAACTGAGGTAAGGGTGGCAATCCCGCGACCCTCCTCCCACTCTTTTGGGTCAGGACCTCCACAGTTACACTATGAAATTTCAGATGGAAACATCTGAAACCATTAAACTGATTATTTTAAAAAATCCTGTTATTGTGAAGTTGACCAAAAGGGACCGCAAATTTGGTAGGGCCCTAACTATAAAGCTTGATCAGGAATTATGAGGTTGCGTTAAGAATCTTGGTTTCTCCTATACTTGGAAAGGCTCCATTCATAATCATAAATATGTACCAACGATTGTTGGTACAGTAAAACCTCGATTTAACGGACCTCGATTTAACGGACTTCGGATGCAACGGACAAAATTTCTGAGCAAGTCTGATGCATCCCAACTCCATTTCTTGCGGGCTGGCTGCCGGCTCCCGGCTGCCGCCCGGGTCACAGCAGCGGGCGGGCTGGCTGACAGCTCCCGGCAGCCGGGACCCAGGTGGGCTGGCTGACGGCTCCTGGCTGCCACCCAGGTCCCAGCAGCGGGCGGGCTGTGGAGCTGCCGCCCCGGCCCTGTGGCGGTCGGGTTGCTGCTCCGACAGCTCAGTTTTTTTATTATTATTAAATAACGGACTTTTTCATTTAACGGACACCCCCTCGCCCGAATTAGTCCGTTAAATGGAGGTTTCACTGTATTCTTTTTCCTCAGATCTTGGTTTTGTTGAGGTAGAGTGTTGCTTTGGTTTCTTAGAGGACATTATTTTTATTTTCATCCTCTACAAAGATTAATGCACTAACATCCGATTTATTGTTTTGGAATCAGAGAAGCAAGCAAAAAGGTTACCATGGTAATTCTTCATTAACCTCATGCTCATGTGCTCTTTCATTTTTGTGTGCCCTGGCAGTTTCACGTGAGCTATTTCAAAGAGACTCATTTATTACACAATGCATCAGTTTCATATCCAGAATAAAAGATGTTTTGACTGTTTAGCATAATGTACAGTCCCCTTCTAGTAGTTCTGGAGGAATACTTCTCTTTAGATTCTATTGTGTATCTGTTTTGCAGATTGGGGTGGCTTTAATAAGTTTAAGGCCATGATAATGTGTGTGTTTTTGCCTATCTTTCAAGTACCACTCAGACTATTATACCCATTCTTTGAGAAGTTATATTGAATTGTAATGTATTGTACTGTTGGGTTAAAGGGTGGTGCTGGTGGTGGGGGGAAATACATTCCATTTGAAAGGGAGCCTATGTGGAGAAAACCCTGACAGCCTCTTACCCCTTTTATATAAAGGGGACAGCATGTATATTGAGCAAAACTGCTGATCTCAACTATGCCAGTATGGGATTGGAAAACAAGTCATGTCTCAAGTAAGCAGGTCTCAGGCTATTTACCAGGCTATTTATTTACTCCATCCGGAAATCCAGAGGCAGGCATTGCTCGTTGAGTATTCACCCCTGAGCAAAGACTGATCTCATCTGTTTAGACAAAATACTCCACTTATGAACAACTGAGCTGCCACGTTTTCATTAGCTTTAGCGTCTGAATGGATTGAAGGGGTAGTCCATTGTGAAGTGCCTTGCTGTAGTCTATTAGTGATGTGACACAAATGCATAAATCTCAGTGAAGAGTTCGTTCTCAGAAAGAAAAGGTGGCAACCTTGCCACCAGCTGCAGATGGAGAAAAAGCCATCTGACTATGGCTGAAAGATGATAATCTAGCAATAACTGGGAATCCAGCCAGACTCTCATGATATAGACACAAGTAACGCATGGAAGAGACATACTTTCAGTGAGAGGCACTTTTTTTTAAATTGCATCTTCTGATCATTTTCTGTAACCCTCAACATTACTTCAGTTTCATCAGGATTGAACTTCAGACAGCTCTGTGTCATCCATCCTCCAAACTGAGCCAGACATTGGGGAAAGAGATTTAAATGCACCATTTGAGATAAAAGAAGTTGTTTTTTTGCAGAATCTGTGTTGGCATATGGAACACAGTAATACCTTCCTCCGGAACCCTGTGTTTCCTAGTGGTACTGTGCACTGAAGTTTTTCGAGAATTACTCTGGAATAGTTTAGTTGTTGAAGGGTAGTGGGTGGGAAGATGGGTTGGTTAATGTTGTTGTTTGGGGGTTGGGAAGTTGTGGGAGGTCTCGCTCCCCTTTTTTCTTTAAAATCTCTTATTAGGTGTCTGGGTGTGCAATTTTTGTAATGAAGTGTGCTTCTGTAGATCCTGTCATACACCTAGAGCCACATTTTCAAAGACATGTAGACACCTAAAAATGTATATAGACACCTTGTGAAATTTCCAGAAGTGCCTAGGTCTACCTCTACTGAAGTCAATGACATTGGTTTCAGTGGGAGTTAAGCATCTAACCTATTGTATCTTTTGAAATCACAATAGATACCTATCTGCATCTTTAGAAACCTAAATATCTTGGGGAATCTGCCCTTAGAGTATAAGATATGATATTTAAAATGTTTAAATAAGTAAATTCCCTATTTGCATGTTGTGTAAAAATAGATGGCAGTAAGCTGGTGTTGTATACAGATGTATACTACAATGATGTATTAAAATAATACAATATATAATATGTCCCTGTTGTAGATCCTGTTTACATCCTTCCTGTGGTACCCTTTAACTATTAGATTAAGACTAGAGAGAGTACTGCTCATTCCATTTAGAATTTAAATAGAGATTTAGCTAACTTAGTCTCCCTTGCCTCATAAGAATTCATTTGCAGGGTTCCAACATTTATTTAAAGAAGTCACAGTAGCTATAAGATTTGTGCACATGTAGTACAAGAAAATGATGTCTTAATTCAGAAACAAATGTTATATTTCAACATAATTCTCTTTGATCAGTATCTGTCTCGTGGGTCTCCGAACACTTGATCACTCACATCAAGTGCTTGGCTTTTTCTTTCCTTTGAGTCCTTTGAGATTTGCTTTGTGTATGTAAGGTTGGGGTATTCCAATATTCTGGTAGCTAAAGAATAACACAATAAATGAAGACTTTGATTTTTTGTGTGTTGTAGGTGTTACCTCTGGCCCATGTTAGCAATGACAAGAAGCGGATCACACTAATTAATCCTCAGGCAGTGAATCTTGATGCCTATAAAGAAAAACTGGAACAAGCAATTAAATCCTATGAAAGGCAAGTCTGCTCTTCAGACTTTCTCTATGCTGATAGACTAATTCCATTTTTTCATATGATGAACTGAGTTCATTTTACATCTGACTGCCTTACCTGTGTTTTGCTCACTAATCCATCTCCTCAAAGATGTGTTTTAACATTCTGTACATTCACCAGACCTGCATGACAATGTGATCCCACCATTCAGTGCTTCTTTCCTGAGACCAAAAGCGACGGTACACCATGTGCAGCTGGTCTGTGAGTGCCAAAAGAAATCTAAAGCTGCTCCTTCCATATCACACATCATATCAGGCAATTGAGAGTCTTGTTCAGTTAGGAACTTCATGATTACCAGCACTGCCCTCCACAATGTGTTAATGACAGTATTCCGAGCACAGGAGAGCAGTGCGGGATCCATCCTTTCACTCAAAGGTGCCGGGATGCACAGCAAACAAGGGCCATTGAAAAATTCCACAAACGAAAGCCAGAAATCCATGGAATGCTGGGATGGAAAAAATGCATCATGGGACACTGAACCCAACCCAAGATGCGCCGCAATCTGCTCCACCTTCCCATAAGACCTAGTGGCAGAAGGTGTTTAGCTGCACTCTGGGATACAGTGCACTGCTCACACTGTCAATGATCGCGCCACAAGTGTGGATGCACTCTGCCAACAGAGGGAGTAAGTGTGAATGTGCAATACCCATTATAGCGCTTTGAGTGTCGACATAACTTTTGTCAACAAAGCTCTGTTGTGTAGGCAAGGCCTTACTCTCCTTCCCAGATCGCAGTGACTGATTCCATCCTTTGTGAAACAACAAATCCCCTGTCCATTCCCACTTTCTCTTGCCAAGTCTATGTCTAGATCCACACTACATACTTACTCTGGTATAACTACATCGCTCAGGGGTGTGAAAAATCCACACCCTTGAGCGGCATCATTACACCAACCTTAACCCCCTTGTGTAAACAGTGCTATGTTGGCAGGCCTTGTCACATACCTCATTTGAAACCGGAAGTATGGCATCAGGCAGCAGAAACGCTCTCCTCCCCCACAACCCCCCCCCAAAAAACCAACAAACTCCCCCCCCCCCCAACTAAAATAGAGTACCATACCGTGTTAAATGTAAAAAAAGAAAATGAAGAGAAAGCAGCTTGGAAAGTTTCAAAGCTGTATTAAGTCAATCTTCAGCTGTAAACGTTTGAAAGAACAACTATAACATTCTGTTCAAAGTTTCTAGAGTTACAAAAATTTCAGAGTTATGAACAACCTCCATTCCGAGTTGTTCGTAACTCAGAGGTTCTACTATATGTACCAATTTTTAGTAAAAGCAGTTTTTTAAAATCCACAATTCTCAAACTGTAAATCCTCAAAACTAAGATTATAAAATAGAAACACTGGCATAATTAAACTACAGCATTGTAGTTGGAAGGCTGCGAGGAAGATTAACAGTTTCTGCAAATGTCATTGAGGTGGGATACATGTGAAAGGTGAAATCATTCCTTGCCTAAATGTGTGGATGCCAAGTTTCAACTGGTAGTAGATGTAAGTGGCAAATTATCCACATTTCCATCTGAAACACCAATTTAACCATGTTTTTTGTGCTAAGAATACAGTATTACATTTCTGATAAATGAATTTGCAAGGTTTACTAGGGTTCATCTTAGTGAATAGTCACAAATTTATTTTGACATCTAAAAATTAAATATGTTAGTACATGCTGGTTTCAAAAATAGAAGAAACCATGACCATAACCTCACCATAACCAGATTGACTATTAGTATAAAATTAAGGGGGGGGGGAGTGATGACAATAATTTCATGTCCCCACAGAAAAATATCCTTCAGCAAAGGAGAAAAAAGCTGAGATCTCCAAAGTGTGTGTGATCTTGAATAGTTAGACATTTACAAATGAGCTAGTTATGAATGTGCAGTGTGTAGAAGTGTGAAATAGACAGCTGAGCATGCCAAGAATGCAGAATATGAATGTAATAGTAATTTACATTCTGAAGGAGCTGGTTCTTGTTTTCCTCGGCAGATGAACTGAATTAGTTCAGAAACCCATGTTCAGAATCTAATTTTGCATAAGATGTTGGGGATTTTTTTTTTAAGTGCAACAGTTAATTCACCAAGATTGGAAAAAGGCAAATGTTTGGAAAGGTCTGAGTCTTCTCTGGAATGAACTGATGCCAGCTCAGACATTTGTAAACAACAATATAGCAGAGTTCACTTTTCTGCATGATGGCAGTGAGGACACCCAGATATTTGCTTCTGCATTCTGAAATAAAAGATAGTTGTGCGACGGCTTAATTGTTGGGATGTTGACATTTAGGGATAAAATTGTCAATTTAAATTGGCTAGTAGAAACTTGCAATCTATGTATGCCTTAAAAAAAAAAGAGAAAAAAACAAACAAATCTGCAACAAGTTAAAAAAACCTTGTAATGTTTTTTTAAATGACAGAAATGGAGTGCTTTGGGTAGGCAGTTCTGTTTTCACTACATCAGCTTTCCTTAAGGGGCAGAGTCGAATAAAGTAGAAATTGAAATGGTGCGACTGCATTTGATTTTTAAGTGGGAAAAAATCATTAGCATTGCTTCTCAAGTGCCTTCATGCTGAAGCTGTTAACTTGTTGGGGGCAGCTCTTGGCTGATATGAAATCAGCGCTATTGCTTAGTTTAGATTACTGGGTGCTGGACTGGGCTCTCCACTGAAATTTCTGCAGGAAACAGTAGTGATTGCCACTAATCTCTCAGTGACCCTGAAATAATCACGTTGCTACCAGATGAAAGATGCTGTTTTCCTATATTCTTTTGCAGATGATACATTCATAGTTGAGTGATAAGAACACAGTTTGTGCTTTCAGAATACAAATCATGGTAGATACCTTTAGAACTGTGTGTTCTGGTTTATTCATTGATATTATGATAATCAGCCACACACTGACCACTTCCCCTGAGATACTGTTTTCTTTTATTTAATAGGCGCCTAAATCTAATTATTTGGAGAGCACTATCTCAAGAAGAAAGAGACAAGTAAGTTTTCACCTTCTTCCTGTCTCAATAATTTAATTTTTGAAACATTTATTAATGGAATGGGAGCTACGGTGCTCAGCATCTTTGAGAATCAGGTCACAAATATTTAACATTGTTTTTTTGGCTGCTCTTGTCATGGCCAATTTATTTTACTTTCAAGTATTTCCTGTCTACATCTTACTGGTGAAAATGCTTGTGTCTGACACAGAGTAAGATGTAAGCCTCAGGTTTTGGTTTGCCCCTGTAGCAAAGCGAGACTCGCCGGTGCGGCGCCTCGTGCTGATTGTCTTGTGAATTAGCTCTTTCAGCACTCAGACCACCCTCTGCTGGCCAGGATCTCACCTGCCTCAGGCCCCGTGTCCCTCCCGGACCCCAGTGCCCCTTTATCTCAGGATTCTGCCCCAGCAGCACCCACACCCTCTGGGTCTCCCCTCCCAGAGGAACCCCGCAACCCTCTATCCCTACCTTGCCTCAGTGGCTACTGCTAGTGATCATCTAGCCCCCTTTCACTGGGGCAGACTGCAGTCTGCCAATGATCAGTGGCCAGTACAAGGGGGCATTGGACCAGCTGCCTCTGCCTAACCCCGAACTGCACCTCTGCAGCCCCAGTGCCTTCTTTAGGCCTTGCCCAAGGCCTGCAGCCTGGGGAGTTACCAGGCTGGAGCTCCCCAGCTCCTCTTGCCTTTCCCCAGCACTACTCTATCTCTGGTACCCTGCTCCCATGCAGCTAAGTCCCTCTCTTCATAGCTAGGGAGAGACTGGCCCAGCTCTTCCCTGAGCCCTTATAACAGGGCCAGGTGTGGCCAGATTGGGGTCTGGCCCCAATCAGCCTGGCCTTTTCTCTTAAGAGCTGGGTAACTACAGTCACTGAGTTACAAAGTGAGAGGATTCCTTCTCTCCCTTGCTGCTCACTTTTGTAAAAGCGAAAAGGCACTTCCCCTTAACAGTATTAATCTGTGCTCAGCCTGAGTGGCAAGGGTTTGGGAGGGATGGGACATCATCATCTTTGACATCAGCATAAACTCTTCTCTACTCAGCCAGTGAATAGCACCCCAAGAATTGGTTTGTGAGGGAATAAGCTATACTGATTATGAGTACCTTAGAACTGGTATGACTATGTCTACACTGGTGGTTTGTAGCACTTTAATCAGATTGGGGTTTAAACTGATATAGCTAGAAAGGTACAAAAACTGTATGTCGGGGGTTGGCAGCCTTTCAGAAGTGGTGTGCTGAGTCTCCATTTATTCACTCTAATTAAGGTTTCGCGTACCAGTAATACATTTAAATGTTTTTAGAAGGTCTCTTTCTGTAAGTCTATACATTATAACTAAACTGTTGTAGTAGTAAAGTAAATAAGATTTTTAAAATGTTGAAGAAGCTTCATTTAAAATTTAAATTAAAATGCAGAGCCCCCCTGACCAGTGGCCAGGACCCAGGCAGCGTGAGTGAGTGCCACTGAAAATCAGCTTGTGTGGCGCCTCTGGCGAGTGTGCCATAGGTTACCTACCCCTGCTATATGTAGAACAGCCCTAAGAGCAGTGAAGTTAGCACCTATTTACTTCACAGGGGCAGTGTGCTGCTTGATTACTTTACTTTACATTTGTAAAGTGTCTTGAAAATGAAGAACATTACTATGTATAATTATAAACTGTTTTAATTTTTTTTAAAGGTTTGAGCAGGAGGAGCCAGTCTCATACATGGAACACAAAGAAGCTTTGCTTGAGGCCTTAGAAAATATGGGTTGGCCTGTTTCTTATGATGATGTGACACTTTTGGAGGATGAGATTCTGGCAGGGTTAACATACATTCACCAAGCCTCTGATCTGCAGGAAGCTGCCAAAATGGAAATTCAGAGAACCTCTGATTCACACATCAACCATAATAAAATGGTAAGTTGTACTAGCAGGGTAATCAAACATTTCCTTTCAAATATTCTTCAGTGGGTGCTCGGAGGGTAATTTCACCTGTCACTTAGCTACATGATAGGTTGGCACTAACCATCACTCTATACAAACTGGGGAAGAATGTGCAGACTGAGTTGCTAATCATGCTTCTAAAAAGAGATGAAGTTGTAGTGATCACCTGCTATTTTGTTGAAAAGTTTGTTTCCCTATTGTAACTAGACTACTGAGGGGTTGTTCATCTCCTGCCCTGCAACTCTGGGATCTTAAATGCTATGCTTCTGTGGTTTGCAATCCAGACACCAACAGCCAGCAGACAAGCATACAGGCCACACCCTGGCTTCCACCTCCCAATTACTTTTTGCAGGGTGACCCCAATCCCTCCCCAGTCACTAATTTTCCCCAAACCATCTGTCCTGTAGTGCCCAACCCTCCTGGTGAACATTCACAGACGTTATTAAATTCACTACTCCTTAAAGAGACAGAACCCAGCCGCTTATTAGCTAACTTGGGTTAAGATAATCACTATTTGAACCAAAGGACTAAATTGGTTTATAGTAAAACTAAAAAAAGTTTATTAACTAAAAAGGTTTAAGTGATACCAAGTGTAAGAAGTAAGGCCAAAAAGGATACAAGCTACACATGTGAAAATGCACTTTTAAGAATAAAATCTGATATAACAAACTAAGAGTCTCTTTTTCAAATAAGTATTTCTCACCAAGTCTCTTTTCCAGCATGGCTGACCAGGCATTTCAGCCAGGGCCTTTCAGAGAGTTCAGTTTGCTTGGTTACTTTGTCTCTTCAGGTGAAGGATAACTTAGGGTTTTTTGTCCTCTCTCTTCATAGTCCAGTAAATCTTTGAAGTGTATTCTTTGAAGGATATCCCCAGATAAAGTTCCTTTGCTCTGCTGGGTATAGATGGTAGGCTGTTTGATGAGGACTCCATGCTAGTTCCTTCCCCACTGGTGATTTTGACAAAGCAAATGATCTTTTCCTGCAGCCTATTGAATTTGTCCACACCCGGTTTGAAGTGTTGACCTCTTTCCTTCATCTGGAGAAAACCCATCTGTCAACTTCCCTGACATGCCTAATCTAAACACATTTAAGTCACATTTCTAGCACACCTACAAAGTTCTTTGCGGGTTAAACATATATATATATCACATGAACATTTTAATGATCATTGAGTTATTAGTTTTCTAATGATATGTTACATGCCACCTTTTGGGTAAATATCATAACTGTGTCCATCTAGCATCGGGGAGCTCTTTGAGTCACACCTATAAATAATATATGGATACACACATACCTCATGTTTCTTTTCATTAACAAAAGGTAGATTTGTTTCCTCTGAATAAGAATACTTAAGTGTAATAATTCAGGGTGAAATTCATGCCCCTGCATCATACTAAGCCTGACTAGTTAGATTTTGTGCAGGGAACTCCATAGGGGTTGGATTAGATGGAATCTCCCACCAGCCCAATCTGTTGGCTATCTGCCTCCATTATTCCAATCTATGGGGCTGAAATAATGGCCACTGCACCTCCACATTTCCATTCGGGGTGCTTTTGGGTTGTGTAAGTGCAGCAAATTTGAGCCCTTCTCTGGGTATGTCTACACTGCATTGTAAACCCAGTTCTGTGGGATCTGGGCTTGCAGACCTGGTGTTTCCAAGCCCAGGCTGAAGCATCCACACTGCATTGTAGATCTGGGCTTATAGTTGCTGGACCTGAGTCTCACAGCCATGTTAACACATCCATTCTGCACTACCCAGGCCTTCTGGCTCAGGCCTGCAGCTTGCACTGCATCCACATTGTAAAATGAAAGGGGTTGGACCCAAGTCTCAGAGTGATTTAGGGATATCCCCCTCTCCCTAGCAGGGTTGTAGGACCTGGTCCTGAGTGCTTGCTGACAGGAGTGAGACTGCTTTGTGAGTAAATGGAAGTGGGGCTTGGCCTTAAGCCTGAGTCAGAGCCTAGGACAGTGGACACCCATCCCCTTTGCAGTGGACACCCATCCCCTTTGCAGTGGACACCCATCCCCTTTGCCCACTGGCAGTTCCTCTACCTGTGATCCTCCTATACACAAGGCTAATAGAGAACTTAAGTGGTTAACTGGGCTTTGTGCAGCCCCTCCACCCTTTGGGTGAGATTCCTGTAGGACATTTCCATATCTGTAGGTACATATCACATATTCTTTACCTGTTTTTTCAGTAACTTACATTTTTCATTGCTTTGTAGATTGTTGGCCATTGCAATAACTTTAAGATCACCACTTCTCTATTCCTGCTCTTTAGAGGGCATTTGAGGGACGTTTGTAGAAGGCAAGGTCTGAGCTTGCAACTGTTCTGAAGAGTTGAATGTATGTGGGGCATGGTTTTGGTGAGAGATGCAGGTGAAATACCAGCTGGCAAAACTGGTATATCACTTCCTTGTAAGTACATGTGGGTGAGTGGAGCTGCAGTGTAGAATACAGGTATCCAAACTTGTACTGTAGGAAGAGTCCAACCTTAAGTGTCACCATTTTACTCTCCCTATCCCAACCCATGCTGAGGCACAGTGCCGGCCCTCACAAAAGAGACACAGTCAACCTTTCAGCTCTCCTGCAGTTGTACAGTGGTGGAGAGAAGTAGATTTGGACTCCAAATCAATACTCCCTCTCTGTACAAATTAGTCAGCCCCAAATGCAGGTCACATACATACAAAAGTTTACCATAAATCAGTGAACATTATTCCTAAGAAACAGCAATTATGAGGACATTGCCAACAGATTCCATTTTGGTTTGACAATTTTATTAACAGATAATATTTACCACTTAACAGTATCCCTAAAAAAGAATAGTGTACTTAACTGCTGAAATTGAGTACAAATGCAAAACAAAAGTACATCTCCTATGGGTCAGAGTTAAGGATGTAGTGGCATGTTACATTTCTTTAGTCTAAACAAGAATAGTTTATTTATTTAAGGAGTGCAATATCTGTGATATGCTTACATATTGTCTTTCTTGGTTTTGTTTTGTAAGTTGTGAGAGGTAAATATGTTTTTGGCTTTAGGGCTGGTCTCCACTAGGGGGGGAAATCGACTGTAGATACGCAATTTCAGCTACATTAATAACCTAGTTGAAATCGACGTCTCTACAGCCGACTTACCTCTCATCCTCACGGCGGTGGCGGTCGGCGGCGCGGTCCCCCGTCGACTCCAGCTTGCGCCTCTTGAGGAGCTGGACTTCCGGAGTCGACGGGGGAGCCGCTGGTGATCAATTTATTGCGTCTTAACGAGACGCGATAAATCGATCACCAAAAGATCGATCCCTGCCGGCTCAAGTGAAGACAAGCCCTTAGTCTTAGATTTTTGTTTTGGTTTTTTTTATATATATATTTATATTTTTTTATATATATATTTGTATTTTCTTACAAAATGCCTTGAAGTGTGCGTGTGTATGGTGGGTTTTCTTTTTGTTTTAGTTTAGAATTTCTTTGCAAATTATAAATATTTTTTAATTTTTATAAAAATGTATAAATAGTTTTTTAAAATAATCATCAAGGCTAAACTGATTATCATTCTGAGTAGTTCTTGGAAAAAAATGTCCTTCTCCAATTAAGATTTTTAAATTAAATAAATTAATTTTAAATGTAATTGATCTAGTGCTTTAGATTCAAAATATCTTGTGTGATGAAATATGTATTGATCCAAGACAGCTACTTAATTTAGCAACAATTGCATAGTATGAAATCTAAAGATAAATTTAAGGATGTGGCTGAACATCACGAGACACTAGTGATCACAATTTTTAGAATGACTACAGAAAACACTTCCCTAAATTTCATTTTCCTAGTAACTACAGTGCAAGGGCTTGGTGCTGCAAGGTGCTTAGGCCTAAATTGGAAATTAGGAGCCTAAATACCTTTGAGGATCTGGCCCTTAGTGTTTTCACTTCCCTTTGGTTTCAGTGGGATTTGAGGGTGCTCAAAACCTCACAGGATCAGTATAATTCTACCGCTGAATAGTTTCTATTCTAACATCGTTCATATTAGTATTCTGTTAATAAAAAAGCAGCAATATTCCCTGTGCTGGAGAGCTGATAGCTGTCAAATATGCAAATCCGGACAGTTGGGTTGTGCTGCTGAGTGAAACAGTACATCAAGAATCTCATCTAGAATCTTAGGAACAGGTATTGCCCAATCACTCTCTTTCTTTAGCAGATAAACTTTTCCCCCTTTTCAGCTCTAAACATTTTCTGGATGAATTTATGAAGGAGATTTTCAAAGATATGAATGGTAGTTAAGCACCTAACTGCCATTTGTGGCTTCAAAAATCAAATTGCCTTTAGCAAGTGGAGGATGACAAGGGAGAAGAAGTTTATATTTGCTGGGTTTGTAGTGGCTCCCACTTCCAAAGAAAATGGTGATTTTACTTTATTTTCCTGTCCAAAGATATAAAGGGTTAGCTGATGAGACAAATTCTGCCTTTGGATGTGCACATGTGGTTCTCTTTGATTTCAGTGGGAGCCATGTAGGCATATTCACAGGTAGAATTACTTCTTTGAATATTTTTTTTTAAATAAAAAACTCAGAGATTGACTTTAGCCTCATTGGTTGTGATGTTTCTGCTCTCTTTGACAATCACAATGCTTGTTGAAAGTGGCAGGTGAAAGATATTAAGATGAATGACAATCTTGATTGCCTGACAGAGAATGCTCTGTGTGTCAAATGCTGTTTGAAACTTAACAGCTCAAAGATTCAATCTGTTGCCAGTGCTGTGAGCAACCCATTCAGAAAGAAACATAAAGTGCACAGAAATATCTCAGAATGACTCAGTCCTCTACAAAGGTTCATACCTACCTCAGATTTCCATTTCAGAGGGATCCTTATGCAGTACATTTGAACGCGATTGAAAGATATAATAACAAGGTGCACAACATGTCAGCCTCAGAGTAGAATTTTGCTCTTTCCCAGTAGCATCACAAATATACTTACTACCATTAGTGCCAGCGTGAATACAAAGAAGTCCTCAAAGAGCAATAGTGAGAGGTTGTGATACAGATTCTCAGCCGCATCCTCTTACAGTGTGCTTCTGTGTTTGTAGCTTTTGACAGTCCAAGAGCATTTACTTGCTTACTTTTCAATGTATTGAAATTCATCTATCCAAATCTGTACATGTTTTTCTTACAACCACACACCTAAAACATAACTAGATTTGATAGAATTTTGATTAAAAGAAAATGCCCCAAGCCAAAGAAGAAAGACAGATAAATCCATCTTGGGCAAGAGCCTGAAGGTGAAATTCACTCATGTGCAGAGGGCCCACACAAGGCCCTGTACACCACTTAAACTCTTAACACAGGACTTCAGTGAAGCTTAAGTAATGACTAGAATATTGGATGTGCCTCATGCACTGGGGTACATTTTATTCTAAATGAATAGATAGACATTGTAATGTGCCTGTTCAACAAATCCTGCTCTGCTGAATCAATCAATGAAACAGAGTCATGAGCTGAGGTCCCTCATTGTGAATGCTCTTCCTCCAGACCACTCAGAAATCAAATCTAGGAACCAACTAACTCTCAACTGCAAGGATAGAGTAGCAAGAGAAGATTTTCTGAAAAACAGTTCTAGTAGATGCAGCTGTGTATTCCACTTAAGTGTGTGCATGCCCAGCACACAGGAGCCGGAGAAATTTGCCCAGTATTACTCTTAGATGGGCAGTTTTCGAGCCTCATGTCCATAGCCCCTTCCCGGTTACATGAGGTGGTGCCAACCCCAGAGCTCTGTGTGGTCTCAGCCGCTCAACTAGTTTAATTTTCCCCCCTCATATATAATTAGTAGTACCCTTAGTGTCAGTGTGTGTTGTGGTAGTTGGTTTCTCTCGGTGGTGCTCTCATGGGGGTCTAAACATTGTTTTTCATCTGGTGGAGTGATTCCCCACTCGCAGTGCTTGCTCTGTCTTGGTGAGGCCCAAGTCAAAGAGTGTTGCATGATCTACAGAGTGTTTAGGAAACAGACTCAAGTGGCCCAAGATCTCCACCTGAAGTAGCATCTGTTTGAACAGGCCATGTGGCCTGCTTCAGTACCAAGGCACTCATCAGTTCGAAGATTACCTTGGGGCTCTGATAGACCTGCTGCTTTACATCCCAAAACCGGCGCCTCTCCAATAAATGGAGGAGCCATTCCCCTTTGACAATGCTGAGGAAAAGGTTGCATAAAACCAACTGAAACTGCTCCAGGTCTCAGAGTGAGTTTTCTGTCTCCCCCAGGAAAAAATATGGACCTGCACGGAGCTGTTGCTGGCACGCAGGATGGCCCGGGTACTTCTAGCCCTTCCCTGGGATCTAGTAGGGATGTTAGAAACCCTGATTCTGTTGAGTCTGGTGCCGGTGAGGGAGATGCTAGTGCTGACTGTTTCCACTTTGGTGGCATTCCAGGCAGCTACAGACCTCCTCTGCCTTTAGGTCCCGATATCTTCTTTGGCCCAGGACTTTGCCCAGGCTGCATCAACTATAGCCCCTTTGACTGCTTGAGCCACTGAACTCTCGGGTCTGTTGGTACTGTACCCCATTGTTCTCGTCCACAGGTTGGGGAAGTGGGATTGGTACTGGGATCATTATAGGGGACTTTGGTACCAGGAACCTCCTCGGCACCACTGCAGTCGGCATTACAAATGCTTCTTGTTGCAACTTTCACTGCCCTTAACATTGGCACCACTGGTCACTTCAGGACTGATACCTTTTCCAACACTGGCATGCTTTGTATCTATTGTACTGCTTCCATCAGCAGTGCCGTTTCCTACCTCATTCTGGGCGACAGATAAGTCAGACCACCTACTTGCTCCCTCTGGTCTTGCTCCGCCCTTGTCTCCCGGATGCCAAGGGTTCTCTGCATTTGAGTCAGTGTCATCCTTGTGCTCTCCATTGTCCGACCAGCGTCAAGGGCCATTGATGGACCATTATGTGTACCAGGATTGGTTTACATCTCATGATTACGACAGAGGTCCCTGGTCTGGTGCATTCTGGCTGCCAATGCCTAATCTGTGTCATGGAGGTCTCACTCAAAGGCAAGATCACCAGCCAAGTCTGTGGTAGTGACCATCCGTCTGCTGCAGGCCCGGGCACCGGTGGTTCTTCTCCCTGAGGAGCTTCCAGAATCTGGGTCTGTCAGCCATGGAACAGGATCTGGCTTTGAATCAGTTAAGGGCCTCGTCTTCATCTCTGAACAATGTTGTGGTGACTGGCTTATCCTCCCCCTTGGTACTGGAAGATTTTAAGGAGTATCAAGACTTTTATGGCATGTACTGTATCTTCTTTCCTTGATACCAAAGCGGAGTTCTTGCAAGATAACACCCACAAATTGATGGATATTTTACAGCTATCTACTGCCGCTGGAAGCCACCCTCCCTGTAAATTATGCATACCTTGTGGGGGTAAAAATATATAATTCTAGGCTAGTTTTCATCTATAGCTAAAACAGGCCTAAAAATCTGAACCGAAGTTCTTTGCTTTTGTGTCTTTACTCTTCACCCATCCCCTCCCCATTCTCAGAAGAGAATGCACACAGTAGAATGTTTTAGTTGAAGGCCGGATACACATATATACTGATTAACAAACGTTAAACAGTCTCTAGAAGCGACTCCCGCCTGTCTCACAAGATAAGATGTTATGTTGCAGAGCCTCATCATTTGTGCATAGAGATAGACATGGGACGTATAAACAAGGCCATAGAGTGAGGGGCCCTCTTGGTCATGTGAAAAGAGCCTGAAGGATGCCTGATGTGCACATGAACAGTTTGAATTATCAAACGATTGGTTATAGATCAAGATTGCTAGCTCCTGTTAGGTTAAGACCCCTCACTGTATTATAATTCTATGTACTATGTTTTCTGATAAATTGCCACCGTGATGCTCCTTTACTTTGTAGCTCCTTGTGAACTACCCATGCTTGCATGCTCTGAATAAAGTGTGTTTTCAGATACAAGTGACCACCAGCCTCATTCTTTGGAGGGAACGTCACCCCCGACAGCCTCGAACTGGCTAAGGCCCTCCGGAGCATGGGAGCTTCAGTACTGCCTGTGGCTAAGAACTTGGAAAAGCACTTTTTCATTCCCATGGATTTGAGGGGTTTTACTTCCAGCCATCCCCAAATTCCCTAGTCATAATGGCGGTGAGTCCCTCCCGAGAATTCCTTGTGTGACCTCCAGTTTGTGCACCACTGCTCTAGTAGTGCATAGTCTTGAGGCATCATGCTACATTATCGACATTTTTTGTTTATACCTCAAGTCCCTCAAAGCTTTATTTGTACTAATAAACTTGCAGAGCTTCGTTAAGACAACTTGCAGCACTATGAGCCTGATTCTCCACCCATGTAAAATGACACAATTTTATTGACCTCAGTGGAGCTAGGCTGATTTTACACCATCTTAAACTCTGGCCCTGTGATTTTAACCTTAATGCTAAACTGTCAGTAAGACGGAGAAAATACAAAGTTACAGCTTTTTGAGATGTTATTGAACATACAAATACAGTGTACATGCCAGCTTTAGAATCACTGCAGTGTAACAGGCATCTCTAGTGAATCATAACATACATCTCTTGAGTCCTGTCGAACTCCGGAGATACAGGAGCTCTGTGAATGGACATAGGATGATTGGCACTTGGGAGCAGAAACTGAGTGCTTGTGCAGCTATAAGAAAAATTCTCACTGGGAGTCCGCTGAGAAGCACTTCACTGGGCTCTATGACCTTATGAAATAAGAAGCATATATATGCTTTTAGTATCTTGGTCAATCATAATCAGCATATGCTGGCATGTTTATTGGAAGATTGGGATTGACAGCCAGCATAAACACTCTTTGCCAAGCCACACATCTACACAGAGGTAAAAGACCTGACGCTGGCCCAGGTCAGCTGACTTGGGCTTGCAGGGCTCGGGCTGCAGGGCCAAATATTTCTGTGTTGCTGCCCAAGCCTGAGCAGGGTGGAGTGTCCCAGAGCTCAGGCTACAGCCTGAGCCCGAACGTCCACACCACTATTTTTTTTTCAGCCCCAGAGTCCAAGCCCCACCAGCCTGAGTAACCTGACCCAAGCCAGTTGCTGGCTTTTTATCCCTGTGAAGATAAATCCATTATGACATTGTTCTTTTATAATGGGAGACATGTAAAATGGCTGCATTGTGCATGTTCTTAAATTTGCATAGATTAATTAAACATTATCTTAGAATAAGCAAAGAGCTTCTGATTCTGACTATTCACACAAATCCCTCTTCCTTGTGGGTACCTCCTGGGAGGGAGAGGGCTGGATCTTTGCCTTCCTCCTCCCACAAGTCCCCTGTGGTGACAGCTCCCATTCTCTGCCTTCTTTCCTTCTTGACTCCATGCCTGACTCTCCTGATCCATACTCCCTCCTCATGCCCAGCTCACTGGATCCCTGATTTCCACGTCTCCCCATCTCGCCCAGCCTTCTACCTGCCCCCATCTCTTCCTTGCTGCCAAGCCCCTTTGCTGCCTCTCTCTCTAGCTTATTGTTAGTCTACTGCTGGGTTCAGCATGTCACTGGCAGATACCAGGCTCCGATGCCCCAATCTGGAGAAACGCCTTCATTCCAAGCACCCTGCGTGGTGGAGATCAGCTCAAGCCTGCCAAATCCCATTCCAACCAACCCTCCTCCAGCAATGGGCTGGGGAGAGAGATGGGAAAGGGGGTTAGGGATCAGGGGCGCTGGCAGTGAAAGAGGGGTCAGGGATTGAGGGATCCAGGGAGAGGGGAGTCGGAGATCTAGTGATCTGGGGGTAGCGGGGTGGATATGTATGTTGAGGACTGGGAGACCTACAACATAGAAAAAAGGAAGAGAACGAGAGCTGTCACCCCTGGGGATTTGGGGCATGAGGGTTGCAAAGACCCAGACCTGCCCCTTTTAGGAGCTCTGCACTGGGGAGAGAGGTCTGTGGGGGTGGGGGTCAGAGTGGAAGTGGGGATAAATGGGGGCAAGGGAAGGCTCCCACAAGCCCCTCAGCGCAGATTAACAGTTGGTTGGCTTTGTTCTAATCCCAATGCAAAGAGGACTACATCAAAGTGAACTAACTAATGAATATTGCATGGCAGGAGGGTCCATATCATGTGACCATATCATGAAATTATCAATCATCTACCATGACTGTGCCGTGAATTATACATAATCTTATTGGGGCAAAATCATACTCCCTGCTGACAGCTTAGTCTATGAGAATGGTGCATCTGAAACAGGCAAAGCCCATTCGGTGAAATTCACTCTAGTGCAGGGGGCTCTGAGAAGCTCTCTTGGTGTCTGCACAGAGATAAAAGCCCTGCAGGTTGGCCATTGAGTCAGCTGCCCCGGGCCAGCAGACTTGCAGAGCTCAGGCTGTAGGACTAAAAATTGCTGTGTAGACATTTGAGATCCAGCTGCAACCTGGGCTCTGGGACCCTCCACCCTCGCAGGATGGCAGATTTCAGGCTCCAGCTCAAGCCTGAATGTCTGTCTGCACTGGGATTTTTCAGCCCTGGAGCCCAAGCCCCGCAAGCCTGAGTAAGCTGACCTGGGTGAGCCACAGGTGTTTTATCCCTGTGCAGACATGTCCTGTGAGCCGTGTAGGTTCTTTAACAGAGGGGCCAGTAGAGCATAGGACATTATGCAGGCCTCACCGTCGAGTATTTGAGAGACTTCCTGGAGAGATCAAGAATGTTCTGAAAAGTGCTTTAATATTTTTCCCATGAAAGATGTTTCCATGCTCATTGCTGAGGTTAGAACCGCTGTTTTAAAATCAAAATGAGAACTTTTTAAAATGCAAACAATTTCTCTAAAGTGAATTGCCAACTTTTTCCTGTAAAATCCATATTAGCTTCAAAAAGTGCTCTACTGTTTGATGGAGCTGTTGACATCGGAAGATCAGCAGCAGACCGCTAAATTTTAGCAGATCTTTAAATTCTGTAGGCTGAGCTGTACTGTTAGTGTTAGGTTAAATTCAACTGTAAATGAATAGGAAAGTAAGAAAATCCTGATTTGGGAGCCTTTAGGCACAACCAGAATATATGCTTTAAAAAAACCCAGGAGACATCATCTTCAAGTTCATACTTTATTTTTCAGCCCCTTCAATGCTTTATTTTTATGAGTGAGGGAAGTTAAATTTTAAACGAAACATAGATATAATGTGATTGGGCTGGATGCAGGAGTCACTGGATGATATTCTGTTGCCTGAGTTATACAGGAGGCCAGGCTAGATCAGAGGTAGGCATTTTAAGTCAGCCCACAAGCCACACCACATGGCTCAGCCCTGCTCTGGCTGGGGCGCAGGGTCAGGCCACATCACGCGGCTCCCAGAAGCTATGGCATGGCTCCACTCTGGCTCCTACATGCTCTAAGAGGAGCTGCAGGGGTAGTGCCTGTGGATGGGACAGTGTGCAGAGCCATCTGGCTGTGCCTCTGTGTAGGAGCCGGAGAAGGGACATGCCACTGCTTCTGCAAGCCGCTTGAGGTAAGTGCCACTCAAAGCCAGCTCCCCCTGAGCCTCTCCCCCAAACCAAGCCCCTGCCCCAGCCCCGATCCCCCTCCCGCTCTCTGAACCCCTTGGCCCAGAACACCCTCATGCACCCTCTTGCACCCCAAACCTCTGATCCCGAGTCCCACTCCAGAGCCTGTACTCCCAGCTGGAACCTGCACCCCCTTCCCGCACCCCTGAGCCAGCCCTGATTCCCCTCCCGCCCTCTGAACCCCTCAGTCCCAGCCCAGAGCACCTTCCTGCACCCCAAACTCCTCATCCCCAGCCCCACCCAATTTTGTGAGCATTCATGGCCCACCATACAATTTCTATTCCCCGATATGGTCCTCGAGCCAAAACGTTTGCCCACCCATGGGCTAGATGATCATAATGGTCCCTTCTGGTTTTAGTAATCTACATGATGGAGTAAACTAGTTCCAACCAACATGGGTGTTGTAAGGGTATACAGCTGTGAATTATTGGCATTTTCATAGCTGAAATGTCTTTTCCGTGTAAAGTATTTCAGGTAATGGCACATTCTTCCTGATGCATAATGAATGTACAAATAATGCCATTTTCTTTGTTAATGCAATCCTATAGTTTTAACCAACAGCTCTCTGTTTAGAGATATATGGAACGTATGCTTCCTCTTCCAATTGAAGTCAAGGGGAGTTTTGTCTTTGACTTCAGTAGGAACAGCAGCTGGCCTATGATCACTATTCTGTGGAGATTAGAAAATACAGTACAAGGTAATCCCTATAGGTTTCATGTTGAGTTGTTGGCTTTTTTATAGTATATTTTTCAGCCCCTTTTAAGATACAAAGAACTCTTTGTATTATGTTTAAATTGAATTGGCTTCATATCACAACATAGGCCCATAACATAATGAATGAATGGTGCAGTGTGAATCTCAAAGCTATTTCAGTGTGCACTTTTTCCATAATTGAGAATTTATTGGTAAAATGTATTGTGTCCTCATTTGTTGCTCCCATTTCATTTTTGCCTTGAATGATAATCCTGGCATAGGAGAGATTCATGATTTGTAAGATAGCTCTCAAAATTGTTACAATTTTTTTAAGGACTGCCCAGAAATAGACTAGAGCTTTTTCTTGAAACAAGTTGCTTTGTCCCCACTCATTGGGGCCGCTTCAACTCAAGGCACTGACACTCTATAATGTGATACATTAGTATGTTTTATAGAGCATGTCTATGCTATATGAACTCCCAAAATCCTGAGCTGGACTTGATGGGGGAAGTTTCTTCTTTGGCTGTTCGGAAGACCTGGTCAGGAGTATGGATGTGACGTCCTTAGGATGTTACACAAGAACTGTTAATAGCAATAGCACTGTCAGAAGTATGCAAATGTGTAGCGGCAATAAGATGCAATAGTACATGCCTCACTTCATATTTTCTCATTTGTGTTAAGTGTTTGTGAGGTGAGGAATAAGAAGTTTCTACCTTGCCTCTTCTGTGTTAGTTCTCATGATGAAGTGGCACTTGGGTTTGAACAGGTATTGGTATCTCAGAAGACATAAACTTGGCTTTAAGGAAGAAGGAATATATATTTCTCTAATAGGAGGATCACAATCTGTTTCCTACAAATGTTGGGGAATGTTAATTATCAGAGTCTTGGATCTTGTTTTAAAACACTTTTCAGATGTTCAAAAACAGACTTAGATTTATGTATTTTATTTTTGTCTGGCAATATTAAGCTGATAATGTAGCTGTTTGGATTATTATTTCATCTCTTTCCACATGAATGCATAGTTGACCAGTAGCAGAAACATGTTCATGTTTCATTTGTTCATCCTGAGTAATGTTTCTGCTGTTTTGAAGTATCGGTGTACATTGCTAACCCTATGATTAACATTGTACAATCACTTATCCTGAGAAAACCTGCTTTAGCGGCCTAATGAGAGCACCATCTTCACTAATTGCTAATCTGCAACTGAAAAGCTTTAGGAGTGAGCAGCAGAAATTCAGATGTAATTAGAGTTCTATTTATGCAATGCAAAGAAGTATCAAGCCTCTAGTCTTTAAACTGTTCAAAAGGTTGATATTTTTTTCCTAATTGTGACTTCAATCCACTAAATGGATATAATTTTAACTACCAGTTGAAATATATGATGGTAACTATCAACCGTCCTTAGAATAGCTCGTACAGTACAGAATGAAAATTGCCATAGCAGGAAGTACTGTGAATGATGGACAGTCAAAACATTCTTTAAAGTCTGTTCAGCAAATAGACAAGTAGCCTGATGATTTCTTGCTAAAATTTAAAATAAATCCTTTATTTTTAAGCGTGGTTAAGTACCTTGACAGCTACTTAAAAGTAGTAGGAATCCTTTTTGGATGTCCTTGGTACAGCAGCTCTCTGTGTAAGCCTGCAACTGAATTCATGGTGTGGGTTATCCTCACTCTATGCTTTGACCTTCTGTTAGTGTCGTATTCATGCTGCTGCTGTGTTGGTATCTGTGAAAGTATGCCTTATTTAAAGGGGATGAATTAGACATCTGCATAGAACTATGGGAATGTTTAAAACCTCTAGCCATGTCCGCTGTTGATGGTTTGGGGAAATGAGCTAACACATTTTATTACTTTAGTTTACAAGGCAAAAATTAATAAACTGTACGAAAGAAGCTTCCAGAGTATGAGCTCTATTGCAAATTAGGTGAAATATAGGGCTGGTGACCATTTTTTGGGCTAAATGCATTGAAAAGAAAATTGATCCATTTCAATTTATCTTGGTTACATGGTATAACGAATTGGGGGAATCTGTCTATGTACAATTTAATGAGTCTGTTTGAGATGATGAACACCCTGTAAGTGTCATGGGTGGGACTTGGGCAGTCAGACCTAATGGTTGGAGCAGGAGTCAGGGTTGGGAGTCAAGTCAGGGTCAGAGTCAAAATCAGGAGTCGGGAGTTGAGCTGTCGGTGAGAGCTGAAATCAGGGGTCAGAGCTAAGTCAGCATCAAAGGTTATATGCTAGAGTCAACGGTTGGAGCCAGAGTTGGAGACCAAGGGCAGGGATCATGAACATGGCAGGAACCAGCAGCAGGTGAGATCAGTTAGCGGAGGCAAGGTCTGTAGCAGTAGCAAGCCAGGATCCACCTTGTTGTACAGACAACTTCCTGTGTCTTTCTAGCTTAATTAGTGTACCCGGCCAATCAGGGACTCCAGAGCTCCACTAATCAGGTCCCGGTGGGCTGTACCCTTACAAACTACACTGAGTTGATGAGACGCACGCATAAGGGGTGGGCCTAGGCTGTATCACACATTCAAAGTTACACAGAAACCCTCTTTATATACATTTATACATTACATTGCGTTTACTATATACCACATCACATGTTTTTGGACTGGCTTGGTTATTTGCAGGAGCCAGTCCCTGCACAGCATGCTCTGTCCTTGTGCTGTTCATGTAGAACCTGATCTTTTCATTCCACGTTTATCTTGTTCATTGTCCCTAGCAGCAAGGTGTTCCTGCTTATTTTAGCTAGAACAGACACCCTTATTCCAGCATACTTCTTGTTAAGCCTGTATTTACAAATTAGCCTTCCATTCACCTTCCCAATGTGCCCGCTAAGAAATGAGGCAAGTTACTTATGTCAAGCCAGGCTTACAAATAACTAAAAGGTTATTATTTTATGCTCAATCTTTATTCAGACTTAATGGGAATCCTTTGGACTGGTGGAGGTAGCAGCATGTAGTTCTAAATTTATACTCCATAATTGAAAATGTGGCTGTTTACCCAGAATGAGTTTTGACAGCTGTTGTAAAAATCATGAAAGTATGACATACTTGGCTCAGTTGGCCTCTGCTCGCTGGACTGAGGTGCACTGGCAGAACTGTGTGTGGAGTCTTCTGTATCTATCTTAACATGACCTTTGTCAAAGAAAAGTGAATCAGGTAATCTCTTTGACACTGACATTTCAAAATGGAAAAGACATTGCGGGCCAAATTCTGTTCGACCTTATATGAGCTGATGCATTGACTCCAACGGAAGTGGGACTGGTCCTGTTGACTTTAACAGACATTCTCACGAACAGAACTAGGCTCTTTGGTAGTAAAGTTACCAGACAACTTTATCACAGAAACTGGAGTTCCAACAATATTTTTGCTAATTGCACTGTATGTTGTAAATGCAAATGGTATTCAGCAGAGACAAGCTTGAACTGAAAACATGTTTCTGAATCCCCTGAATTCTTCAGGGTTCAAAATCTCCATTTTGTGCAATTAGTCCATATTTAATCTTAAGGTTAATGTAGAATGATGAAAGCTGCACAAATTGTTAGTCATGCATCACAAATTAGTTAAAAATAAATATTCAACAGCAGCTGTCCATTTGGCACCTAAGGAAAAAATATGCAAAGTGTCTAATTACCTATTTATGTCAGTAGAGTGATAACCCCTTTGCCCTGTCTTCTAAACTAGTCTGTTATCTTGCCTTGCAAGCAGACAATTCAGTTAAGTTCTTTTGTTATAGACTATATCTGAAAAATAAAAATGTTTATAGAACTCATTTTGCATTGTGTTTCTGAGTGCTCTCTAGTAAGAAGGTAAAATGAGAAAGCAGGCTTTTAATGAAAAGCATGCCTGTTTGGGTTTTTTTCAGCATTACTTTATGAAAGAATTGAGAGGGGAAATGTTAATGACAATTACAGGAAAACTCTCAGCGAGCAATTCAACGAAAAAGTCATTCCTGTCTTCTGCATCATCACTGTTTTCCAGGGCATTGTTGGCATTAATGCCCAATGTACTGTTATAAGGGGACACCTTTTAACAGTACATTGGCAGCTTATAGACTAATAGAAATATTGGAGCATAAGCTTTCGTGGGTGAATTCCCACTTCGTTGCACTGTGCACTGAATAAGGCAGGAGTTCTATGGAAAAAATGGTGATTATGTAATTATAGAGTGTATTATAATGCATATACACAAGGGACCAAATTAATGTGGCACTGGCAACCTTAGTTTGGGCAATTCCTAACTTTTAAGTGCTTGACTATGCAAATTTATGCAGACTTTTAAGGTATGTTAGTGTAATTTCCTAGGTTTTTTTAAGAAAGTGAACTAAAAAAGAAATCAATTCTATAGAACCATATTAACTTATCAGCAGGATTGGAGCCCTTAGATTTACAAAACAGACCTCTACCACTTGAGCTAATGGAGTAAATGGTAGCAGTAGAGGCTCTTATCCTCTTTGTAGACCAGAGACTTTGCCAATGGGCTTCACAAACATTTGTTGACATGAGCAGAAGAATGTTGAGACCTGTTAATCCCTGATTCAATTCCAGAGTATGGAGGCAAGTCTGCTATCATGGTTAAAGACTCTTCTCTCCCTGCCCCTATCCCCTGTCTATTCTTTCCCATTCCTGTCTAGCAAAATTAGTCTGGAATAATCCTCCTTCTCCTCAACCTTTATCAACAATGACTGATAAATTGTACCAGTTTCCTCAGGAATGTATGGTGACAGTCCTCACCCATCCATCACTAATTCTTTAGTGATAGAATTAGCTTGATAGCAGTCAAAGGTGCATCTACTCCATCTGACAAAGAAGGAAACTGGATGCCATTGGGAAGAAAATGTTTTCTTCCATCACTGCTGCCATGCATATATTGAGCTATGAGGCAGTCATGGCAAGGTACCAGTACCATCTTTGGGGAAAGATGTTATCATTTTTTAATACACTACCAGAGGAGCATAAGAGATTAGTGAATGCTCTAGTCATGGAAGGGCAGAATGTTGCCAAACATCAGTTGAGAAGAACGTTTCACTCGGACAGCTGTGTAAGCCATCACTTTAAGGAGACGTGCATGGCTCAGATTAATAGTTTCACCTCATGAGGTGAAAGTGAGGATCAAAGGTTTTTACTTTGAAGAAGAAGGTTCATTTAGTGTACATAGAGATGAAACATTAGGGAATATGAAAACGTTGAGACCTACAGCTAGGTTGTTAGGTTTAAAAAAAATATGAATAGGAGATCATCTATAGCTGCCATGTTTAAATACCAAAGGCAATTTCCTACTACAAGGATGTCTTCCCAGTACCTGAGGAGGAATTATTACTTTCGACTTCAGTATCATAATTTTCAGTATCATCAACAGAGAAAAAAGTCTTTTATGCCAGGGAGAAGAGTTCTACAGCTTTGTCATCTGGGAGGTCTCAGATTTGAAATAAGGGTTGGGAATTTCTAGTCATGCCAACTGGACATTGGTTTTCCACTGTTTGGGGATTGTTTGTTCCATTTATCATGAATAGGAGTTGATAACATAGGACAGATGGGTTTTGAAAGTAATTGCTCCTGGCTACATACAATCCAGTTCAAATCTCTACCCCCATGTAGCAGGGCAGCGACTCACCCCTGCGGCGCCTCCTGCTGGTTCGTCCGGGAATTAGGTCTCCAGCCTCTGGAGTGCCTTCTGCAGGCCAATGCCCGCTTGTTGCTCTGGCCCAGAGTCCCTCCCAGACCCCAGTGTCCTCTTACCAAGGATGCTGCACCCCTGCAGTACCCCCTCAGGTCTTAGGGTCTCCCCTCCCTGGGGAACCCCTACCCACTATCCCCCACCTTGCCTCAGTCTAGGCAACTGCCAGTCACCACTTGCTCCCGTTTGCTGAGGCAGACTGAAGTATAATTGCCACTCATCACAGGCAAGGGGGGTTGGCCTGCTGCTTCTGTCTCAGTAGCTATGGGCTGCCCCCTACAGCCCCAGTACCCTTTTGGGGCCTTCTCCTAGGCCCTGCAGCCTGGGGGTTTCCAGGCTAGAGCTTCCTCAGCTCCTCCTGCCTTGCCCTAGCCCTGCTTCCTTCCAGGTACCTCTACCAAGCTCCTAGCAGCCAGGCCTGTCTGCCTCTGCAGTCAAAGGAGACTCTCTTCTCTCTCATGCTCCAAACTGAGCCCTTTTTATCAGGGCCAGCTGGGCCCTAACTGACCCAGCCACAGGGTATGTCTTCACTACAGCAGTAGTTCGATTTCCTTTATGTCGATGTTGTGAACGCGACGGTATACAGTCGATGTTGTGTGTCTTCACTAGGCACAGCTAAGCACAGCAAGTCGACAGTGTCTGTCCGCAAAACTTTTGCAAGCGTCGACATGACGAGCGTTGCACTCTGGGTACCTATCCCACAGTTTCCTGATCCCCCAGCAGGCACCATTTCGAGTGCTGCACTATGGGTAGGCATTTCCAAATTTCGCGCCCTTTTTCCGCGCCGCCCACCCCCATTACGAGTGGTGCACTGTAGGTAGGCATCCCATAATTCGCGCCCTTTCTCCGCCGTGCTAACGCCATAGCATTGCAAGCATGGAGCCCGCTGACACCACGGCTGCAGTAATGGCTGTTGTGAGGACCTCGATCACGGTTGCTGAGTTCCTGCTGCACCGTCTGCAGAGGAGGAATGCGATCCGGGGAGAACTGCGCTTTCCGGAACCCGACGACAGTGAGGAGGAGATGGACGAGGACAGCGGGGACGACAGGGACACTGACGTGCACAGCGGGGACGACATGGACACTGCCGTCTTTGCAAGTAGGGTGACTGACAATCTGTCAAAAATGGTGGCAATGGGGCAGGCTCATGCCATCGAACGCCGATTCTGGGCCAGGGAAACAAGCACGGACTGGTGGGACCGCATAGTGATGCAGGTCTGGGATGACTCCCAGTGGCTCAGAAACTTCCGCATGCGAAAGGGCACCTTCATGGAACTTTGTGACTTGCTGTCCCCGGCCCTCCGGCGCAGGAATACCAAAATGAGAGCGGCCCTTACAGTGGAGAAGCGAGTGGCGATAGCCCTCTGGAAGCTTGCAATGCCAGACAGCTACCGGTCAGTGGCGAATCAGTTTGGGGTGGGTAGGTCTACAGTGGGCTTTGCTGTGATGCAAGTAAGCAGGGCAATCGTCGAGCGGCTGCTACACCGGGTTATAAACCTCGGAAACCTGCAAGCCACAATAGATGGCTTTGCCGTGATGGGATTCCCTAACTGTGGTGGGGCTATAGATGGGACTCATATCCCTATCCTGGCACCGGACCACGAGGCCGCCGAGTACAGAAACCGGAAGGGATATTACTCAATGGTCATGCAAGCAGTGGTTGACCACAAGGGACGTTTCACCGACCTGTACGTGGGGTGGCCGGGAAAGCTTCATGACGCTCGAGTGTTCAGGAACTCTAGGGTTTTTAGACAGCTGCAGCAAGGCACTTTCTTCCCCGACCAGAAAATTTCCGTGGGGGGGGGGGGGTCGAAATGCCGATCGGGATCATTGGGGAGCCAGCCTACCCCCTAATGCCCTGGCTTATGAAGCCCTACACAGGAGCCCTGGACAGGGGTCAGGAGCTGTTCAACTACAGGCTGAGCAAGTGCAGAATGACCGTAGAATGTGCATTTGGCCGCTTGAAGGGGTGATGGCGTTCCTTACTGATTCGCTCAGACATCTGCGAGAGAAATATCCCCATTGTTATAGCTGCTTGCTCTGTGCTCCACAATATCTGTGAGAGCAAGGGGGAAACGTTTATGGTGGGCTGGGAGGCAGAGGCAAATTTACTTTCTGCTACTTATGAGCAGCCACACAGCAGGGAAAGTCGAAGAGCACACCGTGAGGTCCTGCGCCTCAGGGACGCCTTGAAAGACAGTTTTATGAGTGCCCGAGATGGCGTTTGAGAATCTGCTCCCTTGCTGTGCTCTAAGCCTGATGCCCTTGAACCCTCTTTCCCTCCCCCCTCCCCATGGTTTCCCTCCCCCCTCCCCATGCTTGCAGAGGAAATAAAATCACTGTTTGAAAATCATGGTTCCTTTATTGGTTAATCAGAAATACAAATACAGGGGATCACTGTCCTGGTATCCTGGAGGGAAACCGGCAGTCGCAGTGGGGGAGGAGCGGGCAAAGGAGGGGGGGGGGAAGGGGGGAGAGGAGGGGTGGGCAAGACACAGCAGCTTTTAAAAGTTTTCTGAGAACGTCAGCCTGCTGCTGCTGCTTCTGCTGGCTTGTGGGGTGGAGTGGAGCGGCCCACGGAGCTTGCCCCCCCGTGTTCTCACCCCGCGTCTGGGTGGGGAATCTATGGGAGTTGGGGAGGGGGAGAGGGGGTTACACAGGGGCTGCAGAGGTGGTCTTTGGGCATGCTGCAGCTCCACCAGAGATCTCAGCATGTCGCTCTGGTCCTCCATTATGCGGAGGAAAGCATCCATGCGTCTTTCCTCACGCTGTTCCCTCTTTTCTGCAGCGGCTTCCCTCTTTTCTGCAGTGGCTCTCCATTCCTGCCTCTCTCGATTCCTTTCCTCTCTCTCTCGATTCCTTTCCTCTCTCTCTCAATCCCTTGCCTGTATCTCTCGATCCCTTGCCTGTATCATTCTTTCCCTCCAGTCCGTCTGGCGGGCTGCCTCAGCGCGCGAGTTCTCCACGAGTTCAGTGAACATCTCATCGCGAGTTCGCGTTTTCTTTTTACGCTTTCTTATCTGCGGTGCACGGCGGGAGTAGGAGCAGGACGGGGGATTCCCACATACTTGTTCATCTGTGGGCGAGTGTGGGAAAATAAAGTTTGAAAGTTATGAGACAGATACATTCAAGGTTAGGAGGCAGATGCAGTCTCGGACGGTACACAATGGGAGTACTATGCCATTTGCAACCTCAGTATTCAGAGGCCTGATATGATTTCTGTACAAGGTCATGTTCTACACCTAAAAGTGACTGAGAAGCTCACAGAAAAGTCAGAGCATCTCAGACACATATGCGTGCCTCAGCCCAAGACGGCTTCTGAAATCACCGTGCAGCCGGCCATGGTAAGTTAAAAGTGGCGCCTGCATACTGTAGAGTAACCCCGCCCCCTTCCCCCCACCGCGTGGCTGGCTCCCACTGAAACCGCAAACTGCAAAGCAAATGCCAAAAAATCTCTCGCTAAGGGCTAGCTAAGGTCTTTTTGGGGCTCTTCAGACCGCTTGCAGACTGCTCAGAGACCCTGCTAGCTACCGCTACGGGCTTGGGGGGGGGGGGGGGGTTGGTACACGTTGGATCTGAAGCGGTTCCAGCAACCGCTTGCACACTGCTCAGAGTCCCTGCTAGCTACCGCTACGGGCTTGGGGGCGGGGGGGTTGATACGCGTTGGATCTGAAGCGGTTCCAGCAACCCCTTGCACACTGCTCAGAGTCCCTGCTAGCTACCGCTACGGGCTGGAGGGGGAAGGTTGGTCGGCCCTCAGCAGAAACGAGTACTTTGCAGCTATCTCCCAACTAATTGCAGTCCGTATCTCAAACAGGCAACCATGAGTGACATCACTTTGCTGAGAATTTCTCGGAGAGATAGGGAGCGCATGCTCCTTGACTCCATGCAAAGTCCTGGTCCATACGCCGCAATGCTAGCCTGCTCAATGATACAAGACAACTTACTACTTTCGTGGCGTGGGATGGTCTCCTATCACGGGGGACCACATAAGGCGGCTCTCCCCAGAAATCTGCTGCGCTGGATTCATCGCTACCTCCTGGATAGCTTCCTTGAAATGTCCGCGGAGGACTTCTGGTCAATCCCAGAGTATATTGACAAACTCTTTCAGTAGAAATTGACCAGCTATGAAAGCACGCTAAGTCCTTAGGGCAAGTTACTCATTAATAAATGCTTCCTTTACAAAATCACGCATCATGTAATCACTTAAAAAAGAAACACTTACCCCCCTGGGAGGCTTGGGAGGGTGCTGGCTCCAGGGTGATGAACAGCTCCTGGCTCTCTGGGAACACGGGTTCTCCGCTGGGCTCCTGCTGCTCCGTGAGATTTTCCTCTTCCTCATGGTCGTCCTCCTCGGAATCAGTCTCCTCCCTGACGATTATCCCATCTGCGGAGTCCACGCAGACCGGCGCGATGGTGGTGGGGGCGCCCCCCATTATCTGATTTAGTTCATTGTAGAACCTGCATGTCCGTGGCGCGCCCCCCGATCGTCCGTTTGCCTCTTTGGCTTTCTGGAACGATTGCCTCAGCTCCTTAATTTTCACGCGGCACTGTGTGGTGTCTCTGTTGTGGCCCCTTTCTAGCATGGCCTTGGAGACTCTTCCATAGGTGTTGGCATTCCGTTTGTTGTTGCGTAGTTCCAACATCACGGATTCCTCTCCCCAGATAGCGATGAGATCCAGCACCTCACGAGTGGACCATGCTGGAGCTCTTCTCCTCTGGCTGGTCTCCAGGGTAGATGAGCTCTGCATGGAGTCTTGTGATGCTGAGCTCTGCATGGCGGCTAGTGCTGCTGATTGCTCTGAATGGCGACTGAGCTGTTCAGGTGAGCTGGCCACGCTGACCAAACAGGAAATGGTATTCAAATGTTCCCGGGTCTTATCTACCTGGCCAGAGCAGCGAGTTTAGAGTGCAGTGCAGAGCGGTCACAGTGGAGCAGTGAGGCAGTCCAGAGCAGTCAGAATGGAGCATTGTGGGACAGCCTCTGGAGGCTATTAATGTCAGGTTCCGTCTTCACTAGCCCACAGTCGAGCTTGGAATGTCGAATTTAGCCTTATTTCTCTTGTCAGGCTGGAGTTCCAAATTCGATCTTGAGGGCCCTTTACATCGACGTTAAGGGCATGTATGTGAAGACAGGTACACGTTTAATTCGACCTAACGTCGTTAAAATCGAATTAAAGTGGTAGTGAAGACAGGGCCTAAAATAAAACAGTTAAATTACCACTGTTTTGGGTTCTAAAAACCCTGGGTAAAAAGTCCATCCTAAAGAATTTTTCCCTAACCTTGTTCTTGGAAATAAATGAACTGTGTTTTATTGAGATTTTCCAAAATACTTCATCTGGAGGCAGACGCAGCATGGAAAATTTCAGCGTGGATAATTAAAGATTAGCAGTATTGTGAGCAGCTGAAAACAGGATCTTACATTACTGAGTGCTAGTTAGGTTTAATGATAAGCATTGTTGCCAGCCCTTTCTATCATATAGTTCGCCGTGTTCACTGAAGAGTACTTACAATCATCCAGTTTATTGTTGATTAGCAATAGTATTATTATATCTAATCCATAGCATGAAATTACATGAATGCTTAATTCATTCAAAAAGATAGACCTATGTTGATTAGGTTATCATTATGAGCAATGAAAGCGAGGAATACTTGTAGCACCTTAGAGACTAGTTTATTTCAGCATAAGCTTTTGTGGACTATAGCCCACAGCTAATACTGAAATAAACTGGTTAGTCTCTAAGGTGCTACAAGTATTCCTCGCTTTCTTTACGGATACAGACTAACAGGGCTGCTATTCTTGAACCTGTCATTATGAGCAATATATTTTTATCTTCCCACTTACAGAAACTTACAGAAGAGAATGTAAAGGCACAGTCTAAGAAAAGACAGAAAGGAAAAGTGTTTGAGACTCTCAAAGGCCAAAAGGTGGTTGCAAGATCTGATATCACAGGATTTTATTTTCCAGGTAAATAGTTTTTGTGTGTATTTCAAACGTTTGTTTTTTTTTTAAATCTTTAGAAAGATTGCTGAAAAAAGAGCAACATTTACCTAATCTTTTTCAGGTGATTTAGTTTTAATTTGGTTTACTGTTTATATTGTTGGATTTTTCCATCTTTTCTCCCTGTTATACTTCTAGTAAGGTACTGAAAATTCTACCAACACACTATTGATAGATCTGTGTATTTAAAAGGAACGCGGTGGAAAATGTTTTGGAATAAAATGGTGGATATTTTGAATTGGAAGATAGTGTCGGACTATTCCTTTTTATTTCTAGGCTGGCTTATGTCCATTCAGGATTTAGCAAAGGCTGAGCCATCTGCTATATGCAGAATATTCACTAGATGTTTCTGTTTTGTTCAGTTCTAAGTCAAAATATTTGTAGTATGAATTTGTATCCCATGATATAGGTTTGGGGAAAAAATCCAAGTAATCCACATGCCTTTTTTTTTTTTTTTTTTGTATGATTGGCAAAGTATTCTAGGACAGTTTCTGACAGAGAACATTTTACAGGTAATTTGATATCATTGGCAGTCTGTTCTCAGGAGAGGTGCAAGAATTGAACAGCTGGGGTGTTGAGAATTGAAGTGCATTCGCAAAACTTTGTGGGGAAGCTTGCTCTGTGCCTCTTCACACTACATCTGGCTCTTCAGCTAGTGCCATTCATGAACACTGAATTGGTTAAAATTAAAACAAATTAAGACTAGTCCAAAAGAGACACTTACTGTTAGGGTTGTTTCATATACAGATAAAATATGGAGAAAATTTCATTGCTTTTGCTATCTTTGCTTATTCTTTTCTGTACTTTTTTGATTGCCTGATAACAGGCTGAATTCTTTAATTTTACAGTTGGATCAGAAAAACATTTGGCTATTTATCTAGCCTTGTAGCTGTTAGTCAGTGTTGAGAACGGTCTTATGCTGGTGTGTATTCTTTTTCTAGTCACGTAGTTGAAAGTCTCTCTAGCCTATACCCAAATGCTAATTCACTAAAACATCAAACGAGTGAAAGGTAAGTGGTCTAAAAGGGAGAAAGAATTTTTCCTACCCTAACATGAATAAGACTGTACAGTATAAATTTACTGAGATATTCATTCACTATTTTTTCTCAGAATGTTGTTATTCAAAACATAGGATAGCTGTTGCAGTTGGTACCGTAATAACGGTATAGTAATAGTGTACTGAATCGCTTTAGAATTTGGTATGCTACATTTCACATATAGGACCAAATTTTCAGGGACAAGTACAGTTGGTCAGCTTCCTGTGAAAAGACTATTCTCAGTAAGTGCCGAATCAGGACCTACTTAAGCTAACAATGAACTTTGAGAGATGCGAATGCACATCTGAGCTTTCCCAGGAATGTGGCTTGGCTGGTAAGGAACTCAGTCATGCATGGACATGTGATTTGCCCATGTGACTCAAAAACTCCATCTTGGAGCTGGATTCTCCACATGGGGGAGGGAGGGGTGTCCACCCACAAGAAAAGTCTATTGAAACTCCTCCATTTGGTCTTCAGCTGGCTCAAGAGAGAGACTCTCCAACTTTACTGATAACTGAAAGAAACTGGAACAAAGGACAATAACTACGGTGTGTGTGTGTGATGGACCCAGACTAGAGGGAGACTAGTCTGTAAAAGGAAGCTCACTGAAACATACTTACTAATTAACCTGGAGTATGTATTAGTATGGGCGAGGGGAAGGGGGAGGGAAACAGCTGTGCATATCTCTCTATCAGTGTTATAGAGGGTGAATAATCTATGAGTTTACCCTGTATAAGCTTTATACAGGATAAAATGGATTTATTTGGGGTTTGGACCTCATTGGGAGTTGAGCATCTGAGTGCTAAAGACAGGAACACTTCTTAACCTGTTTTCATTTGAGTCTACAGCTGTTAGGGGATGTGGTTCGGACCTGGGTCTGGGTTTGCAGCAGGCTAGCAGGTCTGGCTTACACAAGGCAGGGCTCTGAAGTCCAAAGCTGGCAGGGCAAGAAAGCAGGGGAAGTAGTAGTCTTGGCACATCAGTTGGCAGCCCCCTAAGGGGGTTTCTGTGATCCAACTCGTCACAAGTGCTATGGCCCCATATGATGGGTCTGCCTGGGTTTACTTGTTTGTATGTTTTGGGAAGCATGTAGAAGGTCCTGGAGTGGTGCATAGAGGGGTTGTCGGGGATGAGGTTATTTGGGCAATGATTTGATGATATCCTTAATTCCTAGGAAAATTGTGGTGTGGGGTCTTCTTTGAGTTCTTTATAATAAGTGGTGTTAGTTGCTTTCGTTGATGTAGATATCATAGTTGAGAACTACAGTGACACCACTCTGTCGGCTGGTTTGATCCCTGTCTGATGGTTGGATTTCAGGGACTGTATAGCTCTCAATTTGATTGTAGTGGATTTCACAGTCAATCAGTGTAATGATCAAGTGTGTTGATTTGTCCATTGTAGCGTGTTCAGTCAGATCATTCTTTTTTTCTTATTACTTGGTGGGGAGGTGGTGGTTGTGTATGGTGGTATCCTTATTGTAAAAGAATTCTTTGAGGTAGAGTCAGTGAAAGAATTCTTCAAGTTCTCCGTGTGTTAGTATTATATCAGATTCTGTGGTGGGGTAGAAGTTCAATTCCTTGGAGAGTACAGATAATTCAGCTCTGGTAAGAGGTACTCTTGATATATTGATGGTGAGTTGTGTGGCAAGGCACCACCTCTGGCTCCCCAGGCTCCAGTCCTTTAAGCTCTGGTGAGGCAAGTGCTGCCCAGGCAAACCGCCTAGAAATCCCAAGGTCAGGCTTTCCTTCCCCCTAGCCACTCCTTTCTGGCTGAGTCTCTTACCCTCTGTTCAGGGCAAGCCGTCCCCTGGCTGGGAGAGGCTCCCTGTCCTGCTGCCCCCAACCTGCTGGCAGCCTCCCTCCCTCTATCTCTCCCCCCTTCCTAGCTGGGGAGGAGTGTTTAAAAAGGTCTCTGTTGGCTTTTTAATTGGGCTCAGCTGATCCTGCTTTGGCCAGTGGCAGCCTTGCTCAACTGAACCCAATTAACCTGTAGTTACCTCTCTCACCACAAACCCCTCTGGCAGTAGCCTGCCCTGGGTTTACCACAGTTGTCATTTTTAGTTTACCTGTGGAGGGTCCTGGTGTCATGGTTTATCCTGGAGTTTGAAGTTCAATGGGTTGTGAAGTTGTTGTAGCTGGTTCCACCTGGTGTGTGTGTTGAATGGCTGTCAGCAGGTATTGATAGTTGCTTTGTTTTCTTACGTGATCTCCAGGGAGTTTTCCTGATTTTTTTTTCTTTTTTTTGCATAATTATTTTGCAGAACTCAGACTTTATATTATAAATTCTTTGGGGGTAGTGACTTTTCTTTTTTGTTGTGTCTTGTAAAGTACAATGTACATTGTCAGTGCCTAGTGCAAATATTATAGATTCTGCTCCAGGAAACATGGGGACATGCTACAGGATTTTTAGCATTCTTACATATTGGTAAACATACTGTATGTAATTTTAATATTGTATTTTTCATGTTTTTGTCTTAGGAACTGTGATAAAGAGTATCAGTTCCTCCCAGGCACTTGTTGACTTCAGCTATGGAGAAACGCAGATTGTACCAATACAATTCATTATACCTGTCGGGGGTGCTATGCCTTGCCCCTCACTGCAGGTGAAAAACTACTACTTTTTAAGTCAGCATAAGTGTATCATTAACTTTCATCTGCAGTTCACATATGAGCACAATGATAAGTTATAGTTTGGACATTTCTGTATTTTGGATAAAGATTCTCCATTCATAGTGAAATTTCCTTTGGTTCCATGCTATTTCCAATACAGTATTTCTTATGTTTGTTGCTTGTTATTACATGATATGTGATAAGAGTTTAGAATCTTTGCTCTTTAAAATCACACAGATTTGTATATCAGAAATATATATGATTTCCCTCTAAAATAGCATTTTTCGGCAGTTCACTCAGCTCAAGTGGTCTTACTGTTTCCAACAATACACATAATTAATTTCCACTCACAGCATGGGAACCTAACAGAGCCTTTTGCTCACACTATAACGTACAGCATGCTCTAGCCATTCATTTTTCATAGTATGTGCTTAATCCAACAAAAAAAACCAACAACCCCAAAACCCTTTACCAACCCCAAAGAACAATAATGAAAAAAATCATATTCCATTTCTGTATTTGAGTTAGTTAGCTAATCGTCTATTATCACAATTCTTTTTTCAAATGGGGCTTATTTTAGCAGAGACCGGGATAATGGCTACAAAAAGCAATGGTCCACTCTGCCCTGGTTACAGTTAAAACCAGGGACTGGATACTTTTCTGTATAATGTAAGGAACTCCTGCTGATATTAATAGTATGTCTCTGACTTCTGTGTGGAGAGTCTGATTCTGGGAGTGTCCTGTAAGATTTAATGGAAAATTATCATCTTTATAGAGGGTTTTAAAAATCATCTTATTTAATTCAATTAAAAATTATATTCCTATTATAGAATTCCATATGGTGTTTCAAAAACATAAACAAAAATATAATTCTCTATTAAATTCTAAGAGATAAAAGATTGGAATAATTTCTTTAGCAGCCCGTTAGCTTGATCCCTCTGAAATTTTGAGGAACGTTTTCATAGGATGCTGATTTAAGGCATGATCCTGTGAGGTGCTGATCCAGTGGGAGTTGAGGGTAGTCAGCACATGGCATGATTGGTACCTTTGTATTTTCCTCTAGACAAGTTCAATTTTAAGCCATTGGAATGGATTAGCATGTTGTTTTATACAGTCAACCCTCATTTAAAACTTGTGTGCTATGAAGCTCTTGCAACTTAACTCTTTTCTGGTACACAGGTTGGAGACTATGTATTTGCCAGAATTGGGACACAAACAGGAAATGATTATTATATGCCGGCTGTTGTCATAGCAACACCAAAAAGAGTTGAAGCAGATGATAAACTCTATACAGTTTTGAAGTACAACAATAGGAAAGTAAGTAGACCTGTGAAAGGATATAAAGTTTGCTATAGCATTATTATAATTCTATTTTAATGAGGCAGAAATAACCGGCCTGGCTAAAGAGTCCATTGTTCCATTAACCCTCCCAGCTGACCAAAATCAAATCAAATTTTAGAGCCAAGTAATAAGCCAACATAATGAACAAACTGATAAAGAGTGTAGAATAATTTATCCTTAAATCAAACATTATTCTGTATTCCATAATCCATTTGTTGGCTTTCATGGTCTCCATACTGCAAATTTGGAGAATAAGGATTGCTTTTGATGGGATAAAATAAAACTCTTTTAGTGTGTTTTGTTACCTTTGTTTGTTTGAGATTATTATGATAATTTTTCTCTTTTTTTCTCTTTGTGTATTATAAAGAAATTGTACTGATCATTAGGAAATTGTCATCTTGATTTTTCAGATGCTACTTACAGTTACACCGAAGTGTCTGTTTTCTTTATGTGTTCCTTTATTCTTAACTGCTGCTTCTGAGGTTTAGAAGTCACTGATCTAAATTGGATGAATTTGATTGTGTTATTGCAGAAACACTGTATACGAAGTGGTCTTATTAAAATCAGCCAAACAAAGTATGCCAGTTCCTGCCGTTATATAAGAATGGCCCATATGGTGGATTGCCTGCTGTGAGTATACTTGAACTGATATATGTAAACTTTTGGTTATATGCATTCTAAAACATGGGGGGGGGGGGCAGAGAAGCATATTTTTTATTCACTTTTGCTTTAGTTTTTCCATTTCTAGTATAATAACATATAGCTTTTGAAACTGGAACACAGTTCATTCAAGTCAGGTGGTCCTGGACACATCACAAAGTATGTCTGATTCACTAAGTGTTTGGATGTG
Organism: Sternotherus odoratus; assembly: GCA_032164245.1. Lineage (NCBI taxonomy): Eukaryota > Metazoa > Chordata > Testudines > Kinosternidae > Sternotherus > Sternotherus odoratus. Next base: position 201,130,917 of record JAVMKO010000001.1, on the reverse strand, counting down.
AAAGTTGTTAACTGTCTCCATCATGCTTTTGGAGCATGAAGGTGCACTGTATCAGTCTTGGAAGGACTGGTGGGAGGTGCTAGTTTGGTTCTTAATAACAGGACGTTCAAAGTGAGGAAATGCTGGAAGTTGGGTTGGAGATAGTGTTAGTGATAGGGATGATTTTCATTTTAAGATGTGTTTTGTGATATGAACGTGTGCTTCAAATTATGAAATGTATCTAAAGCAGGGATCAGCAACCTTGCATGCGGCCCCAGAGGGTAAGTCCCCTTGCCGGGCTCGGACGGTTTGTTTACCTGCCGCATCCACAGGTTTGGCCACTGCCCGCGGTTTGCAGCTCCGGTCCAATAAGGGTTGTGGGAAGTTGTGTATCTTAGGTCGATCCTCCCACAGACCTGGCCAGAGAGAGAGAGAGAGAGAGAGTCTGGCATCAAGGTGGGCAATGCAGTGCATGTGTTCAACTACCATTCAAGTATCGTATTGTATCATTTGTCTACATCTTAGATTTTGGGCTGTCTGGGACAGGGATTGTCTTTGTGTTGTTTGCTTGTCCAGCATATAGTACACTGAGGTCCTCATCAATGTATAATCTATTCAGGTACTTCTCTGACCCTCATCCTTGTAGTATCTGAACATTAGTATCCAATTCCTGCTTGAACTCCTTAAGCCCTATCACTATGAAAATCTATATATATAAAAGTCAAGTGGTGTATGTATGAGTGTATGTATGTATGTATGTATGTATGTACGTATGACAGCGAACTCCTCCCGCACCGTTTGAGCCAGAGACTTGAAATTTGGTACAGTGAGGGGTCTTGGGGTCTAGATCTTGGTAAGGGTCGAAAAATTTTCGGATCTCACCTCTGACGCCCCCCAGGGGTGAAAGTCTTTCAGGGCCAATCACATCAGCTGGGCAGTTAGGTGCTGATGATGTCATAATACCCCCTCCAACAGACACCGCACTCGCTCAGCTCGCCCCTCCCTCCTCCAACGGAACCCCGGAGATCCCTCAGCTCACTGCCCCTCCCCCCTCCCAACGGAACCACGGAGATCCCTCAGCTCACTGCCCCTCCCTCCTCCAACGGAACGCCGGAGATCACTCAGCTCACTGCTCCTCCCCCCTCCCAATGGAACCCCGGAGATCACTCAGCTCACTGCCCCTCCCCCCTCCCAACGGAACCCCGGAGATCCCTCAGCTCACTGCCCCTCCCTCCTCCAACGGAACCCCGGAGATCACTCAGCTCACTGCCCCTCCCCCCTCCAACGGAACCCCGGAGATCACTCAGCTCACTGCCCCTCCCTCCTCCAACGGAACCCCGGAGATCCCTCAGTTCTCTGCCCCTCCCCCCTCCCAATGGAACCCCGGAGATCACTCAGCTCACTGCCCCTCCCCCCTCCCAACGGAACCCCGGAGATCACTCAGCTCACTGCCCCTCCCTCCTCCCAACGGAACCCCGGAGATCCCTCAGCTCACTGCCCCTCCCTCCTCCAACGGAACCCCAGAGATCACTCAGCTCACTGCCCCTCCCCCCTCCAACAGAACCCCGGAGATCACTCAGCTCACTGCCCCTCCCTCCTCCAACGGAACCCCGGAGATCCCTCAGTTCTCTGCCCCTCCCCCCTCCCAATGGAACCCCGGAGATCACTCAGCTCACAGCCCCTCCCCCCTCCCAACGGAACCCCGGAGATCACTCAGCTCACTGCCCCTCCCTCCTCCAACGGAACCCCGGAGATCACTCAGCTCACTGCCCCTCCCCCCTCCCAACGGAACCCCGGAGATCACTCAGCTCACTGCCCCTCCCTCCTCCAACGGAACCCCGGAGATCACTCAGCTCACTGCCCCTCCCCCCTCCCAACGGAACCCCAGAGATCCCTCAGTTCTCTGCCCCTCCCCCCTCCCAACGGAACCCCGGACTACATCAGCTCACTGCCCCCCCCCACCTGCGAAGGTCCCCGGAATCCCTCGGCTCTGGGCCCCCTCCCCCCCTGCGACGGATCTGAGTTGGGTTTGGTGGGACGGTAAGTGAGGTGGGGGTGTCGGATTCGGTCGGGGGGTGAGGTGGGGGTGTCCGGTTTGCTTGGGGGGGTGGGAAGGTGTTGGGGTGGGTGAGGGGTGAGGGGTGGGTGTTGGGGTTGGTCAGGGGGTGTCAGCTGTCTGCCACCTCCCCACCTCCGACTGACCCGAGCAGCGCCGGGCACTTATGCTAGTACATAATAAAATAATTGTGCAAGACAGTCCCCCTCAAAGTGTAATTATCCATATCAAAACCAAAGAGCTGGGAGCACTGAATGTAGTTAAAGGAGTTCTTTCCTTTATGTTGCTTGATAAACTACCCATTTGGCCAACTTTAGGTTGTAAAGGGAGTACCTACAGCATGATGTGAATTCCTTGGTGGAAATTATTTTAGAATTGAGAGTCTCAGAGACCAGAAGATCTTTTTTGGAAGAATATTTGTATACAGTAGGTATGTGACAGCTACTATACTGCATAGTTGCAGAATCTACTGGGGGAAGCTTCAATGGCTCTGGTGTCAGCTGGCCTTTATTAATTCTTTAGTTACTTCAACAAGTTAAGTTGAGTCAGAAAACTTTTGAACTCTGGTCACTTCACAAGACTATGGGTCAGCTCAATGAGTCTTTTTCTTATCAACAGGTGGGAGGTGAGGAAAGATGACGTACAAAGTGTTAAAATAATAAAATAAAGAAGAATGTTTTGAAATAGCATGATATACATCTGTGTGTAAATGTGTTATATCAGTGAATCTTCTCTTCTGATTTCTAGCCCAAATGTACAGGCTGAGAAATCCATCCAGAACTCATCTCCAGAAGAAGAAGAAAAGGGAAAAAAATTGAAAGAAGATGTGAGGAAAAAGAAAAAAAAGGGGAAAGTTGAAACCAAAAAGCATCCTAGGGAGAAGACTTCAGACTCTGAAGATCTTTTATTTGTCTCCAGGAAGGAAGAAGAAAACAAAGAAAGAAATTCACTGCCTAGTGACAAAGAGGAGACTGAAGGTAAAGAAGGGGGGAACAAATTATTTAATTCAAGTAATAAAATCACAAAGACTAGAGATGGACTCAACCTTCTGGGTCATTTAGTCCAGTGGTCCCCAACCTTTTGTTCGCCGCGGACCGGTGAACGCGGCTGAGTCGGGCTTGCGGCCCGGTCGGAATTTAACTTTTCACTGTGTGCGGCGGACCGCTGTATGTCCGCCGAAAAGCCGCAGAATTCAATTGATCAGCACGCAGGGGAGCGCAGCCGCGGCACGGAGGGGAACGCGCCCAGAGGGGAACGGAGGGGAACCGGAGGGAAGCGCAGCCGCGGCACGCAGAGGAGCTCAGCCGCAGCACGGAGGGGAACGCGGAGGGAACGCGCCCAGAGGGGAACGGAGGGGAACCGGAGGGGAGCGCAGCCGCGGCCCGGAGGGGAGCTCAGCCGCAGCACGGAGGGGAACGCGGCCACGGCCCGGTAGCAAAGGCTCCACGGACCGGTACCGGTCCGCGGACCGGTGGTAGGGGACCACTGATTTAGTCCATTCCCCTGCCAGCACAGAAAGCTCTCTGCAGTATATTTTCTGGAGGGTTGACCAGTCTAGTTGCAAATGTTGCAAATGATGGAATTTACACCATTTTCATTGGGAGACTATTCCACAGACTAGCTAATCTCAGGGTCAGGATGAGATTGTTTTCTTGATTTTTATCTGTTTATATTAGTTATGTCCCTTGGTGTCAGTCTTAAGCAAATTTCTCTACATCCTGGGTGTTTACTTAGACCCTCCTGATATTTATTATGTTTATTCCTCAGTCATTATTAAGTCAAGCTATTTGTATGTTGCTCTTCTAATCTTTCCCCATAAATCCATAAATTTTTGTTGCTCTTGTGTCCAGTTTATCTACATCTATCTGGGACTGCAATACTGCCCAAGTTTCTCACCATCCTTATATCAGCACAGCTTTCTCAGGAGCCACGGCATGATTGGCTCCCTGCCATTAGATGAACTCCCCAGTATTCCAGTGTGCAGAGGGTGAATGGACATTAGATTCCATTAGCCTCTTCTGTTGTTAATTCCCTGCAGGTTGAAGGAAGGATGAATCTGAGGAGAGTGGCTTTCACCTTGGCCCATCCCAGCCATGACTCACCCAGATCTGCAGAGCCACCTGAGTCCCACAAAGGAGATTCTTCTCGGTGGCATGAGGCGGAACATGCTGCAGAGTCCCCTTTTTATGGCACCATTGGCTTTACAATTTTTTTTTTTGCACATCCCTTTGTGTGTCACACTGGATGGAAGCGTAGGAGAACCTCTGATATTTATACAGTTAATAAAGATGTTCTATAAAACCGGTCCTTACACTGATCCTTACAGGATTTCTTTAGATGCATTCCCACAACTCGACACACCGTTGAGTTTTGTTTCTCTTTGTTTGCAGGTGTTCAGTCAGTTCTCAGTGTATACGATGGGGCATATCACAGCCAAGAAAATCTGAATTAATTTTGCAAATAAAAATTTGTGAGCCAGTATCAAATGTTACTAAACGCCAGACAGACTACATATAGTTTATTCCATACAGCCGCTATTTATTTTAACTCTATTTAAATAAACAAATAAATAATTAACCCAAGTTGGCCTGGTATTATTTTTTTTCTCATGGGCTAGATCAGGGGTCTCCAAACTACGGCCCGCGGGCCGGATGCGGCCCGCGAGGCCCTCTCATCCGGCCCGCGGAGATATTTTTGGCTCCGCGCTGGGGCCTGGAAGCGCCGCGCGGGCCGCCGCCGCCAGCCGCGGGGCCTGGAAGCGCCGCGCGCTCGGCCGCCGCCGCCAGCCGCGGGGCCTAAGAAGCGCCGCGCGCTCGGCCGCCGCCGCCAGCCGCGGGGCCTAAGAAGCGCCGCGCGCTCGGCTGCAGGGACGGCTGGGAGCTGGGGCCGGGACGCGCCACGTGCTCGGCTGCAGGGACGGCTGGGAGCTGGGGCCGGGACGCGCCGCACAGCCACGCAGCGAACCGGTCTGTGGGGAGAGACCGGGTTGAGCAGGTCAGTTGGGGGGGTGAGAGACCGGGCTGGGTGGGTCAGTTGGGGGGGGGGGGTGGGTGGGAGGGAAGGAGGTTTTGGGGTGAGACCCTGCTGGGTGCGTCAGTTGGGGGGGGGGTGGGTGGGAGGAAAGGAGGTTTTGGGGTGAGAGACCCTGCTGGGTGGGTCAGTTGGGGGTGGGGGGTGGGAGGAAAGGAGGTTTTGGGGTGAGAGACCCTGCTGGGTGCGTCAGTTGGGGGGTGGGTTGGAGGGAAGGAGGTTTTGGGGTGAGAGACCCTGCTGGGTGGGTCAGTTGGGGGTGGGGGGTGGGAGGAAAGGAGGTTTTGGGGTGAGAGACCCTGCTGGGTGGGTCAGTTGGGGGTGGGGGGTGGGAGGAAAGGAGGTTTTGGGGTGAGAGACCCTGCTGGGTGCGTCAGTTGGGGGGTGGGTGGGAGGGAAGGAGGTTTTGGGGTGAGACCCTGCTGGGTGCGTCAGTTGGGGGGGGGTGGGAGGGAGGAAAGGAGGTTTTGGGGTGAGAGACCCTGCTGGGTGGGTCAGTTGGGGGGGGTGGGTGGGAGGAAAGGAGGTTTTGGGGTGAGAGACCTGGCTGGGTGGGTCATTTTGGGGGGGGGTTGGAGGAAAGGAGGTTTTGGGGTGAGAGACCGGGCTGGGTGGGTCAGTTGGGGGGTGGGTGGGGACCCGGGGGGAGGGGGCCGCGGGAGGCAGGAGACGGGGGGGGGGGCGCGGGAGGTAGGAGACCGGCGGGGGGGGGCCCTTGGGCGGCGGGAGATCGGCGGGGGGGGCGCGGGAGGCAGGGGGGGGAGCGCAGGTGGCGGGAGACTGGCCGGGGGCGGGGGGGGCCGCGGGCGGCGGGAGACTGGCGGGGGGGGCCCCGTATGGTCTGCCGTATGGGGCCCCAAAATTCCTGTCGCCGGCCCTGCCCCCCACCCAGCCCTCTTACACCCGCCTCCCCCCCCCCCCGCCCTCTTATCTTGTCGGCCCCCGAACCGCTATTTAATAGTTAATGCGGCCCTCGGGCTGAAAAGTTTGGAGACCCCTGGGCTAGATCCTCATCTGGTGTAATCTGGCAGTTTACAGTAGTTGACAGTCTGGTGCTATATGTGCTGCTTATTCAGATCCCATCTTTGCAACCCTCACTCAGAGTGATGAGCACTTACACAAATGCTCCTGTTTAAACCAGTGGGATTACTTGCAGGAGTAAGTACTCATCAACATAAGTGGGGATTACAGAGCTGTGTCCTATGAATGCATGGTTCCATTAATCTCTAAAGACTAGATTTTAAAGGCTAAGATCCTGTTGATTTCCTAGGCACCTAGCGGGATTTTTAAAAGTGCTTATCTGCATCTTTAAGGTCCCTATATACCTTTGAAAATCTGCTCCTAGTTGTTTACATTTTTTCTTAACCCTTTCATTCTGGGATTGTTTGATACCTCATGAAGAAAAGATCATGTGTGTCTTTATGTGTTAGGGGGTGTAACAGGGTTTCTGCAGGGCCCCCCTGGCTCCTGCCCCCATTTGTCCCAGAAAGTCACTCAAGAGACTTGGTTTGCAGTGCTCACCTGTGCTTTATTATACAGGACATGCTCCCACCACCTTCACAGCACATATTCTTGAATGTTACCTGATTGCATGTAATCGGTGGCCCAGGCCTGTTCTTATCCATGATAAACATCCATTGACTTGAATTAATATAGACTCAATGATGGGGCCTTGTGATGGGGCATTTGCCCCACACTGGGCCATAAGGGATTAATAGAACCCTAGGAAGGCTGCGCAGGAGACAGCCAATTATAGAGGGGCTGTGAGGAGTAGCCAATCAGGGCCTCGTAGACCCATATAAGAAGACCTGTAGGGCATATCAAGGTCAGTAGCTACCTGGAGTTCGAGGGGGGAAGGTCAGGCTCCTAGCAGGAGGAAGGAGTGCCAGCACCCTGGACAGAGCATTGCTGCCAGCAGTAACCGGGGGATGGGGAAGCTAAAGAAGGCTTCTTGTTGGCCACAGGGATTTGCAGGCTGGGGTCCTGAGGCAAGGGAGAAGAGGATTCTGGGGGCCATGGGCAAGTGGCCCACGGAAATGAACTGAGGAGGGGATGCAGTAAATGGCGACCATCTATTGGGTCCGTGGGCCAGGACGCAGAGTAGTGGACGGGCGTGGGTCTCCACCTACTCCCTGCCCGCCACTGGGGAAGCAGCCAGACAATTGGCTGCAGTTGCCATTGAGGGAAGTGGTTGGACAGTGGACTGCAATTCCCCTCAGAAGGGAAAGAGAACGGAGTGTGACGTGGCCAAAGGGCTGTACCCTGTGGAGGACCGCATGGCACCACAGTGGTGAGTGAACCCCATCACTAAGGCCCTACCAGATTCATGGTCCATTCTGGTCAATTTCATTGTCATAGGATTTTAAAATAGTAAATTTCATGATTTCAGCTATTTGAATCTGAAATTTCACAGTATTATAATTTTAGGGGTCCTGACTCAAAATGGAGGGGGGGGGGCGGAGTGTAGCAAAGTTATTGCAGTGGGGGGAGGTTTGCAGTACTGCTACCCTTACTTCTGTGCTGCTGCTGGCGGTGGCGCTGCCTTCAGAGCTGGGCAGCTGGAGAGTGGCAGTTGCTGGCCAGGATCCCAGCTCTGAAGGCAGAGCCACCGCCAGCAGCAGCACAGATGTAAGGATGACATGGTATGGTATTGCCGCCCTTACTTCTGTGCTGTTGCCTGCAGAGCTAAGCCCTCAGTCAGCAGTTGCCACTATCCAGCTGCCCAGCTCTGTAGACAGCCGTGCAGAAGTAAGGATGACATGCTATGGTATTGCCACCTTTACTTCTGTGCTGCTGCTGGTGGGGCACCGCCTTCAGAGCTGGGCTCCTGGCCAACAGTCGATGCTCTCTGGCCACCTAACTCTGAAGGCAGCGCAGAAATAAAGGTGGCAATACCATGCTACCCTAAAATAATCTTGTGACCACTCCTGCTTTCAACTCCCTTTTAGTCAGGACCCCATACTTGAGAAAAGCTGGTCTCCCCTGTGAAATCTAGAGTATAGGCTAAAGGCACATAAAATACCAGATTTCACGGGGAGAGACCAGTTGTCACGGTTCATGACACATTTTTCATGCCCATTAATTTGATAGGGCCCTACCCATCACAGTCCTGTATAAATTAGAGTATAATATTATGCACCACTGTTATTGCAACCTCTGTCTTGAGCTGCCCTATGTCTCTTGTTCCTATTTATACCAAATCTGTATTCAGTGCATTCTTCTTCTAATATATTCTTCTCTCGTTTGTCTTCCTTAGTTTCTCATGTTATGTTTATATAGTACTATCAGAAATACCCGGAATTGCTCGGGTCCGTCGGAGGGGGGGGGAAGGGGACCCAGCGTTGTTCGAAGAGAGCTGAGCGAGTGTGGGGTCTGTTGGAGGGGGGGAGAGAGCTGAGCGAGTGCCGGGGCCGTTGGAGGGGGGGCGGGGGCAGAGAGCTGAGTGAGTGTGGGGTCCGTTGGAGGGTGGGAGGGGGGAGAGAGCTGAGCGAGTGGGTGGGGGGCGTTGGAGTGGGGGGGTGGAGGGGGAGATTTTAAAAATTTTCAATTTTACCTCAGGGGCGAGAGAGCTGAGCGAGTGCAAGGTCCGTTGGGGGGGGGAGCTGAGCAAGTGGGGGGTGTTGGAGGGAGGGGGGTGAGATTTTAAAAATTTTCTATTCTTTCCTGAGGGGAGAGAGAGCTCAGCGAGTGTGGGGGCCCCTGGATGGGGGGAAGAGAGCTGAGCGAGTGTGGGGTCTGTGGGAGGGAGGGAGGGGGGGAGAGAGCTGAGCGAGTGCCGGGGCCATTGGAGGGGGGGAGGGGGGAGAGAGCTGAGCGAGTGCCAGGGCCATTGGAGGGGGGGCGGGGGCAGAGAGCTGAGTGAGTGCGGGGTCCGTGGGAGGGGGGAGAGAGCTGAGCGAGTGGGAGGGGGGGAGGCGGCAGCGAGCTGAGCGAGTGGGAGGGGGGGAGGCGGCAGCGAGCCGAGCGAGTGGGAGGGGGGGAGGCGGCAGCGAGCCGAGCGAGGGGGAGGGGGGGGGAGGCGGCAGCGAGCCGAGCGAGGGGGAGGGGGGGGAGGCGGCAGCGAGCCGAGCGAGGGGGAGGGGGGGGAGAGGCGGCAGCGAGCCGAGCGAGGGGGAGGGGGGGGAGAGGCGGCAGCGAGCCGAGCGAGGGGGAGGGGGGGGAGAGGCGGCAGCGAGCCGAGCGAGGGGGAGGGGGGGGAGAGGCGGCAGCGAGCCGAGCGGGGGGGGGGGAGAGAGGCGGCAGCGAGCCGAGCGGGGGGGGAGGAGGGAGGGGGGTCAGTGAGCCGAGCGAGGGGGAGGGGGGAGAGGGGGCTTGGAGGGGGGGGCTGAGCGGGGGGCCCCTTGGAGGGGGGGGAGTGAGCGGAGGGCCCCTTGGAGTGGGAGGCTGAGTGGGGGGGGGCGTTACTGTTGGCCCGTGTCCACAGGCTTTTACACTAGTATATAATAATACACTTATTATTACAATGATTACTTCTACAAACACTTTTAAAATAACATGCACCTATTCACATGTATCTGTTTCCACAGAAAAATGCTTCCTTGTCTTCCCACTAACATTTTTCTCTCCACCACCTCCCAAAATGCTTAGAATTATTTGTCAATTTCATGTGATATTCCTGTGAATTAACACAAATGGTGCCCTGGGAAGTCACTTAAATACAGGAAAGGAGAAAATAGAAAATGAGAGAAACTTTCTAGAGAAGTATAGATATGATACATTTCAATGCAATTATATGATGCAATAGGTGATGTGTTAGTGAATTATAGAAAAAAATGCTCCTTTTTATTTATAATGGGGTGGGATTTAATGTAATGTAGCAAAGCTATTTGAAGTAGTTGGGAGACCTTTGAAAAGGCTAATTGTTGTTTCCTTTCCACAACAAATCCTGCCGAATAAAGCATATAAGAAACTGTTCAAGAGGGAAGCTGGGACAACTGGCAAACTAGTGGATGGGCTTGTTTCTCCCCCTATTAGCTATTCATATTTCCAGGGACACGCTTGTTTCCCTTTCTCATTTCCTGTAGCTCATTTGGATAATGTCACTGTAATAAAGCAGAGTGCTCCCATCTGTTGGTCACGGCTTGTTTCATTAGCAGTTCATCTCAGCTTGAATCTGTCAGTTAGTGCAGCTGTGTATAGTAAATGGCCATTGAGAGGCCTCTGGATTGAAATTTTGTTTATAGGCTAATGGCTCAAAAATATTCTCACCCCCATCCTGGCTCTCTAGTCATCTGAAAAAGAAGCGTGTTAACCCAGTAGTCAGCTGTTTTGCCATAGAGAGTGGAAAGGCAGAAATGCCGTGGAACGAAGTGTAGATCAGTTGATACAGTAATGTGATGTTTCAGGCCAGATTCAGGTAGCAAGAGACAAACGGCTTATTTGTAACTTTTCGAGAAGGTTTCTGGAAGGTCTGTGCGTGGAGTAAAGAAAATAATATGATGTCTGTGAATAATACATCGTAGGGAATATAGATTTGACAGCATGTCTTCAATTTGTTCAAGATAACAGCATGTTTGCCGTGGCTTTCACTAATTTACCAACAAACGTTGTTCCTTAGACTGCATGATATGATCAAACGCCATCAACTTTCCAGGGTACAGTTATTTTTCTCACTTGAGTGATATTTTTATGGAAACACAGAGTGGAGCTTCAGATTCTTGACTCTTGACTTACATTTTCACAAGATGAATCAAAATGGCCATCTAGGTGGTGACCTGGTATATAGATATTGGCAGGGTTTTCAGAAGCGCTGAGCTCCTGCAGGTTCGGTTCCAGTGATGTTAGTGGGAGTTACAGAAGCTCAGCGCTTTTGAAAATAGGACCATATATGTCGTGTCGCCTCCTCTTCGCCATGAACTCAGCCTGCATGCTGACAGTACCGGGTGTACAGTGGTGCCCTGGCATTGAGCCCATGCTCAAAAGCGGCCGCAGCCTGGCCCACCTCACTTGCACTGCACCCCGAGCTGCTGACTCCTCTCAGCCGTCCAGCCAGCCCAGGGTTTTGCTCCATGCCCTGTCCCTGCCCGCCGGGGAGGTCTGCATGGGGCAGTGTGTAGTTGTGGTGCTGGGACTGGGGGGAAGGACACTGGGCCGTGATGGGTTGGGGAGGGCTGGGTGTTTTGGGGTGCTAGGGAGTGGGGGTACTGAGCAGGGGGGAGTGCTGGGCCACGGTGGTGGTGTGCAGGGCGTTGTGCATTTGTGGTGGTGAGTTTCTGGGTCATGGCACTGGGCATAGCGGGTCCAGGGGGAGCTGGGCATAGGGAGTTGGGGGGTGTTGGGCAGGGGAACCTGGGCCCGCCCCTGAGGGGAAGTTGGCACGCTGGCAGCTTAGGGCCGGGAAGGCCAGTGTCTGCCAGTTTGTAAAAGTGCCTCAAAGTGGGCTGGGTGGAGTGGGGTCATCCCCGCCATCCCATGCCCCATTTCCCCTGACTGGCTCTTAGCTTTGGGGACCAACTTCCCCGCACCATGCTCCGCTGCCCCCATAGGGGCCCACAAATATGTGTAGCACTGGGTCCCCAAAAGGTTAACCTGGCCCTGCATGTTGATATCCTCTCTCTCCCTCCCCTGGAACTCCTTCTCTTTTCCAGTTTTACCTTCATATTTTTTTAGCCCACAATGAACTCTAATCCACAGTCGCTTTTTCCTTTCTTTCCCCATTGGTGCGTCTGTCCACGTCCTGTATTTATCCGTCACTTACATTTGTTGGCAAGTATACCTGCATGGTGAGGTGCTCAGAAACTTTAGTGATGGGCAGCATTATTTAAGTGGTAAGCTCTTTGGAGCAAGGACTGCCTATGATTCTGTATTTCTAAAGAGCTTAGCATAGTGGGGGCTAGTTTTCAGTTGGCAATTAGGCATTACTTTAATAAAAGCAATAATATAAAAACATCATTTTATTTTATTTTATTCTTCACTGTATTCCCTATGACTTTCTATTTTGCCTCACTAAGAAGTTTCTGTATCCAGCTCCAAAGAATATATCTCTGGTGTGGCTCACTATGACGTATTTTGTGATACTTTTGAAGAATGCTGCTGTAGCTCAAAATAAACTATATACAGAGAAATGTATTTGTGAAACCCTCCTACGAGGACAACATGCTTTGTGGAGAAAATAAACTCTAAGCTACTGGGAAAAGGAAGGTTTTTACAGGGAGATTTATAGAGATGGAATGACTACAGGTCTGATCCACTTCCTAATGAAATCAATTGGTGTCTTCCATTTGCTTTACTGGGACCTGCAATGGAGCTACTCAGAAAATGGATTGGTGGGCTGGGAGAGATCCTGTGGAAAACGATGATGAAAACTAAAACAAAAATCTTTTCATCTAAATTTCACATGGATTTTTAAAAATATTTTTAGTTAAAATTCAAAACCAAAAATTTCAGCTCAGAAATACTATGTGGTTCCTCAAGGGAGTTGTAGTTTAGATACCTCTTGCTCCCATGTTCTTCTATATGCAAGGTTCCCTGATCAGATTACATCTCGTCTCTTACCTCTAGCAGTTCCCATTGCTATCAGAGAGAAAAGTCTTCATGGGAACTACGGGGTGCTGGCCATATTTGAAAATACGGCCGCTACATTTAGGTGCTTAAATGGGAGCTGAGTTCTTTTTTTTTAAAGTGGGCTCCATTTGTGGGTCCTAAGCATTTTTAAAAACCTGGCCCAAGATATGTAAAGCCTATGGCATATAAAAGTTGTCTACAAATGAGTTTTGTACAGACATTTTGTCAGAAATAGTTGTGATAATGTGTAAAATAATTGCACATGCAAACACATATACAAAGTTGTGTACCAACCAAAGGCTGAAGCCCCCTTTGAAAACTGGCGTGGGGGAAACTACAGTTTTCTACTGGATATAATCCTCATGCGTGAGAAATATGAATTTAAATGTTACCATGCTGGAATCCTAGAACATGGAATCTTAGAACTGGAAGTGTAATCAATATTTTGGGGGGATCATAGTTCATAAAGGGCTGCTCATAGATCTTTGTTGGTGCTTTAGACAGAAAAGCTAGTTTTTAAGAATGAATTTATTCTTAAAGTGATAAATGATCGTCCCTGGTTTTGTCTTAAAGATCCACATTGTTGTTCCTTTCTGGGTCTGTAGTTTAACCTCCCCCCCCCCCCAGATCACATTTTATGGGATAACATTTATTAATTCTACCTTTTGCAAACCCTGAAGGATTTTCTGTCAATTTAGTTAAACTTTTTTGTTTCATTATTTCTCATTAAGTCTAGAAACTGTCTACATGATTTCTGTCTACATGATTTCTACTAGAAATCTACATGATTTCTACTAGAAACTGTCTACATGATTTCTGTCTACATGATTTCTGTCTACATGATTTCTACTGTTTTATTGTTCTGGTCAATTTAATCTGCATGTTTTGAGTTCTGGATTGGGATTCACACAGCACTGAACATGTACAAGAAGATATGGTTTCATTTGTCACCACCTTTCTACTGATCTGTGATAGGAGGCAGGTGTTAATATGGTGCCCTGTCAGTAAGATGTTTCTCAATCTCCCTTGCGTAATTCCCTGCTGACCATCAGGGTGTTACTGTGTATGCTCCTTCCTCCTTTGCTGCTTCTCTCTGATAAGAAAAGAGAATCTGAGAAAGAAGCTGTCACGTTAATCTACCTGCATGGAACATACTATAGGATTTGTCATTCTGGATCAGAACTTTGATCCTTCAAGTCAGAGATACTGCCTCTGGCATTGGGCATTAACCATCTACTGATGCTTCAAAGGAAGGGGAAAAATAAGATGACACCAAGCTATTTTGCAGAACCATAGAGGCATGGAGGAAAAATGCTTACCAGTAACCTGGCATTCAGTTTGCAGAATTGTGATTTCAGATGAGTATTCTTTCCTTCATCCAAAAGTGGCAGCTCCATAAAGAGGGATCTGCAGGAAACTTTCACCCCGTCCCAGAGGGTCTTTCCCTCCACACGCCATTCAGTTCCCTATCCCCAGCAAATGGCAAACTGCCACCTTGTTTGCTAACCTCTAACTGGCTGACTATCTGTGACTGAACTCCAATTCGCTACACACCTGACCCTTCTAATGGGGGGTCACGTAGCATAGACAATGATGTGATGTTGCTCTGAGCCGTTTCACTAAACTTGTTCTTTATGACGGTGCTGTTCCTGGTGGGATCCAACTGTGAGTGTCAGATCAGGACAGATTGCTTCCAAAGGGGCAACTACAGCCCAAAGCTGGGGTTTTTCCACCCTAAGGCAAACCAAACCAGCCAAACAGAAAAGACTTTGGTTTCACCCCACTGGCTAACCACAAGTCACACAAGCAATTCCCTAGACACTCCAGGTTCCCAGTATCACCACTAGCAGCCACCTGTCCTGGGGACCAATGGTTATGAAAACCAATACTCCAAATAAAGAAAACGGTTCTCTCCAATTCCAAAGAATCAGGCCCCAGACCCAGGTCCAATATACAAATCAGATCTTACCACAAATCATGCAGTTGCCAATCCTTTAGAATCTAAAATCTAAAGGTTTATTGTTTATTGGAAAAAGGTATAGATGAGGGTTAGGAATGGTTAAAAGAAACCAATTACATGCAGTAATGGCAAATCTCTTGGTTCAGGCTTGCAGCAAAGGTAGAATAACTGCAGGTTCAAATCAGATCTGGAAAGCATCCCCTCCAGGGATGGGTCAACAGCCTTTGGCCAGAGTTGCCGTGTAGCAAAGTTCCATCCAGAGCTGGAAACAAGGCAGGCTGAAGACTGGAGGTAGAAGACAAAAATGGAGGGAGTTTCTCCCAGGTTTTATAGACTTTCTCTTTTGGGCGAAGACCCTCCCCTTCCCCCCTTCTTATGCAGAGTCCAATTGCAAAATGAAGGTTCATAGTTCAAGATTCAGTTCCTGACCAGACAGGCCACAGTCCTGGAGAAGCTGGGGTGTGGATAGGCATCTACAAAGTTCATTGTGTAGCTGATGGTCCTTAACGGCCCATCAGCCAGGCCGGCCAAGTTAACAACAACTTGTCTGAGATTTCACCCAGAAGCCAAGCATAAGTTTGAAATACAGTCACCATATAGCCAATATCCATAACTTTAACTACAAAAAAGATACACACATACAGATAGATTAAACATAATCAGCAGACCATAATCTGGTCGCAGAAACCTTATTTAACCCCCTTTACATAATATTTGGTACCCCAATGATCTATATGGTCCCAAATTATTTCAGTAACGTGACACGTGGACACTGGGCCACCTACAATATGCTGCCATCTGGATAATGTGACTGGATTGTCTGAGTGCATCAGGGCACGACTCACTCAGCTGCAGCTCTCCATTGATAAGTCGTTGTTTCTTGTGCAGTCCAAGGTAGCAGTGTGTTGGCCCTCTAGCCAAGACAATCATCAGCCCTCCCCTTTTCAGGGTGGCTGGGTCCAAAATAAATCAGAAATAGAAAATTACAATCAAAACCAGATCATCTGATGAGACTTCAAAGGGACCCCACCCTTCAGGGCTTGCCCTCAGGATCTGGTCAGCACTTCTAGCAGGGGCTCATCCAGCCAGCAAACCACCTCAGGGTAAGTCTACACTGCAGAAAAACAGCCATGGCCACAAGTCTCAGAGCCTGGGTCTACAGACTTGGGTGTAGACATTCCTGCTCAAGCTGGAGTCTGGGCTGAGACATCTCTCACTGCTGCTGGGTTTCAGAGCCTGGCTATTTTTAGCCCTGTAGCATGAGCCCAAGTCTGTAAACCCTGGCTCTAAGACTGGCTGCTGTGAGTGTTTGGATCTTTTCCAGTGTAGCTGTATCCCCAAGTCTCTGTGCTTTAGCCACGCTTGTCTCAGATCAGGAGAAGCAGAGCTGTCCTTTCCTCCTTGGGTAGGCTGTAGGTTCCTCAGGTGAAGCCAGGCCTACAAGAAAGAGAGGCACAGCTCAACCCACCTTGTTCAAGCCAGGTTTTTCCAGACTCACTCTGATTGCACACTTCCCTAAAGAGCCTTTTAGCCTTCAAACAGAATCAGGAAACTCCATGAATCTTAAAGTCACAACTTACAGTTCCAACACAGTCCTCATTACATTGCAGACAGTATTGTAGCTCCTTTGTTGAGCATAGCCGGTTTTATGACCTTGCAGGTCAGTTTCTCATTTTAGGTTGATAAATTGGTGTCTTGGAGTCAGGCTATTTTCTTGGTGTCATTTGTACACTTCCTACTTCCGAGGACTGAAGTTCAAGCAACCCAGATAATAGCTTTTTGCAGAAACTTCAGGTAAAGCACTGACGCCTTGTCCTCAAAAAGTAGCTGCCTTGAGATTCTCTCACAGGTCTTACACAAAACCAGTTGCTTAATACAGAGTGTTCACTTCCTGCACTGGTCTCTGAGCTTTAAAGCTGGGAAACCCCTTTAGCTCAAAACTTCTCCCATGGGATCACATGGCTTTCAAGAATAGAGCTTGTACATCAATCCTCCTTTTGTTTAGGAAACTCAGACCTTTAACTGCCAGGTAAAGGGAAGTGTGTAAAGCACACAATCTTCTTAACAAGGGGCTGGGTGCTTAAGTCTTTTGGCATAAGTTTTTTTTTGTATGTATGTATTTACAGACCATTCAATTGTGAATGCGACTGTAGCACTGGTGTGTGTGTGTGTGTAAAAAAATATATTAAATAAATGTCTAAATGTTGCATATTGGCTGATGTGAGTGGCTGGTGTTTTCTGTCAGTCCACATGGTCTAAACGGCAAATCAGTGGTTGCACACCAGTTTCCCATATAATCCATCACTACATTTCTGTAACGGGGTACCACCACCGTGGCCTTCTTCCTTGTTCATGGCATTGATCTTCTGCCTGATTGAACGTATATGAGCAGGCGAACAACAGGGAAGACATCATGCACCATACAGAAACAGGACAATGGGTTACACTTCCTAGACTGCAAGGTGAAATGGTTGTTTTTAGCCAGGAGAGAGAGTGAAAAGCCCTGCCCTCCCTTGCAGTTTGACGGCTCTCTCACATGTTGGACTCCCAGTGTTTTACACAGGATGGAATCTGTCTGGTTTCTTTCTCAGTACTGAGTTTTGTGGGTAACAAATAAGCAGAGCTTTTCTGTCCAACAAATTTTTTTTTTAAACTGAAGAAATCAATATTTTAAAACTTGTGTTTTGACCAGTTTAAATCATAAATAATCCTTGTGCCATTTACCTGTGAAGCTTTTAAATTCATAACATGCAGAGAATCAGAGAGGTAGCCGTGTTAGTCTGGAATTGCAGAAGTGACAAAGAGGGTATTGGCATCTGACTAAGTGGGTATTAGCCCACGAAAGCTTATGCGTCAATACTTTAGTTAGTCTATAACATGCAGAGACACTGAACAGAATTCCTAATTTTTTCCCCCAAAGACTATATCTTCCCCAGACTTCTCTGCTCCCAATCTACATGTGAACCTGTCTGTATTTGTGTTTTACAGGCTCAGGCGGTAGCTTCTAACAATTCAAAGGAAGAAAAAAGAGGTCAGACACATTTAGTTACAGAAGCTGGCATAACCACTTCTGAGAACAGTTAGATAACGGCTAATACGGGGCAGGAAATAAGTGTGTAGTTCAAAAGGAATAGAAGCTAGGAATTATCTTCACTTATACACTATAACTGTCTGCATGTTTGTCTATCGCTGTTTGTGTCTTGTTTTGTCAGTTTACATTGTGAATTCTTTAGGACAGGGACTGTCATCTTATGTGTTAATACCGTATCTAGCTCAAAGGCATTCCAATCTTGATCTCTTCATTGCCACAGTGACCACAAATAGTTATTTAGGGATACATTTGAAAAGTAGTGGAAAGGAATTTATCCAGGTTTCATGACTCCCATTAGCATCCCTAATATTCCCATGATTTGTATCCCTGTCAATGATTTTAAAATGTATCTTATTTGTGATGTAAATGCCACTTGTGAACTAAAATACTGTATTATCTACTCTGGGAAGTGTGTGTGTGTTTGTTTTTATATCCACGTACATGCAAGACTTGTAGTGGATGATGTATCTGGGATCCAACTGTAGCCTGTAATTCTAGTTAAAGGGAAACTTACAGTGACTAGTTATAGTCTAGTCTAGGCTATAGTCTAGTCTAGGCTATAGTCTATAATTCTGTGGTACTATATATATTACAGAATTTTGTAAACAGTTTTTCTTTTCAGAGCTACAGAATTAAAACAGAGACAGCCATCTCCCTCCACTGAATGGGGCACATGTATCTCAGGGGAGACTGTTTATATTACGAGAAGAGGGCCTGTATGACTATACAAGAATTGGGAAGAATCAACTTTGCCTTAAAATTTGAAAATTATGGGGAGGGTTTTTACTAGCACCTGAGTGACTTAGGGTATGTCTACACTATGCAAAAATAAAAACAAACAAACAAAAATCCCATTGCAGCAGTGAGTCTCAGAGCCCGGGTCAACCAACTTGGGCTCTCAAGGCTCCTGCTACAAGGCTGAAAATAGCAAGCAGATATTCCTGCTTGGGGTGGAGCCAGGGCTCTGAGACTCATCCCTTTCGCCAGATTTCAGAGCCAGAGCAAGAACTTCTATGCTGCCATTTTTAGCTTCATAGCGTGAACCCTGCGAGCCCAATTCACTTGATCTAGCTAGTTTGTTTTTGCAGTGCAGATGTACCCTCCGAAGCACAAGTCTCTCACTGAAAGTTACTAGGCCTCTTGCTCCAAGGCCCAAATCCTCGAAGGTATTTATACGCAGGCATTAAAAGAAATGGAAGTTAGGTACCTAAATATGTTTTAGAATCTGGGCCCAAAGTCACTTAAGTACTTTTGAAATCTCACTCTAGAAAGTTTACTGAGCGGTGTAGGGAAAGTTCTTTACACATTTCTGTGGGATTCATGTAATAGTTAATTGAACAATTCAAGCATGAAATGTTTAAAATGACAGAATTTATCAGAGAATAACTACGTTGAAACTTTCTGATACCGAAGCCAGTTCTTTCCATTTTATTCTCTTCAATCTTTGTTGCCTACTGCTACGTCTGACATGAGCGGGGCATGGAGAATCAGGCTCTTCAATGCAATTTTACTTTGAAAATACACTATGGCAAATGATATCTTCTTACTCAGCAGATATGCTTGTTGTGTGATTTCCAAATCATATTTGCTTATGTTAGTGACAGAAATAAGTCTTTACTGCTTTTTGCTCCTATTAATGCAGCAAAACCAATGCAGTTAAGAGAGTGAGCTGGATTCTGTCTCTTCTTGTATAACATGAACAGAATTGGTTGCTTTAGGGCCCTGTCCCAAAAGGTGATGAGTGCTCCTGTGATGTGCTCTGTATGCTAATGTTATTTAGGCACCTAAAGATGCAGATAGGTGCATTTAGGTGCCTAGCTCCCAGTAGGTGGTAGGTACTTTTGAAATCCAGGTAGGTGACTAGCTGCATCTCTAGGTGCCTAAATCCCTTTTAAAAATCTGTCCTTAATCTCCCACCGGAGCCATGGGAGTTGAGGGTGTTAAGAACTTTTTTCGGAGAGCTCTGTACTTTGCAGGATCAAGTTCCAGTCAGACCCATCTGTGCAAACCCACTAGTGGCAAAGAGGCCACACAGTTGTCACTGAGTGCCTAGGTATAACCGAAGGCATCATTTGCACTGAAGAAGCTTTATTATTGACGAAGAAGCATGAGAAAGAAAGAACCCAGTCTGACACTCTGAGGCCACAGTGATTTTTTAGGTTTAGCAGTTAAGAAGTTATTTATTTTTAAGATGGAGCACGTCTGTCCATGAACTGAGATAAAATAGACCTTTTACTCCACAGTGTCATTTTTACCAATCTACTTCTGAGTAAAATTGTATTTCAGAATTTTTTATAATGATTTACTGTTTGTAATTAGTCACACTGACTAGAATATGTTCTCTAGTACACTGGAGTTTTCCTTTAAGCCAACACCCTCTACAGTTCACTCCCATATGTTATGCATAAATAACATGTAGTCACAATGGAAAAGGCTCAGTGACTTGCATGAAGTGCTGTTGTCCCCTGAATTGTTATTGCCCTGCAAAGGGACTTCACTTTTTTGTTAAAGTAAACTCTGGTAATTAATATTTTGAAGGCTAACAGCCCTCCTGCAGGGCAGTGATCAGTGAACTGAGTAGTTCTGTGTGAATTCTTTGGGGAAAGTAGCATGAAATGGCATTGGTTGTAAGTAGTTCTAGTTTAGAATACAGTCTTAGGGCTTGTTCCTGAGAGGTGCTGGCCATCCACAGCTCACAGTGAAGTCCAGTTAACTAGGAGTTTGCTTTATTTGAAATTCTTAGCAAGGGTTGGCTCCAACTCCCATTTTAGTCAGTGGAAAGACTCTACGTGCCTACAAACCTACCACCTCCTTTGATTTTATTCCTCCTGCAATATGTATTCAAGCACTTCACTTCTGGCTGCAGAAGATTTGAAGCCCACACTCTTGAAACCAGATGTTTGGCTGGCATGAATCAACATAACTCCATTGACTTTGGTGTAGCAATCAGCCACTTATGAAGCTGAAGAGCTGACTCCCAATTCCTTTTTATCAAAGCAGTTGATAGTTACATGAAGTCTAGTTGTGAATGATTGTTTGTGTAAATTGTAGAGATCCCAGCCCATTTTAAAAGAGTTTGTGAGAATTTTTGCTCCTCCTCCATCCTAAATGAATGGAAATGATCCAGATGGATAAGAATCTGTATTGGCACATAGCATAGGCTTGTTGGCTTTGAGTGATTAGATACCCCTGATGGCAGAAGCCTCCATATAAACCTTTCTCTCTCAAAGTGCTTATACAGTGCTATAGCCACATGTATCTGTCTGTACCACTGACATTGAGAGTGAAGTTGTGGAGAAGGTGGGGAAAATGGAATTTCCTGAAAACCAAGACTTTGTTTTTTAACTGGTGTGTGATGAGGGAACGGGCACTGAAAACTATGGAACTGTTAGTTTGTGAGGTTATTTGTGTACATATCTCTCCTGGAGAGCTGGCTTAGAGCAAAGGCGGCGGCCTCAGGACAAAGGTGTTTTCAGTGGACTGAATAGGGGACTGAGCAGCAGGACCCATGAGTTTTAATCTCGCCTCTGACCATGGTTCACAGTGCAGCCTATGACCAGTAAACTTTCAGTGTAAGTACCTACATCGTTCCCTCATTCTCTCCATCTGTGGAGAAAAACAAGTAGAATACTTCCTACCTACTGCCTGTCAGGGTGTTGTGAGGCTCCATTAATTACTGTATGAAAAGCACTATATAAATGCTAAGTGTTGCTGAAGAGGGAACTGCACAATATTAATACAATGGCCTCCTAGCCTGAAGCTTTCAGTTTTGAGACAAAGCCCCTCTCCCTTGGAACAGAGATCTGAAGGTTTTAGGCTTGCCCCTGCTGAGCCTTTCTAGGAACATGAAACGTTTGCTCTAGGCAATGTGTGGGAAAATAATGACCTTTCCATAGAAAGAATTTCCTCCTAGAACCATTCTCATCATTACACTAAAGCTAGAGTCAAGATTAGCCAATTTGCCCAGTAAATCTAGGAGGCAATGTTTTTTTCTTCCTAGCATAGGTAGGTGCAGTTGGGGTTAATCCTTATCAGCTAAACATGTTTTTGGCAGGACTAGCCCTTTGTATTCTTTCATGTCACTACCACCCTCCTGGTCAAGCTATTTTCCAACTCATTAGCTTTACATGTGGTTCTTACTTGTTTATTTTCCAACGTACCTTTGTTAACTAGGTTTCCTCTCTGTTCAAAGCACAGCACTGCCCTGAGAAATCTCTCTCCCCAGAGGTAGCTGCACTGCCATTTCTCTTTGATTTACCAAAGGTATCAGAAGATTAGTAGCAATCTCATTGCAAGCTTCTAATCCAGAGCGCTGTACCACAACACTACAGTGGCTTATTCTGCTCCCACATCTGAATGTGATAATACCATGAATAGAGAGAGAATAAGCAAAATGAGGGCATTTGCTGGGGAAATAATCCAATTAACAGAAAGACGGGTAAAAGTATGAAATAAGGAGCTGATGCAATTTTTTTTGAAAGGCAGCAGATGGTTTTTTATACAGTCGTTGATCACTACTGTAACATAATACAATAGTACATTTGAGGCAGCCTCTTAATTTCAGTACATGCAGTACATTTTAAAAAGGCATTCTAGCACCTGTAGTACATCAGGTTACCATCATCCAATTTTTGTAACTTTTTTGGGGGGGAAGGGATGGTCGGTCATTTCGTACAGTGGTTATATTCTAAGTTCTCTGTGTATTTAATTGGACTGTATGACACCCACAGTGTCAGATTGTTGCTGTCACAGATTATAAATCCAGAAGGGATCATTGTACTTCATGCTCTGTTTGTGGGAATCAAATATGAACAGACATACTGGGTCAGACCAAAGCCAAGTATCCTGTCATCTTACAGTGGCCAAAGCCAGGTGCCCCAAAGGGAGTGAACAGACAGGTTATTGTCAAATGATCCATGCCCTGTCATCAAATCCCAGCTTTTGGCAAACAGGGGCTAGGGACACCATTCCTGCCCATCCTGGCTAATAGCCATTGATGGGCCTATCTTCCATGAATCTATCTAGCTCCCTTTTGAACCCCGTTATAGTATTGGCCTTCACAACACCCTCTGGCAAGGAGTTCCAGAGGTTGACAGTGTCTTGCATGAAAAAATACTTTCTTCTGTTTGTTTTAAACCTGCTACCTATTCATTTCATTTGGTGGCCATTTGTTCTTGTATTATGAGAAGGAGTAAATAACACGTCCTTATTTACTTTCTCTATACCAGTCATGATTTTATAATACCATAAATAAATGTAAGTATTGCCATGTAATCAAAGAGTTAATAGGGAATTTTAGGCACTAGGGTAAGATTGTGCTATTTACTTAAGTGTTGAGTGCTCTGTATCTGTTATTTTTAAATTTACCTTAAACTTTCGGATGGCTCTGATCTAAATCATTTCAATTTCTTATTAGTGACAAATAGTCTCCACCCTGAACTTCACACATGTGCATCTTGAAATAAAATGGGATTAGCTAAAACACAACAAAATGGAGGGATCCTGTCCACTTTCTATTTCCACTTTGCTAAGTGACTGGCATACATCACAGCTTTCTGTTTTAATGCTGAGAAGGGTTATTGTAATGTTTGCTAATGAGGTGAATACAGCAGGTGACTACTTGGATTTAACCTGCTTTAGTGCTTAGATATACCTTCTTATTTCAGTTCCTCCCAGATTTAGTGCAGTATTTATAGGAAGCAGCTAGGGACCTGCCATTCATATCTGCAGCTATTTCTGTCAGAACATTAAACAACTAGTTAACCAACTAGTCTGTTGTTTCAGAGGGGTAGCTGTGTTCGTTTGTATCCATAAAAATAAGGAGGAATACTTGTGGCACCTTAGAGACTAACCAATTTATTTGAGCATAAGGGTTCATGGGCTAAAACCCACTTCATCAGATGCATAGAGTGGAGCATACAGTAGGAAGATATCTATATCTAGATATAGATATAGATATATACAGAGAGAATATGAAAAGATAGTTGTTGTTACTGTTAGAGCTGTTCGAGCCAAGGAAGGGAATTTACGAGTTCATGAAGGAGATGACTTTAATCTGTGATTAGCAACATTTGACTACGGATTGTCAACTGGATTTTCCAAGACTCATTAGCAAGGCTTGGTGCTGACAGTGATAGTTTTCATAAAACATGATGGATTGGAGCCTTAGGGGGAAAGCTTTTATCCTTGCTCTGTTTCTGTCTTCTTCTGCTTGTGTGGTAATGGACCACCCGTTACTCTCTCTCTCCCACATTAAGTGGCTTAAATTAAATGCTGATTTATGCTGTTTGGAGCAGTCTTACTCTGTGCCTCTCCACACACCTCAGACCTGACTGGCATGTTGCTGAAAACCTCCTGGAGTATCAGGACGGGTGTCTTTGCAGAGAAAGAGAGAGGGGTTTGTCATGAATGACAAGTTATGAAATAAATATTCTCCTGGGCTGCTGTAGTAACAGCAGAGGCTCTTTTTGTGTTGATAAGTGATGTACAGTAGTCATAACTGTAGTGTTGCTAGAAATCACCATTGTTAATCCAGAGGGGTGATATTTGTCATTGCTCGCCTCTCCAGAGGCTACATTTTCCTCCTTCCCCTGCTGAAAATCAACACATTAAAGCCTGGTTCTCCTCTGTGGGGAACTGTTGGGGGGGGGGGGGTCAAATTGCCTTCAGATTGTGAAGACTGAGGATCCACAGGGAAATCTCTGCAGTTCTGTGGACATCTGCAAGGACTCACTC
This sequence comes from Sternotherus odoratus, assembly GCA_032164245.1. Classification (NCBI taxonomy): domain Eukaryota; kingdom Metazoa; phylum Chordata; order Testudines; family Kinosternidae; genus Sternotherus; species Sternotherus odoratus. Next base: position 201,106,563 of record JAVMKO010000001.1, on the reverse strand, counting down.
CACTTCTGTATGGTTCATTGGGCCTCCTGCTCCCTCTATGAATCACTCAGGAGATTGGAAGGCGTAGACTAACCACTGCCTGCTCTTTGTGGGGAGGGTCAAAAGCTGTGGATTAGGATAAGCAGCATTAACTCCTGTCCAGATCTTTGCTTGGGAATGTGCCAAAGTGGGAGGGGAACATGCTGTGTAGAGCGGATGGTCCCAGTATTCATTCACTGCTCCCAATATTCTCCCCTTCAAAATCCCCAGACACACGCAGCTGGGAGGCACCCCCAGGCTGGGAGGGGAGGAATGTATGTCATGTTGGTCTGCAGATTCAGGCCCCTGTGTGCCCTTCTGCTTGTACTGTACTTTGCTTTCCTTTGTACTGAGTGAGGGAGGGAAGCACAGAGCCACAAAGAAACAAGAAAACTCCTCTTTGCTTCTCTCTTGCTCTCCCGAGGGAGGGCACGAGGGGAAGCTGTTCCAAGCCAAGACACTCTCCCCTAGTCACTGACCACCCCTGAAAAGCCATAGAATGAAAGCCTGAGACAAGGAAGAGTACTCGTGTTTACAGCATGGGAGCAAAGACCATTCTATTAGGCCGCAGGGCAAACCCCTTTCTCTGTCCTAGTGGAATGTGGCTGGAAGATTCTTGGCAGAACCCATCTGTAAAACCCCCCCTGTGGACTACGGTTGGAGGAATTCATTGTGCAGTTGCATTGCCCCGAATACCACTCTGACGTAGCTTACAAAAGCTAAACTGAACACAAGGGAGGCAGTGTAGGAGCCCCGTTCCCAGCTCTGCCAACCATCTGCCGTGTGGTCCTGGGCAAGACACGTCACCTTCATTTCCCTATGTGTAAAAGGGGATAATAAAACCTACCTTCTCATCTGTACATCTCACAGCACATTGCAATAGAAATGTTATGTCAGGAATTAGGGCTTGCAGCTGAATGGGGACCAGCTAGCTCCACCTCATAGAATATCAGGCTTGGAAGGGACCTCAGGAGATCATCTAGTTCAACCCCCTGCTCAAAGCAGGACCCATCCCTAATTAAATCATCCAACAGATTTTTGCCCCATATCCCTAAATGGCCCCCTCAAGGATTGAACTCAATCACGTACATGTGTGTATGTGTGTGTGTGTGTTCTCAAAGAGAGCACTGACCAGTGTATAATTATGAGCATAAAAACCATTTCTGTTAAAAAATATTAATGGCACACTTTTTGTGTTTAATATTTTGCACCTTTCTGACCTCCTCCTACATCCCTGCCCACTCCTCTGGGCTCTTCCCCTGGCTCTTTCTTAACGGCTCCCTTTTTCTCCTTCACCCAACAAAGACTTCAGTCTATCTGCCACCCTCATGCTCACAAAGGCCTCCTAATCAATATTCTTCAAGCTCCTTTCCTGCCCCTCCCTTCAAAAACTCCCTGCTCCCCTCACTTCTTCTATGAACTATTATTTGTACAATAACCATGCACCACTTAATGTTTGCTCTCCATTCCATTGTATGCTGCTGTGTCATCCTCATGTTGTAAACTCCTTGAAGCAGAAACTTCTTATTTGCTTTGCTGTACATTGCTTGGCAAACTGGCGGTGCTATAGAAATAATATGATAATACATCTGAGCACTCACTTGAAAGTTCCTGATCAGACTGCACAAGGTTGTTCTTATGCAAATATATCTTTTTGTGTTGGCAGTATGTGTCAGCAATAGCCCCACACAGCATTAGATGCTTAAAATACATTTTCTAAAAAAGTAGCCTATAGTGGCTAATATTGTTTGACTTTACTCGTAAAACAAATGATTTCAAGAGTTACAAAAAAAATTAAATGCTACATTATGGGTCCAATCCTGAGCCCACTCATATCACTAGAATATTTTCCGTGGACTTCAATGGGAATGGGATCAAGCTGCTGTTCATTTGCTATTTTCTGGAAAGCTTTGTAAACTCACATTATCCTTTGAAATTACACAATATTTCCAGATGCCTTTTGTAAACAGAAACTGCACATTGTCCTGCTCCCGTAGGGTTTAATCTTGTGAAAAGCCAAGTACTTTCCACTCCCACTGCAGTTGAGGGAGTTTAAAACCTCATAGGATCAGGCTGTAATGGAGCTGTGCAAAAACTCTGTCCGTTAGGTTCTTGGGAATCTTTTCTTTGCATTTCTGTGTTTGAACAAACCCACAATCTCAACATAAAATTCTGTGGAACCCACTAAATGACACTTGGCTGCCAAACGTGAACGCTGCTATCCAGGTTCACTGAAAGGAGTGTGAATGTTGGTGGCCCTTTAGGAAAATCTGGCCAGGTTTTAGACTTGATAATGCAACCAGATGAGCTTCCTTGGCTTTGGATTTTAGTTCAATTATTTTAGACAGCTCTGCATGTTCGTGGTAAGCAACCTAACCAGGGCAATCAGAAGAAAAAGGTCAAAGCACCGGTGCAAACATTGAAAAGAATTGCAACTATCATCACGATACACTCTCCTGCAACACATTCTGTTTGTTTTGTAGCCCTAGCAGATTTGCCGGAGCAATTTGCATGGTTTAAATGTTCCTTAATGCACATGTGAGGGTAAATCCTCAGCTGGTGTAAATTAGCATAGCCTTGTTGATTTCTCTGGAACTACATCATTTTATACCAGGTGAGGATTTGGAACTTGGTGTAATAAACAAAAAGGCCTTCTTAAAAGGGCAAACTATTGCTTCTTGGACATATTGCAGATTATTTCTTGAATCACCTAAAGATACAGGGGAGGACTTTAAAGGGAACAAATTACAGGTAAGCCCCTAACTCCCACTGAAAGTCAATGGTAGTTAAATACCAGCTTCCATTTCTGTCCTTACATTTTTTTCCTGTAGAGCCTGCTTCTGTTTGCACATTGATTTTACACTGTGTAACACTACTGACTTCAATGGCATTACTTGTGATTCACACTCACTGCCAGTGGGAGAAGGATCAGTTCACTGTACACAGATGTCTGACATTAAAAATTGGTCCTAAACCCCATCTGGTGTGGAAGTACACTTTCTCAGTTAAAATTTGATGTCCATTTGCCACCTGTGGCCTGATCAACACCCAATAAAATTAATGTGAGCCATTGGCGGAAGTGTTATTTTGTAACATTCAGTTCAATGGGCACTGAATTTTCTTCTTCTTTATCACAGAAGAATTGTACAATCAAACCAACCCCATCCTGAATCAATGAGCCAAATTCATCTCCAGTAAGTAATTTAAGATTTTATTGGAGATAAACTTCTTAAAGCTAAATTAATCTATTTTCTCCTCAGAGATAGCTACGTGAACAAGTTGCATCACATGTTTCAAGAAGGATCAAATTTAATTCTTGTCATCCTTGTACAATTCACTGAAATATATTTTCTTTGGTGAGGTATTTACAGAGAGAAAATGTATTTGAGTTGGAGTAATTCTTTGTTCTTTCAGCAAATCATGGAGGCATACTGTTCAATGTATTGCGCCTTTTAGTTTCAGATTAATCTTTTCAGACAAGTTGTTGCTATAGTTGCAATTGTTTCTCCTTGAATCAATCAAATTTAAAAGCTTATTTTCACTACTATTCCACAAAACACTGCAGTTTATCAGTAATTACCTCTCACTGCTAACTGTATTTTATAGAATATAATGAAGCGACCTGGATTCAGGAAACAAGTAGTGCCCTCTGATTGGCTGTCCTTGAACATCATACCGAGGTTGTATGGAAAGAGAACTGAATGCCAAATTGCAATTTACCAACCTCAGACATCTTGGCTGTAGCCATCATAATGAAATTGTGATTTTATATGCACAGTATATTGGCAAAAGTGTTTTGTTTTCACATTTTCACTCAAAAATACAATGCTGATTTTGTTCAATTAAAATCAAATAACCATGGGACAGAGATCAAGCATTGAAAATTTCAATCTAAAGGGTGACTGTGAAACACCTGAGCATCTATAAATAGCAGATTATAACTGTTTTGGAAACTTAACTATCCTGTTTTCTGGCCAAAGTCTGACTTTGCTATTAACACTTTACCTCCCTGCAGTTTCAGTTGGATCCAATATTTGATCTAATTTTCTTTACTAAACTATTGTACAGTTTGTGTTTTGTGCATGGTATTATATATCTCTGTAGCAGAGCGGTCACTCACCCCGGCGGCGCCCCCGTCTGGTCATCTTGGGAATTAGCTCTTTCTACATCTGGAGCGCCCTCTGCCGGCTGATGTCCACACCTGCTCCAGCCCGTGTCCCTCCCGGACCCCGGTGCCCACGAAGCTGAGGGTGCTGCACCCTTGCAGAACCCCCCTGGTCTTAGGGTCTCCCCTCCCTGGGAAACCCTACACCCACTATCCCCAACTTGCCTCAGGCTTTGCCTCTGCTAGTCACCATTTGCCCCCGCTCACTGAGGCGGACTGCAGTACCAGGCTGCTCATCACAGGTAAGAAGGGTTTGGCCAGCTGCTTCTACCCAGCCTGGGGGCTGCCTCCTGGCACCCCCAGTACCCAGTGGGTCGGGCCTATGCTAGGCGTGGCAGCCTGGGGCCCTCTCTCTAGAGCATACAGCTCCCCGGCTCCCAGCTGCCTTGCCCCTGCCCTGTCCCACTCTGGGTACCCTCTCTTAGGCTCCCAGCAGCGAGGCCTGTCTCTCTCTGCTCCCAGAGGAGGCTTCTCTATTCCTAGCCCTGGGTGAGGCCTTTTACCAGGTCTTGCTGCATGGGGCTCCCAGGCTAGAGTTCCCTAGCTCCCGGTGCCTATCCCCAGCTCTGCACCCCCCTGGTAACTCCCTCCATCCCAGCCGCTACACCTGTCTCCCTCTGAGTGCCAGAGGAGACTGTCCTTCTCTCTCTCTCCTCTCTCTCTTCCCTTCTAGGCCCCTGCCTGCAGGCTTTTATACAGGCCTGAGTTTGGGGCGTGGCCACTCAGCTGAGCCTGCTTCCCAATCAATCCGGGAGTTAGCAGGCTCCCAGCCACAGACCCCTTTCCCAGGGCTATCCCAGCCCTGGCCGGCAGGGAGCGGGGAGCACCCCACTACAATCTCCCTCTTGTCTTTCTGGAGTTGGCCTAGTTTCAATTGTTGGTGAAGTGATGACTATATTATCCTTTGCCTTTCCTCCTTTGGAGTAATGTTTGTACAGCACTGTCAGATCACTGAAGAAAAAGAGGGGCAGAAGGGCCAAGTATTATGATTATTACTAGGGTAAAGGCTCAAATGGAATCCTAAAGCTTCTCCTTGAACCCAAGTGCTCTCATTAGTAAGTTTAGGACTTGCTATTTGGGTCTATAAGTCACCACTGAAGTCAAATGTAAATCATGTGGTTGAAATTAGAAGAAGCAGCCATGTTTCAGTTCTGTGGCATATCTGTGCTTATGAATATTTTTGTATGGCTCATTGCAGCAGCAAATAGATCAATTCCAACATCATCATCTTTTAACTAGTTAATTTTTCAGACCTCTAAAAGGGGACAAGCTCTCTTGCTCACGGATCTACACTGCAGAGCCCAGGTTCCATTGCTTGGAAGGACAGCAACCTACCCAGATGGGGTGACTAATGCAGGTGGGCTGTGTGTGTTGGGGGCACTCCTTTTCTGAGGTTTTGAGAATTTCTAATTGGTAAAAGAATTTAGCCCACAGAAGTGCAATAGGATATACTGTTAATTCTTATTTGTATTACTCTAGTGCGTCGGAGCCCCATTCCGGGACCAGGACCCCATTGTCCTAGGTGCTGTATAAGCACTGAACAAAAAGACAGTCCCCGCCTCATAGTTTGCAAACTAAGTTTAATACTGTCTTAAGAGAAAACAGATGGATAGAGACAGACCAATGGGACAGGATTGGGCCCTTATTCCTAAATCACTACAGCAGTCTTTGGTAAGAGTCATATTTTGGAATGCAATCCAGACCAGTAAGGGGTTGTCACCACCTCCCCAGTAACTCTGGGTGCCTTAAATGTGCCACTGCTGTGTCTCACAGCTGAGACACCAACAGCTAGCAGACGAACATGCAGTTCTATGAATATATGTGCTGTGCAGCCTGGTTCAACTCTCTGACCCCAGCAGCCTGCCTACAACACAACATCCACACCCTGGTTTTCACCAGCCTTGGTAATTGCTTGCTGAGTGACTCTAACGCACACCCAGTCCTCAATTTTCCCAAAACTGTCTGTCCTGATGTGTCCAGTGCACGCTCCTGGACCACTCATGAAATAATAAGGTCTGTTTACACCTTTAAAGAGACAATACCCAGCAGCTTGCCACATTAACCAGAGTTAACAATTACTTCAGTTCAAACACAGCACTAGGTTGGTTTAGATTAAAATAAAATGAGTTTATCGACAACAGGACATAAGGTAAGCGATGCAAACTAAAAGAAATAAAGGTAGAGATGGTTACAAGCAAATAAAAGTGAAAACACACATCTGAAAGTCTAAAACTTATCTAGCAAGACAGTCTTTGTCTCAGGGTATGACTACACTATTCACCGGATCGGTGGGTAGCGATCAATCTATTGGGGTTGATTTATCTCGTCTAAATGTGATAAATTGATCCCCAAACACTCTCCTGTCGGCTTTGGTACTCCATCTCTGTGAGAGGCGCAGGCAGAGTCAACAGGGGAGCAGGTCGACTCATTGCTGTGAAGATGCAGCGATAAGTCAATCTAAGTACGTTGATTTCAGCTACGCTATTCTCGTAGCTGAAGTTGCGTATCTTAGGTTGATTTCCCCTTCTCCCCCACAGTGGAGACCAGGGCTAAGATGGTTTCTCTCACCAATTACTGTTTGTCTGGCACTGCTGACTGTCCCTCAGTGAGCACTTTCTGCAGAAGTACAAGGGTTGCTGGTTTCCATTTTCAGTATTGTTACCCTGACTGTACTCTTTAAATTCTGTAATAACTTTATCCTGAGATGATAATCACCTTGTCCTTCTGTTTTGAAATGTATGTAGCTCAGGCACAGATATTACCTCCTAAATTGTTTGAGGCCAGAAGGCACCATTATGATGATCTTGTTTGACCTCCTCTATAACAAAGGCCATACAATTTCACCCAGTGGACTCTGCATCAAGCCTGTAAGTTTTGGGCTGAAGTACAGCATATCTTTTAGACATCCAATTTTGACTTCAAAATGATGGAGAATCCACCACTTCCCTGTGGATGTTGCTCCAATAGTTATCTCCCTCACTATGAAAAATGCAAGTCATTTCTAGCCTGAATTTGGATCTTGGTATTCTCTTTTAAAGAACCATCTTGTTATTGCCTCTAAAGAACCATGTACTATGAAAATAAAAAGCAATTACTTTTCACCTCTGTCTATTGATCTAAGCACTTATGCCATATATATCACCCCGGTATCTCAGCATCCAAATCTCCTGAAATTATCATCTAATTAGATTTTGTGACTTCATTTGATCATTATTCTATTCACTATGTTACACCATAATCATAAAACACTTCCACCCTGTTTTTGGTCCCTTCTAGTACGGGACCCTACATAGATTAGAAGTGTAATATTTGCTTTGAATAATGATAATTGTTTTAAAGTCACAGTTTCCTGCATATAATTAAAAACATGTATTGGAAAGCACCTCTGCATAGTTAAGCTTCTTTTATTAGGCATATAAGGATGATCTCTATACTTTATTTGCCTGGGTTTCAAAGTTGTTGTGTTCCTGTTTTTCTTATTGACTTCACTCGGATTTGAGATTATTAAGCACCTCTGATGGGGCATCTATCCCATACAAGCATAAAATGGACCATGCTCTGCCCTAGTAATAGAGGTGAGTCTAAGTGGCCCATAGAGGCTTTATGAATCACAGCCAATCAGATAGGAGTTACAGGGAGCAACCAATCAATGCCTGGCAGGCTCAGATAAAAGGGAGCTGCAGGTCACAGTAGGTGAGTTGCTGCTGGTATCCCAGGGAGTAAGGACTCTGTCCATTGAGGGCTGAGACAACTGTAAGTGCTTTGGACAGAGCAGTGGCTAGTTCTTGGGACTGTGTAGCTGAGTGCCCCGAGGAGAGGGAAAGGAAGGTTCTGGGGTCATGGGGAAGTGGCTTAGGGAAATACAGCAACATTGACAGAGGTTACAGAGGAGCAGCAGGAGGATTCTATTTATCAGGATCCCTGGGTTGGGGCCCAGAGGAGTGGGCAGGCCTGGGTCCCCCCAACTTGCCACTGGGGAAGTGGCTGGACTGTTTCCAGAAGGGAGATTGTCACAGGGTCCGGGCCGCCCTGTGTTCGGTCCACCCACAGTAAGGGTCTTGACACTCTTTTCAGTGCTCCCAAGTGTCCTTTATTTACAGTGCTTCTTGTGGCTCCAGTGAAATAACCTGTGCTCTGTACAGTGCTCCCCCAGTCCCCAGACAGTTACTTCCCTGCCTTAGTTCCCTGGCCCTCAAGGCCCCTTGGCCTATAGCCAGGAGACAGAACTCCTGCCTCCTCTCCCTCGCCTGGCCTTTCCCCTAACTGCCCATGAGTCAGGGCTTTTGTAGCCAGCCCAGCATCCTGCCCGAGCTGTAACTAATCAGCCCTGGCTAAGCCTACGGGCCTAGGCTTATTAGGGCTGGCAGCTGGGCTCCACTGCTGGCCATTACCTGCTCCAGCCCCGGAGCCTCCTGCCAGGAAGCAGGATTTGAGCTGCAGAGGCAGGGCATTCTGGGGTCTTTACGAGTGAAAGTGTGCAGACCGTGGATGTGGGCATCAGCCTTGAACTAATCCCCAGCACTATCAGGAGGAGATGCCCAGTCTGGTAACAATAAAATAAGCATTACTAACTTTTACAAAGCTAGAATACTTGAGAAAGAGGACCCTGTATTACAGCCCTTACTCACACAATTAGTTCCTTGTGTGAGTAAGGGCTGCAAGATCGGGCTAAGAATTTAGGTTAGAAATATAACTTGCAGGTGGATATTATGTTTCATGACTTCTATTATTGGACCATACTTTCAAGGGACTAGTAATTTTGGATGCCTCCATTCTTGGGTACCAAACCTGAGGTACCTTTAAAATGGTGGTGGTTCAGAACTCTGAAAATATTGCCCCTTTTAAGTGTTTTAAGCAGGGCAGCCAAGAATGGAGGGATCAAAAATAAACAGTCTCCTTTCAGTATCTTGTTCATTATTATTGTAGAGTCTAGGATCAGGGCCTCATTATATTAGGTGCTATACTGACAAATAACAAAGACAACATTCCCTGCCCCAAAGAGCCTACAATCTCTCATCAGAAAGAGTGCAACAGGTAGGTGAAACAAGCAAATGGGTGTGGGTAGGAGAACAATGTAATGAAAGATCAGAATTTAGCAGAAAACAAGAAGCCTCAAAATATATTATCCTATGCTTTACAGTATTTTCTTTTGTTGAATCACTTCATTTTAGCTAGGCTTTCATATTTAATTCTCTGTTTTCTTGTTTTGGTTCAGAGAGCATGAGCAGAGCAGATTTAGTATTAATCCTCTGAAGATACTGCCCTGTTCCTATAGACACAGACATTTCATTCTGAATCTGTATGGCTATATCAGCAAAGTACAGTAAACCCTCGATTTTGCGGACTTCGATTTAACGGACTTTGAATTTATTGGACAAAATTTCCGGTCCGTATGTCATATGTGAAAATTAACACCCTGTTAATGTTAAAATGCTTTTAACCAAGATTTGCTTATAATTACATTAACAGGTTATTTTTTGTTATTAATTTACTGTTACAGTAGACTTCCAATTATCGTGGATTATCGTCCGATTATCGTCCGATTATCGTGGGTTAACCGGGCTGCGATTAACCGGGATGTCCAAAGGGGTCGGTAGGGGAAGCCCCAAAGTGGCAGCGGGCTCAGCCTTAGCCTGCCGCTGCTTTGGGGTTTCCCCCCGCTGGCCCCTTGCCAGCTGGGGTCTCAGCCTGCAGCCAGCCTGGGTGTAGGAAGCCCAGGCTGGCAGCGGGAGCTGAGACCCCAGCTAGCAGGAGTCTGCGGGGAAACTCTAAAGCAGCAGTGGGCTCAGAGTTTGGCTGCTGCTGCTTCTCAGCTCTCTGCAGCTTTAGAGTTTCCCCGCAGGCTCCTGCTAGCTGGGGTCTGAGCTTCCGCTGCCAGCCTGGTTTCCCTACACCCAGGCTGGCAGCGGGAGCTGACTGGGGCAGGTGGCAGGAGCCTGGGGAGAGAGCCCAAAGAGGCGGCGGACTGAGCACTTAACCTGCCGCTGCTTTGGGATTTCCCCCCAGGCTCCTGCCAGCCGGGGTCTCAGCCCACTACCAGCCTGGGCTTCCTACACCCAGGCTAGCAGTGGAGCTGACTGTGGCAGGTGGTGGGGCCACCACCATCCCCTCCCACCCCCAGGGTGGCCGCTGACCCCCCCTCCCCCAGTAGACATGTGATTATCCGGGATTTTATTAACCGGGATTAAGGTTTTCCCGATCATCCCGGATAATCCAGAGTCTACTGTATAGAAAACTTTTCTGTGAAATTAAACTTTTCATACATACTTAATTTTAATTACACAAACATGTCTACATAAGTAAAAACAGGTGAACTAACTAATTTGTCAATTTTTTAACATACGCATTCGGAAAACCTACTTTATTATATAACCGACTTTCGGCTTTAACGGACACCCCCTCACCCGAATTAGTCCATTATATCGAGATTTTACTGTAACACAATTCCTTCAGAATGATGGACCCATATGAACCAATGAGTCAGAGGACGATGTCCAGATTAACCAGCATGTTACCACCTGAAACAAATCGGCTAGCTGAGATTGTATGAAGGTTTTGGTTGAGGTAAAGAAATTTTTTGCCTCCCACAAAGGCACAATATAAAATCTTTTTAAAAAAGTATTTGACAGAGCTGGTCAGACTGCACAAGATACTTCTATGGGCACTCTAGCCATCTGCCTGCTCCCTTCATTTGTTGCAGATTCTGCATGAACCAAGATGCTTTGGTGTCTCACTGCTGAAGATTAAAGACCAAAGACCTTTATAAAATCCTTAATAGTGCCTGTCAGAGAAATCATAATCTCCTTCAGAACCCTGTAGAAACACTTGGGATCCATTAACCTCTTAATGTGGACTATCCAAACAGTAAGAATAGATGCAACCCAACCTCAAACCACAGGAGGCAATGGTCATTCTATGACATGGGCAGAATTTACTCTTACCTCTAATCTAAAGTCAAACAACTGTCTTGGATCCAGTTTTGGGTTTGGCAATCTCCTTTTTTACAGGTAGGATGCAAACAGAACAGCCATGGTACTTCTTCAGCTAACCCTCTTAGCTTCATGCTTTACCAAATTTCCAGTTGGGGGTCTCTAATATCTAAATTGGCCCAGCAGTGTTATTCTATGCATCATCAGTAATATGTGTAAAATCAGGCCTTGTTCTTTATTAAATCATGGATGAATTTTACACTTACTCTGCATTCACCAGCATGAATTTTTGAATAGTACCTTTGTCTACCAACACTCCCAAGCTCCTGAGAGCAAACTGTAGGCTAACATTGAAGCCTTGACTCCAGTAATGCTGGTTACAATACCAATCACTTACAAGATACTACCAGGAGGAGTAAGATGGAAAGAAAAGATGCTCTTTGTATATTTTAAGGCCCAGGCTTCTGGAACTGCCCTCATATTAATCCAGAATAGCCTGAGTTTGTTGACTTTGTCTTGACATGTGGCAACAACCATCTGTTTGCTAGAGCTTTTGGAAAGGGCTGCAGGGTTTAAGTGACAGAGTCCTGTGGCACCTTAAAGACTAACAAAAGTATTGAAGCATAAGCTTTTGTGTGCTAGATGCATGTCTGACGAAGTGGGTATTAGCCCATGAACGCTTATGCTTCAATACTTTTGTTAGTCTTTAAGGTGCCACAGGATTCTTTGTCGCTTCTACAAATCCTGATTAACACGGCTACTTCTCTGATTCTTGCAGGGTTTCAGTAAGGTATCATTTAGGATGTGGGTGGCATTTTTGTTTTTGCTTCTTCAATTATTGGCTTTCAATCTTCTTGTGTGCTGGTGCTTGGTTATGATGCTGAACAGTTAGTCTTTGTTATTTAAAATAAGTGTCAGGGTAGCTAGCGCTGTGGGTAGCTGTCTCGTTTTATTTAAATCATAATAAACAGACGAGGTCCCCAGTGTGGTGGCACATCCCTATGTTCAGTTCATTCGAATTAAGCTTCTCTAGGAAGTTGCAGCTGAGACCCACGCGGCTGTGCTGCTGCATTGAGTGGCGTCTGTCACCTCCTTTTCCAAGCCGGACGTTGGTTGTCTGGAGTTTTTGTACCTAACGTGAGGATCGTTTGCTACCGGCTCGCAAAGGGGCTCGGAATGGCCGGGCCAGGGAGTTCAACGCCTGGCAGAATCCGCGTTTGGAAGATCAAGTGCAGAGGAGCGCGCGAGCCTGCCGGGCTCTCCAGTGTGAACCCGAACCCCGCGCCAAGTGGAGGCGCGGCGGGGCTCCCTGGAAGGATTCCGCACGAGGGGCCAGGTCTTCCCGGGACCCGTCCGCGGCTCCGGGATGAACTCGGCTTGGCGGGCAGAGCGGGAAGTAGCTTCGGTGCCCGGGGCCTCCCTGTCGCGCGAAACTTTGCAAAGGGGGAGGGTGGGCCCCGCGCTGCGCAGGGCCCGGGGCCGCTGCTTCCCCTGGCACTGGGGGGGCGAGACGCCCCCGGGGCTGGGGCGGGCACCGCAGGAGTTTATAGCAATGCGGGAGGGGAGATTAAATTTATTTCTCCCGCCCCCCTTTCCCCCTGCGGACACCCGCTCCCCTCCCACCTCAGAGGCCCCCTCCCGCGCCCGGGCTCGGCACGCTAAGCCGGGGGCGGGGGGAATCTCTTCTCCCGCCCTAGGGGAGTTGCTGCCGGCGGAGAGCAGCGCGCAGCAGCCCCGGCAGCTTGGCTGGGCCCGGGCAGCGCGCTCCGCTTCCTCCGCCCTGAGCTCCCGCGGCCGATTAAAGAGCAGGGACGTGAGCGCCGAGCCGGGATTGGCGGGGCGGGGCGGGGCGGAGGGAGGCTGGGGGGTGGTGCTGGGCGCCGGGTTTCTCTCCCCGCCCGGAGCTGTCCGCGGCCCCCGGTGCTGACCCGCAGCCTCGGAGCTCGAGGGCAGCGCGGCGAGCCCCGGCAGGAACTGTGGCGAGCCTCCGGCTGAGCGGGCTCCGCGGCGGGGCTGTCATGGGAGCGGCGCGGCAGCGGGCGCTGTGAGCCGGGACCGGGCAGCAGCGCGGGATGGCGGCGGCGGGGCTCGCTCGGCGCGGGAGCGACTGAGGCTCTGCCGCCCAGGCACCGCGGGGCAGCCGCGCGCGGGGAGATGGTGACACGCGGAGCCGCGGTGCGCCGGCCGGACCCCCCCAGGTAGGAGCTCCCCGGAGAGACCCCGCTGAGTGTGTGTGCGGGGCGGAGTGTGAGTGTGCGCGTGAGAGAGACCCGTGTGCGTGTGTGAGAGCTGATTGTGTGTGTGCGCGAGAGGGCTCAGTGTGTGAGCTGAGTGCGTGTGTGACAGACTGTGTGTGTATCTGTGAGCGGTGTGTGTGTGTGAGAGAGAGCGAGCTCTGTGTGTGTATAGTTGTGTGTGTGAGAGCTCTCTGTGTATTCGTGTGTGAGCTGTTTGTATTTGTGAGAGCTCTCTGTGTGTGTTTGACCTGTTGTGTGTGTGTGTGAAAGAGAGAGAACTCTGTGTATGTCTGTGTATTTGTGTGTGTGAGAGAGCGCTCTGTGAGTGTGTATTTGTGTATGTGTGTGAGAGCGCTCTGTGAGTGTGTATTTGTGTATGTGTGTGAGAGCGCTCTGAGTGTGTATTTGTGTGTGTGAGAGCGCTCTGTGAGTGTGTATTTGTGTATGTGTGTGTGAGCGCTCTGTGAGTGTGTATTTGTGTATGTGTGTGTGAGCGCTCTGAGTGTGTATTTGTGTATGTGTGTGAGAGCGCTCTGTGAGTGTGTATTTGTGTATGTGTGTGTGAGCGCTCTGAGTGTGTATTTGTGTATGTGTGTGTGAGCGCTCTGAGTGTGTATTTGTGTGTGTGTGAGAGCGCTCTGTGAGTGTGTATTTGTGTGTGTGTGTGAGAGCGCTCTGTGAGTGTGTATTTGTGTGTGTGTGTGTGAGCGCTCTGTGAGTGTGTATTTGTGTGTGTGTGTGTGAGCGCTCTGTGAGTGTGTATTTGTGTGTGTGTGTGAGAGCGCTCTGTGAGTGTAAAACCCTCGAGCTCCTTGATCGTTTAGCCGGGTTTACTCCTGGACTGTCTCTAATCTTAATGCGCCAAGAACTGGGGCTGCCACGCGGGCTGTTCCTCAGCCTCCTCTCGGGGCGCCTGCCTCTCTGCGTCCCAAGGTTTGCATAGCCGCACGGGATCGTACAGCGCCTTGCGCTTGCCCCTGCGCCGCTAACTTTCCATGGGACTTCTCAGCCACGTGTAAAGTACAATATTTGACTAATGGCACGCGTGTGTAATTGAATCAGAGTTGATCCGAATGGTTTCCAGGTCCTCCTTCAGCTTTCCCATTTCTGAAAGTTATTGAGTGCTAGCCAAACCTGTCCTGAAGTGAACCACGGTGCATGCTTAGGATGGCAGTCCGCAAGGTGCAAAGTGCATGCAGCATTCAGTGGGATTCTGGCCTCATCACTCCTTTCAGAATGAGTAGTAGTTTACTTTGCAAATAGTCCTATTGAAATGAAGGGGTCTATTGCTTTGGAGGTGAGGCACTGAGCACCTTACAGGATTGGCCCGGTTTTTTGTTTGTTTGATATTTAATTAAGTGGACTACTTTTCCTAGGGTGTGCAGTTTTATCCCCATGCAATTCTGGCTTTCATTATGCTGAGCAATAATGTCTTAAAAACAAATGCAAATGAGACCTAATGAAAAAGACTTCAACTCAAACCCTTGCCTTGCAAAATTAACTCTCTCTCTCTCAATAAACTGTGAAAGAGGTTTTGAAAGTTTTGTCATTGACTTTAGTGGGAGCAGGAACACCTTAAATGTAACATAGTAGTAAGTGTAAAACAAACACCTCCACCCAAATAACAAAAAACACATACCCCTCTAACTTTCTTTTTAAGGTCCCCAAACTGGATTTGAATTCTTCACCCCATTACCTGAATTGACAGTACATACCATCCAGAAATGCCACAAATAATGGATGGGCACACTCACTATACACATAAAATCGTGTCTATCAAATTTTAAATTGGGTTAAAATTATTAAAACACATAAATAGGTTAAATTGGGTTAAAATGGCTCCGTGAGTCATAGGGCTGGTCTTCACTGGGGGGGGGGAGGGGGGATCGACTGCAGATATGCAACTTCAGCTACGTGAATCAGGTAGCTGAAGTTTGCGTATCTCCAGCCGACTTACCTGCTGTCCTCATGGCGGCGGCAGTCGGCGGTGCGCTCCCCCGTCAACTCCCGCTTGCGCCTCTCGGCAAGTACCAATGTTTTAAGCCAGGGGTCTCCAAACTACGGCCCGCGGGCCGGATGCGGCCCGCGAGGCCCTCTCATCCGGCCCGTGGAGATCTTTTTGGCACCGCGCTGGGGCCTGGAAGCGCCGCGCGGGCCGCCGCCGCCAGCCGCGGGGCCTGGAAGCGCCGCGCGCTCGGCCGCCGCCGCCAGCCGCGGGGCCTGGAAGCGCCGCGCGCTCGGCCGCCGCCGCCAGCCGCGGGGCCTGGAAGCGCCGCGCGCTCGGCCGCCGCCGCCAGCCGCGGGGCCTGGAAGCGCCGCGCGCTCGGCCGCCGCCGCCAGCCGCGGGGCCTGGAAGCGCCGCGCGCTCGGCCGCCGCCGCCAGCCGCGGGGCCTGGAAGCGCCGCGCGCTCGGCCGCCGCCGCCAGCCGCGGGGCCTGGAAGCGCCGCGCGCTCGGCCGCCGCCGCCAGCCGCGGGGCCTGGAAGCGCCGCGCGCTCGGCCGCCGCCGCCAGCCGCGGGGCCTGGAAGCGCCGCGCGCTCGGCCGCCGCCGCCAGCCGCGGGGCCTGGAAGCGCCGCGCGCTCGGCCGCCGCCGCCAGCCGCGGGGCCTGGAAGCGCCGCGCGCTCGGCCGCCGCCGCCAGCCGCGGGGCCTGGAAGCGCCGCGCGCTCGGCCGCCGCCGCCAGCCACGGGGCCGGGACGCGCCGCGCGCTCGGCCGCCGCCGCCAGCCACGGGGCCGGGACGCGCCGCGTGCTCGGCTGCCGCCGCCGGCCAAGGACGGCTCGGAGCTGGGGCTGGGACGCGCCGCACCGCCACGCAGTTGCAGGGGGCGAAACAAGGAGCCACCCACTGCCAGGCGGCGAACCAGTCTGTGGGGAGAGACCGGGTTGAGCAGGTCAGTTGGGGGGGTGAGAGACCTGGCTGGGTGGGTCAGTTGGGGGAGGGGGGGGTGAGAGACCTGGCTGGGTGGGTCAGTGGGGGGGGGGGTTGGAGGAAAGGAGGTTTGGGGGGTGAGAGACCGGGCTGGGTGGGTCAGTTGGGGGGGGGGGGTTGGAGGAAAGGAGGTTTTGGGGTGAGAGACCTGGCTGGGTGGGTCAGTTGGGGGGGGGGGGTGGAGGAAAGGAGTTTTGGGGGGTGAGAGACCGGGCTGGGTGGGTCAGTTGGGGGGGGGGGTTGGAGGAAAGGAGGTTTTGGGGGGAGAGATCTGGCTGGGTGGGTCAGTTGGGGGTTGGAGGAAAGGAGTTTTGGGGGGGAGAGACCTGGCTGGGTGGGTCATTTGGGGGGGGGGGGTTGGAGGAAAGGAGGTTTGGGGGGGAGAGACCTGGCTGGGTGGGTCATTTGGGGGGGGGTTGGAGGAAAGGAGGTTTGGGGGGGAGAGACCTGGCTGGGTGGGTCAGTTGGGGGTTGGAGGAAAGGAGGTTTGGGGGGGAGAGACCTGGCTGGGTGGGTCAGTTGAGGGGTTGATGTGTAGTGTTCATGTGTAGTGAACAGGTGTTCATGTGTAGTGTTCATGTGTAGTGAACAGGTGTTCATGTGTAGTGTTCATGTGTAGTGTTCATGTGTAGTGAACAGGTGTTCATGTGTAGTGTATCAATGTGTTCTTAAATAATAACTGAATAAAATAATATTAAATAAATAATTAAAAACAACATCCATGTTTTGATTCTTTTTTATTTGGACCTCGAGTGTGTTGTCGGCCCCCGAACTGCTATTTGATAGTTAATGCGGCCCTCGGGCTGAAAAGTTTGGAGACCCCTGTTTTAAGCATTGCATTATCAAACCATGCTCAGAACAGCTCTAATCACCATGGTCCTTAAAACTGTGATGGCATCGAGTGGCCCCTTTACACTAGAGTTCCCAGTGTTGCCATGAAACTGATCTGTTTGTTAACTAATGTCTTAACAATGATGAAACATTTTTGCAAAACTTCCCTAGTGTAGAGAAAGGTATGATACATCTGACAATATGCACTCTGCAATGGTTATTATAATCAGTGCATATATTTAATATACAATACACTCATTTTTAAAGGCAAAAGCGAAAGGAAATTTTGGGCCAGTTTATTTGAACAATAATTTTGTAACTGCTGAAGAAATAAAAATACTAAAAATAAATGTCAATATTTTCTAGTAGCTAATAGTTGTTTTTAGTCTTTCCTTTCTATCTCAGAGAGATTGCACTCAAAATAAGTAGTAAAAGGCATACTGTATTTAGAGCTCAGTTATTTTCAAGGCTACAGTTGAATAAATTGTGATTTCAAATATTATAGTTTTTGAAACATCTCAAAGATAACTTTGACTTCTATTGGCATGCTTTCATTATTTCCTTTCCTTGATGTTTTTGTGTCACCTTCTTTGAGGGCTGAGGGTAAAATAGCCCCCTGTACATCTCCTGTCTCTCTTCACAAGATGATTAGGAAAATGAATCTTTCATGTAGTAGTGGGATTGTCATGGTGACCAATAAAGTATAGTAATCATGGTAAACAAGCAGTACACAATTTGTGAGAGGGAGCTCATGAGCTTTGAAAAATTGAACACCATGCACCTTTGCCATGGCTAGAACATCCTCCCTTGTATGACCCCAGAATATGTCATCCAATTTGCACCTTGGCTCTGTCATTTCAGGTCAACACATTATCTTGCACCGTTCTCTGATATTGTTATCTCTTTTCATTAATGTCTTTTAAAATCCTCTTCTACTGAACACCTTGCTACTACGTGTACAAAGCTTGTATGTTTTTCCTTCCTAATCAAGGTGCACTTGTGTGGCAGTCTACATAAAGTATGCTAAAAGAAATTTGAATTAATGATTTAAAAAATCCTATAAATATTCACTCAAATAAAATATGAATTTGCTTTAGTTGAGTTCATGTCCCTTTTGTGTTCACTTTTCACAGATATTCTAGCAAATAAATGTTTGAAGAAACAGCAATTTTTAGGCAAATATTAGAGAATATTTGCAAAAAATTAATTTTGAACAAGTAAACATAAGAAATCTGCTTTTAAGTATTATGCTAATCCAGTCATGGAACAGAAACAATCCCATATGATCTGTGTATCCAATCAAACTAAACACATCTTGGAATTTGAATTTACAATATTGTGTTGAATATTTATAACTGACTACTCCTTAAAAATGTACTATCCAATAATCTATATATATAAAAGTCAAGTGGTGTATGTATGTGTGTATGTATGTATGTATGTATGTATGTACGTATGACTGCGAACTCCTCCCGCACCGTTTGAGCCAGAGACTTGAAATTTGGTACAGTGAGGGGTCTTGGGGTCTAGATGCTGGTAAGGGTCGAAAAATTTTCGGATCTCACCTCTGACGCCCCCCAGGGGTGAAAGTCTTTCAGGGCCAATCACATCGGCTGGGCGGTTAGGTGGTGATGATGTCATAATACCCCCCTCCAACAGACACCTCACTCGCTCCGCTCACCCCTCCCTCCTCCAACGGAACCCCGGAGATCCCTCAGTTCTCTGCCCCTCCCCCCTCCCAACGGAACCCCGGAGATCCCTCCATTCTCTGCCCCTCCCCCGTCCCAACGGAACCCCGGAGATCCCTCAGTTCTCTGCCCCTCCCCCCTCCCAACGGAACCCCGGAGATCCCTCAGTTCTCTGCCCCTCCCCCCTCCCAACAGAACCCCGGAGATCCCTCAGTTCTCTGCCCCTCCCCCCTCCCAACAGAACCCCAGAGATCCCTCAGTTCTCTGCCCCTCCCCCCTCCCCTCCCAACGGAACCCCGGAGAGCCCTCAGTTCTCTGCCCCTCCCCCCTCCCAACAGAACCCCGGAGATCCCTCAGTTCTCTACCCCTCCCCCCTCCCAACAGAACCCCGGAGAGCCCTCAGTTCTCTGCCCCTCCCACCTCAACCCCGGACTCCATCAGCTCTGTGCCCCCCCCCCCCCACCTGCGAAGGTCCCCGGAATCCCTCGGCTCTGGGCCCTCTCCCCGCCTGCGACGGATCTGAGTTGGGTTTGGTGGGACGGTAAGTGAGGTGGGGGTGTCGGGTTCGGTCGGGGGGGTGAGGTGGGGGTGTTGGGGTTGGTCAGGGGGTGTTGCGGTTGGTGGGGGGGTGAGGTGGGGGTGTTGGGTTTGCTTGGGGGGGTGAGGTGGGGGTGTCGGGTTTGGTCGGGGGGTAAGTGAGCCGGGGGGGTGTCGGGGTTGGTCTGGGGGGGTGGGAAGGTGTCGGGGGGGTGAGGGGTGTGGTGTGGGTGTTGGGTTTGGTCTGGGGGGGGAGAAGGTGTTGGGGTGGGTGCCCAGACCAAACCCGACACCCCCCCCCGGCTCACTTACCCCCCGACCAAACCCGACACCGCCACCTCACCCCCCCACCAACCGCAACACCCCCTGACCAACCCCAACACCCACCCCTCACCCACCCCAACACCTTCCCACCCCCCCAGACCAAACCCGACACCCCCTGGCTCACTTACCCCCCGACCGAACCTGACACCCACACCTCACCCCCCCACACACCAATCGCAACACCCCCAGACCAAACCTGACACCCCCCGGCTCACTTACCCCCCGACCGAACCCGACACTCCCACCTCACCCCCCCAAGCAAACCCGACACCCCCACCTCACCCCCCCACCAACCACAACACCCCCTGACCAACCCCAACACCCACACCTCACCCCTCACCCACCACGACACCTTCCCACCCCCCCAGACCAAACCCGACACCCCCCCGGCTCACTTACCCCCGACTGAACCCGACACCCCTACCTCATCCCCCCAAGCAAACCTGACACCCCCACCTCAACCCCCCACCAACCGCAACACCCCCTGACCAACCGCAACACTCACCCCTCACCCACCCCAACACCTTCCCACCCCCCCAGACCAAACCCTACACCCCCCGGCTCACTTACCCCCCGACCAAACCCGACAACCCCACCTGACCCCCCCAAGCAAACCCAACACCCCCACCTGACCCCCCGACCAAACCCGACACCCCCCCCCCCGGCTCACGGTGCACTGTGTAGCACACAGATTATTAAATACACTGTTCGGTCGCGGGGTGAGGTGGGGGTGTCAGGTTTGCTCAGGGAGTGAGGTGGGGGTGTCGGGTTTGGTCGGGGGGTGAGGTGGGGGTGTTGGGTTTGTTTTGGGGGGTCAGGTGGGGTTGTCGGGTTTGGTCGGGGGGTAAGTGAGCCGGGGGGTCTTGGGGTTGGTCGGGGGGGTGGGAAGATGTCAGGGTGGGTGAAGGGTGGGTGTTGGGGTTGGTCAGGGGGTGTCAACTGTCTGCCTCCTCCCCACCTCCGACTGACCCGAGCAACGCCGGGCACTTATGCTAGTTATTCATAGAAATTATCTAGCAAAATATCAAATGGTAATAAATCTTGAATAAAATTTAAATTTTCTCAGAGGCAGTTCAAGAACCAAGCCACCCCCCCCCCCCAAAAAAAACCCCCTGTTTCAATTTTTCTAACAAATTATTTGCTAAGGACTATTCACTAAGCTCTAGCTAAAAGTTAGCAAAAATCCAACAAAGCTAATGGTTCGAAGACAATCCTGTGAAGTTCAATCCAGTATCTCTGCTTTACATTGAAACTGTATGTGTACATACATACAAACATGTATATGTACAATAATGTATATGCATATATTTTCGAGCAGTATTGTGGTTATATATATGGGTTTTGTTTCGAGGCTTATTGCTACCACATTTAATAAGAGATGCACATATAAATTAATTGGATCTTAATGGGATAATGACCCCAGCGATTATAGAAAATTCCATATTACTTGGATAATACTCAAAAAAAGTTTAAATAAAACATTTATTTTAAAAAATCCTCACATGAATCCTCAAATTACAGTTTTAAACTATTACCTTAATCATTCAAAAGGATAGCACCAGAGGCCTAAGTGAGACAACCTATTTATTACTCTTTTCATCTTGCTGGGCCTCATCCAGTAGCCTTTACACAGACAAAGCTGAAGTCTATGAGAGTTTGCAGAGTTAGTACTGTAGGTTTTTGCACAAGTTCCCAATTCAGCAAAGCATTTAAGCATGTTCCTAAAACACATAAATAGTCCCATTGACTTTAGAGCTTAAAGTTGCTTCAAGTTAAAAGGCCAGATTTTCAAAGGTATTTAGGTGCCTACAGCTGTAGATAGATGCCTAGTGATGTTTGGAGTTAGGAACCTAGTTGCTTTTGTAAATCTTACTTGGAACCTATCTTTAGGTGCCTTAAAGCCTTTGAGAATTTGTCCCAAGATGACTTCAAATATATAAGGGTAGGCATATGTGTGGCTGATGCAGGGACAAGGTGTTGGGGGTTAAAATGTAGTTTAGGTCACAATTGAAATGGATATTTTAGTCTCATCGCTAATCTAATAAGTTCATTAACACCATAAAAATCAATGTTTTCCTAGGCAAGGACCCCTAACATAGCAGAGATATTGCATGTCAGGATTAAAGCAAATTGTCAAAGCTGCCTGAAAAAATAAACAAACAGCCCATCTTTGTTAGTCTTTCTGCTAGCATGTGGAATCAGACCAATCTTTCCATGAACACTAACATTCCCTCAAATTTTAAAAAGGTAATGTATATTATTTTTATATTATTTAATTTAGTACAGAAGACTCAAGAAGATATAATACTAAATCAGTAGCTAAGCATGTAGGATTAAATTATGTTTTAGAATTGACTGGAAATAACAAAATAACATATTTGTTATTACAGTAAACCCTCGATTTTGCGGACCTCGATTTAACGGACTTCGGATTTAATGGACAAAATTTCCGGTCCGTATGTCATATGTGAAAATTAACACCCTGTTAATGTTAAAATGCTTTTAACCAAGATTTGCTTATAATTAAATTAACAGGTTATTTTTTGTTATTAATTTACTGTTACAGTAGACTCCTGATTATCCGGGCGTGGGTTAAGCGGGCTGTCCAAAGGGGTCGGTAGGGGAAGCCCCAAAGCGGCAGCGGGCTCAGCCTTAGCCTGCCGCTGCTTTGGGGTTTCCCCCACTGGCCCCTTGCCAGCTGGGGTCTCAGCCTGCAGCCAGCCTGGGTGTAGGAAGCCCAGGCTGGCAGCGGGAGCTGAGACCCCAGCTAGCAGGAGTCTGCGGGGAAACTCTAAAACAGCAGTGGGCTCAGAGTTTGGCCGCTGCCTCTTCTCAGCTCTCTGCAGCTTTAGAGTTTCCCCGCAGGCTCCTGCTAGCTGGGGTCTGAGCTCCCACTGCCAGCCTGGTTTCCCTACACCCAGGCTGGCAGCGGGAGCTGACTGGGGCAGGCGGCAGGAGCCTGGGGAGAGAGCCCAAATAGGTGGCGGACTGAGCACTTAACCTGCCGCTGCTTTGGGATTTCCCCCCAGCCTCCTGCCAGCCGGGGTCTCAGCTCACTACCAGCCTGGGCTTCCTACACCCAGGCTAGCAGGGGAGCTGACTGGGGCAGGTGGTGGGGCCACCACCATCCCCTCCCACCCCCAGGGTGGCCGCTGAACCCCCCCCCCCCAGTAGACATGTGATTATCCGGGATTTTATTAACCGGGATTAAGGTTTTCCCGATCATCCCGGATAATCCAGAGTCTACTGTATAGAAAACGTTTCTGTGAAATTAAACTTTTCATACATACTTAATTTTAATTACACAAACGTGTCTACATAAGTAAAAACAGGTAAACTAACTAATTTGTCAATTTTTTAACATACGCATTCGGAAAACCTACTTTATTATATAATGGACTTTCGGCTTTAACGGACACCCCCTCACCCGAATTAGTCCGTTATATCGAGATTTTACTGTATTTTATTTATGTAGCAGGGTGCTCCTGCAAAGGCACCTAATTAGCCTTGCTCAGCCAACCCCAATCAGGGGAAATAGATTGGGGCTGGGGAAAGCATGATGCCTGGCCTGAGGATTGGCTGCACCTGCTGGTCTGAGGACTCTAAGGGCTGGGAGGAGGCCAGAAGACAAAGGGGAATGACTAGGGGGTATGTCTTCACTACAGCAGTAGTTCGATTTACTTTATGTCGATGTTGTGAACGCGACGGTATACAGTCGATGTTGTGTGTCTTCACTAGGCACAGCTAAGCACAGCAAGTCGACATTGTCTGTCCGCAAAACTTTTGCAGGCGTCGACATGACGAGCGTTGCACTCTGGGTACCTATCCCACAGTTCCCTGATCCCCCAGCAGGCACCATTTCGAGTGCTGCACTATGGGTAGGCATTTCCAAATTTCGCGCCCTTTTTCCGCGCCGCCCACCCCCATTACAAGCGGTGCCCTGTGGGTAGGCATCCCATAATTCGCGCCCTTTCTCCGCCGTGCTAACGCCATAGCATTGCAAGCATGGAGCCCGCTGACACCACGGCTGCAGTAATGGCTGTTGTGAGGACTTTGATCACGGTTGCTGAGTTCCTGCTGCACCGTCTGCAGAGGAGGAATGCGATCCGGGGAGAACCGCGCTTTCTGGAACCCGACGACAGTGAGGAGGAGATGGACTAGGACAGCGGGGACGACAGGGACACTGATGTGCACAGCGGGGACGACAAGGACACTGACGTGCACAGCGGTGACGACATGGACACTGACGTTTTTGCAAGTAGGGCGACTGACAATCTGTCAAAAATGGTGGCAATGGGGCAGGCTCATGCCATCGAACGCCGATTCTGGGCCAGGGAAACAAGCACGGACTGGTGGGACCGCATAGTGCTGCAGGTCTGGGATGACTCCCAGTGGCTCAGAAACTTCCGCATGCGAAAGGGCACCTTCATGGAACTTTGTGACTTGCTGTCCCCGGCCCTCCGGCGCAGGAATACCAAAATGAGAGCGGCCCTTACAGTGGAGAAGCGAGTGGCGATAGCCCTCTGGAAGCTTGCAACGCCAGACAGCTACCGGTCAGTGGCGAATCAGTTTGGGGTGGGTAGGTCTACAGTGGGCTTTGCTGTGATGCAAGTAAGCAGGGCAATCGTCGAGCGGCTGCTACACCGGGTTATAAACCTCGGAAACCTGCAAGCCACAATAGATGGCTTTGCCGCCATGGGATTCCCTAACTGTGGTGGGGCTATAGATGGGACTCATATCCCTATCCTGGCACCGGACCACGAGGCCGCCGAGTACAGAAACCGGAAGGGATATTACTCAATGGTCATGCAAGCAGTGGTTGACCACAAGGGACGTTTCACCGACCTCTACGTCGGGTGGCCGGGAAAGCTTCATGACGCTCGAGTGTTCAGGAACTCTAGGGTTTTTAGGCAGCTGCAGCAAGGCACTTTCTTCCCCGACCAGAAAATTTCCGTGGGGGGGGTCGAAATGCCGATCGTGATCATTGGGGACCCAGCCTACCCCCTAATGCCCTGGCTTATGAAGCCCTACACAGGAGCCCTGGACAGGGGTCAGGAGCTGTTCAACTACAGGCTGAGCAAGTGCAGAATGGCCATAGAGTGTGCATTTGGCCGCTTGAAGGGGAGATGGCGTTCCTTACTGATTCGCTCAGACATCCGCGAGAGAAATATCCCCATTGTTATAGCTGCTTGCTCTGTGCTCCACAATATCTGTGAGAGCAGGGGGGAAACGTTTATGGCGGGCTGGGAGGCAGAGGCAAATTTACTTTCTGCTACTTATGAGCAGCCACACAGCAGGGAAAGTAAAAGAGCCCACCGTGAGGCCCTGCGCCTCAGGGACGCCTTGAAAGACAGTTTTATGAGTGCCTGAGATGGCGTTTGAGAATCTGCTCCCTTGCTGTGCTCTAAGCCTGCTGCCCTTGAACCCTCTTTCCCTCCCCCCTCCCCATGCTTTCCCTCCCCCCTCTCCCCTCCCCATGTTTTCCCTCCCCCCTCCCAATGCTTGCAGAGAAAATAAAATCACTGTTTGAACAATCATGGTTCCTTTATTGGTTACTCGGAAATACAAATACAGGGGATCACTGTCCTGGTATCCTGGAGGGAAACCGGCAGTCGCAGTGGGGGAGGAGCGGGCAAAGGAGGGGGGGGGGTGGGAAGGGTGGAGAGGAGGGGTTGGCAAGACTCAGCAGCTTTCAAAAGTGTTCCGAGAATGTCAGCCTGCTGCTGCTGCTGCTGCTGCTGCTTCTGCTGGCTTGTGGGGTGGAGTGGAGCGGCCCACAGAGCTTGCCCCCCCGTGTTCTCAACCCGCGTCTGGGTGGGGAAGCTATGGGAGTTGGGGAGGGGGGGAGGTGGTTACACAGGGGCTGCAGAGGTGGTCTTTGGGCATGCTGCAGCTCCACCAGAGATCGCAGCATGTCGCTCTGGTCCTCCATTATGCGGAGGAAAGCATCCATGCGTCTTTCCTCACGCTCTTCCCTCTTTTGTTCAGCGGCTCTCCATTCCTGCCTCTCTCGATTCCTTGCCTCTCTCTCTCGATCCCTTGCCTCTCTCTCTCGCTTCCTTTCCTCTCTCTCTTGATCCCTTGCCTGAATCTCTCGATCCCTTGCCTGAATCTCTCGATCCCTTGACTCTATCATTCTTTCCCTCCAGTCCGTCTGGCGGGCTGCCTCAGCGTGCGAGTTCTCCACGAGTTCAGTGAACATCTCATCGCGCGTTCGCGTTTTCTTTTTACGCTTTCTTATCTGCGGTGCACGGCGGGAGGAGGAGGCCGGGGGATTGTGACATACTTGTTGTTCATCTGTGGGCGAGTGTGGGAAAAGAAAGTTTGAAAGTTATGAGACAGATACATTCAAGGTTAGGAGGCAGATGCAGTCTCGGACTGTACACAATGGGAGTAGTATGCCATTTGCAACCTCAGTATTCAGAGGCCTGATATGATTTCTGTACAAGGTCATGTTGTTCACCTAAAAGTGACTGACAAGCTCTCAGAAAAGTCAGAGCATCTCAGACACATATGCGTGCCTCAGCCCAACATGGCTTCTGAAATCACCGTGCAGCCGGCCATGGTAAGTTAAAAGTGGCGCTTGCATACTGTAGAGTAACCCCGCCCCCTTCCCCCCACTGCGTGGCTGGCTCCCAGTGAAACCGCAAACTGCAAAGCAAATGCCAAAAAACCTCTCGCTAAGGGCTAAGGTCTTTTTGGGGCTCTTCAGACCGCGTGCAGACTGCTCAGATTCCCTGCTAGCTACCGCTATGGGCTGGGGGGGCTGGTTCCGCGTTGGCTGTGAAGCGGAAGCAACGGCGTGCAGTCAGAGTTCGTCGGGGGGGGGGGGTGCGGTTCGTCGGTCCTCAGCAGAAAAGAGTACTTTGCAGCTGGGACTCTTTATCTCCTGACTAATTGCAGTCCGTATCTCAAACAGGCAACCCTGAATGACATCACTTTGCTGAGAATTTCTCGGAGAGATAGGGAGCGCATGCTCCTTGACTCCATGCAAAGTCCTGTTCCATACGCCGCAATGCTAGCCTGCTCAATGATACCAGACAACCTACTACTTTCGTGGCGTGGGTTGGTGTCCTATCACGGGGGACCACATAAGGCAGCTCTCCCCAGAAATCTGCTGCGCTGGATTCATCGCTACCTCCTGGATAGCTTCATTGAGATGTCCGCGGAGGACTTCCGGTCAATCCCGGAGTATATTGACAAACTCTTTGAGTAGAAATTGACCAGCAGTGAAAGCACGCTAAGTCCTTAGGGCAAGTTACTCATTAATAAATGCTTCCTTTACAAAATCACGCGTCATGTAATCCCTTAAAAAAGAAACACTTACCCCCCTGGGAGGCTTGGGAGGGTACTGGGTCCAGGGTGACAAACAGCTCCTGGCTCTCTGGGAACACGGGTTCTCCGCTGGGCTCCTGCTGCTCCGTGAGATGTTCATCTTCCTCATGGTCGTCCTCCTCGGAATCAGTCTCCTCCCTGACGATGATCCCATCGGTGGAGTCCACGCAGACCGGCGCGATGGTGGTGGGGGCGCCCCCCATTATCGCATTTAGTTCATTATAGAACCTGCATGTCCGTGGCGCGCCCCCTGATCGTCCGTTTGCCTCCTTGGCTTTCTGGAACGATTGCCGCAGCTCCTTAATTTTCACGCGGCACTGTGTGGTGTCCCTGTTGTGTCCCCTTTCTAGCATGGCCTTGGAGACTCTTCCATAGGTGTTGGCATTCCGTTTGTTGTTGCGGAGTTCCAACATCACGGATTCCTCTCCCCAGATAGCGATGAGATCCAGCACCTCACGAGTGGACCATGCTGGAGCTCTTCTCCTCTGGCTGGTCTCCAGGGTAGATGAGCTCATCATGGATTCCTGTGATGCTGAGCTCTGCATGGCGGCTAGTGCTGCTGATTGCTCTGAATGGTGACTGGGCAGTTCAGGTGAGCTGGCCACGCTGACCAAACAGGAAATGGCATTCAAATGTTCCCGGGTCTTATCTACCTGGCCAGAGCAGCGAGTTCAGAGTGCAGTGCAGAGCGGTCACAGTGGAGCAGTAGGGAGGCAGTCCAGAGCGGTCAGAATGGAGCATTGTGGGACAGCCTCTGGAGGCTATTAATGTCGGGTTCCGTCTTCACTAGCCCACGGTCGAGCTTGGAACGTCGAGATTAGCCTTATGTCTCTGGTTAGGCTGGAGTTCCAAGATCGATCTTTAGGGCCCTTTACATCGACGTTAAGGGCATGTATGTGAAGACAAGTACAGGTTTATTTCGACCTAATGTCGTTAACATTGATTTAAAGTGGTAGTGAAGACATGCCCTAGGGCAGGGGTCTCCAAACTTTTCAGCCCGAGGGCCGCATTAGCTATCAATTAGCAGTTCGGGGGCCGACAACACACTCGAGGTCCAAATAAAAAAGAATCAAAACATGGATGTTGTTTTTTATTATTTATTTAATATTATTTTATTCAGTTATTATTTAATAACACATTGATACACTACACATGAACACCTGTTCACCACACATGAACACTACACATGAACACCTGTTCACCACACATGAACACTACACATGAACACCTGTTCACTACACATGAACACTACACATGAACACTACACATGAACACCTGTTCACTACACATGAACATTACACATGAGCACTACACATGAACACCTGTTCACTACACATGAACATTACACATGAACACTACACATGAACACTACACATGAACACCTGTTCACTACACATGAACACTACACATGAACACTACACATGAACACCTGTTCACTACACATGAACATTACACATGAACACTACACATCAACCCCCCAACTGACCCACCCAGCCAGGTCTCTCCCCCCAAAACCTCCTTTCCTCCAACCCCCCCCCCAAATGACCCACCCAGCCAGGTCTCTCACTCCAAAACCTCCTTTCCTCCAACCCCCCCCCCCCAAATGATCCACCCAGCCAGGTCTCTCACCCCAAAACCTCCTTTCCTCCAAACCCCCCCCCCCAAATGACCCACCCAGCCAGGTCTCTCACCCCAAAACCTCCTTTCCTCCAACCCCCCCCCAAATGACCCACCCAGCCAGGTCTCTCACCCCAAAACCTCCTTCCCTCCCACCCACCCCCCAACTGACCCACCCAGCCCGGTCTCTCACTCCAAAACCTCCTTTCCTCCAACCCCCCCCCCAAATGACCCACCCAGCCAGGTCTCTCACCCCAAAACCTCCTTTCCTCCAACCCCCCCCCAAATGACCCACCCAGCCAGGTCTCTCACCCCAAAACCTCCTTTCCTCCAACCCCCCCCCCAAATGACCCACCCAGCCAGGTCTCTCACTCCAAAACCTCCTTTCCTCCAACCCCCCCCCCCCAAATGATCCACCCAGCCAGGTCTCTCACCCCAAAACCTCCTTTCCTCCAACCCCCCCCCCAAATGACCCACCCAGCCAGGTCTCTCACCCCAAAACCTCCTTTCCTCCAACCCCCCCCCAAATGACCCACCCAGCCAGGTCTCTCACCCCAAAACCTCCTTCCCTCCCACCCACCCCCCAACTGACCCACCCAGCCCGGTCTCTCACTCCAAAACCTCCTTTCCTCCAACCCCCCCCCAAATGACCCACCCAGCCAGGTCTCTCACCCCAAAACCTCCTTTCCTCCAACCCCCCCCCAAATGACCCACCCAGCCAGGTCTCTCACCCCAAAACCTCCTTTCCTCCAACCCCCCCCCCCAAATGACCCACCCAGCCAGGTCTCTCACCCCAAAACCTCCTTCCCTCCCACCCACCCCCCAACTGACCCACCCAGCCCGGTCTCTCACTCCAAAACCTCCTTTCCTCCAACCCCCCCCCAAATGACCCACCCAGCCAGGTCTCTCACCCCAAAACCTCCTTTCCTCCAACCCCCCCCCCAAATGACCCACCCAGCCAGGTCTCTCACCCCAAAACCTCCTTTCCTCCAACCCCCCCCCAAATGACCCACCCAGCCAGGTCTCTCACCCCAAAACCTCCTTCCCTCCCACCCACCCCCCAACTGACCCACCCAGCCCGGTCTCTCCCCCCCCCAACTGACCCGCTCAACCCGGTCTCTCCCCACAGACCGGTTCGCCGCCTGGCAGTGGGTGGCTCCTTGTTTCGCCCCCTGTAACTGCGTGGCGGTGCGGCGCGTTCCGGCCCCAGCTCTGAGCCGTTCCTGGCCGGCGGCGGCAGCCGAGCACGCGGTGCGTCCCGGCCGGCAGCGGCAGCCGAGCACGCGGCGCGTCCCGGCCCCGGGGCGGCAGCCGAGCACGCGGCGGGTCCTGGCCCCGCGGCGGCAGCAGAGCACGCGGTGGGTCCCGGCCCCGCGGCGGCAGCCGAGCACGCGGCGGGTCCCGGCCCCGCGGCGGCAGCCGAGCACGCGGCGCGTCCCGGCCCCGCAGCTGGCGGCCCGCGCGGCGCTTCCAGGCCCCAGCGCGGAGCCGTCCCAGCGAAAAGCTCAAAAGAGCCAAAAATTCCCTAAATAGCCAAAAAGATCTCCGCGGGCCGGATGAGAGGGCCTCGCGGGCCACATCCGGCCCGCGGGCCGTAGTTTGGAGACCCCTGCCCTAGGGTAAGGTCAGTCTCCTGGCTGAGGGCTGACCCTGTTTGTAAAAGGAGTCAAATAGGCTGGTAAGCTTTGTACATAGCTCACCACTGGTGGTGGGACAGTGCTTTGTAAATAAAGACATGGGTGCTGCACACTTGAGGCCTCCCTGAGCTTTACTGGGGAAGCCAGCAGGCCCCAGGAAGAGGAGCAGCCAGTGGACCCTGTTACCATTTAGCTATTATTCTTTTAGTTGAAGCCCTGATCCTGCAGTGAGATACCCATTGACTTGAAGCTCCACATGGGCACGAAGGACTGTCCTCATAGTTTTCACTTCAGGATTGGGGCCTAAATGAGTGTTTTCTAAGCAACACAACACAGGATCCTTTCATTCTTTTCTAGTTCATATTCTTCATTCTAATTCTACTCCTAAGAGCCAAGCATTTTGAATGCTCTAATAGTATAATATCTTAAATTTCTTAAAGCCCATTGCCCAAATGGCCTATTGGCATGACATTTAAAAAAATCATTATGAAAAACAAGCAGCATACTATAATATTCCAGTAAAGAAAAGACAGGAAAAATCACTAATAAACTCCCATCATGCCTGCACTATAACAACAATCAAAGCCACAACACCACCAAAATTAAGGTGAAAATAAAAAAATATCCTGAGGTAGGGAGAGAGAATTCCATAATCATGGAGCTTGATGAAAAAGGTTCATGCTACTATCTTGCCACTCTGAGGGCACAGTTTTACAGTTCTTTTTGAAGCTGGAATATATGCATGTGTGAGAGAGAAATTACACACTCAAGCCAGTGCAAATGTTATTAAAGTCAGAGCTAAGACTAGTTCAGGCAAAGCTGCCAAATCTGAGGCTGCAAGTGGCTCAGGTCCATACTGCTAGGGTGCTTGTTATTGCTCAGCATCAGGGCTGGCGACAGGGGGGTACTACGGGTACAGCTGTACCGGGCCCCGGACTTCAGGGGGGCCCCCTGAAGTCCGGGGCGGGCCCCATGGGAGACTGGGGGGCCCCACGGGCGGCGGGAGAATGGCCGGGGGGGGGGCCGTGGGGGGCGGGAGACCGGCGGGCGGGGGGGGGGGCACGGGCAGCGGGAGAATGGCTGGGGGGGGGGGCGCGGGCGGTGGGAGAATGGCCGGGGGGGAGGCCCCGCGGGCGGTGGGAGAATGGCCGGGGGGGAGGCCCCGCGGGCGGTGGGAGAATGGCCGGGGGGGAGGCCCCGCGGGCGGTGGGAGAAAGGCCAGGGGGGAGGCCCTGCGGGCGGCGGGAGAAAGGCCGGGGAGGGGCCGCTGGCGGCAGGAGAATGGCCGGGGGGGGGGGCCCGCGGGTGGCGGGAGACTGGCCGTGGGGGGGCCGCGGGCGGTGGGAGAATGGCCGGGGGGGGGGGCTCAGGCGGCGGAAGACTGGCGGGGGGGGGGGGGCGCACGATCTGCGTATGGGGCCCCAAAATTCCTGTCGCCGTCCCTGCTCAGCATACACTTCAGTGCTGTGGAATAGGAGCTGTTTTAGGCTGACTGGGAGTTCTGTGGGGTAATAAGCCCCGGGGGGTGGAACGGGACAGGGACCTGGTCTCCACTGTCTTTACCTTGTGTGGTCATTTATACTTGTGCAAAGTATAATTAAATCAAAAATTTCCATTTATTTACACAGACATTAGTTTCCACAACCATGTCTTGGACACATTGCAGGTTCCCTTCCCTTCCTCTTTAACAGGGAGCTTTCATTCATTATTCCCCTAACACACCAGCAGGCTAGGTTCATTCACCACTCCATTACTGTTATAACAGTTGTTATACTGGTATAAACCCACTGTGTAAGAGAGTGCTGACTCAGACCCATTATTCGTTTTTCCTCTGAGGAACCAAACTTCCTTGATTCTCTCCCTCATGAATGGCCTGGCATAGGCATTTAGGTCAGGTTAGTTAGTGGATTCTGGTTCGTACAGCTTGGGGAGGGTGGGCATGTTTACTTGAATGGGACCCAGTAAGGTCAGGGAAATCAGGACTTCAGTTGTATTTTTGGATAATCAACTGTTCCAATCCAGCTATTATGATGCTGTAACAAGGATAATTACATGGAGGTCAAATGGCAAGGTATAAAAGACTTATCAGAGAGGTAGCGGATTGGAGCCCGTCTTATGTAAACTATGTGGGTAAACCTGTGAACAGCATAACTGCTGCTGGGATAATAAGTCAAATATTTTAAAAACCTCTTATTTTATTTGTTATTTATCATAATGTTTATATAGGGATAGGAATTAGTAGGCTTTCATTTGTGTAGTTGATAAAACTGCCTTCTTTTGACAGTGATAAATACTCCACCTTGAAAAGCTGAATTTAAATTGTGTAGTTTTTTTTGCAAACATCTGATCATCTGAATACAACAGCTTTTGGAATATTAAATCCTCACTCTGGTACAACTCCTGTTAACATAAGATGCTTGTATCGAAACTATGGTGCTACAACAATTTTTTGTTCTTTGAGAATTTTTAGAATACACTTCAAAACAAGCTCTCTCCAGGGTGAAGTATTTGTCACAGTTATAGAAGGCGACAGTTTTAAATATTTATTAGTCCTACCCTTTTTCAACCATATTAATGGTAAGGGCACGTGCAACGTACTCAACTTTCAGTTGTTTCTAAGTACAGTAATACATTTTATTTCCAACAGCAGTATCATTGTCACTTTGAGTAATTAGGAGTTTTACCTGAAACAGCTAAAGGATTGGACTTTTTAGGTGAAACTATGAGCCAAATTCTGATCTAATTTATTCTGGTGTAAATCTGATCAAAGAGTTTCTCCAGATTAACACTACTGAAGCTGAGAACAGAATTTGTATTTGCAGTTTCTGCTTAAATAATAAAAACCTATTTTTAATTAAAACTATTGATTGCAATTATATATATACTAGTGTAACAGCCCGTGTACACGGGGCAAAGTGCTTAATGCTGTTTGTCCGGGCTGTCTCTATGGCTCGCGGCGGTGCACGCACGGCGGCATTTTGTGCCGCCAAACTACAACTCTCAGCATACTGTTTGTCCGGGCCGTCTCTACTGCACATGACGGCTTCGGACAAATATCCTCTGGCCTTTTATTTTATAGGATATAATTTATATGACCATGTATACTCTTCAGTAAAATGAGGAACGCTGTTTAAAAATAGAGGGCCTGATTCTCATCTACACAAAGGCCACCTTGTGCCACTTTAGACCTGTAGAAAGGTCTTAAAGTGGATATAAATGTATTTTTCTTCTGTTGTAAGTTTGCACTGAAAGGTTGGTGTAAAATAGCACATGTCTGAATAAGAATCAGGACTAGAGGTCAGTAAGGAGGCAGATTTTTATTTCACAGTTTTGACTATATCTGAATTTGGGACATATCAAAACTGTATGGGCCTGATTAAGCACTGCCTTAATCCTTGGGTTTCAATAGAGATACATTTGTGTAAAACTATTATTATTTATTTGTACTGCTTTAGTGTTTAGGAGTCCCTCTAATGGACAAGGACCCATTTTCCCAGACATTATAGTGTATAAACACAAACCCAAAAGGTGATCCTGTAAAACATTAGTGAATGAGGCTCCAAATCTTTAGTGGTCACATTTGTACAGCAAAACCTTGATGAGCAAAACCTTTAATGAGCAAAACCCTTTCTTTCAGATAAGCATTTGCTAATTTGGATCTTAAATTGTCAGATCTCATCTGAATCCATATTTGTTGTCAAACACTGGACTCAGTCCTACATAAAATGTATATTTTATTATGTTCATTAATGTCAAACAACACATTAGTTGCTGTTCAAATCTAAAAGCAAGAAGGATGAAAAATTACTTGAATTATTTGCATATGAAGTAATATGAAATAAGCAGCACTATCTTAAATGTTAACAAAGTCCTGTGGCACCTTAAAGACTAACTATAAAGTTTTGAAGCATGAGCTTTCGTGGGCTAATACCCACTTCGTCGGATGCAGGCGTATAATTCATTGTATTTTTAGTAGGATGATATAAATTTCTCATTTAGCCCAAGTTTTTATTTAATGATTAATGTATGCGGATACAACACTCTAGGATGTGCAATTATTATTCAGCCCGTTCAGTTGCCATAACTGACTTTGAAGAGATAACTGTTAAATTAGTTTCCAAAACAAAGTAAAAATATGGCTTACATTGATGTTAAAGATGCCAGACTTACAAGAGCCAGAGTTGTTTTCAGCTAGAACAGGGTTTTTCAAACTGAGCTCCATGAACCCCTGGGGGTCTGCGAGGATACTCCAGGGGGTCCACGAGTCATGTCCAGGGACACTGGCCTCGCTGATCAACTCATCCCCCTCCCTCCCAGTGTCCCCTGCATGCTGCGGAATAGCTGTTCAGTGGCCTGAAGGGGGTGCTGGGAGAGAGGAGGAGGAGTGAGGAGGAGGAGCATGGAGTGGGCAGAAAGAAGTGGGGAAGAGGAGAGGCAGGGGTGGGGCAGGGGCAGAAAGAGGTGGAGTGGGGGCTGAGTGGAAGCTTGGGGATCCTGCAAAAGTTTGAGATCCGCTGAGCTAGAAGATTTTGTTTTGTTGTTTGACACTAGGAAATGCTTTGCTTCTATTGAAAGTATTTATGCCTGAGGCACAGGTACGTTTTCCACTTGGGATGCATGAATCCTTGACATACTGTGTTTAAAGACAAATCCCAGAATTCTGAAAATTTGAAAACTGCAGCAATAAATTGAGGGTCCAAATTCTAAACTTGGGTGCCTAAATTAGGCAACTAGATTCAGATTTAACGGACTAAATACACAGTCATTTTAACTGCCTACTGGCTAAATACCTGTTTTAAGTGTCTAAATATGGATTTATGGTAGTTGCCCAAGTTTAGATACCCAAGTCTGGTGACTTGGCAGTACTTTTCTAGCTCTCAGCCCTGGAAGTAGAAAGGGCCCTGCGGAGACAGGATATATCGGGCCAGGTCTACAGTACGCGATTATTTCAGAATTAGCTGAGTTAATTCGAATTAAAACTGATTCTGTCCACACGACCAATCCTGTTTTGTCAATTTAAAGGGCTCCTAAAGCTGATTTCTGTGCTCCACTTTGGCAAGTGGAGTAGCGCTAAAATCGACATCGCAGTTCCAGATTAGAGGTACTGTGGAGGCAATTTGACGTTATTGGCCTCCAGGAGCTATCCCAGAACGCTTCATTGTGACCGCTCTGGACAACTCTGATGCACTAGCCAGGTAGGCAGTAAAAGCCCTGGAAACTTTTGAATTTCATTTCCTGTTTGGCCAGCGTGGCGAGCTCATCAGCGCAGGTGACTGTGCAGAGCCCACCATCACCGGTGACCATGCAGTCCCGGATTCACAGATGAGTTCCAGGATGGTCTGAACGGGAGGTACTGGATCTCATCACAGTATGGGGACGCGATCTGTTATGGCAGAACTACGTTTAAAAAAAGAAATGCAAATATGTACGCTGAAGTCTCCAGGGGCATGAAGGAAAGAGGCTACTCCAAGGACACAAAGCAGTGTCGTGTGAAAATCAAGGAGCTCAGGCAAGCCTACCAAAAAGCCAGGGAGGCAAGTGGGTGCTCTGGGTCACAGCCTCATACATGCCACTTCTACCGTGAACTGCATGCAGTTATGGGGGGTGACGCCACCACTACCCCATCACTGTCCATAGCCACCTGCAAGGGGGGAGTCGCATGGAGTGAGGAGGATGAGTCTTGGAGCACGAAGAGAGGACAAGGCACAGGCGGAAAGTGGTGAATCTGTTCTCCCTGGCAGCCAGGAATTGTTCTTAAGACTGGAGCCAATGCCCTCCACTCCCTCCCACAACGGGCTCCCGGACCTTGATGCGGAGAAGGCACTTCTGGTGAGTGTACCTTCTAAGTATGATATAGGGTTTAAAAGTAAGGGTGTTTAATGAATCATTTGCCATGAAGACATGGGATGCATTTGCCTCCAGTGCAACTACTGGGAAAGTCTTTTAACTTGTCTGGGGATTGAGCTGCAATCCTCCAAGGACATGTCCATGAAGCTCTCCTGCAGGTACTCTGCAAGTCTTTGCAGTAGGTTTCTGGATAGAGCTGCCTTATTCCATCCTCCGTGGTAGAACACTTTACCCTGCCAGGCCAGTAGAAAGTAGTCGGGAATCATTTCTTCACAGAGCAGGGCAGCAAAAGCTCCTCGGTTTTGGGAGCATGCAAGCAACATTCATTCTTTATGTCTCTGTGTTAGCCTCACGAGAGTGATATCATTCATGGGCACCTGGTTGAAAGAGGGGAATTTGTTTAAAGGAACTATCAGAGGAGTCTGTTCATGCTGGGATGTCCACATTTGTCTGCGGCCTGATCAGAGATATGTGATGGGGGTGGAGGGAAGCCCATCCACACTGAGCTGTTCGCATTTAGTTTAAAGGGCTCATCCCTGATCAGAGCCTGACTGGAGCCACGTGGTGGGGGTGGGATAATCTTTTCATGCAGGTGTGTCGGCATTGGGCCTAAAGGGTGAGGGGTGTGTGTGCTGTGTGAAGTATGATCCCAGAGAGACTGCAGGCCAGACCCTCCTTTTAAATGCATTGCTGGGCATGGGAAAGGAGGGTGCCGCAGTCCAAAATGAATGCCGAAGAAGCAGAACCCCGCATGCCCCAGGCCTTACCATGACTGCCTGCAAGCTGACTTCTGTTGCCCAGCCGTGTGTGATGCCTCAATCACACCAAACTGGCAGGGACTTCAGTATAAAAGGCAAAATGTGACCTGTACAGAAAGAACCTGTGCTGTGTACTATGAATTGCCTGTTTCACTGAGAAAGAGCCTCCCCTTTTGTTCTCTCAAATGTATCTTCTTAAATTCTACCCTCCCTTTTTCTCCTCCCACAGGTGCAAATGTTTCAATGCGCCCCCATCAACTCCGTCCCACAGGCTGGCCCAGATTAGAAGGTGGAAAAAATGCACTCAGGATGACATGTTTGCAGAGTTTATGCCGTCCTCCCGCACTGATAGGGCCCAGCTGAATGAATGGAGGCAAACAATGGCAGAGTCCCAGAAAGCATTCAAGGAACGCCATGAGAGGAGGGAGGCACGTGATGAGAGCAGGCAGGATGCCATGCTCAAGCTGATGGGGAGCAAACTGACATGCTCCGCTGTCTGGTGGATCTTATGCAGGAAAGGCAGCAAGAGCACAGACCGCCACTGCATCCCCTGTGTAACCGCCCTCCCTCCTCCCCAAGTTCCATAGCCTCCTCACCCACAATGCACTACTCCGAGAGTCGATGGTAGCCTCAGTATGTACTCCGCTGACTTAATGCATTTAGTGGGGACACAAGTTGTTCAGAAAAATTGACTTCTATAAATTCGATATAATTTTGTACTGTAGACCATACCCTCAGTGACTAAACCCGCACACAGTGCTAAAAATACTTCGATACTGTTATTGGATGTCTACAAAGATCTAAGACAGAGGGACAGACAGATAGCTAGCTAGCTAGCTAGCTAGAGGCCAAAATCTGATCCCATTAAAGTCACTGAGTTTTCCCACTGATTTCAGTAGGACTAGGATTTGTCCCTATAAGTATACAACTCTTTGTGTTATAAAGAATGAGAATGTTGCGGTCTTGATTCTCCGCTGTGCTGTACCTTGTGTAGTCATTTACGTCTCAGCAAAGTGGGTATAAAGTGCAACCATTCTCATCTGAAAGTGGTTTATCTCCATTAACACACTTTGCCCAACTGTAAATGACTACACATGGTGCAAGGGAGTGGACAATCAGCCTACAGGGAGTAGAAAGTGGCCATGGTCCTAACTCTTTGCCACTGAAATCAGTGACAAACCTTCTACTGACTTTAGTGGAAGCAGGATTTGGCCCCAAGGTTTAACTTCTTCTCTTTCGGCGGTGTATACAGAATAGGGAGGTGGGAATGTAGGAATATATTTAGTCCTAGTACAGGGTAAACAGCATAAGTACTAATTACTTTATACAAGGGTCATATTCTATCCTTTCTCCCTGCATGATGGGACTTTCATTCTGTACAGCTGAGAGTAAATTATTTTTACATTTTAAATTCTTTGAAAGGTTTTAGAACTCTAAAATACTGACCAAATCTCGAGAGAGAAAATGAAATTTGGAAAACAGTCTCCTAAGTATCACATAAGAATGTTGTATGTGTACCCTTAAACACATGAACCTTACATGTTTAAAAGCAAAAATATCTTCTTGAAATAGTAGGATGATCAGTAGTTTATCAAGTACTTTATACTAACTATAAATGACTGAAATAATAAGGTTTCTGATCAAATAATCTTCTTACTAATTCAGTCATTAAGAGAAACATTTCCAACTATAATACCAAGTTTATTTTAAAAAATGGGGCCAGGTCATCAGCTGGTATAAATGGGATTACCTCTATTGACTTAAATGGAGCTATGCTATTTACCACTGACCCATAACATTATTTAACTTAAAGTAGTATAGTCATCCCCACAGGCCAAATCTTATACAACTGTGTTCATGTGATTAGTCCCATTGATTTAAATGAGTCTATTAATGGAAGTAAGAATTAAGGGAGTAAGGACTGCATTTTCTTTTGTCTTTCATTTTCTAATACATAAGAATCATTATATATCTTTGCTGTGGCGAAGTGCATTTTGTAATAACTTGTGGCACAATCCTGCATCCCTTACTCATCTGAGTCACTCTCACTTACACTGTCATTGGAATATTTTCATGAATAATTGTTTATCAGAAGAAGTAAGGGTTTGCAGGATCAATCCCTATAATTAAGTATCAAGGGGGTAGCCATGTTAGTCTTGATCTGCAAAAGT
The DNA here is from genome assembly GCA_032164245.1 of Sternotherus odoratus. Taxonomy (NCBI): domain Eukaryota; kingdom Metazoa; phylum Chordata; order Testudines; family Kinosternidae; genus Sternotherus; species Sternotherus odoratus. The sequence continues at coordinate 201,067,537 of JAVMKO010000001.1, read as the reverse complement.
GACAAAGAGTCTTGTAGTGTCTTATAGACTAACAGATATTTTGGAGCCTAAGTTTTCGTGGGTGAAAATTCACTTCATCAGATGAATGTGGGTCTTTGCCCACGAAAGCTTATGCCCCAAAATATCTGTTAGTCTATAAGGTGCTACAAGACTCTTTGTCTCCTATAATTAAGTTACTGGATATCTGATCACAGACTATTACAATTTTATTTTCTGTTATTTATTTATTTTGTTTGTTTGCTCTAGATTTTGACAAGGATGGTAGGTATTCTGATTTTTCCACATTAGTTTTCGATGTAGTATACCTTTTCCCCATATTTTCTATTTTAATATACCTTCATACTAGGTATTAGCAGTGGTCATTGATTCTGTGAGATGATGAATGCTCCCAACTTTGATTGGGCCCAGAACTATTATATAATATAGGGTGGAATTTTCAGAAGTAGCTAAGGGACTTAGACACACCAATTGATTTAGGTGCTTTTGAAAATCTCATGCTTAGTGTTGAGGATTGTTAATTATATTAAAGGTTCAATGACCTGTCGAATGTGATATTGTACAGACACACAATGTGATTTTGCTGTCTGGTCAAAGTGTCTGTGTGTGCGTGCACATATATATATGTGTGTGTGTGTGTGTGTGTGTGTGCGCACGCACACACAGACACTTTGACCAGACAGCAAAATCACATTGTGTGTCTGTACAATATCACATTCGACAGGTCATTGAACCTTTAATATAATTAACAATCCTCAACACTAAGCATGAGATTTTCAAAAGCACCTATATATATATATATATATAGAGAGAGAGAGAGAGAGAGAGAGAGAGGACTGGAGATTTTGGGGAATTATTAATACATCATGGAGCTTTCCAGCTCAGTGTCTCTGATTTACATGTAGCTCATGTGCTTGGTTCACCACTCCATTAGTCCAGTTGTATACCAGTATGACTGCTGATTTCTGTGGAGTCACACCAGTGTAAATTCTAGTGATATAGTGATGTATCAATGAAGCCTCATGAAGGTACTGGCAGGAAGTTGTTTCCATCTAATAGCTGTTCAGTGGGCTTTGTGAAATTAATTGGTTTCAGTCCAGGGTCTGGAGGACAGATATTCACATAATCAAAATTATCATTACAGTACACTACATTTTCACTACACTAATTGTTATCCCTGCTGACTGTTTGTGTTAGTAGTCACTGGAACATAAGAATGGCCTTACTGGATCAGACCAATGGTCCACCTAGGTCAGTGGCCTTTCAACAGTGGCCAATGCCAGGTGCTTCAGAGGGAATGAGCAGAACATTAAGTGATCCATCCCCTGTTGCCCATGGCACACAGAGGCTAAGGATGCTTCAGAGCATGGTTTGAATCTCTGCCCATCTTGGCTAATAGGTCTATCAATGGCGATCTTCCATGAACTTATCTAGTTCTTTTTTGAACCCTGTTATAGTCTTGGCCTTCAAAACATCCTCTGACACAGAGTTCCACAGGTAGACCATGCATCGTGTGAATAAGTGCTTCCTTTTGTTTGTTTTAAACCTGCTGTCTATTAAGATATTGCCATCTGATGGCTGCTCAGTCATATATACTCAGTGAGACAGGTGTCTTTTTCACAATTGGCACAAATTGGCAGTCTCAACAGAGAGGCCAGGGACTTAATGGAAAGCAGAACAGACTTAGGGTATGTCTTCACTACAGCAGTAGGTCGATTTCCCTTAAGTCGATTTTTTAAAGCAGACTGTATAGAGTCGATTTTGTGCGTCCCCACTAAGCACAGCAAGTCGGCAGTGTCTGTCCCCACAACTGTGGCAAGCGTCGACATAGGGAGTGTTGCACTGTGGGTAGATATTCCACCGTTCCGGGAGTCCCCAGCAGGCACCATTTCGGGGCAGCTGGGCACTGGGGGGGGGACGGCACGGAGCTGCTCGGGCGGGCACGGGGGGTCCGCGGAGCTGTTCGGGCGGGCGGGGGGGGGGGGGGGGGAGTCGGCGCGGAGCTGGGCGGGCGGGGGGGTCCGCAGAGCTGCTCAGGCGGGCACGGGGGGCCGTGGAGCTGCTCGGGCGGGCGGGGGAGCCAGCGCGGAGCTAGCTGCTCGAGCGGGCGGGGGGGGGGGGGGGAGCCGGCGCAGAGCTAGCTGCTCGGGCGGGCGGGGGGGGGGGGGGAGGAGCCGGCGCGGAGCTGCTCGGGTAGGCGGGGGGGGGGCCGCGGAGCTGCTCGGGCGGGCACGGGGGGCCACGGAACTGCTCGGGCGGGCGGGGGGGAACCGGCGCGGAGCTGCTCGGGCGGGTGGGGGGGAGCCGGCGCGGAGCTGCTCGGGCGGGCACGGGGGGCCGCGGAGCTGCTCGGGCGGGTGGGGGGAGCCAGCGCGGAGCTGCTCGGGCGGGCGGGGGGGAGCCGGCGCGGAGCTGCTCGGGCGGGCACGGAGGGCCGCGGAGCTGCTCGGAGTGGTGGCTGGTCCCCTGGGGAGGAAACGGGCATTGTGGAAGGTCGGAGGCTAGTTGTCACATGCATCCTCACTAGTTCACAATCGACCCAGAGAGGTCGATTTCAGCGCTACTCCTCTCGTTAGGGAGGAGTGCAGAAGTCGATTTTGAGGTCCCTTTAAATCGACTCAAATGGTATGCATGTGAGGACGGGTACATGTTTATATCGACTTAACGTCGCTAAAGTCGACGTTAAGCCATAGTGGGGACCAGCCCTTATTTTCTTACTTTTAGAGGTGTTCCCTCCTGCCCCCCTTCTGGCATTGTGGAGATTGTGGAAAATTTCTATATTATTTTTAGGAAAAAATAGTCATTACTTGCTTTCCCTGCTCACTTTTGTTTTGTTACCAGCTGAGATGGGTTAATTTCTTGCCTGGGACAGGGGACTGGGTAGGATATAGGCAGGAGGCATATTGGTTGGTATGAACTATTAAGCACTATTAACATATAGCGCCCTCTCTCCACCTGGTTACCTCCTTTAATGCCAATCTGTTTACAGGTTTTGATGGAGAGGCCTGGGTTCTTTTGCATCCTGCCACCCACTTGGCAGGATGTACTTGCTTTTGTTTTTATCCCATATGAATTTAAGTGGCAGTGCCTCCACTCCTCTCACTCCTTCCTAGCAAAGTCACCAGGGCAGCTTGGGAGGAAAATTCTAACCACAGGGTAACCCCCACTTACTTGTTAAATAGTTGGATACTCCCAGGAAATAACATAAATACTACAATATATTCAACACAGTAATTTTATTAAACAGGAGATAAATATGACAAGTTAAAGCACTATTCTCATGATCACCAGTGCCCAAGCTATAATATCCGTGTATTTCCCCAGTTGCATGACCTGATATAGCACATGGAAAATCAGTGAACCATTGGTACATGTACTTTGTTGGGCCCCTTGATGACCTATGGCAATGTCTGTGCAGCAGTTAACAATGTGGCTGACTGGGTTTAGTACAGCCCAAAGGACTCACAAGTGAGATAAGGTGGTAAGTCCCTCTTCAAGTTTCATAGGCAGCAGGTAATAAAATCCCCAAACCCTGACCCTCCGGCTTGAGGACACAGTCAGGGAGTAAGGGGTCTCCCAAACAATTTCTCTGACTAATTAACTAAAAGATGGTGCACTCACAAACTCCATGAAGGATCCTCAGGTTTGGAGATGACTCTGAACTCCTCAGTCAGTGCAGAGGGGCTGATGGTCACTGCTGGCAGGCGTCCTCTTCTTGGAGGAGTCAGGCTGCTTCTGGTGCCAGGATTTCCCCTCACCACCTAGAGATGCAGGGCTCAAGCTGCAGACTACAAAACAATACTAAAATCCAAACTTTAGTTTTCCACCCCAGAGCTCAGACACACTCACAACAGGCAGCAGCCCTGGATGAGGAGCCAGAGCAGAACGGGCTATGTGGGGACTGATCTCCCATAGGGAGCTGAAAGGCGAACTCAGCCTGGCTGGGAGACGTTTTCCCAGGAAAACTCTACAAACTGGGAGTCACCTAGGAGAAGGAAAGGGTCAAGCTGAGGGACCTTGCTTTCAAGTCCCCAAAGATCAGTTCTCAGGGGAAATCCTGTGAGTGGCTTGGGGGTGTGTGGAGAGGGGTAAGGGGCTGGGGCTGCAGCTGGGGGTGGGTCTGGATCTGGGGCCAGGAGCGGGGCTAGGAATGGAGCTTTAGGACCAATGACCAGACATTAACTTTATGATTGTCAGCCAAGGGAGACAGAACATATGAAAAGAGCATGACTATGACTTGAAACAAGTGCAGAAGCATGAGCAGATGGGGTTAAGTAGACTGCTGCCCAATGCAGTGAGACATTTGAATCCTGGAAATTGGTCAAGAGGCTACTACAGAAGCTAAGTAGTCACAAGGTCAGAGGCAAAGCATTGTTATGAATCAGTGTGCCCTGTTGATCTGTGCAAGGCATGTTGACAAGACAATGTAGGGATCAATGCACTCATTTTAGCTGTTCTGTGGATAAATATAAAATTTTGATCTAAGGTCCTGAGATAACATTTTGGTTGTTATAGGCACTAAATTCAGCCCCAAAGTATCTTCTAGGACTTTTCTACTTTATCCACAGAGATATGGTTACAATAAATCTTTTTTTAAAAAGCATATAAGGTACATGAATAATGCATTTTCTGTTTTTCACTTTCCTTGTTTGATTTTTTTCAGTATCTGCTGGGCTGTAATGGATTGATACACCATATAGAAATGTTATGAGGATTAATTAATGTTTGTCTAGCAATTTAAAGATATGGGCCAGATCCTCATTGACGTTTCTTGGTATAAATCTATTTATTTCACTGGAACCTTACCAATTTACACTAGCTGAGATTCTGGGCCATAAATGTTAATTATAAATAATATTTCTGTGTTGTCTGTTTGTGGTGAGTGCTACTGGAACTTCCTTTTGTGTTTTGGTGCAGGAGGAGACTGCATATTATTACCAGAAAATCTACTGAATATTATTAAACACATGCCTTTATTTTCTGGTAAAAAAACCCCAACCAAATATAGGCTCTGATCTGGCAGCATTAGTGTCACTGTGATCTTTGTCATTGACTTCAATGTAAATAGGATTAATCCCACAAACAGCATTTATTTATACTTCCTAATAATTTTAACAAATAAATAACATCTTAGCAACAGTGTTAAATCTTGGTGAGTTGAAGAGCATCTTCTTTATGAAATGGTGTCAGAAAAAGCCATAAAGGAATAACGCCGCAGCATGCTGATGTGCTGAAAGGTTTGCATCGTGAAGTTGTATCCCCACAACTCATGGAGCATATGGTCACAATGCAACCATAGGACAGCATTCTCAGGACTTCATACCATGCAGGATGCTGGCAGGAAATGCTGCCAAATCTGTAGCTGCAGGGAGCCTCTAGGACCTGGCCTCCTACCAAGCTATTGAGTTATTTGTTACTCACACTCTAGTGCCATGTCCCCGTGGGACAGATCACACTGCTTAACAATTAACTTCCATCTACTATTCATCTAACTCCCTCCAAAAACACATATATCATTTCACATTATTTATCTCCCCTTAGCAGTGGTTCTCAAACTTTTTGTAGTGGTGACCCCTTTCCCACACCGAGCCTCTAAGCGCGACCCCTCGAAGGGTCAGATGGGGAGGGTGGGGGCGTGCCTGCAGCCCAATGTGGCAGGGGCCAGACTGGGGGGGGGGGTCCAGCAGCCCCCCGGGGCAGGGACTGGGGTTGAGAGCGGGTGCCTGTAGCCCGCTGGGACAGGGGCTGGGATGGGAGGGTTCCAGCAGCCCACCGTGGCAGGGGCCGGGCTCATGGGGGCACCGGAAGCCCACCTCTGCAGGGGCCTGGGCTGGGTCGCGCATGTGGCAGTGCCGGCAGCCCGCCACAGCAGGAGCCAGGGCCCGGACCGGGCTCGCGGGGCCGCCAGCGGCCCACCACAGCAGGAACTGAGACTGGGCCCGCAGGGCCACCAGCAGACTGCCACGGCAGGAGCTGTGGGGGGGACCGGCCTTATGGGGGCGCCGGCAGCCCACCGCGGCAGGGACACCAGCTGCCTGCAGCAGCAGGGGCCGGATGCCAGCAGCCCACGGCAGCGTCATTGTTCAGGGCCGGCTGCTGGCAGCAGGGGCTCGCAACCCCCACAGAACTGGCTCGCGACCCCCAGAGGGGTCCCGACCCCCACTTTGAGAACCAAGGCATTAGTGGGACCAGACCTCCCTACCATCCTGCTCCCTGGAGGCTAACATAAACTGGAGTTTGGGGCAGGTTATATACCAAATATTGAATTTTGAAGCTGGGGTTAATGGGTTCTGAAATGGGCTCCAATTTTACTTTTATACTTTTATTATGTCCCACTTTTCTAAGGTGAACAGTCTCCATCTTTTCAATCTCTCTTCTTATTTTTTCATGCCCTTGATCATTCTTGTCCCTTTTCTCTGAACCCCTTTCTAGTTCTGAAATATCCTTGTTAAAGATGCGGTGACCAGGCCAGCACACAGTTTTCCAGATGAGGCTGCACAACTGATTTATACTCTTTGCTTTGTAGTCAATTTTTGATTCATAATAATGCTTTGCCTCTGACCCTGTGACTACTTAGGGTATGGCTAGATTGAAGATTTTTGCATTTTTATTTACAGCGCTTCCAAATGTAGCGAAATATGTATCGCGCTACAGACCGAGCAAATTGAAACCTAATAGCGCAAACAAATGGATACATTTGTCGCGCTTCTAGCGTCACTACAAGTTGCGGGATAGGTCAGGTATCCCACAGACCACCTCTTCATAAATCTGGCTCACTGCCTTGTGGGGAAGGGGGCGTTTTTTGCAGTGTTTTGCGGCCATTCTGCATCCTGTTAGAACTTCCGTGGTGCTTTCTTTATACCCCATCAATCCTTTCATTTTCCAGCCAACTCTAGCTCCGGTTCTCAACGGCTTCTGCATTTACCAAGGCTGCCTTGCCTGTTTTGCCTGTGCTGTAATGGATCGGGAAGTGCTGCGGAGCATGATTGCGACTGTTGCCAGCACAACTATCTGCGTGGCAGAGTATATTATGGAAATGGAAATGGAAATGGACAGTAGTGATGATTCTGACCAGGAACTAGAAATAGACCTGGACATGGAGAGTAACCTGCTCATTGCTGTAACTGACATGCTCACAACAGTGCAACGCCGCTTCTGGACACGGCAAACGAGCACTGACTGGTGGGATCGCATCATCTTGCAAGTGTGGGACGATGAGCAGTGGCTGCAGAACTTTCGCATGAGGAAAGCCACTTTCATGGGGCTGTGTGCTGAACTCGCCCCCGCCTTGCAGCGCCAGGATACCAGACTGAGAGCTGCCATCCCTGTGGAGAAGCGGGTGGCTATAGCAGTGTGGAAGCTGGCCACCCCAGAAAACTACCGATCTGTGGCCAATCACTTTGGGGTGGGGAAGTCAACCGTTGGAGTCGTGCTAATGGAAGTGTGCAAGGCCATTAATCGCCTTCTGCGACGGAAACTCGTGACTCTTGGTGACGTGCGTGACATCGTGGCTGGATTCGAGCAAATGGGGTTCCCTAACTGTGGAGGGGCCATTGATGGGACCCATATCCCTATTCTGGCCCCCCAACACCTAGCTGAGCAGTACATTAACCGAAAGGGGTACTTCTCCATGGTTCTTCAGGCCCTTGTGGATCACCGTGGGCGGTTCACTAACATTAATGCAGGCTGGTCAGGAAAGGTGCATGACGCATGCATCTTCCGCAACAGCTGCCTGTTCAGGAAGCTGGAGGAGGGCACTTTTTTCCCAGACCAAAAGATCCCCATGGGGGAAGTGGAAATGCCCATTGTCATTCTTGGCGACCCCGCTTACCCTCTAACGCCCTGGCTCATGAAACCCTACACGGGTAGCCTGGACAGCAGCCAGCAAAGGTTCAACTACAGGCTGAGCCGCTGTCGAATGACTGTGGAAAGGGCCTTTGGGCGTCTTAAAGCCAGGTGGAGGTGCCTTTATGGCAAGATAGACTTGGCTGAGACAAGTGTATCCGCGGTTATTTCCGCGTGCTGTGTCCTACACAATCTCTGTGAGCGGAAGGGCGAAGCCTTCACTGTGGCATGGACCTCAGAGGTTCAGCGAATGGAGGCCAACTATGCACAGCCAGAGAGCAGGGCTATTAGGGAGGTCCAGCGTGAGGGTGCAAGGATCAGGGAAGCCTTAAGGGAGCATTTTGAGGCTGAAAGCGAGTTCTAATGGTAATTGCTGAGGGTGGGTGGGAGTTTGCGAGGGTGGGAGCTTGCATGCTAGTAGTCCGTAAATCAGCGATGGCAGTCGCCATTACATACCTACTAATCACATGAGTGCGGCGAATACAGAATGCAATGTATGTTAAAGAAATTCATTTATTGAACTGCTTTGTAATACTCAGCAATAAAAGTTGAAAAACCATACATCTTCTGGTGTGTGTAGAAGTCGTTTCGAAAGAGGTACTGTGGGGGGAAGGGTGTGAATCAGGTGGGGGGGTGTGTGGAGCGTGTAAAACAGCTTTTGGGTAGTGAGGGATGTGAAGTGAGGGATGTGAAGTGAGGGATGGGTAGTGATTGATGGTGGAAGTGGTGTGATCTTTGGATTTGCAGGGGAACATTTCACAGAATGTTCAGAGTCCTGCAATACTAATCGTCACTGCCCTCGGAATTGGTGTTCTCACCAAACCCATTCTCAGAAGTGTGCTGCTGCCTGTTGGTAGGGGGTGGGTACACTGTGTAAGGGTTGTGGATCGGTGGGGTGCTCGGAGAAAGCATGGGGGTTGGTGGGTACTGTGGGTGGTAGTAAGCATTCAGATTCTGATACTGGCCTGGAGGAGACAGAGGGTCAGGAGGGCAATGGATGGGGGCCAAGTGTTGGGAGGGGTTGCCTTCAAGGGTCTGATACACCTGGACGGCAGCCATCTGCTGCAGGGTCTGTAATTGCAGCTCCAGCATTTTCAGCAGCTTGTCAGTGCGGTTGTCAGCACGGTCCTGGCGAGTGCTCTCTCTCTGCTCCCTTTTCTGTTCCTTCCGAAGATCCAAACGGGTCAGACGCTCCTCCCTACAGCGGGCCTCCTTTAAAGTCTGTTTCGTAACTTCCCTCAGAAGCTCCTCTCTGCTCTTCCTCGGCTTTGATCGTAGGTTGCTCAGTTTTTGAGCCACAGATCCAGCAGCTGAGGTTGTCGACGGCCCAGCTGGGAATAGAAACAATTTCAGAATTAAAACACAAGATCCCATTGCTGGTCCCAGTTTGGGGATTCCCACACATTCCTTAAACTGGTTTTGCAGGTCCCCTGTGCAGGCAAGCCATTTTACCCAGTAACCAGTGATCCCTGGCCATGCCAAGGCTCTGGGACAAAATCTGTCTCCCTGCCTTTCAATACCACTGTGTCGTGGGAGACGGGGCAATAGAGGGTGCTGATTTTAAGGAGATGGGGCTCACGCCTAAGGCCCATTCGTGGCTTGCACCTTGCAACCGTGTGGCAATTTTCCGCCCCACCCTCACTGGCAACAGTGGCGTACAGAGGTGATACTGTGGTAGCAATTTTATTGAGACCTTTGCAGAACTCAGCAATGGTGATAGAGTACATCACTGCACTACTCCTTATGCAGCCAACCAGGGATGCATTACTATCCACCCTCACCAAAACTGTGTTCCCTCCCCCCTGTGCAAATGTGAGCTGTACCTGTGCAAATCGGTGTTGAAAACACAGCAGCTGCAGTCTCCAGTCGCTGTGGCTCGCTCTGGGTGCACTCTGGGCTTGAGAGCAGGTCCTGGCTGCATGTATCCAGTGGTTCCATTACACTGCCTGGGCTCCCTACTGGGAACATCTGTGAGTCATCCCACTCCTCAATGTCTGGGTCCTGCTGTGAGTCGCCGTGCTGAGAGTCTCCAGCATCCATTCCCCCCCCAGACTCTGTCTGGGATAAACTATCCTCTATGGTCGCAGGACAGCAGGTTGCATCCCTACTCAGGATCGCATCCACAGCGTGGTAAAACCGGAAAAACACAGGAGCTGCCCCAGAGCGGTTGTTCGCATCGCGGGCTTTGCGATATGCGATTCTAAGCTCCTTAACTTTTGCACGGCACTGGAGAGTGTCCCGTTCATGCCCTCTGTCCCTCATGGCAGCTGATATCAGGGCGTAGGTATCATAATTGCGGCGGCTGGACCGCAGCTGTGACTGAACTGCAGATTCCCCCCAACAGCTGATGAGGTCCAGGACCTCATTCTCCGACCACGCTGGAGATCGTTTATTGCGAGGAGCCATGGCACGGGGAGACATGGGAGAAGAACAATGGTTACCTGAGCACTCCAGGTCTGGCTGCAGTAAACAGGAAATGGCTTTTCAAAGTTCCCGGGCAATGTAGGGCAGGGTCTGACGTGTGGTCACCTGGGCAGGAGCCAGGAGAGTTCTAATATGCTGGCCAGAGAGGCTCTACTGGGAATTCTGGGCCAGGATGCTGGAGGCTGGAGGCTAATTAACGCGCAATGGGTGTTCACATTGCCACCCCCGCGCTATAGGGCAAACGCAAAAAGGCTTATCCCTCTCAAAAAGGAGGTTTACCAGTTGCGCTTTAAACGGGGAGTCGTTGCGCTAAATCTCCCTTTCAAGTGTGTTCGCTGGGAAAATTATAGCGGTAAAGGAGGGTTTTGGCGCTGCAAAGCGCCAGTCTAACCATGCCCTTAGCTTCTTTAGTAGCCGTTTGTGTGGGACAAGGCCTTAAGGAAGTTCTAAATATATTATGTCAACTGATTCTTCTTTATCTACTACTTAATTGACAAGTTCAAATATTCCTGTGAGATTAGTAAGAAATAATTTTCCATTGCAGAAACCATGCTAATTTCAGATGTTTATTATTCTGTTTTTAATTGCTGTTTCAACCAATTTATCAGGTACATATGTCCTGGATTGCAGTTCTGTTTGAAATACAACATTTTGCTACCTTCCAATTTTTGGGTGGCTTTTCTTAATGATCTATTGTTTATTATCTCCTCTCTTGGTGTTCACACTTCCAGATCAACTGCTAGAAGAGGGCCTCATCCTCCTTGTTTGAACTAACCTCCTTATCTCTAGCCTGATTCTTGCCTGTATATTTATACCTGCCTCTGGAAATTTCCACTGCATGCATCTGATGACGTGGGTATTCAACCATGAAAGAAAGCTTGTGCTTCAATATGTCTGTTAGTCTATAAGGTGCCACAGGACTCTTTGTTGCTTTTGCAGATCCAGACTAACACAGCTACCCCTCTGATGTTAGTTAACATAACTCCTCAAGATTGTATCCTAATTTGCTGTAATTTTCTAGTGAAGAGATCCTTAGAGATATGTGCATCTCAATTCATTACTAATCTTGTTAGTCATGCTGTTTCCCCATCACTCATTTAAAAAAAAAAAATTAAACTAGAGAAAAATTTAAAATGGGTTACAGGTGCTGGAGGATGGTAGGTGCTACTGCATGAAAGGGTATCAACTTAGCTTGCTTCCCTCCCCTGCAGTGTGCTCTGCTCTTGTACAAGAAGCTCCTTAAATAAAGTCGCTTAGCGCTGAGAGCAGAGGGGTCATACACAGCAGCAGAATCCAGGCAGCTGGCCACACTATGTAAGATGCCTTTCCTAGAGCCTAGTACAGTGCAAGGCAATGGAAATAAATAATATGTGTTGGAGAGGCTGCTGATGAACAAAACATGGAATGAAATCAGCTGGCTTGCCCAAGATCGAGAGGCATGGAGGAGATTTGTTGGTGCCTTATACTCCAGCGGGAGTGAAGAGGATTGATGATGATGATGAGAGAGGCTGCAGGAGAAGATCATTAGCAGGAAGAAGCAATATTTTCCTTCTCTCTCCTACTCTTCCTCTTTGTCCAACAATTTGCCAGCAAACAGGCATGTTGTTTTGTTTTTAAATGGAGAGATTTTAGCTGTGACACCATGGCTTCTTCCTTCCATCTGGGGCTCATGACCCCACGACTGAAAATCATGACAGTGTAGTAGAGCATAAGTCACTTAATAGTTCTGCAGATTTTAGTAAACTGAACTGTGAAGCAATTATCGATGACAGCAAGAGGGTTCCTAAGGACGATGACATTTTCTCACCACCTGAAATTAACCACAAATTAACACTTTGAGAAATGATTGTTCCCAGAACTCTTGCAATTGATATACATTAAATAATGTAACAAACAAAAATAATCACAATTGAGTCTTCATGTGTCTATACATGATTCTATGCATGATTGTGTATGCATGCACATGTATGCATGTCCATATACACTAGAAGTGGTCAAATAATACAAAAGTGATTTATGAATATTTTCAGAATGGTGAGTTATGTATGGGGCCAGATTTTGGGGAGTTTTTGTGAGTATTCAGCTTGCTAGTTAATTTATGAAAATGTTTGAATCCTGAAGGTTTGATAATTTTAGCATAACCTCTTCTGAAAATTCATACTGAGAATTCATTCTTTGTTGTTCTCTATTTGTTATTTGCTTTTCATTAGCGATTAATGTTTCAGGAAGCAGAAGCAATACAGCATGACTTAGTTGACCAAACACATATCAGGAATAATGTAAAGTGAAGTGAACAGTTGAGGTGAGCATTAGTAAGCAACTGATTGTCTGAAATGCTTTCAACAAAACATTTGGTTACTGTGTATGAATTACTAATAGACTCACAGAAGTCAGGTTGACAAATGGTTTGTGAGAAGATAAAAAGGATACATTTGTCAGATAATTTGGTCTCCATTTTAATTTCTTCTAGTTTTTACATGTACATTGGCAAAACTATCTCACCTGCACTCTGTGAATGAATTAATCTCTGTTATTGGAACTTCTAACATTTCAAATCTCTGAGCAGATTCAAACAGATTCCTGTCACGTTGGAGCAACCAAGGTCCTATGGTGACACCAAATCTTATGTGAAGGGGGTCATAACAGGTGTCTATGACCAGGTTATGGAGGGCTAATTATGAATAGGCCATTAATATGTGTGTATCTTTTTTGAAACTAAAGTTATGAATATTGGATATATGGTGCCTGTACTTCAAACTGATGCTTGGCTTCTGGGTGAAATCTCAGACAAGCTGTTGTTAACTTGGCTGGCCTGGCTGATGGGCCATTAAGGGACATCAACCACACAATGGGCTTTGTAAATGCCTGTTCACACCTGAGCTGCTCTAGGAATGTCAACTGCCTGGTCAGAAACTAAAACCTGGAGAGTCTGGTGATTGGACCTTGTGGCTATGAACCTCCATTTTGCAACTGGACTCTGCAAAAGAAGGAGGAGGGTCTTGGCCCAGGAGAGAGAGTCTATAAAAGCTGGAAGAAGCATCCTCCATTTTGTCTTCAATCTGCAACCTTCAGCTAGCACCTACCTCTGGATGGGATTTTGCTACACGTGGAAGCTCTGACCAACGGATTGATGACCCACCCCTAGAAGGGGGTGAATTCCAGAGACTTTTATCTGAGCCTGCAGTTTATTCTACAGCTGCAAGACTGAACCAAGAGACTTGCCATTACTGCATGTAATTGATTTCTTTTAACCTTTCCTAACCCTCACCTATACCTTTTTCCTTGTACAATAAACCTTTAGATTTTAGATTCTAAAGGATTGGCATCAGCGTGATTTGTGGGAAGATCTGATTTGTATATTGACCTGGGTCTGGGGCCTGATTCTTTGGAATTGGGGAGAACCATTTTCTTTATTTGGGGCATTGGTTTTCATAACCATTGGTTCCCAGGACAGGTGGCTGCTGGTGGTGATACTGGGAATCTGTAGTGTCTTAAGGGGATTGCTTGTGTGACTTGTGGTTAGCCAGTGGGGTGAAACCAAAGTCTTTTCTGTTTGGCTGGTTTGGTTTGCCTTAGTGTGGAAAAACCCCAGCTTTGGGCTGTAGTTGCCCCTTTGGAAGCAATCTGTCCTGATCTGACACTCACAGTTGGATCCCACCAGGAACAGCACTGTCACAAGCCCCCACATTGTTGTTTCTGTGTTTTAAAGCAATTAGCAAATTTTTCCCCCTGCAAAAATTACATTGCTCAAGTGTTCCAGGATGTACAGGATTCACACTGGAACGGAAGAGCAGGGATTTCCAGGAGGCCATGGCACCACCACTTGTTACTGGCTGTAAGGGCAAGCAACTGGGGCAAGGGGGCAGAGAGGAGCAAGCAGGGGGGAGAGGTCTTGGGGGGAAGAGGCAGCATGGGACTGGGGCCTTAGGGGAAGAGGCAGTGAAGGGGCAGGGTGTTGGTGGGAAAGGGCAGGCCAGGGGTGGAACCATGGTTCCGGCACCTGTGACCCTCCCCCTCACTTTTAGAGCACTTTTGCCACTCTTGATAGAAGTAGAAATGGGATGTTTACATTAGCAGAGGGGGAGATTGCCAGGTTTCCAATAGGACACACAGGAGTTATTTCTAGACCTGCAAGAGTCTGTAATGTCAACATTTAAATATGTGGGAATTTTACATTTAGAGGTATGTTAGATCATTTTGGAAGTTCTGCATGACTCCCTCCAAGGGTAACTAAGGCATCTGGCTTTACAAGAGGAGGGATACACAAATAGTCCCAATCATGGTTTTTGAAACTCTTTAAAACATTTGTAAAATAGCAATACTGTAAAATTTGTGGCATTTGTGGCACATACATAATATGTTATGAAGAGGTGTAATATAGAGATACTACTGGTAATCATTCACTTTGCCACTTGTGAACAATGTAGCAATTCTTGAGTCCTGACAATTAAAGCTTTATAACACACCATCACATGTTGCATGATTATAGGCAGCTCAAGTAGTGCTTCCTGTAGTTTAAGTTGCCTAACATGTTCTATTATAAGACCCTATTTTCTGTTGCTTATAATTTTGCCAAACTGTTTGGGCATGCTGGATGTCTGCCTAAGGCTGATTTTTAGGGGGAATCTCCCGCTGAATGGGTTCAGGTGTTTCTGAGAACAAGAACAACAGTGTTTTGCCCACATTAAAAAGCATGACAACTTTTATTAAGAAACTGTAGAGCCTCCATACTTTGGAGCAAGGGCTTGAAATTGGGCAGTGGGGCAATTGTGTCAGGGATATGCCTTTTGCCATTCCTTTTATAATTTTGCCAAATTATAGGGCCTCAAAAAAATATCTGTTGCACATGCTTAGTACAGATGTTAGAGTTTGGCAGATGAATTCTTCAAAGGTTCTGTCCGCACCGAGCATGCTCCAGCTCCTCACTGCCTCTACAAACCAACCAGACTGTATGTGCTATGTCCACAGAGTGACTGAGGATGTTTTGTCTGAAGGCTACAGAAGCTGAGTACACCTTTCCCTGCAATTATTCCTCCCGGCTGCCAGAGGCTATTTTGGCTCCAGGCACTGGTACCGAGAGCAGGGAGACTGTTCCTCCAGTGCTCCCAGAGAGTGTGGTGGAGAAGAAGAAAGCAATCTGACTGGAATGCAGAGAGAAGGGGGATGGGGTAGGAGAGGAGAGGGAATGTTTGGGGATAGGGTCAGGAGCTCACTGGAAAGAGGAGAGCAGGAGCCAGGATCTGGAACAGAGGGAGTGAAATTGTACTAGGCACTTGGGACAGGGGCAGGAGCCTGGAATGGGGTAGGATGGGAGTGTGTGTCTATGTGTGTGGAGGTGGACAAGAGACTGGGACATGTGTTGAGGGAATAGAAGCAGGAGGCAGGCGCAGAAGCTGGGGAGGGATGGAGGTATAGGAGCCGAAAGGCATACAGAGAGGTTGGGGAGGGCAGAAGAGTCTATAACCATTATGGTATACTTCCATTCAGAATCTGGAATCGAACCGAGGAGTCCTGAGTCTCAATATTCCTTTGCTGCCTAGCAAATATCTATAAAACCCACCACCCAAGTGTGTGCCTCCATCCCCAAAGGTATTTAGGCACCTAACTCCCATTGATTTTCAATGGGAATTAGGTGCCTAAATACTTTTGAGGATTGGGGTCTAAGACACTCTAGTGAGAGCATCATGGAAAGGCCCATGAAGAAATGAATAACTTTTCATTCAATGCTGGGTTTGGATTGTGAACAGTAAATAATGCATAGTGCCACATGTTAAATGATGAGGATAAAAAGAAATATTGACTAGCTACCCATCATCCTGTGCACTGAATGAGACGGGGGTTCTGTGGACAAAGCAATATGTGCGCATATAATGAAAGACTGTCTCATAATAAACAAGGGGGCAAATTCAGATTGCACAAGTAACCTTAATTCAGGCATTACCTAAACTTTTTGCTTTATTTTGCAACCTAAATGTTTCTTTAACAAGATTTTTTAATGTAATTTTATTATATAAAATATGTGTGTCAGTGAGTATCTGTAGAAGCTAGACTCAGAGGCTGGAAATCATCTAGTCCTTTTCTCTGCCAATGCAGAATTATTCTTTGTTGACATTCACTAATGTTTTGCCCTGTCTCATTTAAATGTACCGAGTAATGGTCACATTACATTTATAAATATCACTGGCCATTTTACAAACTACTAATAGTTTTCTTTTTTAATAAATCTCTTTATAAGTATTTAACCCAGTTTATCTCTATTGCAGTCTTCACAATATGTTATTTTTGTGTTTTAGTTATCATTTGGATGCTGATATGTAAAGCAAAATGGCTAAAATCAACACCCAGCACTCCTACCCTGCTGTGGACAGGCTGTCTGTTCGGACCACTGATGAAGAAATTGAAAGAATTGAAAATGGCTTTAGCAGGTAATATGTTCCTTTCCTCACAGTCAAGAGGACAGAAATTACTGCATATATTGAGGCATGCCTGTAATGCTATGCATTATGAGAGTGTTTGCCCACACAGTCTTTCACCCAGTGAAGTTAACTGAGTTTTAACTGATAGTAGCTGTGATGAGCACAAGGCACAACAGTAGGAAAGCTACTATCACTTCTGCTTCTGGAGCTACATCCTGCATTCTTTGGGTAACAACACTTCAGTGGGAACTATAATGCTCAAGGAAAACCAAATTCCATTCACAGAACACTCCTCAAATTTTGAGGCTCTGTACTGGGATGATTTGGAAGGGTTAGAGGAGAAGGGATCCTCTCCCTATGCCATGCTACTGCTTCCCCAGGGGGAAAGGCTGTTGAATCTGCATAGTTGCAAATCCACTAGCTCTAATTATAGGTCATCTCTCGATCCTCCTTGCAGCCTGGGGCAAACGAAGCTCCTGACAGAACTGTGGGCTCATCAGAGTAGTGAGTTGCTTTGCAGGCTCCTCATATCTTCTTCCCGTACAGTGGAATTGTAGCAACTACCTTTGCACTCAGGGCTCTCTGTGGGCATGGGTAGACCCAGAGAGTGCACAGTGTATATAACATATAAGCAAATGAGTTAATGTGTTATAAAACATCACTCATTTTCCCAGTTTAGATGAGCCCCAGGCCTATAAGGAGGGGCGGGAGAGTAGGATTTACGCTGAATGTTCTGCAGTGCATTTACAGCAGCGAAAATATGGCTTGGTTTGTTCTCGCTGATGCTCACCGTCTCAGTCAAGCTTGCCTCTTTTTAGGGCAACCACTGTAGGTTGTTTATTATTTGTGCTCTAAGACTGGAGAAACATGTTAACTTGACTGGAATTGATTGTGTGAATAATGGGTGATGTTGAATAACTAGAAGGGAGCTTAGAAACACCCACTTCCCCCTTTTGGGTCCACTGCCTTTTCCTTTTGTATAGAGTGGGCATCTTCTTCCTGCACAAGGGCTATATATGGCTGGTCATAGCTGCATAATGAAAGTGGAGTTGCCTTTATTCCATTCAGAATGGCCTGTTTGACCTAGAGATACTGCACTGTGTTCTCACTTAGGGAGATCTGAAGCCACCATGACTGCAGATCTTAGCATGGGTTTGCATCTGTGCACAGTGACACCACTGGAAAAGAGAGAAAATGTGGCTGATAGCAAGGATCCTTTCCTTCTTTCCTCTATGTCATTTTACTAAAAGATAGCAGTGATCAACAGTTTGCAGAAGAAAATTACTGATGCAGCTGTGAGTACATTTTTCTAAAGGTTTAAATGTATAACCGAGTCACTGCATTCAGTGACAATATCTGAGGTAAAGACTTAATTATGACAGCTAATGGGGCTTAAATATACATGTATACCACATGAATTACACTCTCTCAGCATGAGGGTAATCCTGGAAAAGCATTTGTTTCAAACATTCTGTTTGCTGTGGCTAATATTAAATTACAAGAATTTACAGATGTGTAAAAAAGATGTAATCTCCCTTAAAAAGAGAGAGATGACATATAAAAGGTAATTTGATTAGATATTCTTGTGTGTGTGTGAAAGACAGGGAGAAGAGTTGTAAGCCGATTGCTAGAAAATATAAAATGCCCTTGTAACATCAATCAGCAGTCTGAAATTATATACACTCAGTGAGATATATTTATCAAGAGACAACTTAGTTTGGCTTAGTCAGGCTATGAGTAAGAATGTAATTCTAAGCAACAATGAGACAAACTTGTGGATTTTTTGATAATACTGAAGCACTCCTTGAAGCTCATGCAATTTTTTGCAAAAATGTTATCAATGTGTTTGAAATGAAAACAAGAAATATAGCTTATAACTTACATTTTTGTGAAAAATTTCAGGAAGTTTGGAATTGTGGCAAAGAGAGTAGGGCATGTTTATACTGCCCGCCGGATCGGCAGGTAGTGTTCAATGTATCGGGGATCGATTTATCGCGTCTTGTCTAGATGCGATAACTCGATTCCCAAATGCGCTCCCTGTCGACTCCAGAACTCCATCTCCGCAAGAGGAGGAAGTGGAGTTGATGGGGGAGCGGCAGCGGTTGACTCACCGCTGTGAGGATGGCCAGGTAGGTCGACCTAAGACACCAAAAAAGCTAGCTCTGATTTTTAAAATCCAGCCTCCCATAATGTATGGGTATGGTTGACATAACAGGGATATCAAACTAGTTGATTTGGAGGCACAATCGGGTAGTTAGATGTCTAAATGGCATCAGTTGCTCAAAAGGGGGCATTATAAGTTTTTTTAAAAATCCAGTTGTAAATGTATAGAACCCATTTCTGTGAGTGTGGAATGTCATCACTTCAGTACAATCTTCTCACAAGGGTTCTATTTTTCCTAAGCTACAAATCCGCATTATACATGCCTACAGAGCATATATTTATTGATAAAATAAGCTCAACTGCAAAGTCTCAGGGCATGTGTACACAGCTCAATATGGTAAATGACCTTTTCAAAACAAAATCCAAGCACCAAGAACAAAACACAAGACCTCCCAAAGTACAATAAGACAGCCATTTACCCACCCAGCACCAGTCCCTTTGCCAAAGCCTGAGGAGAGAACTGGGCCTTGTTCCTTTTCCTGAAGTTAAGCAGATTCTGGCTCTCATGGAGTAGCTGAGGAAGCAAATTCTGGAGTCGAGGACCCTACACTAAGAATCCCTGGTCTTGGGGAGAACTGTGGGGAGTCTAACCCAATGTCTTCTGAGTCAATGGACATCTGTCCACTGATTTCGGTGAGCACTGTATTGGATTCTAGAGGTGATTAAATCTGGTGACTGTTAGCTTGAGTGTTCCAGCTGATCTCAACTAAGTTGAAAGTTGATCATTCAAATATCCAGAACTCAAACAATACAGCTTTATAGATCAGAATCAACACCTGGACTTATACAAAGCTCATGCAGCTGATGAAGATCTGGGTGATATGTTCTCTGTAGCTAACATTAGCAACTAAATGGGTAGTTGCATGCTCCCCAGTTGAATCTTCGGAGTCTCAAGGCTCTATGAAGTACAAAGTGTGATTATATTATACATGTTTAAGCCATTTCAAGCATGTGGGGGGAGAGGGACAATAGACTCAGAATTTTCAGTTTCTGAGTGGGCTACAGTGTACTGAAGAGGCAACCATGGACCAGAAGGCCTCTCACAATAGATATATCTTACAGATTTCAGAGTGGTAGCCGTGTTAGTCTGTATCAGCAAAATCAATGAGGAGACTTTTCCTCCAAATGGGGGGGAGGGACAGCTCAGTGGTTTGAGCATTGGCTGACTAAACCCACGGTTGAGAGTTCAATCGTGGAGGGGGCCATTTAGGGATATACAGGCAAAAATCGGATTGGTCCTGCTTTGAGCAGAGGGTTGGACTAGATGATCTCCTGAGGTCCCTTCCAACTCTGAGATTCTATGATTGTATGACTTTGTGGCACCTTAGAGACTAACAAATTTATTTGGGCATATGCTTTCGTGGGCTAAAGTCCACTTCATCAGATGCACAGAGTGGAAAATACATTAGAGAGGTATTAGTACACAGTATATAAAAAGATGGGAGTTGTCTTACCAAGTGGGGGATCAGTGCTAACGAGCCAATTCAATTAAGGTGGAAGTGGGCTATTATCAACAGTTGACAATAAGGGGTAAAAATAACTTTGGTAGTGCTAACAATGCCAATGTAATCAGGTGGTCCATTTCAAATAGTTAACAAGCAGGTGTGAGTGTCAGCAGGGGGACATTAGTTTTTGTAGTGACCCCCTGAGATGGGTCTTACAGAGTGGGACTTTGTCAGCTGCTTACTTAACTCCTTATCTAACACCAGCAAGTACAGTATTAAGATTAGGGGCTGTCAAGTGATTTAAAAAAAAGAATCATGATTAATCGTGTGATTAGTTGCACTATTAATAATAGAATACCATTTATTTAAATATTTTTGGATGTTTTCTACATTTAGATTTCATTTCTATATTGATTTTAATTACAACACAGAATACAAAGTTTACAGTATTCACTTTATGTTACTATTTTTATTATAAATAGTTGCACTGTAAAAAACCAAAAGAAATATTTTTAAATTCTCCTAATATAAGTACTGTAGTGCAATCTCTTTATCATAAAAGTTGAACTTAGAAATGTAAAATTATGTACAACCCCCCTTGCATTCTAAAATAAAACAATGGAAAACTTTAGAGCCTACTAGTCCACTCAGTCCTACTTCTTGTTCAGCCAATCACTCAGAGAAACAAGTTTATTTACATTTGCAGAAGATAATGCTGCCCACTTCTTGTTTACAATGTCACTTGAGAGTGAAAACAGGCGTTCATATTGCACCGTTGTAACTGGTATCAAAGGATATTGACGTGCCAGTTGTGCACAAGATTTATATGTCCCTTCATGCTTCAACCACCATTCCAGATGACATGTGTCCATGCTGATAATGAGTTCTGCTTGATAATGATCCAAAGCAGTGCAGACTGATGCATGTTCATTTTCATCATCTTAGTCAAATGCCACCAGCAGAAGGTACATTTTCTTTTTTGGTGGTTTGGGTTCTATAGTTTCCACATCAGAGTGTTGCTCTTTTAAGATTTCTGAAAGCATGCTCCACACGTCAGCCCTCTCAGATTTTGGAAGGCACTTCAGAGTCTTAAACCCTGGGTCGAGTGCTGTTGCTATCTTTAGAAGTCTCACATTGATACCTTCTTTGCAATTTGTCAAATCTGCGGTGAAGATGTTCTTAAAACAAACATGTGCTGGGTCATCGTCCGAGACTAGTATAGCATGAAATATATGGCAGAATGCAGGTAAAACAGCAGGAGACATACAGTTCTCCCCCATGGAGTTCAGTCACAAATTTAATTAACACATTTTTTTAACGAGCGTCATCAGCATGGAAGCATGTCCTCTGGAATGGTGGCCAAAGCATGAAGGAACATATGAATGTTTAGCATATTTGGCACATAAATAGCTTGCAATGCGAGCATCATAAGTGCCATGCAAACGCCTGTTTTCACTTTCAGGTGACATTGTAAATAAGAAACAGGCAGCATTATCTCCTGTAAATGTAAACAAACTTGTTTGTCTTAGCGATTGGCTGAATTAGAAATAGAACTGAATGGATTTGTAGGCTCTGAAGTTTTACATTGTTTGGTTTTGGAGTGCAGCTATGTAACAAAAAAAAATCTAATTTGTAAATGGCACTTTCACAATAAAGAGATTGTACTACAGTACTTGTGTGAGGTGAATTGAAAAATACCATTTCTTTTGCTTATCATTCTTACAGTGCAAATATCTGAAATAAAAATAATAATATAAAATGAGGACTATTCATTTTGTCTCCTGTGTAATTGAAATCAATATATTTTAAAATGTAGAAAAACATCCACAAATATTTAATACATTTCAATTGGTATTCTGTTGTTTAATAGTGTGATTAAAATTGTGATTAATCATGATTAATTTTTTTAATAGCAGTTGATTTTTTGTGTTAATTGTGTGAGTTAACAGCAATTAATTGAAAGCCCTAATTAAGATATAGCTGTGCTGACATCAAAACACAGGAAGCTGGGGTTAGAGAGTTTTCATAGAAATCATAGAAATATAGGGCTGGAAGGAACCTCGAAAGGTTATCTAGTCCAACCCTCTGCACTGAGATAGGACTAA
Organism: Sternotherus odoratus; assembly: GCA_032164245.1. Taxonomy (NCBI): domain Eukaryota; kingdom Metazoa; phylum Chordata; order Testudines; family Kinosternidae; genus Sternotherus; species Sternotherus odoratus. The sequence continues at coordinate 201,045,142 of JAVMKO010000001.1, read as the reverse complement.
GCATATCTAAACCAACAGGTGTTTCTCTGACTTACTTTTAAAAACCTCCAATGACGGGGATTCCACAACCTCCCTTAGAAGCCTGTTCCAGAGCTCAACATCCCTGATAGTTAGAACTTTTCCCCTAATATCTCTTTTGCTGCAGATTAAGTTAATTGCTTCTTCTCCTATCTTCAGTGGACATGGAGAACAACTGATCACCATTCGCTTCATAACAGCCCTTAACATACCTGCAGACTGTTATCAGGTGTCCCCTCAGTCTTCTTTTCTCAAGACTAAGCATGCCCATTTTGCTTAACCTTTTCTCATCCATACCTCAGGTTATTATCCTTTTTGTTGACCTCCTTTGGACTCGCTCCAGTTTGCCCACATATTTCTTAAAGTATCCAGACCTGGACTCAGTGTGCCAGCTGAGACCTTACCAGTTCCAAGTAGAGCAGGACAGTTACCTCCCATGTCTTACATATGACACCCCTATTAATAGAGCACAGACATTTAGCCTTTTTCATAACTGCATCACATTGTTGACTCATTCAATTTGAGATTCACTATAACCCCCAGATCCTTTCCTGAGGTACTTTGTAGTTATGCATTGAATTTTTCCCCTAAGTGTAGGATTTTGCACTTGTCTTTACTGAATTTCGTCTTGTTGATTTCAGACCAATTCTCCAGTTTTTCAAGGTTGGTTTTTATTCTAATCCTGTCCTTCAGAGTGCTAGCAATCACATCCATAGATTTTATAAGAAAATGGTCTAGTCCATTATCCCAGTCATTAATGAAAATACTGACTAGTACTGGACCCAGGACAGACCCCCTGCAGGGCCCCACTAGATACATGCCCCCAGTTTGACAGTGAATTATTGATAACTATTTTTTGAGTTTGGTCTTTCAACAAGTTTTGCAGCCACTTTATAGTAATTTTATCTAGTTCACATTTTCCTCGTTTGCTTATGAGAATATCATGTGGGATTGTGTAAACAGCTTTAGTAAAATCAAGATATATCATGTCTATAGCTTCTCCCCTATTCACTAAATCAGTAACCCTGTTAAAGAAGGAAATTAGATTAGTTTTAATGAAAAACAAGTGAAGCAGGCTAGGAAATAAGGTTTTTCTGGTACTGTCTCTTACCTTTTGCCTGGCTTATGTTCCTACTAATAAACCAGCACAGTTATATTAGTTTCAGTGTTAATTTTGTGTCAGTGTGCGCCTAGAGTCTAATACAATTGAAATTAAAATCTTTCTCTGATTTGTGCCTGAGTTCAGCAAGATCTGATTTGTCAAATCTGCTGTTTAAAACCTCTGCCAAGGAGGTTTGTAAGTCACTTAGAAAGGCAAAACATAGGGTTTTATTTCTAGTGTCTTCAGGAAGACATGGACAAAATATTTTAATCATTGTTCACTTTGATTCTTGTATTATTGCCAATTTTTATTCTGGGATTCCTTCAGGGCTGGTGCCACCACTAGGCAAACTAGGCGACCTTCTACCCTCTGTATGTACAGGTCTGACTTTCTACCCTCAGGTGACCTTCTACCCTTCTACCCTACCCTTCTGCCCTTCTACCCTCTACCCTTCTACCCTCAGGCGACCTTCTACCCTCACTAAGTACAAGTCTGACTTTCTTGGACATCTGTAGGATTTGTTTCTCTAAAAGACATTCTTTTCTAAGAAAAAAATGTGAACCGTAATTGCAATAACATTATAATACTAATAGTACACAAGATCGCTGTGTATATATAAAATACTAGAACCAATAACAAGAGGTCTGAGTGAGATTTATACAGCCTTTCCAACGTCAAGCAGAATATATGTTATCTCTTTGTATCAGGAAGAGAATAAGAAGAAAACAATCAGCATGGGGAGAATCCCAGTAGTTTCTGGAATAATTTGGTTAAAGAGTTCTTTTCAGACTGCGTGATGAAGAGATGCTATGTTAGTTGTAAGAGTGACTACTGGTGTGAGTCATTTTTGCCACTGAAAATACACCCTCGTTAGTTAACCAATTTCCACTGTTGGGGTGTTGCCAACTCTTGCAATGTTATTGCAAGTCACATGATATTTGGTATTTTCCATAAAGTCCCAGGTTCCAGAGTCATGTGATAATGTGAGAATCTCAGCTGTCATTAGAAAAAATAAGTTTCTAGCCCTCTTGGCTGCAGAAAAGAGTTTGAAAATGTGAATCCTAAGGAGTGAAAAACTAGGGGGTAATGAAAAAGAACCCAGAACTTATTGGAAGAGATGCAATTCTGACCTATTGACATCAATTTTAAAACTTCCATTGTCTTCAATAAGGACAGGGTTTCATCACTATTTTTAAAATCTCATGATCTTAAAACCAATCTCATGATTTTGGGGGTGAGGGCTGACTCATAAATTTTGAGCTCATGTAATTAGCAACACTGAACTCCATTCTGTTGCAGTAACTTCTGTATAATCTTTGAACTGTGTATTTATCAATAAAAAGTCCACTTTCCTGTCTGCTTTCATTAATAGAACTTCCATTGACTTCAGTGGGTGCAAGGCTGCGACAGAAAATTAGTAAACTAGGCTTGTCCTGTGTTCACTTTGTACATGGCTGCAGTAGCCTTTGTGATGGAGAGAAGAATATTGCCTGTACCCCCCCCTCCCCCCATTATGTGAGTGGGAGAATTGAATGAGTAGCAAATGCATTGCAGGCTGAATAGAAGTCTTCTTTTTTTAAATTGATTTTGTAGGACCCATTCACTGTGTGAGGACACTTCTTCAGAATTGCAGAGAGTCATTTCCATGGAGACAAGAAGCCTGTCTGAATCCCGCAGGAGCTCATTCACAGGCACTGGAGCAATGGCTAGGTAACTGGCTACTAGTTTAATTTACACTATTATATAAGGACAGCATGTCTGCAAAAGGTTGTTGAATGTGGGAGGACAGGAGTGGTGGTCATAGATTAACTAGAAAATGAGTTCAGTCCATCTGAAAACACGAAAAATCTATAATGAACATAAAATGGAACAAAAGATGCTTTGGCCTTACTTGTATACCTTATAGCTCAATTTTTAGTGTGCTGGAGTTGGCGAGTGGGCTCAGGCAGAAAAGCACTTTCTAGTTCAAATAGGAAAAATCGGCACTGAAAATAAATTGAATACTGAGGAAAAATAAGTAGTAAAGTCAGACGCTAAGGGAAGGGATAATTAAGAGTGTAATAACTACTCCCTCCCAGTCTTCATGGTGGATGGCTTTGACAAGAAAGCAGATAGTAAACTTTGAGAATACAGGGATTGCTGGGGGTTTTTAGCATTAAATTATGTCTATGATACACTTGGAGCCTCAGTCAACAAAGGTTGGAGGTGCTGACTTTGGCCCAGATTTAGGAAAGTACCTCTCTCCAGGACAGCACTTAGGCACATTCTTATCTTCAGGAATGTACTTAAGTCCCATTTAGTTCATTGGGAATTAAGCACGTGTCTGAATTGGAGCCTGGATTTAAGTGCATTCCCAAATAGGGGCTTCTGTGCCTGACCTAAAGAATTTCAACTGTATTCAGAGCTCTGTTTGTCTTCTGACATAGTCATTAATTATGTGAGGGACACTTTCAAGTTAAATGTCATATATTTAAAGGAAACAATGATTATTAAAACTAAAGTCATTTTACAAATGTAGTTTATTATTCTCCATTTCTCTCAGCTTGGACAATGGAAAATAAACTACCCAGTTCCCTTTTTGCTTCTAGTTACTTTTACTTTCTGGTTCTCAGGCAATAACACAGTGCTGCAATGTGTGGGGTGCAAATTCTGTTGGTGAATGATTTTTAGTGGAGTCAAAATATATATTAGGAAACTCTTGACTGATCTTAGGTTTGTAAAGCTGGTGCCTAAAAAAGGTGACTATGCCCCTTTAAAATGTTCTGCTTTCTAGGGTAGTTAAGACCAACCAAATGAATCATTTTTATTATCTGTACAAACCACAAACTGTGATCTATCATGACAGGCACAAAGATACTGGACCTTAATTTTATATTTGAAGGCTTTTGTCAATGAGGTGAAGACTGTATTATTTATTCTGTGACCTTGGTGAGGTTTTTGTTTTGTACATGTTATTCTAGTGCTCCATTAGGATTTTAGGATGAGGAAATGCCAGTTTACATGCAACAGGCAATTAGTGGCTTTCATATTAGGGGCTAGTCCTGTTACCATAATTAGTTATTCATAATGCACACAGTATGATAGACACCTTAGAGAACATACAGATAGATATATATCTTAGAGTCGCCAGCCTATCACCACTCAGACAAACTGGACTTCGTGATAAATGGTCACTTTCACATTCAGGTTGCTTCCAATCTCAAGAGACCAGTCACTTATCTCAGATCGATGGATTCCCTGGATCTTACGCCTAAGACAGGGCCTGTAGCCAGACCTGTAATAAACTATGTAATTATTAGGGTTATTAGCTGGGGGAGGGGGGAGAAGAGTGTTATTTACAGCTTAAAGCAAGCAAATCTGTACCTGTACACACACAAATGAGTTACCATCTAAATCCTAAGAGTGACAGAGCTGTAGAGAGATCTGTCAATTCAAAATGTCTTTTGAATTGACAGATATCTCTCGGTTTGGGTGGACCAAGGAAATAACCTACATTTCCTCTAAGCTGCGCGGTCACGCAGCTGCCTATTAAACCCTGTGCAGGAGGTCAAGACTGTGGCAGGGAGAGGCGCTGTCCCTGCTGGCCCCAGTATGGACCTGCACTGGCAAAGAGAGATGCCCCTCCCCAGGACAGACCTGCCCCAGATTTGCCGCAGCTGGGGGAGAGGAGCCCCTCCCTCGGCCTGGCCCAGGACCGCTAGAGCTGCTGTGGCCAGGGAGAGGCACCTTTTCCCCAGCCCCAAGCTGCTGCAGCAAGAGAAAACTGGGGGGAGTCCTCTCTCCTCACTGCAGCCCTGGGGCAGCCTGTACCCCAAACCCGTCATTCCCAGCCCCACCCCAGAGCCCTCATCCCCAGCCAGAGTCCTCCCCCCCTGCACCTCAAGCTCTTCCCCTGCCCTTAGCTCTGAGCTACCCTCCCCACTCCCAAACCCTCGTGCCCCCCACCACGTGAATTTTGTTATGTGCACCAATGTGAAGGTGGATGTGTCACACATCACCTCCGTACCGGTGCACATGAAATTCATTCCACACATGTATGTAAAAAACTAGAAGCAACACTGGAAATAACCCTTGGGGATCTCTGGCTTCAGTTTGGTTTCTCTGGTCCTGTGAGAGATCAAACAGCAAAGAGATGAAAAATCTTCACATCAACTATCTTTATTTCCCTCTCCCAGCATTCAGAGCGATGGGGCGAGGTCTTCTGTGCATGTTTCCCCATAGATGGATGAGGCAATTAGCAAATTTTTGTCTTGTGATGGACCACTTGAATTTTGATGGTCCTCCTGGAGGAGCGGAGAGAGAGAAGGGAGGGTCCTGTGCCTGGATTCACAAGTTCAGAGCAAATATTTTCAAAGTTATAAATGAAAACATACATCGTTTCTGATAGCACGGAATTCAGGCGTGACAAGTGAGATTCAGACACACAGCAATTTACATGCATTTCATAGAGTCTAAACACAAAACATTCTTATAAGACTAATATCTATTTTGAGCCAATCCAGCTCATTAGTGAACTGCCTGGTCTCCAGCTGTGAGTTTCTCAGTTCTTAGCTAATGCTAATGCTAGTGCTTACAAAATAAGGTTGCACAGTTACTGATAAAATTCATCCACATTCTCAACCCGCTAAAATATTGTTAAAGGGAAAGTGTCCCCTTAACCTGAATCTCCAGCCTCCATCACTTTCCAGTAATCTCTTCACAACCCATCCTCCTTCACCATCCAGGCACCCTTTGTCTTTACTTTACACGGCAACCTTTGGGTATATCATCACATGAGGATTCAACATCTCCCCCCTTCCCTCACACAGGATCTTTCATCTCTTGCATTATTCCTAATGGCAGAAGTTTCCAGAACTCTAGCTGATTTCAGTCCCTCGCCCCTCAGTGAGCTACTTGCTGACCATTCAGCTAGTGACATCTCTCTGGCTCCTGTCCCATGTGGTGCTGGTGGGGAACACTGAGGCCTGGTGAAGAAGGTACCTTCCTGGTTCCTTTACCATGTCAGAGGATGGTGAGCCCATCATGTGGAAGTTGTTGTAGGTGCCTAGTATTATACAGCAAAATGTCAGACTCCAATGATGTGACACGGGTCCAGAGGCTGTGAAAACATCTGGGATACTCTCCACCCAAGCCCACTGATGCAAAAGTTCTAGCTGCTACTGGGGATGGTTCTAGCCCTGGGGGAAGCCTTGAACCATCTGAGATTTTTGTCTCTTCAGACAATGTTGTGTGTCTCTTCCTTGCAGGTTATCCCATTTTATCTTATCACTGAGATCATGGGTGACACGACATTTACATCATGAAGACCAAAGGCCAGATTCTTTCCTTGAGCGTATCCGAGGGCCAGAGCTCAAAGAGGTATCCAGTAGGGAAAGTAACACTCCCTCCAATTTGAGCAACTATGAGCAGCCAAGCAAAGTGAAAAGGTAAGTTGATCTGATTGTACTTTAGTGGGAGAAGAGTGATCTTGGGGTAATCATGTTCTTTCTGTGAATGGGATGTGAGCATGCTGGGTTTTATTTGAAGACAGGAAATGCGTAGTGTAGCTAATACTCTCCAGAAACTTTCCTGAAAGTAATTTAAGTCTTCCAGCCAAGAAAACTGGAGAAAGCAATAGTGAGTACAGTCCAATCTGAGACTTCCCTAATTCACCAGAAGTCAGCATATCCAATTTCATGAGTTTCAATAGAGTAGAGCTTAGCCAGCAATGGAACAGAAATAAGATAGAGCTGCTTAATCAATTTAATTTCTCTAGGGATCGTCATGCTAAAGTTTTTATACATAATTAACTGGAGGTAACCATTGCTTTGGCAGATCTCTCTGGATAAGCAGTGGAGGCGGGCACGGTTCAGTTTGAAATTGCAGCTCTGTGGTCTGTGGCTTCATAGATGGAGGCACAAGTCCTCAGTTGCAGGTAGCTTGCAGAAGCACTTAGATAAATAATACATTTTCCCAGGAGCTGATATAACATAAGAAATTCTTGCATAAAGGTGCAACATGCAGATGATGTTGATATGTCTGCTACAACTAATGTATTCCTGCTGCTCTTGTTGGCAGTCGTGCTTGCTAGCAAATGTGCAACCACAGCTTAGAAATGCTGTGCCTTCAAGTGAGCCCTTCATGTGTTTCCAGGATTTGTACTTTGCAGATTAACATAATACATGACTAAACTACAAACTACATGTCTAAACTTCAAAATTAAGTCAACCTAACTTACGTCAGCATACAGTCACTGCAGTAATTACGTTGATTGTGTGTATCTACACTTTACTCCTTGTGTCTGTCGGCGATGTGCGTCCTCACCAGGAGCACTTGCACCGATTGTACTGTCAGTGTGGGGCATTGTGGGATGGCTTCTGAAAGCCAGTAACAGTCAATGTAAGCAATATAGTGTCTACAACCATGGCTCTCAACTTTTCCAGACTAATATACCCTTTCCAGGAGTCTGAGTTGTCTTGTGTACCCCTAAATTTCGCCTCACTTAAAAGCTACTTGCTGACAAAATCAGACATGACATAATACAAAAGTGTCACAGCACACTATTACTGAAAAATTTCTTACTTTCTCATTTTTACCATATAATTATAAAATTGAAATATAAATATTATACTTACTTACATTTCAGTGTATAGTAGGTAGAGCAGTAAAAACAAGTCATTGTCTGTATGTACAAATTGTAGTTTGTACCAACTTCGCTAGTGCTTTTTATGTAGCCTGCTGGAAAATTAGGCAAATATCTAGATGACTCAATGTACCCTTTGGAATGCCTCTGTCTACCCCTAGGGTTGAGAACCACTGGTCTACACTGACACTGCATTGACTTAACTACATCAACACTGACTTTGCCTTTTGGGGAGGTAGAGTTATTAAGTCAGTGTAGTGGGGTAGTTACATTGTCAGAAAGCGAAATTTTAGTGTAGAAAAATACATTGATCAACATAAGCTGCCTTGCATCAACTTAACTCTGTAGTGTGGATTGCCACAGACTCGCAGGGGCGAGGAAAAATTGCAGGCCTGTTATTTACCAGGCCGCAGGAGGCAACAAACTATATAGGTAAGAGACGCAAGGGGAGTGTGGGTCAGGACGTGAGCTGCAGATGCGCGCACACACACACACAACTAAAATTAACCAATTTAAAGTTTTACTGGGGATAATTACAAGGGGTAAGGGAGCAGTTTTTTGATTAACTAATAGAGTTAATGAAACTTAAAACACACAATGACTAAAATATCTACTAACAATACTTACAAACAAAGATGCAGCATTTAGTAATAATTGATACTTACAAATACAAACCAATGCATAACACGACCGGGAAACGTATAAGCTCTATTTGAAACACGTGAGCTGGAGAGAGAGGCTTCGAGGTGATCAGGCTCGGTTACGTGGGGTACACAGGATACACGGATACACGGGATTCGTTTTCCTCTCTCTGTCTGCACATGGCAGGCAGAAACATAAATACCAACTATGACATCACAAAAGTGTCATAGGGGACAGGGCCCAAAACCTGTTTGTGTTCGCTTCTGATTGGCACAATCAAAGTTTACACCAAGTAGGGGAGCAGGTGACCCAAAGTCTGGCTTCACCCCCAAAAGGTGAGAAAACGCACATTGTTATAGAATGTGTGCAAACCTGAATGACAAAAGAAGAGGCCAGGGCAATACCAGGATGGGCAAGTGTTACAGGATGCAGACAGGAACTCATCAGAACATGTAGTATAAGCTCCAGGTCTTAGTGGCCTAAATTAACCCCACACGGGCTGGCTACAAATAATATTGCGGTTTGTTAAAACACAGTGATAGAACTTAACTTTTTGGCAGGCTCATTACTTTGAAGCTCAGGCTCACGTAGTTTATGGCACAGTCTGAGCTGGGTAAGGATTTTGTTTGAATTTTACAGCTGGTAATTCATAGTATTGTGAATTTGCTGCAGATCTCTACAGTTTTTACAGCAGATCTATACCATTCCATCTTTACTGAAACTGCTTCTTAATAATTCAAGCTTGGAAACCGTGTATTTCTTTGTATGTCTAATATATTTTGTCTGATTAGTCATGCTAGTATCTTCTAGTCACTCAAGTCAACAGCCAAGAGATTTTCTGATTTCTGCAACAGGAGCTCATTAGTGTTTCTGATTCAAAGCCATTAGAGTGGACAAAACTGGTCATGTGCCAACAACGTTATTTCTTTAGGTAATCAAATTCTGAGATACCCAGTCTCCCCATTTCTGATCACACTGCTGTTGCCATGTGACAGCAGCTCCGAATTGTTGTAACACTATGGAGAGTTAATTTTGCAGCTACAGTAGGCATTTCTGCTATCTGTCCAAGATTCTTGGAACTGCTTCTGTGAAGAAGACTTGAAAGGCTTGAGAAACACTTATAAGAGCAGCCAAATAGGAACACTGCTATAAATAGCGAGATTCATGCTGTCAAGCATTAATACTCTTGACAACAGACTAAAGTGCTTCAGACATCTGACATGGTCACAAACGTGTATGTTCTGCACATGATCAAGGGCAACTGGTGCCCTGAATAGTTATGCAAAGGGGCTTACAGCTGCGGTCAAAGTTGACCCTCTTAATCTTTTCAGAGTATGTGTAGGACCAGCAGTTCAGTCTATTATGTTGGTAAACGTCCAAGGCTTTCATATTGTTCCTTTACTGTGTTCTATTTAACTTGCTACAGTCACTGGTCCCTGGCTAGATTTAATGTCAACAACAGCAACAACACCAATGAAGAGTAAGTACATCACTGCTTGCTTCATAGCACCTACCTGCCTATGATGTACCAGATCCTTTTCCTCTTCCCTGTTCAAAACATGTTAGTAACAGTTGTAGCTATAGACTCCTGCTTATCTTTTTCCAAACACCTTCCTGGTATATGGCTTTATTGTAGAGAAAGATCTAGTTTTGTAGGTCATGGAAATATCCCTGGGTTTCCAGGACAATTCTTAGGGCTTGTCCTCACTACGGCAGGGATGCATCGATTTTTTGGCGATCGATTTATCGCGTCTCATTAAGGGCTGGTCGGAATCGATCTTCTGGCAATCGATTTATCGCATCTTGTTAACACGCGATAAATCGATCGCCCCGGGCTCCCCCGTCGACTCCGGAACTCCAGCTTGCTGGGAGGCGCAAGCTGGAGTCGACGGGGGAGCACACCGCCGACTGCCGCCGCCGTGGGGACGGCAGGTAAGTCGGCAGCAGATACGCAAACTTCAGCTACGTGATTCACGTAGCTGAAGTTGCATATCAGCCGTCGACCCTCCCCCCCCCCCAGTGAGGACAAGCCCTATGACGCGATAAATCAATTGCCAGCGGCTCCCTCGTCGACTCCGGAAGTCCAACTTGTCAAGAGGCACAAGCTGGAGTCGACGGGGGACCGCGCCGCCGCCCGCCGCTGTGAGGACGGGAGGTAAATTGGCTGTAGAGACGTCGATTTCAGCTACGTTATTAACGTAGCTGAAATTGTGCATCTACAGTCGATTTCCCCCCCTAGTGGAGACCAGTCCTAAGTGTCGTAACTTGAAGAGAAGTTTCCCTTCTTTTCCACCACTCCATCTGGGTAACCAGTACCTAGCCCCCACCTCCTCAAATTCAGGCTGGCTGACTTTGCAGCTTTGCTAATGGGTTTATTAACATTTAAACTTATGAATGAGAGAACTGTATGTTCTTTTTAAACAATGGTCTCTTTTTTTATTGACGCACAAGGCTTTGCTTTCAAATCAAATATTCAAATACCTCCAGGTTGTCATCTGTGGTTAAAAGTTGACATTGAACAAAATGAGGATTTTGTTGTTGTTGGGTAAGTGCAGGTGAAATTCTATGGCCTGTGTCCTACAGAAACTCTTACAGAAATGATCACAACATTTCCTTCTGGCCTTGAAATCTGTGGAAGTGAGAGGGAATAATAACTTTTTGGATTTCAGAGGCTATTTAATTCCTTCAAAGGAAGAGCTCTAGATGTGCAAAATCTTATTTGATTGGCCTTATGTGTAAGTAGGACTTTAGGAGCTCTTTCAATTAATCAGACAATCAACACAAAGACTAGTTTTTCTCTACAGTTGTATTTTCTGGATTTTCATGGGCATCTGGTTTGGTGAACATTTATAGAAGAGAATGCAAACAGGGATGGTGTTAGGATTTTGAATCCTCCCAGCAAAGTAAAGGAGGGGTCTTCCAAATACACTTCCCGGTTGCATCACAATAGGAGTGTTGTGGTACCAGTATTAGGACTCATGTTTATTATCATTAGGTTAGGGATATTTCCAAGCCAATTATACTTATCTTAAAATTAGTGAATATATTTTCACATTGTCCTCTGTCCCTTAAAAACTGTACTCTCACTAAAATTGTCATGTTCTTAGGTAACCCTACAAACCACAGCATAAGCTTTCTCTGCTGTGAGAGGCATGTGCAAAAACATGTGGTGAACAGAAGTGATGTGAACTCATGGCATTTTTCCCTGCTGTGCCCATTGGCTAAGATTCTGCAAGTAGGATTTTTCTACATGCCTCTCTGTTAGGTGATTCTGCTCTAGTATATTCTAGCTTCACACTGGAGTGATTCAGTTCACTTGAATAAATTCACTCCTGATTTACACTGGTGTGAGACGTAGGGCGTGTCTACATTGGCACTTTACAGCACTGTAACTTTCTCACTGAGGGGTGTGAAAAAAAACCCTCCTGAGCACAGCAAGTTTTAGTGCTGTAAAGCACCAGTGTAGACAGTGCACCAGAACTGGAGGTGGGTTTTTTAGAGTGCTGCCAGTGTAGCAGTGTAGACTGCCAGTGCCAGTGTAGACTGACAGTGCCAGTGTAGACTAGCCCCTAGTGTGTGCAGATCAGAGTGGAACAGAGAGCCACCTTGGGAGGATAATGTCATGACTACCACCCAAGCCACAGGTTGTACATAGAGTTTTAGACTTGCAAGTGGCCCATTTCCATTGAACTGTCAGGGATATTGGAGCTTTCCTAACTGGGGACACTGTCTACTCCAAGGAAAGGGGGGGGGGAAATCTTAAAAACAAAAATGGTATGTGGAAATTTTGGGGCCAAATTCTTTGTTGGTATAAATTGATACCTTTCCATTAACTTCAATGGAGTTTTGCCATTTACACAAAAATAATTTGGCCCAAATTTAAAAGATCAATCAAGTAGTGGCAAAACTCTAGCAAATAATTTCCATCCAATCTGAAAAGGATTCTTTGTCTATATGATAAATGGAGAAATATCATCACAGTCTAGATTTGAACAACCTCAAACTTTGGGGAAGTTCAAATGAAACAGAGGACTTCTTTCTCGATACTGGGCTGAAGCAGAACCCCCAGATCTGAACTCTAGAAGGGTTTGTATCTAGAAGCTTGCACCTCTTATGCTGGGGTCTACCTCTTATGCTGTTGAATGACAGGAAATAACAATGGGAAGAGATAGCAGTGGTAGAATGTCATTTGTTTATTTACGTTTATTTACTATGGAATTAATAAATGTGAGGTGAAAACCTGGCCCATCGAAGTCAGCGACAAAATTCCTATTGACTTTTGGCGAGTCAGAATTTCACCTCTCATGTTCAGATTTTGAATAACATTGCTGCCTGAATAGACAGCACAGCTTGTTTCCACATTTTGGTTGCCTTTGTTCAAAAACTGGCTATGGCTCTCCTCTTGCACTGGTGTAAGTCAGGAGTAATTTTAATTGGAGTTACACAGGTGCAAAACAAGTGTGAGAGGCGGATCTGACCCCTTGTACTTAATCACCAGCACAGCTTTAAACAGGCAGTCGCTGCTGTTGGGGCTAGAGTATGTCAAAGGACCAAGCAAATCTTGAGACTGTCAAACCATTTCAAGTTCTAATGCCATGAAATAGATGTTTTTGACTGCCTGAATTTTAAAGAGTCAAGCAAACGGGAAACATTTCACTATAAACAAAGCAAGCACTGTTGTATTTACTTGCTTGATAAAGCATGGGTTAATCTCTCACAAAATCAGCCAACATGATTTAGTACCATGCTACTGTTAATTCTGGAGCATAGATCATGTAATACAGGTCCCATTTATACCGAATGGATGGAGGGCCTACTTGAGAAGCCCTGCCCTCTCCTCTTCTGTAGGAGCAAACCCCAGCTCTATAGCCTCCTTTATCCCACCTCAACTTCTATCCTCTAGTCTTGCCTAGCCTAGCCTGGTAAATTGGGAACATTGCTAAATGTTACACTATGCTACACAGCAAGAATGAAGAAAAGAAAGAGGCGAAGGAGGAGAAAAAAGAAGAAAAAAAAGAGGAAAAGAAAGAGGAGAAAAAAGATGACAAAAAAGATGATAAAAAAAAAGAGGAGTAAGTATTATTAGTGAATGTATGGTTGTAACACACCTCCTGCACCATAGAGCCTTACATGGAGTAGCTAAGTCTTCAGAGAAAGGCTACTGCTACTACAGTCAGTGTGTCCTAAGACTACAGGGGTGTTCTTGTGTCAAAGCTATAATAAATTTTCAAATTTGAAACTGTGCAACTGCTCAAGAACCTGCAACATCTTCCCAAGCATACAGTCCTATCCTTGGCACCGTCCCAATGCTTTGTTGCACTAACTTCAGACTAGGAGTGGAGGAAATTCCCTAAAGGGAGAAGGGGCCACCAGTGCCCGAACCATGGCCCCGCCCCCCACACCGCCCCTTTTCCCCAAGCCCCCGCCCTTGCACCATCCCTTCTCCCTGAGGCCATGCCCATTCTCCCCACATCCACTCCTCCCACCCTGCTTCTTCCTCCAAGATCCTGTCCCCTGCTCGTTCCTCTCCACCCCATTGCTCTTCCTTACAGCTGGTAAAGTAATGGGGCCATGCCCCTCTGCTCCCCCCACCTGTTCTGGCACCCCTGCTTCAGACTCCGCAGTAAAGGGAATTCAAATGATCTCTGATCAGGCCCTATTAGTTAACAGCAGTCGCCTCTGCAAGTCTGTACAGGCTTGGTCATGGTTCAGAATATCTGAAGAGCCAAGTTGGGGTACAGAACAAAAACATATTTATACAAATACAGACCAATTCAACATCTTCGGTTATATTTTCCATTATTAACCTTACTGTGAGCAAGAGAAACTCTTGACTTCAATGTGGTTGTGATTTCTTACATCAAGCAGTGCATTTCGGCCTTAGTGTTACATAAATAGACAATTGTTCCCTAAGTAGCAATTTATAAGCTCTCTGTTCCCATTGATTAGGGTTGGCTTTAGTTCAATGCCATGTAGAGAAGAAAAGATGGAAAGAGAACGAGAGTTATATGTGCAGCATGAATGCTGGTTCTGAGGAGCGTGTTATAATGAATACATCACAGATGTGTATAGAGTGTGTTGTGGGTACCGTATTGCTGTAGTATCCCTAGTTAAGAATGCCACTTCTGGATGGATTCTTTCTGATCCCAGGACATAGATTCTTCTCTCTTAACCAAAGCTTTGTTCCAGAGGAAACTCTGTCAACCTTCCACAGTGTGCAGTGGGGTCTGTTCTTTCACACAAGTCTAAGGTTCTTTGACACAAACAAGAAGAGAAAAAAATGGGATTGACGTATATATTCTTTTGCAAGTGCAAAGTAGGCAATGCCCTCTTTGACTCAAGGAACAAGGTTATCACAATTTTGTTGTGGCTTTTAGAAGAAATTGGTAAAAATTCATGGCTAGTGGGAAAGGTAAATAGGTTTCTTTTCAGTTTTAAAAGAAGGGCAGCTATACTATGAATGTGCAGAATTGGGGGTTTTAATGGTAGCACATATTTCAGCTATGTTATTTTGACATCTATGTAAATTTTTCTAGTTCCTGTTGATTTCCATGGAATTTGGGATTCAGCTGCTGTACTGAGTAATAGCTAGGATGTCAGCAGGGATGGCACAGACACACCCTTTGGTGCTATGCCTTTGTTGTTAACTGAGCTGCAACCATTACAATCTCCTAGAAGGGTATTCAGCCTTGGCGATCACAAACGTGACCTCTTTATGGAAATAATTTTCCCCAATGTACCTCTGCATGTTTTACTTTTCAGAAAGAAAAAGGAGATCTTTGTGGTTGATCCTTCAAGCAACCTGTACTATAGGTGGCTGACCATAATCGCGACCCCAGTATTCTATAACTGGTGTATGCTAGTGTGCAGGTATGGATTTGTATTTAATGGTTATTTTAGGCTGCAGAAGGGGTGCCTTGTTTGTCTGAAACTGGAAAAGCCCACCTGATTCTTTTATTCTAATATAGTGCCCAGACTTTTTCTTCCCCATTATTACTGCTGCATCGCTCATTCACTAATTAGTTTTCTTGAGGATATGCTTTTATTTTTATTTTTGTAATGGTTTAGGGTTGTTCCAAATCCTTTATTCTGGTTTATATTCTTCTAAAGTGTGTGTACATATTATGCATACTGTGACAGACCGCTCTCTCACCCCTCTCAGGAACAGGCAGGGAACCCTTCTTTGCTCCAAACAGTGCTCTTTATTCACAGTGCAGGACCCCACCACCAATATATACAGCTTTGTACAATACAGTCTTCAACTCTATATAGTTCAGCTCTACAGCTCTGCATACAACTCTAAACAGTTCCAAACATACAGCTCTGAATAGCTCAAACCACCACCTCACTCTATACCATCCCCACCACACTGGGCTTGCTTCCTGGCAGGCCTTTTATCCCTCTGAGGAGGCTGCCAGGTGCCACTCGTCCAGGCTGATTGCCCTGCAGCCCAGGTGGCTAATTAGGCTTCTCTGCAGGGAGGTTTGCAGAGGGCTTTTCTCCCTCTTAAAGGGGCGACAGGCTGAGTCAGGCCCACCCTGCCACAATACATACCTACATATGCATACCACATATGTGGAAATGATATCTATGGGATAAGATTAAGAGTTCCATACATATATCATGTACTTTGGACTGCCTGCACTCTGCTCACTAATCCATACCCCCCGAATAGAATAAAACAGCTGCCATAACCTTCCATCTCCCACAAATAGCCCAACAAGCCAGGTAAAAGTTAAGGGAGTACTGCATCAGTGACAGGAGAATTTTGCTACCAATCTTAAATATAAACAGTATCTTTATACTGTTGATGAGAGGAAATTACAGAAAGATGGAAATTCTTTCTGTGCCTTTACCGTAAAAGGCCCCAAATTCCCTGGGTCTTAAAAGCCTGATGTTCTGTATAAAAATGCTATTTTAGGTGATTCTAAAGAGTGTTTTTCTCCCTCCACACCTGTATATTTGGACTCATAATCCTAATGAAGCCTGTTGTTCCAGGCAGAGGGAGCTGAAAATATTAGCAATAACATTTAAGATGTTTTCTTAAAATAGTTTTTCGGTAAAAAATATGCCCCTCCATACACAGTGGATGGGGCACTATCAAGATTTTCTCAGCGTTCATTTGGAATTACCTGCAGAACTTACTGCTAAACTCATGCTATTAAAACCTTTAGAACACATCACACCATCATGCATTTTCTTTCTTTCTCTTTTATTTTGTACAAAAAAAAATAGCACTCTTGTTAAAAGCTGTTTCTTCGTTATGCAGTGTAGTGGTAGCCATATCAGTCCGAGGATATTAAAGGGACAAGGTGAATGAAGTATTATCTTTTATTGAACCAACTTTTATTGAACTCAAGCTTCTGAGCCACACACAGCTCTTCTTCTTGTCTCTCTCACCAACAGGAGCTGGTCCAATAAAAGATATTACCTCACTCTCCTTGTTTCCCTTTTTTGAGGCAGCTTTAAAAATCTAACAGTCCTGATACTATATTAGATTGTTTAATGTGGAATTTAATTCCTTCATAAGAGACCAGGCTGGGGACATGACTTGGAAAATAATAAGCCTTTAATGGTCTTAGCATTTGTCAGGGATGGTCTAGGTTTACTTGGTCCTGTCTTACGGCAGGGAGCTAGACATACCCTCTCAAAGACCCTTCCAGCCCTACATTACTGTGATTCTATGATAGTCTGAGAAGACCCCTCCATTCTCTTTTTTTCAATTTTAGATCCCTGCTTTTGTGAAACAAAAGCTGAGAATGTGCATTTCATTCTTTCTGCATTTTCATAGGAGCCCATAGTACCTGTCTCTTCCTTCCTGGGATAGATGTTTGATGACTACTTGCTAGGTGCCATCAGAGGCAGTTATAGCAGAAGATACAGTTTTACTTTTACAGATGAGGGGTTGGCTGGTAGTTATTGGATTTCATTCTAGTTTTATTTTCTCATTAAAGGTAGCATTTAGAAGTGTATGATTTGGTTAATTCCCATTTGGATCATTCTATCTCCCTATACAATTTCTTGGGTGACTTTTCATAGAACTCCTTTGTATAGTTTATTCATACGTCTTCTTTATGAGTTAGGATTTGACGATTTTTATCTCTAAAAGAAGTCTTTGACTTGCAACAAACATTCCCAAATCTGTGCCTGCAATGTCATCTGTGTGCCATCTAGTGGCTACAGTACAAAGTGACACTAAGTCAATGTATTTCTCTAGGCACTGTTATCATTTATGGAAAAACTTGTAGTAGTCAATACAAGGATAGATAGGCTGGTGAGTGACAAGCAAGATGGGGGAGTAGGCAGAGAAGGGTCATTAAAATTAGTATGACGAATTTCAACATGGCTTTTCCTTCAATGGCAGGAAGATATTACTGGAGTACGTGAAATGCACAATAGGACTCAGTGTATCAGAGTCATGTGGGTGTGCTATGGAGGCAGATCACTCAGCCCCTGGGAGGCATGGGAGATGGTGTGCCCTGTGTCAATCAGGAGCAAACCTTCTTTCAGTTGATCCAGGAATTAGTTTGATGGGATCTGAATGAATTCTGTACAGTCCTCCTCTGCTTGTGATATGAGATCTTGACTTTGAGGATCTGTGCTGAGAGGACTGATGCAGAGTAACATGTGTGTGGGATGTGTGTATATATGTAAGATTTGCCCCTGCCATGTAAGGACCTTTGGTTTCAGAAATATTCCATTATGTTAAAGCATTACATTTAAATTCACAGCAAATACTCCAGTGCAGACATGATGCCCACAGCCCGTGCAGTGCCAGTAAATAGTTGCATAAATGCTTTTAGAATACACATATAGTACTCTCCATGCCTGCTTATACAAAAGGAATGAAATCTTCCATGTCTTTTGTGTTTATTTAGAGCCTGTTTTGATGAGCTACAAACTAAACATATTATATTATGGGTGGTGTTGGACTATAGCTCCGATCTCATCTATGTACTGGACACATTCGTCAGATTCAGGACAGGTGAGTCCTCTTAGGGCTTTACATTGTTTTCAGACATAACATGGATTATGCCCTATTGTATCAGTATGCTGGTGGGCCATATAGTTCAGTATCTTGTTTCCAACAGCATCCAAAACTAGATGCTTCTGAAGAAAACATTGGAAACTCTGAAATGGGAAATTATGGAATAACTTGTGTTTAGGGAAAGCTTTTCCTAACACCCTCAAATAGAGATTGGTTTATTCCCTGTCTTATATCCCTTCCAAATTTAAAAACACAAACAAAACTACCCTATATACTATCATGGTGGATTTTTAAAAATCCATATAAATGTTGAGTACCATTTTTTTACACTGCTAATGTCTTGGAATTACTGAGAGTTAATGGCAATGGAGTCTACAGGCTACATATTCTCTGTGTAAAGAAGAGTATGCCCTGAGGCGATGGAGCCAGTTTGACTGCAAGACTGTGACAGCTTCTGCTGAGAACTTTCCTCTTGCAGTGGATTGGAACCAGAACTTTAATACTAAGTGGTGTGCAACCAAGCAAATGACATCAGTAAAATGGTGAGCACAGTTGCAGGAGGGAGATAAAATCTGCTGTTGCCTAGGGAGACATTTAAACTAGTCACAGCAGATAGTAAACTCCTAGCCTTCTTATCATTTGCATTTAGCAAGTAACTTGTTTAACAAAGCAGTGTATCCCAGCTAGATATCTGAGTCTTTAAGACTTAGATTCATTTGGCTTCACCTTATTTCCACAAGAGGCCAGCCATATCCCCCCAAAGATTCCCTTCTGCAGTGTACTACAAGCGGGATTTCTAACGATCGAGAAGAAGATGGAAGTTCATTGGTACTGCACATGGGATACAAATGCAGTCCTAGACTTTGCATGGGAATACTTTAATTAGGAGTGTAAGGCTGTCAAAGCCCAGTTAAAATGCTGACTCAACAGTCCTGGGTTGGGGTTGTAGAAATGCTATTGTGAGTCATTTAATCACTTCAGTGCAGTCATCTGCAGTGGTTTCTGTGAAGTGGTGGAATGTGGGGGAAGTGTTCTTTTAAGTGCTGTCATTCAGAAGGGCCATTCTAGGAGTGCAGAGCCATGGAAGGAGGAACTTACTTTAGAGAGCACTGGTGTAGTTAATTCAAAGTGCAGCTGAGAAGGAGAGGACAACAGGGAGGAATCAACGTAAGACTGGGAGCCAGGATGTAGTGACTTCTAGTGCTGTGTGGCCTTGGGCAAGTCATTCATCTCTCTGCCTTATTTCAGCAGTCTGTGAGATAAGGGAAATAATGCTTAGCCACTTACCCCAGATGAGCGATGGGAATATTAGTCAGTCAACATCTGTACAGTTCTTTGCCAGTACTATATAAGTGATACTTATTATTAAACCAACTTTGACTTCCAGCAGATTGAAACTGAACTACTCAGACTTAATACGTCACTTTAGAGAGACTCTCCATCCCTCAACCCAAGCCCCATGTTTGGAATATAAATGGTACTAACAATTACAACCTTTAACCTCAAATTCTACCGCTGCTGCTTTACAGATCACTGTAGTGGCAGATTCCTAACAGACACGAATTACCCTTATATGATATGGGCTGAAAAAATGCTGCTGTGTGAACCACTAATTTACTGCAAGGGGACTCAAGCAATACTT
This sequence comes from Sternotherus odoratus, assembly GCA_032164245.1. Classification (NCBI taxonomy): domain Eukaryota; kingdom Metazoa; phylum Chordata; order Testudines; family Kinosternidae; genus Sternotherus; species Sternotherus odoratus. The sequence goes on along the minus strand of JAVMKO010000001.1, from coordinate 201,025,128 downwards.
TTATGAGGTGTATAGGACTGTCATATTTGATTAGATCACTGGCCCACGTACTCCTGTCTCCCACTGCACCCAGTATCTGACCATTCATAATGCGTGTAGCCGGTTGTGCTATGCAGTAGAAGAGGGGGTCCTGATCCTTGCAAGTGATTCTCTGCTGTGGAGAATTGACTTGGACATTTCTAAAAAAATTCCAAAAGCTACTAGACATAAATGAATTGTGTCGACAAAACCAAATAACGAAAGACACAATATGACAAACCGGTGTTAAACAGTTGCAATGGGATGTTCTTTAGTGGGAGCCTTAACTCATATATTTATAGTTTTTATATTTAAAAACTAATTTTTCACAAAATCAAGATGCATGTTGGAAATTCTGGTGGCCAGCTCACCAGAACAAAATGATTCTGAATCGTGAAGTATCTCCCCAGAGAGAAAAAGTCTGCTCTGAACTTTCTATTTCCTTTTGGAATCTGGGATTTCAGCCACCCTCTGCAGATCTTCAGCTGACAGCTCAGGCTGCTGGAATACTGGGTCCAGTTCTGGTGCTCACAGTTGAAGGAGGATGTTGGTAAATTTAAGAAGGTTCAGAGGAGAGCTATGAGGATGACTGAAGGATTAGAAAGGCTCATTATAGTGGTAGACTTTAGCTCAGGTTTTTTAGCTTAACAAAGAGATGGTTGAGGGGCGAATTGATTACAGTCGATAAGTATCTACATGGGGATCAAATATTTAATAATGGGCTGTACAATTGAGCAGAGAAAGGTATAACACAATCTAATAGCTGGATATTGGAGATAGACAAATTCTGACTGGAAATAAATGAACATTTCTAACAGTAAGAGTAATTAATCATTGGAACAATTTACCAAGGGTCGTGGTGGATTTTCCATCACTGACTATTCTTAAATCAGGGTTGGATATTTTTCTAAAAGCTCTGCGGTAGGAATTATTGTGGGGAAGTTCTATGGCCTGTGTTGGACAGGAGGTCAGACTAAATGATCACTATGGTCTCTTCTGGCCTTAGCCTCTATGAATTTAGGAGTAAGTGTTTATTTTTGGTAGAAAATGCTCAGTGAATCATTGTAACAATCTAATTGGCACTGGTCTTCAAATGATGACACTCAAATTACCAACATCAAGACTGTCTCACATCTACTTTAATGGACCAAATGTCAACCCAGTAGTTTCCACAACTGGTTCTTTTTTCCAATTATAATTTTTTGAAAGATTGTAAGTGTCTCACTGAAACACAAACAAAAAGGTCATCCCCCCGAGAGGAAAAGCACCACCCCATCTTAATCTTTGACATAAAAAGAAAAGCATGGATAGTTAACAAAAATAATCTATCCTGTTATGTTAGGTTCTCACTGAACATTTGTAGCATTCTACTATATGCTGCTTAGTCTAAGATTTCATTTGAAAACATTAAAGTCCTGATCCTAAAGACAATTACACGTGTGAGTAGTCCCACTCAAATCAGTGGAATTAGTCACATGAATAAAATTAAGCATGTGTTTGCAGGATCAGGCCCTAAGTTTCTGTCCTTTCTTTTTGCAAAGATACAGCCATCACAACATAAAGGAGACATACTGCTGCTCTGTAACCCAGCCATGCAGAAAACTGCCCAACAATAACAGGGTTAACCCCCCGAACCATACCTGAATTATCTTGAGCTTCAAAATCTAACGGGGGTTGATTAAAATGGGGGCAATGGCTTTCTCTCTCTTTTCTTCACACAAAACTGTAAAAATTAAATCCAAAAACTGCATTCAGGCCACATTCAGTTAAAGCAGTTAAAATAAAAAAAAGTCAGAAAATACAAAAGTTAAGGTTAACAGAGCGATGTGAGCTCAGCCATGTTACAAATACATAGTATTGTCTAGTTCCAGCTTTCCTTGCTTAAATGTTTAGCTTAATATCTTATTGTTTATGTTGTATACCACAAAACAAACTGGATGTACAACATGTCTATAGCAATGTTTCAGCTGGAACATAATGCTTGCCTGGCTTTTTGTGATCTTTAACTGTGCAGCCATACCTTAGTATTGATGTAACTTTGTACATTTAATATTGAAAACAAGTGGGAAGCTGCTGCTGAAGTCAGTAAGGGAGGCCTTTGTGTATCCAAGCAGCAGAATTCAATCAGCTATTTCATCCTATATAATAATCGGCTAGGGAAGTGTGTGTGAAGCCGTCATGTGCAGTAGAGACAGCCGGACGAAGGGCATGCTGGGAGTTGTAGTTCGGAGGCACACGGTACAGGGTTTACAGGAGAAAGAAGACTTCGGTTACCTCAGGTTATGGTGGAGGGGGCACGACACGATAGGAGATATCAGTGGGGTGAGCGGGGAGCATGGCAGGGGGGCAGGGGTTACCAGAGGATGTGGGTTACTAAGGGTTCCCGGAAAGGGCGGGGGCAGTGGGACTGGGGATGCCGGGAGGGGCGGGCGCAGGAGTTACTGGGGATTACCAGGAGGCGCAGTGGGACAGGGGTTACCAGAGGGCGCAGAGGGACCGGGGTTGCTGGGAGGGACGGGCGCAAGAGTTACCGGGGATTACCGGGAGGACGGAGGGGCCGTCGCAGGTTACCGGGAGGGACGGGCACTGGGTTACGGAGAACGTGGTGGGACGGGGGTTACCGGAAGGCGCTGTGAGGCGGGGGTTACCGGGAGCGGGCGTTACCGGGGGGCGCAGTAGGACTGGGGTTACTGGGATGGGCGGGCGCCAGGTTTAGCGGGGGGCGCGGAGGGACGGGAGTTACCGGCACAGGGAGCCAAAGGACTCAGCTCCTCTCCCCCGGAGCGGGAGGCAGTTCGGGCGCCGCCAGCCCCCGAGTGTCCCTCCAGGCCGGGGAGCCCCGATCCCCCCCGCCGCGAGGGGCACTGCAGGCCTCGCCCCCCCCGGGGGAAGGATCCCGGGGGAGGGTGACGATGGGAGGGCGAGCAGGGACGGGGGTGCAGGAGAAGGGACTGGATGGGGTGGCCTGGCCCGTGTACACGGGCTTTTACACTAGTATTGTATATTTAAGTACTCTAAAGTACTCTAAAGCTTATACAATATCTTGTTATGAAATATACCAGAAACCTATGGAAAATACATTAATGTCCATATGTATTATGATAAGTTTCAAATGTAATAACGTCTTCAGTATTTGCAAACAAGAATCCTTCAAGCATAAGCTGTAGGCTGTTTCTGACTAATTATAGGTTTGTGGCTAATCTTATAATGTATTCTAACAAAAAACGGATGTGTTTTTTTTATTCTTTTAAGGCTTCCTTGAACAAGGCTTACTAGTCCAAGATGAAAAGAAACTAAGACAACATTACACTACTACCGTACAATTCAGATGGGATATACTCTCTCTTTTACCAACAGATCTGGCATATTTAAAACTTGGGTTAAATTACCCTGAACTACGGTTTAACCGCTTGCTGAGGTTTGCCAGGCTATTTGAGTTTTTTGACCGCACAGAGACCAGGACAAACTATCCAAATATGTTTCGGATTGGAAATCTGGTCTTGTACATTCTTATCATCATCCACTGGAATGGATGTATATATTTTGCAATTTCAAAGCTTATTGGGTTTGGAACGGACTCCTGGGTCTATCCCAATGTATCCCATCCAGAATATGGACGTCTGGCCAGAAAGTATATTTACTGTTTGTATTGGTCAACACTGACACTGACAACAATTGGAGAAACCCCGCCTCCAGTGAAAGATGAAGAGTATCTCTTTGTGGTCATTGACTTCTTAGTGGGTGTGCTGATCTTCGCTACCATTGTCGGTAACGTAGGATCTATGATTTCCAACATGAATGCCTCCAGAGCAGAGTTCCAGGCCAAAGTTGATTCCATAAAACAGTATATGCATTTCCGAAAGGTGACAAAGGATTTGGAGGCCAGGGTCATTAAATGGTTTGATTACCTCTGGACCAACAAGAAAACAGTAGATGAGCAGGAAGTTCTTAAAAACCTGCCTGACAAACTTAAGGCTGAAATTGCTATCAATGTCCATCTGGATACGCTGAAGAAAGTGCGTATCTTCCAGGATTGTGAAGCTGGGCTTCTTATTGAGCTGGTGCTGAAGCTGAGACCTACAGTCTTTAGTCCTGGAGATTATATCTGCAAAAAGGGGGATATTGGGAGAGAAATGTACATCATTAAGGAAGGGAAGTTGGCTGTGGTGGCAGATGATGGCATAACACAGTTTGTTGTCCTAAGTGATGGCAGCTATTTTGGTGAAATCAGCATCTTAAACATCAAAGGTAGCAAATCTGGTAACAGGAGGACAGCTAACATCAGAAGCATTGGTTATTCTGACCTATTCTGTTTGTCCAAAGATGATTTGATGGAAGCCCTCACTGAGTATCCTGATGCCAAAAAGGCATTGGAAGAGAAAGGGCGGCAAATTCTGATGAAAGACAATTTAATAGATGAGGAGGCGGCAAAAGCAGGAGCTGACCCTAAAGACTTGGAAGAAAAAGTGGAAAGACTTGAAAGTGCTCTAGACAATCTACAGACTAGGTTTGCTAGGCTCATGGCAGAGTACAATTCAACCCAACTGAGGGTAAAGCAGAGACTCACCAAAGTGGAAAACAAAGTGAGGAAATATGGAAGTGACTTCCTATCTGATGGAGGGGAAGAGTCTGTAAAAACTGAGGAAGTGGAGAAAAAGAATTAATAGCTGATTTATATTTTCTCATTTAATCTAGAATATTTCAGTATGTAAAGCCATAAATATATATATAAGCATATTATATATGTGAAAACACTCACACACATGGTTATTTTTATATGGACTCCAGGAGAATGGTTTTTAGAGTTTTTAACTAAAGAAATATTTTCTTGTAAATAGGAAATTGTTATCTTTTATCTTGTTTTTAGGAGGAGATTTTGGATTGTCATTTGGGTCTTTTTTTTGTACTGATGACATGTTTCTTACGAGTCATGCTCAGATTATCTTTGATGTGGTAGGTATTGCTCTTGACACTTGTTGTTTATCTCCTTCCATGCTCTTGTTGAAGGAAACAGATTCCCTGACAGATCAGCAGGGCACCTTGAGCATTGCCACTGCAGCCACAGAGACAGAAATGTACAGTGTGAAGCTCGTAATAGCTCAGGGCTTCCTCTTCCTCGGCTCTTCAGTAGAGACATTACATTTAGCCTGTATTATTCCCTGCTTATTTTAGGTGGCTGTGGCATGAAAGCGCTTTCAGTTTCAATCATGTCTATCTCTGTGTTAGTACTGTTCCATTAACGCTTTCTCTCTCTGACATGCACGACTGTGGCCCATAAAAGTTTGACTCTTTAATGCATTGTGGTGATAAAATCCATTTTGCTTCATGTTGGAACAAATGTGGCCTCTGATGTCATATTAAGAAGCTGTTACTCTTTCCTTTCTTTCATCCCATGAATGTGATGGGACTATCGGAGAAACATCACACACATTGTCTCTTGTGAACTTGTTCAGTGTCACCGTAATGAAGCTGGCCATCTTCCTCAGAAAGAGACTTACTTTATTTCTGGTTCTGAATGAAGAAACACATTTTATAACTCTACATCCTTTTGCAAATTAGAATCAGCTTCACAACCCTTGTGGATGAGTGATCTAAGCTTCTCAGTGCCCAGGTGGGGTGTCAAAGTTCCCAGGAGAGCTGTACCAACAGTACAATTGTAGTAGCTGACCCTGAACTGGGGTGGAGATGGCCCAGATCAAAGTAGGCAGAGAAGGTCAGATTCTTCAGTGCCTGGCACACGGTGTAAATGACTACACTCTGTAGTCATTTACACTTCGTCAAAGTGGATGTAACGTGCTACACCTCTGAGTTGATAGTGCTTTACGTCTACTTTGTCCAAGTGTAAATGACTGTACTAGGTTCAAGGCAGTAACTAACGTAAACTTCTGTCTCACCACACTGGTTATCATGAAGTCAAAAATGCAGTGTCCTAAGGCATCCCAGCCCTTATTTCACCCCAGGCACTAGACTTTATGACGAATGGTTACTAAAAACCAGTGTCATCAAACAAAGGGTTCTTCTGATCTCAAGAGATGAGCCACAAAGCCAGGTCAACTCAGCTTTTACCCAAAAATCACATTGCTGCCAGTCCATTACTAACTAAAGGTAACGCTTCATTACTAGAAAAAAGAAAAAGAGAGTTTAAAATGGTTAATAGAGCCAGCGACAGAAATTTTGGGGTCCCCTACTGTGATCATTTGGGAGCCCCCTACTGTGATCGTTTGGGCCCCCCCCCAGCCCAGCTGGGCGCTTCCCCCCCGCCCCCACAGCTGACAGCGGCTGGGGGCAGTGTGAGCCTCCGAGCATTGCTGCTGCTGGCGCTCGCCCTTTGCTGCGCTCTCGTGCCCGGCAGGGTCCTGTGGGAGTGCGAGCCGCGGCCTGAGAAAGTGAGAGCCGGGGAGCGGCGCGAGCCGCCCTTGCTGCTCTCCCCCCCCCCGGCCCCCGCGTGCCCTTTCCCCCCCGGACCCGCGCGAGCCCCTGCGGCTGGCGATGGAGACGCCGCTGCTATGACCAGCCGCAGGAGCGTGAGACCCCATCCAACAGCCCCCTGACTGCCCCTGGGCCCCCCTGTGCTTTAAGCACCCCCCCCCCGCCTGACCCCAGCCCACTTACCACGCTGGCGGCTAGGCGGGAACTAAACAGGCTGCACTGCTCTCCCAGAGGAGCGCGCAGCCCCGTGCGGCACGCTGAGGCTCTGGGAGAGCGGGGAAGGCGGGGGAGGGGCCGCCGGGCCGGGAGCAGCCTTCCCCACTGGGAGCTGAGGCGCTCGCAACTGAGCCTCTGGGAGACCGGGAGAGGGCCGGGAGCTGTTCCCCCCCGCCGGAGGAGCCCCTCCCCCTACCTACCCAGAGCCTTCCCCCACTCTCCCGGAGCCTCAGCGTCGGGCATCTGAGCTGCCAGTGGGGGAAGCTGCTCCCAGCACCTTCCCCTGGGCGCCTTTCCCTGCTCTTCCGTACAGCTGTGTACCGGGCCCCGGTACAGCTGTACCCGTAGTCCCCCCCCCCATCGCCGGCCCTGAATCGAGCATATACATACCATCATTGCAAAGCTCTCGTAGCAGTGATGTCACAGTTTGCTGGCTTGTAAAGTTGCTGAGAATTTCCACAAGATTGGAAGGTCCACAATCCAGAGATTGGAATGCTCCTTAGAGTTGTAAGTCCATGGTCCCGAGAATCAGAGCAGGAACAAGGTACCATAGAGATGATTTAGGGGTCTTTTCTATCCTCTTCCGGGTGGATGGAATTTTACTGTCCCAAACAAACCCCCAGCACAGTTCATGGAAAAGTACAGGCACGAGATGGCATCCAGGGGCACGAGCGTGTCATATTAGCAGGCTCTTACATCACTGGCTGGTTTACAGGGGCAGCCACTGGCCACTTGGACGCTAAAGTGTCTACAGGAAGACGTGTTGGGTGGAACGGTTCTTCTGTTCCCCACTGTGAGAGATAATGTCTTTGGGGGTCATTAACACAAAGCTGGCTGACTTCAATGTGGATTCTACCTGGTAGATGTTACCCTAGGAACAAACACATTTGGGCTACAGCTATATAGCCATTATTCATAACTTCAGGTACAGTGGTGCTATAGGGATAATCTTTAGCGAAGCATGTTTCCATTGACACTTTACCTGATATACTTTGTACACGTTTTGTTATAATTGTCTAACAGTGGCAATATTAATAACTAGCATAAGTGCCCGGCGCTGCTCGGGTCAGTCGGAGGTGGGGAGGTGGCAGACAGCTGACACCCCCTGACCAAAGCCAACACCCACACCTCACCCCTCACCCACCCCGACACCTTCCCACCCCCGAAACCCGAAACCCCCACCTCACCCCCCGACCGAATCCGACACCCCCACCTCACTTACCGTCCCACCAAACCCAACTGGGATCCGTCGCAGGGGAGGAGGGGGCCCAGAGCCGAGGGATTCCGGGGACCTTCGCAGGTGGGGGGGGCACAGGGCTGATGTAGTCCGGGGTTCCGTTTGGAGGGGGGAGGGGCAGAGAACTGAGGGATCTCCGGGGTTCCGTTGGAGGAGGGAGGGGTGAGCTGAGCGAGTGAGGTGTCTGTTGGAGGGGGGTATTATGACATCATCACCACCTAACTGCCCAGTTGATGTGATTGGCCCTGAAAGACTTTCACCCCTGGGGGGCGTCAGAGGTGAGATCCGAAAATTTTTCGACCCTTACCAGCATCTAGACCCCAAGACCCCTCACTGTACCAAATTTCAAGTCTCTGGCTCAAACGGTGCGGGAGGACTTCGCAGTCATACGTACATACATACACTCATACATACACCACTTGACTTTTATATATATAGATAGAAATGATCATATTGCCATCATACAGCATCACCCTGATCAATTCCACTAGTCAGCCCGAGCCCCTGGCTGGCTGAGCCGGCCAAGAAAGCTGCCTCACCCCTGTTGTGCCCCAACCCTTTCCACCTAAAGCCCTCTGCCGCGAGCTACACCTCCCAGGGTACTGCAGTAGGGGTTGAGACCTTCCTGCACTCACCAGATGGCAGGAAATGGAGCAACCCAGACCCAGCCCACTCCGCACCGCCCGTGAGTGCCTTGGAGAGAGGGGGTGGTTCCCCCTTCCCCCAAAGGCTGGGAACCAGGGGAGCAGAGCAGAGTGTGCTTGGGCCAGGTCACTCCACTTCCCACTGCCCTGTGAGTGAGGGTTTGGACCTGTCCTGCACTTACCTGGTGGCAGGAAGTGGAGCGACCCAGCCCCAACCCATTCCGCGCCGCTGGTGAGTGCTGGGGGGGGGGGGGGGGCGGGGGAGCAAGTTCCCCCCACCTCTCCAAGCCTGGGGAGGCGATGGCATGGTGGGGAAGGGACATGGGGTGGGGGAAGCAGGGGTAGTGGGGGGTGGGGTGGGGAAGGGACATGGGGTGGGGGAAGCAGGGGTAGTGGGGGGTGGGATGGGGAGGAGATGGAGCAGCGGTGAAGGGGTTTGGGCTGTGGGAAGTGGGGGCAGGGGGAAGCTAGTCCCAGCAGGCGCCATCCCCTTCGCAGAAGCTGAGGCTCCCCTGTTAAGCAGACCCAGTGAACCCTCATCATGACAGGCCCCGAATCGCCTTTGCATTGTACCACTCACTGACACCCCCCCCCCCGAGCCCCAACCACTTTCACCTGGATCCCCATTGTCGCTGCACCTGGAACCCCCCCCCCATGAGCTGTGCAGCCAGATCGTCCACTGAGCTGCCCGCACCCAGATTGCCCCACAGAGCCCTCGCTTACCCCCACCTGGAGCCCCCCACCCCACCCCACTAAGTCCCTCCGCACTTGGCTCCTGCTACCGGGCTGAGCCTGCTCACCCACACATGGTGTGTCTGGTGGGGGGGGTGGGGGCTCAGGGTCTTTCTGTGTCAGGGTCGGGTGCAGCCCCCCCCCCACAGCCGAGTCTCTGTCCTGGGGGGGGGGGGAGGAGGCTGCAGGATGAGCGCCCATCTCCATGCAATCTATGGCCTGTGCTCCCCACTGCCATGTTGACGCCTCCACAGTTATGTATTGACAAATAAAATGTACAGAATTTTTAGGTGCAGAATCCCCTCAGGAATCTGGGGTGCTGGGATGGTGGGATTGTGGGGCGGTTTATGGGCGGGGGGCGCTGGGCGAGGTGTGTGCTGGGCAGGGGTGGTAGTGTGCAGGCCGCTGTGCATTTGTGGTAGAGGGTCCGTGTGGGGGGAGGCTGGGCATAGCAGTTCTGGGGGACACTGGATAAGGAGTTGGGGGCTGTGTGGCATGGCAATCCCCCCCCCCCCCCCCCCGAGGGGAAGGGACATGCTGGCAGCACAGGGCTGGACAGGCCAGTGTGTGTCTGGCAGCTGCAGGTTCATAAATAGTGCCCTTCTGATGGGCTGTGCCTCATTACCCCCAGCCTGCCCTTCACTCTGGAGCCTGCAGGTGAGTCTGAATCCCTCTCCCCCCCCCCCCCCCAGCAACTGTTCAGGGGATGAGTAAATCCTGACCCTCCCCAGCCCAGAGGGGACTAGAGGCTGGCACCAAGGGCATGGTAGGAGCCCACAGCTAAGCCCCCGCCCCGCCCCAGCCCTGTCCCTCCCCAACAATAGCTAAATTTTACAGGCGAGGTCTGATTTCATGGCCTGACACATTTTTCACGGCTGTGATTTTGGTGGGGACTTCCTGATGGGATTGCTCACAAGGGCCTGGGAACACCATCATGTTGTGAAGAATCTGAGTTTTTGTTAGTTGTCATATTTTGTATACCTGTTGCAGCAAAAGCCAGTTTTAAGGAGAAAACACCCAACATTCCTTCAGCCCAGTTCCTTTCCTTGGAGGTCTGCTGTAAGTCAGTTTTTGTGACTACCAACCATTCATTATTCTGGGGGGGGAGAAAGGCCTTTGCTTTATATAACATTCCCTCGCTGCTCCTTCCCTCCCCACCCCAAACGAAAGGCTCTACGCTTTTTCTGAGCATGTCTGGCTGTTGCAGGGTTCGGAAAACTGTATCATTTTATTATTATTGATTTCCTGTGTCAGCCCCACCACATTCAGTTTGTCATGGGGCTGGGGGTTGGGGTACGCTCTGGGAGTGCCCCTGCCGGAGGTTCTGCCTCATCCCACTGTGGTTTAGGCTGAGCCACATTTGAGTTTGTTTATTGTTTAGAATTTCAACAGATAATGCTCTTTTTTTGCAGCCCTGGGGGGGGGGGGGGGGGGGGCTGCGTGCCAAGATTGCTGATCCCTGGTCTAAGACAATACGCATCTGTGTCATTATACACACGCATACACCTTTCCAAACCTGGACCTTAATTTAGGCTGGATTAAAAAACACCAAGTACTACAACCCTTGAGAGCCTGGCTGTGAGTTTCCACAGAGCGAATGCATGATTTTCAGCACACTCTCTCCTTGTTCATCAGCCCTACAGTGTCTTTAAGAAGCAAGTGCTGTTGTAAGTCATGTCACACCATCTAGAACACTAATCATCCCTTTTTGAAGAGGCTGTTAATAACCAACTAGCCTTCACCATCTGAAGTGAAGCACTCAATATACAGGGGAGTTAGTTCTGTGGGCTGCTTGTTTTGCTATAACGAAAAATGTTTGTTTGTGAGTGTCACTGAGGGTGATCAGACAGCAAGTCTGAAAAATCAGAAGCGGGGTGGTGGTGGTGGGGTTAATAGGAGCCTATATAAGAAAAAGACCCAAAAATCAGGACTATCCCTATAAAATCGGGACATCTGGTCCCCCTAGTGGCACAACAATGAATATTAATTATGAAAGGGGAGCGTTTGTTCTGCAGGATTATTTAATTATTAATACAATTAGTTAAATAGAAGGTGTTAAAATAGACAAGCACTAAGGAAGCTGATATATTAGCACTATTCAAAAAATACAAAGACGTGTTCTGGGCTGATCTTGACTCATACGATTTTAGAGATACAAATACAATCTATAAAACCATTTTTGGAGCACTGTATGAGCCAGGATCAGCCCAGAATGTGCCAGCAACACCTTTTGAATAGAGATCTCATGCTCAGTGTGTAGTTTTACTGATCAAATCTTGTCCAGCTGGCACCAACTGCTAAAAGTGTTGAAAGAGAAGGAGAGGTGTCAGAATAAAGGCAGCTCATTCAGCCCGGTTCCTAAAAGAAGATTTTTGATTGTGGGCGGTGAGGGGACCAACCGGAGGGGTAAAAACGGGGTTTGTAAATGGAGCTGTCACATTGCAGCATTCTGACAGGAGGCGGGGCGGAGAATCGCAGGTTCTGGAAGTAAAGAGAGAGGACGCTCCCCCCTTTTTAATTATAATGTCGTCCCTTCGGCCTAACCAGTCAGCCAATAGTTAAAGCCAAGCCAAATTGTTTTTCTGAGGAGGTGAAACTCCTGTGATGGAGTCAGGTATATTCTTTGGTGCAAAGAACGTACACAACATGCTGCTCGCTTGAAATAGAGTAAGAATCAAATAGTGTCAAGCAAGTTCCTTGCTCACAATTTCCAAGCCTGCTTCCCTAGGCAGGCCTGTGCCCCAAGGAGCTCTGTGGCAGCTCCCTTTGGGACCACGCCCCCAGCCGGCACGTGGGCTCGCTCCTCTCTCACACACACAGAGCGCCTGTCAAACCATTCCATTGCCTCCGTTTGCAGCCAGTGCCAAGGAAACCCCTGCGAGTCTGGCCATGTCAGTTTTCTCTCAGGTTTTTTCATGCAGCCTAATGCCTTGTTTCCACGGATCACAACCTAAAAGGGACTTAATTGCTTCTTCCACTGGCTTTATAGATTCCAAGGCCCGAAGGAACGACTGGATAATGCAGGCCATAGAATTAGGTGGCTAGCACAGCCATTAGCTTTAACAAGGTCTGTGATTGACAGTAGCTCAGGGACCTGCTTGGTGGCAGCTATTAACGCATTCCAGTATTAAAATGCCGCCTTTCACTACTCAGTTGCCTATCTTCAGCCAGTAAACTAGCCCCAGTATAAACACAGCTGCTCAGCCTGACTGGCATGATCCTAACTACTGTGAAAGAAAACTGGGATTAGGCCTGATGATAAAAGAGTGCATGACCAGACCTGTATCCACTGGCATAGGGTGACCAGATGTCCCTATTTTAGAGAGACAGTCCCGATTTTGGGGTCTTTTTCTTATATAGGCTCCTATTTACCCCCAACCCTCTGTTCTGATTTTTCACATTTGCTGTCCGGTCACCCTACGTGACGGGCAGGGCTATCTATAATCATCCTACTGCTGAAAAATACTGTCTGTGCGCCAGCTGCTTCCACAAGCCTAGGGATGTGCATTACGGTGAGCTCCCCACCCCCCCTTTGTCTTGTTAAAGCTTAGCCGTGTGTGCAAAATGAGCTATTTTAACTTTCCCTCCAACACGTACGACTCTCTGCACCCTGGAGCTGTCTAGCTAGCAGATGCCTGTGTCTCCACCCTTCTCCAGTCGTCCAATAGCCATTTCTTTTGACTTCTGCCCCAGGCGCTTTTCCGTACAAGCTTGGATGGCGAGATCAAGATGCTTGATGTCATTAACTCAATAGCATCCGTCGTCTAGGAGAGATGCTCTCATTCAAGTGGCAGTTCTGGGTTTGATGCAGAAGTTGCTGGGTTAGGTTCTGTAGCCTGTGTTATGCAGGAGGTCAGACTAGACTGGCCCTTCTGTCTATTGAACCCACCCTTCCCTGCACTGAAGGGGATTTCAGTCTGTCTGGTTAAAATATTAAAACAGAGCTGCGGGTAGGAGCAAGGCATCTGATGCTGCAGGAGAGGCAGGAGCCCTGCGGTCATTGACTGCTGCACTGGCAGCTACAAGAATCCACGTCTGGATTTGAGAACTGAGGAAATTTGCTCTAGAAGCAAGTGCAAAGTCAGAACTCCAGAACCGAACCAGAGCATTTTCAGTGACTAGCCCCACGTGTGCTTTGGGGTCCACCTCCTCCCATCCCCCTTTAGTTATGGCTCTAGCAGTTCTGCTTGTGTAAAGCAGAAGGGAAGGAGAAGTGTTACAAGCACCCTCAATTATGGAGTCGGGGGGGGGGGGGGGGGGGGAGGGATGTTGCCCTCCACTCCAGCAAGGCAACATGATATTCTAGGACAGGCTAGCAAGAGACCTCAGTGGCTCCCCCTACCTTCCGAGTGAATTAAAACTGCTCTCTGTCCTTAAGAAGGCTGGAATAACTGAAATGTCTGTGCTTTACTTACTGGCCGCTGCTTCCCACAGCCTCCATTGGACTGGAGCAGTGAACCGCAGCCAGCGGGAACCGCGATCAGCTGAACCTGCAGACTGGCAGGTAAACAAACCAGCCGGGCCTGCCAAGGGTGCTTACCCCAGGGGGGCCGCGTGTCAAGGTTGCCGATCCTTCTCTTCGACTTGCAGACTTTAAAAGCCAGAAGAGACCACCATGGTCATCTCATTAATTCAATGGGACTCTCATAGGTGCAAATTATTTACAGGCTTGGGCCCTTACAAAGCAAACTCTTCCAGAGCAGGGCCCATGTGTTTTTTGGGTATTTGGACAGTGCCTAGCACAATGGGGCCTCAATTACAGTTAGCACCCCTAGGCACTCCCACATGCTAAATAAAGGAAAAGAAAGAATAAGAACATAATAAAGGCCATACTGGGTCAGACCCAGGGGTGGGCAAACTTTTTGGCCCGAGGGCCACATTGGGATTCAAAATTGTGCAGAGGGCCGGGTAGGGAAGGCTGTGTCTGCCCAAACAGCCTGGCCCCACACCTCTATCCAACTCCAACTCACTTCCCGCCCCAACTGCCCCTGACACATCCAAACCCCCTCCCCCATTTCTTGTCCCGATTGCCCCCTCCGGAGATCCCCCCACCCTAACTTCCCCCCCAGGACCCCACCCCATACCTAACCCCCTGCTCCTTGTCCCGTGATCGCCCCTTCCGGTGACCCCCCCACTCTAACTGCCCCCTATCTAAGCCCGCCATGTTCTTTGTTCCCTTACTGCCCCCTCCCGAAACCCATCCACACTAACACCCCCCCCCAGGAACCCCACCTCCTATTTAAGCCTGCTGTACTTTGTTCCCTTACTGCCCCCACCCTAACCACCACCCAAGCCGCTCCCACCCCAGTTCTTACCTTGCTCAGCTGGGCGCATGGCCCCTCCCCCCCCGGCTCTCTGCTCTGACCTGGCCCCGGCAACTATGCCCGGCACCCCTGGTGGGAACTTGGGACCCCGCGGCTCCCTGGGCAGGAAACTTGGGGCTCAGGGTGGGGAGAGCTGGGACCCACGGCTCCCGGCAGCTTGGCCTGGCGCGCCAGGCTGGGAGTGCGTGGTGCTGTGCCTCTCCCGGCTGGGCCCCGGGGCTCATCCCGGCACCCCAAGGGGGGATCGTGGGCCCGTGGCTCAGCCTGGCACTCTGAGCGGGAGCGCAGGGCACCCCTCAGTGCGTTCCCGGCCTCTGGGCGGGAAGAGAGGGCCACTGGCAGCGCTCCCCTGCCGAGCCCTCACGGGCCGGATAAAAATGGCCGGCGGGCCACATGTGGCCCGCAGGCCGTAGTTTGCCCACCCCTGGACCGAAGGTCCATCTAGCCCAGTATCCTGTCTTCCAACAGTGGCCGATGCCAGGTGCTTCAGAGGGAATGAACAGGACAGGTAATCATCAAGTGATCCATCCCGTCGGTCATTCCCAGCTTCTGGCAAACAGAGGCTAGGGACACTGTCCCTTAAAAATGTCTCCACTATATTTTAAATCCTCACAATCTGCACCCTCTTTCTTACTACTACTTTAGTTGCCTGATGAGTGTATGTGTGAGGATTACATACTTTGAAAACAAACTGCTATATAAAGTGCCCCAGGATTTCCATTGAGATGGTTGCTGACAACAAGGTACTTATTTCTCACCTTCTTCTTCCTCTTGTTTCCCAATGCACTGTTTGTAGACACTGTGCGGCTCCCTGCTGCAAAATAAATTTACTTAGCTAGAGGGGGGCCTGTTCCTGGGACTACCCAAAGCATTAAACCTGTCATTTAAAGGTACAGCTCAACCTCCTCTCTCCACCCTTGGAATAAAAGGCTTCGGTCTTTCCTTGACAACATATAATGGACCAAGTCA
This sequence comes from Sternotherus odoratus, assembly GCA_032164245.1. Taxonomy (NCBI): domain Eukaryota; kingdom Metazoa; phylum Chordata; order Testudines; family Kinosternidae; genus Sternotherus; species Sternotherus odoratus. Next base: position 201,009,559 of record JAVMKO010000001.1, on the reverse strand, counting down.
TGTCAACAAACTCAGGGTCCCTGGTGTAGAATTTCAGGACTGACCGATTTAAAAGCCTTTATGCTAATACTTAACTCCAGCAGCAGTGAGTACAGAAAAGTAAAGGTGAGCGAGTATGGAAGGGAAGGACAGCAGGAAAACGGAGGCACTTGCTAGTCGCCGTTTTAAACTGCTCTTTCATAATGGGGGAGAAAATTCGGTTCAGAGGAGCGACGTCGAACTTAGCTTTGTCTTTCAACTATAAAGAAGAGACCCTGTTAAAAAGGAAACTCAGCATCCTGGAGTCCATGAAAAGACAGGCAGCAAACTCCCTAATGCTTGATCAGAAAATCTTGTACAATCGATTCACCATCAAACTGAGGAGGTCAGAACTGGCTCATGCCAGGCTGCATGGCAACCGGGATCTTGTCCACCAGCTCACCCGGAGCGCCTTTCCCACGTTCCACACCACCGTGACTGACCGTAGTGAGAACGCCATGAGAGCCATCTTACAGCAGGGACAGCACACCAGGGTGACTTCTGCTCCATGTAGACTCCAATCTCAAGGTGTTCCCATCTCATTGGCTGAGCAGAAAAGTGGTGGAGACTATGAAGAGGAGGAACGAAAGAAATGGCCAATGGCCTCAGAGAATGAAAGCAAGCTAGGTGTGGGAGATCTAAGGAAGAACAGTGCAAAAGAGGGTAATCCAGGTACTACAAGTTTCCCAGCCTCTAGACAGTGGTGGGGAACTGGCAAGCGACTCCATTTTGATCATCCACGACCCCACACTACTAAAGATGAGAAATCTGATAGAAAGCAGTTTGCGGGTGACTATGCACCAGGCACAGCTTCTGTGTTACTCACCACACAGCACCAGGAGCCAGGAGCCAACAACGCTGGGCTTAGTGCGCCTGTGTCCCCCGAAGGAAGAGCAGAGGGCAGGAGACTGCAGGGAGAGGTCCCAAGTTGCCCATATAATAGTGTCAGCAGCAGCAGAAGGAACCGTGCACTGAGACCTAGCTCCAGGAATCCTCTTATAGGGTTGCGTGAAACACCAGTGGAAATGCCCTCCTTTGTCAAGGCCCAGGTCATGGCCAGTGTAGAGGCTGGTTTCAATGACAAAGTCAAACTTTTTGTTCAAAAAGTCAAAGCTCTGAGGCAGCAGCAGGGCTCTCTTTTAAAAGATTATTATTCGGAACGACTGATGGACAAGTTAGAGAGAAAGCACCAGGCCAGCTGGGGCTTACTACTGGACACACAGCAGGAGCAGAGGAAATGGGCCCTGGTAGGAGCAGAACCCAACCACCGAAGTATTACTGTCAAGAAGCTGGATAGGAATGTTACCAGAAAGGATGTCCCTACAGAGCTTTTGATTTGGGAATACTACAACGAGATACTCACCAAAGAGAACCAATTGGAGAGAAACTGGCCAAACAACAATCCTTATCACATGATGGCACAGAAGTCTTTGGCTTTTGTTTCAAAAGGATCCTGTTGAGCTGGTAGGTCCAAAACGTGACCTACTTTTTTGGTGACGTATCTATCTTTAAAATTTCACATGATTCTTTGTATGAGTTTATTAAGCTTCAATACTCATTTTCTTTTTTATATATCTCAAAACTAGTAGGCCACTGTTAAAAGTAACCCTACAGTAATGAACTAGTGCTCACACCTAATCAAGGAAAGCCAAAGTTTGGGTAAGGAAGTTGGTTTCAATTTTCAAATTTAATTTTAAAAATACTACGATTAGTTAATTATTTTGGGTGTATGTTACATTGTAATGGTATCCCCATTGTAAAGGTGTGTGCTGTACCTTTAAATGATAGGTTTAATGCTTTGGGTAGTCCCAGACAGGGGAGCTGTAAGGGAGCATGGGGGAAAATATTGCACTCCAGAAGAATGTAGCACTACTAGATTTTGCCTGTAAAGAACTTTTGATTGGCACAATACAGAGGCACACAAGAGAGCCTTGGATAAAAGCACGAAAGATAAATCAGACAATAGTTCTCAACCATAAGCCTCCTAATCCACAAAGAGTTCTTCACATATTCATTGGCTCTGTTATACTGTGCAACATTAATGAACAACTTTTCTAGAAGTATGACTGTACACAATATGTGTCTGGACAATTTCATTAGGCTCCATGCTCCACCCATAAATCCCTCCTCCTTCAGTCACTGACAGCTACTGTAAAACAGAAAATCCTGCATTCTGATCCAGTATCTATAGTGATATATTGGTCTAACATTCAAAGTTGGTTCCATTTGCATTTACTGAACTGGTTCACAAAACCATCCATGTGCTTCCTCAAATAAGGACTCCTGATCAGTTACAATGCAGCATTTTCTAATGCCATTTTAGTGCTCCACTTTTTAAAGTTTAACAATAATTCTTGCCCTTCACCTACATCCGTTACCCCGGTTCCAGAGGTGGATTGATGTTTCGTGGGTCCCTGGGCCAGATCAAGTGGGGGGACCCCCCACCTTCCACCTGTGGGCCCACTCCCATTCCACTCTCCACTACTGTGGCCCTGCAACTGTTTTTCTCCCCCGCCCCACTACAGCCTCCCAGACCAGAGAAGTTTTGTCCCCCCCACCCCCACCTGCCACAGCCCCAGGGCACTGGTAGAGAGTGAGAGCTCCTCCAACCCTGAGGCCATGGCAGGGAGCGAGAGCTCCTCCAGTCCCGGGGCCACAGCACACTGATTTTTCTGGAGCCCCCCCTACAATTGGTCACTGCCTGGGCTTTAAACCCGAATGTCTGTGCTAAAGTATTTCAATATGAGCAGTGGATACGTATAAAATCAAGCTGCCTTGACAGGTGGTTATGGGAACATGGAATTAGCCTCCCAGGATACACTTACTTCCCTGCCTGAAAACAACAGCAAACAAAGCCTTTTTTGCGCCTTTTTTGGCAAGCCTGGGTTATTACCCGCATGGACACCAAAGCAGGATAAGCCTGGACCCCCCTCAACTGTACACTGGTGGTATTGTGAGCATTACAAACACCTCATGCCTTATCCTGCAGTATTTGCTCAGTCGAAACAGGAGGTGCTGCACAGAATGGGATGCCATGCAAGGAGCCCCGCTGGAAGACACAGCAGAGCAATTCGCAGATGCTGAGGGCGGTTGCCCATCACCTTGACGTGGTGGAACACCGCTTCTGGTCCCAGGAAACAAGCACTGACTGGTGGGACTGCAGGATTATGCAGCTATGGGATGTGTAAAGCCACTTTCCAGGAAATGTGTGAAGAGCTTTCCCCAGCCCTGAAGCGCAGCAATACTAAACTGAGAGCTGCTCTGACAGTGGAGAAGCAAGTGGCGATAGCTCTGTGGAAGCTTGCAACACGAGACGGCTACCAGTCAGCGGGGAATCAGTTTGGAGTGGGTAAATCTACCACGGATCTGTTGTGATCCAAGTTTGCAGGGCCATCAACAGACTTCTGCTAGTGACTCTGGGCATCATGTAGGACATAATGGATGGTTATCGAATTGCTTGTGGTTTAAGGAATAGCATTTAAAACTTCCCGTTTCTCCTGGTGACCCTATGTGACACCTGGTGATCCTGAGTGTAAAACAGGTGGAAAGGGAGCAGATGCTGCAAGCATCTGGGTGGAGACCTGGTCCTCATGCTGAACGCTGTGTGCCGCAATGATGCCAGAAGAGTTAATACTGGACTGGGGCGGGGAAGTGTCCTACTGCAAAGGATTGCAGAATACCTCCATGAAAGCTTCCTAGAGATCTCAAGGGAGGATTCCCGGGCCATCCCATCACAAAACCAGTCTTTTTGGAGAGCATGCTCTGTGTCGCTGGGGTGGCGGCTTATAACTTCTATCTCCATTTTTAAAATTCAGATTCAACATTAAAAATAGCATGTTCCCCCTAGTTTGATTGGAAACGTGTACACCAGAGGTGCATTCCCCGGCATCACGTTCTGCCCTGTGCAGGGCTCCAGTTAAAAAAAAGTTCCTGGCTGCCGGGGAGAATGGACCCTCCACTTGCCTGCCTCACATTCTCCTCCTCTTCCTCGTCAACAATGTCCTCCTCGTTGTTGCCTGAGGTTATCCAGCGAATCGCATGCAGCTCCTCATAGAAGCGGCATAACTGTGGCTCTGAACCACAATGTTCACATCCCTGGTCTTCTGGTACACTTGCCAAATCTCCTTTATTTTCACACAGCGCTGCTGCGTGTTCCTGGGGTAGCCCTTCTCCCCCCATGCCCAGTGCAATCTTGGCATAGTTGTCAGCATTTCTTCTGCTGGTTTGGAGCTCTGCCAGTACAGGCTCTTCTCCCCACACAGCACTGAGACCCATCACCTCCTGTGCACTCCATGCTGGAACCTGTTTGCAGTCTTGAGTATCCAGTGTCAGCTGTGTTGACCAGCTCTTCATGTCCATCAAACAGGAAACGAAAATTCAAAAGTTCCCGGAGCTTTAATGTGGGTGGGGCTGGAGGCAGCTGTTTCTTGTGTACCTGGCTGAAGTGCAGTGGAGTTGACAGTGCTTTCCGGAGTGGTCACAGGGGAGCACTGTGGGACACTTCCTGGAAGTCAATTCATTCAAATTACATAGCGCAGTGGCTCCACTATCCCCATGTAGATACGTGGATGTCAACTGAAGCACTACACTCCTCGCGGAGGTGGAGTAGAGAAATCGGCTTTACAAGCCCTTTAGGTTGGTGGAAGGGACTCAGTAGTGTAGACATATACATTATTAATTCAGCCTAATGCGGCATATGTCAACCTAACTTTGTAGTGTAGAGCAGGCCTATGATAACCCTTCATGTGAAATCAAAGCTACAACCAGCCAACCAAATGTAATGGATCCGTTACTACAGAGCTGGAAATCACCCCCCCCCCCCATTGGCCCTTCTGTCAAGGTTTCGATCAGCCACAAATTGGTCTGTTCTCTAAAATTTAGAAACAGCTTTCCTCCATAATGCAGTCTCAGGAACTATAGAACTTTGCATTTAGAGGTGCAAGCTTGTGGCAGGAGATATACTGCAAGTGTTGTGAGCCAGAATAGGATGTTGGAGTGGTGGTGTTTTTTAAGCAGTTCATAACATCTCTGTAGTCGAGACGCTTTTACTGATTGACTAGGAATCTGCTTGCAAAAAATGTCTCCTTCTGTAAACTAAGCATGTGTACTATAGATCTGATTGCACTTTCTTATGACTCAGAACTCTACCCAAATGTGTGGGCCTTCTGGTTTACCTCTTCAAGGGGCCACATGTTGGAAAGGGTCTGATTTACTGAATGATTATCCTGTTTGTATTCAGATATTTGTATCTGAAGTTGTGAATATTGACTATATATCTGTTACACATGGGGAACATCCACTAGACAAAAGACTCAGTTTAGATAGCTGGCTGGGAAAGGCCCATTCAAATTAATGAACGATTAGGGAGAAAAACAGTCCATAGAAGCAGCTTATTTCCCACCTGCAGGCCTTCATGAGGATGCTACAAACACGCTCCGATTCATGTCTGCTGTATTACCACAGGGACGTGACCAGGTCACCTGGTGCTGGACTCCATCTTGAAATACCAGTGTTGTTTCATTGACTGGTATGGGAACCAAGCTGAGACCACGGCTTCTTATCATATGCAAAAACTACATCGGGCATGGGAATGACATCATGGTTCTTCACTGACTCCCTGTCCAAGCAGACTCCTGGAAATAGCTGAAGAACAAAGACTTAACTGGAGGGGGGGGAAAGTGTTGGATCCAGACTAAAGGGATTTTTAGCCTGTGAATGGAACTGGGGTTTCTAAACTGTAAGCCAGCACAGCTTGCCCCTTAAGAGCCTGAAGTCTTAATTATATAATTAATATTATAATTATAATAATAATTTAGGGTAAGAATTTGCTATTCATATCCGATCTCTTCAGCAAATGAATAAAACATGCTAAACAATCTGCTTTGATATGTTTCCTACCCCTTATAATCACTTAAAATCTTTTGTAGTTAATAAACATGATTTTGCTTTGTCTAAAACCAGTGTGTGGAAACCATAACTCATGGCAGAAAGCTGTTGTATATTTCCTCTCCACATTGGGGGGGGGGGGGGGGGGGTGAACTTCATGAGCTTATGCTGTGCAGCATAAGATAGTATATTTTATGGGTTTATATTATAGCCTAGAGGGGTGGATGGACCTGAGTAGCTGGAAAGTGCCTTAGATGAAGCCTTCCCGTCCAGAGCTGATCACATCATCCATATGTAACTGCGCAGGGTGTGTCCCTACCGGTATGTGTGCTGGTAACAGTGCGGATAGAAGTGATAAAACTCACGCCTACGGATCCAGTGTAGGTGTATCTAACTTGCTATCTTTAAATGAGAAGTCTGGTAATTCTACAAAGTTCAAGCAATGCATGCTTTTTAAACACTAGTACAATTTTACATTATTCTAATGTTACTTTATACTACAGAAGAAAAAATATAAATCTCTCATCCATTTAGAATGTAATCAATTCAGAGCAAGAACCATATGTATTTTTACCTGACTGCCAAATGCCTAGCACACTTTTGGAGGTCTATACAAATAACTATCCCCACAAAGCTTACACAGAGAACTTGATAGAAATATCATTCAGAACTTTTCCTGGGCAAATCACACTAAAGGAATATAGTTTGAATGGCTCTAGAATAAACATGTGGTAGCAAGAACTTTTCATACTTACGAACTGCCTCAAGGCAATCATGAACAGCCTCTATTCTAACCATATAAAGCACAGGAAGATGGCAAGGAGCCCAAATGACCCAGTAAGGCAGTGTTGTAGTGACAGATTTGCAATAGCTGATTTATTTTTCTTAATGCCCTGGTTCCTGAACATGTGATTAGGTGAGAATCTCAGATTTCATTTAAATAAAAAACACTTTCTAGCCCACATGGCGAAGGAGAAAATCTTGAAAATGTATTCTGAGTGCACCCTAAAGGCTCAAAAACCAGATAAAAAGAATCAATTTTTTCTATTTTCATTAAAAAAAACCCTCTGTTTTTGAGGCAATCTTGATATTTTGGGGCCTGACTCAATTTTTGAACACTTAGGGTTGATAACACTGCATTATGTCATTTCTGGAGATCTTAATGTTTGTCTCATCCTCAGCACATAATATACTTTAAATAAAAGTTTCAAAATCAATAGTTTAATGATGCCCCATGTTAACTTATGAAAGTAAGGAAATCACTGTGGTTTTTTTCACTGAACCATGGTGAAAAACGTCACTGTTTTATTCAGCATTATAGTTACATAACAGTTGTCTGTTTCTATTACTAAAAAGAATTTATTAAAATAATCCTGAAGACATCTTTTCTCCCTCCAATGATTTCAAAACTATGCCTTTTAATGCCAATTTCACACAAATCATCAAATGGATTTGATCTGCAGTAGTCAGTTATAGCAATTGTCAAGGCACAAGCTCAGCTCTGCACATCAGCTGTTGCTTGCAGTAAAACGAGATATGCCAATTATGTCCTCTTAGTTAAAAATGCATAATCCCTTTCTTTTATATTGCAACAGGAGAAGTTAACATTACATATACAGACTACAAAAGGTAAAGAATTGATTTCTGATATGATTTGTAGATTTAAATTCAAAACCTACTGTATATTTTATGTAGCAGGTGAAAGTAAGCTTACTATTTCCTTTCTAACAGTAAATGTAATGGTTGGGAATAAACAAAGAATAAGCCTTAAAAGTTTGTTTTAATCATTTTCAATTTTGTCTACTGTCAGATGAAAAATACAAGGTACAGTAGCCGTCCCTTTTGATTATGTTGCAACACTGATCATGTGCCTTGATAAAGGAACAACAGTTCATTAAATAAGGATGATGACATAACATGTAGGGAAGACTTTGGATTGTCTATTTAAAATGTCAACATAATAGGCAATTAATAAAACTTCATTTTAAGTGCACTTCCACATGCTTTTTGTTTATAATATAGCAACTTCCTATCCTTTTTTCAACAAACTTCACTCTCTACTCTAAAGCTGTTTGGCTGAAAATGCACTTTCCCCAGTAAACTTTTTTTTTTTTTTTTAAAACAACATAAACTCCTACCCTTTCATAGACTAAGAAATGTTTTGCTAATTAAAACACAATATATTACAAGACATGTGAAGACAACACATAGTGAAATGAGTTTTAATTGTTATGCTGTGACTAAAGTAAAGTTCTCAAGGCTGCAATTTAACATTCCAAGTTCTCCCTTCCATCTTTATTGATTAAGATTTTGAACAGAAACTCTTTGGGGGCTAGAACAGCAGTAATTGCATCACACTGTTTTCCAAGACTTCAAGTTTCAAAAGCAAACTCTTCAAAAAGTACACTTCCTGATTTGATTAGATAGAGGGACAAAAATATAGCACATACTTGAAGGTTACATGGTCTACAAATGATGGCAATATTTTCCTTGGGAGAGTACAGTTTGTTTTCTTGTAAATACTCAAAAAGGCTCAACTTCAAGCAGTAATAAACACAAGCAAAAGTGATTTAACCCTTAAAATAAATATTCAGGAAAACCTCTCTGTACATACAAGTGAAAGAATATGTAATACTTTCACGCTAAAAGAAAAAATAAAGAATTTGTTCATATAAGCAGCTGAAATCTGCTGTTCCAGCCCAGTGTCCCCAGTAAAGAAGGGAGGCACGAACACAGGTGACTACTGTAGCTCACTATCTTATGGCCTTTTTTGGACAGGGACATCACCACCACCAATTTTAATCCCTTTTGTTATCTTTATTTATTTATTACAGCATGCCAAATCCTTTGGCATATGTGATGGCCTTCAACAATCTCTCTTTAAGCTTTTCTTTGCTCGAGTATTCCGGAAGCAAAAGGACATTAAAGCATGTGTGAGATGTAGGTAATCTGAGGAAAAACAGAAAAGGAAAAATTCAATCATCAGAATGTACAACGCAAGCATATAAACATAGTCTTTGAGAAACACCATGCTATTTCATCTTATATATGCCAGAACAATACTCCAGTTCTGTTTTATAATTTACTAGCAGAAATACCTGGCGTTGCTCGGGTCCGTCGGAGGGGGGGAAGGGGACCTAGCATTGCTCAAAGAGAGCTGAGCGAGTGTGGGGTCCGTTGGAGGGGGGGAGAGGGGAGAGAGCTGAGCGAGTGCCGGGGCCGTTGGAGGGGGGGCGGGGGCAGAGAGCTGAGTGAGTGCGGGGTCCATTGGGGGGTGGGGGGGAAGAGAGCTGAGCGAGTGGGTGGGGGGCGTTGGAGTGGAGGGAGGAGGGGGCGATTTTAAAAAATTTCGATTCTTATCTGAGGGGGGAGAGAGCTGAGCGAGTGCAAGGTCTGTGGGGGGGGGGAGGGGCAGAGAGCTGAGCGAGTGCAGGGTCCATTGGAGGGGGGTATTATTACATCATAACTATGTCACAGAGAACAGCAGGTGTTAACCTGCTGCCCAGCTGATGTGAATGGGCTTTAAAGAATTTCACCCCTGGGGGCGTCAGAGGTGAGATTTGAAAAATTTTCGACTCTTACCCTGATTAGGACCCTAAGGCCTATAACTGTACCAAATTTCAAGTCTCTAGCTCAAACGGTGTGGAAGGAGTAAGGGAACGTACGTACATACACGCAAGCACGCACACACCATTTGACTTTTATAAATATAGATATCTGTTGTTTTCACATAACCTTCAGGTCACAGCACTATAAAATGTTATTAAAAATGCTAATTTAAGAGATAGTTAACTTTAACGTTAAGATTTGGCTGCTGGTATTTTCACTTTGTAGAATTCGTTTTAATTTTTAGGAAGTCAAAATACAATTTTTACCAAATAGAGGTACCAATATTTTACCTCTCTGTGTCTGGGCCATTCTTGGCTATAATCATCTTTAATTTTCCAAGTCCTCCCACAGGTGCTCTGTCCGTGCCTGTTGTAAACTGCAAAAATAGTCTTTTCTGCTCATCTGTAAATGAATGGACTATTTCCCAGAATTCTCTATTGAGGGGAAATTAAAAACAAAAAGTAGAGAAAGCAACAGAATAATATTGATAAGAATATTTGATACAAATGAGATTTCCCCCTACTTGTATGCAACTTTCACAATTGCCAGAATAATGCAATTTGCAGCTGTTAATTGACACTTTACCAAATATTTCATTGTATTTGATCCTCTACACATCAGTATACAAACTGAGCATACAGGAATTGAACAAAATTGCATTCAAACATTTGTTAACCGCTGAAGTTTTGAAGCTACATTTGAAGTATTTCAAAATCCTTGAAGATTAAATTGTTAACTTTTAAAAACTGTTTCAGACTATTCTAAAATTAGCAAATAATTTGCATAAGCTGTTCATTTGTTTTCTATACTGTTCTTATTTTCTATATTTTTCAGCTATCCTTATTGCAATGCATTGTCTATTCTATGAGAATCTTGTTTCTCTCTTCCTCCTATTGTATTAACAAATATATCAACATTAGTTTGACTAAACATTCAAGTCAAGTGTCAATTACCAAATGTGTATTAAGATCAAAACTGAGGTGAAAATAAAGATCAGAAAAGGGGGCTTCTACAGTATTAGAGGAATAAAAAAAGGAATTCATCCAAAAAAAAATTCCAGTCTGATTACATGTAAAATAATCAGAACAGGAGTTTTTGGATACATATGCTAATGAATGTACTCTCTAATGGCCCATCAGAACAAATTATAACACTTCCACCCATCACAAAATCCTATTAGGATAATTCATCATTGAGCAAAAATATCACCATCTCTTATTTCATGGTCCTGAAGATCATCTGAATATATTCTAGACTTATAAGAGAGACTACACACAAAATATTTCATTCAGATCTGGGAGCCTCAATACTAGACTGATGTAGACAACCATGGGCCGAGGGGAAGATTACAAGAACTAAACAAGAGCTAAACCATCCTCTCCCAGAGGATAGGAAAACCCTCTAGCGTTATTCCACTTTTGACCCCACATAGTTTTTGTAATCTTCCCCTCCGGCCCATGGTGGTCTCTCTCTTCTAATCCCTCTCCATTCCGTCTACATCTTCACTTTTCATCTCCGACCTGGATTACTCCCAAATATGGGAAAGGAAATTCAAATTCCACATCTTGATGCTTGCAGAATTTCCAATTAATTCTTTTCTTAGCATGAGAGAATCTGTAGGAGCCGTGCTGATAAAAGTTCCCCTGTAATTCACTAGCCACCCCTTCAAGAGAGAAGTTCCTTAATACACAGCAGAGGAAGCAGGTGGAACCTCAAATTACAGATGCCGCCCCTTCCTCGTGAATTTAGTAATACAGTTTTCTTGTATATGCCTTGAAAAGTTAAAGAACTTACCTAATAATAAGAGAGTCTCTGCTATAGCCACCATCATATTCTGTAGTTTCTTCTAGTGCTTGAAAGTCTAGATTCTGTAAATGGAAGACATTTTATCACCACCCATAATTGTAGCTTTGGGATAAGAAAACCAGCAATTTGTTTTGTTGCACATTCCATATTTCTTACCCTACTGCCACAAATAAGTAATTCAATTTCCTCTGGTCTAAATAAATATTTCAGTGGAGACTCATTGGTCACCATATGGAATCCTCTCCGAAAGGCTTTGAACTGCTTTTCTACTGATTTGTTGAGAATGTAGTCCGCATACAGATTGACAAATTCCTGTAAGAAAACAACCCCAAAACTTATTTAATAGTTAAAAGCCAAACCCTACCCTTCAAAAAGATACACCCAACAAGACATTTTGCTGTAATGTTTTAAATAGGGAAAATAAGTATTTAATGACATTGTATAAATTTGTTTTCTCATAACTGGAACCAAGCCAGAATGCACTGCTTGAATTGGCCGACCTACAATCAATCTTAGAGGCAGCTGAGCTATGACAGGACAATTCTGTCAACTTCACATGTACTGAAATTTCTAAACAGAAATTATCCACATGCACACACAAAATAGTCCAGGTGGATTCCTCCCAGATGGTAGAGGACTTCATTTGAGAAACCAAATTTATGGGCAAGGAAAAATTCTTTCTCCTACACACACACATCCACCAATCTGGAGGACTCTGGTAGGACAAGCAAGCAGTAAATAAAGTTTAAGCTATCACGAATAATGGTAGAATTTAAAATCTAAGACAACAGTTCACTTCTATTTGAATCAAAATTTTGTGTAGTCTAAAGTTGTATGAAATCTAAGACCATTCAGCAGAAAGTTACAACTAAAGGAGACAGGAGATGATCTTTTGAGTTGGCATGTTTTTTTTAGATACTGTAAAGCTCAGATGCGGAGTCCAAAATGTGATTGGGGAGATATACAATGTGAAGTCTGGTATGCACATTTCAATTTACTAGTTTTATAGCCAGTTTACTCAGCAATCTGAATATACACAACAGAATCCTAAATAGATACCTAGGTTAATAGTTGCTTGTAAACAGCAAACATTAAAAAGGATTCTTAAATATTTTTGACTTGTTATACATAAACATGTTACAGTAAAAGTATCGTATCTTCAACTGGTGTTCTCAAAGTCATTCATGCAAGATGATTTTACAAAAGTCTTTTCTTCTGCTTCTTAACCAAACTGAACTATTAGAATTTTAAATGCAACTATTTCTTTATCTCTAGCTGAAATTAATGTTTTAGTTACAGAATACTGGCTGAAATTCTGAGATGCATAAAATGAAAAAGATCATTCCACCGTTAGAGTGCCATGTCAGTTACCTTTCTGTTTTCATTTGTAATAGGGATTTTATCTCCATTTTCCTTTAAATCATGCATCATCGGATTGCCAAAGAGATCCGTATGAGATATTTGGAAAGTTATCATCATATCGTCTTCCACACTTCCCTCATACTGTAACAAGTCTCTTAAACTCTGATAAAGAACCTAACAAAATAAAAACATTTGATGACAGAGTTGTAAAATACAACTCCCACTATATATCACCAATGATAATCAGAGTACAGCTTTAGATATTGATTGTCCAATAACATGCTTGGCTAGCTATATTTTTTGGGAGAGGTCACAATTTTGTACCAAATCCAAATTGTTCATGATTGGGACATAATCACCAGAAGTGCCAGGAAGAATGTTTGTGCACATAATGTGAAGAGGAGGAAGTTAAAGTGTTGCTGAATACTTGACCCTCACTTTGAAAAATAAGCACAAGTTAGGATCAGCAATTGCGCAGTACAAGTGGAATTTTAAAAAATGAATTTAAATTGTTCGAAGGGGTTTAGGAAGCCCTCTGAGTCCCAGCACTCAAGCAGTAATAAGCCCTGCACCTCCAAGGAGCCCCCTAGCAATACCTCCCAGCAGCAGCAAGGGATGTGCAAGCAGTAGCTATTCAAGGACTCCCTCTCAGAGACAGAGGTATAAATAAGCCTTGAAGGCCAGAGAAAGTAGAGTGATCTTTCCCCATATACTTAATGTAAGTTTTAGCTGTGATCCTCATCCTCTCACCAGTTGTCTTCCTCCTATGCCCCACAAACACTTTCAAATGTATTGTGTTAGTAAACATTCATTTAAGAACCACTGGCTTTTAAACAAGATCTGGCTCTCTTGCCGTCTGAATTCTGGCTGTGGTATTCAACAATGTCTAATGTGGCCTGACTACTTTGAATTTTATACAGTTTTAAGTCTCTTAATCAGCATTTAAATATCTTGGTGTGTTTAATAGAGTTTATGATGGGTGATTTTAAAGTAGGGCAGAGTAAAGCCATTGCGGAAAAGGAATGGAGGTAACAGGTACACTGAACTTTTAAATCCACCCGTTCTCTTCCCACAAAAATGAGACTGGTCGCCACATATTTTGTAGCCTCTTGACAACTCTGAATTCACTTGTTACTAAAAATAAAACTAAACTGGGACTCTGAAATAGCTCAATTTACTTATTACAATTAAAAATGAGTTTAAAGTAGCCCTCAAATTACAGCTGAAAGAGTGGCCTGACTTGGCATACAAATTAAACAGACCAGCAAATCTATAAAAAATTGCACCATTTTTTTTTCTAATATAGTAAAATAAAAGGCATTTATAATAACGTTTATCCTATTAATTTTCTTCTTTCTTTCTTTGAACTATTTGTGATAGTGGAAGGATTTATTGCATAGCTTACAAATAAAAATGGAAAAATTACCCAAAATTAATTTAAAGAAATCATTCTAACATAAAGCAAGCTGGGTTGCTTGTTAGAAAGCTATTGGTGTCCTTTGGATGGTTGAAAGGACAGGACCAAAGTATGTGAGATATGCTTTAACTTTACTCACATATTTGTTATGGCTTATTGCTGTTTTACAGCTATCAGCAAAAGAACCCTGCCTCTCCGCTTTATCACTATAGTTTTTAAGGAGACAATAAAAAGCATACGAGAAAACTTATAATTGCTTCAAGAATTTGTGAATAATCTCCATCTGCCACAACTGCCTTTCACTTTAAAAAACTTAAGAGTCACCACAGTGTTGCACTTCCATGGAAATTTTTAGTTGTTTTACAGAAGATTGGTAAATAATATTCTCATTTTACAGACTTGTTTGTTGTGGCACAGAAGAGTAAGTGATTTGCTCACATTCATGCATCGAGGCAGAAACAGAATCCACGTGATTTGACCTTCTGACCTATTAGCTATCCTATTGCTAGCCAATGCACACTCCTCCCAGTTAGATGTACTGGTAGCATCATGAACCAATCCATACATTTGAACAAATAACCATAGAATGTTTCCACTAACCTGACAGGGCATTTCACTTTCACCTAGTCTGATAGCAAGTTTGTGCTGAAATCAAATCTTAATTAAATCAACATATATTTTCAACAACCTGTAGCAATAAATTCAAGGAACACAATGAACTTACAGGGTGAGAATCTGCTAGATCACGGAAAGTTCCTTTTTTGCCCATTAACTTCCTGTAGACAACCATGGGAAAATGTACATCCAGTATACAGTTATTGTAAATAGCCAGGCCCAGTACTATGCCAATCAGTGTAAACTGACCCTCAGTTTCAAAAGAAGATGGGTTAAACCAAAACAGTTTTGTAGACTCATCATATGTGAACATACCTATAAGAAATGAATTTAAAGGATTACTTTTATATTAAGAAAAACTAAAATATAGAACAAACATGAAGTTTCAAAATCCACCTTCTAAATCCATCTGCAGAGATAAATGTAAACTTACATTTTAAATTCAGTATTGTATAATTTATCAAACATTACATATTCATAGCACAAATTAATTTTTCCAGTTTTATAAAATGTGATGCTCACAGCCTATAGGAACACGTACACATTATGAAACCACACATTTATCTCCCAAAGTCTCCCTGCAATAGGACGGCACCCACCTCTTGCGAGTGCCTCCTGGTTCAGTACATAAGAACATAAGAACATAAGTACGGGTGCCTGCAGACTCAATTTGTGCTGACCCTTCTCAGTGGTTTCTCAAGAGGGGTTTTTAACAACTTAGCTCCCAACTGACCCTCTCACACAGACCCCTTCCAGGGTATACAGTCCAACAGGTGCCTATCCCAGTACCCTTGCTGGTATTTCTATAGATCTCTCTGGGCTTAGTTCTTAGTCCCAGCCCTGGTGTGGGGCCATACCCCAAGGGGTTGCTCTCTGGAGACACTGTCTTCCTGCAGCCCTCACTGGGCTCAGTCCTTATTTAGTCCCAGCAGCCAGCCAGGAGCTCCTTTTTGCTCCCCCAGTCCCTGCCAGTAACTGATCTGTCTGTGGTTCTGCTGCTCCTTCAGCCAGCCAGGAACACAGTTCTCACTCCTCAAGCTCTAGGCAGCAACTGACTGACTCTGGCCCTGCAGTTCCTTTTTTGTGAGTCTGCTGGGTCCTGATTGGCTGCTTCCCCGCAACCACTCTAGGCAGCTTGGAAGATTTCTCTTCTGCTCCTCTATGGGATGGGGTATCGTAGGACCCTGAGGCCTCCAGCAGGAGCTTCTGAGCCCAGTGCACTACATTACACTCCCCAAATCACAAAATAAGGTAACCCACTCAAGCAACCCTCGGCTGACAAAGCTGAAGGCCAACAAATTCTAGCTGACTTGGACCAACAGGGTAAGTGAATTCCAAATCCAGGACTGAGACCCAGTCACAAAAATTGGCCTGCCTGCAGGAATTTAGGGTTGTAAAAGTATCTTAGTAGATCTCAACTAGTGGAATGGTGCATAGAGAGAGAAGCAGTCTTTAAGTCTATATGTTGAATTACTCCAGAGCAGCTCTTCGGGAGTAACTCCACATGTGGACTCTCCTTAATCCAAATTAACTTTCAAGTGTAGACAAGCCAGCAATGAACTCAGACAGCAAAGCAATGAACTGGAAACCCCAAGAACTTTCTGGAACACAAGTATATGTTCCCTATGAGACCCACTTTACTTAGTAAAGTGGGAGGCTGCATTCTGGTTTCTGAATTCACTGAAATTTCCAAGTGGTCTTCCAGACTACCACTGTAGCAAAAATGGTAGCATATACTTTCTGTAAATTGAATGAAGAGTTAAAACATACAATAATGAGCAATTCTTGCAGTGTTCTGATGGGAGAATAATTTAGAACACTAGCTTATTCAAATCCATATTCATAAGATATCACAGATAATGCAAAAAGTAAAAGTTATGAGAGCCACCATAAAGGATGAAGATTATTGCAGTCTCATCATAATTAACCTAGACCCCAGCACAAAAAATGTACTTATTCGCTTCTCCTTTACTATAATGATTTTTGATAGCAAGTCGAATAATTTTTACTCATCCTTCACTTTCTTCATGATTTGAATTTTACACAGCTGTTTTAAATTAACTTTTAGATTTAATATGCAATAGCTAACATAACTCATCTATAGTCTATACTAATTTTCTAATAAGTACTTGCTTATTTTTATGATACCTATTAGAGTACAAAGATTTCTATTTTTGAGATTTTTCTTGCACTGCCATTGAAACACACCCAGATGTTCTTCAAATTCACAGAAGGGACAACTTACACATATAGTGTCCTAATTGTGATGCTATAATGCATGTTACCTGTGGGGAAAAAAATGTAAAACAAAACCAAGCAGAAGAATCAGAAATTATTTAGTTGTATTTCCTGTTAAAGGACATATACATAATTGCATTATGAAAGCAAAAATATAAATAAAAAATAAAAAAAATTAATCTCATCGAGCCATACTATTTCTTATAAATATTCTGAACACCAATGAGTCATGTCTAGTGTAACTGAACAGAGAGACAAGTCTTAAGTTTTCCAGTATAAATTTCTGAATAAAGGGAATTAATGAAAATACTTACCAACTCTCATCTATGCTGTTGAATACAATTTCAAATCTCAAGGCTACTATATGTCCATGCTCAGAAGATAAATGTGCATTTCTAATCTAGTTATCTAAATTATATGTTTATTCCATACCTAAGAAACTACAATAAGAACTGTAAGGTTACAAAAGTAAAATATTTGAATCAGGAAATTACAAAATTAAGGTAGACCATGCAATAAACCTTAATTCTGTCAGGTTGAGTGTAGGTATATATTTTCTCCATAGGACCCCCCTCCTAATTTACAGCCTGATCCAAATCCCTTTGTAGTCAAGCTGTCAGTGCACAGTTTGGAGAGTGGATGAGTCTCATCCTGTCTCATTCACTACAGAAGATGGAAGGAGCGTAGCAAAAGAAGATCGAAGATCTGAGTTCCATTACCAGTGTTAAGACAGATTCCCTCTGGGACCTTGATCAAATCATTTTCTGTCTCTCTCTGCATCAGTTTCCTCATCTACAAATTGAAGATAGTATCTACCTTTCAGAAAGCCCTAAAGCTAAACTAACTGGTGTTTGTAAAGTGTGATGAGTTTCTTCAGTGGAAGGCACTGCAAAAGTACAAGGACGTATCACCACATTTCACATTCAAATCAAAGATCTATGTAATTCCTGGTCTACCTTCATAATATACTTTTCTTATGCTAGAGATGTTTGGATAATTTCATCCATTTTAATCCTTTACTAGCTGCAATGATTAAGTTCCTTTGGTTGCAGATATCTGAAGCTTGGTATACATCAGTGATTAAGATGTATAAACTACAGCAGGCAAGGCTTAAAGTATCCAGAGTCACATGCACAAGGACAAAAAAACCAGAGTTTAAGATAAATCTGCTGCCTGGAGTCGTGGCCAAACTAGGAGGGTTCCAGAAGTTTGCTATATTAACTAACTGTGACACTTTCATATATACATCTAACGTTATGTGGAGAGTGTACAAAATGGGCACAGCCTGAATATTCTGATGATTTTTTTTTAGAGTAACAGATTTTGCTAGTTTTCAGAAATTTGTGCTTTAATAAACTACAAAATTCTATAAAGACTTCATAGTTTAATAATGCACTTTAATTGCACCTATCAAATTTATGAATATTCTAACTCAAAAATCTCTAGATATCAGTTACACGTGAAAGTTTTTTGTTCCAATATTAAAGGTTTTAAAAGGCACAAAGCACTTCATTCCCATTAACTTCCCCGTTACTCCCCATTGTGTCTTTGAAAATCTCTCTAAATGTTTGCTAAATAAAAACCAATAACCTACAGATTTCTCACATTAATTTCATAAAAAGGGATACACTGGAGAAAATCTTCAGTCAAATGTATATGTGATGGTGATATGAATGCGATCCTTTTTGGTTGTTGTTGTAGCTTTATTTTATGTACAACATGGAATATGACAAATTAATTGAAAATACATTTCACGTAGAGGTGGCCGGGCCAGCCCGACACCTCTACAAAATGGCAAGAGTTAGGTATCTTGCTGCCAGGTCTGATGCCTGCCAAACTTAAATGCTTCCCAACAGCAGTGTGCTCTCAGCCCTTCGGACTTGGCTAGTAACGACTTAAAGATACATTCTCCCGTCCTCGAGGTTCCTTTAGGGTTGCTGCTGGCACTGGAAGCTTGTTTTCAGGCAGTTTAGTTGCTGACCCCACCAATACTGATTGTATACACAACTGTCTACCTAAAAGGGAGGGACTTTTTTTTCCATTTTAAAAGGGGGTGGGGTGGGGAGGGTTGGATTTAAAAACAAGTTCTATTTACTTTGCCAAAGTGTGAATTTAATGAAACAAGACATTCTTTCAGAGGAAGATTTTTAATACTTGGATATATATCTTCACTGAATAGGTCATAAAGGGAACAAAATAAATCCACTGAAATGATTCAGATACGGAAAGACTTCCTGAAATGTTTTAATTTAAAAACTTTGTGCACAATAGGTGTAAAAAAGTGGTTACATACAAACAGTTCCAATTCTAATTGGTATGTTAAGACATTTAAATTCTTTTCCTGCATTATGCACTATAATAGTGAAACTGAAAGAACTCAAATAAACCCTTTTATTTTCTATTTATGTTGTCTACACATTTCAATAGTCTGACCTCTGAAAATGAAAACAGACTAGCCAATTTCAAGTTTGTTTCTATTCAATTTCACTTTCAAGTTCTAATACTGTAGCACAATGATGCAATGTTTGGTTACTCAAATATTCCCATTATAGCACAAACTGTTTTGATTACAATTTTTAGAAGATTTTGGGTAAGTCTCTAGGGATCTTAAGTTTTGTAAAAGCTTTTTTCTAACAGACTAAATTTGGGGCCAAACTGGACCAAAGTATCCCTTTAACATTTCTTCCTCCTCCTCATCCCTACATAACAATGTCCTTCTGTTATACTCAGTTTTAAAGGAGAATGGTCAACTTGAAAAGTCACACCTTCTAAATTTTTAAAAAGCTATAATTGTAAGGAACTAGAGAGACTTTTTTCAAGTACATTTTATGTTTTTGGCGTAGATCTGCGTATCACTAGTTTCACTGTATCTCCGTATAGTCAGTTCTCTTATCTGAGTGGCTCTTTCACATGGCAGTGGAGAGTGAAAGGAGAATGGGAAAGAATTTTTTTTTTTAAAAAAAACCACACATCAGGAAAATTTGATTGTTAAACCACAAAAACTGGTTTGGGAACTCAGGAGCAGGTGTAATACCAGAAATTACAGCTAACTTTTCTTTTTAATTAATTTGTATTTGACTATTTCTAAACTTTCAACAAAAATTTAACTCAGCATCACTACTTGAGAACAAAATTAACCCTTTTTTTATATTGCAAGATTTTGAAAACTTGAAAAAGCTCTCACCTCCCTTCATATAGGTTTCCCTTAGACGCTTGGGAAAATATTTTTATTTCTCAGGTTTGATTACTAGCCCTAGAAGCAAAACTGGAAGCTGAGAGGGAAGCCAAGAGAAAGTTTAGATTCAAATTTTAAGAAGTGGGTAAAAATAAAAATATTGCATTATTTGTTAGATATCTAAATGCATAAGTGGCAACTTTCACTTGTGGCAGAAAGTATTGCAGTCATTCCAGTTGTCCTTGGGATGGTGGTTCTGTCAGATGCAGGATCCTAAACTGAATTAGATGCCCTTTTCGCTCAAAAAGGGATACAGAGGACCCTCAGAAAAAGAGTACCTGTAATTGGGGAGTAGCTATAACGAGAAACCGTGTGCGCATGCACTTCATAAGAGATGAGGAAGTTATTAAATTGCATACCAATATCAGGGTTGAAAATTTCCTCCACAACCAGTTGAAAAAACTCTTTGGAAACACCTCCTTCGTCTACCCCTTGCTCTCCTTCAAATTCCACATATAGCTGCTTCTTCAAGTCTGCAGGATTTTCCATGGCAATCATCTCTAGCTATTGGGTCAATACAAACGTCATTAGCATAGACATTTTTCTAGAAAAAATGATGAATACAGAACAAATACAGGAAAAACTGAGAAACAGAAAGGCAGGTAGATGTCGCCCATTCGTGTAAATATGGGAAGGTAATGAAAATCCAGAATCTGACTACGTGCATTCTGTAAGCCATGAATTTGGGGGCAGAGATATCTAGTAAAGACTATCATATCTTACCAACAGCACAAATGCATTAGTGCCCTGTCTCTTATTTTCAGTATTTTTATTCAAGGTTTTGGTTTTGAGATAGCTAAAATAAGACTGAGTAAAGAGAAAATTGAGTAAAATACAAATAAACTAAAAAAATATCAATGGAACAATTAAAATTTGGGATTACCATTAGAGTCAACGGAATATCACTTAAGTATTTGAATAGGAGTAATTGATTGTTCTTCACACTTAAAGTTTGGTGAAAATTATTTAAACAAATGTCCTTATTAACACTTTCCCCCCTTTATGTCAGTTTTCAGTGACAGAAATCATTATATTCAACAGTCTGCTATATCTACATCTAACTGCATGAAAACTGAAAAAAAGGAAAATAAAAAGGCAAAACCAGAAAGAGAAGAACTGAACTGAGAGCATCAGTCTCACCAGCTTCTCCCATCAACCTACCAAAGAACCCTTAGAAATCTCTTGTACCGATTTATTTAGTTTAACAAAACTAATGCAATGCTTTCATACATATGTGAATTCATTAATTCTATAATTGACTCTTTGTGAAATGTCCAGTCATTTCTATACAAGAATCTTTGATGGGATTGCATCACTTTTTTTTGTCTACCCAGGAGTACTCTTTTGGCATAAGAAGAAAAACAATGTTTAGTCTTCTGGATTACTTACACTGGTGGTTTTTGCACCAGTGGATGCAAACGATTATGCAGATGCATAAAAGCAAGCAGCAGCTTGCAATGGTGCATTTTAGTGCAGTTTCCACACCTGCATAAATCACTTTTTATATCAGTGCAGTATGTTTACACTGGGGGTTTGTGTCAGTCAACTATACTGAGGTTCTTAATGCTGTTATGAAAAACTCAGCACAGACAAGCCCTTACTTTAATTTTTCTTCTTGTATCCATTGTCATACAACAGATCCATTTATGCCAGTAATACTTATCTATAATCTGATATATTCCAAATTACACCAGTCTTTCAGTTTGCTGATCAACCACAGGAAAAAAATACTAAATTTAAATTATTATTGAAATTATTTGTATTGTAGTAGGGCCTAGAGGCCCTAGCCCAACTATGCTAGCCTCCCCTCTCTGCTGCCAACCAAACATACTAAGAGCACCTTCCCCAGTCCCCATAAACTTACAATTTAAGTATAAAACAAGACAACAGATGGATACAACAAAGATAGGGGGCAGGACAAGATAACAGTGAGAAAATTACAAGTGATCACTTCTTAAGAACTGTCTAGCCATTGTCAAATGTTTTCTAGGCATCACAGGTTACTGCTGGGGGAATTCTGCACTAAAAAATTAAAAATTCTGCCCAAAATATTTTAAAATTCTGCAAATGTATCTGTCAAAACAATATAATCATGCCAGTTTCAATTATTTTGGTAATTTATTTCAAAATATCTGTCAACATGTATGTCTAACAATTCAGACAACAGAAAAGATTCAGGAAATGTTTCTGATAGATTAATTAGTAGGCATACTAATACAGAACTTTCAGTAATAATTAATTTAAACTACAATATAGAACCGTATTTCCTACACCCCTCAGAAGTAGCGCAAAGGTTTGGGGGAAAAGTCAGAGTTAATGGAGGAGCTGAGGGAAGTAATTGCTGGGAAGGCATCTGAGTGTGAACATGGAGGGTTGTTCAGAATCTTGGAACAGAGTATTAGTGCTCCTATCCACCCCCCGACCCTCTGACAGATCCCAGGGACTCCCATGCCCTATCCAACCATCCTTGTTCACTGTCCCGACTCCTGTCCACACCTCCACTCCCGACAGACCTCCGGGACTCCCATGCCTATCCAATCCCCTATTCCTCATTCTCTCTACAAGACCATTTTCCCTCTACAAGTTCTGCGCTAGTACTTGAAGCAACACTCTTCCCAGTTTGGTCATACTTATCACCCAAGAAGCAGCCAGGTTGTTTGAAAGTTAAAATGTACGCATGACATTGAAATGGGAGCTCATTTAGGGATCTCAATTCTGTTTCTTCAGTAACAGTATAAACTAAATAAATTTAGTATCACCAGTGTAGTTTGTTAGTAACAGAAATTATAGGTAAACAGTAGCTGAGCACATAAAAAAAAAAGACTTAGAAGGGGAAAAGTGGTTTGAGACAAGTAAACCTTAAAAAAAGTTAAATTGTTATAATCATACGAGAAAATATGTTTCTAATCTCTCTCCATTATATGTTATTTATCTACTATGTACTATTTTTCACAGTGAATGCCTTCCATAACCAACTAATTTCTTTGTGCTCAAAAGTGGTTCTGGCAATGTTTGTTTTTATACTGAGTTTTAATTTAAGAAGCCATATCCTTAGAGTAATAAGCCTTGTCAGCAGGTTACTGGTGGGGTTTCCAGGTGCTCAAAGCCACTCTTCCTTCTGCCCTACAAGATGTGGTTTACTAATATACTTAGATGAAACCAAAGGAGTATTTTAAAATGTAAGTTTTACTCATTGTGTGTGTATTCAAAACAGTTAAAAAATAAATAAAATAGAAACTTCTCTCTTTTGTGGAACCCAAAACAATGCAACGGCTTTTGTTCAAAGTCCCTCCTGAAAAATAAAATTCACCTGTGGACTAAGGTCAAGTATAGAACCTTTCAGCTCAAAAGGATAGTTTAATGAAAGTTTGTTCAAGGGAAAATAAGGAGCTTCTATAGACACAAAAAGAGTTGGTATGCCAATGTCCAGTAGCAAGGACTGCATTCAATACTTGCGTACTATACTACTAATGGACAAGATGTTTATCAGTTTACGTTCAAAGTCTGCAAACATCAGCGGGATGATACTTACTACCCAAAAAAGTCCCATGATGCTATACCCTCAATAGTGTGTGAAGGTTGGGACCTTAAGTTTGCACAATGCATTTCACCTTGAAGAAAAACTTAATAACTAATGTACATTTATGCTTTTGAGGTAGTGATGGGTTCTAGCTACTATTACAGTATAGCATATTTAATTTTTACATTGTTTCATGACTTACCCTGACAAGTGCATCATCTATAATGTGATCACGTCTCACTTTGAGTCGCAAATATGGGTTCAACTGCTGTCCTTGAACTAAACTGTAGAGCACAGTTATGCGTCGTTCACTGTACATTCGGATTCTATTGTCATAATACAATCCCAGGTTCTTGGTAACAGCATTCAATATAAAGGGACATGTCATAAAAGAGAATTTGTTTTCTGTTTCTACTTTGAAGAAAGTGTAGTCTTTGTCCATTTCTAGAACATCATTCAGTGGTTCATTAATAAATTCTTCAAAAGGGATACGTGGTTTTCGGCAATCTATTGTTTTTACACCAAGCTCAGTTTCCAGTGGGTCCACTCGAGGCCCTTTCTTATTTCTTCTTTCCTCACCCAGAAGCTCTTGAAGAGTTAATTCACTGGATTCTGGGAGAGGCTCTTCATCTTCCTCTTCATTGTGGTCTGTGTCCACATCCCCTCCGACTACATTTGCATAGTAAACCATTTTCAAGCACTTTGAAGCAGCAACAATGGCATCATCATCATTCACTAGATTGCGACTGTTGAATTCATTGCTTATGACTTTGTAGGTGATAAGCTGTTGAAATGTTTCCATCATTCTCCGAATCTGCTCTGCACTGTATTTAGACCACAATCTGACTAGCTTTGCTTGAGCTGCAAGGGGTAACTTGCTCATTGCTTTGCAAAACAATGGCAGAGCCATTTCCAGATATTCAGGGCTATGAAGATTACTATTCTCCATGACAATTACAAACAAATTTAGATAGTTAGGATCCCGAGAGTACACATTATGGTAAGTCAAGTCACATTCTACATTAGGTGACAAGTACACAAGTGCATTTAAAAAGGCAGTTTCTATTTTTTCATTAGAAAGTAATCTGTTGTAGACCCGTCTGACCGCTTCAATATCTACAGATACTTCATCAGGGCCTAATTTTTGTAGGTTGTTATCTCCTTGTGTGTTGTCACCGGTTCTTGATGAAGATGATGATGATGCTCCGGAATCTTCTTCCATTGCAGCAGCTGAACAGGCAGCCTTTTCTTTTTCATCTTCATCCTTATCTTCATCCTTTCCTTGAAGAGACTTTAGCTCTTCCTTGGTATGCTGCTTGGCTTTTCGGAAACTCTGTACCAATGCTTCAGCACTAGAAAACACTCTCCCAATGACACGGATTAGAGGAGAATAGTCCTCTTTCTCTCTACACAGTTCAAGGATTTCATCTACCTTCTCTTCTGTTAGGTAAGTCACATCTATAAAGTTCAAAGAGAGACCACACTTGAAATTTACTTGATACAGTAAATATATTCGCTTATCAACTTTCAATGATACACACAATTTTTTACCACCACCTCACATCAAATACCTCCTATTCTGACATTGTTGAATGTGTTTAAGACAAATTTACTTTGTAAGTTCCTTAACATGAAGAAACAAACTCATCTTTTTACAGTATCTATCATACTCTAATGTTTTACTCGTTACTTCTATGGAGTTCTGTGACCAAGGAGTTAATTACAATAATGAGACAGCTTTCCAACAGAATTGCAGGAAAAAGGACATGCATTTGGTAATATATAATGGTATTATATCCTGGAAACAAAGTCAGTAAAATGTTTAAATTTGTGAAACATTAAAAACTTTAAAGCATGAAGAGCAACCCATCAATGTACTTGGAAAAACTGCCTCCATTTGATGTTATAGGACAGGATACCACTGTCTTTAATCAATCTTTACAGTTCTTAAACATCTGTTGATCAAATGCACATTAAAGTAATTAAGCTGAAAATTACTAAAAGTATGGTCACTGCGCAGTAGCAACTATTTATTTTAAGGTACCATAAGAAAAGTTTTTAAAGAACAGATTCTTCACAAGAGAGCTAGTTAGCTGTTTATTTTGTGATACAGTAAATGAAATATAATATAGTAATTTATACTAGTAATTTCTGCAAGTTTCAAAAAAATCTCATGAATATGAAACAACATGTCTGAAAAGCATTCCAAGAAACAATATATAATCAATATCAATCTCAGAAATTCATGCTGCAATGTATATGACATACATAACTGGCCTTGAATCAAAGGGGTTGGCTTCTGTACGTGCTGGGCCACTTTATTAGTTGAACAAACTCTAGTAGAATATCTGTTAATGTTAATTCAAGTCTACACTAGTTGATTTTTAAAAAGGTAGTTTCGGTGGGTGCCAAACTATCATTCACATAGATAAGACAAAAATCTTATTCTGGTGAAATATTTCTTTAAGATTTATCCTTTTTCCTCTTTATTGTTGCTGCTTTTCTCTCCATTCCTTCAGAAGCCCTGATCGTGCAAACAGTTAAATTGCTTGTAAATGACGTATAAATTACTTTACCTACACCAATCTAATTAATTTCAGTGGAATTACCTATGCACATAAAGTTACTACCATGCCTAAATGTTTAGAGGATCAGAACCTAAAAAGGTTAATAGATCCAAAAGTCAGATGGGACCATAGTGATCATCTAATCTAACCTGTGGTATAACACAGGCCAGAAAACTCCCCCAAAATAATTACTTTTGAACTAGAACATATTTTTTTATAAAACACACCCAATCTTGATTTAAAATTGCTAGTGAGGGAGAAACCATCACAACCCTTGGTAAACTGTTACAATCGTTAATTACCCTCCCTGTGAAAAATGTACACTTCATTTCCAGTCAGAATTTGTCTAGCTTCAATTTTTAGCCATTGAATATTGTTATACTCTTGACTGACAGACTGAATAGCCCATTACCAAACATTTATTCCCCATGTAGGTACCTATAGACTATAATCAAGTTGCCCCTTAGCCTTTTCTTTGTTAAACAGATTGAGCTTCTTGAGTCAATCAGTATAAGGCATGTTTTCCAACCCTTTAATAATCCTCATGGCTCTTTTCTGAACCATCTCCAATTTATCAACATCATTCTTGAATTGTGGCTATCTGAACTGGACACAGTATTTTGACAAAATTTGCACCAGTGCCAAATACAGAAGTAACGATGTCTCCACTCCTTCTCAAGATTCTTGTTTACACATCCAATGATTGAATTAGCCCTTTTGGCTGCAGTACTGTGCTGGGAATTCATGTTCAGCTGATTAGCCACCATGACCCCTAAGTCTTTTTCAGAATCACTGCTTCCCAGGATGGAGTGCCCTTTTTGTAATTATAGCCTATATTTAGCAGTATTAGGACACACATTATTTGCTTATGCTCAGCTTACCAAATGACCAGATCACTCTGTATCAATAACTTGTCCTCTCCATTATTCCATTCTCCCAATATTAAGTCACCTGCAAATTTTATCAGTGATGATTTGATGGTCTCTTCCAGTTCAACGAAAGAAAGTTAAATGGCATAGGGCAAAGAACGAAGACCTGTGGATCCTACTAGAAACCCATCTGCGGGATGATGACTCCCCGTTTACAATTACATTTTGAGAACATCCTATCACTTTGCAAATTTTTAATCCATTTAATATGTGCCATGTTAATTTTATATTGTTCTATTTTTTAAATTAAAATATTGTATTACCAAGTCAAATGCCTTACAGTAATCTGAGTATATTACATCAACCCCATTATCTTTATCAATCAAACTTGTAATCTCATCAGATACATCAAACTAGTTTGACAGGATCTATTTTCAATAAAACTATGTTGATTGGCATAATAAAAAATTAAAGAAGGGTAATGCAATTGAATTGAGTCCTGTGTGTGCCACTCCATTATCTTGCTCAGGATAAGCATCAGAGTGTGACAGGCCTATCATTCATTACCTGGGTCATCCTGTTTACCCTTTTAAAATATTGACACATTAGCTTTGATCCATTTTTATGGAACTTCCCCAGGGTTCCCAGACTTAGTGAAAAATCAACATTAATGATTCAGCAACATCCTCAGCCAGTTCTTTTAAAACTCTTGGTGTAAGTTATCTAGACCGGCTGATTTAAAAATGTCTAATTTTAATAGCTGCTGTTTAACAGCTGTGCCTTACATACCATATTCTTCACAGAAATATGGTGATATAAATATGGCATCACTAAGATGTTTTATGCACGATGGGTTATATGATGTATTATTGGAAAGGTTATGATTTACTGAATATGAATATCCAATTTGTATGCATGTGTCATTTCTCTATCTGAAGTAAGAAATATTAACTATGTAATAATTACAACCGTGAATATAATTGGGGAATGTCCACCAGACAGTATGCAATCAGCCTAAATGGGCCATTAGGCAGGACAACAGGACTCTGAAGATATTAATCTCCTGCCTTCCTAAGACGTTTCCAGGGATGCTGCTTTGACAGGGTCACACTGCAGGGTCATGTGATCATGTCACTTGGTACAGGTTACCCAATAATCTGGGGAGGTTCATTAAGGAACTATGTTCCTGAAAATAGAGGAAGGACTCAGATCTTTAACTTCATGTCCATGTGGAAAAAATACTCCACTCATTTGAATAAAAATGTTATTGTGAAAATACAAACCTGTAGTACTGAATGTACTAGGACAGGGGTGGGCAAACTTTATGGCCCGAGGGCCACACTGGGGTTCAAAATCAGGTGGAGGGCCGGGTAGGGAAAGCTGTGCCTCCCCAAACAGCCTAGCCCTGACCCCCACCCACTTCCCGCCCCCTGACTGCCCCCTTAGAACCTCTGACCCATCCAACCCCCCTCCCACTCCTTGTCCCGACTGCCCCCCCTCGAGACCTCCCTGCCCCTAACCACCCCGCTAAGATCCCATCTCCTATCTACCCCCCCTCCTCCTTGGCCCCTGACTGCCCCCTCCAGAGACCCTCCTGCCCCCTAATTACTCCTCAGGACCCCACCCCCTATTCAACTCCCCTGCTCCCTGTCCACTGACTGCACTGACTCTTAGCCACATCCCTGCCCCTGACAGGCCCCCTGGG
This sequence comes from Sternotherus odoratus, assembly GCA_032164245.1. Classification (NCBI taxonomy): domain Eukaryota; kingdom Metazoa; phylum Chordata; order Testudines; family Kinosternidae; genus Sternotherus; species Sternotherus odoratus. The sequence goes on along the minus strand of JAVMKO010000001.1, from coordinate 200,980,712 downwards.
ACTCCCAGGCCCTATCCAACACCCCGTTCCCTGTGCCCTGACTGCCCCATATCCAACCCCTCAGCCCAGTCCCCTTACCACATCGCCGCTCAGAACAGCCTGTCTGGCCTGGAGACAAACACACTGCCGCGATGATCTGCCGGAGCGCACAGTGTGTCTGGCCTGGAGCCAGACTTGTTGCTCACACAGTACACTGAGGCTGCAGGGGAGGAGGATAGCAGGGAAGGAGCTGGAGCAGCCTCCCCAGCCGGAGCTCAGGGGCCTGTTAGGAGGAACCCGCAGGACGGCCGTAGTTTGCCCACCCCTGTAGTAGAAAGTAATTCTATTAACTACAAGTATATTTTAGGTTTGCTGCAGCATACATATAGAAATCAAATGGTGATATAAAAAGAAAGTGACACTCAACTATCTCAAACATTTTCAGTTCTATGCCACATGATAAATCTCATAAACCAGGTTTATGAAGTACTAAATTCACTGGCTCTGGATTACAGAGGTTATCAGCTGTACTGAATAGCAAACTGATCATTTTATGACAGTGATTATTGCTGAAATATACTGCATTTCAAATCCCACTCACTTCCAACAAGAATATATGTATCATATTCTTCTGTTAACGTAAAAAAACCAAAACATATCTAATACATGTTTGTGACCAAATAGTTTGCATTCCAGTCACTTAATACAAGTTTTATAGTTTAGTACCTTATAAACCCAGTCCAACTGATCTTTTTAGATATTGGTAACATTACCACTAACATAAAAACTACCATATTATATCATTCCAATATCCTGTCTCTAATAGTCATCAGCACCAGATGCAATAATTCCCATAGTGAACAATTACAGAATAAAATGACCACAGGAAAGTTTCTATCTCCTTCCTATCAGTTAGTGCTACACATAATATCCAGAAGTATGAAGTTATATAGCCCTTCCAAATGTTTTCACCTTCGCCACCTCTCATGCAATTGTGAATCATTCACATTACTCAAACAGATGACTTTTTTTTTAAAAAAAGTATTAATCGCTTGGGCTCAATGCCTTATAGCAATGAGTTCCATTTATGTGTTATGCACAATATTTCCTTCTAGCATTAGTGTGTTGCCTTTCAATTTCACTGAATGTTCATGTAAAAGGGTACATAAGATCACCAGATCCACCCCTTCTGTACCATTTGTTATTTTGTCTCTATCATGTCCACTCTTAAGGAAGTTCTTCTCCACAGCGCACCATCAACCTGTGGAATTCCTTGCCTGAGGAGGTTGTGAAGGCTAGGAATATAACAGGGTTTAAAAGAACTGGATAAATTCATGGAGGTTAAGTCCATTAATGGCTGTCAGCCAGGATGGGTAAGGAATGGTGTCCCTAGCTTCTCTTTGTCAGAGTGGGGTGGTGGATGGCAGGAGAGAGATCACTTGATCATTACCTGTTAGGTTCACTCACTCTGGGGCACCTGGCATTGGCCACTGTCGATAGACAGGATGCTGGGCTGGATGGACCTACGGTCTAACCCAGTATGTCTGTTCTTACGTTCTTATTAGGAGTTTCCTTAAACAAAACAACCTTTTCAATCTCTTCATATGGAAGCTTTTTCAGGCCTTTATTTGTCACTCATCTCTGGACATGTAATTCTGCCATTTTTTTTGGAAAGTGATCAGAATTGAATACAGCATTCCAGATGAGTGTGCATTTGATTTATGTAGTGGCATTATATTGTTTTCAGAAATATTTTCCAGCACATACTTTATACATCTTCACGTTTGCATAGAGATTTGCACTGACCTCTTAACATCATCCCCCAGATATTTTTCCTGTGTGGTCACACTTTTTAGGACTAGGCAATATGAGTAGTTCAAATTATTTCTTCCAAAGAACATTACTTTGCACTTTCAACAGTGACTGATTTGCTATTATTTACCTATTCATCTAGTCTTGTTACATCTTTCTGATATCTGTCTCATTTAACCTCCACAATTGTGAGCCATCTGCAAATGTTGTCACCTCATTATTCATCCTGTTTTCCAGACTTTGAAAGTATATATGTTAAACAACAACAGAACATGGAACTTTGGGATAGTTCATTGCCAATTTTTTTCCTTGTTAGTTTGTTCCTACTCTGTCAACTGCACTAGATGTTCTGTTCTTGAAGAGAGTTGTCCATGAGATGAAAAAGTATGGTGCTAAGGCCATGGTCAGTAGCAGCAGCATAAAGCACCTCCACAGAGAATTTTCGGCAACTAGTCAGCAGACGCTCTAGCAGTAGTTGCCACAACTACTCCCTTGGTTGCTCTTGAACACTTAACTCCTTGGAGGTTGCTCCTTTCTCTCGGGCTGACTGAAGAGACGGCTGATGCGACTCCCTTCCTGAAGTGATCTGACCAAAATGGTCATCCTCATTAGCAACACATGAAACAAAGGTCCCCCACTTTCTTCTATGAATTGAGGCTGCAGATTATTGAGACTGCCCTTAGTTAGGGGAAAGCTCACTGTTGGGTTTATGGTCAGTAGCATAGATGGCTAAGGCAAACCCACATGGTTGTTTAACAATGGACTTGGGGGGGTTTGTTTTGGGGAAGCTGTTGAGCTTTTGGATTTAGTCACTTCAAAACTGCTGTTCAGAATCACATGTAATAGCTGGCTGCTTACCCTTTTCTTTGGCATTCTAAAGTTTGATTGCTGTTTCCCCAGCAACTGCACCTGCAGAAGGACCACTGCAGAAATTCAGGATTTCAAATTCCTCAGAAGTAAACTTTGGTTCCAAACCTAGTTGGGAGCCTCAAATGGACTTCAGAAGTTTTTTCCTCTAAGCACTAATGCTCTGCAGAGGATGGTTGGTCTGTCCAAGCAGCTATGGAGACAGGTCAATGCTGGCGGGTTCTGCAGCGGTTGGGGCGTAGCCTGAAGCAATGACTCTCAGGATTGGTCTGCCTCCAAAGTTCCAAGGAAACCATTGTCTAGAACAGGGGTGGGCAAACGTTTTGGCCCAAGGACCGCACTGACATTGGGAAACTGAATGGAGGGCCAGGTAGGGAACCCATCCAACCCCCCTCCCATCCTTGTCCTCTGACTGCCTCTTTACGGGAACCTTGCCCCTAACCACCCCTCGGGACACCGCCCCCCTCTCCTCTGACTGCCCTGCCCCCTATCCATACCCCTTCCCCCTGACAGCCCCCCCGGGACTCCCATGCTTATCCAACCACCCCCTGCTCCTTGTCCCCTGACCACCCCCTCCCAGAACCCCATGCCCCTAACCTCCCCCCCACCCCAGAACTTCGTCATCCACCCCCTGTCCCAAAGCCCCTTTTGAAATACAGTCTCCGAACATGGGTGGAGGACTAAGGAGGAGACGGGGCAGCCGCGCAGCTGGAGAGAAGCAGTGGTTTCCACTCCAAAGCGCCATTTCTCTCCACCCAGCTGCATGGACGCCCAGTGTCTTCCTGAGTCCTCTGCCCACATTTACTGTGCTCCCATCACCTGCACCTCTGCCCGCTCCCCTGAGGCTGAAGGGGAGTCTCTCTCTTGCCCCCGCTATGCAGCCCCCATCTTCTGCTCCAGCAGGGGTGCGCTGGTGCTGAAGCTGTCCCAGTGCCTGGCCCTGCACCACATGACTGGAGCCAGCCACGCTGCTATGCTGACGAGAGCACTGGCGGCACGGCGAGCTAAAGCTGCGGGGCAGGGGAGACAACAGGGGAGGGGCTGCAGCTCTCCTCCCCTGCCGGGAGCTCAAAGGCTGGGCAGAACAGGCCCACGGGCCGTAGTTTGCCCACCCCGGTCTAGAATCTATGCACATAGCTGTGAAAAAACAGAGAAACTAAAAACACCCTGTTAAATATAGAAAGATTAAAGATACAGATTAGACAGAATGTCCTCTGACCACTAAAATGCAGAACATGACACTTCCGACAATCACTCTGTTTAGATGTTTGATCCCTTTCCCCAACCCCGTAAGACATTAGGGGCCAGGTCCATCTCTCACTATGTTATTATATATAGAGCCTAACACAAATGGTCCCCAATCTTGGCTGGGCCTGTAGGTGGTGGTGTAATACAAACAGGGTGGTACACTACAGGTGCAATACATCTCTTTACCCTTTGCTAAAAAGATGATACCTTCCTTTTAGTTAATTGTTAGTGAATTCCAACTTGCATGTCTGCACAACCTGTTGCAACACTACCTTAGTAATACTAATTTTGGAAATGTGATGGGCAGCTCCATGTTAAAGGCTTTGGGTTTTTCAGTTAACGTGGGATTTCAGTCTTTACTATGGATGAAAGTAAAGTATTGGTCACAACCCAACTTACACAAGTCACTCGTAGTACAAATGTAATTTTCTGGAAAGCCAAAAGTAAATAGGTTCAACTGTTTAAGTGTTCAAAAAGGTATAAAGTGACGGTTATGGATGATGTATTTTTTTCAGATCTCTAGCTTACAAATGAATTTGTTTTAGTACATATTTTAGCTTTTACAGATGTAGGTCTAAACAAGAAACTGAATGGAGGACCAGGTAGGGAACCCATCCAACTTTCTTTCCACAGGACAGGTATTTTTTCCGTTAACAACCAAGCCATTAACATTATGCATCCTTAGGTGTTTTTTTTCTTTTTCTTTATGACATTAAGCCAGCAAATTTCTGTGTTATCTTATCTATAAGTTAATGATCTGCGTGTGTGTGGGGAATATCAACAGGCTCAGCACAAAGCCACACTGGCTGGTTTTCTGGAGTTTGGCCATAAATCCTCGTTATCCTAGTACCAGAGGAAGGTACAATTCAAATTCAGACTTCAGAATAGACTAGTTTGACTGGCTCTGCCTTACCCAAGCTTGAAAACCATGAAACCAAGCTGGCCTTTTCACTGTTCCTCTCCTCCTTTGTCTGTTCCCAAACACAGAATTATAGGGCCAAAAATGAAAGGTTCAGTCTTGAGAATCTATTCAGCTGAGGAGTCATGTGACTGAGCAGTAAACTGGCAGGACTGAAGCATCCATTACATTAGCACAACAACACTAACACTTGAAATTAAGACAAAATAAAAATGGTTCCATAATAACTTAATCCACCCATATATTTTAGCAGGGCTGTGATGAATACCCAGTTTGGAATCAACTGGGCATGTGAATCCAGCTCTTTGGTAGTATTTGTAAAAACCTTATTCTAAAATGCAGCCCAAATTCCGAATACTTAAATAGTGGTGTAGCAACAGTCATGGCCTGGCTTCTTTCACCTTCAAACCAAACCTGTACCTCTCTTCCACCGAGAGCCTTAGGTTCCCTTTCCAGCATTTTACCCATAGTGCTTGAATTCTATGCCTTCTCCTTCCACATATAACCCCATCTTTTTCTCCAGAAATCTCAATTCAATTTCCCACAATATCTAGCCTACTTCAGTACAGTTCTCTTTCCCTTCCTCCATACAGGTTACCAGTATCCATTGTAACTGTAGTTGGAGAGCAAGTAGTGGTTATGAATATCTAACAATTCCAAACATCCTAATAATCAAATAATTAGTTTTTATGACAGTATCTACCGCCACCCAGAATCCTGTACAACTGTTTACAGATGATACATAGAGTTGTAATTTTAGATCTATATACTGGACATGAGAAAGAAATCTACAAGCTCCCAACACCACCATTTTTAGGAATTTTTAATTTTATAAAGATTCTAGAATGCCTTACCTTTAAAGTCATCTCTAGGGCCTTGAATTTCCTTTTTGTTCATTTTTCTGTCAGTACAGGAGTTGTTATGGGCACCTTTGGAATTGTTTTCTAAGTAAGCTGAGCTCGTTCCTTTCTTGGAGGGATGAGGATCACAGAGTTTTGCATTAATCTTATAAAGCTCGAGGGCCTTAATGGCTGCTGCATTGTTATCCATACGGCGAAAAGTTGGACAGGAAGCACAAAATTCATTCGTGCAGGCTTCATTTCCACAGCCCTCAGTTAACTGGTGGTAGTAGCGTTCTATTAGATGTTTTGCAGCTGCTCGCTTCCTGTACCAAACATTCAAACAGTAAGCACAAGGATTAGTATGGCTTTCACATACAAAGCTCATTCAAGTTATCATCAAGGCATAGATTAGTCAGACACTGAAATAAAACACTTCTGAATCAAAGGATACACATTAGGAGATTTTGAAAATGCATGATTCTCATTTTGACAAAAGAAAGTATATTTAACCCACAATTTAGTTGCAGGTCATACGTAAACTGAAAGAGAAGCAGGTTTTTACCATGTTTCTCCAGCACTAAAAGTTCTCAGTTCTACATTCAAATGTAATACTTATGTTTACTATGAAAATTCTTTTTTTGCTGGGGGAAACTAAGTCACACAGTTAAAACTGAGTTATAAATAAACTGAAGCTAAGTTTCTCGATATTCCAAATCTAGAACTAGTGTTCTGTCATGTTATAGGCAACATTTCACTTGGCTGGCCTATCAACACCTTGCATAAGCACTTGCATGACACTATCACACAATCTGAAAGTCTGGAAAGTTTGTGTTTTATTTTATAAAAATACTAGAGTGATATTAAGTCTGTCCATGCTGAAAAAACACCCCTTGATCAATTTAGGACCCGATCCTGTTAGGTGCTGAGCACTTTCTACTCCCATTGAAACCAGTGAGATATAGATCCTTTAAAAATTACATTTCCATTTTTACAGCATTCCAGGAGCAAAAAAAGAATCCTGTCCAATGTTTATTTACTTAATACTCAGGGCAAATACACTGCTGAAAATACTGAAAGAGAGGAGCTCAGGCATAAACGACTATTTCCCCTAGATCAAATAAGGCATTTGAACCCGACTAGCCTTTCACCAGATCTTGTCTTCTCTTTTTTTTTTTTTTGGCCTAATTAGATTTGGTGGTGAAGTACTTTCTAAAATAGATACTAACCTAGTGCCATGAACTGTTTCAAAGATACAGCTACCTCCTTCTCCCTGGTTTCTTTTTGAAGTGGCAAGCTGCAAAGAGGAAACTCATCTGAGCCTAGCACTGTCAGTAACAAAAATCCTGCAACTGGGCAATGAATGATACAGATACATCTAGATACAAGGATGACAGAGGAAATATGTTGTCATCAATACTGGCTGTGTGCCCAGAACAGCTGGAGAACTTCACTGCTCTATGCTGAACTGAAAACTTGAGTATCTGCTTCCCCAGTGTTTCTGCATTTCATCAAAGTGTAAATAAGCAAGATTTTATTTTACATTTTACCATTTAATTCTACTTATACCTTTGAATAGTTTTGTAAAACACTGTAATCCTTTCCTACAGTTTTACATTTGTGTAACAAGATTTAAATAAAACATTATCCATGTGAAAATGAAAAATTATGTTTAGATTCGGGTTACAAATTAATCCATCTATCAAGTCCCGAATTCAGAATTCTGCTTACTCCTATAATAGCTGATGACAAATACTTAAAACTGAATAAGGAACATTTTATTGCAAAGTTTTAGATGTTTTCTTCAACTTTTGTAGAGGAAAACATAATACTAAACTCGGGGCTTAACAAGCACTGTACAAGTTAAAGATGACTGACTTCAACTATTTCATTTTATAACACAAGTGTATTCACAATTTGTCATCTTGATTTTCTGAATGCCCCCAGATACATCATACAGAGCCTAAATAAGCAAGTAAAAAGAGAGTTGTGCCAGCAAATCTAGTCAACTACTGCAGATGATAGATAAGCCAGAAGCAGATTAGAAATGTTTAATTACCAGTCAAAAATTGAAGTTAAAATAAAAATCAGCATTGGAAAACCTGCCACTGATTTAAAATTTTTTGCATCCTGTATCTACTCACTTTACGAAATTAAAGCAACTTTTTACAAAAACACCTCTCCCTCGCTTTTGCAAACCTTAAACATAAAACTGTAAAAATATGTCCACAATTTAGATACATTTATTTGGGAGACCCTAATGTTAAAAGTAGGGGATTTTGATGTTTGAAAGTGGATATATACACATGAAATTAGAACTACTCTTTGTTTCTCATAATGTATGTGGTTCTTTTAAAACCAAACATTAAAGCTCTTCTAGGTTACTAAGGAAAGCGTAGGCCTTGCCTTGATACCTTATTTGTTTGCTTCTCTTGCGATTACTACAATGCATTACTTTTCCCACCTCCCATCATGGAGCATGTACCCACCTAAAATCCAAATCACTACTCCTTTCATTTCTCATACTCCTCTTTAGCACTATTTTCCCATGATAGACACAGGATAATTTTTTACATAAAATCCTGATGTCCAACAATAGCCACATAACATAATATTATTGCTGTAACATTAAGCCTTCCTTAACCCATTCCCTGCATTGTTATCCTCACTTTTTAACCATGTCTAAATTTAGACCCCAAGATCTCTGGCATAATCTTTGTTTGTTATAAAGTGCCTAGTACTTCTTTGGGTGTTACACACACCAGTATAAATCCTCCTTATTCTGAGCATTTAAATCCAGCCTGTTTAGACTAAAGTGTAGGTTAGCATCTTATATATTGAAATGTAGAGGAAAGGATCAATTAAGAATATAAGAACGGCCATCCTGGGTTTCAATGATCCATATCACCCAATATCTTGTCTTCCAACAATGGCCAATGCCAAATGCTTCAGAGGGAATGAACAGCACAGGGCAATTATTGAGTGATCCATCTCCAGCTTCTGGCAGTCAGAGGTTTAGGGACTCTCAGAGCATGTATCCCTGACCCTCTAGGCTAATAGTCATTGATTGACCTATCCCTCCATGAACTTATCTAATTATTTTTTTTGAAGCCAGTTATACATTTAGCCTTCACAATGTGTCATGGCAACGAGTTCCACAAACTGACTATGTGTTGTCTAAAGCAGTACTTCCTGTACTGTTTTAAACCTGTTGCCTATTAATTTCATAAGGTGACCCTGCTTCCTATGTTGTGTGAAGGGGTAAATAAAACTCCCTATTCATTTTCTCTACTTCATTCATGATTTTATAGACCTCTATCATATCCCCACTTACTCATTTCTTTTCTAAGCTAAAGGAATCTCTCACTCCTCATATGGCAGCTGTTCCATACCCCTAATAATTTTTATTGCCCTTCGCTGTATCTTTTCCAATTCTAATAACTTTTTTTGAGATGGGGCAACTAAAATTGTGTGCAATATTCAAGAAGTGGGCATATTCAAGGTTGATCATTTATGTGCGACAGAGGCCACTCTTCCTTCTAAAGAAAACTAGGAATTCTTCAAAATTAAGTTCGTCCACTTTCGCTCTTACAAAGCCAAAGTACAGGGAGGCACATTTCAGTGATGACAAGGTGCACTGTTAATATACCCAGAGCTATTTTAGTATGGCAAATTATTCTATTTTTATCACATCATATTTGAGATGACTGCTATATTGGTAGACAAAATAAAGACTGAGGTCTGCCATTACCTATAATAGGAATCTTAATCTTAAGGCAGTGGTATTCCTCCTGGGGACCTACATCTAAGATTTCCAAAGGGATATGCACCTCCACTTGAAATTTTTTTAGGGGTTTGCAAATGAAAAAAAGTTGAAAACCACTGCTGCTAGGTCATCATGATGAAAAAGAAAAAAGCAGAACAGACTATACTGCATCATGCATGAATATTAGCGGTTTCAAAGTATACTACATAAATGTTTCTGCAGAATATTATCCACACAATTTTAATGCAAGGCTTCAGAATCAATGTAAAAATCAATTCTATCAAAACAGGACACGCATGCATTATCGCATAAAGATCAATCGGGGTGAAATGTGACTATTTAAACAAAGGGACATGTCACAAGAGAACTTATAACTAAAGTGCTCAACTAAAGAAAAGACAGAAATTACTCTGTGCATCTCTAACTCAAAAGTCACTCCAGAAGCTAGATTCACCTGTCCAACAACTGATTGCTTCTCTTGGGTTACTACCAGCTTTAACACCCAGAGGTTTGTTCCATTTACTAGGCTAACTTTCCTTGTTCAGAATCATTTTTGTTTTTCACCTACCCAAAACCTTGTGTAACTACAGAAAACTAGACCTAAGTTCGGTGGCACTATGTTGCAGCAGACTGAAGATTCTGCAACAGTTTCAGTTACATTAACACTGAGGTTTTTATTGAATTCCCTATGGAAATGAATCATTCAATCACTGAAGTAGCTCCAGAATTATGTAATCTATTTCATTTAATATTTGATGCTGTTCTGAAATTTATTTACAATGTGCTGAAAATTTAGTATTAAAATGCATAACTGAATAGATAATTTGTTATGGGGAAGCTGGAGATTTTGGCAATTTGGGCATGTATGGAACACAAGAGGCAGTTTGCATTTGTGAGATAAGAAAATTAATTAAAGGTCAAAATGATGACAGAGAAAGGGTAGTTTTCTGGTTACGGCACTGGGATGGGACTCAAGAGACCTGGGTTAAATTCCTGGCTCTCCTAACATACTTCTGGTGTGACCTTGGGCAAGTAATATAGGCCAAGATTTTAAAGAACTGGTACCTAAAGTGAGGCTATCAAGTGGCCTTGATCTTCAAGAGTTCTGAGAACCCCGCAGCTGACGACTTCAATTCACTGAATTGCCTATAGTAGGCCTGATATAGTTACACTAGTGTAAACCTCTAGTGTAAACAGAGACAGTGAAAAGATGCAGGCCAGGTCTTACACTGATGAGGAGTATTGCAATCGTGTAACTGAACTGGTGCAACGAAAGAGAAGGTTACTTACCTGTAACTGAAGGTTCTTCCAGATGTGTGGTCCCTATCTGTCCTCCACATGCGAGTGTGCATGCATGCCAGGCGCCTAAATCCGGAAGTGTTTCTTAGCTGGGTTCATTGACCTGTACATACGTGGTGTGTCTCCTTGTGATCTGAGGCGAAGTTATAATATGTAGTGTGGATCGACATCTTTATCCTTCCAGTCTTCCTCTTACGGGTCTGGAATCCAGTCCAAAGCAGAGGGGATGGATGGTGGGTAGTGGAATACCGATGGGGACCACTCATCTTAAGGAACCTCCAGTTACAGGTAAGTAACTTCTTCTTCATTGAGTGATAGTCCATATGTGTATTCCACGTGGGGATGAATTGTAAGCAATGAGCTGGTTTGTGCGAGTGAGAATGCCAATGGAAGCACGGTACGGTCTGGCCCACTGCTGTGTCCCCAGCTGCTTCCATGGTGGCGTAGTGCATCATAAACATGTGGACAGAGTGCCAGGTGCCTGAACAACAGATGTCTTGCCAGAACCCATCTGCCAATGAGGTCAGTGTGGCAGCTCCTGGTCACAGAGACAGCTGTGACTATTAGATGGGGTTCCACCGGATTGTTTGGAACATACATGGATGACCCATTTGGAGGAAAGGGTTTGACCCTTAGGTTTGGAAATGGGCACAAACAGCTTTGCTGACGTGTGAAGGATTGAGTCTTATGAAAGTAGAAAGCCAGTGAATGGCAGACATTGAGTGAGTGCAGGACAATTAGTGGGGGAGGCATGTGGTTTGGGGCAGAAGACAGGTAAGTGGATGCCCTGGCTTGGGTGGAATTCTGACACTGCCTTTGGGAAGAACTTGGGGTGGAGATGTAGGAACACCGTGTCCTTGTGAAATATAGCAGGGGGTGGAGGGAAGAGATCTGTCATTATGGCTGCTAGCTCACTGACCTGCCTGGCTGAGGTTATGACTACCAGAATGTCACTTTCATTGAGAGTGGGAGAGGGATCATGGTGCCAATGATTCAAAGGATGGTTCTGTGAGGGCAAAGTGGATGACATTAAAGTGCATGGGAGTGTGGGCTTCAGTACTGATGGAAAAGCGTTCAGAAAACCCTTTATGAAGCAGATGGTGGTGGTGGAGTGCGTAAACAGACATGCCCCGCAGAGGGGAGTAGAAAGGCACTGATTTGCTGCCTGGTGCACCTGTGTAGAGTTGAGGACTAGGCTTGGCGCTTTGAGGGCAAGAAGATAGTATAGGACAACTGGTACAGATACTGCGCTCAGTGAGTGACGGTGATAATGCATCTATTCTGTGAATCATTTCTGGTTAGATCGGTAGCATGCCCTGGTGTATTCTCTCCTGCTCTGAGAAAGTATCTGCCGCATCGCGGTTGAGCATGCCCAGTCTACCCTCTTAACCCTCCCTTCCTCCCCCAATCCCATCCAAATACCAGGCTGTGAGGTGAAGAGGGCCCAGACTAGGATATTTGATTCTCCCCATACCTTGTGAGATAGATTTGGGAGTGTACAAAGGGGAAGCGGTATGCAGGTGGCGAGTTGGAGGAAATCCATGAACCAGAACTGACAGAGACAGAATGGGGTTATGAGTATCATGGTGGCTTCGTCCCAGTGAATCTTGCATAGTACTTTCATCAGAAGAGGATTAGCAGGCACAAAACATTTCCTCTCTGCCCGATTCGGTGTTGGGCACAGGAGGCAGGAGTGTGTCATACTTCCTGCGTCAGTTGAAGAATAGCCTCATTAATGGGTAGAGCCATCTGAGGTTTTGAGAATGTCCAGGAGCTGATGTGGATCCTGGACATCTTCCAAAAGAATCCCCAGGTCTGCCGCTATGCTCTGGAACAAGTCCTGGTACTAGCGATGGTCATGCAGAGAGAGTGGGAAAGGAATAAGCGCCTCGCTGGCAATGAAGCAGCAGCAGTGGAGATCGGTGGAGTTGATGGTACCAATTTGATGTCTGTCTCTTCCTCATAGTGGCGGTGCCGCTAGGTGAACAGGAGACAGTTAAGACGCCTGCAATTGTGCCTGGCATCTGCAATAGGGATCCCAAAGTGTCCGGTCTGGCCAAGAAGAAGGGTCCCAAGGATGTGGTAAGGCCAGGTGCAAATGGGATCAAACCAATGACTCCTCTAGTAAGCAAGGCTATTGCCCATCCCACCCTTACTTACTTACTTATGCCCGTCATCCCAGTCGGGGTATGGGCCACCAACCACAGATCTCCAGAGTCCTCTATCCTGGGCCATTCTCTCTAGCTTGTTCCAGGTGTAGCCCATTTTTGTGGTGTCAGCCTGAAGGTCGCGTCACCAGGTGTTTCTTGGATGGCCTCTTTTCCGCTTGCCTTGGGGGTTCCACCGCAGTGCCTGTCTGGTGATGTTGGTTGGCTGTTTGCGTAGTGTGTGTCCTATCCAGCCCCACCTTCTCCTTCTGATTTCTTCCTCTGCTGGGAGTTGACGGGTCCTCTCCAAGAGGTGGATGTTGCTGATGGTGTCTGGCCAGAAGATCTGGAGAATCCTTCTGAGGCAGCTGTTGATGAAGGTCTGGATCTTCCTGGTGGTTGTTTTGGTTGTCCTCCAGGTTTCAGCTCCATACAGAAGGACTGATTTCACGTTGGAGTTGAACAGTTGAATCTTTATTGCCAAAGACAGCTCTCTGGAGCTCCAGATGTTCTTGAGCTGTAAGAAGGCTGCTCTTTCCTTGCCAATCCTTGCTTTGATGTCTGTGTCTGTGCCACCCTGCTGGTCGATGATGCTGCCTAGGTAGGTGAAGGACTGCACTTCTTCCAGGGGGCTTCCATTCAGTGTGACTGGGTCACTGCTAATGGAGTTGATCTTGAGGATCTTGGTCTTGTCCTTGTGGATGTTGAGGCCAACCTGTGATGACGTGGCTGCCACTACGTTGGTCTTCTCTTGCATCTGCTGTTTGCTGTGCGAAAGGAGTGCTAGGTCGTCAGCAAAGTCCCGGTCATCGAGCTGGGTCCACAACGTCCACTGGATTCCATTCCTGTGCTCATAAGTGGATGTCTTCATAATCCAATCGATGACGAGGAGAAAGAGAAATGGTGACAACAAGCATCCTTGTCTGACTCTGGTTCGCACCTGGAAGCTGTTTGTGAGCTGCCCTCCATGGATCACTCTGCAGTGTACGCCGTCGTATGAGTTCTTGATCAGGTTGACCACCTTTGCTGGGATGCCATAGTGCCGAAGGAGCTTCCCGAGGGTCTCTCGATCCACGCTATCAAACGCTTTCTCATAGTCAACAAAGTTGATGTACGAGGAGTTCCACTCCATGGACTGCTCGACTATGATGCGGAGCGTTGCTATCTGGTCCATGCAAGATCTGTTCTGCCGGAAACCTGCCTGCTCATCTCGTAGCTGTGGATTGACGGCATCCTTCATTCTCTCTAAGAGGACTCGGTTGAAGATCTTCCCTGGCACCGAAAGGAGTGTGATTCCTCTGTAGTTGGCACAGTTGCGGAGGTCTCCTTTCTTGGGGATTTTGATGAGGTATCCCTCTTTCCAGTCTGCCGGAATCACTACTTCTTCCCATATCTTCTCAAAGAGGGGGTACAGCATTTCCACTGAAGCATACAGGTCTGCTTTCAGGGCCTCTGCTGGGATGTCGTCAGGTCCAGCGGCCTTCCTGTTCTTCATCATGGTGATGGCTTTTCTGATCTCGTCTCTGGTTGGTTTGTTGCAATTGATTGGGAGGTCCTCGTTGGCTGGGTCGATGTCTGGTGGATTTGGTGGTGCTGGTCTGTTCGGGAGTTCCTCAAAGTGCTCCGCCCATCTGTTCATCTGTTGTTCTATTCCTGTTATAGACTTTCCCTGCTTGTCTTTGACGGGACGTTCTGGCTTGCTGAACTTTCCAGACAGTCGCTTGGTGGTGTCGTACAGCTGTTTCATGTTGCCGCTGTACGCTGCCTGCTCCGCTTCTGCTGCCAGTCCATCCACATAATCTCTCTTATCCTTCCTAATATTCCTCTTCACTGCTCTGTTGGCTTCAGCATACTCTTTTTGAGCTTTGGCCTTTGCTGCTCTAGTCCTGCTGTTGTTGACTGCTGCCTTCTTCTTCTTTCTGTCTTCTATCTTAGTCAAGGTCTCTGCTGTGATCCACTCTTTCTGTTGGTGTTTCTTGATTCCAAGCACTTCCTGGCATGCTGACCTAAGTGTCTCTCTCACTTTCTGCCAGCTGTTGAGTACACTGTCTTCCTTTTCCTCAAAATGATCCTGTAGTACTGAAAACTTATTCTTCAGCATCAGCCCAAAATCTTCCTTGGTCTTGTGGTCCTTCAGAAGGCTGACGCTGTACTTTGCTCTTCTGTCTGACGCGTTTATCCAGTTCTTCTTCAGCTTCAATCTGGCCACCACTAAGTGATGGTCGGACGCCGCGTCTGCTCCTCTTCTAACTCCAACGTCCTGCAGGGATCTTCTGAACTTCTTGCTAATGCAGACATGGTCCCAGTGCGTGGGTCCCCATGACTTGTTCGTATCCTGTGTTGTCAGGTCCAGTTTTGGCATTGAAGTCTCCCATAAGGATGGTGATGTCTTTGTCTGGGAGAGTCTCTAATATTTTCTGAAGTCTGTTGTAAAAGTAGTCTTTGTCGTCCTCTTCATTGTCATTGGTTGGAGTGTAGCACTGAACAACATTCATCTTAATCCTCTTCATTTTAGCTCTGAAGGATGCTGTGATGATCGGGGCCGTGTGGCTCCCAACCAATCAGTGCTCTCTGTGCCTGCTTGGACAACATGAAGCCTACTCCCTGTGTGTGGGGTGCGTCACTCTCCATGTCTGGAATACAGAAACAGCTCTCCTGTCAAAAGTAATCTCTGTCGAGCTTGAATCCATCTTGTCTCGCTAATGCCTAGTAGGGTCAGGTTGTTGCTCCTCATCTCTGCTGCAACCTGCGCAGTCTTTCCTGACTCGTACATGGTCCTCACGTTCCATGTGCCGATGGTGATCCTCCTGGTTGCAAGAAGGGTGATCGGCTTAGTGGCTTCCTCGCGGCTTTCACCACCCAGCGTCATGCGTCTTCGAGTTGAAGACCCTTCTTTTTCCAGGCTAAAAGTCTCTTATCTCTATTTCTGTTGTTGGTGTTTCTGTAGCAAGTTGATTTTTTACGGGGTGGAGTTGCTAGCCCCACACCCAACCCTCCTCCTTTACCCTGACTTGGGACAGGCAGGTGGCCCCAAAGGACTTCTCTGGTGGAGTTATCCTACCCTTGGGATGGGCAATATCCTTGCTTACCAGAGGAGTTATTGGTACTGTCAGATCCCATTTGCACCTGGCCTTACCCTCCACATGGGGAGGAAATGCTGTGCTTAGGAGCAGTCTGCATTGGGAATCTGTTCTTACGTACATTTTTTTTTTTTTTTTACTCTCGTCAGGACTTGTCCTTTTTTCTTTGGTATCAATGGATCCTGGGCATGGGAGCTAGGGCACTCACTGCTGGAGACAGACGCTGTACTAGGGACTTTGGTCTCATGGCTTCCTCCATCAAGTACTTAAAGGAGGCAAAGCTCTCGAGCTTCCTTGGTTTGGGGTGGGAAGAAATTACAGAACTGTGATATGTGCCTTGTCAAGGCAGTAAAGGCACCTCTGGTGCTCATCACTCACAGCGAGTGAGCACAGGAAGGAGAACATTTTTAAATCTTGGAATTCAGAGTGTAGTCCCCACGAGTAGGAATGGTCCCTGAAGAGGGGAAGAACTGCAACTTACTTGCTATCTCTAAAATGACAAAATACAACTATCTAAAACTATGTACATTGGACAAGGAGTGGTCATTTTCAGAGCAAAACTAAGAGCATGAAGGAACAGGGGTTTCAACTCAGCTGTAAGAGGGAACTGGAGTGGCATTGACCCTATTAACTATTATACCCTTGGCTGGGAGCAGGAAGGAACGCACCACGCACATGCAGGTCAATGGACACTGCTAAGGTGTGTGGAATACATATATGGACCATCACTCGAAGAATAATATGTAGTATACACAAAGTGTTAGTCATTAATACTTGCATATCTCACAGGGTTATTGCAGGTATAATGACAAAATCTGAAAATGATGGAGGGGCAATATAAATACCTATCTGGAGATAGTGTCAACATTAACAATTTCATTGTTGATCTAAGGACTGATCTACACTATTTTTGTATCAATTTAAACATACTTCTATTTTTCTATTTCTATTTTAACTGTTTTTCTGTATCTAAACCCAAATAGTTAAAATAGTGCAAAAAGTGTGTAGAAGTGACATAAGCTAAACAGAAAAAGAAGCTCTCTTATTCCAGAATGTGTGTCGCACGAGGAATTATACCAGTACAACTAGAGTGGTATAATAATGCCAGTAAATTTCCCCATATAAACATGCCCTAAGTCAAGCAGGACAGTAGAAATCCCAGATAGACTCCCCTCAGTTTAAAAGTATTATACACCAATACCCACTGCTGTACACTGTTTGAATAAAACAGAATATTTCATAGGCATAGTCCTCCTGGCATGTCTAGTTTCTTCCAGAGATGTGTGTAAATTTCCCCAAAATCACAGACAATTCTGCTTTTTGCTATTACAAAGAAATATCTTAAATCTTAGTTTTTATTTTAAATAAAGTTTTACTTACACGGACTTGTTTTTGTAGAATAATGGAGAATGCTTACAGACATGCCTTTATAAATATGCCACAATTCAATTACAAGCAACAAGTTCAGAGGTGTTTTAATTTTTATTAGGAACTAGCTTCTTAAATTTCTACCTGTTTAGTAGGATAATTTGGGTTTCAAGGTCATAGCATATCCAAGGTTTGTATGTAAATTGTTGAATATATTATGGGAGATTATTTGTTTTACTGAACAAGTCAAGAACAATTTCTCCATAATAAAAGAACATATACTTTAAATACATGACAGCACATGAATCTGCATTTATCAAATAACTCAACACTTACACAAGAAATGGTGAAGAAGCTAAACATGTAAGCTCAACACATACTTAACTATGCATCCAGGCAAATGAAAGATTTATAAACATTTTACCAGCTTTAGAAAAAAATTAAAACCACATCTCTATGGTTTTGAATAAGGAATTCACAAGTAAAATTGCAAAGTTCTGTTATCTGGTGTTAGCGTAGGTTATTAACTGGTGCAAAAACCCAACCTTTAAGTGTTTAGTTGACAAAACCACACATTTTTTAACAAAGCATAAGAAGATTTTGTAGTAATTTAGCAGAATAAGACTATAAAAGTATGGTCACTATTTTTTTTAAAAAAGGATTACACGATGTGGATGCTAACCTTTATATTTTTCTGCACCGAGCAGCACCACTATTTAATGTCTTTAGGAAAACATATATATTAATGTTCACTGAAGTTTACAATCTTCTATACTAATTAATTTAGTAGGAACTCAAGATACCAAGGCAACATTATCATTATCTAATTCCTTTCTTTAACAAGCACAATGAAAAAAAATCAGCATTAGATTATCCCCAAGTGAACTATGTCAACAGGCATCACGTGAAAATTATGGAAGGAAAATAGTGCCCATTTTCTATGTAGAAAACAGAAGAAAAATAATTTAAAATGTTGATGTTTTAATCCATAAATTACTGTTTCATTTATTTTTATATAATAAAGGCAAAATAGGAGATCTTGCAAGACGAAACTTTAAATCAGTGATAGAGCTGCAGTATTTTTACAATGCACTATCTTCCGTAAATGTAAACAAAATTGTTTGCCTTGGCAACTGGCTGAACAAGAAGTAGGACCGAGTGGACTTGTAGGCTCTAAAGTTTTAGTTATTTGGTTTTGAATGCAGTTATATAACAAAAAAATAATCTACATTTGGTAAGTTTTACTTTCATGATAAAGAGATACTCCCATACTTATATGAGGTGAACTGAAAATAGCACGTCTCATCATTTTTGCAGTGCAAATATTTGTAATAAAAATAATATAAAATGAGCACTGTACACTTTGCATTCTGTGTTGTAACTGAAATCAATATATTTAAAAATGTAGAAAAACACCCAAAAATATTCAATAACTTTCAACTGGTATTCTATTGTTTAACAATGTATTTAAAACTGCAATTAATCACGATTCTTTTTTTTTTTTTTTTTTACTTAATCGAGGGAGTTAACTGCAATTAAATCAACAGCCTTACCAATAATGCAAAGTTGGAAGCTATTGTTAATACAGAGGAGAATCAGAAGATTATGCAGGAAAAAGTACATGATCTTGAAGTAACAGAAATAGAATGAAATTTAATAGTACAAAGGGCAAGGAAATGTACTTATGGTCAAATAATAATTTTTTTTTGCTATAAGATAGAGGGTCATTTGCTGGAAGTGACAAGATGAGAGAGACCTGCATGTGCTGGTTCATCACAGGATGACTAGGATCATCAATATGATGCAGCTGCAAAAAAGGCAAATGTGATGCCAGGATGCATCAGGCTATGCATTTAGAGATAGAGAAGTATTAAGGACATTGTACAAGGCACTGGTAAGGCCTCATCTACAATACTGTGTAAAATTCTGGTCACCTGTACAAAAAAAAAATAATTCAAACTGGAACATGTGCAGAGAACAGCTACTAGGATGATTAGGGGAATTGAGTGCCTATGTTATGAGCGGAGACTGGAAGAACTGTTTAGTCTCCCAATAGGAGATGGAGGAGCAAATACATAATTAGTTTTGAGAGAGAGCTGGACAAATTTATGGATGGAAGTACATGAAAGGGCTGGTTGTAATGGTAGAGGTTTGGGCTCAGCAGCCCTGTGGGTGCCTTCTGGTTTATGTCTTTTGTTCCTAAATATCATGCTTCAGGATGTCAGCCAGTCACAAAGGGATTCCCCCTCTCCCATGTATTATTTTTTTTTGTCTCCTTCCTCTGAAGGATCAATGATGGCCACAGCTGGAGTTGGACAATGGATGGGTAGGCTGGTCCTCTGAAGTGGCACTGAGCACTCTCTCTCTCAGGTGCTTGACTGGCTGGTTCTGCTCCTATGCGCAGGGTGAAACTGATCACCATATAAGAGATTGGGAAAGCACTTCCCCACAAACTCAGGACTTTTTTCAACTTCCTCTTCTGCGTAGGCTGCATGTCACTTTCCTAGATCATCTGGGCATATCTCAATTCTGTGACGTTGCAGGGGCCTCAGGTATTGGTGCACCTTGGTCCAACCTATTCTCTGTCTGTGGCATAGAGCAGTTTAGTCTCCCTGTGAGCTGTAATACTTTGATCTAATTTGAGTTGTTGGATTAGTACAGGGACCGGCAATGTTGGCATGCGGGACCACAGGGTAAGCACCCTTAGCGGGCCCTGCTGCTTTGTTTACTTGGTGTTTCAACAACTGTGGCTCCCACTGGCTGCAGTTTGCCGTCCCGGTCCAGTGGGAGCTGCGGGTGTGCAGTCAGCGAAATGCAAGGTAAACAAAGCTCAAATAAATGCCCAAATAAATTTGTTAGTCTCTGAGGTCCACAAGGACTCCTCATTATTTTTTCACCTGATAATGGTAATCGGAACGTTCTGAGCTCTAACCACAACTCTCCCACTAGCTGTGTGGACTTGATCAAGTCACTATCAATTTTGCCGCCACATGCATATTAACTTCATGGGCTTGTGAGGATTAGTCAGTCTGTATATTGCATTGATACCAAATATATAAAATATTAAGTATTATATCCTCTCTATCCCTCATCCTCAGTGATTTTTTTTTTCTAGGTTAAGTCTTGTCCCCAGTGTAAGTGCAGAAACTTTTTCCATGTGATGTTTCAAAACTGAATTGGGTTGGTGGTGGTTAATATTCTCAAACAAATAATGTAAATAAATACAAGACTGATTTTTCTGTGATTCTTATTTTCTAAAAATATATATCCTATTAAATTATTATGTCCAGGTCAGATTATAGCAAGCAGCACATGTGGGAAATTGCACAGATGTCGCGTGCCTCCAAAACACATATAGGTGCTCTTTTTGAACACCTCAGCCAACTGCCTAAATTGCCCCTTATGTACTTGCAACAAAGTGGGATATATTTGTATCAAATTATAGACTATTTCATATTATGTGTTGAATTTGTATTCTACACTTACCCAAGGTATGCCTACTGAATTGCATTCCAGACAGCAGTCCTGCCCTGGAGATGTTTGCACCACCTCATTGAAAGACTATCCCCGAAAAGTCACCAAGCTACTAGATTTATGGTCGCTAAGCTACTAGATTTATGGTCTCGAAGCTGCTGGCCAATTCCCATGGAACAATGTTTTTTCTATAGAGGGGGCCCACAGGTGATGCATACACAATTGAGGCAGGGGGCTGGAGAGTTCCAGTAGAGTACATGGCAAGAAGACAAGCTATTTAAGGCCAGGGGTGAGAGGGAGCCACCATCACCACCTGTTAGGACTTGCTGAAGAGACGACAAGAGGGACTCTGAACAGTGACCAATCTCTGACTCTCAAAAGGGAAAGCTCAGACATGGGCCGGGTGTGTCTTGGTACTTTTTGTTGTTTTCTGAAATCTGTAACTTTAGTACTTGTAAGAGTAGAGTTTCTGTGCGAAAGAAATACCTTTGCTAAGCCTACGTTTCTCGCTTTCCTGCTATACTGTCCCCAAAGGGGCTAGTTAAAGTAGAAGCCCCGTTGTCCACAGCCCCGGTAAAGCTTTGGGAAAGCACATGTAACAACTGGACGGAAGGGAGATATAAATCACTGGTTTCAAGGTCCGGGGAGTCTGCATAGAAGAATCTCATAGGTCAACGAAGGACTCTGACAAGTGGTCTCAAAGTATGCTTGTCAGATCCAGAGCTAGACAGGGACTAGACTCTGCCAAGACCGAGGCAACGCAAGATGCATGTGGGACCCAGCAGTTGGGTACATTTGCAACAGACTGATGTCCATACAGACAGGATACTGGGCCAGGCTTTAATAGTTCTAACAGTCAGATCTTTTTGAAAGCAGGAAGCAGAAACTCCCAAATTAAAAAAAAAAAACACCACTAAAAATATACAAAGGAAGAATGACCTATAATAAATTACATAACCCTCCATAGTCTATATGGAGCAAGACTGGCAAGTGATAAACCAATGATCTATTGTAAATTTGCTTTATATTCATGTGCGTATTTCATGAAGTGTGCCAGGTATATTCATATTTATTTTTGTACATCTGTATTTTAAACTTGAAGTTTTCCATTGTAAATTTATTCTTGGATCTTCACAGCAAGACGTTAAATTATGCAATAAATTTTCAAAGAACAAGAACTACAGGTAAGTAATTTGCTTTCTCCAAAAGATGTTTATCCCACTCAACTCCCACTTTTGGAAACCCAAAGGCTCTAGGACTGTCTCCAAACTAAAACAAGGACTAATATGGAAATATGAAAACAGAAACAACAGATTTAAAATAGGGAAGTAATATACCTTCCAACAATGAAAAATTGAGAGTTAAATGCCAGAGACAGTTCCAGAATGAGAATAAAGACATGTTTCCAAACAAAAAATACCTGCTGCAGGGAGGTGGAACAGAGTTTAAGCACTCATAAATGGGGAACAGGCTCTGTAACATAGATAATCCAATAACAGATTTCTGCTCAGTTAACAACTTTGGGTAACAATGCTTCATAAAGGTGGTGGCTTTGCAAATAACCTGTACAGCAATGCATTTTAGGCTGGCAGCTGAAGCAGCTCAGTCCTGAAGAGAGTCTTGATGTGACTTTCAAGCTTCTCTGGCAGTAGCACTGAGAACAATAAGCACTCTTAGGGCTGGTCTCCACTACGGCTTAACATTGACTTTAGGGACGTTAAGCCGACATAAATGTGGGAGGGGCACTGTGGGGAGGGAGGTTAGGAGATAGCTACCCACAGTGCACAGCTCGAAATGGTGCCTGCTGGGGACTCTGGGGACACCCACAGTGCACCGCTTGGTATGTCGACGCTTGCCACGATAGTGTGGATGAACGCTGCCGACTTGCTGCGTTTTGTGGGGATACACAAAATGGACTTTATACAGTCTGCTTACAAAAATCGACTGCAAGGTAATCGACCTAATGTCGTAGTGAAGACATACCCTTAGTGGAGGATTACTGAAGTTGCTACCAGGTGGAGGGCTGTAATGGCTCTGAGTTGGGAAGCTGAACTGTGCTTTCCTGACTGACAGAGCATGACATTTCAAAGAAATCAGTGGCTCCCTCAATGCACTGATTTTCTTTAAATGCATGTCTTGCCTGAGTGCTGTGTGGAATTTCTAGTACAGCCTGGTGACAGTGAAACAGGATTGTGCGGGACTCTGATGTGGAAGTATTGCTGTAGATACAGGGTCTCTTTAGACCTGCAAGGAAGGAACTGATGCCAGTGCAGAGTCTTTGCATTAAATATGGGTGTTTGATTCAGAGGTCATGGCTAGACTACTGAGCTAGGTATTGGATTTACTTTCATTTTTGGAAGAGACCGGGATGGCTATTGGTCACTCTCAGGATTGAAGGCACAGGATGATATGATGTAAGCCCACCCAGTCCTTGACCAGACAAGTAGCAGTCATGTCTCTCTGTAAGGGGCGTATGTTTGGGCATCTTTTTGGAAGCTGCTGGAGTCTTCCTTCCTCCATTCTTTCAAAAGTGATAATACGACAGAAATGCAACATCAAAGAGAGGACTATGCACTAAGCACAACCACAAGAAAAGTAGTGATGGAAACAGGAGGGCTCAAAACCCCTAGTGTTTCAAAGTCTTGACACTGGAAAGAATAAGGAGAGAGAAAGAGGTCCACAGAAACGAAGTCTTGTCAACACATCAGGACACCTGCCTTGAAAGGTTGAGAGAGGCATCAGTGGAGATCTGATGTAGTGTGAGAATCAGGACAATAGCCTGGAGATATTGATGAGGCAGGCAATTAAATCTTGCTGCACCAATGGGACCCCCACCCCCCCCATAAATTAAGCTGGAACAGGCTTTGAAGGTGAGACTAATCAAAGGAGGAAATTAGAAAGGGATATTGTGCAAACATAGTAAGGGGACAGAAAGGATGAGGCAACTCAGCTAAGATAGCAAGGGCAAACCAGGCACTTCAATGAGGTCTGTGAAAAGCACATTTATGACAAACTTGACAAGTATGGGTCAATTAAATTGTATGTTGGAAGTATGGAGCTGGATTCCTACGTCTAATGAAACCAAAACATTTGGAGAAAATAAAGTTATTATGGGGATAAGAGCCCTGTTTCACTAGAGAGCGGGGAGGAGGAAATGCAAGGGAAAAAACTAAAAACATTTTTTTTTTAAAAAAATGTCAATTCTTGTTGTTTGGCAGTCACATGAAGAGGGGAAATATCAAACAAATAAAATGTATTTTTTCCTGGTTTAGCTGAAGTGAATTAAAAGAATTTGACCATCCATGATGCTGGTACACACATTGAACAGAGTCTAGGATCTGAGTAGAGAAATCATGGTAAATTAAAGTAAATGAATCTGCATATTCACAGTGCAATTAGCAAAACTGAAAAGTGATTATGAAAATCCCTGCATTCTAACTGGCTGACAGACTTTACTAGCTGGAGCATATGGACTGAATACTATAGTTATTGTTCTAACTGTACAATGATTATGCAGATCAGACATCTAGATTCAGAGTGCCAGGAACTGCATAACTAAAACAAAATGTACCATTTTGTCTGGCAGACTGCAGAAATGCTGCAGTTGGTGATGCATAACCATATGGTTTCTTAGTTATGCAGTTCCAGGTTCTTCATTTTTGCAAGTGTAATATCCATACTCACTGAATAGTTATTGCTCAAATATACACAGATCATTTTTAGCTCTATTGCAGGGATCTGATAATCAGAGTGATTCCAATCACTGTCTCATTAACTCATGTAACAAATTTTTTTCAGTCTGTGTGTAGAACAAACATGGCACACAATTCTCAGTCCTTCTAGTTCCAAGTTTTACAAGGAAAAAAATCACAGGAAAAAACAAAACACAAAAATGGGGCTGCCAAACTGTTGAAAGGAAAACAGTTTTGACACATTTCCCTTCCTATACATGATAGATATTTTACAGCAACTGAGCATCTTGCAGTCTTTAATGCATTTATCCTCATAATATGAAACAGAGAGACTGTGGCAGAGAAGGAATTGAATTTAAACCTAACTCCTAGACTATTGTCCTAACCACTGAGTCATCCTTCCACCATTAAATTATTTTGGACCATCTCTCTTCATATGTCAGTTAGGCTCTTACATCTACGATATTTGTGTGTTTCTTTTTGTATTCTGGAATTTTTCTTCCCAGCTGTAGGAGAATTGAAAGTAACCTTGCTAAGAAGGTCCAAATGAATTTATTTACTTTTCAGTAGTTTTATAGCCTTTTTTCAAATGACTTTTTTTGTTTTGAAGTATGAATGAGCATTTCTGCATAGCTTGAGCATGCTTCTAGTTAACCTGAAAATAATCACACCCTGGGCCAATAAAGTCAGCAGTCCTGGATTCTACTCAGCTCTTCTAAACAGGGAACACATCTAATTATTATTATAATGCTGCTTTGGAAATTAGCTAACATGCAAGTTGCAATAATCAATGTGGAAAACAAGCACAAGCTACATTATACAAGTTTCCATATCAGGTCAACAGTCGTTTTCTCTAGTTCTGCAACCCACTTTCCACAATGTGCAAAAGCTGATGTTTTCTATTTTGCTATGTATCTGACTAATTAACTTCTTTTCAAATGTGTGCAATGAGATGTTAAAACTCTAGGAGTATAATTAGGGCCCTACCAAATTTATGGTCTATTTTGGTCAATTTCATGGTCATAGGATTTTAAAAATCATAAATTTCACGATTTCAGCTATTTAAATCTGAAATTTCACAGTGTTGTAATTGTAGGGGTCCTGACCCCAAGAGGAGTTGGGGGGGGGGGGGGAGTTATTGCGGGGGAAGGGAGGTTGTGGTACTGCTACTGTTACTGGCAGTGGTGCTGCCTTCAGAGTTGGGTGGCCAGTGAGTGGCAGCTAGCGGCCAGGAGCCCGCCTCTGAAGGCAGAGCTGACATCAGCAGCAGCGCAGAAAGAAGGATAGCATGGTATAGTATCGCTACCCTTACTTCTGCATCGCTGCTGGTGGGTCACTGCCTTCACAGCTGAGACCCCAGCAAACAGCCGCTGCTCTTTGGCCACCCAACTCTTAAGGCTTAGCAGAAATAAGGGTTGCAATATTGCATGCTCCCCACCTAAAATAACTTTGTGACCCCCCATGCAACTCCCTTTTGGGTTATGCCCTCAAATTTGAGAAACACTGGTATCCCCCCTGTGAAATCTATATAGTAGGGTAAAAGCACCCAAAAGATCAGATATCAGTCAGGAAGGCGTTTTTTGTGGCTGTGAATTTGGTAGGGTCACAAGTATAATTTAGAGAAACAAGGTGTGTGAGAGAATACCATTTATGGGACCACCTTCCACTGGGTGAAGGAGAGAAACTGTTGAGCTCAATAGAGCTCTTCTTCGGGAGTATAATTTGACATGCTATTAGGTCTAAATGCAGGGTTGTAAATTTCAGATACTGTATTATGCTACCATCTGCTGGTTGGTACTAAATGAAACTTCTAAAAAATGTTATTTCAGTGAGAATTACATTTCTAGACTGAGAACCAAATACTACTCCTCTTTTAGAGAAAAATACTAATTAGACATAGGTCTTGAAGAGACAAGGTGGGTCACATATCTTTTATTGGATGAACTTCTGTTGGTGAGAGACACAAGCTTTCGAGCAACACAAAGGTAAAGATATTACCTCACCCATCTTGTCTCTCTAATAATCTAGGACCAACTCACCTACAACAATAGTGCGCAGGTCTTGCAAGGAGATGGCCAAATGATTTGCTTGTTTGTTTTTCAATGTACACTTAAAGGTTTATTTATTTTTGCAGAAAGCGGCTGTTGCATTTAGCGCAGAGGAGCGTTGAACATAACACACACAACCCCTCTAGTTACTGCTTACTATACTTACATTCGGCTAGTTTCAATGTTTTCAGAGTGAAGTTCTCCTGGTGATCTGCAAAATGCAGAAAAGAAATGTTAGGCATCATTCTTTATTCCAAGAGATTAAAACATGCTAGTGAGGAAAATCAGAAAAGGAAATGTTATCTATACTGCTACTTCTATAATGTTTATATTACTGTGAAACAGTATACACAAGCAACTGAAATATGACTTGCTTATTCGTTTTTATTAGTTTAGTTAAACCCTGGGGGAAAACATGACTTATGTAAATATGTAATGATAAAGGCTGAGATTAAGATTCTCTAGTGAGAAAGATAATGTTTTCAAGGCTCATATGACAAGAAAGCACAATAGATTTTGTTGGTCATTTTCCCCTTCCAGGTTTCAGTCAACTATGGGTCAAATCGTCACAACAAGTTCTGTAGTAGTAAGTTGCACTGAAGTTCCTTTATCAACACAAAAACAGCTCTGTACCAAATGCACTGATCTCGCACATGGTGGAGCATTGTGTGGCAAGAGAGAGTGAAGTTCAACAGAACAAATTCTAGTCACCTCTCCCTCACAATGCTGTGCCCAGGAACTGCAGCACTAGGCTTGCTGTAATCCCACAGAGCTGTTGGTGGTGAGAGACTGGGGCGGGTGGGGGAGGGGAAGAATGGGGTGCCATGTATTTTTCTGCTCTTCCTTCCCATCTTAAACAGATTGGTGTTTTGAAAGGTGAATATTCCCAGTATGCCCACACATCATCATCACTCTCTTAGTTTTAGTGAAGCCAGCCCAGCCCATTCAGGTCACTTCCACCCCAGGGGGGGTAAGGGAGAAACATTGCCTCATCTAAAATCATTCTCCAGTACCAAAATCATTGTGTCAGCTATGAGAATTATCAACTCTCACAGCTGCTCCTGGGAGGGTGGGAATCAGCCTTTCCCAGGCGAGAAGACGACTTTGCGATTGCATTATGTAGCCTAGCAGACACATGATTTAGTCCTAATCATGTAATTACCATTACACTGTTCCTGAGTAATTGAGATTTTTTTCTCTGAAGAAGTTTTAAAATGAAACACACAAGTGGATTTTTACTTACAAAAACAGTTTCACCTAAAATTATAAAAAAAATGATAAAGCAAATGAAATATATGAAATAAATATGTACTGTCAAATCACTCCACTGCAAATACAAATACCAGCCCTTGTGTACTAGTGACGTGCCACATTACAGAAAACTCAAGGAAAAAAACTGTCAGCCCATCCAGTTGCTCTAATTTTTTTTTATGTATTTACAAGAAGCGATTTTAATTATTTCATTTTTATAACACTGTTTTGTAAAGCTGTAATTCTGCATTTAATGTACTTGCACTGTATACATATAACTAAAGATAAACCAAATATTTCCATACTGATTTTTATCCCGCAAGCAACTTTTCATACTATTAGCTATGTCTCCCCTGGGGGATAAAGGTTGCTCTTCCATCTCTACACTTTCTTACATAGAACGTAGGGATCATTCTCATTATCCCTCATATTCAGTATAAAGGAAAAGCCAGTGGAGAGGATTAGAAGGCATAATGGATTGCAGCTTAATACAGTGTGATGATAACTAACTTTGCCTCCTTTTTGTCAAACCCAGATCTGTGGAGTGTTTGTCACCTAGCACTGGACTGAAACCAGAACCTTCATGAAAGTCACTGACTAAAACTCAGTCCAAACAAGACAAGTGAACTTGCCTGGGAGAATTGCAGCATCAGAGGAATGGGCAGAGATTGTTTGATCTTTTCCAATAGGGTTGGAAAATCCGATGTTTTATATATTAATCCACTGCTGCTCTTGAATTCTCAAGCAAAAGTTGCCTGTAGCTTAACTCCACTATATCATTTACAGAATGACTAATGACTAATGACTACACTGCAATAAAAGACTCATGGCACACTCACTGCTAACCTGGGTCAGCTGATCTGAGCTTGTGGGACAGTGTAGATATTTGGGCTCCAGCTGGTGCCTGGGCTCTGAGACCCCATGAGGTGGGAGAGTCTGAGAGCCCCACCCCCACCACAAACAATGCAATTGTATAGCTCCACAGTATAATCCCCATGAGCCTGAGTCAGCTGACCTGGGCTCTGAGACTCAGTGCTGTAGATTTTTTTTATAGCAATGTAGCCATATATTAAGATGCTCTGTATGACCTTTCCACTCTGAAGTGGATATTAGTATAGTTGCTTGAGCCTTAGTTACTTCTAAGTCTTTACCAGCATAACACCTCTATACTTTTTATAGCTATATTAGATGGTTATAGTCATTCCACATGTAACTGAAAATGGACTCTTTGAAGCAGAGAATTTCTGGTAACCTGCCTAACTATGAGGTAGTTTCTTCATTCATGCTCGGTCATTTCAACTAAGGTACGCTTACTGTCTTGCTCCTGGAGACCGTTTCAGATCTAATGACTATTCTCAGCTGAAGGCCCTTACCCCCTGGCAGTCTTATTTTCTTATTAGGTTTCATTTATACTTTACAGTATATCTTGGTGGATTTCTGTACATCATTTATTTCCATCAACCTATTACTTATTATTTGTATCACAGTAGTGCCTAGGAGTCCCCACTGTGCTAGACACAGAACTCGCAATGAAAAGATGATCCCTACCCAAATTGTATTACAAACGTTTAAAAGCAACCTAAGTATTCTGTATATTTTTTTTAAAAATTACTGCATTACTTGGGTGCTATAAAGTGGTAGATGGTGCAAAAATACTGAAATATTTTGAAACTTTTTAATTTCAGAGGTTTTTTTTTTTTTAAACGGATATTAATACACAGTCCTAAATGTACTCTGACCAGGTAATCGTATAACTAAATTTATAATTATGCTGAAGCCGGGATTTTAAGCCACTGGAGAGAATGGACAATGTGAGCTTTTGCTTTTCTTTACCTTAGTATATTCTCCTTTTAAGTCAATTGTTATCACCGGTTGATTTTTAACATTTTAAGTCTGCTACTGTTCAATTTTGCTTGCTATAGGGGTCAATTTCCCTCTAGTCATTTAAAAAGACTAGCAAAATGACTTCTTCCCACAGGGGTGGATCAGCAACGAGACAAATACAACTTTCTAATCTCCTACTCCCAATGAACAAGCAAGTTGCATTTGTAACACTGAACCTCCAGCAGCTTTCTAAAAAAGCCTCAAGATCTTTTCTGAATGTCAGCTGTAATGCTGAACTGTTAATATCCATGTGCTAGGTCACTTAAATTGAAATTACACACATTACACTATAGTGAGCCAGTTCCATTCACCTTTACATTTTCATAAATTGATGGGCAGACAAAAGATGGTTGCTGGTATTAGGGGAATTGAAGAATATCAGCAGTTTCCAACACAACAAAAGGCAGCAATACATTCAAAATGAGAAGGGAAACAGAAAAAAGCAGAGACACCAGGCAAACAAGAACTCAATAAAATAAAAGAAAGCATGTACCAATCTTTGGCACCAATTTGCTGTAGAGTATATCCAGTATGTCCCTACAATTTATATTCATCCCATCTGATCTTCCAAGAGGTGACATCACTAGAGAGTAAGCACCAACTCTAAGCTGTCCTGCAGGCTGATCAGTTTATTTATTTTTAAAGTAATAGAGACCTTTATGTTTATGGAAAAATCAAGCAACTTCAGAACAAGTATGGGATCTTGCAAAACCGTTTCAGATACAAAGTATAAAATCCCTATAAGTACTTTTTCCTAGGTTTCCAGCAGTCCTGTTTACAACATGATTCAGTTAATTATTATTTTTTTCATTAAACATTAGAGTTTAAAAAGGACAGGACATATTTAAAAAAAAATAAAGGATGTAAGAATTATATCAAGTTCAAAAAAAGTTCAAGCTAAGCTTATAACACTAATTAAAACAGCATGGGAAATTAATCTTATTACAAGACCGGAAGTTCACTAGTTTGATGAGCAGCTATTTATTAATATCAAATAGAATTAACAAAATATAATACTACTATTCAAAATATTTAAAATAATGAAGACACAATGACATTATACTTAAACTGTTAAGAATACATTAAATAACATACTTAAAGGTTTTTTTAACCCCATTTGTTTAAAAATCTGAACAGAAGAGTTATGTTACTTTACAATAACAGTTTTAACGAGACCCCAGAACGAAAGCTCTTATAACTTTCAACCTTGAATTAGATTGCAGAAACAGTGATCACAAGACACCAACTAATCTGAATACTGCAGCATGAGCTAGCAAATTCAAATGATGGCTCACTTCCAACAACACTGGGAGCAACTTCTCCATTCTGCAAGCCACTCCTTTTACCTCCACTGTAACTCCCTAGGAGAGAAAAGTAAAGGTATGCAAGTCTACTGAATTTCAGTATCATCAGGTTTCCTGGACTAAGTTTTTAGCAAATACTCACTAATTAAATGAATTTTTTAATAAGATGCTGGCAAGATATTTTTCATCATTAATTTTTTATACTGTTATAACAGTAGTTGGAGGCTTGAAATTGTGATCTGCTTCTTACCAATGCTTTTCTTAGATCTTTGGCATACAGTGGTTTGCTGTTGAATGGTGGACATGAGTCCTAGGATGCTGACATTTAAGGCAGGATAGGGGAGAACTTGGACTTACATATCAACACAAGAAAAAGTGTAGGTCAAATGTTAGGTCTCGACTAATCGTCAGACTATCCTTTCAAAGGCTACTTGTATTCCATTTATACAATTACCTGCAAGTCATATCAATCAACTATTCTTTAAATTATGTATTACACTAATAATAATTAGTTAATTCACAAAAATACTATTAAATCTATTTATGTTTACCTTTTACAAGTTGTGGCCATTCGGTGACATCGGGGTGATCACAGTTTTGAGTCACTGATTAAAAAGAGGTTGTCACACCAGTCGTTAAGTTGGACGAAGCCTAAGCTTAACAACTCTAAATAAATAAATAAAAACAGTTAAAAGTCCTTAAAAGTTAACATTTCCAGACAGTGCATTGAATAAACATAACACAAAGGGGTAAAATAATTACAGATGCTAAAAAATAGTTTTAGCTGATAAACATAAGACAATGCTAACAAAAAGAATTACAGGACCATTCAAGACCAGCTATGATTTCTACTTTAATTCACTATAACACATAGAACTGGTCCATTTAAATGAACTTTAATACTAACCCTGAAGTTTGTTAACTCAGTAAAAACAAACACAAATCTCACTGACCAATGGAAGATACTTCATTGCAATATAATGAACATTTAAAGATTTGGAAACATTACAAAAACATGAATTACAGTTCAGATCTCAGTATAATACTATATTTGATAATATGTTTCCTTAATATAACTCAATTTTAATTTGTTTCTAGAAAGACTGTTGGGCTTCAAATATTGCTTATTTTTTGCTATGTATTTCACCCAAAAAATAAGCAGAATGATCAAAGTCCATGCATGAAGCTGGTCAGATATTTGACAGGAGCAATAAACCTAACAGGGTTTGGACTTCTCATTAGAGTGTCAGCCCCATTTATATTACGGATTTTTTTAGTCTTCTCCTTCCATTTAAAAAACAAATTATTTTACCTGTCAATTGTTTCCTGTGATCTGTCTCCACTGGAATAAATTGTAGGGTTGGTGCTCTACTCTGTCAGGCAGGTGGCAGCCAATGATAACTCAGCAATACTCGTGCCCAAAGCGCCCTGGGACCACCCCAGCTGATTACTTCCATGTCTGAAAAGGAACCAGTTAGTCTCTTACCTATTTCTATTATCTGTTCTAAACTAAAATGAAGGGTAAAAAACAATCCTCAACACTTAAAATCACCCCATTCTCTCTCTCCTCCTCCACCCCGCTCCCACACTCCTAGCAGGACTGGATAGAAGTACAGAATAGGAAAAATGTGGATCCTGTGATGGAATCAGCTCATAAAAAACAATCAACAAGCAGGAATTTATCAAAGTTGATCTCTTATTGCAGAAGAATTCATTCAAGATAAGCTCTGCCTTTTGATTAAACATGTGTATATGCTACTGATGCACTTAGTGAGTGGGAATTTTTTTTAAAATTATTTTAGTTTCTTCTAAAAATAGTAATCAGTTAATAGCCAGTGGCCACACTAGTTCAGGGCTGTGCAATACCTAGGAAGTTTCCTTCAGTGAGCTCTCACTCTGACCCGTACTGACCTTAGAGCTCTAACTAGCACTATCGTCACATACAAATGAACAAAGGTAAATGGCCTACTGAGGTAAAAAAAGGCTTCAGCATTCTGCAACTGACTACCACATCTGCTAATGGCCAAACCACACAATTATTTGGTGAATAATCAGAGAACACATGTGAAGGCTTGATACATGTCACCCAGCGAAGCCCTCCCTTTCAAATGGACAAGTTACAAGGACCTTTGCAGAAGGGATCTAATGTTGACAAGCATTAGCAGCTGTCACTAATTCTCTTCGCTGAAGTATACCACAGCTCATTATGATCCTTATAGGCTTCAATTTTTTTTTGAAGTTTCCCACCTCTGCCACTAACTCGCTAGGACAAGTCATTTCACAATTGGCCTTCAAATTCTCCATCTGTAACATGTAGTAATGATATTTACTACCTATGTAATGCAGTTTGAGATCAACAGATGAGAAGGACAAAGTGCAAATATTACTAATACCAATATCAAAATAGTGGAACAACATGTCCTTCCCACATTGAGGGTTGAATGAAAGGGAAATAGGAAAGGTGAGTGGAAATATGAAGAAAAATCTATTCTGGGACTGCAGAAAAGGTTATCCCTGTTTTTCTGGAAAAATTAATGGCCAATAAGAGAAAAAAATCTAAAACAATCTAGATTAATGACTGCAATACTTTTGAAGGCGTCTGAGTATGGAAGGAATGATAAAAAAAATTAAGGCTCAAAGTAGCTCGGGATCTAATGGTAGAAAAGAGGGGGATCTAAATGCAAATAACCATTTCCAGGATGTTGGCACTAGATTTAAAAGCCCATAGACTAGACTACATTTCCCTAAGACCAACAATGGCAGAGACATGAATCCTTAAGGTAGTTGTTCTAAACTACTGTCCAGGGATCATTAGTGCTCCAAAGAATGAAATATTTGTGATCTGAGCAAGAGGTGGCGATGCAAAGCAGGATGAAAAGTCTACAATATTCCTTTAGGACATGACCTTTAGACCGTTCTTGTGCCATTTTCTATCTTCTCAATTTGCTTTAGAGAAGAAAAGGAGCCCTAACCGGAACTATATAATTTCCCTTTTTGATTCTAGGGAAAGCAGCAGGAACTGTGTGCTTTAATTCAATTTTGCATGGGTGCCGTGAAGCAGGTTTGTATTGAAGCATTTAGAAATAAATCCATTAACTGCATTCTAGCCCCTTTTCTTAAGCCTAATTTTCAAATGATGCCTTTTTGACTGTAACTGCCTCTTTTACTCTGCTGTTTAGCCATTGTAGTATTTTTGGGTCCTTTTACTGTCTTTCTCCAGGGAATGGGAGAGGGGCATTTAGCTTAGTTAGGATGCTTTTAAATAGTTTCCATGCAGCTTGTAGGCATGTCACTCAAATGAGAATTCAAAGGAATAGTCACAAAACTAGTTTCCTCTCTTTGCATAATACCTCTTTGAAAAGTTAACTACTACTGTTGTGGGTTTCTTTGGTATTTTTGTCCCCTACATGCTTGATAAATTTAATTACATTATAGCTGCTATTACTGAGCGATTCAGCTATATTCACCTCATGGACCAGATACCAAGTCCCTTAGAACTCAGAAATTGCCTCTTCCTTTGTGGGTTCCAGGGACTAGCTGCTCCAAGAATCAGTCATTAATAAATAATGTCTAAAACTTTTCTCTCTGCATCCCATCCTAAGGTGACATGTACCCAATCAATATGGAAATAATTAAAATATCCAATTATTACTGGATTTTCTGTTTTTATAGCTTCTTTAATCTCCCTGAGCATTTCACAATCAAAACCATCCCGGTCAGATGATCAGTAGTATAGTGCTACTGGTATACTTCTATTATTCAAGCATGAAATTTCTATTCACAGCAATTCTGTGGAACAGTTTGATTCATTTAAGATTTCATATATAGTTCCACTCCCCCTCCAGTGTGACCTACTCTCATTCCTGTGCATTTTGTACTCTGGTATTACTGTGTTCCATTGGTTATCGTTGTTCCACCAAGTTTTGTGAAGTCAGTTATATCAATATCCTCATTTAAGAGCAGGTGCTCAAGTTCACCCATCTTAGTATTTAGACTTCTTGCATTTGTATATAGGCACTTATAAAATTCTGTCAGTATTTAGTTGTCTGCTTTCATGTGATATGATTAACTGGAACTCTTATTTGACCGTTTCTCTTCAGTTCTTTACCTGTACTTTATCAACTTCTATCCTCTCCTCTTTATTAGGATATAGAGTATCCCCTTTAATAAATCCTCTCCTAAAGGATATCTCTATCCGAACCATGTGCCCCTCAGTACCTGTCTGCTTTCCCCCTGTCCTCAGTTTAAAAATATTCTTATGACATTTTTAATTTTACATGCCAGCAGTCTGGTTCTGTTTTGGTTTAGGTGGAGCCCATCCTTCCTGTATAGGCTCCTCCTCCTCTCAAAATGCTCCCAATAAACCTAAATCCCTCCTCCCAACACCATCATCTCAACCATGAATTGAGACCCTGCTATTCTGCCTGTCTAACTGGCCCCACATGGAATTGGCAACATTTCAGAAAATGCAACAGGGAGGTCCTGAACTTTAATCTCTTATCTAGCAGCCTAAATTTGGCCTCAAGGACCTTTCTACTATGTCATTGGTACTTATGTTTACTACGACCGCTGGCTCTTTCCCAGAACTGCACACAAGTCTATCTAAATGTTTTGAGAGATCTGCAACTTTTGTACCCAGCAGAGAACTCAGTAGGTGGTTCTCCCTGTCATCACAAACCCAACTATCTACATTTCCACTGATTAAATCCCTCCAATACTATTACCTGGCTTCTCCTACTGACTCCAAGCAGTGGTCTCCTCAAGGAGAGAGAATACCATGACATCACCTGGAAGGAGGGTCCCAACTACAGGATTGTTTTTCTCCCCTCCAGCTTGATGTTCTTCTTCAAGTCTTTCATTCTCCTCGACAGCACAGAGGCTGACGGACTGGGGGTGGCACTGCGCTATGTTCCTGAAAGTTTTGTCTGTGTACCTTTGTCTCTCTCTTCGCTCCTCCAGTTCAGCCCATATTCGTCTCTGAGGACCATGAGTTACTTGCAACAACTTCACATGTATGCCATCTGCCTATAGAGAGCCAATCGTATGTGGTGCATTCAGTGCAATAAACTTGATAGCTCTACTCTGCCACTGGACTTTGGCATGCTTTATTTTATTTTTGTAGAGGCTCTAGTTTGTTCATTTGGGGGAGAGGGGTGCTATTTGCCAAAGTTTAGAGTATGTTTGTTAGGTGTATCTGGCTCTCGACATCACCGCAAAACTCCTGTTTGCTTCTCCTGTTCAGTAGTTCCCTCTGGTTGCTCAGGAGCTGGCTTTTTAAACCTGTTTCCCATGAGCTACCCATGTTCCTTTGTCAAGGGATCCCAAAAGCAAAAGGGATAGTGCAGAGGAACAAGAGAGGAGGAATCACAGAGCCCTGTGAATGGGTTCCAGCAAAGAGGAGTGGAGAAAAAGAGAAACCAAAGGAGGGTATAGGCTACAGAGATGACATATGTACAAAATCCACGGATGGATAGGATGAGGTCAACATAGTTGAACTGCTCAGTAATAGTTGCCATAAATTAATTAAATTTAACATCTTTGTGGCAGGGAAAATACTAAAGAAGCTCACCCCAGTAGTATTTAACTTCAGAAAGACGAACTACACAAGAATGAGTAAGCTAGTTAAACCAGGGGTGGGCAAACTAGGGCCCGCCCACCCATCCAGCCCACAGGACAGTCCTGCCCAGCTCCTGAGCTCCTGGCTGGGGAAGCTAGCCCCTCCCTTGCTGTCCTTCTTCCCCTGGAGTCACGCCAGCAGCACTCTGGGGAGCAGGGCTGTGCACTCCAACCAGGCCATGCAGCTGCCAGACATGCTGCTCTGAGTGGCATGGTAAGGAGGCTGGGGCCAGAGGACTTGCTATGAGGCAGAGGGTCCCTGGGGGAGGAGGAGGCAGTCAGGGGACAGAGAATGAGGGGGGGGGGGGGGGTTGTTGGATAAGTGTGGGAGTCCCGGGGGGCCTGTCAGGGGGCTGGGGTGTGGATAGGGGGTCAGAGCAGTGGGGTTGGATGGGGGTGGGGTCCGAGGGCGGGGTGTCTTGGGAGTGGCAGTCAGGGGACGAGGAGCGGCGGGGGGGTTGGATGGGTTGGGGATTCTGAGGGGGGCAGTCAGGGGACAGGGAGCGGGGGGGGGGGGGTTAGATAGGAGGTGGGGTTCCAAGGAGATGGTTTGGGGTAGGGGGTCCTGGGAGAGGGCAGTCAGGGGACAAGGAGTGGGGGGGGGGGGGGTTGGATGAATTGGGGATTCGGGGGGTGGGAAATGGGAAGAGGCCTGCCCTAGCCCTCTATATAATTTTTCAACCCCAACGTGGCCCTCTGGCCAAAAAGTTTGCCTACCTCCGAGTTAAATTAAAAGTTACAGTCACACGAGTGACATGCCTGCAAACTGCATAGAAACTATTTTAAAACACCATAATAGAGGCTCAAACTAAATGTATACCCCCAAATTAAAAAAAACACAGTAAGAGGGTCAAAAAAGTGCCACTATGGAAAACAACAATGAAAGTAAAAGAGGCTGTAAGAGGTAAAAAGGCATCCATTAAAAATTGGAAGTCAAATGCTAGTGAGGAAAATAGAAAGGAGCATAGAATCTGACAAGTATAAAAATAGAATTAAAAAAAACAATTTGAAGAGCAACTAGCAAAAGACTCAAAAACTAACAGCAATAAGTTAATAAATAAATAAATTAATCGGTACACTAGGAGCAGGAAGCCTTCTAAACAATCAGTGGGGTCACTGGACCTTCAAGGTGCTAAAGGAGCATTCAAGGAAGACAAGGCCATTTCAGAGAAGCTAAATAACTTCTATCAGTCTTCACTCCAATGGACACAAGGGAGAGTCCCACACCTGAGCTACCACTTTTAGGTGACAAATATGAGGAACTGTCCCAGCTTTAGGTGTCAATAGAGGTGGCTTTGGAACAAACTGATAAATTAAGCAGTAATAATTCACCAGGACCAGATGGTATCAACCAAGAGTTCTTCAAGAACTCAAAAAATGGAACTGCAGAATTACTAACTGCGGTATGTTGCCTATTGCTTAAATCAGCCTCTATACCTGATGACTGGAAGATAGCTAATTATACAGTCCACCTGTGGAACTCATTGCCAGGAGATGTTGTGAAGGCCCAAAATTATAACTGGGTTCAAAAAAGAATTAGATAAGTTCATGGAAGATAGAGGTCCCTCGATGGCTATCAACCATGATGATCAGGGATGCAACCCCATGCTCTGCGTGTCCCTAAACCTCTGACTGCTAGAAGCTAGGTCTGGTCAATAAAGAATGGATAACTACAACCTTCTGCTCATTCCCCATGAAGAATCTAGCTCTGGTCTCTGTGAGAAGACTGGACATTGGGCTAGAAAGATGAACCATTGGGCTGACCCCGGGTGGACATTCTTATGCTCGTTTGCCTGCATCTGCTATCTCTAGCCTTAGGACTCAGATTTATTTCTCTACATGAGATATATCCAGCCTTGTATTTCAGACTCTCTCCTAGGTTTCCTTTTGGATAGATTGCTCTTACCTTAGGTTCAGGATGAACAAAAGCCATTTATTTTTCCACCTATTCCGCGTCCACTACCTCTGTTCATTAATGTCAACATGAGTCTCCATCTTAACGTGATAAAATCTGGGAGTAATTTTTAATTCCCCCATCTCTCACTTGGGTCATAACCAAATGTTGCTCCACCTTTCTCCCCTTCATAAAAAAGAATCCAATCCTTTTTATCTTTTGCAACAGCAAAAAAACTTGTCTACACTTAATCATCTCCATCACTGTAAATTCCTTCCAGTTTTTGATACCCAGAGCTGCTGCTGAAATTACCTGGCATATCAGCTGTTAGATCATATTACCCCTTTTAAACTCTGCCAATGGCTCCCTCTTGCCCTGTGTGCCAAATTTAAATTTCCTGTCCTTGCAATGAAGATAGTACACAGTTCCACTTCAGCCTTCACGTTTGACCTTTTATTCCATCAAACCTCTTCTCCATCTGTGATACAGTCATTAATTTCTTTCTCATACTCATGTCTTATTCCATTTTGCTTCTTATGCAGACTACCTTCCCAGTGTCTGTTCACCAACCCTCCCCATCCCCGGATCGCTCCTGAACACAAACTTTCTCCATGTTACCTACAAGATGTCATTGCACTGTCTCTCCTCCCCCCCCCCCCATTGAAACTACTAAAATGTGCAGATACTAAAACGGAATAACCATTTGATTATGTTCCTGTAATCACCATTCTTCTTGGTGTTCCCCACATCTAAAATTAGACTGCAAGATCTAAAATGGGGTAAAGAACATGCCCTTATTTTATAAAGTGCCTAAATTGTCCAGTATGGTTTCAGGGACTATGTTAAAAAAACCACCACCATGACATATAGCTACATTATTCAGGGCAGAGTGGCCAGCAGGAGAAAAGTCAACATAAAAGTAGTGGCCTAGATTTTATCCGGAGTGGTCACCATCGACAAAGCTTTTTGCAACTGAAGAGCAATTTTTTGGAGAACAAGAAGCAAGTGGATGGTCTAAGAGGTGCTGTGGATACAAAAATGATTGAGCAGTCACTAGCTGCTACTTGCTTGACAGAGCAGAGGACCAATTTCTAACGTCTCCCAAGAACAACTGTATTATGGAAAGGAAACATCACACCTCTTGCAAAGAGACACAGCCTTCACAAAAGCAAAATCTAGAGTTAAGGTTGTAACTCAATTTTCGTTATAAAGCTCACCCCGCACTCAACAGTTTTACACAGTTTTTAAAGAGTTACGAACACTTTCCTTTTGAGCCAATCTTTTCAATTCTTTAACACAAAAATAAACTGGGGGGGGGGGGCACGACAGGGTTGCTTTTTAAAAAAGCAACACACTAAAACCCACACACCTCCCCCCAAATGCGTCCAGCTGTTCTTTAATTTGGAACACCACCGCTTCCCACATGTAAACCGTTTGAAAAAACATTCTTTACACTATTCAAAAGTGGCTGAAGTTTAAAACATTAGCATTCCCATTCCATAATGTTAGTCTTTATTAATGGACAGTCACTCAGTAAACTCGAAAAAAAGAATGTAACAATTAATTACAAAATTTTACTTTGGGCATGTGCAGTTCAAAACGGTTTTCAGTCAATTACCGATTACTGCACTTGGACATTTTAGAATTTTGCAGGGTTTTTTTTGTATCTACACTGATGCGCAACTGAAAACCTAGCTAGTTATGAAACTGTTTTGAACACTATGGTTTTTCTTCTCTTACCCATATTCTTTCCCCATTAAGTTTAAAGGCTGCAAGATATTTTAAAAGTTTAAAAATTAAAACATTAATTCTGCTATACTTCACATATGTAATCTTTTCAATTCTAGGTTACACTGTTAAAAGTATGAACAAAATAGACACCATGTGCAATACAACCCCATTAACACTGCTATGTGAACCTTAATTTCTGCATTTTCTGATGTTTCAATTTGTAATATGAATGCTATATTAATATTGGTTTTTATACTGAACACTGTTGTACCTCTTATTTTGTACTTTTAAATTAGCAACTGAAGTTTCAAACTTCTAGAAATTTTGAAAATGTGTTCAGCGGTTAGATAAAAATTAAAAGTTGTCTCAATTCTGATTCACTCCACATAAGAACAGATATATAGTAACAGGTTAAGTTTCTGAAACAATTTTAAAGGGGGCTCATCAAAGTTACATTATTGTGTGCTTCATTTACTGAATCTCTGAATGTCAGTGACTGCCAACTGCCAGAACTGTGTTATCATAAGGAAAGAGATATTACAACTTAAATGTTTGAAAATAAAAGAATATGTCTCAGTTCTTCCCCTAAATGGAGTTTTTGTTACAACTTCTCATTTTTATAGATAAATTTGTAAAGGTAACAATGACAACTCAAGACAGTTGGGGACAAGTTGCATATACAACACATGAAAATACAGCAGACATACCATATTTTTCCACAGCTTCAGAAGTTTGTCCATACAAATTATAAAATGGATGTGCACTGTTTCTGGACCTGTAATACAAAACATCATGTTCATCAGTGCAAAAACTTAAATAAGTTCAATGTCAACTTGGAACAAAACAAAGCAGCCTTGAAAAACTAGTGTCATTTTCTGGAGGAACATCCTCAAACACAAAACATGTTATGTGCACAAAAACAAACACTTTCAGTATAATTCACAAACAGACAATATTTACAAACACATATGCCGTGTTAAGGAAAACTGTCAAAAATCAAAACAAAAAATGCCTTTTTCTACTCTCCTTGAGGATGTAAAAAGACTTTCCCAAGAGACCCACACTATCTAATATAAATATCCATTTTCTTCTCTTTAATAGAGGATCTAGGCCAGCGGTTCTCAAACTTCTTGAGACCGCAACCCTTTTTGCTTCTCCGGCGGCGCGGCGCGACCCTTACATGTCCGCCAAAAAGCCACCGAATTGAATACTTCCGCATTTGGCGGCTATTTTTGGTGGACATGCCGAGCGCTTCCGAGAGCGCTCGGTATGTCCACCGAAAAGCCGCCGAATGCGGAAATAATCCATTTGGCGGCTTTTTAGCGGCAGCAGGGGCTCGCGATTCCCCGGGGAGCACTCAGTGACCCCTGGGGGGGTCACGACCCCCAGTTTGAGAAACCCTGATCTAGGCAAAGCCTTTAGAGAGACTGAGATGTATAACTGCAATAAAATAAAATAAAAAATTAAGGCTGCCATTACACAACATAAAGCAGCAGAAAAGAAGGGGAAAAAAATCACATTTTTCTGTTTTTGCTGAACATTTAATCTTTCAGGCTTCAAGGCACTGCTATAATGAATTCCTTTTTATGGGGTTGTAACTAACAGTAGAATCAAGCATAAAACAGACAACAAAAATCTGCCGTAGCACACTACCTTATTTTATTCTATCTATTTTTGTGGCAATTAAACTACTTATGTAGAAATTTACTTTTGGGGGGAATAGGTGACAAAGAAATGTACAGAGTTACTACCGAGTCTTTTAAAGCTGTGTTACTGTGGTACAAGAGATAAAAATGGTAAGATCATTAATTTAATACAGAATACCATCTTTGGGTACTCTGAAAATGAAATTATATTTATTTAATAGATTTTAAAGTTAAAAGGAACCATTACGATCATCTAGTCCAACTTTTAACACAGTGCATAGTATATCACACTGGAATTCCTGTCTCAAGTCCATAACTTCAGGTGGTGCTAGAGCACATCATTCACAAAAACATCCAATCTTGATTTAAAGATGTCAAGAGATGGAAAATCCATCACTTTTCTAGGTAAATTGTCAGTAATTACCCTCACTAAGTGGACTGCATTTATTTAGGCCGGGGTCTCAAACTCAAATGACCACGAGGGCCACATGAGGACTAGTACATTAGCCCGAGGGCTGCATCACTGACCTCCTCTCTGCTGCCCCCAGCTCCGCGCCCACTCCTCCCTTTCCATGAGGCCCTGCCCCACCTCTTCCCACCCCTTCCATGCCCCCATTCTAACCCCTTCCCCGAACCCCAACTCTGTCCCCTCCCTGCCTCCAGGGGGTGCAGGAGGGGTGCAGGGTGTGGCGGGGCCTCGGGGCAGAGAGTGGAAGGTGCAGCAGGGGTCTCAGGGCAGGGAGTTGGGGTGTGGGGTTCCAGAGGGGTAAGGGGTGTGTTGGTGTGCAGGGGGCTCAAGGCAGGGAGTGCAGGAGGTGTGCAGGATGTAGCAGGAGGCTCAGGACAGGGGGTTGGGGTGCAGACAGGGTGAGGGGTGCAGCAGGGGGCTCAAGGCATAGGGTTGGGACACAGGAGGGATGAGCGGTGCGTCAGGGGGTCGGGATGCAGGGTGCGTCAGGGGGCTCAAGGCAGGGAGTTGGGATGCAGGAGGGATATGGGGTGTGGCAGGAGACTCAGAGCAGGGGGTGTAGCAGGGGTGTCAGGGCAGTTGGGATGTAGGAGGGGCATGGGGTGCGGCAGGGAACTCAGCAGAGGATGCAGGAGGGGTGAGGAGTGCATCGGGGTTTCAGGGCAGGGAGTGCAGGATGCGGCAGGGGATTCAGGACAGGGGGTTGGGGTGTAGAAGGGGTGAGGGGTGCAGCAGGGGGTCATGGTGCGGGAGGGGTGTGGCGGGGGGTTGAGCTGCAGGACAGGTGGGTGGGGGCAAGGCAGGCTCCATCAAAAAAGCAGCTTAAATACCCTCAGGAGGCAAAAGAGACAGTTACTCAAATTATTAAGTCCTTAGTGGTCCAAAGGATGCTAGTTCTCACAACTAACAAAAACAATTCTCCTCTCTGGCCAGTTTGGCATAAACTGGCTGGTTCCTGGAGACTAACCACTGATTATCGAGCACCCAATCAGCGTACTCCTGCAGTTGCCCCAGTGGTGGCATCCTATCAGGACCTATTAGAAGGAGTAACATAGAAAGAAGTGGTTTTCTGTTTT
Source organism: Sternotherus odoratus (assembly GCA_032164245.1). NCBI lineage: Eukaryota > Metazoa > Chordata > Testudines > Kinosternidae > Sternotherus > Sternotherus odoratus. The sequence continues at coordinate 200,937,303 of JAVMKO010000001.1, read as the reverse complement.
TGATTTAATTAATGGCTTCTGGTCTGTCCCTGTGGCCCCACAAAGCCAATACAAGCTTGTTTTCATGCATATACGTCAATAGTTTACACAAACCCTATTTCGGCAAGGATTTAATAACTCTCTCACGTTATTTCATGCAGCCATAACCAAGTTTCTGGCTCCACGTTTAGAAATTGATCAGGTATTGGTACATGATGACGATATATTAGTTGCCTCACAAACTGAGGAAGCACACAGAGAAGTCCTAATTTTGCTGTTTAAACTGAGTGAGAAAGGGTTAAAATTAAATGGGAAGAAGCTTCAGATAGCCAGAATAAAGTATCCATCCTGGGAAATGAAATTGGCCCTGATAGCAACCAGCCCCTCCAGGACCAAGTCCAAGGTATCTTAGACCTCCCAGTACGCTGAACATGAGTTGAAATCCTTTCTGAAATTTGCTGAAATTTCTAAACCACTCTACAGACTTCTCAAGGGAGAAATTTGGGAATGGAAGTCGAAACACAATCAAGCCATCCAGGGCTTAAAATAAAAAGATGTCCATATAGCTGCACCAGCTCATCCTAACCTCAAAAACATTTTATTTTAGAAGCAGAAGATTCAACTACAGCTCTTTTTGCTGTGTTAATGCAGCTTCAGTTAGGCAAGGATAAACCTATCACCTATGCTTCCCTGCTTCCTAGCTGAGTGGAGGAAACAATTTCTGCAAACAAAAAACAAGTTCTAGCAGTGTGTTGGGCCATTTGGCTCAGTAAGCTGAATTGGGTGCAGTGAGCTTTGGAAAACGTTTCCTTAGAAAAATATCTGCCCTTTTTTTGTGTGCTGATTCTCAATGGGTGTGCATGGCTCTAGCTGATTGGTTTTCAGAATGGGAGGAAAATGCTACGTATAGTTCAGATGGTAAACCTGTACCACTCACTGATTTATATCTGTATACAGCTACCCTTTTAAAAGGGAGAAGAGATTAAACTAATTGGCAAAATTAAAGCTTATCAAAAGAATGTTCCATTCTGCTGTGGGTTCTATCAGGCTGATTTTGAAGCTAAACAGGGAGCATTAAATGTACCCTTCTGGCAATCTCCACAACAAAATGATGTAGCAAGAACTCAAAACACCAGAGACAGAAAATACAGTCTTGCTGAAATGCAGAACAATCTCTCCATGAAATCTCCCTTTAAAAAAGATGAGGGAGGAGTTCCTCTTCTAATACTACCTGAAGGGGGTGATCTACTCATAGGAAAACCACAAAGCCAGCAGATGTGAGTCGTGCCTAAATACTTACAAAATGATATCAAGTATCTTGCATGTGATCAAGGGGGGCATTGCCTATTCAACGAAATGTCTATTGCAAGCAGCTTGGTGGTCCTTGGTACAATCTGATATTGATCAACATGTCAGAAATTGCTTGAAGTGTGATGCAGATCAAGGAAGAAGCAAGATTCCTTTAACAAACCAAGAGGATATATGGTCCATGGGTTAAGGTGCAAGTTGGTTATACTGGGCCCTTACCTATCACACCTAGAGGAAATAAATACCTCTTGGCAAGTGGATACTTTCACAAAATGGATTAAAGTTTCAAAATTATCTGCCAATGATAATGTTTCAGTCATGTCATGTATGTCATACAGCTACAGTATATCCCTGTAGCAAAAAGAAAAAAAAAAGGTCGCCATCATCTCTAGAAAGCACCATAGATAAGTGACAGAGTGTCCTGTGGCACCTTAAAGATTAACTAAATTAAGGTGCCATAGGACTCTATCACTTCTGCAATTCCAGACTAACACGACTACCTGATTCTTGACACCATAGATAAGTTTGTGATAAGAACCAGCAGATTACAAAAAAGCAATTGATGAAAATATTGCCCAATTTGTTTATGCAACAAACTCTCCTTTCCAAATGATTGAGACCCCACTCTTCATTGACATGGTTCAGTCATTAAGACCAGGATACAGTCCACCCAACAGAGTGATGTCTCAGGCAAATTGCTGGATAAAATGTATGAAAGAAAAATTGAACAGTGTGCAAAAGGTGTAAAGGGTAAAATTGTTAACCTGAGTCCTGATGGGTGGAGCAATGTGTACAATGATCCTCTTGGATGTGCTTGTGTGACAACAGAAGGGAATGTTTTCTTTACAGAAACAATTGATATATCAGGAAATGCACACGCTGCAGAATACTTACAAAAAGTAGCAGTAAAAGCTATAACAAACTTTTTTAAAAAAATTCAAATGTCTAGTACGCAGCTTGGTCACAGACAATGCTGCAAATGTATCCAAGACGAGAAGAAATCAATTAGAAGAAACTAAACAGAGTCCCAAGCTAATGACATACGGTTGCAGTGCTCATTTGAGACACCTTATAACCAAAGACTTCAGTGTTCAAGAAATAAAGGCTAATGTTGCTGAAATGGCAAAATACTTCTGAAACAAGCACTTTGCAGCAACTGCTTTTATAAAAGTGGGAGGAGCCAAGCTAACTCTAGATGTGCGATGGAACTCAGTAGTGGACTGTTTTGAGCCCTATATTAAGAACTGGCCTAATCTGATGACAGTTTATGAACCAAATTGTGAAAAAAGTAGATGGCACGGTCACAGCCAAAGTTCTCAACATTGGGCTTAATAGAAATGTTGAATACATGCTGAGCTAAGGGTGAAACATTCAAGAAATATATGTTTGCTGATGATGTTTTAAAGAAAGTCACACCAGTGAACTGGTGGAAGTCACTTAACCACTTGGATACAGAGACTGTTGAAGTGATAATCTCACTTTTAATAGCAGTAGCTTCTTCTACTGCTGTAGGAAGAATAGTTTCTTCCTTTGGACTAATTCATTCCAAACTGAGAAATCGTTTGGAACCTGAAAAGTCAGGAAAACTTGTTTTTCTTTTCCAGATTATGAACATATAGGAAAGTGAAGATGAAAGTTAGCTGCAGAAGCCAATATTTTAAGTTTCTCATGTTGATCTGGCTAACAGTATTTAATTTTTTTAAAAAAAATATTTTGTTTAACTATTTTAGTTAAAATAATTGTAACAAAAACAAACCTGATATAAAAACGTGAATGATTAACTAAATTCAAAAATGTATATGCTTGTTTTGTTAAAACATTATATGTTTGCTGCTGAAGAAAAAAAAAATCCAGAATGCATAATGTTGTTGTTTATTTAAATGTCTGTCTGGTGATGTTCTCCTAATACAGCATGGCAAGAGAATCCTCCACATATTAATGATTATCGTGTTGAACTGGAGATAGTTCGCCTCCCAATTACTTCATAAATATCTATTTCAATTACCTTTGGTAAATGAAATCAGTCATTCTGATATAGCTGTAAAACTAACCTGAAAATTTTTCAAAATAACGAACTTAAAAATGTATAGTGTATACTTTCTAAAAATGAAACCTACATCTATCTCTGAGTTGTGAAGAATATGTATTAAGGTTATAACAACCACTTATGTAGAAATCCATGATTAAATCGAGTCTTCCTGGATAGTGATTTAAATCAAATCCACCCTGCATGTAACCATTACAAGGCACATGCATAACTTAGGATATATATATAGGAGGGTATTAAGAGCTTCTCTGTGTGGTAGAGTAATGACAGATTCTAAACAGGAAAAAAAAAAAAAAAAAAGTTCATTTACCTGCAGCCGGTATGCCTTGTTGGACCAACCAGCAGGTACTGAGATTGTTCACTTACTTTTATTTGAAGTTTTTAGTAAACGGTTAAAATCCACCCGGTTTCTCATGAATTGACTGAATTCCTCTGGCGGAAAGGCACTTTGTAACAACATGACACACAACTCTTTCCCCCCTTTGCTTCACATGTATTATGCAGGACACAGGAAGCAGCTCTAATCATTGGGATATTTTTCTCACTGGAGGTCCAATCTTGTGAGTATACAACGTCAGGGACCCGTCAGACGACCAAAGTACATTCAACTGTCATTCTGCATCTGCTGAGCTGGTAGCTGAATGGTTCCTCGGTGCTGTCGAGGTGCAGGTGCTTGACTTCACAACCCAGGGGAAGGCTGGGTCCCCCAGGATCACTACCTGTATTTCAACATTCCCACTGGTAGTCCACCAGTCAGGAAAGAAAGTCCTTGCTTGTAGTTTCTGGACAATCCTATATTCTTAAAGATGTACTTGTCATGTTTCTTCTCTAACAATCCCACATTGACATTGGTGAAGCATTCCCAATGATCCACCAATGATTACATAACCATAGAAAAATAGCCCTTTTTGTTGATGTACTCTGGAAAAGTGGCCTGGTGACAAAATAGGAATGTGTGTGCCATCTATCGCTCCAGTGCAGTTCAAGAACAACATCGCTGCAAATCCATCGACTAGGTTCTACGCATTGCCCAGAGTCACAGTCTTGCAAGGATGGAAGCAATTAATGGCCCTGAACACTTGCATCAAAAATGCCCCTGCAGTCCATTTCCCGATTCCAGACTGACCAGTAGCAAACTGGTGTTGCAAGTTTCCACAGCACACTCACCACTTACTTCTCATTTTGGTGTCTCTGTGCTAGTGTGCTGGGATGAGCTCAGAGAAGATCAAGAAATGTGGCCTGGTATGTTCAAATGCTCTGCAGCCACTGCTCATCATCCCAAACTTGCATTATGATGCCATCCCACTACTTTGTTTCTTAGGCCACTGCCCAGAGCTGCTCTGTGAATGCCACCAACAACCTTGAACTGGTTCTCGCTATGTCCCACAGCCATCCATCCTCCAAAGAAGGCCATTCCCCATTCATTTGGTTCTTCTTGTGGCTCTGCAAATGCTCTAGGATTGTGCGCCTGTACTTGTAATACTCATTACAATAGCGCACAGCTGTGCAGGCTCCATACTTCTTAGAGATGGTGGACAGCAAGGAGGACTATGTGGGTTTGTGGAATTTTGAAAAAAAAGTGTAAGAATAGTGGGGTAACAATGTATGTAAATGTGTATCAATACTTTTAAAATGACTTGGGTGAAAGCTGCAGTATGTTTGGCTGAAAAGTTCACGGTCACGTCTATGCTACAGTTCTGTTGTGACATAGCTACTACACTGAAGCTATGCTAGCATAACCTTGTAGTGTATATGCAGCCTATCACAATGGAAGGGTTCCTTCCATTATGACAGGACCACCTCATTGTGTGACAGTAGCTATGTTGACAGAAGCTATTAACCCAAATACATCTACACTGGGGATTAGGTTGGCACAGCTATGATACTCAGGATGTGGATTTTTTACGGAGTGAGTGCCACTGAAAATCGGTTCGTGTGCCGCCTTTGGCATGTGTGCCATAGGTTGCCTACCCCTTCTATAAAGCCTCTTTCGCCCACCAAGGAAAATCCAAGTTCTCTGTTCAGGTGAGTATCAGAAGGTTCTCTTAAAACACATTCTCTCCCACCCCATCCCCCCAGTTAGAAAGAGCAGGATGCTTCAAAGTAGTAGTTGGGACATTCCTCTTGCCTCAGCCACTGAAGTGAGGATTCAAAGATATTACCAATATAGTTCCACAGCTGAGCATTTGCAGCTCTTCCTCTGAATTCTCCACTATTCTGCAAAAAGGGTGGGAAAGTTGGAAGGAGGTTGTAGAAAAAACTGAAGCAGGTGACACCATCCCTACTTTCTTTCAACCACGGAATCTGTAAAACTGATAAGGGGAAACAGGCTCAACTTATTAAAAACAATGTTGATGGTTAAAAAGATATAAATATTGAATCAACTGGCCCCTTTCTCCAGTTGGTATGAAATGCTTTTTATAGATAGTCTGGGAGAAAGTCTTAGGGTATGTCTTCACTACAGCAGTAGTTCGATTTCCTTGATGTCGATGTTGTGAACGCGACGGTATGAAGTCGATTTTGTGTGTCTTCACTAGGCACAGCTACGCACAGTACGTCGACAGTGTCTGTCCGCAAAACTTTTGCAAGCGTCGACATGACGAGCGTTGCACTGTGGGTACCTATCCCACAGTTCCCTGATCCCCCAGCAGGCACCATTTCGAGTGCTGCACTATGGGTAGGCATTTCCAAATTTCGCGCCCTTTTTCCGCGCCGCCCACCCCCATTCCGAGCGGTGCACTGTAGGTAGGCATCCCATAATTCGCGCCCTTTCTCCGCCGTGCTAACGCCATAGCATTGCAAGCATGGAGCCCGCTGACACCACGGCTGCAGTAATGGCTGTTGTGAGGACCTCGATCACGGTTGCTGAGTTCCTGCTGCACCGTCTGCAGAGGAGGAATGCGATCCGGGGAGAACTGCGCTTTCCGGAACCCGACGACAGTGAGGAGGAGATGGACAAGCACATCGGGGACAACAGGGACACTGCCGTGCACAGCGGGGACGACAGGGACACTGACGTGCACAGCGGGGACGACATGGACACTGCCGTTTTTGCAAGTAGGGCGACTGACAATCTGTCAAGAATGGTGGCAATGGGGCAGGCTCATGCCATCGAACGCCGATTCTGGGCCAGGGAAACAAGCACGGACTGGTGGGACCGCATAGTGCTGCGGGTCTGGGATGACTCCCAGTGGCTCAGAAACTTCCGCATGCGAAAGGGCACCTTCATGGAACTTTGTGACTTGCTGTCCCCGGCCCTCCAGCGCAGGAATACCAAAATGAGAGCGGCCCTTACAGTGGAGAAGCGAGTGGCGATAGCCCTCTGGAAGCTTGCAACGCCAGACAGCTACCGGTCAGTGTCGAATCAGTTTGGGGTGGGTAGGTCTACAGTGGGCTTTGCTGTGATGCAAGTAAGCAGGGCAATCGTCGAGCGGCTGCTACACCGGGTTATAAACCTCGGAAACCTGCAAACCACAATAGATGGCTTTGCCGCCATGGGATTCCCTAACTGTGGTGGGGCTATAGATGGGACTCATATCCCTATCCTGGCACCGGACCACGAGGCCGCCGAGTACAGAAACCGGAAGGGATATTACTCAATGGTCATGCAAGCAGTGGTTGACCACAAGGGACGTTTCACCGACCTGTACGTGGGGTGGCCGGGAAAGCTTCATGACGCTCGAGTGTTCAGGAACTCTAGGGTTTTTAGACAGCTGCAGCAAGGCACTTTCTTCCCCGACCAGAAAATTTCTGTGGGGGGGGTCGAAATGCCGATCGTGATCATTGGGGACCCAGCCTACCCCCTAATGCCCTGGCTTATGAAGCCCTACACAGGAGCCCTGGACAGGGGTCAGGAGCTGTTCAACTACAGGCTGAGCAAGTGCAGAATGGCCGTGGAGTGTGCATTTGGCCGCTTGAAGGGGAGATGGCGTTCCTTACTGATTCGCTCAGACATCCGCGAGAGAAATATCCCCATTGTTATTGCTGCTTGCTCTGTGCTCCACAATATCTGTGAGAGCAAGGGGGAAACGTTTATGGCGGGCTGGGAGGCAGAGGCAAATTTACTTTCTGCTACTTATGAGCAGCCACACAGCAGGGAAAGTAAAAGAGCCCACCGTGAGGCCCTGCGCCTCAGGGACGCCTTGAAAGACAGTTTTATGAGTGCCCGAGATGGCGTTTGAGAATCTGCTCCCTTGCTGTGCTCTAAGCCTGCTGCCCTTGTACCCTCTTTCCCTCCCCCCTCCCCATGCTTTCCCTCCTCCCTCCCCATGCTTGCAGAGGAAATAAAATCACTGTTGGAAAAATCATGGTTCCTTTATTGGTTCATCGGAAATACAAATACAGGGGATCACTGTCCTGGTATCCTGGAGGGAAACCGGCAGTCGCAGTGGGGGAGGAGCGGGCAAAGGAGGGGGGGGGAAGGGGGGAGAGGAGGGGTGGGCAAGACACAGCAGCTTTTAAAAGTTTTCTGAGAAAGTCAGCCTGCTGCTGCTGCTGCTTCTGCTGGCTTGTGGGGTGGAGTGGAGCGGCCCACGGGCCTTGCCCCCCCGTGTTCTCACCCCGCGTCTGGGTGGGGAATCTATGGGAGTTGGGGAGGGGGGGAGGTGGTTACACAGGGGCTGCAGAGGTGGTCTTTGGGCATGCTGCAGCTCCACCAGAGATCGCAGCATGTCGCTCTGGTCCTCCATTATGCGGAGGAAAGCATCCATGCGTCTTTCCTCACGTTCTACTCTCTTTTCTGCAGCGGCTTCCCGCTTTTCTGCAGCGGCTTCCCGCTTTTCTGCAGCGGCTCTCCTTTCCTCTCTCTCTCGATTCCTTTCCTCTCTGTCTCGTTCCCTTGCCTGTATCATTTTTTCCCTCCAGTCCGTCTGGCGGGCTGCCTCAGCGCGCGAGTTCTCCAGGAGTTCAGTGAACATCTCATCGCGCGTTCGCGTTTTCTTTTTACGCTTTCTTTTCTGCGGTGCAGGGCGGGAGTTCAACTGTTGTTGTTCATCTGTGGGCAAGTGTGTGGGAAAAGAAAGTTTGAAAGTTATGAGACAGATACATTCAAGGTTAGGAGGCAGATGCAGTACACAATGGGAGTAGTATGCTGTTTGCAACCTCAGTATTCAGAGGCCTGATATGATTTCTGTACAAGGTCATGTTCTACACCTAAAAGGAGAGGAGAGCTCACAGAAAAGTCAGAGCATCTCAGACACATATGCGTGCCTCAGCCCAAGACGGCTTCTGAAATCACCGTGCAGCCGGCCATGGTAAGTTAAAAGTGGCGCCTGCATACTGTAGAGCAACCCCGCCCCCTTCCCCCCACCGCGTGGCTGGCTCCCACTGAAACCGCAAACTGCAAAGCAAATGCCTAAGGGCTAAGGTCTTTTTGGGGCTCTTCAGACCGCGTGCAGACGGCTCGGATTCCCTGCCAGCTAACGCTACGGGCTGGGGGGGGGGCGGGCGGCGGTCAGCGTTCGTGGGGGGGGGGGGCGGGTTCGGTTCGTCGGTCCTCAGCAGAAAAGAGTACTTTGCAGCTGGGACTCCTCTCCCGACTAATTGCAGTCCGTATCTCAAACAGGCAACCCTGAATGACATCACTTTGCTGAGAATTTCTCGGAGAGATAGGGAGCGCATGCTCCTTGAGTCCATGCAAAGTCCTGGTCCATACGCCGCAATGCTAGCCTGCTCAATGATACCAGACAACCTACTACTTTCGTGGCGTGGGTTGGTGTCCTATCACGGGGGACCAGATAAGGCAGCTCTCCCCAGAAATCTGCTGCGCTGGATTCATCGCTACCTCCTGGATAGCTTCCTTGAAATGTCCGCGGAGGACTTATGGTCAATCCCGGAGTATATTGACAAACTCTTTGAGTAGAAATTGACCAGCAATGAAAGCACGCTAAGTCCTTAGGGCAAGTTACTTAGGGCAAGCATTAATGCCTTAGGGCAAGCATTAATAAATGCTTCCTTTACAAAATCACGCGTCATGTAATCACTTAAAAAAGAAACACTTACCCCCCTGGGAGGCTTGGGAGGGTACTGGCTCCAGGGTGACAAACAGCTCCTGGCTCTCTGGGTACAAGGGTTCTCCGCTGGGCTCCTGCTGCTCCGTGAGATTTTCTTCTTCATGCTCGTCCTCCTCGGAATCAGTCTCCTCCCTGACGATCCCATCGGTGGAGTCCACGCACACCGGCGCGATGGTGGTGGGGGCGCCCCCCATTATGGCATTTAGTTCATTGTAGAACCTGCATGTCCGTGGTGCGCCCCCTGATCGTCCGTTTGCCTCCTTGGCTTTCTGGAAAGATTGCCGCAGCTCCTTAATTTTCACGCGGCACTGTGTGGTGTCCCTGTTGTGGCCCCTTTCCAGCATGGCCTTGGAGACTCTTCCGTAGGTGTTGGCATTCCGTTTGTTGTTTCGTAGTTCCAACATCACGGATTCCTCTCCCCAGATAGCGATGAGATCCAGCACCTCACGAGTGGACCATGCTGGAGCTCTTCTCCTCTGGCTGGTCTCCAGGGTAGATGAGCTCATCATGGATTCCTGTGATGCTGAGCTCTGCATGGCGGCTAGTGCTGATTGCTCTGAATGGCGACTGATCAGTTCAGGTGAGCTGGCCACGCTGACCAAACAGGAAATGGCATTCAAATGTTCCCGGGTCTTATCTACCTGGCCAAGCAGCGAGTTCAGAGTGCAGTGCAGAGCGGTCACAGTGGAGCAGTAGTGAGGCAGTCCAGAGCGGTCAGAATGGAGCATTGTGGGACAGCCTCTGGAGGCTATTAATGTCGGGTTCCGTCTTCACTAGCCCACGGTCGAGCTTGGAACGTCGAGATTAGCCTTATGCCACTGGTTAGGCTGGAGTGCCAAGATCGATCTTTAAGGCCCTTTACATCAACGTTAAGGGCATGTATGTGAAGACAGGTACACGTTTACTTCGACCTAACGTCGTTAACATCGATTTAAAGTGGTAGTGAAGACATGCCCTTAGGGGAGCCTCAAAGAGAAGCAGATCACTACTTCCTTTAAGTCTATCCCTGGGAAAAAAAATCTTCATTCTAATGAATCTACTGTATTACGCTATTTGATTTATATTGTAGTTTAATCAATAAGCCATTTTATCCTTTATTCCATGCTCCCTTAATCCATCTCCTACACAGTTCTTTCTCCTCTTCACATGAAAGTCTCCCTCTCCCCACCTGTCAATATGAGTTAACACACTCACATCTACAAATCTATTAATTCACACAAGTAGGGTCCTATCAAATTCACAGCCATGAAAAACATGTTCATCCTCCCCTCCCCTCCCCCAGGGTGAAAACTGGTCTTTTGCATGCTTTTATCCTATACTATACTGATTTAACGGGGGAGACAGGCATTTCTCAAATTGTGGGGTCCTGACCCAAAAACGTGTTGCATGGGGGTCTCAAGGTTATTTTAGGGGAGTCATGGTATTGCCACCCTTCTGTGCTGCCTTCAGAGAACAGAAGGGTAGCAATATCATACCATGTCACCCTTACTTCTGCGCTGCTGCCTTCAGAGCTGGGTAGCCAGAGAGTGGCATCTGCTGACCAATGGCCCAGCTCTGCAGACAGCAAGGCAGAAGTCAGGGTGGCATGGTACAGTACTGCCTTACTTCTGTGCTGCAGCTGCCTTCAGAACTGGGCTCCGAGCCAGCAGCCACCACTATCCAGCTGTCCTGCTCTGAAGGCAGTACCAACACCAGCAGCACCACAGAAGTAAGAGTAGCAGTATCACAACCCCACCTACAATAACTGTGTGTGTGTACCCCCCAATGCCAACTCTTTCTTGGGCCAGAACTCTACAATTAGAACACTTTGAAAATTCAGATTTAAATACCTGAAATCACGAAATTTATAATTTTTTAAATCACGTGACTGTGAAATTGACCTCTCAATGACCAAGTTTTTTCTATCTTGATTACTTAAAGATAGGAAACAGAGTAGGAATCAATAGTCAGTTCTCAGAATGAAGAGACGTAAATAGTGGTGTCCCCAGAGGTCTGTACTGGGTCACGTTCTATTCAACATATTCAATTGCAGATGATACAAAACTACTCAAGATAGTTAAGTCCCAGGCAGACTGCAAAGAGCTACAAAAGGATCTCTCAAAACTAGGTGAAATGCAAAGCAATGCATATGGAAAACATAATTCCAACAATACATATAAAATGATGGGGTCTAAATTAGCTGTTACCACTCAAGAAAAAGATCTTGCAGTCATTATGGATAGTTCTCTGAAAATATCCACTCAATGTGCAGCGGCTGTCAAAAAAACTAACAGGATGTTGGGAATCATTAAGAAAGGGCTAGATAAGACAGAAAATAGCATATTCCCTCTCTGTGAAGCCATGGTTCACCCACATCTTGCATACCGCATGCAGATGTGGTTGCCCAGTCTTAAAAAAGATCTGTTGGAACTGGAAAAGGTTCAGAAAAGGGCAACAAAAATTATTAGGGGTATAAAACAGCTGCCATATGAGGCAAGATTAATAAGACTGGAACTTTTCAGCTTTGAAAAAATATGACTAAGGAGGAAAATGATAGAAGTCTATAAAATCATGACTCGTGTGGAAAAAATATGGAAGTTTTATTTACTTCTCATAACACAAGAACTAGGGGGCCACCCAATGAAAATAATAGGCAACAGCTTTACAACAAACAAAAAGGGAAGAATTTCTTCACACAACACACAGTCAACCCATGGAACTCTGCCAGAGGATGTTGTGAAGGTCAAGACTATAATTCAAAAAGGTACTAGATAAATTCACGGAGGATAGGTCCATCAATGGCTATTAGCCAGGATGGGTAGGGATGATGTCCCTAGCCTGTTTTCCAGAAGCTGGGAGTGGGCGACAGGGGAGGAATCACTTTATGATTACCTGTTCTGTTCATTCCCTCTGGGGTACCTAGCATTGGCCACTGTTGGAAGTCAGGATACTGGGATAGATAAACCTTTGGACTGACCCAGTATGGCCATTCTTATGGTCTTATGTACTAATTCTCAATCTGGGTTCATTTCTCACATTTGCTTCTTTCAATCCTGATTCCATGCCACTGAGTGTCTCAGGAACCCGAAAGCTTCCTTTATTTCAAATCTATCTTTCCCGAGTTCAGTTCTGTCACTTTCCTAAAAAGTGAAATTATTTCTACTTTATTTAGTCCCTTCCTACACAACACCAGACATCTGTTTACTACCTTTGACTCCCTCCTCAAGCTTTTGTGAATGCAAAATTCTTGTTTTGCCTGGAGTTCATTGATTTATTTATTTTCTTTTAGGAGAATTCCTGTTAAGGTTAGAGTGAATGGCCCTTGTTTAATGCTTCCCTCTCCTTTCTTGTTGCAGAGTCAGGAGGTAAATCTGGAAAACATCTCATCCATGACAGCACAGGGAGGTAATCCTTGCTGCACAAGAAGAGACAAAAAAACATTAAGGGTATTTCTATGCTACAAGGAAACACCCCCAGCTGGCCCATGGGAGCTGCTGGGGCTTGCAGGGCTCAGACTGAGGCTATTAAATAGTAGTGTAAATGTTTGAGATTGGGCTTGTGCTGCCGAAGCGAGCATGAAAAATGTCTGGGATTGGGCCGGAATCTCAGAGCCCAGCATCCAGCCCAATCCTGAATGGCTACAATGCAATTTTACAGCCTTCCAACCTGAGACCTGAGAGTGCAAATTAGCTGACAGAGGCCAGCCATGGTTGTTTTACTGCAGTGTAGACATACAGCAAAGCACTGGCAGTTCTCTCCAAACCCACCTCAGGAAATCTAGCTACCACATACATAAGCACTCCTGGAGAGAAGTGGGGTCCAGTTTCATAGCTATGAGGAAAATCAACCACCTAAACTTTCCCACACTCAGCCCCCTACAAAAATGTTTCACTGCCTCCTTTGTTATAAAGCAATGGTTCTCAACTCTGGTCCACCGCTTGTTCAGGGAAAGCCCGTCAGGTTTGTTTACCTGCTGCCTCCACAGGTTCGGCCCGCAGCTCCCACTGGCCACAGTTCGCTGTTCCAGGCCAATGGGTGCTGTGGGAAGCTGCGGACAGCACATTCCTTGGCCCGCACCACTTCCCGCAGCCCTGATTGGCCTGGAGCAGTGAACTGCGGCCAGTGGGAGCCGCGATCGGACGAACCTGTGGAGGTGGCAGGTAAACTAACCAGCCTGGCGTGCCAGGGGCTTTCCCTGAACAAGCGGTGGACCAGAGTTGAGAACCACTGTTATAAAGAATCCATTCATGTGAAAGTAACCAGTTTGAATATCATCATATCTTCTCCTTCGCTCTCCTGTTCCAAATATGCATGTGGAAGATCCCAAAACCCTGGTCCATGAAAGGCTGGGAGAAAAAAGGGGATCAATGGAACTCCTTTCCATTCACCTTTGAGCACAGAGGGCATGTAGGGAGATGGTAGAAAGAAAATCAAGAGACTCAGGATGAGATTTTCAGAATTGTTGAGCATCAGTAAGTCCAATTAACATCAATGGGAAATGCAGGTGCCCAGCACCTCTGCCTATCTACTAAGGGCCTGATTTTCAGTCAGTTTCACTACATGTAGGCCAAAAGCAGAAAGCTTGGCCCGAGGATGACGACACACGAAAGAAGCACAAGTACTTGTTCTCCAAGGGCCTTATGCAGAAATATGTTGCCTGTCTACTTGCATGAATCATCTTCTAGGAGGGAACTACAAATGGACCTACTCTTGCCAGCTGGTGATGATAGCAAAGACTTATTCCTTCATGAGAATTTACGTGTTTACTTATTATGAGCCTTACTTATTTATTACAGACTCAATCCCATAAGTTCTGAGCGTCTTCAATTTTCAGTGGTAATGGGAGGGAGAGAAGAAAAGTGAAGCTATAGTTTGTGTATGCTTTTACATATATAGCTTACATTTCTATACTTTACACTGTCTTTAATAGTAGGATGTCAAAATAATGTACATAAATTAATCATATCTCAGAATACCTTATAAGTTAGAAAAATATTACACCTATTTTACAAATAGGTAAACAGAGGAGAAAATATATTTGCAATGCAGAAGAGATGTGATTGCTCATCAACTAGACTTCTTGATTCTCATGCATTCAAAACATCACATTTCAGCAGTGTAGAAGTCTAATACAGAACCGAGGTTAATAAAAAAGAATTGAAGGTGTCATGTCCAAAGGATTTTTGAAGCTGCTAAATAAGCATACAGGATTAAAATATCCTACCTACTGTGTCATGATGCATTGTACATCAACACTTAAATTGTTAAAATAAAAGCAATGACTTTAAACTGTACAGAACTGCATATCAAGTGTCTCAACTAACCAGAATATTGGATAAATGGAGCATTCAGGTTATTAATAAGTATTAATTAAGCTATTACATTATTTACACATCCCTCAAAGCCTGTTGTGATACACCATGAAATGTATCACTGTGGGACATAACAGGTAAGAAAACTTTGCTGATGCATAGAAGTGATCAATATCTCTCCTTTATTATAACAAAAAATGAAGCTGGAAAACTTAAGAAACAACTATCTTGGCCAACAAGTTCTGTAATAAGTTTCAGCCCAACATAATATATAAAAAACAGCTTCGCACCATTCTGAAAAATAGACATTATAATAGGATAAGTTAGGTAATGTGACAATTTGTATCAATTTGTATTTGACAAATCTTAAATCTTTTTAAAACGCCAATTTAATACTACCTACAGATGCTTTTCTTTCATTAGTTAACTAAAATTAAAAAAAACCTGCCAATCACAAGGAATATCACTGACACTTGCCTCTTAGAAACTGCAGCAATAAGCAGAATGAGTTTTAAACAAACTTGTGTGAATTTTTAAAGGGAAGAGAGGTACAAAGCTGGAATCTCCACAGGAGTTGGATTTATCCTAAGGAACTCACTTCCACAAGAGGTAATAATGACCATGGACCTCACCGTTTTCAGAGCTAAATACAAAACTAATTTTTTAACCTAACTTTCCTTTCATAACTTCTTTTCTCAAAGATAGAGGTGCACACACCCACTCACACTAAAATTAAAAAAAATAATTTATAAGCAAATCAAACTTGCTTTTAAAGCCTATGAATGAAGATTCATGCTTTTATTTAAATATTAGTAAAAATCAAAAAAAGCAAACCACTTTGGGAATCATGGGAACAGATAAGGCAGAAAATATCGTATTGCCTCTATATAAATTCATGGTACTCTTGAATACTGTGTGCAGATCTGGTCACCCCATCTCAAAAGAGATATATTAGAATTGGAAAAGGTACAGAAAAGGGCAACAAAAATGATCAGTGGTGTGGAACAGCTTTCAGAGGACAGATTAATAGGACTGGATTTTTCAGCATGGAAAAGAGACTACTATGGGGGTTATGACAGAGGTCTATACAAACAGGGCTAGTGTGGAGAAAGTAAATAAAGTGTTTAGTCCTTTTCATAACACAAGAATAAGGGTCATCAAATGAAATTAATAGGCACAGGTTTAAATCAAACAAAAGGAGGAACTTCATCACACAACACACAGTCAACCTATGGAACTCTTTGCCAGAGGATGTTGTGAAGGCTAAGACTAAAAGAGGGTTCAAAAAAGAACTAGATAAGTTCATGGAGAATAGGTCCATCAATGGCTATTGCCCAGGGATGCAAAACCATGCTCTGAAGTGTCCCTAGCCCAGTGGTTCTCAAACTTTTTGTAGTGGTGACCCCTTTCCCACATAGGACATCTAAGCGTGACCTCCCCCCCCCTTAGGGGTCAGGCGGGGGAGGGAGGGCATGCCTGCAGTCCACTGCGGCAGGGGCCGAGCTAGGAGGGGGGGGTCCAACAGCCTCCCGGGGCAGGGACCGGGGTCGAGAGGAGGTGCCTGTAGCCTGCTGGGGCAGGGGCTGGGAGAGGGGGTTTCCAGCAGACCCCCAGGGCAGGTGTCAGGATTGAGGGGGGGTTCCAGCACACCCCCGAGGCCAGGGCCAGTGGGAGGGGGTTCCAGCAGTCCCATGGAGGTGCCAGCAGCCCACCGCGTCAGGGGCCGGGCTCACGGGGGCGCCAGAAGCCCGCTGTGGCAGGAGCCGGGGCCAGGACTGGCCTTATGGGGGCGCCAGCAGCCCACTGCAGCAGGGGCCGGGCTCACAGGGGTCCCGGCAGCCCGCCGTGGCGGGGGCACAGGCCGCCTGCAGCAGCAGGGGCCGGATGCCAGCAGCCCGCGGCAGTGTTCGGGGCCAGCTGCTGGCAGCAGGGGCTCGCGACCCCCAGAGGGGTCCCGACCCCCACTTTGAGAACCAATGTCCTAGCCTTTGTTTGCCAGAAGGTGGGAACACAGATTATCTATTACACAAGGCGACACAGATTATCTATTACAGTGGAACTCCGCTATAACACAAGGGATGGGAGCCAAAAAATCCCACCGCGCTAAATGCGGGGTCGCGTTGTAGCGGGGTTCCATTCCTGGCAGGCGGGGGGGGGGGCTGTAGATTCTCTCTTCGCTGCCCAGCAGGAGAGAGAAGCTGCAGACGCCCACCTGAGGGGGACAGAGAACTCTGGGGCTGCAATCTGCAGCCCCAGAGTTTTCTGTAGAAGCTGCTGCCCCCGCCAGGGGCAAGAGACGGCAGCGCATGCAGCCCTGGAGTCCCCTGTCCTGGTAGGCGTGGGTGGCAGCTTCGGGAGAGAAGGTTCTGCCCACGCCTGCCGGGACAGGGGACTCCGGGGCTGCAGGCGCTGCCGTCTCCTGCCCCTGGCAGGTGCAGGGGCAGCGGCTTCCAGAGAAGCCACGGCTCCGCGCCTGCCCAGACAGGGGACTCGGG
Organism: Sternotherus odoratus; assembly: GCA_032164245.1. Classification (NCBI taxonomy): domain Eukaryota; kingdom Metazoa; phylum Chordata; order Testudines; family Kinosternidae; genus Sternotherus; species Sternotherus odoratus. The sequence continues at coordinate 200,920,172 of JAVMKO010000001.1, read as the reverse complement.
GCTCTGTGCAGCCCCCGAGTCCCCTGTCCCAGCAGGCGTGGGTGCTGTGGCTTCCAGGGAAGCCGCGGCTCCCCGCCTGCCGGGACAGGGGACTCCGGGGCTCCATGCAGCCTCAGAATCCCCTGTCCATGCAGGCACAGAGCCGCGGCTTCCACAGGGAACTCCCAGGCTGCAGTTTGCAGCCCCGGAGTTCTCTGTCCCAGGCAGGTTCGGGGCCAAAGCTTCTCTCCCCTGCTGGGCAGCGGGGAGAGAAGCCACAGCCCCCGCCTATAGTCACGAGTTCTCTTTCCTTGGCAGGGGAGGCTGCAGCTTCTCTCTGCGCTGCTCAGCAGAGGAGAGAAGCCGTGACCCCCCAGCATGCCAGGGATAAAGAGCTAGGACTTGGGAGCCACAGTATAACCGCCCTATAACCGAACTCGTGTTATAGGGGGGCGAGTTATACCAGGGCTCCACTGTATTCTGTTCAGTCCCTCTGAATCACCTGGCATTAGCCACTGGCAGAAGACAGGCTACTGGGCTAGATGGATCATAGGTGTGACCCAGTATGGCTGTTCTTATTTATTTTTAAATACATTTAAATAAATATTCTCGGGAGGTACTCATATTGTAGTGATGGAAAACACAAGAGAAGACAGAGCAAGGATCTTCTTTTAAATTCCAGTGTGATAAATAATGCCATATATTGTACCTTATATTGTGATAACCAGTTGTTCTAAGAATGGTTTATGTTGTAACAGTTGATACAAAATTAGTTGTTCTGACTGAGATGCGCAGCTAAAAGTGACCAGAACTAGGAATAATCAAAAAGTGAATATATAGATAAGTCAATATGATGGATGTTATGTGAAAAAGTTATTCAAATTAAATTTAATACACATTTAGAGATTTAATTTACAAGATGAATATAGTTACAGCTCTCACACATTAAAAAACACTAACATCCATAGTATTATAAAGTGATGGAATCTGTATCTTTAAATCTGTTTCCCAGCTTTTTGCATTTTCAGTGCATGTTATATTAAATTATTTGTTCTGGTAGCACACAAAATGGGCTAGCCACCTCAAAAAACAAAGGTCTTTGACCTAAAACTGACTTTTGCCATTGATACAATAAGTTTGATGTCCTGCACCAAATAAGACTCGGATCTGGCAACCTGATCCTTGCAGGCTCTTGCATCCGTACAGAGTACCACTGAAGTCCATATAGATAGGGCCTTCTTGCGAGTATCAAATCACAAGAATGGTGCCTAGAAAACATTTGCTGCCCAAATATGCTTAGAACCCAGTGGCAGTGCGGGTATCATAGAGAAAGTGAAGGACTTTCTTTGACTGCAACAACACTAACAAGATAGGTTTGTAAGTGTTTATAGTTTACGTGTGCTTACAACTAATCAATTTAATACCAAAAAAAAAAAAAAAAAAAAAAAAAAAAACCTCCACAGCTCCAGCATTTACCTCCGTCACTGGCACAACTTCAGAACATTTCACCTCAGTACTTAATGCTACTGCCTGAGACATGATCTGAAAGAGTCCAAAGAGCACAATCTAGCCAATGTATTTGTTTTGTTTTTTGATCCTAAACACTGGCACAAAAAGCAATTAAAATCCTGCAATTAACATTACCTAAATAAAGGGAACTGAAGAGCAGCTTGTTTACAGCTCAGGAAGCCCAACTCTTCAACCAGGATGACATGTTACACAAACAAGTCAACTTACCCCCTTGAATAGGCGACCACATTTATATGGCCCCCATCACAGTAGCATGTGAGCACCTAATCTTGAATATTTGTAACACTCAACACCATGTGTGATAAGGAAATACTATTATATGCTTTTAAAAAACGGAGGCAGTGTCTACTCTATACAGTGTTTTGGAACCCACAGGAACAACCCTTTGGCCTGGGCCCACAGACTCAGGTTAGCTAGTGCAGCAGCTCCTGCTAGTGCACGGAAAGTCACCCTGCAGACAGTGCTCTGAAGTTGTGGCTCAGGGTGGAGACGGGGGTTTCAGAACCCCAGCTCTGGCCCACCCCACAACTCAACAGCGGTGTCCACACAACTATGTTTGAAGCCCCAGGCTCGGAAGCTTGCTCCCCTGGCTTCTAAAACGCTGAATAGACCCACCCCGAGAGGCGAAGTGACATGACCAAGGTCACACAGGAAGTTGGTGGCAGAGCAGGGACTTGACGTCACCCCCGCTAATGCCCAAAGCGATGGTCATGATTCCTCCCCACCCCCTACTCTCACAGCGGCAGGCCCACGCCAAGGGAACCTCCCGCACCGTCTACACGAGACAGGAGGCCGCTCCCACCACGTCCCCTGCCGTGGGGGCACCTCCCCGCAAAGAACGGAGGCCCCACCAGCACCTCCCCCCTGTCTCGGGGGTCATCAGTGACCCGCATCTCCTGGCCCCTGGGCAGCCGCCCCACCTCCCGCCCCGACAGCGGAGGCCTCCCCGCAAACCCCAGCGGCGAAACCGAAACTGTCCCAGCAGGGACACGCGGCCGGGCCGCGCCTGGGCCGGGCCGCGCCTCCCCCCAACCCCCGCGGACGGACCTGTGCCTGCGGCCTGCTCCCCGGCGCGGCCCGGACCCTGTCGCTGCTGCTGCTGCCGCCGCCGCCCGGGCTCATGCGGGGCCCGCGCTGCTCTCCAGGCGGGGGAGGAGGCGGCGCCGCTGCCTGTGCCGGGCCGGTCTGCGGCCAGGGGACGGGGCTGCGGCCTCGGCGGGGTCCGGAGGGCGGCGGTCCGGGCTAGGGGCGGTCGGTCGGGGCGGTGGGCCGGGCCCGCGGTGCGCCTCTCTCAGCCCGAACCCAGCGCCACCATCTTGGGAGAAACACGAATATCGGCGCGGCGCAGCCTCGGAGGACTCGCGGGCATAGCAGGGTATCCCGGCATGCACCGCGCTCGAGATCAGGGCGCGCTACTTTCCGCCCGGAACCATAGAGCTCCCACCTCTTCCCATTGGGCGGGGCGCGGAGGCAGCCGAGGGGCACGCGGCGGTTAGAAGGGTGCGCGCGCGCTGGCGGCCATGTTGGGGTCGGAGAGTTCCCTACCACCCCGTGGAGTCACAGTCGCGGGGGGAGTTGGGCGGAAGGGGAAAGGGGGGGGGAATCTGCCGAGCGTAACGGTTCAGTCTCGAGCGAGATCCCCCGCCCCTCCCCCTCCTCCCCCCCCCACACACACGGGGGGGCGGGGTGCAAAAAATCCAAGGGCTCGTGTCAGCGCGTGTTGGGTGGTTCCACGCGCGCTGCGCGAAGGGGCCGTAACAAGAGGGTTGCAAGGTCGAGCCCTCCACCGTTAGGGGAGGCCAGGATTAAGGTTGCCCAACCATGGGCCTTAATTGCCCGCCCCCCAGTGCGGCTATCTTAGGATTCAGCCTTCCCTTGGGTGGTCACGAGTTGTTTCCACCAGAGCCCCTGCCTCAGTTAGGGCTTTAAGGCTGAGTCGCGTAGTTAAGGAGACTTGTCTCCAGGACCCCGGCTTGCTCTGTGAGGTCCAATCCTGCTACCCTCCCACCCCAAGTGGGCAACTGTAAGGGACTAACCACAACAGAAATGCCAAGTATTGTCTGCCCCCGTGGAAAATGTGTGGCAAAAGCTCAAGCAGAAGGCCTCGGTGTGCTCTGCATTTGAAGTTCCTGTAGTTGAAGTTATATATCTTAGGTCAATCCTCCTGCCCCTCAGTGTAGACCTGAGCATAGATACACTTAAGTACATCTTAAAATAAGGGATGGGAGAGCACTTGAAAGGTAAAATCAATGATATAAGGTTTGGTCACTTAAAATAAGGTATGGGCCACCCTAATCTGGTACAATGAGGTTTAGAGGATATAACAGATGTGGCCCACTGCTTCCCTCATCCATGGTGGCTTGTCTCAGGCAGGTGAAATAATACTTGCGACTCAGGCAGACCATCAAGCAAAACATCTGTCCCTACCCTTTCTCTTGATGCCCTCAATCAGCACAGGCTAAGGACAGTTCTACTGCCTTTTACTCATGTAATAAAAATAACATTTCATTTACCCACCCGCCACATTCAAGTGATTTGTAACCCAACCCCAGCCAAAATTTATCACTTGGGCAACACAGCTCTGTTTGCTGGATACCTAGGAAGATTAGGTGTGAATGTAAAGGTGGTCCAGAGACATATACACTGAACACATCACGGGACATCGCCGGTACCACCGCCGACCAGGGAAACAACCCACCCTTCCTTCCCTGACAAACAGAGGGATCCACCCCAACCATGTACTTATCGCCTACACCACCACTGACATGGACTCTCACTACACCCCATGCGTGGCGTACCCAAACACACCTAAATACTGATGCTTTAAAACAACTTCCACACCCCAATCTGGATCTATGTTGGATATGTAATATGCATGTACCTTGTAAACCCTGTACCTGTTACCTACAATTGCCCATAACTCCAGCCTGACTCCAGATGTCCAGTACCTTACTCCTTAATTTGTATATGTTTTCATTTTTAACAGCCTTAATAAAAATGTTAACAATCTGGTCCTGAAGCCTTTCCCTCCAGTCCCCAGTTTATCACTAGCTGTCAGGGAGAGCTCATTTAGACTTTGCTTACAAATCATAATTTGAAAGTATTAAGTTGGCTAACATCACAAAAATGAATGCACTGACAGTCACAAAAAACAAAAGCTGTATAAGGAAGCTAGTCTGTGTTTGCACTTTTCAAATCTGTTATACTTTTTCAGATACATGTATTTTGTCATATACTTTATACGCTTTTAAAGTGTATATTAATGTTTCAATTTCAATTCAGATTTCCAAACAATCACTAAATTGGCAACACTGCATGTAATAATTAGTTCATAAAATGGGGGAAGGGGTGTTTGGGAAAATTCAGGGGGGGGTGTACACCTCCTTTAGGGGGGGTGTAGGAAAATCCATGGTCTGGATGTCCCTTATGGCATGTCAACACACCCAAGAAAAACCCGGAGCAGGCCTACACTGCTATGTAGACTTCCAGGCTCAGACTGGAGCCTGGGCTCTAGGACCCTAAGGGAGTCTTCCAGCCAAATCTGTGTAGACATAACCTAAGCCTCTGATTGCCAGAATCTGGGACTGGACAACAGGAGATGGATACAGTTGCCAACTTTCACACAGCAAATAAGCACTCCGACTTTCACAATAAGCCAAAAATCAAGCTAATCTCATTTCAAAGCAAGCCAATCCCTAAGAACCCCAACACTCTATGTGACTAGATCCTCCCACCATGCTGTCTGGGACTGTGGTGGACCCGCTGTGCACCCCTGACTCTCTCCCCGCCTTGCCCCTGCTTGCCCCTTGCCCCTGCTTCTCCCCCCACCCTTGCTTGTTGCCAGGAGCCGATTTTTAAAAAAAAAAAAAAAGCAACAAGTTGCAAGCCAGACAAGCAACAAGCCAAAAACTAGCCAACAAGCAAAATTAAACCAAAAACAAGCCAATTTCTGCATTTTTTTCATGAGTTTGGCATGTCTGGAGATGGATCATTTGATAATTGCCCTGTTCTTTCCTCTGAAGCATCTGGCACTGGCCACTGTTGGAAGATAGGATACTGGGCTAAGATGGACCATTAATCTGAGCTAGTATGGCTGTTTTTATGTGTTAAAACTTATAAGTACCATTTTAAATGTTAAATTGAAGGTTCTGATAATTTCATTCCGCACTCAAGGGCAGTAGAAATGTATACTTGAGGGAAAAGTACATGATATGCTTAGGGATATGCTGTTTCCCTAATATGTCCCTTAAAATAAAGCACTGTCATTTTTTGTGTGGTTTACCCTTATTTCCATCTAACAACATAGGCACCAACTTTTCCCAGCGCTGGTGGGTGCTCAACACCCTCTTCCCCTCCCTCCCCGTGGCCTCAGCCCCGGCCTGACTCCACTTGCCCCCCATCTCCATTCCAACCTCTTCCCCAAAGTCCTCACCCCAACTGCATCCCCAACTCCTTCCCCAAATCCCTGCCCCAGCCCCACCTCTTCCCTGAGTGCACTGCGTTCCCCCTCCTCCCCACGTTTGCTGCTGCGAAACAGCTGTTTCAGTCCCGGAATACCCATGGAGTCGGCACCTATGATGGTGATCACCATATACCAGATGAAATCTGAATGTATTAAGTTTAGGGATGAAGATTCCATTCTTTGGCTCCTTGCCGTTTGAATGTATTTGTTCATAGCTATAGAGCTATGAATTTTGCCATTGACTTTAGTAAAAGCAATACCGGAGTCTTAGCCCCAGATCCACAAAGGGACTTAGGCATTGCAGTGCTTGCTGAGTGTCACAACTCTTAATTTTTAGGCATTTGGAAAATCATTGGAACACTGCAATCCACAAAACCCGAGTTAAGTGCCTAATCTGTTATGCATGGGGAGCCAGGAACCTATGAATGTGATCCTGAAAAGCCAGCACACTAGCTGTGGACCCATCTAAACAAGCTAGTGGGAGATGTTGACAAAAGAGGTGTTTTCTAGGCCTGCCGCTCTTATGGAATTAGGTGCCTAAATCCAGGTTATAGGCAGGCACCTAACTCTACTAGTGATCTATAGCCAGGAAACTCTCTCCTGGAATGAGGTAGCTTAGATACCTAAAACATTTCTTGTGAGGAGTTAGGTGTCTGCTTCACTCCACACAAATCAGCTGGAGGAAGTGTACTGACCATTTTATAACTTTTAGCTCACTGATTAGCACAGTTATGTGGAATGTTGGAGCTCCATGTTCAATTCCCCCCTCTGCTTGATGGATAGAAAGGGTTTGAACAGGAGTCTCCACCTCTCACAAGCGTGCGCTAACCACTAAGTTGCAGGATATTCTGTTGTGAGGCTTTCTCAATGTATTCTGCTGAAGATACTCCACTTTGGGCATATGCTAATGTAACCCTTCTGCCCATCAGATTTGGCAGCAACAAGGGCCGGGTTCAGTATCCAGGGGCTCCATTCCAATGACACAATACAAAACCGGCTCGAGCCCCCACCCAGTGACCTGGGACAACTATATACCACCCTTCTGGGTGCCTCTAAGAGGCCATACTTCCCCTCTTGCAAGCACAGAGTCTGAGTGTACCAAAAACCTTTTAATAACAGAGAGAAACAATGTGGCATTATATTGGGGAAACACCACAACCAGGATTCATAAACCAAACCATGAACCAGAATCCCCCCCCCACACACACAAGCAATGGGCTGTGTCCTTCACCTTTGGTTCTTGAGTCCCACAAGCCCCCAGAGTCACCCAAGGTCCCAAAAGTCCAACAGCCCAAAAGTCTCTGCAGGGTTCAAAAGTTCATTAGCAGAGTTTTACCTCCCCGCCTGGGTGGAAATGGGGGGGGGGGGCAGGTTAAGGGGCACCTTACGTGGTCAGAGGCCAACTGCCCCACCTCTCCATGGGGTTCTGCTGCAGTCCTCACCATGAGCCGTTCCGTCAGCTGCCCAGGAACTGCTCTGCTTCACCAGCCGCTCTGCTCTGTCAGCTGCTGCACCTCGCCAGCCACTCCGCTAGCAGTCACCTGAACTGCTCCGCTCTGTCTGCTGCTGCTGCACCTCGCCAGCCACTCCACTAGTAGTCACCCGAACTGCTCCGCTCTGTCTGCTGCTGCACATCACCAGCCACTCCGCTAGTTGTCACCTGAACTGCTCCGCTCCGTCTGCTGCTGCTGCACATCGCCAGCCACTCTGCTAGTGGTCATCCAAACTGCTCCGCTCCGTCCACTGCTGCTGCTGCTGCTGCACATCACCAGCCACTCCGCTAGCGGTCAACCGAACTGCTCCACTCCGTCCGCTGCTGCACATTGCCAGCCATTCCACTATAAGTCACCCAAACTGCTCCACTCCATCTGCTGCTGTACATTGCCAGCCACTCTGCTAGCAGTCAGTCAAACTGGTCCACTCCATCAGCTGCTCAGCAATACAATTTCAGGCCTAGAAGTGTAAAAGGGCCTTTAGGTAGATGTAAAATGAGCATTGTAAAGCGGTCTTAGTGTAAATAAGAAACAGGCCCAAATAAATATGGTAAAACTTAATTGTGACTTATAGTCAATTTTGACCAGTAAATGTTCAGTCCCCCTAGAGCCTAGCATACAGAGAGAAATATGAAGCACTTTGCTGCCATGTTTGCACTGATACAACTCAGACCAGAAGTGATTCTGTGCCCTTAAGATTATATCATAACCCTGAAAGGTTGATTTGACCTTACTTCTTTTAAGAGAGGCAGCAGATAATAGACTAGTGCTTTTGCATGAGTGGCCGGGGAATTTAACAAGCACCTCATTTGGAAGCTTCACTATTTTAAAACAGATGTTGAAAATCAATGTATATGTTACCAGCATTGGAAGAACATCTTACTGAGCTATATTATATTGCCGGAGATCAGCCATTTATTTTCAGTTTTTGTATGGAAGCTTAGTGGTGGATTTAATTTTTAGATAGCATTGTTGCTATTTGCATGAGGACAATTAAATGCTTGCAAAAATGAAAAAGGTCAGCCAAAGCACTGGTAAATCTATATATCAATGATTCTGAGCCCAAAAGCTGCTGCTTGTACTGACAAGAGGGGAGGTAAAAAGTAAACATTGATTGAGTTTCTTGTTGGGGTCAAGGTCAAGACAAATGTATTTTTATATATCAATGCATTTGACAGCATGCAGGTCTATTTTAGAATGATGTTTTATATTCCATAGTGTAAACTACCTCGTCTCTCTCAAAATTAAAAATAAAACAAATGGATGAGCTGAAGATTCTCTTTTGTCACAGGTGAGGAATGAGACAACACATTGTTTCAGGTCGATATTTACTTTTGTACGGTTCATTTATTAACAAAAATATCTAAATTAGTATTTCTATATTCAATATGTTATTATTTTGCTAAATTAAACATTCCCTGATTCTCAATTATTATTCTGATTAATTCAGTTTATACTGATAATGTTATATGTTTCAACATGAAATTGGAAAAAACAAACCCCCTCGAAAACCAAAAGTTTAGCTTTTTCCTTACTGGACCCAAAGAAGAAGACCCAAAGAAGAAGACAAACAAATCTTTACCATGGAATTAAAATGCTTTGGTTTGACTTCTTTGCCAAGGCTCCCAATTTCCCAAAACAATAATTACAATTATATATAGTTCTCAGTTAAAATTTGCTCGACATGACAAGTGCGTGTAATCACATGTGGAAACTGGAATCAAGGTGATAGAGTAATATGTAGTACTATTTATTTTTTTAATGTTGGCAACAATACTTTTATAGATACAATATTTATAAGTGAGCGATATCGGTTAATTACTTACTTGATAGGAAATATTTATCCAGAATACAGTACCTACCATGTCTAGATTATTCTTCAGAAAGAAAACTCATTGGCAGATTTTATGGTCAATTTGTGAAATCCCGAAATGAATGTCCTAGTGCAATGAAGGTCATTTTAAACGAATATTAATATTGTTTTTAAATACTCATGGCTATATCTGCAGTATGCTGATTTACCTCAGTTGTTGATCTGACTTCAGGCCCACTTTGGCAATACTTACGTTTATGTGGATAGGAAGGGATAATGGAACAATTCTTCATCTAGAATTTTCATAAAGAAACAAAAGATCATTAACATTGGTCATTTAAAACCCCCCACAAAGCAAACAACCTTTGTTTCCTTTCACAGAAGTCATGTGTTATTTACACCAAGGGAAAAGCGAACAGACCATCTCAGTAAGTGATGCCCAGTGACAATTCATGTATGTTCTATATTACCAATATTATGCTGTTCAACGAAAAAGTGTAGTTACCATGGCAAATGCTATATAACATGCAAATTTAACTATAGACTGTTTATGTAGATCATAAATGAACTAATTTCAAAAATATACTAAAGTTCTTAAGTGGAAAGTCTGTTATATGCAGCAATGTCCTAAGCCAAATTTTCCTTCCTAGGCTAGTAGTGCTATTGGGTATGGAGAGCTGGATTTGACTTATGTATTGTCTCACTTTTAAATTTTTATTTCCTTCACTGAGTAAGTTACAAAGAATGTTTTTATCTTTTATCTTCCTTTTTATTTTTGAAGTTTGCATTCACTTGGGTACATGAAAAACAAGCAAACAGGCTGAACCATAACGTTTAAAAAGACAGGTTTGAAATATTAGCCTAAGTGCTCTGAAGAGTGCATGTACACACAGGCCTGCCTACTGGGGATAAAGGACAACTGCCTAGGGGCCTGGGCGATTAAAAAGGCCCTGGGGTGTGCATGATTGCTCCAGGCCCCGCGCTTGGAGGGGCCCCATGGGCTGGTGCGATTGGCCAGCGTAATCCGTCCCGGAAGTGACGGATTCGTCACTTCCACCCCAAGCCCTGCACCACCCTAGGGACCATCCTGCTGACCAGAATTGCTGTCGGTGGGCCAATGTACACGACTCAGGCCATTTTTGCCTAGTAATGAGCATTTAATAAACAATGGGTACTGATATTTACTTAAAAACATGTTGTGTCCTAGGTGACCCAGCAGCTTATTATTGTACTATGGTTTAGTGGGCCAGTAGAATAATTCACTAGTCATTCACATATCATTGTTTCAAATTTTGGGTTACAGTTAATAAGGAAGGATCTGTAGTCTAATCTAGGCTCTAACCTTGGTAAGCACCTCAGGTGATCTACATAGGGTGATCAGACAGCAAGTGTGAAACATCAGGACAGGAGGTGGGGAATAATAGGAGCTATATAAGAAAAAGACCCAAAAATCGGGACAGTCCCTATAAATCAGGACATATGGTTACCCTAGATCTACATATTGTTATGGCTGGCATCACCAGGTATTACTGTTTCACATATGGCATGTCCACATTTCGAGCTGTGATTCCCAGCTCAAGGAAACATACTTATGCTAGCTCTCATTGAGCTAGCATGCTAAAAATAGAATGCAGTCATGGTGGCATAAGTGGCAGGATAAGAGAGAGCCATCCTAAATACATGTCTAAGGTGCTGGATGGGTATGTACTGAGGGTAGCTAACTTGTCCTGACAGGAGCTAGAGTGAGTATATCTCCTCAAGTTGGGAATCACACCCCCACTTGAAATGTAGACATACCCTTAGTTTTCCAGTTTCTTCCACTACTGTATGAGCAAATTTTGACTCTTGGGAAGACATGGAATGTAGCTGCTGAGTTATGCAGCATCAAGAAAGGGGGAACTGTTCAAGCAGCAGGAGAAATTACCCTCTGCCTTAGTCTCTGATTAATTAAATTCGTAAGAAAAGATGCTCACTGGGGACTAGGCATTGGGGATGGGCTGAAATTCCTGGAAGAATGGATTGCCCTGGCTGCTGTTTGACCATCTCATTTCAGGACTGGTGTATCTGTGTACATAAAACAAGTTAAAACATTGAGTATATCCAGATTCCACATTACTGATTTGTCATCCATTGGGAAACCAACCTCCAGGGCCCTGAAAACCTGCTACTGCTTTCCAGATAGTGATGCTCTTGTCAGAAGAAGGGGCAACAATATGATATTTCTTTAACCAGTCCCAATATTATTCAAATTTGTTCAGTTTGTATCTGAAGAATAGAGGTTTTGATTAAACGTCTGCATAAATGAACTCATGCTAAATAAGGATTCCTTTAGTTTCTTGCATTGGTATAATATAATAAAGGAGAGTTTGTATCTAGGCAGTGTTTCATCATAATGTCTAATAAAGTTACATTTTGTTATTTGGCTCTCTGTATGTCTCCTGGAGACAAAGCACATGACCTTTGTAGTTGGTGCACATGCTGATGAAGATCTCCTGTTTTACTTCCTCCTGTGAGTTCCTCAGTGTTTGCAGAGATGACCAGTAAAGTAAAAGATTCAGTAAAGGACACTGACAGTCAATTATATACCTTTGAGTCAAATCCACCATGGGATGTAAGATGGGCTCTTCACCTCATCTACACTTGATTTGGATAAAAAGAGTCCATTTAGTGGATATTTTCTAGGACACTCCACTTGATTTCCACCCTTTATTATCAAACAGAGGCTCTTGTTCCTTTGAGAAACTTTGATTGCTCATCCTTTCATGACACATCATAGTGATTGATTGTTCTATACTTACTCAAATGTGAGAGACGTGACCAAAGAAGGGTATTATTCAGATTCTCAGAAGAGTAATGGACTAGATACAATAGTATGAAGTTAAGGAAGGATAATTTAGTTGAAGAATTAGGAAAAGGTTTTCACATAATCAGAGCAATTGGGCAGTGGAACAGATTACTAGAGGGATTGGCTTAGTTGGGAGCAGTGCATATAGCAAAAAAAAATAAAAAAAAGATTGGGGTGGGATATCCAAAGATGTTGGTCTAACAGAACTCCCATTTGGTGTCAGTGGGAAAATAATTTGGCCAATACTGAGCATTTTTGAAAACATGATCGTAGATCAGTTATTCCTGGCAATGATATAGCTTGTATGTAAAAATTCAAATTTGTCCTGAGAGCATCAGTGAAGAAGTCTGAGCTGGTAGTGATTATGTAGGAGAAGTATTTCCTTCACACCTTTCTAACATACATTTTCCTGGACTTTAAAGGGGTTCCGACTGGATGACCCAAGTGGCTTTTTTCCAGCCTTATAATTTAGTTTAAGGTTCTATGATATCTGTGCAGAATGCCCTTTAACATTAATCTTTAAATCTTTTAATGAAGCGGGGAAGCTTGCCCAGGTGTGTTATTAGACACAAGGCACAAAGGCAAGTACAGTAGACTCTCGATTATCCAAGATTGGATTAACCAGGAAGTGGATTAACCAGGATGTCAAAAAAAAATATGCGCAACTCGCCGAGCCGGCTCTGGCTTTGCTGCCACCCCAAGCACACACACAAAAAACAACTACCAGGGTGCAGGGCAGCCAGTGAGCCAACACCCCCTTCCCCCGGGGGCAGGATGGCTGGTGAATCAACCCCCACTCCCCATATTTGCTATGGATGGAGATTATCCGGGTTTTATTAACCAGAATTATTTTTTTCCCTATCATCCTGGATAATCGAGAGTCTACTGTACTATTAAGCATCCAAACACACCGCTTTTGTGATTAGAGAGTGGTTTAGTATTTTGATTACAGATAAAATAAACCAAAAGTCTTGAAAAGAGGAAGGCTTGTGAAGTAAAAAAGTAGATTCATGGAGCAAAGATTTCCGAGGAGATTGTGTTCTCCAGTGTGCACAAACTTCTCTGCTTGTTCCTTGCAACTGTTGATTCCTTCTGCCTTATCTTCCCCGCTCCCGGGCAGAGTTTCTTTTCCCAACCCTTCCAGTTCCCTTCATCCCCACCTTTGTCCACTCTCTTCTTGCCCAGCAAATCCTAATTTCAGTTCCTACTCCTCATCTGATCTGTCTCTCTTGCCCTCCCCACATTCTTCCTCCCCATCTCATTGTTTCCCCATCCCGTGTCTCCTCCTTCCTCCCCTCTCCCATTTATCTCTCTACCCCCCCCAGCTTCCAGTCCCAGTAACGTGTCCCTCACATCCACTCTCAGGCTCCTTGTCCCAATCTCGTCAAATCACCCCTTTGGGTCCTTCCACCAAGTCTTGCTCTTTTCCCCTCTGCATTTGAATCAGGCATATTCCTTCCTCATGTTGCCTGGGGCCGGTGTGTGTGTGTGGGGAGTGAGGGATGGGGCTAATTGAAAACACATGAAATTCAAGCTCCTTCCTTTTATTTCTGGTGCCCATCCCCAGGAACCCAGAATTGCAATTGCTCTACGCCAGTGGTTCTCAAACTTTTTGAGACCGCGACCCCTTTTTATGCTCCGTCCGTGTGGCGCGACCCCTCCAGTCCCCGCCGCGGGTGGGCTGCCGGCTGCGCGCCGGCCCCCAGTTCCCGCCGCGAGTTGCGGCGACAGGAGCTCGCAACCCCCCAGGGAGTGCTCGGCGACCCCCCGGGGGGTCGCGACCCCCAGTTTGAGAAACCCTGCTCTACGCTATTTTAAAAAGTAATACAGTCATGCTTTGATTCTGCAACCCTTACTCATTTTGGAGATCACTCACTCACACCAGGAGGTCCATTGAAGTCAGTGGGGCTACTCCCATGAATAAGATTTGCACCATTAGGCCCCCTCAGTTTAGATTTACTAGCATGTTATTCAGGGTATGAAAATATCTAGTTAACTAATATCTTCTGTGGCATGAGAAATAGTTCCTAGGTATATGGCTCAAGGCCAAAAGCACATACAGTACAGTGCAAGAGCAGGTCAACTGTGGTGACTAGAATTCTCAGGAAGAGAATTAGCAAACATTTGGAAGAGTGCCAAAGAGCTTGTTTTCACATATTAGGCCCCAGTTCATGTAGCTTAGTTGCCTGTAATTCAGTCATGAACAATATGATTAAATTGTCCCTTTCCAAGGGAAATCTTGCAGTGGGTGGGGGATGAAGGAGTGGGAAAGGTTACGTAAGAGACTCTGTGGGGGTGAACTGCATAGAGTTCTCAAGACATCAACCCCACAGGGGGAAGGGGTTTACAGGTCTACATAAATATGCTGCTGTGTGGGAAAAATCCCATGGATCTTAGGGCATCTATGTAGAAAAAGGATCATTCCCTGTCAACTGCTGTCTAGGCCCTAGGGCACCCTATCATGTGATAGTCAGGTTTTTAAATAACCACACTATCAGTGGCTTCCAGCCTGCATTTACCCCGTTCCTCCAGAAGGAGGATGACTTAATACAGGAAAATTCAGTATTTAGTTCCGGCTGGAATTTCCAATTTAAGTTCTGTAGAATGTCTGGGGGAATGATGTTGCATAGTGCGCTGACAACTGACTTAATCAGCCTGCCAGCTGGCCACTCCCCCTCATCCCAAAGCCAGAGCTCCGGTGGGGTGGGGTGGGCATGGAGAGCCACATAATGATTTGGTGGAAGGAGAGTGGGGAATTGATGACATTTTGACATGACTGCCTTCCTTCCATGTAAACCAGTCTGATTCTGCTTGCACTTGTGTAAATGGGAAGGAGGACAATATGGCCTATAGTTCTTAACAATCAATTAACGGAAGTATTTTAGGATACAGCTGGATGAAAGTCATCGTGTGAGTGTAAGAACATTATATCAGAGGACAGCATTGATGTACTGCCAGTATTTCAACAAGGTGCGCTCACAACATCATTTCACCTTAGCTGGTGCTTAAACCTTTATTTCTAAATCCTTATTTCAGGGCTGTGTGTGGAGGGGTGAAGGGATGGGGAAACTTTTCATTTCTTCACCTGTTAAAAGTTAATAAAATAAACAAGACGCTGTCTGATGGCTCCTTCCTTGGTCATAAATGTGGTAAAGAAAAACATTAATCTGCACTTATTGCTGGCAATGTTTACACCTTATTTCTGAAAACTATACATAGTTTATTGATAGTACAACAAAGTGTCCAATTTGTGTAATTTTGCAATGTGGGAAGGAAGTTAACGACTTCTAAGAAAGGTATCTTCCACTGGAAAAATGTATTGAAAATACCTGACATGTGGTGCAATCTGGTTTATTCCGGAGGCAAAAAATAAAATTGCTCTTCTGAAGTATTTATGAATTTCAGAGATAGAAACAATGTCTGGCTTTATTTAGCTAACAAGAGTGGATACAGTTCATCATCAGCAGAGCATTCATCACAACCATCTCTTTAGTTAGGTTGCAGAAGTTTAACCAAGGGGCCACTGAAAACCCTACAAAGCCCCCATCAAGTCAAGGGCTCATAAATAAGGAAATACCAGATTTATGGTTGTGCTACTTGAATTTGACTGCCTTGTGCATCCAATCAAAACACTGAAAGATACAGTGATTCTGTGGATTAAAACCTATACCATAATGCAGTTATTCAAGGGGTAAAATTAAGGTTTCATGGGAACCATAAGTTTTGTATTTCCTGACTTAAAGTGCTTGACTTTGCAAAGAAAATAACTTTAACATATCATTTGTATCCATACTGAAATAACACATATGGAGCTTCAGTCATGGACTAAGAGCCCATTGTGCTAGGTGTTGCATATAACAAAAAACTGGTCCCTGGTCAAAGATCTTAGGAGGTTTTTGACTGACATTTCCTAGGTGTGTTCTTTAAAAAAAAAAAAAAAAGAGAGAAGTTTAAACCCCCCCCACTATGTGTCACTGTAACAACCTCTCCATCATGAATAATCATCAATAATCAACAACCTGAATCTTCAGCACTGCAACACAGACTGCTACCACCTGAAGTACACAACTAAATGCATTTTCTGCACACAAAAGTTGTGCTGCTTTGACTACACTGGTATAGCTAAAGTGACACAACTTCCCTACTGTGGGCTCAGTGCAGAAGTATGAATGTGCTTATTTATACCAGTGTAGCTTATTCCTGTATTGGAAGGGGAATCAATGATACCAGTATAAAGGCACTGTAGCGGGGCGACGACTCACCCCTGCAGCACCTCCTTCTGGTCGTTTGGGAATTAGCTCTTTCCAGCACAGAGCGTCCTCTGCAGGCCGGTGTCTCACTGGCCGCTGGCCCCCAATGTCCCGCCCGGCCCTGGTGCCTCTTTAACTGGGGTGTTTCCACCTGGCAATACCCCCACACTCTGCCTCTGGGCCTCCCCTCTCTGGGGAACCCCAATCCTCTAATCCCCACCTTGCCTCGATCTGGGCTACTGCCAGTCATCATCAAGCCCGCGCACCCTGGGCAGACTGCAGTGTAAGAGCCAGTCATCATAGGCAAGGAGGTTTGGACCAGTTGCCTTTCTCTGCCACCTAATACCTCTATGGGCCTTGGACCAGGCCCTGCAGCCTGGGGAGTTGCCAGCCTGGAGCTCCCCTGCTCCTCTGGCCTTTCCCCAGCCCTACTTCGCCCCCAGTACCCTTTTGGCCGGCAGGCATCCCTTACTCTTTCTCAGCCGGGAAAGAGACCTGTTTAAGCTCCTGGCTCACAGCCTTTTTATACAGGACAGCTGGGGCCTGATTGGGGTGTGGCCTAGCTGCAGCCCCTTCCCCAATCAGCCCAACTTAGCAGCTCTCAGCCCCAGCCCTCTCCCAGAGCTGACCTTAACCCCTTTTCTGCTGGAGTGGGGCAGCCACCCCACACAGGCACCTTTCTACTAGTATAACTGCATCCCCATCAAAGTTTGGGCTTATTACTAAATGGTATAAATACATTTTAAAAAATTACCTCACTTAACTGAAATTGTTTATATGGGTCCAAAAATGTGTTTAAACCAGGACTAACTACCCTGTTTCCCCGAAAGTAAGACATCCCCCGAAAATAAGACGTACTTCCAGTTTTGCCTCTCGCTGTAATATAATGTAATGTAATTTTGGGAGCAAAAATTAATATAAGACACTGTCTTATTTTCGGGGAAACACGGTACATGAGCTAGCAGCAGGAGAAGGTTATTATCTCAGAGGGGAGGGGAGATAAACTTCTGGACAGGAGGAGCGTAACCCATCTTGCTTCAGGAGGCAGGGACTCCTGACCCATGTGGTGCCCTAAGAAGTGGGGGGATGAGGTTCTTGGGGCCGGGTGCCATGGTCCAGAGCCATGATCCAATCTCCATCTTGTTGGATGGCACAGTGAAGGAACCATTCTGCACCCTCTCTCAAGGTGATGTAGTGTTGTGCTGGTGTCTGCTGTCCAAAACCCCCCAGGAGAAATTCTGGGAATGTCAGGTATTAGAATTTGTCAAGTGTGTGAACAAATATATGGGTGTGCAATTTTACATTCACAGAAGTGGAGGATGATAGAGGCCTTGCTGATGTTTGATTTTTCATGCTTTTGATTTTCAAGTGGAAAACAAAGTCTGGTTATTTTAAGAAAATTGCAATGAACTGGCTACTGTGGGTGCATGCACCACTGTCCTGTACTGCATACAAGAACAACTCTGTGCCATAGATCCTATACGGCAAAGTTAAAGACAATTCTCCATCTGATCAAGTAGTAGAGGGTCTTTGCTGTTTTGAAAAGGAGTCTCTGAATTCTGTCCCTGCTAGCATCAAGATGTTCCAAGTGGCCATGATGCAAAGTATAGTGGCAATTAGGATACTGTATATATAAGTGGGTAGAAGTGAACTGTACAGTATAATTCTTTCTAAAAACAGACTGGACCTTGCAAAAAAGGTGCTTATCTATACAATGTTTTGGCCTGGCACTGAAAGCACTACTATTGCCTAAGCTAACTGTGTGTCAACTAAGGTTAGACAGAGAGTGACTTTTGCTAGAATCTCCTCAGATTATTATTTGTATGTAGTGCCTCAACCCTCTCCCATACCCCAATCAGGGATCAAGCTCCCTTTATGGTAGGTGCTGAGCACACATAATGAAAAGTCAGTCCCTGCCCACAAAGAACTAACAGTGCACATATGAGGAGAGACATAGGCGGATACAACAAACAGATGCAGGAGCACAAGGTAGCACTGAGAATGTTGTGACGAGCAATAAGCAGTCATCAGAGCATACCAGCACGCTCTGAGGGCCACATCCTCAGATAAAGTAAATCAGCAGAGTTCCATTGACTTTGCCAGTTTACCACTGTTTGGGATTTCCCCCAGTGGTTGCAGCCTGTTGCCTGTTCTAATGAGTTCCATACTATTTCTGCATAAAGAGGGTTCTTCTAATTTCCTTAAGTGACTGTCCAGCTCTTTTATGCTTCTGAAAACAGCACTGTTGCTGAGTTTAAATTCTTAGCATTTCCGTTTAGCTTTTCCTTTTCTGCTCTCCCTCTCACTTATATAGACTTATAGTCCAGCCCAGGGCTGACCTTATTTGTCCACTCAATGACACTTGGCAGTTTTTCTCTCCCTCCATTTTATTTTGTTTCAGCAGTTCTCTTGGATCCTGGGATCTGAGTTTCCTACTAGCACAGAGGGATAAGAGTTTGAACTTTCCCGTCAAGCTTTTCATGGCAGATCTAAAGGGCACAGCCAAGTTCAAAGAGTAGGCAGGGTGCCAGGCAAACAGCAGAAAGCTTTTGAACTAAAGATATCTGACTTGTCTCCTTTCATTTTTTGTTTTGAATCGGCATTAAATCTTGCCAGGTTCAGCAGAGAAGTCTGAGTAGGCAACAATCATGTAAGAAAGCTTGTTCCTTTGCATTTTTCCAACTCTTGTGTCTGGTCTGAGCTGAGTGATACCCTTTGAGTTTAAAGGATTTTTGTGGGTCAATCCCTCTATGCATTACTGATTTGTATTTGCAGTTTTCATGGATGCATGATAGAAAGGCTCAGTCCTGCTCCCATCAATAGACTATGGGCCTGATTCTCATTTATACAAGGCCCTTTACAGTGATAACAATGTAAAGATCTCCTTTTGGTCAGTGAAGCAGTGACACCAATAATGTATCATTGTAATCTGCCCTTTCAGAACACTAAATTAGTGCAGGAGAAATGCCTTCACTATGAGGAATATGCATGTGTCACTATTGAGTCAGAAGTGGTAGCAGTGAAAGCACACACAGACACTTAAAAAAAGCAGCCTATATTTGTCTTTTGTCTGACTATTTCACAACCATAAAAAAAAAAAAGTCCCAAACTGTCTTGGCTTTTGATTTTCTAAATAAAGTCACTTTATGATCCCACTGAAGTGAATAAGAGTTTGCTATGAACTTCAACAGATCCAGGATAAGCTCCCAAAGTCTAAAGTGATATTCTTAAGATAATGCGATTTATAGGAAATAGCTCTGTTTTTCAGTTTCCTGTTTGAAATGGGATCTTTTTTATTTATTTGAGATGCAGGGACTAAATTTCAATATTTTCTCTGGACTCTCATTAAAAAAAATAACTTCCTTTCACCATCACCAATGAGCACTCTCTTCAAATTGGTGCATTATAATCTCTCTTCTTCATATTTTCCTTCTGGTTTTCAAAGTTGTGGCTTCACCGTCTCTTCTTTTCTGCTTAAAGAGAGTCAGGCTGATGAGTGGCATGCTTGGTTCATTTTCTAGAGATGTGACATACTCACTCAACTCTTAATTAATGAATTATGCTGTCTACTAGGTAGAGAATTCTATTATATACAGGGCACAAATGCTGCCACAGCCAGTAGGAAGATATGCAGTGTCTCTGGCAGATACAGATGAAAAAGAGCAGTCTTTAGCCATTTTTGCTACTTCTGGAGAACCAAATAGCAAATATTATTTTGGCAAGACCCCTAAAGTGCAAATCGAAGTCACAAAAGATGGCATATTCTCTCAACAGAAGGAGCAGATATCACTTCTGCTATCTCCTCAAGTTTTCCTCCGTCTCCTCTATCTACAAGGATCACTTCAGTCTTATCTAGACTGAGTTTCTAATCCAAGCTCCAGGCAAACTTTAGGAAAACAGAGAAATCCGACCATTCAGATCATATGAAATGGTCACATAGAGCCATGTATCATCAGAATACGTACAGCACTTCAGCCCAAGTCTTCTCATTTCTGTCCCTTAGAAACTCCACATATACATTGAGCCGGATTTTGCAACACCCACGAGTGAGCTCACAGGTCACTTAACATTACTCTCATCAGCATGCCACTGGACAGTGCAATATTTCTGTATCCACTTGTGGCCTAGCCAACTATCTTACAGGCTGGTCATTGTCTAATACCTATATTGCTTACTTCTACAAAGAAGTCATGAACTTCTTCACAATTGTCCTTGGCCCAGACCAGTGCTTTTCATGGAAAAATTCATGAGGGATGAATAGGCAGCCTTCAGTTCTATTATCTTTTCTGTATAATTCTGAAGTGCCCAAAGGGGATTGATATACGTTCCTCCCTTCCCATTCCTAAGCCTGTCCATTCTTCCTCCATCCTACCCTGGAACGGAAGGGAAATGAGTACATGGGATATACCCGGATAATCCTGGTAAGTGAGCTGCACCTGCATATTGCAAAGAATGGAAGTGACTCTGGGCTTTTTCGCCTATCTGACCTGCAGCAAAATTCCTTCCTGACCCCATATATGGTGATCTATTAGACTCTGAGCATGTGAGCAAGAACTGACTAGTCAAACACATGAGAAAAAGCATACTCAGTGCCATCTCAGAGCCCTGGCCCACCCTGCCAAGTGTTCCATCTCCAGCTAATGCCATTCCTGATGCTTCAGAAGGAGATTAAAAATACATTGGGGGAGGGGAATCCTTGCCTGACCTCTGTAGATGGCTAGATGAAACCCTGAGACATGAGGTTTCGGGAACATAAAACAAACTGGAAACGAGCCCCAGGGCTGTTGAGCCCCAAGCAAAAGAAGAGACAGCAAAATCTACACGAGAGGAAATTCACAAGATGAAACAAACAGGAAGGGGTGTCTTGTTTATGACTCAAGACAAAGGATTGTTAGGGTATATTTGTAGGGGCAAAAGAACCTATGGGGTCCTTCATTGAAGAGACAAGCTGACAGCATCTCTGTCTCATGAAAGACAGATCACAGCCAAGCCTGGATGTAAAATGCCAAAAGGACTTTGGGTGGGCAATACTCTACAAGACATGAGTATCTAGTTAATTTAGGCTAGGTTGTGGAATGCATGTTATGATTTTATTTCATATGTAATCATTTGTTTCCAATAGTTCCACTGCTTCTAGAAATCTCTGTCCTTTGTTAAATAAATGTACACTTGATTTCATTATAAACAGGTCTGAGTGATGTGTGTTAAGTGAAGCCAGGATCTGAGATAGAATGGGTAAGAGGAGGGGCGTTCTTTCTTTGGAAGAAACGGATTTGTGAATACTGCGAGTGTCCAGAGGAACAGGAGCTGGACTCTCCAGGGAGACACTCAGAGGTCTATAGGGAGACACTACAGACAACTAGCCTGTAGAGTAACAGTGGGGCCGACGAGGTCTAATGGGGAGTACTTGTGTTGCCTGTGGCCAGTGGAGCTGGGGAACAGTCCCCCAGCAGGGACAGACAAAGCTTCCTTGCTCTAAGGGCAGGTGGTAATAATATGCCTCACAACCCTGGGTACTAACGGGAAGCATCACACTCAGCCATCCCATTTATCCTCTTTACACATTAGCACATTAGCTTCCTTCCAGTCCTCTGAAGCTTCCCAATAATAGTCTTCCACGAGCTATTGGGGAAAAAAATCAACATTAATGGTCCAGAGAGCTCCTTGGCCACGGTCTTAAGATTTTTGGATACAAGTTATTTGAGTCTGCTGATTTTAAAATGTCTAATTTTAGAAGCTGCTGTTTAGCATTCCCCCGAGTTGCTGTTGGATAGGAAATATATGAACATTAGCCTCTTGCTTTTTCCCCAACTACAGAACATAAATATTTGTTGAATACTTCTGCCTTTTCCAATTGATAGTACTACTATTTCTATCTAATGCACCAATAATATGGTTAGGGTTCCTTTTGATCCTTATACATTAAAAATCTTTATTGTCTTTAATTCTGCTGGCCATTGATTTCTCTTCATGTCCTTTTTCTTCCTTTATCAACTTTCTGCAGTTCCTACCTTCCAATTTATGTTCATTACCATCAGCTTCTCTTTCTCCTCTCCACTTTGCTCATACACATGTATACTCTTACTTTTGCTCTAAGACAGTTTTTTTTAACCCAAGTAGCCTTCTTTGTCAGTTGTGGGATTTCAGATTTTTGGACATTTAGTAAAATATTCATAAATAATTCCCAATTATGATTCACATTTTTATGTCCAATGTTTTCCCTCTCAGATGATTTGCCTCATAATTGTTCTCAGCTTTGTGAAATTGGCCCTTTTTAAAGCACCAAGTATATACAACTGGCTGGGACTTTATTCTGTTTGCCTGCCACAAATGTAATCAAGTCATGAGCACTTGCACCTAAGCAACCACTAACTTTTAGTTCTATGATCAATTCTTCTTTAATCTGTCAAGATGAGATTTAAAATGGATCCAACACAGGGGAATTCTAACACTTGTTGAGTATTGTGGAATAGAATGTTAATCTATAAATAGTTTTTAGAAGTTCCAAGGTGTTTTCAGTACTAGCAGCATGAAACCTCCAGCATATGATAACCAGATTGAAGTCCCCCACGATCATGTAGTTTTCCCCCTTACACATAGGTGCTCAAGGAACTGTTCATTCTGTTCTCTAATATGATTTGGTGGATTATAGACACCAGCTCATTTCCTGTCTTCTGCTTTATCCATTATGGATTCATAAGCATTCAAGATAATTTTCTTTGGAGTTGTCACTCATTTTTGGTCAAGTTGCATGACTTCAGCTAAGTGAATAACGTACTTAGACCTACTCGCTGTGGGGTGTCTTCACTGTGGTAAGTCAACTGCTGCCACTCCCCAGTCAGCTCCGCCTACACCTTTTGTGGTGGTGGAGTACAGGAGTTGACGGGAGAGTGCTTGGGGATCTATTTATCATGTCTAGACTAGACGTGATAAATCAATCTCAGCTGGATTGATCACTGCCCGCCGATCTGGCGGGTAGTGTAGACATACCCTAAGTCATACTCAGGGACTTTAACATTCCAGTCATGTAAATCATCCCACCAGGTTTCAGTAATACCAACCAGTTAGAGCTTATACTCCTAGATAAGCAATTCCAATCCTCAGGTTTACTACCCAGGCTGCTTGCACTGGCATATAGGCAATTAAAGAATTTCATCTTTAAGGAAAACCCTATGTACAAACGATCTTTGCTTATTCTGTAGGAGGCACTATTAGTGGACAGTGCTGAATTACTAGTGGATGTATCACTGTGGCCCCTAGCAGTCCCAATCCTGGACCAGGACCCCAATGTACCAGGTGCTGTACAAACACTGAATCTATGTTGCACAGCCTTAATAAAGAAGCCCCTTTATATTAAACTAATCCTGTGTCATCTCTGACTTGATGCATGCTACCTACAGGAGAAGCTATTTGTGGAATTTTCCACCCTACATCTGACATGTTGGTCATCCCACTGGTTTCCCACTCTTAAAATTACTTCAGGCAGAATTAACTTAGTTCATGTTTCCACCTACCGTTTTGTCTAACCAATGAGGTGACTGGCCTTCCTCCCAGGTGGAAGAGAGTGGAAATGGAAGAGTACTATGGGGCTGGCCCCTTCTTAGGAGTGACCCATATACTGCTTCTGGGGCAAGACAGTTGGGATGAAGATTAACAACCATTGATCCTGTTCATTTTACAAAATACTTAGTTTAAAAAAAAAGTTCAACCCTACACCGGAGGATACTGTAAATTGTGGGCTCACTCTTACACACAGACACTCGTGGTGGGGAATATATGGGCTGGAAATTATTGCCTGTTGGGCAATCTGTATGAAACAGCCATGTAATCTCAACATGGTTACTATTCTACATTCCAAAACCCACCATCACCACAGAGCCTCCCCGTGAGGACTGGAAAGAAAAGGACACGCCCCACGTTGCAAGGAGGACCACCTTGCTGTTGCATGGTTCTTGCCTGGGGACAGAGCCATTTGGCAGAGGGATTGCCTCGCTGTAGCCACAGCTTGTCCTCCTCACAGTCGTAACTGGGGGGCTTTTGCTCCTCTGTGCCAGGACTGCAGCCTTCCCCACATCTCATTCCTGCGAGGACTGGTTGTCACCGGCCCCGCGGCAATACAGGGAACTCTCTGTAACCTTGCTGCCATGGGAGTGAGGCCATGACAGGGGAGCTGCAGTGGGCTTTCAGTGCTGTCACAGGGCCAGTGACACAGATACATGCAGGTGTGGGGGGGGCTACACATGCATTGACTGTTACCAACTGCATTCCTCCCACCCCCTCCAATTGATTTCAACATAGCATCTGAGTTCGAAGGGAGCTCAGGAGATCATCTAGTCCAACCCCCTGCTCAAAGCAGGACCAATCCCTATTTTTTGAACCATATCTCTAAATGGCCCCCTCAAGGATTGAACTCACAACGCTGAGTTTAGCAGGCCAATGCTCAAACCACAAGCTATCCCTGCCCCCGAGCGTGTGTCAATTGAAATCAACATTTAGCAACATTGAATCCTGCCAGGCCTATTCAAACATCCTTGTTAACAGTATCAGACAAAAAAGGAATTAAGAACTGAATGGACAGAGACCTAGGTACCATCTCTGCCCTAGAGGGGGTTTCCCCATGATGGCGTGGGACCGGTTGAATCACAAGTGTACTGCCACTTCTCAGGGTACCCTGTACCTGTTCCAGAGATAAAGAAAGAACCTGAGTCTCGGGGTTTGTCATTGTGGCACTTTCCACAAGCACTACATACACTTTGAATAATAAAAACCCAATGCCTTTCACTCCCGCTTATGGCCCAAGCTGCCACTCCATCACCTTCTACATTGCGTTGATATGGCAACAGTCTGCAAGACTTTAATCAAGATCAACACTGCAGCACTTCCTAGCAATTTATGACCATATGCCATTTCTGAAAAAAACCTTCTTCAAAGCTTCCCTGCTTTCTATTGAGCCCCAAGGTCAGGCTTTTTTATTCTTTAAAAACTCTCTTTACCTTTGTTATTTCCTTTTCTTTTTCAGATCACACCAGTTTCTTCCCTCAGATACAATATATACCCCTTTGAATAGAGATAGACTGGACTGTACTAATTATTTTGGAAATGGCTTTTAGGTCCAGACGTGGTAAAATCCAGCTCAACAGTCGCTATAAATTCTTTCTAGGATTTCACAGAAGCAACACCAGTCAAGATGATGTTTGCATGTTTTACATGATAAAGACAGAGGGTCAAATATGGGTAAACAGTCCAATATATACACATCCCGATAGAGCTTTAAGTTGGATTCAAGGACCTCGTGGAGATAGGATGGTTATGGTTGTTGAATGGTTAAACCATTGGCCTTGTGTAGCTGAGGAGGCTGAGTCAAGTGCTAAGTAGACTCAAAAGCATCATTTGGGGATGAATGGAAAAGAAATTCTCCAAAGGGCACCTGAAATTTGATCCCTGATCCAAACATTCTTACAAAATTCTGCTGGTGGATGCAATCCTGCTGATTTAGCAGAGGATGCTTTTGAGAGAAAGTTCCAGATTGCAGGAAAACTCAGAAGAGTCTTCTTACAGAGTCCAGGGTGATATTTTCTCACCCAGTAGGAAGACTGTTAGTACTCTGGAAAGTCCAGAAGAAAAAACATTAACTATACAACAGTGAAGCTTCCCCCCCCCCAAAGTGGAATATTTCTCTTTTATGGAATCCATAGAAGAAAGTCTGAAATTTGTTAGAGAATTCTGTGAAGTAGATTTCATACCCACTGGACACCATCTTACACTGACAGTCTGGAATCATGTTATTGCAGAGTTTTCTGTCTGCATTAGTGTTAGACTCAACCTTGTCTTTACCTGTACCCATGCTGGAGACCTACATCTCGCCCTCTGCATAGGCAAGGAACAGTTGCAGTAACTGCACTCAGGAAGGTGAAGGGTCAGCTCTTTCCTTATGCCCACAGGAGCGAACAGCACCCCAAATAGGGGTCACAGAGGATATATGAGGCTATTGCCCTGTTCCCCCAACTCCACCCTGGCATCTGCTTAGGGAACAAGATCTATGCACATGAGCATGTCAATAAATGAGTGTAGCAACAGATCTGCTCCCCTATGTGCTGGGCAACTCTGCATCAGGGTCCTTCCCAAAACATTTAATAGGGATGGATGCACCTCTTCATTGCCCCTTCTGTTCACTGTACCCAGCTGGCATAACAGACCATAATTTGCATCATTGCTTTTCCACAGAAGTACTCTTTGTATGCCTTAGTCCATACATTTTGTGTGCGTTTTTCATCTTTCACCAGTTACTAATAGTACTAATTAAGTTTCGGACAAGTGTTTGCAAGTTCTGTTTTGCAAAAAATCTGTATTAATATTGTTATATAGTTTGCTAGTTTTACTGATAATTTTAAGTCATCATACTTTGATAGATGGGGAAAGAGGAGTTCAGAGTATGGCATAAGCAATTCTGACCCAATGAAACAAAGCTTCAGGGTTCACATTTTACAAGATGAGTGTTCATTTCCTCATAGGATTTTCCTTATTGTAATCCTCTGATTAAACTGGAAAACACTTACAATACATTTTTTTAAAGGCCAATTTTCAAAGTCCATTAACTGCATCTTCAAAACAACCAATAACTCAAGGTAAAAATCCCTTAGTCTCAGACGTTCCTAGAAGGTAAGTTGGAGACAGAAGCCACAGATGTAACTCTCAGTTCAAATGTCTGATCCAGGCCTACATAAGGTCAAGAGACTGGCTTAATCTCATGCATGCTGGTAATACTTAAGCATTTTAGGTATAATATCCATGTTCATCCGATCTTTGTTCATGGCAATTTTAACTGCTGTTTCATTCGCACCAGATCTTTCCAGTGGTTTTGAATATTTAATGACTAATTTTAAAGTTAAATCACTTTTTGTATTTTAAAAAATCAAAACCTAATAATGACATTATTTCAACCATCTTAACTTGATAGTATAAGACATCAGGAGAATAGCTGTCAGTTCCTTCCCATTGTGACCCCAATTTGGAATTATGCTCATTTCTAAGTAATTTTTTGTTCTATATTTTCACCAATGCATGGCATTAACCTAGTTGGCACTAGCATTTTCTACTTTGCCCTCTTCTCATTCACCATCATGTCAACCAGAGATAAAACCAAATAGCCATCCCCTAATACAAAGCTTCAGATACATATGAAACATTTAGTTCCATCCAAATAAGGCTTGGATAACAAAGTGTTTTCTATTTGTAGTCTTAACAACATTCTAAGGGTACGTCTATACTACCTGCCGGATTGGTGGGTAGTGTTTGATGTATCGGGGATCAATTTATCGCGTCTAGACGGGACGTGATAAATTGATCCCCGAACGCAGTCCCCGTCGATTCTGGAACTCCAGCTCCGCAAGAGGAGTAAGTGGAGTCAACAGGGGAGCTGCTGCGATTGACTCGCTGCCGTAAGGACAGCCAGGTAAGTCAAACTAAGATACTTTGACTTCAGCTACGCAAATAGTGTAACTGAAGTTGCGTATCTTAGTTCGAACCCTGGCCCCAGTGTAGCCCAGGCCTAAGTGAAGGTTTATTTATGAGCCTATTGCAAGGCTGGCCACTGTCTAAAGTAGATTATTCTGGGCTGGAACTATCAAGCCTCTAGATGTAGTTGTGTCATAATTTACTAAGTTTGTACTGAATCATTTGTTCCCAAGGGCAACCTTTGTGCACTATTTTTGGGCTTTGAGGAACCTGATTATATAAAATAAAGCAATGCAACTGAATTTTACCAGTACTGTTCATGGTATGCCAAGTGCTTTTTCTTCGGCGGGCCTGCCTAAACTAGGATAAAATTATGCACTAGGATATTTACCTGCACATTTTGGTCTCTTGTCAGCAGTGTGTTCATAGTTCCTGAGAGCAGCCATGATCATGAAACAAGTGATTTTGGAGAGGTGAAAAAGTAAATCAGTGCACAGAATGAAATAATGGTATTTTGACCTTTCTGACTTAGTGGTCAGAGAAAGGGTCACTTTTCACTGCTCCAGTTTTAGAAACATTTGGTTAGGGAAACACCCAATGGCCAGCCCAGACCTCCTTCCCTTCTTTCTCTATCCGTTTTCCCCTCCTCTTTCATACTCTCCCACCTGCATTGTTTGTGTTGTTCTCCCCTTAGTTGTAAAGTGTTGACTTATTCGATTTAATAAGAGAAAAAGAAAACTGGAGCGGTCTTTTTTTTTTGACCTTACAACAGTCTATGACACCAATTGACACAATCGTATGCCAGACAAGATGTGAAGAGTTCTTCCTAGATGGGTTGTCATGGCAACTGAATCTGATGTTTTCAGGTGGCTCTTCTCCATAATATCAGCACCTAGACTGGAGATCCCAGAAGAAAGGACTGTCGAACATTCAACAGCTTTGAATAATGTTTGTGATTTGGTATACAGAGACCTGAGCTCACTTAGGACCATGACAAACCCCATTAAAAATCCTTTTAACATTTTATTAAAAACAAAGAAAAACAGTTCAAGTGTTTGAAATGTTAACCAGAGCTTTAATTTTAACAACATTCCTTGTCCTCTTTCCCTTTAGCCGAACAGTTTTCAGGAAGAACTACCCCTCACCCTTGTCTGACAGTCTTTTAGATGGTGTTAAAGATGGTCATAACCATTGTTTTTAGCTGAGAAGGCTTGGACCTGCTGTTGCGGTTAAAATCTGATTCCATTTCCTAAATATGGAAATGAGACACACACATACACAGGGAAAGACAAGAACAAAAAAGGTAAAAAATGAAGCCCCTGTCTCTGGTGTTGACTCTCAGGATATGTCTATACTACCGCCCCTCTGGTGGGTAGCGTTGGGTGTATTGGGAATCAATTTATCGCATCTGGACAGGACACGATAAATCGATCCCTGAACGCGCTCCCGTCGACTCCGGAACTCCAGTGCCGTAAGAGGAGTAAATGGAGTCGACGAGGGAGCCGCCGCGGTCAACTCACTGCCATGGGAACGGCCACATAAGTCGAACTAAGATACTTCAACTTCAGCTACGTGAATAGCTAGTGTAGCTCAGGCCTTAGTTACAACCTTTCCACTGGAAAAACAAGCACAGCATATGGTCTTATTAACTACTCCAATACTGGCAAACTTGTACCAGCTTCGAGCTGTTTAGGGGATTGCATTTAACTGCCTTTCTAGTCACAGCCCTATAGCAATGTTGCAAAATATGCAGTCTTGGCTGGCTATGCCAGACTATTCTTAGACATAACATGAAAGAGAGCTACAGCAAAGAATACAAATAAGGTGGGGAAGAAAAAGGAGACACTCGGCGGGGTGTGTGAGAAACATCTCACATCCAGGTGGTAATTGGGAATTTAACCAGACTTGGCAATGTCATTTGGGGGTCAGTCCTGGGCCTGGTTTTGTTCAACTTCTTTAGTAATGATCTGGATGATGGGAGCATCAGCAAGTTCGCAGATGACACTAAGCTGAGGGGAGAGGTAGATAAGATGGAGGATAGCGATAGGGTCCAGAGTGACCTAGACAAATTTGAGGATTGGGCCAAAAGAAATCCGATGAGGTTCAATGAGGACAAGTGCTGAGTCTTGCACTTAGGAAGGAAGAATCCCATGCACTGCTACAGACTGAGGACCAATTGGCTATTTGCTTGGCCTGAAGGGACAGTGACCGCCAAAGAAATGAAGAGAACCTGAACAGTGATATGGCAAGGAATGGAGACTGAAACCAAGTATCCCAAAGACCGTATCAACATGCCTCCACTTACATCATGCTCAGAGCCACCTTGAGTTTAATATCTTTTTGAATGGTCAGTGGCTGGCACATGATCCAACACCAGTTTATCTAGGGGTTACTCTAGGTCACACACTCACAAACAAATACCATCTTGCTAAATTTAAATTGCAGCAAGGGAGGGTTAGGCTGGACATTAGGAAACACTTCCTATGCACTGGAATAAATTGTGGCATCTCCATCATTGGAGATTTAAGAGCAGGTCAGACAAACACATGTCAGGAATCCGTCTAGATGATACTTTGTCCTGCCATGAGTGTAGGAACTGGATTCTCAAGGTCCCTTCCAGTCCTATGAAAGTAGCTCAAGAGATCAAGAACAGAAACCATCTATTGTTTGCTATTCAGTTGGAAAATACTGTGTCTGAGTTTGGTTAAACTCTGCCACACTAGACTAATAGACACACAGCTTACGCATACCATGATAATTATTACAGGCATATTGAAGCCAATAATATTTGCATTGTTACCAGTCCTGGCCTGTATTCCTTCACTTAACATCCAGTGTCAGAATGCAGCCATGAAACTGATCAACCAGGTATGGCAAATGCTACACTTGCCAGTGTTCAGGGATATTTTGGAAAACGTTGTCTTGCCCTCAAGCAATCACAATATATTTTATAGTTTAACATTGACGTTGTCGCATGTTTTTTTCATATGGAGGTTCTGGTATGCTACATGTTACAGATGGTAATTAAGTTTATATTGTTTGCAGCCCCTGAGCTCCCGGCTGGGGAGGCTGCTTCTGGCCCCTCCTCAGCCTTCCCCTCTCCCTCCAGTTTGGCTAAATCTTGAATAGTGTCTGGGATGTAAACTTTAGGTTTTTGCTAACAGAGACATAGAATATCAGGGTTGGAAGGGACCTCAAGAGGTCATCTAGTCCAACCCACTGCTCAAAGTAGGACCAATCCCCAACTAAATCATCCCAGCCAGGGATTTGTCAAGCCTGACCTTAAAAATCTCTAAGGAAGGAGATTCCACCACCTCCCTAGGTAACCCATTCCAGTGCTTCACCACCCTCCCAATGAAAAAGGTTTTCCTAATATGCACCCTAAACAGACCTGTAGTACTGTCATTTTCCTTCTATCTTTTTGCCTTCTGTCTAAGATGAGTCTGGCTTAACCAGCCAAAACAACTCCACTTTTTGCAACAGTGCTGTGAGCAGAAAGGCAAGCTAAAAGCTGATACATTTTCAGGCCTCTTTTAGGGTATGTCTACACTGCAGTTAGACACCTCTGGCTGGCCCATGTCAGCTGACCTGGGCTCATAGGGCTGTTTAATTACAGGTTAGATATTCAGGCTTGGGCTGAAGCCTCGCTCTAGGACCCTGTGAGGGAATAGGGTGCCAGAGCTCAGGCTGCAACATGAACCCGAACATCTACACCACAGTTAAACAGACTGTTAGCCCAAGCCCCATAAGCCTGGGTCACCTGGCATGGGCCAGTCATGGGTCTCTAATTGCAGTTTAGACATACCCAGTGTGCTATGCCTGTAACTTACTAGCTAATTTTCTATTTCTGCTCTTCTTTGGATGGAAGAATATGAAATGTTCATTTATGTCCCATATTAACAAATGTTGATGGGAAAAGGTAAGAGAGGTCCAGCTCACCCTCTTCCATAAAATTGGTCATGAAGATCAGTAAAAGTGAAAAACAGAAAGGCTAGAGTTAGTTTAACCAAAAAAGTCTTTACCCATATAACTCAAGATTGCTGAGACCAGACCTGGTAAAACCAGAAGAGTGTGGGACTGGAAATTATAGACCAAACTTGGCATTTTGGAGTTAGACCTAACTGGTGAACCCAATACTGAACCCAAGGAGCTCGCAGGCTTCTGCTCCACTCCAGGGACCTGTATTTTGTCTGTGGATCCCAAAAATCATCGCATCATCATGAAATCTAAACCTCGGCACATCAGCCGAGGACACCACAATAGCGGGGGCTCCAGCCAGAGACACATGAGAGTCTGCTCTATTTCCCCTTCCCTTGTGCGTTCCTTTCTGTCCCACTATTTTCCCTCCTGTCCAGTCTCTTGGCTTTCCATTCGATCCTGAGATCAACTGTACCCTATGGCATCAGCACAGTGAGATGACAGCCCTCTCTTTTACCAGCTCTATCCAGCCTAAGAGAGACTGATCAAAGAGAGGAACCAAATTAGCTAGATGATGTCCCATAGCAGATGACGACCCTGACCCCAAGACAATGGCTGTTGTCGCAGACCTGCCAATCCAGAGCATCCATCTGTGACTGACCTGCCATGTAAAATCCTGAGAACACCTACAGAAGCTGTATTTCCCTCACCTTTACTATCCTGTCTTTTCCTCCTTATGTGTGTCTATCAAAAACAGAAGAAGTGACCGTTTTCACACATCTTGAAACTGAGATACACCACTAACCCTTTTCTCCCCACTACAAAGGGTTGTCCAGCAAAATAGAAGAGCGAAAAAGGTTTTGGTTCAAGTTGTTTTACATAATGATTCCATTTTAAAGTGCTTTATAACTTGTTTTAACTCCATTTCTCATATACAGCGGAACAAATAAATCTCCAAACTCTGGCACAATTTTTTTTTTACCATGAAATTTAGCAAACATCTCTAAGCTAAACCTTGAACAGTGATTAGGACTGTTTAGTAATGAATGGTGACTGTGTCACATTAACACCTGTAACATAGATCATACTTACCTGTTTAACACTAACATTTAACAAGGTTCTATTATGATCTTATCCCCTGTAGAGCCAGAAACTCTTTACCACAACGTGACCTTCCTTGTAGAAGAGAGAGATTACACACCAGAATCCATGTATCATCGAACATAGTAGTACTTGTGTGGAGTACACCCTAGAGCAGTGGTCTTCAAAGTGGGGTGTCCACATCCCAGGGGGTGTGCAAGACCCCCCACAGGGAGCCGTGGTGTCCCGGTGCCGCCGCAGGATCAGCCCCGGGAGACTGCCGAAATCAGACACATTCTATTTTTGACCCGCCAAAATGCTGCTGAAAGCGGAAGCTTTCTCTTTGGCGGCATTTCGGCGGACATACCCCCGGGCCGTGAGTGGACGCGGGACAGTGGAAAGAGGCCGCTGAGGAAAAACTGTGAGGAACGCTGCCTTAGAGGAAGTGCTGCAATACTTGTACTAGACTAGAGAATATGTGTAAAGAGTAGAGGAACACAGAGTGTGTACATCCCCACAGGATATGCTAGAGAGCAGATTTCTCAGTCAGTACAGTACTTTTCACATTAGCTTGGCATCATTTACTATACAGATTTGAGCCATTCAAACCACTCTGAACAATGGAAGTGTCACCATAAGACTCATGTCATGTTACTAGTATGGCAATGCTACTGGGATGATGTAATGGTAGTATAGGAGTGGCTGTGCTGTTACCTGTCTTAAGATTCAGTCCGAATTGAGTGTTCATGCATTTAACAGTAGTGTTGTGCCACCACTTCAACCCGCCAGCTTCCTGGGTGCTCATTAGCAGTACAGTAACTTTGAAATCTAGAGTGGAGAGTGCCTGTTGTGATCACAGCATGCATGTAAATTCATCATTTTAGTGCTTTGACTAGAGTAGACAAAAGCAGAATAGAGAGTGGAACACAACACAATATATTGAAAAACCCCACATGGAAGTTTACATATAACGCAGCCTCCTCACACAAAGTATTACAGATATTTCATATCAGAAAAATACAATTTGAGTAGCCTCCCAATAATGTTCTCACCAAGAGCTCATGCTTAGAAGTGGATAACAACTGATTGGAGCAGAAGAAAGGGAGAAACATACTCTGTACAACTGAAATGCAAGCCATATACACTAGATTTCACTATAGCAGACACTTACCTTTCAGGCATTGCTGCCTCAGTTTCCCCATTGGTGCCTCCTTGGTTTTCTCCCTGGAAATGGTCACCCTTTGGCAGCAGGTTAATTTTTGCTTCCACGTCCCTTCTGGTAGTGTAACTTTACCTTGTGGCCAAATCAGAGTCCCCTCTTTCTGAGTCAAACATAGTCCTGTCAACTCCTGCTATTTAATCACAAATCTTGGTCTTTTCCTGAAAGCTCCAGATGCTGGAATCAAGCAGCTGCATGAGAACCTCAGCTATAATTAAAATGGTAAGTTTGTAGCTTTCAAGATTGCTCAGAAGCTTGAATACATGAAACATATGAACCCCAAAAGGGTCAGAAACCAGAGGGCCATTCAAAAGAACACAAAATTATGTTTGAAATAATGAGATTTGAGTGCTTTGCCGTTAGTCTCCTATAAGACCAGTGCTTATCTCATTAACAGTAGACCAAAACTGGCATGGAAATAGAAAAAAAAGAGTGCAGGGTGGAGGATGGACCTCACTGAATACAATACAAAATGCATAAATGCAGCAAAAATCTATCCTGCAGTAAGACTGCGATGGACACACAGTCACCTTCTCCTGTAGGTAACACATAGAAGACTGCTTCACAGTTCCTTCAAAGTGCAAAGGAATAGTTGTCTCAGGCTTCAGTCCTTCAATTGGCTGGAGTAATGCCAATTTTTGAGTGAAGTGAGGATGAGTATGAAGGTGATCAGGTTTAGGAGTACAGAGTGAAAATTATGCGTGAGGCATATGTGAAGTATCTTCAGTTATTTCCTCTTCTATTCCTGTGATTTATTGCTTGGTGAATAACTTTAACTTAACACACCAATTTTTGTATGGTATTCAGTTTTTTAGAGAGAAACATACACATTATTCACTCTTTATGCCAACTTACATGCTTGTTAAGGTGTCCTCTTTGAAGATACACTCATTTTAGTTCCCTGGACAGCAGACAAGCTTCCTTCCATCTGAAGAAAGAGGAAAAAGAATGTGAGGGGAAGTATCCACATGACAATCTCTCTTTTAAGGTGTGAGCCATACTCCAACAAGGTTGGAGAACCCCTGAACTAGGAATCGTTTAGCAGAGTCTCTTGTCTTGGGATTGGACTCACTGTGTGTTCATTCCACACCAGGACCCTCATGTTCCACATGCAGCCACTCTACCAAAACCACAGTCTAACAACCAATTTATCAAGCAGCCGTACAATGTGAAATAGAAACAATGGGTGAACTCCGGAAGACGTTTATGGTAACTGCATGAAGTGTTCCTCTGTGGAAGGCAATTGCCTGTAACCCCTCTGGATCCTATAGTCCAAGAGGGTCCTAATTAACTGCCTCTTCCAGATCTCCCTTCTAAGGACAGAGAGGGCCTGGGAAGCGTGTGGCGAGCAGCCCAGTTTATCCCGTAGAAGAACATACTGACACTCAAGACATCATGCAATTTTATTTTATTTTTTGAGGTTAGGGAACAGTTGTTTGTCAAATACATGGACAAGTCAAAAGGACTGGGTTGACGTCAGTTTTGGTCTGAGTAAAAAATTGGCAAACTTTACTGCAACCAACCAGCACACCTGGTCTTCCGTATTTCCCACACAGTTATCCAGAGGCTTCAACCTACCAGTAACCTGTCAAAGTTGGATCTAGGTCAGCAATTACCCGGCAAGCATCAGGTTTTGTATTATTGATGCCTGTAACACAACACCTTTACAACACTGTGCAAACATTAACTAATTAGCCCTCAGAACACCTTTGTGAGGTAGGCAAAAGCTATTCCCAACATTACAGATCAGTTAACTGACTTGCACAAGACCAAAATTTCTGGTTCTGGGAATCCTGTACGCAGGTCACAACCCTAAACTTCTCTTTCCTGGATCACTTTCAGAATAAAGTAGATGTCAGGGACAAGGAACTTACAGAAAATGGAGACTCACTCCTTACTGTATGTATTTAGACACATGGGTACTGCCCATGTAGCAAGTCCAGTATGGTGTCTTGATCTTGCTTTGGGGCATTTTGAATGATGCAACATGAGATTTTTGAATGAGAAATGTGTAACTAAAACACAAAGAATCACAATGTGCCCTTTACCACAGAATCCAGTCTCTCATGATGTTAAGCTCCACACTTGCCAGATGCATTTTGAAAAGATTCATTTAGGGCAATCGTATTGTGCGGCTTTTTCATTTAATTTACACTGGAATTGGAGATGGATTCCCACTGGGTGTGTAAGAACACATAGATCAACGTGGTTTTCATGAGCAATTCCACAATGATACTTCACTTTTGAATATGCCATATTGTAAATAATGTAATAAAAGAAGAGACAAAGAAATCAGAGGAGCTCCGACTCTGCAGAAGCAAAAGAACAGAGCCACTGAATGCAACAGATTGGCTAAATAAGCAAGACTCAGCCTTTCAACATGCATCATTAGAAGCCCCAAATAAAGTTTCCTGAGCCAATAGGTCATTGGGCTGACATGGTTAATGCACATCAAGGAACCAAACCTTTCTGATCTTGAAATAATTAAAAATTAAATAAAGTCTAATGAATAAGATAAAGGCAATGCTGCTTTAATGATCTGTATCATTTATTAAATCAAGTATTGTTTAGATCTGACTTTGCCAAAATAAAACTCTATTAGATAAACATGAAACCCCCCCACAAATATGGAAATGAAAAGAATACTCTTTAATGTCCCCAAGAAGGAAAAACAATGGGGTTATTTCTTATGGGATTTCATGCAATTGTTATAAATATAATTGAGTTTGTTGAGAGAGAAATCTAGGCATTCAGGGTTCATTCTCAAACCTTCACCAGCAGATGTCACTATTTACCTACCAAATATAAACTACCAGTCATTAAGAAAACTTTTTTTTTAAAAAAAAGGATTGACTAAAAACTGAATACTCCATAAATGAGAATTTACACTAAGGAATAAGAATAATGGTAATTTTTAGAATATTTTGATAAACAAGGAAAAATTGTTAATATAGATACATAAATTCACAGCAATCTTGGTTTTTAAAGGTATTTTAGGGGAAAAAATCCAAACCAACCAATCAAAAAACCCAACCTTTCTAGACTACCCTACCCCATTCAGGAATCTGATTTGTCTTGCGTATCTTAAGTTTCACCTCATTTAAGGAATATAAATATTATACTCACATTTCAATGTATAGTATATAGAGCACAATAAACAAGGGGTAAGGAGGGGATGGAATTGGGGTGGGGACTTTGGGGAAGGGATTGGAATGGGTGCAGGGAAGGGATTGGAAGAGTGGGCAGGGGCGGGGACTCATGGAAGGGGTGGAGTGGGGGCGGGGCCGGAAGCAGCAGGACCTTTATATGAAAAGATGTCGGGGATGTGGCCCTCGGGCCAATGTACTAGTCCTCATGTGACCCTCATGGTGCTTTGAGTTCAAGATCCCTGGTCTATATGAAATTTTAGTTCATATTGACTTTGCTAGTGCTTTTTATGTGACCTATTGTTAAACTAGATAAGTACCTAGATGAGTTGATGTACCCCCTGGAAGATCTCTGTGTACCCCCCAGGTATATTCATACCCCTAGTTAAGAACCAGTGTTCCAGAAATCTTGAAATTGAATTCCTTTGAGCCCCAACCTCCCACAACCACAACACCTGTTGCAGAATCTGACACTAGATGTGTGGATTAGGGCCCCACTGAAGTAAACAGGAGCTGTGCATGCATATTCAAGAACAAAACTTGGCTGGTAACGTTTTTTACACCATGAATAGCTTACCTTTGGAACTCACTGTTATCACTATCATTGGTTGTCAAGAGCTTAGCAGGGTTAAAAATTATTAGATATTATGCAGAATGAGAATTCTACCAATATATAAGACAAGATACAACTTAACCAAGGCCATAATATCTCACAGTTCAGGGCATAAATCAGCTATTAACTGCCTAAGGATTAGAAAAAAAGTTTCTGCTAAGGGCAAGTTATTCCATAATTGTCCACTTTTTCAACTTTTTTTTTTTTTTTTTTGGTATTGACCAGTGTTGGAACAGGATACTGGACTGGATGGACCACTGGTTTGATTTGGTATGGCAATTCCTATTTTCCCCAATGAGTGCTTTGCCAGCCAGACTGCCCTATAATTCCTGCAGAGGTGTTTACATACTACAATAAAGAAGCTAAAATACCATGGTGATAAGCATGACTTAAATGCCTACATGGGTAGTGTAGATAAAGCGAGTAAGGCTAGTCTCACTGTGTACAGGAAAGTACACAGGTCAGGGTATAATTTCACATGGTACATTAAGGATTTAGATTAATTTAATTAGACATTTAACAAACATTCTGAGTAGTCACTTTGTAAACAAAAAAGAGGCAAGAAAGCATGCCTAAAAAGAAAAATAACTTAATCACTACTATATCATACAGCACAAAACATGCAGACACCGGTAGTTCAAGGTGGTGTAAACAGAGAGAAGTGTGTTCTGTGTTTGTACAGTTCCTAGCACAATGGGGTGCTGATCCATGATTAGGGTTCCTAGGTGCTATGGTAACATAAAACAATAAAGTTATTCCATGTGGAAGGTAAAATGTTCAATATATATTATGGATAGGCACATCTCACTTCTATTTTTGCATTGTAAACAACGTTTTAATTCTCATTTATCTATTATAAATAAAATAGAGACTTCATACTGATTACCATGCTCATTTGTGATTGTTCTTTTGTAACATTGACTCTGTCGGCTTTCCCAAATTCCCCTCCATCGACTCAAAATGTCCATTAACTTCAATGGAAGCGGGAGCAGTTTGATACAGAGTATATCCTAGACAAAATATTTATAGAAAAAAGGATGTAAATACTACATTACAATATAGCATTTCAGGGAGTGAGACACCTACAGGGGCACATATTTCTGTTAAAGCACCTGACTAACATTAGTGAGCTGTGTGCATGACTCAAGGGCATAATTTAGAGTACCTCTGAGAACTGTACTTAATGAGATTGACCTTGTCACAGGGTAGATACAGCCTGTCATGGGGTGTCAGGTCATGTGTGGTCAAAAGAAAGAGCAGGGGCGGTACCGCAGCCACTTAAGTCCTATTCTGATGACCCTTACTAGAAAACATGGTAGTATCGCCTAGTGACTGGAGTTAATAAAGTCACTCTTCCACACAGGGCTGCATGGCCCAATAGATAGAATCAATAAAGCAGCCCTTCCAGTTGGGGCGGTGTAGCCTGAGGGCCAGAATCAATAACAGAGCCCTTTATAGGCAGGGCAACATGACCCAATGTCCAGAGTCAATAGAGCAGCCCTTCCACTCAAGGCAGCATGGCCTAAAGGTCTGAGTCAATAAAATCACCCACTTCTGGGGTACCATGTGACCTACTGGCTTGTTGGGGAAATGGGGCATCATCTAGGGGTGTGTGGTGCCCAATGTACAGGGACTTGGGCCCTCCCTGCTTCTCCAAGTCCCATCCCAGGGCCCTCGCAGTCGCGGACATGCTCACCACCAACTCAGCAGGGATCCTCCCAAAACATGCTGTCTGGTTCCCCAGACCACTCACTGGAGAAAAGTCTAAGTCTTGTGGGCTGTTTCCTACCCTTTCTCCCTCACCAATTCTTCACTGCTCTCCTGGGGTCCTCAAGTGGGGTATCTCCTTCCAGCACTCCTGGAGTCTCTTCTCCAGGCTTGTCAGGTAGCCTGGAGTCCATCTGAAGCACTGTGTGCTGTGGCTTTGTAGTTGGAGCCTGTAGCAACTCCCTGAAGAGAGCCTGCAGTCTGCATCCTCCCCTTCAGCAACCTGCCCAGACTGAGTTGGGCTGCTTCCTTTTGTACTCTGCCTCCAGAATGAACATGCCCAGCAGAGTCAGAGAGGCAGGGCTTCGTCAGCTTGCAAAGCCCTTTGAGGCTGGTATGGCGTCAGTACACTCAGTCACAGACCTATTTCAAACATTTTTTCTTAAACGAACTATTGCATATTATTTTGACTCTTAATGATATGGTCTCTTGATGATAAGGTACTTCCTCATTATCGTTACATTATCTCTTATAATTCGATATAAGATTACTGCACTCTTGCCCTCAACTCCATTGAAGACCATTATAAATTGCCCTTAATAACACAAAATGCTTGTCTGACAGAATTAAAGAAGACATATTCTATTCCCAGGATTTTAGTGTGAATAAAATACACTGCAGTGAATAAATTAGCCCCGAGAGAACGACGCTTGTGATAGGAATTTATTGATGGTGGTGGTGTAAATTAGGTCAGATGCAGACCTGGAGTAAGAGAAGTGCTAAATTGCATAACACACTGACTCAATGTAAGCTCCTCCAGGGCCCAATGGAAAGCTGAGTTCTTCAAGGAACAAGAGAACGTTTATTCATGCCAGGAAACTAGTTACTGGCCTCAGCACCTACAAAGTCACCAACAGTGGAGCCATTGTAAACACAAGGATTGGTAAAGTAAAGTAGAACCGGTTGAAGCCGTAACCAACTCGGTGTAATGTGAATCATGACAAAACTTAATCAGATACATATAAGATTGAAATAAACTACCATTGACTAATTAAGTCATTTTGAAAAGGCACTTATTGCAGGGGCTCTCAAACTTAATTGCACTGTGATCCCCTTCTGACAACAAAAATTACTACATGACCCCAGGAGAGGGGGCTGAAGCATGAGCCCGCCTGAGTCCTGCTGCCCTGGGAGGGGAGCCCAAAGCCGATGTCCCAGAGCCCCGTGTGTGTGTGTGAGAGGGGGCAAAGTCTGAGCTTTGGTGGTTCTCAGGCTTTGGCTTTAGCCTGTGCCATAGGGCTTGGGCTTCAGCCCTCAGAGCAACAGGGTTCGGGCGTTGGCTTTGGCCCCGGGCCTCAGCAAGTCTAATGCCAGCCTTGGTGACCCCATTAAAATGGGTTCATGACCCACTTTGGGGTCATGACCCATAGTTTGAGAACCACTGGGTAATTTATTAGGTGTTGCCACACTGAAACCCCTGTTCCCTCTTAAAATGCCTTGATGGGAAAAAGCTCAGCACTATCTGTGGTTGAAAAATTTCTGTCTCGTTTCTTGACTGAAAATTGAGTTTTTGACTAAATGAATTTGTATGTGAAAGTGTCTCATTTCTGTAGATATCCCCCCCCCCCCGAAAGCCAAGTGCCCCAAAAACCAGAATATGTTTTGATTCAGATATCGATTCTAATATCATGCCTCATGGGAGTTCATTTCTTCATGTCCCCATTCCCTTCTATGGGCTGTGTTCCCCAGAATGCACCCTGGCCAGGGAGTCCATGATGCAGATGCCTCAACATGTGGGGAGATTATAGTGCATCATGGGATATATAGTCCAACCAGGAAGCCCAGACTATAGAGGAGAATGGGAGCATGAGGCACCTGAACTACAATTCATGAGGCCCCACAGCAGCATTCCTGAATGGAAACATTTTGGACTTCAGTTGAAATATTTCAGTGTTTGCTTTTTTCTCCAAAAGTCAAACTTTTCCATGCAAAATTTTGAGGACCTTTTTTTTCATTTTCATTGACATTTTCCACAGGAAAAAAAAAATCCCATTTTCTGAGCTGCTCTATATGGGACCACAGAAGATCAGCAGCTTGTCAGAAAAGGGCTCTGTAACGCACAATACCAAGAAACAGCAACACTTTTCAGATGGCAGCAGAGATCAGAATCTGGAACTGGCAAGCAGGCTTTATAAGGCTTCAGGAGTTGGGAGCCTTATGCTGCCCTCCAAGGGGAGGTCGGGCAGCATGACTGGACAGGTGACTGCAGGCAGAGCCAGGGAGAGCTGAGGGGTGGAGAAACAACTTCTGAAGGGCATGGAGATGCAGGTGACAAGATTCCCAGAGTGGGATCCTATGAAGACATTTGTAATGTTTCTTTAAATCTGTAGGTGAGAGGGAGGCTTGGAAAAGTTCTAGGCAGAAGTTTCACAGTGAAACAGAGAGAAGCAGATACTCAAAGAGTAGCTTTAGGGCCCATACTGTTTCCCTTAGTCTAATAAAGTTCCTTGTTCCATATTGGTGAGAAAACATGATCTTGATAAGCAGCAAAGAAAATAATAAAACCATTATAAAAATGTAGATCAGGTTTGATTTACATAATATCCTCCAGGCCCATGTTCAAATTGCTGGAGTATTCTAATATAGTACCTAGTTGGGTGAATTCTTGAAGGAGTATAAAATATTTCTGAGAAAAAATAAAAAAAGGGAATGGTAACGTTGAGGGCAAGAATGCAAAAGGAAGAAATATTAATAGCGATAGGAGTTATTTGAATGCCAAAGTTAAGCAAAGAATCCTAAATCGTGCGAAGAGTGTTACATGTGGGACTGTCTGCATGTTATAATTTGTTCATGTATTATTTCCTGGAAGGCATATTGAAAAGAAAACTAGGGAAGGGTGGAATAAAAGGAGACAGATGTTGGGAGAGCTCATCCCCCATGTTTTTGTGAGTGGGACCTGGGCATAGTGGCTTTGGGCTGAAGGGGAGTGTTAGCATCATAGAGTCATCTCCCATGAGCTCATGAAAACCACTTCACAGGATTCACTGAGGAGATTGGGCTGCACAGGCTGAGACAGCTGTCCTTCATGTCGTCATTCTCCACCAATCCCATAGGAAACCCCTTTGCCCATGGTCCATGATTCATAATAGATTACATTAGGTAACCACTAGTGTACTTGGAATATTGAGTTTTACATACTGAAAAGTATGTACTTTTCTTTTAAAATAAAACTGTCATTAAGTAGAGAACATTTTGCATTTCTACAGGACCTTTCATCTGAATCTCTCATCAAGCATTACAAATATTAATGAATCAAGCCGCTTAGCACCCTTGTAAGATGGGGAATTTATACCCTTTTAGAGCTGGCATAGAGAGGCCCAGAGAAGTTGTGGCTTGTCCAAGGACAGAGTATCAGTGGCAGAAGCAAATGATAGTCCTGTTCTTCTGCTATAATCACTACATAACAATAAAGAAAGAACTCAGGTTGTATGAGAACAATGTACAAACTCACAACCCAGGCTACAAAAGAACCAGCAAGTAGAACAAAAATGATCAGAAACAGAGCAGAACGATGGCCCAAATGTGACACATTCACAATGTCGCCTCTTACTATGTGTGTTAAGATTTTTTTTTAATTATAGTATTGATGCAAAATTGTTGCCCAGTGTTTAACACCTGCAGCTAGAAGCAGCTGCACAATGGCTGCAGAGTGGTAATTATGTAAATAACATTCTAATGAAGCAGCCTCTTTTTAACTCTTTTGTTCCCAGCTACAAAGTTGGTGCCTGAAGAAAAAGCTCATTTTGTTTATTTGAAAAGGATAAACATTGGGACCATCATTTAAACCAAATGACTAGAGCTTGTAAAATAAAGTTTAAGGTGTAGCTCCATTGCTTTTAATGGCACTATACATATCTGCAAGGGCTCCAGTCCTTGGCTCCAGCCCATGGGTGTACAGTGAAACTCGAAGACATAATAAACATACTGGGCCTTATTGTTTTTCCATGTTGAGGACAGGAAAGTCTGTGACTTCACACACCTCTAGTTTCTTTCTAAATTTCCAACCACTGGAACAGGCATGAGATTTAACCCACCCCACTTCTGCAATGTTCTGAGAGCCATGTGGAATCCAACCCACTGTTTTTGGGTTCCCCATCGTCCATGACTTCCCACTCCCAAAGGGAAAGCAGTCTAGTACGCATGGCACTGTGAACTATTGAAACAACGATTTAAGCTGTTCACCGTTCTTTTGGAAAAGCAGTTGCACTGGTGAATTGCCTGTCCACCCATCTGTAGTTGTCTCCCTTCTTGGGATCGGGATCATCCCCTTCCCGGCAGGGTGAATGGTTGTAGGTCTGGGCTCCAGCCCTCTGGCTGTGGGCAGAGCAGAAAAACAGTCTGTAGCTCACAGCCCCCTGCAGTTTGCACTCTGGCCCCCGGGTGGGTCAGAGCAAGGAAACAGGCCTTCTGGCCTTGGGTGAGTGGGCCGCCAACCTCAGATGTGGAGTCAGCAGGAGGGGATAGGGGGATCCAGGCCCACCTTCCTCCTCTGGATCCCAGGCCAGGGCCCTAGCAGTGGCAGGTGCTCTTCACCTGGGTTGGTG
Organism: Sternotherus odoratus; assembly: GCA_032164245.1. NCBI lineage: Eukaryota > Metazoa > Chordata > Testudines > Kinosternidae > Sternotherus > Sternotherus odoratus. Next base: position 200,876,059 of record JAVMKO010000001.1, on the reverse strand, counting down.
GGGAAACCGCTGGAGCACAGTGCTTCACTTTGCAGCAGAACAACCAGATCAAGGTCTGGTTTCCCTGAGCTACTTCCTACCATTCTCTGTGAGAGGTGCGCCACTGCTGCTGGCATCGGCTCTTCAGTCTGGTGGCCAGGCGACACTTTCTCCAGTTGCTCCCTGAGCTCCTCTGTCTCTGGTGGTTGGGATGTGTCTTTGTTCCTGGCGGCCAGGCACAGGTTCTGCAGAAGGCTCGGAGAGATGTCTGCCCCCTTCCCTGGTTCAACCATAACTGAGGGGCAGGGCCCTGCTCTCTCTCATACTTCTAGCCCCTGCCACAGCACTTCTTGTGAGGGGATGGGGTGGGTTTGGCTGCGCCCACCAGGAGACATTAACCCCTTCAGTACTGGAGGGAGGTCTTTTGGCCTCACTATACCATCCAATATGAAAAGTGTCAGCTATGAAGGTCACCTTCACGCTATAAAGTTTTTACATTTCAAACTGTTTCCTACATTTCTTAACTAGCACACATGTCACTAGTATTAATGATACAGCTTCATCTGTAGAAATCTTGGATAGCTTCCAACTAAAATACTGAGAGTGTTAAGGGACTGAGCTGTAAGAATTAAATGATGGTTGTATAGAATCTGTTCCAAATAAATGGACTTAATCGTGTTTTCATTTTAAAAAACCCCACCTTATATTTGTTAACATTCCTAAAGTGTGGGGACTAGAAATGCCCAAAATAGTCCAAGTGTAGTTGTACCAAAGCTAAACTGAGGAGCACTGTTAATCCCTTATTTCTTATGTGGTCACAGCTAATGTGCTAATGCTCAAGTGAGCTTCAGGACATTTGCTTTATGGTATCTTGATGTTATGACATTACAGCATAGTGTACAAAATTTGGACTGCATTCCCTGAGGTTTAAGAATATTGAGTCATACCTATGTCTTATATGTAGGTGGTGGAATTGTGAGCTAGAGCACTGGTCTTCAAAGTGGGGTGTGTGCAACCGTGGGAGTGCACAATACCATCCTCGGGGGTACACCGCCGCCGATCCCGCCCGGGAGACCACCGAACTCTCAAGCGGTCTATTTCTGTCCTGCCGAAATGCCGCTGCAGAAAGCGGAAGCTTTGTATTTGGCGGCATTTCGGCGGACATACCTTGGGGGCCGCACGTAGAGGCGGGAGAGTGAAAAGGGGCTGTGGTGGAAAAACTTTTAAGACCACTGAGCTAGAGTAATTTAACTGTCACCACTCTGTGGGATTCCCTCTATACACATCTGAGAATAATATGGACTCTTCCCCCCCCCCCCCCCAGGAGTGTCAAACTTCAAGTTCAAATTGTATTCAGTTAGATCTTCCCTAGATCTTGGACTTGCTCATTTCCAGATAACTGCAACCCAATTGATATTTGTTCCTGTTCCCAGTGTAAGACGTTTCTCAAATTAGCGCAGAATCTGAGCTCTCTGAATCGGTCCACTTGTTCCAGTCTCTCCAAACCAAATTGGTCTTTGCCCTCTAGAGTGTTTGTAGCCTTTGCACTGTTGGTGTGGTCAGCAAAATTAATGACAGTTGAATTTATAATGTCATCCACTCAGGTAAGTAAGGGGCAGATTCTGCCACTCTTACTCATGCTATAGTCAGTGGGCCGACTCATAGAGTAAGGTATTATTCAATGTAAGGGGGGCAGGATCTGGCCATAAGAGAGATGTCTCAATACCGACCTATACAGTACTCCACTTGGTACTGTTTCCCATTTAGAGATTTTGCCAGTACTAATTCTTCTTAATTCTCTGTTGTCAACCATATCCATGTGATCATATTGTTACTTACATTTTGTATACTAGTTAAAAAAATGCCACCTTCTGTAATTTACGCCTTGCAATTTTCACCAGCTGCCTTAAAAAGTATCACAGAATAAATGTATTAACACTTGCAACAATCCACTATTAGTAACAAGGTTTTGTGTGAAAAGTTAGGAATCATCCACCCTCTTTCACACTAGCTGTCAGGCTGTCATTAATTAAATTCTGCACCCAAACATATTTTGCCGCTTCTTTAGGTTGTAAATAATTACGATGCTCATTATAGGGGCAGTGTTCATCAAAATGAGAAAAACATAAACAGCTTTCCAAAATATGACTAAATAGGACCGAGTGCTTTGTTCCAATATATTGGAATTTGTCAGCTGTTATCAGGCAGTGAATGAGCATTTAATCAGCGTGAAGAAGACCACAAAAGATAAATGATTAAAGAGGCTTCTATCTGCTGCCAGTGTGTGGCTGGCAGGCTGCTTATTATGCATTCAGTGTGTGCTTTCTCAGCTGCTATGTGTTCTCCATCCGTCCATCCATCAACATACACATAACTTCTTGCTGTATAATATACAGAGTTCATATTTACTTAGTCCCAGTCAAGTCCAGAGGAGAGTAGCAACAATGTAAGAACCCCATGTGACAAACATACATATGTTTAGAAAGCGAGGAATGCTTGTAGCATCTTAGAGACGAACTAGTTTATTTCAGCATAAGCTTTCGTGGGCTATAGCATCCGATGAAGTGAGCTATAACCCACAAAAGCTTATGCTGAAATAAACTAGTTAGTCTCTAAGGTGCTACAAGTATTCCTCGATTTCTTTACGGATACAGACTAACACAGCTGCTATTCTTGAACCATACATATGTTTGACTTTGCTTCCAGGATAAAATTAAGCACCTAGCTACCTGGGTGTAGGATCGAGGCCTATAGGATTCTGAACCAAATTCAACTCAATTACTATTTTAACTTCTGTTAGTAACTTGTTTGGATTATATTTAGATTACATCACAAAAGAAGAATACAGTAATGTCCATAGGGTAACTAATGAAATGTCTCCAGTGTAGTCTTTATTCAGTACCTACACTAGTTAAACTCACTTGACTTCAATAAGAGTTTTGCATGTATCAGGACATATAAAGGTAACCCATCCTGTGAACTACAGAGTCTAAAGCACCGACTGTAACAGAGCTATGAAGCATAGTTTATTTATTCCACAGAAAGGTGCTGGATTTTGTTTAGACTGACAGCATTAGTGTGTGAATTCCTCTTCTAATCTGCAGTATTATCCTTGAGATTTGAACAGACAAGTCACCTATCGCTATAGCTGTCCCTTTGTGAAGCTGGGGACCTCTGTAGCTGGATGATTTTGGACCATAGCCCTATTGCCTCCAAAATTAATCCAGCTCTGACACAGTCATACTTCCAGAACACAGGAATGAGTTTGTGGTGTTTAAACCTTTCAGCATCATTTCTCCAGTCGGGCAATCCTCTCAAAGTGAATGTATCAGCAGTGTGTGATTGTTGATGTATGAAGAAATATAATATGCCTTATTTCTGAATGCACCATGTGAATTACGAAGAACCATCATCCTGCATGCTATTAAAATATCTTTTTCAATTTCCCTAAATCTATGGGGGAAGACATGTACTTTTCAGATGCAGAGCCTGTTCTTTTTTGCCATCTAAATTTTAAGGGAATGAACTGGGACTGGGACTGGTCTGTATTAAAGTCTTTGGGATGACTGTAGGAGTGAAGCTGCCTATAGTAGACTTACATATATAGTCGTTTTATTTGTATGGTTTAACAGATTATTAGAACTATTACCAGCATAAGATCCTCAAATTATGTTTCTCAAGTTGTAGGAACTTTCTGCTCCTATGTCATTATTTTGTGATTTGCTTTCAGAGGTTTTAATCTCTGTGATGATGTGAATTAAATTAAAGTTAATTAAAGTGTAGTTTCATGCAAATTTAATACTTATTAGAAGCACTGGACTTCAAAGGGACCAAGACTGGGTAGTAAAAGATACGTGGATGAGAGAGTAAAAACTAAAGTTTGGTATTTAATTATTTTTTAAACAACTTTAAAAATTGTGTTGCTAGTTTTCAGGCCATATGAATTGCCATTCTAGCTCATCCCAGGATCAATCCAGTCCCATAACGCAACTTGCAGCAACTCCAGGACTGCACTAAATTATGCCCAATTGTTCATGGCTTGAAGAGGCCTTCTGGAAACTGGCAGTTACTGGAGTGTGGGGTACTCTGGCCATAATGCATTCCCCTCCTCAGGGATATAGTCTCAGTTCCACAAAGATATTTACACACCTCAGGTTTAGATGTCTAAATCCTAGTTTTGGCTCCATAAAATTCTTGCCAAACCCCATAGGCCTCTAAACTCATGCAGTGCCTAAGTTTTCAAGGTAAAAGTTCCTTCAGAGCCTACGTTTCTGCCTCTGGGCATGAGCATTGCTGCCTCCCTCTGTGTACTGGATGCCTATTTCTGACCTAAGCCCCAGAGTGGTTCATGAACAAGGGGAAGATAGGCATTGGTCTGCCTAAGTCATGTGTGGGGCCTCATCCTGTAGGCATGCTCAGAGACCACCCACCAGATCTGGTCCCATTCCAAATCCGGAGGAGGAGGAGGTGATGTTGCTGCTGAGCACCTTGTAGCTTTTAGCCCAGTGGTTAGAACACCCATCTGGGAGGGAAAGGACATGAACGTGGGTTTCCTCTCTCTCCAGAGAGTGCTCTTACCACAGAGCTATAAGCTATAAGGTAGGCACCATCATCACCAATGCCATCGGCTTCTCTTCCTCCTCCAGCCACTTTGTGCGGAGCAAGGTAGGTACCTAACTAATCCCACAAAAAATGCCTTAGGTGCCTAAGCCACCTAACTGCAAGTAGCGGGTTCCTGTTTATGGATCACTAGCAGAGACAGGTGCCTCCCTGATGCCCAGACTTCAGTGTTTATCCCAGAGAGAGGGGCAGGGTTTAGCACAATCCTTCTCATCAACATCTCCCCACTGGCTAGCTTAGGAGGCTCCCTACCTAGCGTGCCAGCTTTTGTGGATCACAGTCTAAGGCATCTCTCTCACCTTTGCACAGGGAGCCTAGCTGCCTAACTCAGGCTTTGTGAACCACTGTACTGTTCCTGTAATGTTTCTACATTCTCAAAGTTAAACTCAGTGTTGCAATGCCTAAATCCCTTTGTGGATCTGGGCCATATCTCCTATAATAGAGCTGGAAGGGGGTAGGAAAAGCCACTATGGTGGCTCTACACCATCTAGGAATTCCCAGCATAGTGTCACAGTACAGTGAAACCTCCATTTAACGGACTAATTCGGGCGAGGGGGTGTCCGTTAAATGAAAAAGTCCATTATTTAATAATAATAAAAAAAACCAAGCTGTCGGAGCAGCAGCCCGACCGCCACAGAGTCGGGGCAGCAGCTCCGCAGCCCGCCCGCTGCCGGGACCCGGGCGGCAGCCGGGAGCTGGCAGCCAGCCCACGAGAAATGGATTTGGGATGCATCAGACTTGCTCAGAAATTTTGTCCGTTGCATCCTAAGTCCGTTAAATCGAGGTCCGTTAAATCGAGGTTTTACTGTAATGCAGTTGTAGATTAGGGCTATAAACGTCTGCTGGGATATCATCATCATCATCAATCCTCTTCACTCCCGCTGGAGTATAAGGCACCAACAAATCTCCTCCATGCCTCTCGATCTTGGGCAAGCCAGCTGATTTCATTCCACGTTTTGTTCATCTTACGTTCCACGCAGCTACTCTCACCTGTTGTTTGGGTTTCGCCAGGGACTGCATTGGAAGAGAAATTTCCTTTCGGCTTTCATTCCTCCTCGTCATATCAGGCATTACTGCCTTTGTCCTCAGCTGATCACCCATGATGAGAAGACATTTCGATAAATCTGTTGGTGTTTCTGTAGCAGGTGTTTTTTTATGTGGCGGGTTGCTAACCCAGCGCACAACCCTCCTCCTTTCGCATTCTGGACTTGGGACCAGACAACGGTGGAGTTCTGCTGGGATATGTAATTGTGTAAATGGGATATAACAGGGCTCGGAAAAGAAATCACTCAATTGCTCTTCATTTGAGCCACGGTATTATCCTTTATCCTACTTTAGTTTTTAGACATCTAAACCAGTAACTCACACTTTGATAACCTGCAAACTCTTACATTCACATTAGAAACTAGCCAATGCCAGATATGTCCACTTACTTTCACAATGGAATTTTCTGACATTAGCAGAGGTAACACAAATGGTTCTCAGTATGCTTCTAGATTCAATTACAGTATATTGTTCAAGACTGCAGCAGGTCTTCCTTAGGCACTCTGGGTCAGATTTACAAAAGCATTTTAGGCACCCAAAAATGCAGAGAGGCGCTTAATTGGATTTACAAAAACACCTAGGCAAATTAGGTGCCTAACTCCTATTGGTGCTTTTGAAAATCCCACAAGGTGCCTGTCTGCATCTTTAGGTGCCTAAATAACTTTATAAATCTGTGCTTCTAAACCACACAATTTTGAATCACATAAAGACCAGGTGATCTCCACCCATCCCAGCAAAGACTCAATCGATTATGCTCTAATAAGGGCCTGCAGTACTAAGATTTCATACACTGACTAGAATACTAAAATAGTAACTCTGAAGGAATATAACTATATGAGAGCATAAACTATAATATCAAAGCAGAAGCCTTTATTTGGCTACTAGAGATAAACAAAATAATGAAAATTAAATTAAAACCTGGTTTCAGAATTCTTTGGGTGTATCCCCATAGCAGCGGGGAGGGGGGATTCCTAGTGTAGGCAGACATGCATATGTGCTAGCTCTGCTCAAGCTGGCATGCTGAAAATAGCAGTAGGTCTGCTGTGGCATGGGCCATGGCTTGGGCTAGCTGCCCCGCCCAACCTTCTGGGTACCTGCTAGGGTGGTTAGTCTAAAACACCACCTGTGTCACTATGGCACAGAGGTGGCCCTCTGAAGATACAAGAAGGGAAAGGTGACCAGATATTCTGATTTTATAGGCACAGTCCTGATATTTGGGCCTTTTTCTCATACAGGCACCTATTTGCCCCGCCCCCCATTCCCTCCTGATTTTTCACACTTGCTATCTGGTCACCCTAAAGAAGGGGGAGCAGCCATCCTGTGTCTCTGAAGATCTTGGGAGGACTGGTCCAGCAAGCAAGACCCCACCTACCCACCCAGATGACTTCAGTGATAAGATGATTTCACCAGGGGCCCAGTGGGGCTGGAACAATGGGTAGAGTGGGGGGGGGGGGGGGGGAGGGTGCTAAGAGTCATTGAACCAAACTGTAAACCCTGGATATTATGGAAACCATTTCAACCCAGGGAGTGCGGCAGCACCCCTAGTTCTAGTACCTATGCAGGGGCCTGTTGGACATGGTGGGAGGAGGCAGAATCCAAACACCAAGGAAAGCTAGACCCCTAACTCATGTGTTATGATTTCTTAGTCTCATATTAATTTAAACCACTAGGTTTCACACAGCTTTCCTTGGGCCTGACTCAAAGCCTGCAGAAGTCAACAGAAAGAATTTGATGGACTCTAGTGGGTTTTGGCTTTGACCCTTAGATACCAATATCTAAAATACAGATATAATCCATATGCCTGTGCACCAATCTTTCTCTCTCTTTAGCTTGAACTGAGTGTTTCTTGCCTTATTCAAATGCTGGAAGAGAGACTCACTCCAGTCCATGTGGAGTCTGTGAGCTCCAAGTCAGGTATAACTGCGTGACTGGGCAACAAAATGGCAGATGAAATTCAATGTTGATAAATGCAAAATAATGCACATTGGAAACAATCCCAACTATCCATATAAAATGTTGGGGTATAAATTAGCTGTTACCACTCAAGAAAGAGATCTTGGAGTCATTGTGGATAGTTCTCTGAAAACATCCACTCAATGTGCAGCGGCGGTCAAAAAAACTAACAGAACGTTGGGAATCATTAAGAAAGGGCTAGATAAGAAGACAGAAAATAGCATATTGCCTCTCTGTGAAGCCATGGTTCACCCACATCTTGAACACTGCATGCAGCTGTGGTTGCCCCATCTCAAAAAAGATCTGTTGGAATTGGAAAAGATTCAGAAAAGTGACTGATAGCATCTAGCAAGGAAGTCATCGGCATATCATGAATAAGACTAACAGTGTTCCTGCCCCACAGTGTTCAGCAAACTGTACTACATGTAAACATGACATAGGCTAGTTATATCAAGTTTTCGGGAACTACATCAGACACCTTTTCACAGAGGAAATCCAACACATGGTCATTCCTGCCTTACTAGTACAGTATAAGTGTTTGAAAAATCAATCTTAAATTCAGCCAGATGTGGAGAAAGGGATACATGGCTATTTTCGCACTTCTCAATAAACATTTAGCAGAGTTATGAATCAGCGTTAACCTTGAGATTATTCCCCTGTTTAAAGAAAATGACACAATTAGCCCTGGGTAGCAGGAGCTTAGCATCTGCCACAGGAAGAAAATTTGGAGCATCATATGAGAAAATCAATTGAATTTCAGCTTTAGTTCTGAAAAGTTGCCTGCAGAGCTATGTAATGCCAACATATGGGTAAGTATGAAAAAGTACAGCTGGCTCATTTCAGTTTGGGTCCCAAAAAACGTATCCAAAATATCCCAGTCTCTCTGGTCTTCAAAACAGCTGCTTAGGAAATCAGACTTTTCAGACAACATTTCCAATATGCTGACTTTCCAGTCAAACAGAAGTTTCACAAAAACAATTTTTTTGTGGGATTCAAACTTCCACTTCTGGTTCCTGCCCAGAATCAGGAAGCATAGAAGGGAAATTCTTATCCAAACCGCTTCAGACGTGGTTTGGTTGGAGTTCTAGCCAAAACTACAGAGCAGTTTGTATTTCAACTGAAGCTGTTCGTATATCCTTAATAAGGCCACTTACTGAGAGAAGAGGGTGGGAGTCATGATCAACAAAAGCCCTCCTGTCAACACAGTGCTGTCTACACTAGAAGTTCCAGATGGATAACTGAGTCACTCAAGAGCATGGGTTTTCCACACTCCATAATGATGTAGTAATATGGCTACAAGTCTGCAGAATAGACCAAGCCTCTAGCACAGAGAACACCACACTCATTGCCAATGTATTTTTACATATACATGTATTTTGGGCCATACTGATTAGGTACATCAAGGAATTATTGTAGCACTATAAATGCTGACCTCACCTGGGATGGATTCAGCCTATTTTGGAGTTTTGTTAATATTTATAGTACTTTTTCTGATTCCATTAATATATACCTTTACTTGCTTTGCCAATTTGCACTATTCTCCTGTTAGCAAAAAATGTTCGCCACAACACTTTTGGAGTGGTGTTCTGTCACATGGATATTTTCCTATTTGGAAGTATTAAAAGAGATTTTCTTCATAAAGTGTGTTATCAAAATTGTGCTTGTTTTAGTCCTGTAACTATACATTCTCTATTATTAATGGCCACCTTTTTTTTTAGCACCTCCAGAGCAGCCAATTATAATGTCTCTCACAAACAATGGATTGTGAATTGCAGGGAGGAATAAGAAACAAGAGCGGTGGAATTTAAAAAAGCAAAGATCTTGTTTTCAGCTAAACGCCCCAATAAAATAAATAATTAAATAATTGTAGAGCTGGAGGGGAGGGAGAAATTCTCTGTTGTAGAAGCAAAGCTGCTTCCAATTAGAATGTTTTTCAATGATTCCCATAAATTGTCTAACTACAGAATTTAGAGATTGGCCGTGCAGGAATGGTACAATAGCCCATCTAGCTTTGTCTGGTATCCTGTCTCTAACAGTGGCCAGTGTCAAATGCTTCAGAGGGAAGTGCCATCCCTTCCTTAAAGCCTAGCCCCCTAAGTCAGTTCCCACTGAAGAAAATGGAAAGACTCCCCTTGATTTTAATGGGCATTAGACCAAGCTCAGGGCACCTAATTATGCAATACTTCCAATACTACACCCCAAATGGAAAACTTCACACTGAACAGAGCTGATGTTTATGTTGAAGCAGAAAGACCAATTGCCCTTGTGATTTGTATCCCAGCCAGAAGACTGTAGTCTTCAAACTTGCAGTTATTAGCAGTTACAAACTATAGCTCTGATCCTACAAACACTTATGCACTTGCGTAATTGTAAGCGTGTGTAGTAGTTCCACTGACTTAAAGTGACTCTTATGTGCTTAAAGTTAAACACATGCAAGGGTGCTTGCAGGATCAGTTATACAATTGTTCTATGGCCATCTACAAAGAACAATCTTTGAGTGGGCATGGTTTCTTTCTTTCTTTCCTTCAGATAGCTGAAGAAAACATTTATTCAAATTATCACTCAATTTCATATGTAACAAATAATTTGTTAGAAAAATTCTAAATTTTTTTTTAAAATAAAACTATAGATCTGATTACTTTTATGAAAGTAGGAAATAGTGAAAACAGTGTAATTAGCTTTCATCAATAATGGGAACCCTGGATTTTCAAACAAACACAGTCTTGTTCTTCTAATGTAAAATTATTGGTTCAAATAAAACTGTTTTCTGAAGACTACTTCCATCAGAGTAATAGAAAGAATACATAACTCTTTTAGCAGGACTTCAAACTAGCCTAATTTTGGTGTTGCTGGAAATACATTGTACGTTTTATAATAAAGTAGTTTTGTGCTAAAAAGCAGTGACTAAACAAATAAAAATCTCTTGGACCAAATGTATCATTTCTGTAACTCCATTGAAATCAGTGTGTTATTCCAGGGATACTTTTAGCCTCTTGTTCTTAATCATAGGAAATATCAGTGGTATAAGCTGCACCATAATTGCCTATTTTTTTATAAACATTGTTAGTTCTACTTAGCTAACCAATAGGATTCACTGAGTTTTAAAAAACAACAACAACAACAACAACAAAAGAAACAAACACATAAACCCAAGAGCAAGTACCCAGATTTAAAAACATCTGGTTTTGAATCTGCCAGTCAGTTCCTTACTAGGGTATACTTTGAGCTCTCACGAGCAGCATCATCTCATCAGAAGGGCAGCTGGGATAAAGAAAATCATGGGGTGTAACCCCCCCAAAAATAGTAACCACAGTCTCAATGAAAAACCAAATAGGCAGGCAGTTTTAGCAATTAATCTATTAATCTATATATATAAAAGTCAAATGGTGTATGCATGTGTGTATGCTGCCTTACTCCTTCCACAGAGACTTGAAATTTGGTACAGTTATAGGCTTTAGGGTCCTAATGACCGTAAGAGTCGAAAAATTTTCAAATCTCACCTCTGACGCCCCCCCAGGGGTGAAATTATTTAAAGGCCAATCACATCAGCTGGGCAGCTGCTGTTCTCTGTAACATAGTTATGATGTCATAATACCCCCCTCCAACGGACCCCGCACTCGCTCAGCTCTCTTCCCCTCCCCACCGACGGACCCGAGTTGGGTTTGGTCGGAGGGTAAGTGAGGTGGGGGTGTCGGGTTTGGTCAGAGGGTAAGTGAGGTAGGGGCGTCGGGTTTGGTCGGGGGGTGAGGTGGGGGTGTCGAGTTTGGTCGGGGGGTGAGGTGGGGGTATCGGGTTTGGTCGGGGGGTAAGTGAGCCGGGGGTGTTGGGTTTGGTCTGGGGGGGTGGGAAGATGTCGGGGTGGGTGAGGGGTGAGGTGTGGGTGTTGGGGTTGGTCAGGGGGTGTTGGGTTTGGTGGGGGGGTAAGGTGGGGGTGTTGGGTTTGGTTGGGGGGGTGGGGAGGGGGGTCGGGGTTGGTCGAGGGGTAAGTGAGGTGTGGATGTCGGGTTTGTTTGTGGTGGTAGGTAGGGGTGTCGGGTTTGGTTGGGGGGAAAGTGAGGTGGGTGTGTCACGTTTGATCTATGGGGGGGTGAGGTGTGGGTGTTGGTCAGGGGGCGTTGGGGTTGGTAGGGGGGTGACGTGGGGGTGTTGGGTTTGGGTGGGGGGGTGAAAATGTGAGTCGGGGTTGGTCGAGGGGTAAGTGAGGTGGGGGTGTTGGGTTTGGTCGGGGGTGAGGTGGGGGTGTCAGGTTTGCTCTCTGCCCCCCCCCTCCAACGGACCCCGCACTCGCTCAGCTCTCTGCCCCCTCCCCACCTCCGACGGACCCGAGCAACGCTGGGTATTTTTGCTAGTCTATTATATTGTATTCTAAATGCCTTTCCCTTTCTAGGATGGGCACTTGCTCTCTTGCAATCTTACTCAGCAATGTTGCCAATTCTCATGATTTTGTCATGAGTCTCCTGATAATTATTCATTTCCTTAAAGTTCCAGCTCCTGGAGTCACGTGGATATGTGATCATATCAGCCTGCATTCTTAAACAAAAAGTAAGTTTCTAGCCTCGGTGGCTGTGGAGAAAGCTTCAAAAGGTGACCCAAGTGCACCCTAAAGGCTTAGAAAGTAGAAGGCAAATAAAAAGAAACCCAAATCTATTGTTTTTACATAATCTCATGATTTTAAATCTGATTTAATGATTTTTGGTGAGCCCGACTCATGACTTTTGAACATTTAGTGCTGGCAATACTGTTACTGAGAAGGCACCTGGTCCTGCTTTAGTTGAAGTCACTGGGAAGTCTGCCACTGGTGCAAGTCCACAAAGAGTATGTTTAAGGCTCACATTGGGTGGTGCATTGTTTGAGCCGTATCTCCGTCTTTTTAGTGAAGAAAATGATGTGCCTTTCCTCTTGACAACTAGGGTCAGTAAGGTCAGACTGTCATCTCAGACCATGGGGAAAGGGCTGACCTCAGGAGCAGGACTGCTCCCCAGGCACGGATTGGGCTATGCAAACAGCTTTACTAGGCTGTGCAAACCCAACCTGCATTGTCAGCTTTTGCCCTCGAAGAAAGCAGTAAAAGTGACAGAAGGGAAAAGCCCAGTTTATTTTTTCCTTTGAGCCTTTATATAGGCTACCACACTTGAAACAGATAGTGGAGTCACTCACCCATAAAACGGAATGATTCTGCAGATTTAATTTCACTAGATCCTAAACTGTCAGAGGTTATATCTTCCCCTGCTGTTTACTGCCTCAGGGTGCCCCTTGTAAAGGAGGTTCTGGCCGTGTATAAACTTGCCAGACAACCCCACACACTCATGGAACCCTTTGTACTTTAAAGCATAGGCACTGACTCTGCGGGTGCTCTGGGGCTGGAGCACTCACAGGGAAAAACTAGTGGGTGCTTTGCACCCACCGGCAGCCAAGCTCCTCCCCCCCACCCCACCTCACCTCCTCCCTCCCCCCCCGAGTGCACTGCGTTCCCCTCCTCCACCTACCTCCCAGTGCTTCCTGCCATCAAACAGCTGTTTGGCAGCGCTTAGGACTTTCCAGGAGGGAGGGGAAGGAGCAGGGATGCGGTGTGCTCAGTAGAGGAGGTGGAGAACTGGGGGGGGGGGGACTTGTGGGAAGGGGGTGAGATGGGGGCGGGGAGAAGGCAGTGCAGGGGTGCAGTCAGGGGCAGGGTTCAGTACCCACCAGGAACAGTGGAAGTTGGTGCCTATGCTTTAAAGCAATCAGAGTTTTTAACCAGACTCCCTTCTTCATTCTTCTTCGAAACACGTGACTTCACCAGAGCAATACTGCCTTGTTTACTACTCTTTGGAAACATCTAGTAGCACAGATCCTACACTATGTGAAACGGGCTCAGAATTGCCACGATTTCCTTTCTCGTAAGGGGCTCTGGCTGGATTATTCAGAAAACAGGTTATGAGTCAGGCATGAATCAAGGTTTCTAGCAGCATACGGGCTAAACACAGTTCCATGCATTCAGTTTGGACATCCCAACCCCACCCACACATACAAATACCAACATAATTGTCTAATGAGGAACTCATTAGTCATCCTTATCCACAGTAAAACTAAATCTTTGTCTTAACCTTGGAAACAATATTTCTATAAACATTTAAAAAAAAATCAAAATGTTTTTGTCTAATAGCGGTTAAACTGTTTTTTCCAATACATTTTTATTTTAAAATAAAGATTTGTTCCCCTGTCGGACATAATAATGTTTTATTGTAGAGAGCACGCAGCTGCTCTTGGCGCCTTAGCAATAGCACAGAGATCTCATCTTGATGGGGTCAGGAAAGCTGAAAATATCAACAAAAGATCTTGGCATTTTTCCAGTGCTGCAAGTATTTTTTTCTGATTCTGCATTATTATTTCGTTCCCGTCCTTATGACCCTCTCAGGGGATGGTGCTGCTGACCTCATCAGCAGATGTATTTTTAGTGTATTGTTTCTAGCTTGAAGGCTATATATAAGGCGTACGGTAGCAGGATTTTTCTTTGGAATCAATGCTTATTTGCTCTTTGGTATAAGAGCCCTTTTTAGCTAACTGTAGCCTCCAACTTTACTGAATTGTGATCAACTTGTTACTCCTTCATCTCTCTCTTTGCATTATAATCTCTCTTTGCCTGACCAAAGTTATCTCTTACAATGAAATAGCCATGGTTTTGGTATCATTTGGCTTGGCCCTCTATACATATGACTAAGGCTCTGTGTCTGTCACGGAAGTCAAGGAAGTCATAGATTCTGTGACTTCTGCAGCAGCCTGTGTGGCTGGCCCGGGAGCCACCTAAGCAGCTTAGGCAGCCCCTGGGCTGGTTGCACCAGCTGCTGCTGGGGCAGTCTCAGGTCCCCTCCCCCCACCCTGCCTCCCAGCAACAGGAGGGGTTTTTTTGTGGGGGGAGGGCTGGGAATTGGGTTCTAGGACGCTGCTTACCTGGGCAGAGGCTCCCCGGAAGGGCGACAGGAACTCCTCTCCCTCAGCTCCTAGTTGCACGTGCTACCTCTGCCCATGGGCACTGCCCTCCCTGCAGCTCCCATTGGCTGTGGTTCCCAGCCAATAGGAGCTGCAGAACCGGGGCTTGGGGTGGACTGGAGGCAGCACGTGGAGCTAGGAGCTGGAGGTTATCACTTCCCAGGAGCAAGGTATGGAACCTGCCCCAGCCCTCCCCCCCCCCCTAAGCACCCGCAATGCCCTCCTGGGTCACACAACCCCCTAGCACCTGCAGCCCCCCCCCCCAGCTTGCACCCTGCTGAGCACCCATGGTGCCCCTTTGGCCACCGCCCCCACTACCCACCCTGCCCCCGCCAGTATCCATGGCAACCGTCTGGGCTGTGCCTCCCCAATTACCCACGATGCCCCCAGGCTGCCGCCCCCAGCACCCGCGGAGCCTCCCAGGCTGCCTCCCTGAGCCACCCTCCGCTCCCAAGTTTTAGTCAGGGGTATATAGTAAAAGTCAGGGACAGGTCAAAGGCCATGAATTTTTGTTTACTGCCCGACACATGTCCATAACTTTTACTAAAAATACTTGTGACTAAATTGTAGCCTTACATATGATTTATAAATGCTGGTTGATATTATTAAATTATTTTGACAATGTTCCCATGAAAACTGATGTATCATGAATGCCCTTCTTTCTATATGTACATCCATTGTTGCTGAGAAGCCTTAAGCATGTACATCCCAGATCAGAGACAATGGTGGGTCATTAGTATTCAAAGACCATCTATTCAGATTAAAGCACCATGGGACCATGGGTTTGCTTGAGCTGGAAGAAGATGCTTTTGCCTTTTGTATGAAGAGACAGAGAAAGGAGAGAATGCGGAAATTGGCAAGACAGGAAGACAGTGGTGTTGATGGTGGGACATATCATCTAGGAAGACACAGGCCAGATCTACACCACAGACCCTTATCAGTATAACTATGTCACGTGGGTGTGACAAATCCACACCGCTGAGCAATGTTATCCTGACCTAATCCCCCATGGAGACAGCGCCTCTCAGGGAGGTGGATTAATTACACCAAACGGGAGAAGCTCTCCCATTGTGCTACACAGCTGCTATAGCACTTTACATGAAGACACGCCCTCAGAGAGACATACTGAAAGTTGGGCAGAAGAGGGGAAGGGACCCTCCATGGTCAGAAGAGAGGAACAAAGCTCCATGTTTCAGAACCCAACCTATGCACCGGAGCAGAAGGATGCTGGAGGGCTACAGACAATCTTACCTCTTGCCCAAAGAATGGTCTGGAGCATTGAGGAAAATGAGGCGTGGAAATGAGCGTAGGGTTAGTTCTTTTTGTATGTCTCATCCAATTGGAGAAAGAGCTAGAATCCTGTGTTAGAATCCTGTGTTAGAAGTCTGTATGTGTTATGTGTGACACCTTAGAAGGTGCCCTGAAGAGGTAATTTAGAAGGCTCACAACTTCACGTGGAGTTCTGCCAGAAGGTGTGTTTAACCTATCAGGGCAATCTGAGGACTCATCACTAGTTCCTGGAGCTGGGCAGAAGAACACATGGTTGCAGTTCTCAGGAGAGGGTGCCAGTTAGAAGACCTACACACTGAAAGGGCGTCCAGAAGTCCTAAGATAAGGGCAGCACTGAGGCTCTATTCAGATTCCAGGTGCTTAAGGCACCTGGGCTCCAGCAGTTGAGTCCCATCACCGTGGTCTGGTGAGCACTCAACTTGACCTGTGACCTTTCATTCGTCACTATATGAATCTGAGTGGTTCTATGTAAAGCTGATTGGGTCATTTTATTTCAAGGAAACCTGCTTTGTTTTATGCCAGCTCACCTACTCTGCTCCTGAGGAGCCTGTCTGGCAAACTGCTGGGGTTTTTAGGCTCTGTGGTTCTGGGTCAGCCTACTGTATGGACCACCCAGGGCAGGGGACCCAGGGCTTCCAGGGTCTGTGGCCACACTGCAGCTGGCTAGGTGGACTGCTCTGGGGCTTAGGACCCCAGGGCTTCATGCATTCATGACCCAAGGGAGTCCAGAGTCTGCAGACTGGGGCCACCCAACCACGTGGGCTGATCCCAAATCCAGGATACGAGGACTTTTAGGGTCCATGGCTCCAGGGAGCCAGCCAGGCAGACTGCCCCGGAGTTTTAGACCCCAGGGTTTTTTCTCTCAGCAAATTTCAAAATTTTTGGTGTTTGTTTCCAACTAGAACTAAACCAAATGTCTAACTAGCTAAATCCTCCTCAAAACAGAATTACATTTCTCCAAATGCTCTAGAGTCCTGTTGTTAAGACATGTGGTGCCTGCATTGTATCCACCTACACTTTTTCTCCTAATGCAGTCAATGTCAATGCCAAACTGAAAGGTGACAGAATGCATCTTTGTTTGACACCTATGTTAAACCATTCGCTCACATCTGCATTTGCTTTAATTGTGCGAGTTTCACTTTGACATAAAAAGCCTTGATGAGGTGAATTGTTTTTCTTGGCACACCCTGGCATTTCAAGATGTTCAAGAGTGAATCATGACGGGGCTGTACAAGGCTTTCTTAAAACCTATGAAGTTTACAATGAGTAGGTTTTGCCATTCAATGCTGTCTTTGACAATTATTTGTAAAGTGAAAATATGGTTGATGCATAATTCTCTAAGTCAAAATCCAGTCTGCTATTTCCCATGCTTGATTCCTTTCTTCTGCTTAAGGTGCTAGTGTAGAAGACTTTGCCTATCACCAAAAGGAGTGTAACATCTTGCTAGTTATTGCAGTCCTTAGGTTACCTTTCTTTGGTATTTTGACTCTAATGCCCTTTTCCCATTGTTCTGGGGGCTCTTTCTCATCACAAGCTTTCAACATTTCCTTGGTGACTTGGTTTTCACCTGGTCCCTTTTCCATCTTTTCACTTTTTCATCACATCTTTCACTTCTTTTGTGATGTGAGATGTTATGATGTCTAATTCTGCATGTTTAAATTCTGTCAGAATCAACAGATTCTTGTGGCCTTGGTCTGCTTAGAACCTCTTAAAAGCGTTCTGCCCAAAATGCAGCTGATGCTTCATAATGCCGAGTTTCCTCTCTTCCAATATTTCAAATTGAAGAGCCAGATCTACACTTCAAATCTACATCTCACAATCTGTTACATCAAGATTGTGCAAGTAAACTCATAAAAGGAGTGTCAGTTCAGTTCTGTATGTCAAAACACCTGCACTTTTCTCCATCCAGTTAAGCAACTATTGAGTACATTTTTAACCTGTGTGGAAATGTAATGGTGTAGGAAATGAATGAGAAGGCAGGGCAGAGCAGGAGTGATGGACAAAATATTTAAACGTGTCTAAAGTTAGTCTCCTAAACCCAGATATAAGCACATAAATAAAACTGGCCTGATTTTTAAAGATGCCGAGCACCTGCGGTTCCCATTGACTTCAGTAGGTATCTCACCCTTCTGAAAATCAGGCTAGGGCCACGAGAAGAGTTAAGAGAGGGCAAGTTATTTTCTTATATATCTGTCATCTTATCTATTAATACTAAGCCCTGGTCTACACTACAGAGTTAGGTTAGATTAGAAAGGCAGCTTACTCTGCATGCGTTTACACTACAATGTAGCTCCCACTGATGTAACTCACCTACAACACTGACTTACAAACTCCACCTCCGTGAGAGGCATAGCACTTAGGTCAAAGTAGTTAGGTTGATGCCATATCAGCATAGACACTACCTTGCTTTCATGGACTATTGCCACATTTCAGAATCCACCCCACAATGCCTTACACTGACAGTTAAATTGGTGGAAGCGCTCCTGGGGAGGACATGCACCACTGACACAAGGAGCTCAGTGTGGACATGCAAAAGCAATTGAATTACTGTGGTGACAGTACACAGACACTTAATTTTGTAGTGTAGACGTCCCCTAATATAGGAGGAGGGAATACAGTAGAGTTCCAGTAGTTCAGTTAGAGTAATGATTTATTGTATTATAAAAGTAATATTCATTTTTTTAATCCTCTCATCCCACTCGGTCCATCTTTTTTCAAACAGTTCAGCTATTCGTCTAATACAGTCAGAAAATTGCTCTATTTCTTTTAGTTCATGCTCTGATTTGGTTTCGTGTGGCATTGAGAAGTTGGTTTTGATCCATAAAGCCATAATGTCTTGGCAACTGCCTACTTCAGATATCACCTCTTTCCCCATGTCATACTGACACAGTTGCAGTCAACATAACTGCTGGCATCACTTTGATTTAAAAGAAAGAGGGTTAATCATAGAGTGTTTTCCTGGAAGGACCGTAAGCTTCAGAACCTATTCCCATAACTACTAGCATTACAAGTTACCCTTCATGGAGAGAATACCAATGAGACAACAGGAACAGATATTTTTACTCACCAAAACAAAGTGAAAGCGACAGAAATGACCCAGAAAAATGCTGAAGGGAAGGCATGATATAGGAAATCATCTTTCCATCTCCTGTAAGATTGAAAGGCTTCTGATCTTAATGTTAGAAAACTAGAATCAGTGATGCCAACATGGCTGTTTTGTGCATGTAACAGCTTATGCTCCTGTCACGGAGTGGGAATACTGTGTGGGTGCCTCAGTTTCCCCAGTGCATTTCTTGAGTGTCTATGTGGAGGGATAAGGGCTGATAGTGTTGCAGAACAAAGGACCAGTGGGACGTAGGTAGCCTACGCCCTGTCTCCTGTCCCTTCCCCCTCTCTGCAAGGTGTCGGCTGAACCTGTTGGAGAAAGGTCAGCTGATCTCCTAGCCCGGTAAGAAGACAAAGGAAAGCAGGGGAGGGGCTGGAGAGTGAGTTTTAGTCTGAAGCTGGCTGGGGAAAAGGGAGGCAGGCCCAGACAGGGTCTGGCCTCCCTGGGCCCCCAAAATGGATACAGTTGAGGGGCCAGGTACCTACAAGCTCGGTTTTAGATCATGTCCTGTTAGCTAATAAACCTCTGTTTTACTGGCTGGCTGAGAGTCACGTGTGATTGTGGAGTTGGGGTGCTTCCCCAGGACCCCGCCTGGGCAGGCTCGCTGGGGGAAGTGCACGGCAGGGCAAAAGGTCCTGAATGCTCCGAGATCAGACCCAGGAAGGTGGAAGCTGTCCGCTGTGAGGCTCTTAGCCTTGGAGACGGGCTGCTCACAGTGAGGAAGTTTCCCCCCAGAGTTCTGACTGGTTTCCTAGGAAGCAGTTCCAGACTATCGCCCTGAGCACGCCATGACAGCTCTAAATCTTGATTTAAAAAGTTGTCAGAGATGGGGACTCTACCACAACCACTGGCAAATTATGCCAGTGGTTAATTACTCTCACCCCATTAAAACTGTATTCCTTATTTGTGGTCTGAATGTGTCTAGCTTCAACTTTGAGCTACTGGATTGGGTTATACCTTTCTTTTCTAGACTGACAGGCCAATAATTAAATGTTTGGTCCCCATGTAGATATTTATAGAGTGTAATCAAATCACCCTTTTCTCATCCTCTAATTCTAATAATTCTTATGGCTCTTCTCTGAACCCTTACCAGAGTATCAGCATCCTTCTTGAATTGTGGGCACCAGAACTGGACACAGTGTTCCAGCAGTGGTCCCCTGTTCGCTAGATAGTCCACTCCCACTCCATTCTCCCTCCCAACCCCCCAGTTAAATTTCATCCTATAATAAGTTTTATTGTCAAGTCAAAATCCTGAAACTAGGGAGTCAATGGGTACTGGGAGTCTATTCCTGGCTCAGCTACTGATTTACTGTGAAAGCTTGAGCAAGCTACTTATTATTATTAACACTGTGGTGTATCATGATACTGCCTAGAAGCCCATTGTATTAGGTACTGTGCACATATACATTATAAAGGCAGTCCCCATTCCAAAGTGCAACCACTGCTCCCCAATTTCTCTACCTATAAAATGGGAATGCTGCTTTCCTACTTTATGAAAGAAGTTTTGGAAGGCTTAGTTAGTGTTTATACAGTAAAATGATTGGAAGAAAAGTGCTATGCAATTGTAAGGTATAATTGTTATTAAATTCATGTTTTATAATGGAAATAACAAAAAACCAAAGTACAGAACAAAGCTATAGGTGATACATTTTGTTAAACTCGGGTGACTAACTAAAAGAATAAACACTAACAGGCGAGCTTTTAAGAAACACAGTGTCTCCTTCAGGCCCTGAGATCCCTGCAGAACTAACTGTGTTCTGAACTATTTTTATTTCGTGAACTAAATAATAGAAATGTTGGAGAACGCTTTACTTTAGTGCCACGTACAGCAACTACTCATGAATTATTTTGTGCCCAGATGGAGTGTAAGCATGATACACATGCAAACAAGGAGGAAAATGACAGCCTCAAGCTCACTCTAGATCCCTAATTGACTCTGAAGAGAGGGTAGATTTGAATGGCTGTGGTAAAGTGCAAGGTACATACAAGGCTTGGTTGGTGATGGGAGTGAGAAGGGTAATTAAGAGAGGGAAAAGGGAGTCCTTTGTTTAACACACTAACCTGGGATTCAGGCCTGGGCAGCGTGTGAACCTCTGGCTGGGGGAGGCTAGTCCTCAGCCCCATCCCTTCTGCCTGAGGCCCCACTCCTGCACTGGAGCCCAGAACCCCTCCCTGATTGCAGCCCCTGGCCCCACACTAGTTCCCCCTGCCCCGAGAGCACTGAGAAAGCAGGCGGCATAGCCACAGCCGTCTCAGCCCTGGTGTGCTAGCGGTGTGGCCCCAGCCCTAGAGCTGTGGTGCAGCCACAGCACCATGCCAACCCCAGACCAAGCCCTAGCTGGGGACACGGCCCAGGGACAGGGGAACTGGCAGGAGGAGGTCTGGGGTGGCAATGTGGGCAGAGCCACACCTGGCTATTTGAGGGAGGGGCAAAGCCTCCCCCCAGCCTATGATACCCTCTGCTCATGGATTTAGGAGATCTGAGTTAATTCCCAGCTCTACCACCGACTACCTGGGTGGCCTTAGACAGATCAATTGATTTCTCTGTGCCCCAGTTCCCCACCTAGCCAAGGGGGCTAATAATCTTCTCTTTCTCCCATCTTTTGTTGATCTTATCTATTTAGACTGCAAATCTTTGGGACAGATACTGTCTCTTGTTATGTGTTTTCTCATCACCAATCTCAGTCTTAGATGGGGCACCTAGGTTCCACCATAATGCAAACAATAAATAATAATCATAATCATAAACAATAAAGCTAGTGTGTCCATCTAGTGCTAATGGAATAACCCGCTCAGATACTGGAAAGGAAAGATCATGCACGGTGACTGAGGAAACAGTATCTTCCTTCGGCACCTTTAGTTTGGTCTCACAATCAAGCAGGCAGCACAGAGACTGAATCCAGAGTGTTAATTTTAGTAAAACAGAGCCTGGTTTTCAAAGGGGAGGGGTCTCTCTGGCTGGCATTTGTGCACCTGCTTCTTTGTGTACACAAACACCTGCACATACACTTTTTTGACCACCGATATCTGTGCCTGCAGGTGATAGAATTTACATCCACAAAGGGGTGGACAACTAGGTTTTGTGAGCATAAATTCTATTACCAATGTGTGCAGAAATCAGAGGTCGAGAAATCAATGGGCTTGTCTGTGCACATAAAACTGAAGGTGGACTTTTGAAATTTGACCCCCAAAATATGAGGATTGAACCCTCTCTACAATTCCCTCCTACGCAAATATCATTTCCCCTTTACGAATCAACATATTGTTCTGTGCAGAGGTGGACAGTTTGCTGAATTTCACTTCACTCCTTGAATCCATTTAATGAATAACAATGAATTGTGAGGCTTTCATTGGATTCCGGTACCTTGCTTATATTTGCATTAACAGTTTTCAGTGCTCATTTGATTTTGGTTTTGTTCTGTGTTTCTGCCTCTTGTATTTGCCTGTGCAGCTGAAATTCAAGGCACCGTAAATAAATAAGCAAAACCCAAGCAGAGTGTTCTCCAGGGAGCTACACATTACAATCTATAAAGTCACAGTACAGGCAGAGCTCTCTCCTCAAATTGATGTGACTCACTCCTAAATTAAATCATAGCTATATGGCAGTGGCTTCCCTGCTAAAGAAAAGATATGTGGGTATGGGATCTGGAAGGAGGGTAGGCGATGCAAAAGGCTCTGGAGAATAGGTCTTCACTGCGAAGTTAAACTTGACCCTGGACTGGGATTTAGCCAGGGTCAAGCCCCTCCACCAACTACACACAAAAATCTATGGCCTGGGTTTGGAGGTGCTTTAACCCTGGACTAGATTCCTTGGCTGGAGGTTATAGGTTAGAGGCCAGACTCTACTTTAACTCAGGTTGGAACTCACTCACTTTGCAGTAAGGACTCAGCCTAAATCATTGAAGTGCTGATAGTACTCCAGTGCCTTCCCCCAGGTCCCCCTGAAGGACAGACAAGTTCTCCCACAACGGATAGTGTCAAGTCTTGCCAGTTCTCTGGCAATTATAGCAGGTTTTCTTTCTGGACATTCACTGTGCTGAGAGTCCATAAGGGTGCGGACATCCCAAGTGGCAAAATTCATTGTCTTGTATCAGCCCTGGAGCTGAGTGATCCCATTGGATCACTCAGTGATCCCATTGGATCACTCAGTGATCCCATTGGATCACCCATTGGAGTTGGAAGAGTATGAGCCAGCCTATGTTTTGGGCACCTTTTCTAGCTCCCTCCCCATTTGGGGTGAGCAGAGGGGATCCTAAAAAGGCCTGCTCAGTCACAGCCACTGCTGCCGAAATGCATTTCTGTCTCATCCAAGCACAAGACGACTGTCACATGGGTGCCGTTTACGTGCAGCTTTGTGACTAAACACTCCCAGAGATCACTGTGGCTGTCTTCACCGCCACTCATCCGTCACCACTGGGCTTTGAACAGGTCTGAAGCCTTTGGCAGAGGCCTGCACGTGAAATCTTTTAACATGGGGAAACTGGTTTTCACATAGTAATCATACAAGACTTGACAAGAGGAGAATCCTGATCCAGTGGCACAGAGATCCAAGACAATCAGGGGCCTCCCTCCTGTAGCAGCCCTCATCCGCCTTCACAGCCGCACAGTACTAGAAGGTCCCTGGTATAAATGTGGAGTGTGCCTTGCCTGGGTGGGGCTATGTTATCTGAGACAGAGTGTCGTCAGAGCCTCAAGACCATGAGGAAGGGAGGAGTTTAGTGAGTTCAGTTTTTCGTTTTGGCTGGCCATGTAGCTAAAAACGGGTCTTGAAGCATCTTGGCTATTAAGATGGCTCTGCTCTTCTCTTATATTTCTTCTTAGCTGATGTAAGTAATCTTTGATATATTAAGCCTGTGCCTTTTTGGGGTGTTTCTCTCCTTTTCAGAAGGGAGGTAGGAAACCCTAAATTGTAAGCTGTACTATGTCTCTGTTCTATAATCTTTTTCTTTACTAAATCTTGTTAGTTATAAACCGTGTGGTTTACTTCCCTTAAGGCTTCCTTTGCTTCCAGGTTGGGAAGAGAGGGGGAAGGGTAGGGGGGGTAGGTAAAAGATCAGCTCGGGGTAGAAGCTGAGGAACGTCTCTCTCTCTTCAATGAGAAGAGAGGAGGGAGGAGGTAACAGCCTCCAGGTGTCTGATTCTGGCCCTCGGGGAGGGGGACAAAGTTAGGGTGGGGAAGTTCGGGGGCCCCTCCAAGGTTTTGGAAGTACACCCGAATGGTGGCAGCATTGGGTAACCCCAATCTCCCAGCTGGCAAAGTGAGGGTGTGGGGGAGAAGGACTTAACTTAGTTGGGGAGCAGTTAAACTTTTGTTGATCTGGCATATAAGAGCCCTGATCTCTGTACTCAGGAGCATAGGGATCAGGAAACCCCTCTTACAGTCCGCTATATGCACCCGATCTAGCACTGGGGTCTTGTGAAGTTTGGACCGCGGTTAGTCAAGAACCTCACCTCAGACCTGCTCACCAAGGGGGTCCCTACCAGGAATATGAAAGCTCCAGATGATGTCGCTCCAAGGGTCTTTAGCCCACACAAGGCTCTCCACCACAACAAGCTTGTGGTCCATCAGAGAGGTGGGGTATGTCTACACTGCAGTGTACGCCAGGGTTTGAACTCAGGCTCAAGCCTAATCAGCCCTTTCGTCTACACACAAATTGCACTAAGCCAGGGTTCTGGGACCCTTGTGTGGAGGGTCTGAGCCTGATTCAGGCCAGGAGCCAGGATTCAAGCCCTACTGCTTTGTGGGGTGTAAACACAGCCCCACTGGACTCATGCTCTAGGAGTCTGCCAAAGGTATTCCACAATCCCATGGGCCAATTTTTTTTGTCCTCTGGGCAGTCACATTTGGTGGATAGTCAAGTTTTCCCACAGTGCACTATGAACAAAGGGCTAGAACAGCCACATTTTGGGTGGGCATAAGGAAATCCAGGTTGGACTGAGGCCTGCATAATGCAGTGTAGATTCTGGAGCACCAGGTTGGTTCCCTGGGATCAACAACTCCTAACCTTGGAGTGTCTATGCTCAGGTTACAAATGCGTGTAGACACTTAAGCTCTACATTAACAAACCCAGCGTGACTGCTAACTTGAATTCTACTAACCCTGGGCTTACATTGCAGTGCAGACATAACCTTAAACATTAGATTGACACAGCTATTATGCTGAAGGGTGCGAAAAAATCTGAGCACTGTAACCATGCCAAGCTAAGCCCTGGAACAGACGTTTCTAGATTAATGAAAGAATTCTTCTGCTGACCTACTCCTGCCACTTGGAGAAGTGGATTATGTACAGCAATGTCAAAACCCCTTCTATTGCCGTAGGAAGCATCTACACTGTGCTGCTACAGCAAAAGAGCTGCAATGCTGTAGCGGTGCTGCTGTGGAGCCTCTAGTCCAGACATGGCCTAAGACAAGGTTCCTTCCCATGGAATGTGCAATGTAATTTATACAAATAACACAACAAACAAGGATATACAGTAGACCCTCAATTACCCAGGATGATAGGGAAAAAATTAATCCTGGATAATAAAATCCCAGATAATCACCATCCATAGGAAATATGGGGAGCGGGGGTTGGTTCACCAGCCCCCCTGCACCAGGCGGGAGGGGGTGTTGGTTCACTGGCTGCCCTGCGCCCTGGTGGTTTTGTGTGTGTGTGTGTGTGTGTGCGTACGCGCTTGGGGCAGCAACAAGGCCAGAGCTGGCCCTATGAGTTACACATATTTTTGTTGACATCCTGGTTAACCCAGTCCTGGCTAATCGAGAGTCTTCTGTATCATCAATATTGGTGGCGTGGGGGAGAGGGGAAGGAGAGTAGTAGGACAGGAAGTTTGCATTGTATGTGCTGATTTGTGCATTGTCACTACTATAAACACAACACCTGTAGGATATATTAAAAGGATAACAATAAGAGGTTACATTTTCAACACAATATAAAACTTAATCTCTGCATTCTCTCTTCCAGCAAATACTTGCTTTGAAATATTTGGGAAAATGATGTTTTATTATGGTTTCCTGGTTATTTCCCCTCTTCCCCCCACTACATTCCTGCACTGTTTCTGGTTTGAAGACATTCTCTCTCTGTTTTGTACGGCCAACCATCACCATTGCATGGGAGTGCCTTTCCTGTAAAACAGATTGGCAGTAAGGAAGTCCCTAATGGAGTTCCTGTTTTTTTTCCCTTTGTCAAGGTTAGAGAAAATTGTGCTTGTGGAAGTGTCTTTTTTCAGAATATGGCAAGAGGGGAGTGGTTGATGTTGTTAACGTTATTCTGACTGTGGTGGGAAAAGCTGTATCAGATAGGAAAGTTTTGAAACATATTTTTTTTCAGTTGTACGTCTCCCTTAAAGAAGAGTCACTAATACTGCAGTTAGCTAGAGCAGAAGAAGATTCTCTTTTGGTAGGTGAGGCAACTTCTGAAATACATTTCCCAAAGAGAAATAAAGACAACTCCTCAATTAAATTTGGTCATCTAGAAACAAGAATAGAGTGTCATGCTTCAGACCACGGGCAATTGAAGTCCTGCCAATGTAAAGCATCAGATGCAGTCACATGTCAGCTTTCATGCTTGAGAAATACATGTTCTTGTTAGAAAGGAATGCTACATTGCCCGCAGTACAGATGATGTGCTAAGAATGGACAGGAGAGCCCAAGTAGTCCAGTGCCAATTACTGTACATTAAAATCTTTTGTTGAGCCATCGCCCTTCAGAAAGTGATCATGCCTACGTAGTCTACTCCATGTGCAGCAAGATGTCTCTGTTGTCTTTACATCTTCTGCCCACAGTTTATTGGTATCATAACGGCCCATATGTTTTTAATCTCACCAGTGCATAACAGCATCTGCACCGCTATTTCATATTAATCAACTTCTGCCTCACACTTAGTGGGGCCTTCTGTGCTAAACACCATCATTCCTGTTCCTCTGCTACTTCTAAATATACCCAGTCTGTTTTATTTTCCTATTATAAAGCCTCCAAGACTCCCAAAGCCCATTTCTTATATGAACAGATTTTCCTACAGTGATAATTGGTAAGGTTAGGATTTTATTATGGCTCCAAGCCAGAAGTGCCAGGGGATGCTGGAGCTCCAAGCCACTGAGCTGGTGGTGGGCCCCTCTGAGCAGCTGTGGAGCCAAGCCTCCACAGCTGCTCAGCCACCAGGGGCGGCAGGGGATCCTACAGCCCTAGCAGTAATGGGTAAGGCTAAGATTTTGTCATGAATATTTTTAATAAAAGTCACGGACAGGTCACGGACAGGTCACGGACATCTGTAAATTTTTATTTATTGCCCGTGACCCGTCCGTGACTTTTATTAAAAATATCCATGACAAAATGGAGAGGGAGAAGGCTCCAGCACCCATTGCTGCTTGGACTGTAGGGTCTCCAACTCCTTATAATGGCTGTGCTGCGTTGGGAGCCTCCAACACCCCAGCAACTTGGAGCTGCAGGGTCCACCCCTGCCCTCAGCTCAGAGCTGTGGGGTCTCCCCGCTGCCCACGGCATCTGGGAGCTGTGAGGGTCCCCCCTCTGTGTGTGGCAGTTCAGTACCTGCAGTGATATCCCACAGCTCCACACCACCACAGACTGAAGTCTCGGGGGCGGGAGGGATAGCTCAGTGCTTTGAGCATTGGCCTGCTAAAACTCGGATTTTGAGTTCAATCCTTGAGGGGAACATTTAGGGATCTGGGGCAAAAAAAAATCTGTCAGGGGACAGTACTTGGTCCTGCTACTGTAAGCAGGGGGCTGGACTTGATGACCTTCCAGTTCTATGAGATAGGTATATCTCCATATATTATAGGTCCCTGAAAGTCACGGATTCCACAGCCTCTGTGACAAAATCATAGCCTTAGCGATGGATGCTGGAGCCTTCTCCCTCTCCATTTTGTCATGGATAGTTTTAGTAAAAGGTCATGGGCTTCCATACATTTTTCTTTATTTCCCATGACCTATGAGTGACTTTTACTAAAAATATCCATAACAAAATCTTAATACAGGTTGAACCTCCCTAGTCTGGCACCCTCAGGAACTGACCACTGCTGAATCATGGGAGGTCAATATTGTAGTGAGCAGGTCTCTTTATTTTTATCTCACCAAGATGAATAAGCAGCATAACGCTTGCAATGCCGCCTAGCCAAGGCTTTCTGGCTCTCTTCATAACAAAGTGTTCATGTTGATTCACAATTTTACTGTATTGGCACAAAGAAATAAGTAGATAAAGCATAAAAAACATAAAATAAAATCATGCCAGACCATGGATGTTGCCAAACCAGAGAGTGCTGGACTAGAGAGGTTCACCTTGTAATTGGTTCATGTGTGATAGGGTACGCGAACCCCACAGTGGACAACAAAGGGTTAAGGAACTGCTTTGGGCTCAGCCAGCTCCACCCTTCAACACCTGCAAGGCTTGCACAGGCTGGAGGAGGGGCTAAAGTGAAGCAGAACAGCTCACCTGTGGGAAGCCCAGGGAAGAGAACCCCTAGCTCTTGAGGAAAGGGCTGACTCAAATGAGAGATTCCCAACCAATGACTGCCTGAAGACCCCTGTCATAAGTATGAAGTAGCTTAGAATTACTATTTTACCTGTGAAGGGTTAACCTGAAGCAACCGAGAAAGGGAGATGACATAATCAACGGCGAACAAAGGAAAGGACTTTTACTTTCACTTTCTCCCGCTTTTTTTCATTCTCCCCTCGGCTAGCTCGGGAGTCTGTCTGTGTGTCCCCCTGGCTATGGGAGGAATCGCTCTTATATTTTTATTCTATATTTCTATAATCTTCTAAGAGAACCAAGGCCAGGAATGAGTGATTTGAAATCTTGTACTGTATCGTTTGCTAATTGATCCATGGTGTTCTTTGCTGTTAAATTAGCAAAGGGAGAAATTCCAAGGGAGGGGGTCAATGAGGGCTGTGTGATGCAAGGAGTTTTTATTCTCTATTGATTCTGTACCAGGGATCTGTACTTCTTACTTTCCTTTTATTAAAATCTTCCTTTTAAGATTCTGTTTGTTTCCATTGGATTGATCCTGGTTTGGATCGGGCGTGTCTCACAGCAAGTGAGGGTTTGTGGTCTTTGTTCTCGAATCTCTCCCAGGTTAAGGGGGGAGGTTTGGGGGGTGTTACAATAGGGGTTCCAATTTACCCTAACCCATGGTTTTGGGGGCTCAAATTGGTGGTGACAGCGTTTTCCAAGCCCCAACTGGAGAAGTTTGGGTTTTGGGGGAAAAGTTTTAACCTAAGCTGGTAAAATAAGCTTGGGGGGTGATTTCTTCTTTCATGCGGGGTCCCCACATCTTTACCCTAGAGTTCAGAGTGGGGAAATAGACCTTGACAACCCCTCTCAGAGGGAAAGGAGAGCCGGATCTTGGTACACCCTGAGAAGCAGGCATTACCCCTCTCTCGTGTTAGTTCCTCTTTCTCTCTCACACTTTCTTTCTTTCTGGCTATCCCGGGTTGGGGAGACACTTTGAACTGAACAGACTAGAGGGCCAAGTCAGAGAAAGCAGCATGCCACTGCAGAGGCAGAGCAGCCTCCAGTGAGAGAGAGCTGCCACACCAAGTCTCGCCATGAGAAATTGAGCCCTTCACATAATGTAGATCTGAAGCATTTTTTTCCCATCCAGGAATGTCATGAGCCTTTTATGGACCAGATATGCACGTGCCACCAGTTAGTTAAATTGAGAGAAAGGAAATCCATCTCACAAGTTGCTATAAATAGCTCTCAATATTTTAATCATGTTTCTTCTTTTGTTTCAGACATTTTCATCACCTACCTTAATGACTAAGCATAAGGGGGCAGGAGGACCTAAAAAGATTCTGAACCTTATTTTCCAGGATTCAAACTCATGGTTGGGTCTTGCTTATCTCTCCAGAAACAATAAATGTAGGTGATACAATATAGCTACGATATCCTTTTTTCATCAATAAAAATTGACAGCTCTTTTTTGTTAGTACAAACAAACAAAGTATAAGCTATTGTTTGTTGTGTTTCAGCTCCAGTCACTCATTCTCCACCTTTTTACCATTCCCTGGCTTCTTTTTCATGGTAGTTGGCCTGCTATAGCTTTTCAACATGGCTCCCATCATTGGTTGGAAACGTCTTTGAGTTTGTTCATTGCTGTTCTTTTTAATTATTACATCAAGCATTTTCAGCATGTTTGTTGAATCATTTTTATTTTCACTCCTTCCATTTACAAAATAATTACTCCATTTCAGTGTTTGTGGGCCCATGTTGGTTGTTTTAAAAGGCATCCAAATCTCATATTCGGATTAGCTCAAAATCAGAATTTAGCAGGACAAATGTGCATTTCATGCACCAAAGTAAAGCTTTAGATTCCCAAATACAAGATCATAGAAAGGCTCTCCTATTTGAAAACGGATTTACATACAGTTTATATTGGATTTGTCATTTACCCAGAAGTCACACAGCTTTTGATGGATTGTTTTCAGTCAAGGGATCTATCTGCAACAGATATAGAGATTACCATGCTCAGATAAGGAGAATGATACAAGGACAAATAAAAATCCTGCTAGTGTAAGGCTGATGAAACCAAATTTATCTCATGGCAGTCACAGCGACCTCATCTCAAAGAGAACCTGTGATGGGCAGTAAGGTAATGGGTAGGAATTTAAACAATGCTTAAGTGAGTTAAGAACACAAGTTTCATTAACTTTAAATGGGATTTTTACTCCTAAATTTCTCAGGAGCTTTTGAAAATCCCATCCAATGAGAATCTGATCATCACTTCTCATCCATCTATATGTAGCCAAATTTCTTTCTATTTAGTTTATTTAAAAAAAAGTGAAATCAACCCTTGTCTAAAATGGTTTCTTCGGATTAGATTGCAATATAAATGTATTATTTATTATACCCATTGCAATTCAGACATAGTAAGGAATCAGCTAGGGATACTAGAGGATTTGTGCTCCTGAGGCACTAAGGAGTTGTACTGTACAGCAGATGTAAAGTCAGGGGAGAAGAGGCCCTTTCAGTGAGTTATACAAAACATTTCTCAGCATAAAAAAATATTGCGCACATCCATGTAGAATCCAGTGTCTATTAGACTGAAGGACTTTTCAGTGCAACTCTAAAGACAGGATGGATTCAACAAAAGAGGCCTTTTATTAAATAGAGTTATTTCCCCCTCTTGTTTGCATAGCTAAGACATGTGGCTCCGAAGTACCAGATTGCACTCTCTCTACTCATGCTGATCACCTCATTGAAATGAATGGGTCTCCTTGTGGAGGAAGGGGCTACTCAATGTAAGGTACAGTCTAAGGGCTCATCTTCACTAGGCTGGGGAAGGGTCGATCTTTTGGCGATCCATTTATCGTGTCCCTTTTAAGACGCGATAAATTGATCGCCAGCGGCTCCCCCATCGACTCCGGAAGTCCAGCTTGTCAAGAGGCGCAAGCTGGAGTCGACGTGGGACTGCGCCGCCGACCGCCACCACCGTGAGGACAGGAGGTAAGTCGTCTGTAAGAGACGTTGATTTCAGCTACGTTACTAATGTAGCTGAAATTGCGTATCTACAGTCGATTTCCCCCCCTAGTGGAGACCAGCCCTTAGGCACACAAAACTCAATTCTGCAAAGTGCTGAGCCCTGTGGTCTCGATCCAACAAAGAACTATGGCACACACTCACATCAAAATCCAGGGCACGTGCTTAAGGTTAAGTATGTAGCTAAATGCTTTGCTGGATCGCACCCGGAGCGCTCAGCACTTTGGAGGATCTGGCCCGAAATGAGTGGAGAAAGTGAGTAACATAGCGAAAGGTAAGATGAACCTAGCTGGAAAAAACAGAGGCGGGCTGCTTTTGTGCAGTGAGTGCATGAGTTGGTCATTTTGATATCAGATAACAGCGGATTAGGCTGCTCCATTCCCACCCTTCGGTTTTAGCAATATCCTGGAAGCAATTCTATTATACATGCTACAGGGAAAAT
The DNA here is from genome assembly GCA_032164245.1 of Sternotherus odoratus. Lineage (NCBI taxonomy): Eukaryota > Metazoa > Chordata > Testudines > Kinosternidae > Sternotherus > Sternotherus odoratus. Next base: position 200,844,166 of record JAVMKO010000001.1, on the reverse strand, counting down.
TTGGGAGCAAACAAGGATATTGCTTGATGCTTATAAATTGCATCCTTTGGACTCCAGATATCCCTCATTTGCTTTTAAACCTTAATACCCCCAAGTTTTCATGTTCTTGTGGATTCTGGCTCTTTTTTCCCCTTTCTAATATGAGTGTATTGACCCTGGAGTCTTTATTTCCTCCTCCCCATCTCCCCTATACCAGATATTTTTTTAAAATTTGAAATCAAAGTAGCAGTCTCATTTTCCTACTGCTGTACACAAAAGGCAACAAATAATGGACATTTTTCACCATAATTTTAAGTAGTTTTATGCTCCCTGATTTCCCTTTCATCAAAACCAAATGAGGCTTATATTATGGGACTGATCTGAAACTCACTGTAGTCTATGGGAATCAATGAAATATTTAGTAGTGATCAACCTAGGTATATTTCTGAAGTGCTAGTACCAGAAGCCTCTTGTAGGACTGCTATTGTGACTATTTTTATGTTAAGGAGATAGAATCCTTTTAAAACTGAAAAATAGGGCACGTGTATTCTAGGAGTCAGGCTAGACATATGTTTCCTGACTTTTCCAGACAAATGCAGGTATGTATTTGGGAGGAAAACTAGATGTGATGTAAGCCAGGTTTTGTATCTTGCAACTCAGCTCTTTGTTTTATATTGCACTGCAGTAGGAGTTGCCTCATAAGGGACAATGTACATCTTTCCTGAGTGTATGCACAAAACACCTTGCTTTTGAAATAACCCTGTCACAGGAACAAAATGAGGATCCTTCTTTATCGTAATAAAAAAGACTTAAACAAAAAATTCTAATTTACCAGATTTTTTATATCTACTACTACTTTTTTATTGTTTCTTTCCCTTAATTAAATTCATCTGCCAGGATTTGCCTAGTGGACTGTATTCAAATTCTCCTTTTACCGAAGGGAATATTTATCTCTGGACAATGTTTGCTTCAAATATTTTTTCTCTATTTGAATTAAATCCTGGTCAATGATTTGAGGTAAGTCTCTTATGTCACCTAAGAAATATCGGGAAATTTGAATCTCCTATATTATTCATTTTATTGATTATTTAGTCTTCAAGATTATGTTTAGATACATTTAAAAAGTTTCTGCAGTATAAAAAGCCAAATCAAAAAAATCAGAAACAGATTCATCATTGTGTGAGAGAACCTGAGCCCAACTTTAAGCAAACCTAGGATGATTTATAGTCTTGTAATGAAATTGTGCAAAATTCAGTTTTATATCCTTTCAAAGCAAAAACCTGGCAAAATTCCAGTTTTGCTATTGTTATATTTCTACACTTAATATTTTAAAAGACAAAGCAGACATTACACATAGGAAATCTGAGTAATTGAAATTAACAAAACTTATTGCGGATTAAACCACAATCAAAGGGGAAGGTTACAGAAACGCAATATAAAATTTTATACATTTGAGATACTAGTAATATATAAGAGGTAAAGTTACCTTGACTTGAAGAGTTGTAGAGAAGAAAAACCATGACTAATTATTTCTAAAGAGAAGGAAGAATACTTATTGACAGTCTGATAAACAATAGTTTTGGGAAGAGGCCACCTCAATAGACATAATTTCAAGTTGCTGTTCATCCTTTTGATTCTGAAATAATGGAGTCTTTCCATATTAAAAAACATTTGGCTTCAGCAAATTATATTTAGTGCATTAACTACAATACATAATATTGTCAGACATAGCACACATGCTCTTGCTCTATCCTTTAAGTATTCATGACGTACTTTTCTTTATGAGTCAGACTATCTGAACAACCTTGACCTAATAAAGAACCTTCATTTCTATTATTTACAATATCCTATATTTTAAAAAACTATTGGGAGATCGTTCTCTTTCCCAGTCTCAGCAGCATGAGTTAACTTTTGACTACCAATGGGGAGGAATATGGGGGGAGGGGAGCGCCATGCCAAGCCTGTTTGGGGAGGCCCAGCCTTCCCTAGTCTATGTGACGCATTGTCCATGGTGTCAGTGAACTTTCCCCAACAAACCTTGTTAGGGCTAACTCAGTTTCCCTAGCTCCTTCCCACCTGTATTCTTCCTCACCAGCAACTACATAGTTAAACTCCCATTCGCTTGAGTCTTAGAGGCTCAGTGAAATATTGCTTTGACACCCGGTTGTTGTGGTAACCTTCTCAGTCCCTGGAATGTAACCTTGTCTCAGACAATAAGCAGTCTGTAGGCTTCACTATATGAGCTAATGTATTGTATCTCCAAATTGCATTCTATGTATGCAACGACTTCACTAGGGAATGAATAGACTCTTATTCAGAAGCTTGTTGGCATCATGTAAGCTTTCTCAAGGTCCCCACACCAGGTGCCTCAAGAGGGCACTGACCTAGAACTGATGTCAGGGTTTGCTGATGCGCATGCTTCAAGTAAGTCTGTCCCTCCCTCCACCCATTCCCCCTCCCCTTTGAATATACTCTATAAAAGTCTGCTTGGTACTGATAATAAACGGAGCTGCTGCCGACCCCCTTTCTGGACCGAGAGGAGGGTGCCTCAGTTTCCCCTTTGATCAAAGTTAAGTTGTGTGTTTCTTCAATGGTCTCTGACAGCTTGTGAGCTCCTTGCCTCAACGCCGCCACTACAATCCGGAGTGTACGGTAAGGGGGAGAGAGACGCGCCATTAATTTTCCCCTGACAACCTCACATTGCCCTCTTCTTCCGCTCTCTGTAAAGCAACATAGAGTGACAACCTCCCCACTTAACTTGCTAACAACCTCCTTCCTTATTCCCAGTACTCACAGCCCCATACAGCTCTGGGCAGCAATGATACTGGGTCCAGATCTGGTTTGTCCTTCTCGGGCGATTCCTCCCTGGCACAGTGCTCCTCCTGGCTCCTGTCCTTGGGGTGCCCCAATCACCCACTCTGTCCCTCCCAGGCTTCAGCAGGTTCTTGGCTGCTTCACTCTGTGATAGGGTGACCAGACAGCAAGTGTGAAAAATCAGGATGGGGATGGAGGATAATAGGAGGCTATATAAGACCCAAAAATCAGGACTATCCCTATAAAATCGGGGCATCTGGTCACCCTACTTTGTGAGGGCCTTACTGCATCCCTTGTGTCTGGAGATCCACCCACCCACCCTCTTGCTCTCCCCTCTCTCTCTTCCTCCTCCCCTCAACATCACTTCCTCCTTCTGGAACAATCAGCACTTCTCCTCCCTCCTCAGGAAAAAGATGTAAAGAGACCAGGCTCTCCAAACCCCGAGGAGGTTACATTCAGCTCACCAAGAAGGAAGTGAAGACCTGAAAAGAGAGAGGAAGAAGGATAAAGTCTATTCAGACTCGTCAACATGGTACTTTAACACCAAATTTGGATCCTGCTGTCCATAGTAATGCATTCCCCAAGTTGAAAGAATGCTTAAACTCAGTGGGTAGATTCAGGGAGAATTAACCCCACCAAACTGAAGCTAAACCAAGGAACATATTCACAACTAACCTATACAAAGGGAGACCAACAATTTTTTTGCATAGCATATGCAGTCAGTCAGTCAGCCAAGCAGCCTTGCAATTAGAAAGGAAGAGGGGCCAAATGCAGCCCTGCAGTAAGCATGCATGACTCCTGTAGAAAGAAATGGGAGTTTTATCCACTTACATGGATTTAATTTGGTCCAGAGAATGAACAAATGACTAGTTATACAGCAAATGATATTGTCCTTGTTTCAAAAATTCTTTCAGAAAAGAACTCCAGGAAATAAAAATAAATGTCAAAAAAATGCACTGTTAGGGTGATTATTTTTAGAGTTATCTGATCTTTTATGTAACGGGAAGCATACCATCAGAGTGTTATGAGAATTGTCATTTTTCTGCAGTCTTCAGCAAACAGACTAATAATCAGTTTCTCCCTTCACTTTGGTGCAAAGTGCTGAAACATGGTATTATTGCCACCCAGCAGATGGGAATATTTCTCATCAGAGATGGGAAAGACAAGTTGCCAATATGCTAAGAACAGTTTAAAAAGTCAGGTTAAAGCAGTGTCTATCATATTGTATTGGCTTTCCAATATCAGGTTAGCCATTTTAGACTGGGATTTACTAATTGTACAAATAACGACTTTTTACAATAATAAAAGTGAAGAAAAGTATATGCTATGGACTAGAGTCTGATGCAGTATGGAGAATGCATAAATACTAGGGATAGAGTGAATTGTATTATTATTGCATTAGTGCCCAGAGGCCCCAGTCAGGACCACCACCTTGGTCTACTTCATGCTGTAGAACAGATGACGGGTCCTGCCAAAGAACGTATCCAATATGGATTCAATATGGACACAAATCTGATCAAAATCAAATATTTCAGATTTTTTGTAGTTTCATCTAGAATGCAAGGGATTCAGTTCACCCCTGTGGATACAGGGGAGTGCAACTTGCCCCCCAGTTTGTCTGTGGGAGCAGACTTGTCCAAGGGGAGATTTACCTCAGTGAAAGGCAAGAAGAGGCAGTTGCTCCATCACCTGTTTCCAGGAGTTCTGCCACGGGGAGCAGGTTACGTTTACAGCTGGGCTCTGTGAGGCCCACTGGCAGAGATTGCCCAGGGATGTGCTGAATCCACATTGGAGTGGTATTAGCTTGGCCCACAGCCCCTTCCTTCCTAGAATGTCAGGAGAAGTAGCATGCAACCCCCATATCCTCTGAGTGGCAGCAGTGCCCTCATTGCCTTTAAAAGCAGGAGGGGCAGTTTCTTAGGTTCACCTTCCTTCTTCCTCCTCCCCCCCCCCCCCCGAGGTGACAGCAGGGTGGATGTTCCAGTACTTACACCCTGGTTGCTGTGCTATCTGCTTCTTCCCTTTCTTAAGGATGGGCACTACATTAGCCTTTTTCCAGTCATCCGGGACCTCCCCCGATCACCATGAGTTTTCAAAGATAATGGCCAAATCCTTTAGCACCCTTGGATGCAGCGCATCCGGCCCCATGGACTTGTGCTCGTCTAGCTTTTCTAAATAATTCTGAACCACTTATTTCCCCACAGAGGGCTGGTCACCTCCCCCCTATGCTGTGCTGCCCAGTGCAGTAGTCTGGGAGCTGACCTTGTCTGTGAAGACAGAGGCAAAAACAGCATTGAGTACATTAGCTTTTCCCACATCCTCTGTCACTAGGTTGCCTCCCTCATTCAGTAAGGGGCCCACACTTTCCTTGACTTTCTTCTTGTTGCTAACATACCTGAAGAAACCCTTCTTGTTACTCCTAACATCCCCTGCTAGCTGCAACTCCAAGTGTGATTTGGCCTTCCTGATTTCACTCCTGCATGCCTTAGCAATATTTTTGTACTCCTCCCTGGCAATTTATCCAATCTTCCACTTCTTGTAAGCTTTTTTTTTTTTTTTGCACTTACTCCAATAACAGGAGTAAGTGCAATCAGTGCCAGGAGGGTGAGAAGAGCAGCTGATGTTGCCCAGAGGAGCTACAGTTTAGCTGGAGGGAGAGGACCTGGCTTTGGTGGAGAGAGGTAGGTACTGTTTCCACCTCACCCTGGGTGTGGTGGATTCTGTCCACTCCCCATCCTACCTTCTGTTCTTGTCCCTGGCACCCTGCCTCAGTCTGTGGATCACTCCCCTTCCCCCAGCCCACTGTGCACGTGTCCCCAGCCCCTGCCTCTCTCTCGGGACCAACCCCCCCTCCTCCCTATGCCAGACCCACAAAAGGTTAATACGGCCAGGATTGCACTCCTGCCACAGAGTCTTCTGTTGGAGTGGTAGTGGCAGGGCTTCCCACAACAGTGAGTCTAGAGCAGGGGTGGCCAACCTATGGCTCTGGAGCCACATGCGGCTCTTCAGAAGTTAATATCCGGCTCCTTGTATAGGTACCGACTCCGGGGCTGGAGCTAAAGGTGCCAACTTTCCAGTGTGCCGAGGGATGCTCACTGCTCAACCCCTGACTCTGTCACAGACCCTGCCCCCACTCCACCCCTTCCTGCCCCCTCCCCTGAGCCTGCAGTGCCCTCACTCCTCCCCCCACCCTACAGCCTCCTCCATGCCATGAAAGAGCTGATCAGGAGGTGCAGGGAAAGAGGGGACAGCGCTCATAGGCGGGGCTGTGGGTGGGTGGGTGGGGAGGTGCTGGGAGTGGGGTGTGGGAGCTGATGGGCTGCTGCTGCTGTATTACTGGGGCTCTTTGGAAATGTACATTGGTAAATTCTGGCTCCTTTTCAGGTGCAGGTTGGCCACCCCGGTCTAGACATTAACATCCCATTGGGCTCAATGGGATGAATCTATGACAGAATGTACTAGTGTCCACACTCTATATCCTATTGTAATAATCTTTGTACAAGGTATGTCCTGGGTATCATTTGAAGATTCATTTTGATGATCAATATTGTCCTGATAAAATATGTGTGGCAACATTGTGAAGTTATAAGATATCTGTAGTGGGGTGACTGCCCCACTCCAGTGGAGAAGGGTTTAAAACAGCCCTGGGAAGGGCTACGGCTGGGGGCAAGCAGCTCCCAGGCTGAGTAGGGTAAAGCTGGGCTGATTGGGAAGCAGGCTCAGCTGGGTGGCCACGCCCCAAACACTTGCAGGTATGTAGAAAGGCTGAGAGGCAGGGGCCTAGAGACAAAAAGTTAGTCTCCTCCTCGAGCAGAGGAGGCAGACAGGCCTAGCTGCGGGGAGCTTGAGCGTACCTAGCGTGGTGCAGGGCTGGGGCTACGCACAAGGAGCTGGGGGAGGCTCTAGCCTGGGAGCCCCAGGCTGCTGGGCTTAGAGGAAGGCCCCAAAAAGAGTACTGGGGCTGCAGGGGGCAGCCCATGGCTCTAGAGGTAGAAGCAGCAGGCCAACCCCCCTTGCCTGTGATGAGTGGCAATTATACTGCAGTCTGCCTCAGTGAATGGGGGCAAGTGGTGACTGGAAGTTTCCTAGACCGAGGCAAGGTGGGGATAGAGGATGGGGGTTCCCCAGGGAGGGGAGACCCTAAGACCTGAGGGGGTACTGCAGGGGTGCAGCACCCAAGGGAAGAGGGCACTGGGGTCCAGGGAGGGACTCTGGGACAGAGCAGCAAGCGGGACATCTGCCTGCAGAGGGCGCTCCGGATGCTGGTGAGCTAATTCCTGGATGGACCAGCAGGAGGCGCCGCAGGGGTGAGTCGCCGCCCTGCCACAATATCCCTATATGATGTTTTTAACATGTTCCAGGCTGAGATTGGCAAACAGATCAGTCTTAAACAAAAGAATGTGTGCTCTGCTTCATTTGCATTTAAACAGAGCTATCAAGCAGGAAGGGAGACAAAGGGAGTTCAAACAGGTGGGAAAACCAGCAGGAAATATCCTTACATACAGACACTCTTGAATCACAGCTTGAAATGTTTTGTGTGGGGAGGAGAGGAGAGGAAGACTTGCACTACAAAAAGAAGGAATAAATGCCTCTTCTTCCTCCCTGCCCATCACATTAATGGCATTTGAAGCCACAGGACAAAGGAAGCATTTGCTGGATTCTGGGGAGAAGAGGCCCTGACCTAAGAAGTTTGATCAGTAAGATTGCTAAAGCATGAGCTGAGAAAAACTGTTTTGAATTTAACAATTTGGTAAGTTAGATACCAGCTGCATTTTATCTTTATTTTCTTTGTAATTATTTCTGACTTTTATGCCTCATTACTTGTATGCATTTAAAATCTCTCTTTGTAGTTAATACGTTTGTTGTACTGGATTAGATAAAACAGTGTGTTTAAACTGAAGTGTCTGGGAAATTCAATTTGGGGAAATAAAGTCTTCACATTATTTATGTTAAAGAAATACAGGCTATATGGATGTGTATTGTCCAAGAGAGGACTGGACAGTACAGGACATACATTTTTGGGGAGGGAGGGAGGAAATCTTGGACTGAAGGGTGTCCTGGGGTCACCCTGCAATATAAACAAGGCTGGTAAGAACCAAGCTGGGGCTGGCTGGCTAGAGCTCACACGCAGACACAGCTGGGGGTGACTTACATGCTGGAGTCTGTTTGTGAGCATCCAGGCTGAAAGCTACAGCAGCTAGACAGGGTAAAGGGCAACAGGTTAGAAGGCAGGGGTGACCCAGCTAGTTATTCGTCTGGATTGTTCCCTGGATATGTTCCAAGATCATTCCTCTCAGAGCTATTATGTCAGGCTGGCTGCAGATTCAGAGAGAAATTACTTTGGTTACACTCCAGTTCCAGTTTGAAGCTTCCCTTTGTAATCATGGGGCCTAGAAGTATTAAAAAAAATGAAGGGTGAGGTTCTGCCCTCATCATGAGAATCTAGCAGCTGAGACTGTGGGCCTTCATCTAACCCTGCTGCCCCATTCAGAGGGAATGATGCTGCAGAAGCACTGTGGTTTTAAGGCCATGAATTTCTAGTTAACTTTAACTAAAGTATGGGAGCATAAGCTTTTGTGGGCTAATACCCACTTAGTCGGATGCATTTAAAGTGGGTATTAGCCCATGAAAGCTTATGCTTCAATATTTTAGTTAGTCTTTAAGGTGCCACAGAACTCTGTCACTTCTGCAGATCCAGACTAACACAGCTACCTCTCTGATAGTTAACTTTGTTCCCTGCCGTCCTTTTCCCATGGGAGGCAACGATCTGGCCCTTAGTCGGGAGACTACTTCTCCCAGAAGATTAGCCACATAAATTTGCCTTTTTCTGTTCAGCTCCTTTTGGAACTATTAGCAAGCAAATGAGTCCCAAGCTGAGAAGATTTGATTTTTTTTGAAGCAGTGTGTTTTAGTCACTCAGATAAATCCTAGCCAGCTGAAAGAATTTCCTCTCTCTCCTGAGACCATGCATGGAACATGTAAGATTGAGGGAGAATATTTCAGCAAGTTAACAGCCTGTGCAAACAGGTGGTTATAATGGAAGTTTCTTAGGTGTGAAATCCAGAAGGAAACAGAGGATCATATAGTCAGTCAATCTTACCTCCTGCATAATCCAGGCCACAGATTTTCACCCAGAAATTCCCGCATCAAAACTATAGCTTCTGGCTGAGATAGAACATATCTTTTTAGAAAGACATCCAGTTTTGATTGAAAGACTTCAAGTGATGGAGAATCCACCACATCCCTTGTAGGAGTTGTTCCAATGGTTCATTATCCTGACTGTTAAAATCGTGTGTCTTATTTCTAGTTTGAATTTGTCTAGCTTCAGCTTCTACCCATTGAATCATGTTATGCCTTTGCTAGTTTAAAGCACTCTCTACTATCAGAAGTCTTCTCCCTGGGAGGTAATTTTAGATTGTGATCAAATCACCTCTTAACTATCTCTTGGATAAACTAAATAGACTGAAGAAAATCAATCTCTCTATAAAGTCGAATTTCCAGCCCACCAATGATTCTTGAAGCTCTTTTCTGAATCTTCTTCAGTTTGTCAACATCCTTTTCAAATTTTTGATGCCAAAACTAGTCACAGTATTCCAGTAATGGTCTCATTAAGGTCAAAAATAGAGATAATACCACCTCTCTACCCCTGAAATCTCAACATGACTGTAGCTATCACTGGTAGTGAATGCTATAGCTATCATACATCTGTGGTCCAACAAGTTCAAAACAGGGAGCAGAGGAAGACATCTCTTGTAGATAAATTCCATTCCTTTCCAAGCCTGATTTCTCACACTACTTCATTGTGTCAAGTTTTACCCCATGTCCAACTACACAGCAGGAAGCCCATCATCCAAACCTTGCATACCACAAACTCCTAATGAAGTCAAGAAGTGCAACAAGATCAAACTGAAACAAGGACTTTCCAGGTGGCTCTTATCACATATAAACCTACTGATGCTGTGCTATATTCACATTGCACACACCAGTTACAATCATCTACATTTCTTGGTCTCACACCAGCAGGTATGAATTTTTCTGGACCACAGAGACATAGTTGCTTATTGGTGTTTTGATTATAGGTCAGTGACTGATATTCAGGTTTGGAGGTGGAAGGACTTGGTGGCTGGTCTCCATTAGTTGTCTATGAACTGTGTGTGAAAGCAACTAAATTAGATGTAGAATGTCTTTGGTACTTGGTGCTAATGAATCATTCATTACCTGGTGCAGTCTCTGGTCATATATGAATAAAACTAGTGGCTTGTGCTATATAAGATGGATCCAAAGCCACTTCAGACTTTGTGAAAGTTCAGATCTAGATTTGATCTTTGCAGCTCAGACTTTGTACAAAACATATCATAATTACATGACAGCGGTGAATATGCGGGTGCCACGGTGTCACAATCCCACCTACAGATAAAATAAGCCATCTTCCGGCTGCATCCATTTAATAAAATATGTTTGGAAAGAAAAGGGAAAAAACCCACCATCACACGAGCAAGGTCTAAGTGCTTATAATTCATCTTGCTTTTAAGATACGGCCTGACCCATGTTTCTAGACCTTTTCACTGCAAAAATTAACAGAATTAATTTGCAGGCTTACTGTAGCAGATTGAATAGTTGTTGAGGTGGATTCATGGGGGGGGGGGGGGACAATGCCTCCAGAACCTCATAGAAATTGTCAGCAACAGAATTTTTCCTTTAATTTCAGTAAAGGCACCATAAGAAAGTCAGTTTCCAGTGTTTGATCAATCTGGATTCCTTTCACCATTTGTCTACCTTTGCTTTCACTACTCCACTCCCGTCTTTTCGCCAGAGACTATTTCAAGGAGACAATATCTAGATAAATGGATAGTGTCCAACTTTGAACAAGATACGTGCAGGATGAATATTACATAGCAGCTCAGGAAGTACTTCACACAACTCAGAGCTATGAACGTCCTCTCACATTTCTTTTCATGCTTCATGTGATTTTGTTTCAGGTGTTTCATTTTGTAATGTCAATAAGCAACATTGCTACTATCAATCCTATTTAAAGCAACATTTTGTATTGCCATTGGGCACATTTTAGCTTTACATGATGACAGTGTTTCTTAGCCAGAATGTAATATCTTACCTGGGATGAACAGCACCTTACATAAAAATAATTCCACTGACGTCAGTGACACCACTTGTGGAGTGAGATGAAAAGGGGGATGGGGAAAATATGCTCAAGAGATTTAGCAAACTGTGAATGATGTTTCCCAATAAATCTCATGCAGCTAAGTTTCCATTTATCTATCAGGCCAGCACCGTGCCGCTTCCCGCAGCCCCCATTGGACTGGAGCAGCGAGCCGCGGCGAGTGGGAGACGTGATTGGCTGAACCTGTGGACGCGGCAGGTAAACAAACCAGCCATCCCGCCAAGGATGCTTACCCTGCGGGGCCGTGTGCCAAGGTCACCGATCCCTGGCCTAAATAATTCTTGGATGCTGCCAAAATTATTGCATCAGCGAGTTACCCTTTTAGGCCAATGCCAGCACAACAAAGGGACTGATAGCTCATGTAAATGTAAGCAGGCCCTGGCTGTGCTCAAACCAGAAAGATGTTCTGCTTCCTCCAACAAAATTTTAGTATCAACATTTTTATCATGAAACATCCAGTCAGTGTGCCACTGTCACCTTCCCTGAACCTGGTTTTGCAACTGCCGTAAAAAAGGCAGACACTCCCATGGCATTCCACATCTTGAAAGAAAAAATCCCCAGCCTGCTAGCGTAGATGTCTCAGGGGAAATCGGTGTGTGTGTGTGTGGTGTACATACATAACCGGCATTCTCATTTCATGTACAGTAGAGGAAGGTTTTGTGCACAGTGTCAGATCATTGGTATGGGAGGAGTGTCATTTGATTTCACTTATACCTTGTAACCAGTTTATCTGGCAGATGTATATGGTGCCCTTTTCTTTCATTAAAATAATCTAGGTAGAATATAGGCCTCGCTGGATCTGGACACCATAGCAGCATTGTGTGATGCTTTGGTCATATCCTGCATTGATTCTTTTAGTCATTTTTGTGCCCATCTCAGGTGTGGCCTCCTTCAGAAAGGGACTGCAGGTGTCTTGAGCAAAATGACTAATCCCTATGGCAAGAACAAAAGTGCATGTTTCCTCCATGAACTCTCACCCCCACTAGAAACAGTGACATACCATTTGATAATGGATAGGTCCATGTCTGGCTTATCCTCGCTGTCTCATTCTGGAGTGCTAGTCTACCTATGTTACCATCCTCCAGCAGGCACACTTGGCTGCTGTATTGACAGCACCAATGTGCTATTCATCCACTGTTGACGGGGTCCTGTTTCTGTAGTGATGTCTCAGTTCTAGAACTGCCTTCTGACTTTGGGACCTGGGTGGGAGGGTTATTGCCTAATATGACTTAGAACTATCAAAAAGCTGCTTTTAAATATTAAGCTTAGCATACATTCCTTTATTCTGACATGTGGTATGGAGATATTTGGTTATGGCACACACACACACACACACACACATAATGTGGTCAGGGTTGGGGGAGAAGTGACGGAGGGGAAAGAGCTGAAAACCAAGTTTCCCACTCACATAAAATAACCAGGACTTAATTCTGTCCTTGGACATGTGTGCAGCTCCCCCACTTCAACAGATGAATGTGCATATATGTACACACATTTATTTGAGGGCATACTCTGACTCATATTTTGGTATGTCCTTTTATAGACCATACAGGGCTGAACTGCAGCTTTGCCTCCCTCCTGCTCCAAAGGGGTAGTACTCTGTGTGATGAGTTAGATCACAGAAACCCCCTTGGGACTACCAAGTAATGTACTGAGACCACTCTGAGCCTGTTTTCCTTGGCAGCTTGGGACTTTAGAACCCTGCCTTGTTGTGCCAGATACGCTTGCCTGCTACAAACACAGCCCCAGGTCTGAACTGTGTCCCTCAAAAGCTGCAGGATAAACTGAAAACAGCTGAAGAAGTGTTCCTGTCTCCAACACTCAGCTGCCCACCTCCCAGTGGGGTCCAACCCCCAAATAAATACTTTTTACCCTGTATACAGGGTAAACTCAAATTGTTCGCCTTCTATAACACCGAGCCAAGGTTCCATTACCTCCAAAGCCCTCACACCCACCGGTACAGTGAATATCTAAAGTCTTTGCGGTGTCTGTTCTCCTCCCTGTGAGGCAACCCGTGGTACAGGTAGCTGTTACAAAGGAGTAAGCAGGCCCACAATGTGTCCCAAGACACTGATGATGCGTAATAACCCTATTAAATAAAACTCATTGAGCATGCTGGGCTCATACGGAACTGGATAATTAAGCACAACATAGAAAAAAAGGATCAATAATGATTAATTATTGTGTGTAATTTTTAAAAAAGAAGCTTAAGCAATATTAGATTTACTCTTCTATATAGCTATCTCCTTTGCCAGTTTATATTAGCCAAAAGGTCACTTTCTGGTTAAGAATGTAAAAGCTGTACGTTTACTTTCAATATGAATTATAGTCTTGCCTTCAGGTATAGGAATAGTTTTTCACTACTGGCAGAGTCTTCCTCTGGTCTGACAAAAATAGCACAACATTTCACTAATATTAAAGCAAGATTGAAATGGTCATAATTAGCAAATCTAATATCAATCAAAGATGTGCATAATGGAAATGATCTACTGGAAACGGAATTGTACATGAGCAGAAATGATAGTGATCACAAACTTCCTCAAAACACTTGTAATTTATGATCCATGTGTCCTGATTTCATGAATTAAAACACGTTTCTCTTTCTAGAGATGTTGCGCTAGCATCAAATGTTGCACGATTTGCCAGCAGAAGGTTTTTCTGACAAATTCTAGACTGGACTATTATTTTTTTCTTAATCTCTTGTTGCTCATTGTCTCCTGGATGAGTGTTTGACTAAAGTGTCTATGCTGTTGTGATCTGCCATCAGAAGTGTGCTGTGATCAACAATAACACAGTCCTTTATTAAATGATAACCCAAAATACTACAGCAACTGCTAGTAATAGCCCAAGTAATATAGTGTCACAGTCGTAAACTGCAGTATTCTGAACTGTTAATGCAGAATACTATATTTTTTTTAAATTAAAGATGGCATGAAGATTTTTCAATCATTGTTGAAGACTTCCAGAGTAGCGCAGCTATCCAAGTGAAGAATTTTAAAGAGAAAAAATAAAGTATATTCAGATTTCACGCTTCACAACTCATATATTGTAATTGTCTGTACAGCTCAGCAAACCTGAAGCAAAAGGAAAACAGGAAGTTGGCTATGACTTCATCAATGATAAATGAGAAGGCAGCCTTTGTTCATAACAGAGAAAATGGTTTGGAAAGGTTTCTGTGTCAGCCGACCATCCTAAGGAAGAATGCTGAGCTCAGTTCTGAAAAGGTACTATTAAAACAAATAGTCTTGATCATCATGAAGTATCTAAAGCCTTGATCCTACAAGGAGATCCACTTGCATAGTCCCATGTCCCCAGGTGGAATATGATTCAAGATTTCCATAAACACTGAAAAGGAACCAAATCTTTTAACAGTTGCCCATCATTGCTTTAGCAACAAATTCTAAAATGCTGATGGCTGAGATTTGTGACTTTGTCCTCACCCACAACCATTTCAGATTTGGGGACAACTTATAGCTTCAAGTCAGTGGCACTGCAATGGTTACCCACATGGCCCCACAGTATGCCAACATTCTTACGGCTGACTTAAAAGAATGCTTCCTTAGCTCTCATTCCCTAGCGCCCCTCTTCTATATGCTCTACATTGATGACATCTTCATCATATGGACCCGTGGGAAGGAGGCCCTTGAAGAATTCCACCTGGATTTCAACAATTTCCACTCCACCATCAACCTCAGCCTGGATCAGTCCACACAAGAGATCAACTTCCTGGATGCGACAGTGCAAATAAGCAACGGTCACCTAAACACCACCCTATACCGGAAACCTACTGACCGCTATACTTACCTACATGCCTCCAGCTTCCATCTAGGACACACCACATGATCCATTGTCTACAGCCAAGCATTAAGATACAACTGAATTTTCTCCAATCTGTCAGACAAAGACAAACACCTAGAAGATCTTTATTAAGCATTTGTAAAACTACAGTACCCACCTTGGGAAGTGAGGAAACAATTTGACAGAGCAAGATGTTGGGCCTGTCCTGTAGTAGGTGACAAGTAAAACAACAGAATACCACTGGCCATCACATACAGCTAAAACCCCCAGCTACAACCTCTCCAGCACATCATCAATGACCTACAAGCTATCCTGGAAAACAATCCCTCACTCTCACAGACTTTCTGAGGCAGGCTAGACCTTGCTTACAGACAGCCCCCCAACCTGAAGCAAATACTTACCAGCAACTACACAGCACACCACAGGAACAATAACCCAGGAACCAATCCCTGTAACAAACCTTGTTGCCTACTCTGTCTCCATATTTACTCTAGCAACACCATCAGAAGACCCAGCCACATCAGCCATACCATCAGGGACTCATTCACTTGCACATCTACTAATGTTATATGTGCCAGCAATGTCCCTCTGCCATGTACCAAACCAGACAGTCTCTACATAAAAGAATAAATGGACACAAATCAGACATCAGGAATGGTAACATATGAAAGCCAGTAGGAGGACACTTCAATCTCCCTGGAGAATCTGTTAAATTCTATAACAGATTTAAAAGTAGCCATACTTGAACAAAAATACCCATCAGAAACAGACTGCAAGAGAAACTGCAGAACTAAAATTAATTTGTAAATTTACCACCATTAATTTGGTCTTGAATAGGGACTGGGAGTGGCTGGCTCACTACGAAAGCAGCTTTGCCTCTCCTGGAAATGACACCTCCTCATCAATCATTGGGAGTGGACCACATCCACCCTTATGGAATTGGCCCTGTCAACACTGGCTCTCCACTTGTAAGGTAACTCCCTTCTCTTCACGTGTCGGTATAATAATGCCTGCATCTGTAACTTTCACTCCTTGCATCTGAAGAAGTGGTGGGGGGGGGGGGGTTTACCCATGAAAGCTTATGCCCAAATAAATCTGTTAATCTTTAAGGTGCCACTGGACTCCTTGTTGTTTTTGTGAAAAGAAATACTTTCCCAAAAAGGTTTAGACCTTTATATGGGTAACAAGAAGATGCAAAGTTACATTCAATAGGACGAAATTAGATGGCCATTAATCAAGATGGCTTACTTGTTTTCAGGTTATTTCACAGTTGCCCATTATGGGATTTCTTTCATTTTACCCTGAAGCACCCGAGTACTAATCACCATCAGACACAGTTAGGGCTGTTCAGAATACTGATTTTTCCCATGAGAAATTTTGGATATAAAAAAATAAAACACAACAACCTTCATTCTAAGTATTTCAGTTGAAAAACTTCAGTTTTCCCATGGGAAATGTTAACTGAATTCTAAATAAAAATTCTCATTTTCAAGTGACATCAAAATGAAATGAAAATATTCATTTTATTTCAACTTAAAGTATTTTTCCATTTTGAGCAA
Source organism: Sternotherus odoratus (assembly GCA_032164245.1). Taxonomy (NCBI): domain Eukaryota; kingdom Metazoa; phylum Chordata; order Testudines; family Kinosternidae; genus Sternotherus; species Sternotherus odoratus. Next base: position 200,827,837 of record JAVMKO010000001.1, on the reverse strand, counting down.
AGAACTGAAAATAATTCTGAGAGACGGTTGTTCTTCTTACTTTGATGGTTACAGTTTTAACTTTCATTTACAATTGATTTTTCAGTTCACCAGCTTAATAAAAAGCAAACTCCTCCACCCCCAGCCAACTCCTCCCAAACCAAAAAAAAAAAACCCCAAACCACTATTTTTTTGGTTTGGGCTGAACAAAACTCTGTTTGCCCTGAAATAATCCCCCCCTCCTTTTAGTTATTTTTGGGAGGGGTAGAAAGGTGGAGGCAAGTGTTGCCCTTTTTTGTTTGTTTTAAAATAAATCTAGAACAATTTTGAAATGAAACATTGCTGCAAAACAAAAAGTTGAAATGATTTCTTTTCAAAAGTATAAAAATGAAACCTTTTGACTTTGAGATCCCTCCTCCCTTTTTTTCCTTGCTGAAACTATTCACTAACTTTGCTCCAGATTCACAAATAGTTTTGGTGGACTGTAGTTTTGGGCAACTAAACTAAATTTTCCCCATCTCTAATTGCTACTCCCATAACAGCATCCACATGCTGAAACTTTACTTACAAATTCCACCAATTTTTTTTCCAGTCATGGCAATGGTGGAGTTTCACCTGCTCGATATTTATCAAGGTATTTCTGAGGGCAACAGGCTCTTAGGAACATCTACGTTGTAACTGAACATGAGATTACAGTGTTACTAGACCTAAATGGTTTGAACAACAAATTTGCTGCTGCTGAATTATCATCTAGATGAATTTTTCTGTCCTTGTGTTTCTTTGGTCTTGGAAAAATAAGTCAAAATTAAAATAATCCGTGCTGAAGTGTTACAGTGACAGTTACTGCTGAGGAGACATTTTCACTGTAGAAAAGGTCTATTGCTATGAAATCCATTGAAGTCGGACACTGAATGACATGGGAGGGAGGCACATTTTAAGTATCATGCTGTATTCCTGGGACAGTGTAACTTATGATGAGTACAACACTTTAATTGTATCTTGCTGTTGTCCGATATCATTGCCATTTGTATGTGCTCTGAACACAAGTGAGAAGAATTTATAACTGGGTTCAAAAATAGGTCGGTCTTCATAGTCCTAAAGATAATTGAGGCACAGTGAAAATATGTAAGGAATATGCAGCACTGATCACACACATCCTTTAAGGGAATTCGCCCATCAGTGGAGGCACATAGTGTTCATTTGTACTAACTGGAATTATCCATGTGCGCTAAGGGACGAAGAGACCTCAATATAGATGCACAGCTCTTGAAAAGGTTTACCAGATATACAAGGCCTGTGGCCAAGAAATGTTCTTGCATTATGAAATGTCCTGTTTTATAATGATTGGAGCTCTAGAGATCACTCTAAATATACTGTGAGCTTTCCTCTAGTACCCGCTGGCTTTGTCAGCTACATCAAGGTACTCCTCCAGTCCATCAACTAGTGGAACGCGAGCCTGTCAGGGACTCGTTCTGAAAGCAGATCTTCTGCTTTCTGTTACAGAACTGAGTTACCATGCCTCCTTCAGGTATACCACTGATTAGCTTTAAAAATGATCAGATGGACTAATTTGGGGTGTCATAGCTAGTATTGCTAACTATGTCAGCATTTCAAAGCACAGAAATTAATGTCAGAAACTTCAAAGTGATGGAATGAGTTACCACAAAATTATGGTTTAACACACCATATCTTATATTGCTATAACTTAGCACGTTATATACATTTTCACATTTCTTCAGTTGCTCTCTTTTCTTTGCAAGTTTATCTGCTCTATAATAGTATCCTTGTGACCTGCTGCTGTCTTTCAGTGTTAATGTCACTGATGTTTGGCTTGGTCTCTCTGCATCAATATTACTGTCTATAATCTAATAAAGTTGGAAGAACACAGGAAAAGTCCTAGGTCCTCATTTTATCTGCACTTACGCAATCCATTAATGATGGGCCAGAGATTATGAAGTATCTGTTCACGGCCCACGCTTGCTCTCATTCAAATCAGAGGCAGAGCTCCCATTGATTTCAGTGGACACAGGCTTCAGTCTTTACTCAGCCCAAAACTCCTGTGGAGTAAATCCTCAATTTGTTAATCAATTTTTTAATCCTGCCTTACTCAGGCAAACGGGTGAGTAAAAACTAAGTCAGGACTTCAGGTTTTGGCCTCATATACATAAGTGAGGACAAAGCGATTTTCTGAAGTAATTTCAGTTATGGCCCACTGACTTGTATAATCTTGTACACTGTGTGAAGGTGGAATAAAATGTCACCATTCTGACTGGGTGGTATTTTACATCTGTCAGATACCCGAGTGTAAGTGACTGTACCAAGTCCAAAGCAGTGGGGAAATCAGGCTCCACATCTAAAAGAGGAACAAAGCTGCAGCACATACCTTTGCAGTTTTACAGAAAAACTAAAGTGCACTTCTGGTATTCCAGAAAAACTAGTGACAGTTAATGGACCACAATTCACATCAGCGGAATTTAAGTCATTCCAAACTAAATATGGTTTTGAGTGTATTAATAGCAGCCCTCATTACCCACAAGTGAATGGAGAGGTTGAGAAGCCAAGAGACAGACAGCCAAGAGAATCCTACAGCTGCAAGATCCATTCGTTGCTCCACTGAGTTATTGATCAACAACAACTACTACTGGATCTAGTCCAGCACAACTCCCCGATGGGGAGACAACTCTGAGCTACTGGAAAAGAACCTAAGTTGGAACAATCTCCAAAGTGGCCAGACATAGAGAGTAGCCAAATCAAAGAGAAAAAGAGCTTACAAATGCCTTTATAAACAGACATCACTCAAACATAGAACTTTGTGACCATGCTTGTGTCAGAGTGGATGGAGAAAAGGGATGGTCATAGGATCCCCTGACTGCTGGTCTTTCACATCATCTTGGTCACTCTGGAGATTATCTCTTGAGGTTGACTCCTCCATCCACAGTTTGCATACTGTCACTCCATTTCTCCCTCTGGTCTGTGGTACCACTCTTACTCCAGGAATTGCAGTAGCCTCTTTGTGACTCAGCACTCTGGCTAGTCCTCTAGCCCTGAATGTTCCCCCCTGCTGGTAGCAAAGTCCCTTCTCCCTAGCAGTTTTAGGCAGTCTTCCCTTTCACCGACCCTCAGTGCCACTCCCTCAGTGGCTGGTAGGGGAACCTGAGCCCTCGCTCTACTCTGGGTCCCAATCCAGGGACCCACAGTTCTGGGCCTTTTTTTTCTTAACCCTCACTGCTCCTTCCCTGGACTGCTTCCTACCAAACCTTTTCCCCCTTCTCTCTCTGGTTATACCAGCTCTAAAACCGTCCCCCTCTTCCTAGGGAGTGACAGCTACCAGCCTCCCTGCAGCCTGTCTGTTGCCAACTACCTGGCTTTACACAGGCCCTTCTTGTTCCTGTGCAGCTGAGCCTGCTCTAAATTAGTTCCCTGGTCCCTAACTCCTCAACCAGGTGCAGCCTGTGAAGTTATTTGGCCTGTCTGGCCACCTTAACCCCTTTCAATCCTGTGTGGAGTGGACACCCCATCACAAGGATGGAGAACTCCAGCTATCATAAAGAAACAAAATCAATTGCTCAGATCATGTGTGATCGAAGCTGACAGTGAAGAGTTCGGCAGAAATCAACATTTACTGTTTGTTCCTCAAAAATAACAATCAACAGAGCAGTCTACAGATGGTGAATGCAGAACAAGACGACAACTCAGACTCCAAACCTAGTTTTTACACATTTTTGTCATATAATTAGAAAACCAATACAATTCAGAGACACATAATAGACTGATACATGCTGAACTTTAAAAATAGCATGACACTGTACCTGTAAAGTGTACACCTTATCTGAGCATACAACGGATATACATGGCAGTGCATTAAATGATGTCACAGAAGATGCATCTCTAGTATCTCTCTTCAGGGAGGAAGCTCTGTAGCCAGTTCATATGTGATACATGACAAGCAACAGATATTTTAGTTGCTACAAACATAGACAAGCTGGTGTAATCTCTCTGTCAGGTGGGTTTTGTTTATTTTTACAGTAACATATGACAACACTATCCCTTTGGCTGCAACTCTGTGGCACTTTTAAAGTAAATATGTAGCTAGAGCTAAAAATTCATCCGACCTAGAGCACTGTTCTTTAAGGGTGTAATTCAGCCAACATTTATGTTCCATTTAAGCCATTTTGAGGACTGAAGTGGTGCATAGTCCTTGTGCTGACCCTCTGCATGGGAGAAAAGATCATCTTCAGAAAATAAAATGGCTTGGCTTACTAAATTGGTCATTCTCACCTCAGCAAGTGCTGAGAGTCAAGTGTGGTTTGTTAAGAAATCAGAGGGCCATGACTTGACTCAGTTTAACAAACAAAAGAATTAGCAGGAGGAAGTAGCAGTAACAATGAACAGTAAGTGATGGAGCATAAGGTACACACAAGAAAATAAGGAGGCAGTAAAACATACATTTAGTGATAAATCTCCGTCTGTGCCTAGTTGGAGCTTAAAAATGGCAGTTCCTTGGAACAAGGAAAAGTCACCTCAGCAGGCAGTGTAGATGAGGAGGAGTGCCAACTCCCCTTGAAGCAGAGAAACAAAGGCTGAACCTCCTCAGATTTCCAGCGGCAGGACAGACCATAAGGAAACTCCTTCCCCATCTCCCCAGAGGATCCCTTTCTCCTAAGCAAGTTAGGCTTCTCTTCTTACCTTGAGGGGGATTCAGAGTGTCCTTTGGTATTTTCAAGGTTTGGGTGACTGGCCTTGATTCTGTCTGTTTTCCTCCACTCTTCAGAAGCAGCTGGCTGGTTCACCCACCTTCCCCTGTTTTGGAGGGGAGGTAGTCCAATAGCATTTTATAGCTGTCTGAAGTTATAATTCTGTGAGATGGCTGTGGTTAATGAATATTCATGAGCATGAGAGTAAAGTGATCTGGATTTGGCCCTTAGTATGTTGAATTACAACTTCAAGAAGCCCCTAATCTCAGTTGTCTGCTTGTGGTTCTTGTAGGACCTGGCCAGAATGTGAGGGAGCATGTATGTGCATGTTTATAATCTGAGGCTGAGCACCTGTGACTCTCAAAGAATCACAGAAATGTAGGGCTGGAAGACACCTTGAGAGGTCACCAAATCCAGCCTTCTGTGAGGAGTCAGGTCCAAGTAAACCTAGATCATCCCTGAAAAGTGTTTATCCAACCTGTTCTGAAAACTTCCAATAATAGGGATTCCACGACCTCCCATGGAAGTCAATTTCAGTTCTTAACTACCCTGATAGAAAGTTTATCCCAATATCTAACCTAAATCATCCTTGCTGCAGATTAAGCCACTTACTTCTTGTCCTTCAGTGGACATGGAGAACAATTGATCACCATTCTCATTGTAACAGCCCTTATTTTATTTTAAGGCTATTGTCAGGTTCTCTGATGGGTCTTCTTTTCCCAAGACAAACTATACCCATTTTTTTTTTTAAAAAAAAGCTTTTCCTTATAGATCAGGTTTTCTAAACTTTTTATAATTTTTACTGCTCTCCTCTTGGCTCACCAATTTGTGCACAACTTGCCTACAATGTGGCACCCAGAATTGGACACAGTACTCCAGCTGAGGCCTTACCAGTACTCAGTAGAGAGGGACAGTTACCTCCCATGTCTTACATATGACATTCCCAGTAATACATCCCACTGCTCAGGGACCTTACCCATCTTCTAGGACCTCACTCTCCTCCAAGATTTCTCAAATAATTGCTGATGGTTCCAAGATTGCTTCAGCTAGTTCCTTAAGTACCCTAAGATGAATTTCATCAGGCCCTTTCACATTGAGTACCTCTAATTACTCCTGAATTTGTTCTTTCCCTATTTTTACTTGCATCCCTTCCTCCTTGTTAATATTAATTGTATTGAATATCTGGTCACTATTAACCTTTTTAGGTTGGCCTTTTAGGCTGAAGCAGTCAGCCTTTTTGATATAATCAATTATTAGCTCTCCTTTCCCACTAAGTAGAAGAATTACACTTTCCTTCATTTTTCTCTTGCTCCTAATGTATTTAAAGAATCTCTTATTGCCTTAAGAGAGAAGCAAAAGTTCAGCAGGACTCAAAATCAAGCCGGAGAAAGAGAAGAAAAGCCCTATAGTGGGGTAGTGAATTTTCACAAATCGTCTCCCTCTAAGTGGTGTGGTTATGTCATTCCCCAGATTCTTACCCTCATAGTGGGCTAGGAAGTGACCTGTGGAATTTTCCTCCCATTATGCTGCTTAGGATAGCATGCTAGTGCAGACAACTAAAGCTCCCACCAATCAGTCACCCTCCCCATGCCTTCAAAATGTTTTATTTGTGCAAGTGGAAAGGAGGGTCCAACAGTATTTTTTTGTTTTCCCCCCTCAAATTTCCCTCATGATTGTTGATGTCAATTAGATATTGCAGAGCTATTCTCTCATGCAGGTCCTCAGCGCAGATACAAAAGATTTCACATTTACTTTTGCACTTCTTCCTCCCAGTCCCGTCTCAACTTTAACATCAATTTAGATCACAAAAAAAAAAAAAAGATCACAAAACAAAAATAAAAAGCAGGAATTTTCCACTTCTCTGTTAAAAATAAAGGGCCAAATTCAGCTCTAGAAGAATGATGCATGCTTAAACCAGGATTGAATAGGTCTCCGTAGCAAAAGAAGAAGCTATTGAAATTTGCTACATTTAAGAAAGTGTAACAAATAGATCATTTCTTTGGCAGTCAGGCAGGAGTCCCAGCATCAAAAATCCATGAGATATTCAAAAGTTTAAAGAGGAAAATATCAGCATAATGAAAAAAAAGAGGGTTCTTGTGCTCACTCTCTGCTCCTTAGAAAATACAGTGATCTCAGATAAGATACATCAGCAAATAAAGACCATCCTCAGCAATGTGAAAACTTTACCAGGACTTTCTCAGAAACTACACATGCTTCAGACTGGAGTATTTCTGAACACAGGTGCCAACTTCTCCTGGCGCTGGTGGCTGCTCACATCCCACCCCACCTTCACCCCTGCCCCAAAGTCCCCACTCAAACTCCACCCCATTGGACCCCTCCCCAAATCTCCACCCCAGCCCTGCCTCCTCCCCCAAGTCTGCCACGTTCCCCCTCCTCCCCTCTCTCCCAGGCTTGCTGTGCGAAACAGTTGTTTTGCAGTGAAAGCACTGGGAGGGAGGGGGGAGAAGCAGGACCCAGGGGCATGTTCAGGGGAGGAGGTAGAGCCGGAGCGGAGGTGAGCTGGGGTGCGGGGTGGAGTCAGAGTGGAGGTGAGCTTGAGTGGGGTGTGGAGCTGTTGGTGGGTGCTCTGCACCCACCAATTTTTCCCCATGGGTGCTCCAACCCTGGAGCACCCATGGAGTTGACGCCTATGTTTCTGAATAATAACTTGCCAACAGTTTCCTGATGTGTTCAGTAGGGTCACCAGGATTAGACTGGCAGTTTTCCTTTGCCCTGGCTTGAACCAAAATCTTCATAACTTTGTCAATGGATTATATTAGCAGCACTTCAGAGTAATCAGTCTGCCTTGGAAAGTTACCGGGTGACTTTCTCATGTGCCCTTCTAAGGAATACTATAAATCATTGACTTGCCTGGCAGCCTTTTGTAGAGTTGCAAGTATGCCTGTCAAGCTTGGTGACTGGAGGGGAGTTGGGTAGGAAATTAGCATCTTTTGAAGAAGGGGAAAAACCTGCTTAGAATGGTAACAATAGAAAAATTGCAGCTAGCACACTGCAATTCACTGGAACGATTCTGGACTTCCATCCTGTACGTCTTTGCTATATATGGAGTTTCAAGGTCCTGAATTTTATTGTCATCATTTGCAAAAAGGCAAAGAAAGGTTGAAATTTTAGACCGAGTTATGCTGTAGATAAACTGCTACATTATGCCTTCACCTATCACCTCACTAAGAAGCACATCCGTCATTTTAGACCCAATTTACCTCCATCCCCATGCAAAACATTCTCACTTCTAACATTGACAACTATTGATAGCTAAAATGCTAAAGACAAAAATATTTTTTAATGTTAAATAAACAATTCCCATTTCACCTCCTATACTTCTCCTACCAGAGACAGAGTCAGATTACAAAATCTGGATCCAGATTTCAAAACACCCAGTAGTGTGAAGGTTGTTCAGAGGCTTGGTTTGGTTTGTAGCGTTACTTTTGCTTCTATAATTTATCTACAGAAACTGTATCATACTTGGTGTTCAGACTGTAGAGAGATACATGTTTCTCTCATGTGCCCCACACATACTGTAACACATGGCACCTCCTGTGGATGAAAAGCTAATGATGACAGATTAAGGAATCTCTAGCCAGTAGCAAAAAGAAGCGTCGAGGACAGAGTGTGGGAGAAAGATAAGGGTGATGTGGAGGAGGGACAGAAAGAGAAGAAAGAGCTCAAGGTTAGGGTGGGGAGGAGGACATTACTTTGCCATCTGGCTTATTATAACCAACGTCTCCTCCAACTCTTGTCTTGTTTGGTCATTTAGCCTTTCCCCCTTGAATTTTGCCTGCTGTGGCCTGATGGTAGGCTGACCAGACAGCAAGTGTGAAAAATTGGGAAGGGGAGGGAGGTAATAGGAGCCTCTATAAGAAAAAGACCCAAAAGTTGGGACTGTCCCTATAAAATCGGGAAATCTGGTCACCCTACCTGATGGCAACACAGCACTGTGACCAGACACCTCTACCCATGTCCCTTGACCAAGACTATGTGGGGGAGAGTCAGAAACTCAACCTTAAGAGAGGTGTACAGAAGAGTAACAGGGTCGTCTTCTTCATGGGGACACCTGCATGAAATCACCCACGTGATTATAACAAAGAAAGTTTATTAAAAACAGAGAAAAAGAAATGGAAACAAAGCTAGTTTGTTTAACATAGCTTGATTTAGACCTCATACGTCTTATCTAAATTTACCTTTCTCAGCCAGGAAAGACTCTGCTCTGACATCCCCTTATTCCTGGAGCCAGACTGTGCTGCTGTGTCTAAAGTGACTCCCTCACTCAAATGAGTTATTCAGCCCTGCCTTTGGGTCAGCTTGAATGTTCAGACAGGCTTCTCTTGAACAGGAGATGCTACCCTGCTTTCAGAACGATCTTCTACCTACACCCATTCCTACTATCTACACCTAGGTGCACTCACACACACATGGGTTTGGATTCACTGCTCTCAGAAGATGTCTCCACTACAGACATAACAAACAGGACACTGAAATGCCAGGGTTGTATGCATTTGAGTGTATGGATATCAGGCACATTCTGTGGAGACTTAATCTATTAACATGACTACTACTGACCGTCTGTTGTCTAGTCCCCAGCTTCCCTACCTTGGGCATTCCTGAAACCCAAGTATGAGCTGGAAGGGGGCAGATTCAGAACCCTTTTCTGTGGTTGTCACTATACCCAGCTCTTGACAATGCAAAAAAGCTTTGAAAAAGACCATCTTTTGGGAATCCAGCTCTGCATCCCTTTTTTTGTTTTACTTTGAAACTGTCTGCAATGAAGCAAAAATGGTAGAAAAAAAAAGGTGTCCTTGAGAGTACGTTGTATGCTAGGATTCGGCTGCAACACTAGATTTCAATGAGCCAGCAAAATAAGACAATAATGCTACATTCCGGAATGCTGTTAAGGTCAGAGTGGAGAAAGTGCACCATTCAGCTACACAGCCTCTGAGTTTCTGAAGCTCTCGATTGTTTTTGCTGTTATCAGCTGCACAATGCTATATATAAAAAGAATCCCCCTACCCTTCTATATACTTGCAGTTTCGTTTGCTTCTGCAATTTCATGGAGACACTTATGAAACTGCCAGAGATAGACAGAGCAACCTTGCTATATTAATAGATACGAAAGATTACAAATATATGATGGGAAAACCAAGATGTGAAGTTTGGATCTGAACTTTACCACATTTTGTTTGATTCATAGAGAGAAAGGGGCTGCTGAGGCCTTCCTATCTGGGATCAAATTTGACCAAAGTCTAGAGGCATTCAGATCCAGGTCCTTGGGTGTTCAAACCGGTTCCGGACTCCCTAGATATGTACCTACAAAGCATGTGATTAAACACAGCTTCTGAGCCTCGAGGATGAATGAATGTGTTTGAGAAAAATGCCTGTTGGGAAAGTCAGTTACCAAATGAGCAAAGGATGTTATTAGGGTGAAGAAAAGCATTTTTCTCTCCTCCATCAAAATCAGAAGTAAGCCTAATTCACAGACCATGGCTCCAAATTTACCCCAAATCCATAGGGGTTTGGACCTATGTCTAGTTAGAATAAAATCAGCTCAGCACACTGTATACTTTCACCCTGCCTCCCCCTAGCGTGCATGGGTAGAAGAAGCTACTTATTCATGGAGAAGGGTGCTAGCTGTTATTATGAAAGGGTGAACAACCCTTTCCCCAAAGTACAAACAAAACCCAAACATTTGGTGTCACTGTACATTTTATTACAATTCTCTCCTATGCAGTGAGGTCACATTGACATCAGTACCCCCTCCCTTATTCCTGACACTTACAACCCCCCATCCTCAAATTAAAACAGCGAGGAAGGTTTATTCATGAGTCTGGGTAGCGCTACTACTATTAGTGGTACATAAAAGATAAAATGGGGGTGGGGGTGGGGGTGGGGGGAGAGAGAGAATATGTTCCTGAGGCATTTTAACTGCAGAGAGCAGCAGCAGCAGCTCAAGTGTCAATTCTCACATCTGATGCATGATTTAGAGGTGTATGAGGCTGTCTGGGAGCTGCTCCAAGCAGCTGAGCTTACTCTTTCTATGTGAGAGAGGGGATAAATCTCTCTCTGTTTGTAAGGCCGGATCCAAGTAGGTGACTCTCCTCTGAAGAAGCTGAGTCTACCAGCCCGCCCTTCTGCTGCATCGTGTTTCTACAATTAGATTGAGTGCATTATATTGTAATATCCCCTGGGTTGGTATTATATCCAGCACAGAGGCTTTGTATGTCACCACGGCTGGATGGACATCCCAGGACTTCTGCCAACAAGAACAAGAGTATAATCTCTTGGCAAACAATGCAGAAGGCAAGAAACAAGAAGGAGTTCAAGAAAACATCACCACTGCTTACTTTCTCAGCTCAAGTTCTTGCTTTTGACCCTTCAGTCAATGACCTGCTAATAAAGGTGTTGGACTAACTGCATTTAAAATTTTCCCTTTTCTGGAAAAAAAATCATCCACCGTTTGCCAGACACTGGGCCGCATTCTGATCTCACTTATACTGGTGTAACTCCATTGACATTAGTGGAATTACTCCTGATTTATACCAGTATAGTTTCTGCCTATCATTCTTGGAAATCCTTAGAGGACTGAATGATTCTTAAAGAATAAAAACTAAGGCCTTGTTTACACCTTAAAGTTGATCTGTACCAGTATAAAGTGCCTTATACTACTATAATTGCATCTACATTGGGATTCTTATCAGCATAACTATGCTGAAAAAATATAAAAATTACACCTCAGTATTTTAGTTATGCCAGTAAAACTTTAAGTGTTGGGTATAAAAGGTCATTGTAAAGGGATCTGATTATTCAGAAGAATCTTCACATTTTAATTTTACTTTAAAGATGTTCTCCGAGGCTTTGTTCCAGCAGGTTTAACTTCTAACCACACTTGCTGCAACATTCAACCATAAAACATTTATCTGCCCTGGGTTTGAGCCAATTGGAACCATGAAGAGCAGACAGCCTCTCAAGAATATGATGCATTCTGCAGCCTGCCTGCCAATAAAATCAAGAGCTGCTGCACAGATGAGATTCTCTTTAAGTGTCATCAGTGGCGTGAAAATTCCCCAGGGAGAAGTTTTGAAATTGCCCTCACATAGGTGGCACTTCGATGCTGGTGTCACTATCCTCCAACTCCCACACACTCTGCATTAGATAGAATCTTGTATATGTTTTTTCTAACTAAGACTGAATACACTGACATGGTCCCAGAGCTGCTGTATAACAATCAAGCCCTCTGGATCCTTGCAGCAGAACAAATATCTTGAGAAAGGGAGGAAGTGTGTTATTTCCAGAACACGAAGAGATTCAGCAATATAGACTGTTTACTTAAGTGACAAGAGTGGTGTTTTATGAGGTAATAATGCAGTTCCCAAGCGGACAAACTATGAGGCCAAAGATCAAGTAGTGTATTCTGATCAGATAATTGAATTGGTCCTATATTAGCTATAAAAAAACTTTACCACAATATACTAACGTCACTACAGCACAACCAGCATTTGGTGCTGAATTTCAGTTTGTTATCCCCCAGTTTTAAGCTCTTTGTTAGGTTCATTTTCCCAAATGTATTACACATACAAGTGTTCACATGCGATGGGATAGACACGCTAAACTGCTTAACTCAACAACACATCCGACCAGCTCTGTGTTGCCAGGGGTAAAGTCATCAACTGATTTTCAAGCTAATGGAAAATTCTGGCTAGTTTCTCTTAACCAAACAGCTCAGTTCTGCAGCGCTGGCTCACAGTCAGCAGTAATTCGTCTCATTGTCTTCAAATTCACTACCAGCATTATTCAGCACTAACGAGGGTAAGGGTAGGAGAATCAGGTTCTTTGATCCTGATCCTGCACCACTGAAGTTAATGATAGTTTTTGCCAACGGGAGCAGAATCAGCACTAGGTGGATAAACAACCTGAAGAGCTTAACTTTTAAAAATTATAGTGGCTCATTTTCTGGCAAGTATAGTTTAATCAGCTAGGTTGTGCCCCACCGCGCCGCTTCCCGCAGCCCCCACTGGACTGGGATGGTGAACCGCCAGGTAAACAAAGCGGCGGGACCTGCTAAGGGCACTTACCCTGTGGTCTCCCATGCCGAGGTTGTTGATCCCTGGTACAGGTGATATGACTAGGCCCGGGGGAGGGGAAGGAGGCATGGCCATGGCTCCTCTAGGCCATGGCAATTCCAGGTTGTCATGATGGTCCTTTGGGGCTTCTGGCACAAGTCAGAATAACCTTCAGGATGTTCTGCTAACATCGGGTACCAGTCTGCTGCTTTGATGGCCCCAGATGTGGGGGAAGTCAAGGGAGACCTAAAGACATCTCTGCACCACCCCATTCGCACAGGGCTCTTCTCAGTCATCCCTGAAGTTCTGTTCTCATCACTTGGTTCAACAGGCCACACGTTACATAATTAGTTGCCTCCCAGCCTGAGGGTGTAGAATTAATGGGGCCAGGCAATAGACTGAAGAACCCTGGGCCTCATAAAAGAGCTGAGAGAACTGCCCACTGAAACATATAACAAGGATTTAATTGCCGTTTGTGGCATTACAAGCATCATACATTTATAAACAGCAGAATCTCTCTTGAGAATCTCTGAAAAGCTGTAAGAACTGAGACTCTCCAGCCCCACTGCTGCCATCAAGTTCTGAAGTCATTTCTCAAAGGAGGTTACTTGATATTCTTTTCACCCTTAAAGATTATGGCAGAATGAAAACTGCAATAAAATGAAATCTAACTAACAGAATTCACTCTAAGAGCACGGTAGCTGGGAGAAGTCTGTCTGGACCCAAGAGACCCATTCTGCTCTATTTTCAGGTCCAGTTTAATTACTTTCAACCTACGAGAGCAAATATCTCTAGTTTAGCCCCTTTAAAAAAAAAAAGAAGCCTCTGAATTACTTGTACAAACTGAACAAGCAGCAAAAGAAATTCCTACTGGGCTTTTAAATGAAAACTTTCTTCTGCTCCCTGCTAGAGGCAATCAACTCTCACCTACTTCGCAGGGCTTGTAACCTCGAAGCTCTCACATCTGAGCAATCTTTTTGTTCCTGGAAGTGTTCATTACTGACAGCTGGGGTCCCACTCCTAACTATTTATCAGCACAAGGATAGGCCTTCTATTTAGATTTCAGACCATAGCTGATGGCCCCTGGATTTCCTTTGTCTGGATTCCTCTCTTTTCCCCTACCCCTGTTTTTTGCTATGCTTGTTTTTCTCCCAGGTAAGCAGCTCCATCAAATGAATTGAGTGTAATAACAGGCATCTGTGTTGACTTAAATGTTACTAAACAGTTTTAAAGCATTGTTATAGAACGAAGTGGCCTCCTGTGTGAGAATGGAATAGTTAGATATGGATCTCTTCAGGCTGCCAAAACACAATTTGAAGCAGTGCTATCTCATAGACATTATAGCTATTCAAGCATAATGCACACCTTTGCTACCAGAATATTTCTGGATCAATACAACATTCTGAAATCACACAAGATATTTACATGCCAGATGCGCTAAAGATTCATATGTCCCTTCATGCTTCAACTACCATTCCAGAGGACATGCTTCCATGCTGATGATGGCTTCTGCTTATAACAATCCAAAGCAGTGCAGTCTCATGTATGTACATTTTCATCATTGAAGTCAGATGCCACCAACAGAAGGTTGATTTTCTTTTTTGGTGGTTTGGGTTCTGTAGTTTCTGCATCAGAGTGTTGCTCCTTTAAGACTTCTAAAAGCATGCTCCACACCTTGTCCCAATCAGATTTTGGAAGGCACTTCAGATTCTTAAACCTTGGGTCAAGTGCTGTAGCTCACATTACTGTAATTACAAGAAATTTCACATCAGTACCTTCTTTGCATTTTGTAAAACTGCTGTGAAAGTGTTCTTAAAATGAACATGTGCTGGGTCATCATCTGAGACTGCTATAACATGAAATATATGCAGAATGTGGGTAAAACAGAGCAGGAGACATACAATTCTCTCCCTAAGGAGCACAGTAACAAATTTAATTTACACATTATTTTTTTAACGAGCATCATCAATATGGACACGTGTCCTTGGGTATGTTGGCCGAAGCATGAAGGGGCATACAAATGTTTAGCATCTCTGGAATGTAAATACCTTGGTAGTCAGCATTGCAAAGTGCCATGTGAATGCCTGTTCTCACTTTCAGGTGACATTGTAAATAAGAAGCAGGCAGCAGTATCTCCCATCAATGTAAACAAACTTGTTTCTCTTAATGATTGGCAGAATAAGAAGTAGGACTGAGTGAACTTGTAGGCTCTAAAGTTTTACACGGTTTTCTTTTTGAGTGCAGTTATGTAACCAAAAATATCTGCATTTCTAAATGTATGAGATGAATTGAAAAATACTACAGGCCAGACGCATTTTACGCATATTTAACTTGCGCAAATTTAACTACACGTGACTGGCCAAACCAAAAAACATTGTTTTTTAGTACTGAGATGGGGAAGGCCATGCAGCTTCTCAACAACATAGTCACTAAAATCATCTTGCAAGCTGGGCCTGTCAGAGAAAATCAACTCCTACAGTTCAGGCTTACCCAAAGAAGGACACATCTCTTGCATTCTAGTGTAAGATTTAAGGATGAGTGGAACTATCATGAAATTGTAGAAATAATTAAGCAGCCATGCTTTTTGGTATTTCACTCTCTGGCTATTTTAGCATCTGATAGCAATAAATCTGTATCTGAAATTGCTGTCTGAATCACTGATGATAACCTTATGGTTAGAGAGAGGCTGACTATGATCAGTTGAGCAAACTACCCTGTATAAGAATATTCTGAAGTTTGGCAAAATTCATTCAAGCCTAAACTCTTCTGCTCAGGACCATTTCTACTCAGAATCCATTCATGGAATAAACAAATAAATACTTTCCTGTGAACCTCCAGGAGCAATATTTCCATTCTATGTATTGGACAGAAAGAGTTGTCTTGGGGTTAAGATACAGGATTATAACTCCTGGCTCTACTGTAGACTTCCTGTGTGATAAATTGTCAAATTTCTTTATGTTGCAGTTCCCTTCCCCTCCCATTGAATGGAGATAACACTTCTCTACCTCACAGTGTTGGTGGGAGAATAGATTAACTAATGATTGTGAAGTGCTCGATACTATGAGGGACTACTGAAGTCTATAGATATAACAGAAACATACTGCCCGTATGTGTTAATTGGTGATATTAGAAATGAACATTTAGTCTTTGCGCTGGTCTTCATTTCAAGATTAACCTGAGTTATAACTTGAGTGGTGCCCCTAACTCTAGTCCAATCCACGTACAAAACCCCTTAACTCAAGAGTGATTGTACTTTTAACTCTAGCTGGCTGGCCTGAGAGGGGATGTTGCCTAAAGTTTGAGTGAGCAGAGCCACTCTTCAGAGTGGACGTAGGCAAGCACTGCTAGTCCTCCAAGACCTTCCCAAAATTCCCCTTGAGACATCAGAAAAAGCAGATTATATATCCCCAATTCACTGGTAAAGAATCCATAGAGCACCACATGGAATGTGCCCTCAGAATTCTTAGCACCACGTGTGAATACATGTGGACATAGCAACTTGAACGTTATTGTGAAGAGAGGTTGCTCTCACTTGAACTAGGCTAACATAAGTGTTGGTAACTCAAGTCAGCACTGCAGTGAAGACATCCCCTTTGGAAAGCCGTACAAGTTTCTTTGGACGCAACAAATCTTGTTATTTTTCCTCTTTCTACTCATCGTTACTAGTCATTTCCAATCTGCTCACAAATGCAAACAACTATTGTATAACAGAGGTAACAAAGTCCTGTGGCACCTTAAAGACTAACTATAAAGTTTTGAAGCATGAGCTTTCGTGGGCTAATACCCACTTCGTCGGATGCAAGCAGTGGAAGTGTCCAGAGGCAGGTATAGAAAAGTAGGCAAGAACCAGGTGGGAGGTAAAAAGGTTAGTCCAATTAGGCTGAACCAGCTTGTTATCTCCGATCAGGGAGGGTGGGTTATTCTTCTAGCATTTGAATGGGGGGTGTGGACATGGAGAGAGGAGAAACTATTTCTGTAATGAGCGAGCCATTGTAGGTCTTTGTTCAATCTGAGATTGTTTGTGTTGAATTTGCAAATGAATTGTAGCTCTGCAGTTTCCCTTTGCAGTCTGGACTTGAAGTTTTTTTGCTGCAGTATGGTGACTTTTAAATCTGTAATTGTGTGTCCAGGCAGGTTGAAGTGTTCCCCTACAGGTTTTTGTATTATTGCCATTCCTAATATCTGATTTGTGTGCATTTATCCTTTTTCTTAGGGACTGTCCAGTTTGGCCGATGTACATAGCAGAGGGACACTGGTGGCATATATGACATTGGTTGATGTGCAGGTGAATGAACCAGTGATGGTATGGTTGATCTGGTTAGGTCCTGTGATGGTGTTGCTGGTGTAGATATGTGGGCAGAGTTGGCATCGAGGTTTGTTGCATGGATTGGTTCCTGAGTTGGAGTTATTGTGGTGCAGTGTGCTGTTGCTGGTGAGAATTTGTTTAAGGTTGGCAGGTTGTCTGTGTGCCAGGACTGGCCTTCCTCCCAAGGCCTGTGAAAGTGAGGGATTATTGTCCAGGATGGGTTGTAGGTCACTGATTATGTGTTGCAGAGGTTTTAACTGAGGACTGTAGGTGATGGCCAGTGGTGTTCTGTTGTTTTCTTTCTTGGGCTTGTCTTGCAGCAGCAGGCTTCTGGGTACACGTCTGGCTCTGTTGATCTGTGTCCTTATTTCCTTGTGCGGGTATTGTAGTTTTGAGAAAGCTTGGTGAAGATCTCGTAGGTGTTGGTCTCTGTCTGAGGGGTTGGAGCAAATCCGATTGTACCTCAGTGCTTGGCTGTAGACAATGGATTGTGTGGTATGTCCGGGATGGAAGCTGGTGGCATGAAGGTAGGCATAGCTGTCGGTAGGTTTTCGGTATAGGGTGGTGTCGATGTGGCCGTCATTAATTTGCACTGTGGTGTCTAGGAAGTGGATTTCCTGTGTGGACTGGTCCAGACTGAGGTGGATGTTGGGGTGGAAGCTGTTGAAGTCATGGTGGAATTCTTCCAGAGTTTCTTTCCCATGGGTCCAGATGATGAAGATGTCATCAATGTAGCGTAGATAGAGAAGGGGTGTGAGTGGACGAGAGTTGAGGAAGCGTTGTTCCAGGTCAGCCATAAAGATGTTGGCATACTGTGGGGCCATGCGGGTGCCCATAGCAGTGCCGCTGCTCTGGAGGTATATATTGTCACCAAATTTGAAATAGTTGTGTGTGAGGATAAAGTCACAGAGCTCAGCAACCACCTGTGCTGTGGCATCATCAGGGATACTGTTCCGGAGAGCTTGTATTCCATCTTTGTGTGGGATGTTTGTGTAGAGAGCCTCTACATCCATGGTGGCTAGGATGGTGTTTTCTGGAAGGTCACCAATGCATTGTAGTTTCCTCAGGAAGTCAGTGGTATCACGGAGATAGCTGGGAGTGCTGGTGGCATAGGGTCTGAGTAGAGAGTCTACATATCCAGACAGTCCTTCAGTGAGAGTGCCAATGCCCGAGATGATGGGGCGTCCAGGGTTTCCAGGTTTGTGGATCTTGGGTAGTAGATAGAATAACCCCGGTTGGGGCTCTAAGGGTATATTAATTTGTTCCTGTGTTAGTGCAGGGAGAGTCCTGAGTAGATGGTGCAGTTTCTTAGTATATTCCTCAGTGGGATCGTAGGGAAGTGGCCTGTAGAAATTGGTATTGGAGAGTTGTCTGGTAGCCTCCTTTTGGTAGTCTGACCTGTCCATGACGACAACAGCACCTCCTTTATCAGCCTCTTTGATAATGATGTCAGGGTTGTTTCTGAGGCTGTGGGTAGCATTGCGTTCTGCACGATTTAGGTTGTGAGGCAGGCGATGTTGTTTTTCCACAATTTCTGCCTGTGTACGTCAGCAGAAGCATTCTATGTATAGGTCCAGACTGTCATTTCGACCCTCAGGAGGAGTCCATGTGGAGTTCTTCTTCTTGTGCTGCTGGTGGGATGGTGTCTGTGTACCAGTGTGCTGTTCCATGTTGTCTTGAAAGAATTCCTTGAGTCGGAGACGGCGAAAGTAGGCTTCCAGATCACCGCAGAATTGTATCATGTTTGTGGGGGTGGTGGGGCAGAATGAGAGTCCTCGAGATAGGACAGACTCTTCTGCCGGGCTGAGTGTGTAGCTGGATAGATTGACGATATTGCTGGGTGAGTTAGGGCAGGGGTCTGCAACCTTTACCACTCAAAGAGCCATTTGGACCCGTTTCCCACAGTAAAGAAAACACTGGGAGCCACAAAACCCTTTTGACATTTAAAATGAAATAACACTGCATATAACGTTTTCTTTGCCTTTATGCTATGTATAAACAAACTATAATGTGTTGCATTTAGATCAGGGGTGTCCAAACTTTTTGGGAAGAGGGCCAGATTTGGTAAGGACGGTGAAGATGTGTGAGGGCCGACCCCCTCCCCCTCCCCCCTCCGGCCGTGCTCTCGCTCTTCTTCCCTCCCCCTCCCCTCCAGCCGTGCTCTCGCTCTTCTTCCCTCCCTCCCCCCCCTCCGGCCGTGCTCTCGCTCTTCTTCCCTCCCCCTCCCCTCCAGCCGTGCTCTCGCTCTTCTTCCCTCCCTCCCCCCCCTCCGGCCGTGCTCTCGCTCTTCTTCCTCCCCCCCCTTCCTCCCCCCCGCTCCGGCCGTGCTCTCGCTCTTCTTCCCTCCCTCCCCCCCCCTCCGGCCGTGCTCTCGCTCTTCTTCCTCCCCCCCCTTCCTCCCCCCCGCTCCGGCCGTGCTCTCGCTCTTCTTCCCTCCCTCCCCCCCGCTCCAGCCGTGCTCTCGCTCTTCTTCCTCCCCCTCCCCCCCGGCCGTGCTTTCACTCCCCCCCTCCCCCAGCTTGCCTTGCCTTGCCTCGTGCCCCGGCCCCGGCTCACTCTTATCCGCCGGCTCCACCGCGCTTCGCCTCCGGCCCCGGCCCGACTCGCACTTCTCCGCCGGCTCCGCCTCGCCTCGTGCCCCGGCCCCGGCTCCGTTCTTCTCCCTCCCCCCCCCCGCCGCTCGCCTCTTATTGACCCCGCCCCTCTCTTTCGGCTGCGGCTCCGCGCACTGGTTGGACAGTGCTGGCGGGCCGCATAGAGAACAGTCTGCGGACCGGTTAAAATCAGAACACACAGGGAGCCGCATCGGAGGGATGAAAGAGCCGCATGCGGCTCCGGAGCCGCGGGTTGCAGACCCCTGAGTTAGGGGTACCACTATTGTGGCCCCATGTGGGAGGTAGGATTTTAGATAGTTTGCAGTCCTTTTTCTTTTGTAGAGAGGTGAAGTGTGTGATGTAGATCTCCTGTCTTATTTTAGTAAAGTCTGTTTGTGTGGAAGGTTGGTTGTTTATGAAGGTCTCCAGGTTGGAAAGCTCTTTTTTGATGTTTTCCTGTTTGTTGTACAGGATGCTGATCAGATGGTTCCTCAGTTTCTTAGATAGTGTCTGGCATAATCTCTCACTGTAGTCTGTGCAGTATGTGGATAGCAATGGATTTTTCACCTTCAGTCCATTTGGTATGATGTCCTGCCGTTTGCATTTGGAGAGAAAGATGATATCTGTCTGTACTTGTGCAAGTTTCTTCATGAGGTTGATGGATTTCCACTCCATACGGCTAAATGCAGTGCCTTGCATGATGTCAAGAATCAGAGAGGTAGCCGTGTTAGTCTGGAATAGCAGAGGTAACAAAGTCCTGTGGCACCTTAAAGACTAACTATAAAGTTTTGAAGCATGAGCTTTCGTGGGCTAATACCCACTTCGTCGGATGCAAGCAGTGGAAGTGTCCAGAGGCAGGTATAGAAAAGTAGGCAAGAACCAGGTGGGAGGTGAAAAGGTTAGTCCAATTAGGCTGAACCAGCTTGTTATCTCCGATCAGGGAGGATGGGTTATTCTTCTAGCATTTGAATGGGGGGTGTGGACATGGAGAGAGGAGAAACTATTTCTGTAATGTTCATGAGGTTGATGGATTTCCACTCCATTCATGAGGTTGATGGATTTCCACTCCATTGTATAACGTCTTTGTCACGGGGTGCTCTACTCACTGTCGTAATGCCTCTTTCTGGCCATATCCAGGGATGACCTTTGCCAGACCAACACTCCTTCCTGTGGTTGCACTCCATCACTTTCTCACTCACTCTCTTTCCTGGGGTTTGACAGGAAACCCTGTCTCCTGCTCTGTGGGTTGCTCCTCCAGCCAGGCTGCTGTAGTTTTCCTCTTCCGGATGGGGTGTGTGGGTCCCAGGAAGACTTCCCATTCACTGCCCCTTAACTATGCCACTTCCACAGTGGCTGAGAGGGGAACGCAGACCCACCCTCTACAATGGATTCCTGACCAGAGACCCTACAACAAGTAGTCAAGGTCTGCAGAGTCTTCAACCTTACTGCTGTATCCCTGGGCTACTTCCTGCCTTGCCTTCACCTCACCCCGAGAGCGACTATAGCCTCACTCTCTGCAACCCCCTTCTGCTCTGATCTACTGGGCTTTATACAGGCCCCTCCTGCTTCTGTCCAGCCGAGCCTCCTCTTTAAATTAAATCCTCCTTCTATCCTGGCTGCTCCTCCAGGGACAGCCTAGGCAGTTAATTGGCCCACCCAGCCACCATCACCCCTTCGGAACTTGTAGAGTGGACACCCTGTCACAGTCGTACAGTACTGATAGATATAGAAGACATATCCTATCAATACACCCAGATTTAGTTTGTTCTATCCAGTATTCACTATAGAAAGGGGAAGGAGAGTTAAAAATGTACATGATGTGTATGCGAAAATATATAATCTAAACAGATATGAAATTGCTCAAAATCTTGGCGAGCAGCTCTTTTTCCTTACACCACTTGGATTTCAATTCATTTTGCAGTTAGGTTTACATTTGAAGGAAATAGGGTGATATAGAAATCGGACAACTGTTTGTTTCCTGGTAAGAACACCATGTTCCCCTGGGGAAAAAAGTTAATCTGATGTCATTTAAGGTACATTCCTAACACAAAAAATAGCTACAATTCCTGGACAATTATTTCATTCCTCAGCTGCCAACTTTTCTATCCACTAACTCTACCATAGCCTCTTTACCAAGGCACCATTAAATGCTCAGGAAATAAACTAGGGGACATTTATCAGCACAAATGAAAACATATAGGATTCAGTGGGATGTGATTGAGGCAATCCAAGTTTCCCTATAAGGTTAGCTTTATTTTTCAGCGATTCCAAGGCCAGAAGGGCCTTTTATGATAATCTAGTCTGCCCTCCTGTATAACACAGGCCATAGAACTTCCCTAAAATAATCCCTAGAGCATGTTGTTTTAGAAAACCACGCCATCTCTATTTAAAAATGGCCGGTGATGGAGAATCCACCACAACTCTTAGCAAATCAGTCCAATGGTTAAATTACTCTCACCTATAAAAATTACACCTTATTTCCAGTATGCATTTTTCTAGCTTCCACTTCCAGCCATTGGATCATTAGTTCTCTATTGGATTTAAGAGCCCAATATTAAATATCTGTAATCATCACCTGTTAAAAATGTAGCTAAAATGACAGCAGATTTTAATATTGAAAAAGCACAGCAAAAATTAGGACTGAAAAATAATAGCTAATTCTAGTCCCAAAACCTTTGGGGCCAATTCAATGCTGATATAAGCAGAAAACTTCAGTGGCATTTCATTACCTGTTATCACGGCAGGCTGAACTGGACCTAAAGGTGGTAAACTTTTTCATAATGTGGACTACACTTTAAATCAGAGGTTGTCTCATGGACCATCCACCCTCTCATTCATATAACCACCTGTGGTGACTACAGCAATTGTCCATGAGGAAAAAAAATGACTAATCGTAGCTTTAAAAAAAAATGTTTTTAGGCTTCTGGAAAGAGGAAAAAAAGCCAGAGTACTATGTGCCCAGCCAGGCTGTTGTCTGAGAATCTGGTTTCCATGGTTTTTGTTCCATGAGAGCACTGCCTGCTGTTTCAACAAATCATTCTCAATAACTGATTGTAATTAAAAATATTTTAATTCCATTTCTTCACAGTGATTCCATCAGCTAGATTCATAGGAAACTGAACTACTGTAGGAGTTTTCTGTTTGCTGTGTTGCTTAGGGGTACCTCTAGTTTTACTGTATACACAAAAGGTGGTCTCTCCAAGGTGTGCATGACTCAGTCCTTTTTCTGTGCATTGCACTTTTAAATGTAAACTGTTAACTTTTTGCTGAGGTGACTGTGGAGAGGTTCTGACAGAATGAGATCCTGACATTCTCGCTGATGGAGATTTTATCATTGTTTTCTCTTCGAAGTCTTTCATAATCTAAAATAAAAGTAATCCAGAATGAAAGTTCATATTTTGTTCTTCTGACACCCTTATTTACAAACTACATTTTACAGTTACCACATCAAAATACACTCGTGACGTGCCAGACCAGGCAGGTGCTGTTCCATAAGTGCACAGGTCAGCGGGAACCTCGTTGGACTGAGCTGCCATATTTAAGAGAGATGTTTGTCTGAATAAATATCCTTCTTCGATAAGTAAAGGTTGCATTGTCCAGACGTGACAATATACCCGGAGGGTAATGTAAAGAACATGGGACTAATCCCTGTGGCTCCCCTGCTAAAAAAATGATATGTGACTGTCATTTCTGGAGCATGTCAGGAAAAAAAAATAATCAGGGACAAATCCATGCATTAGTCAATCACAAAAAGTGATGGGTCTGAATAACTAACAGGTTCTGACAGCTCTTGCTGTGCCTATTTTGGAGAATGAGAGTGACGGTGAGATGTCCCAGCTAGAACCTTTCTTTTGGAATGGATGAGCCTTGATACAGAGATGTTTTTCTCTTCAAAAATTTGAGAGTGGATTTAATCTTCATGGAAGTAAGGCACTGATGGCACAATCTGGTGCCAGGCACAGTATGGACAAGTGGTAGGAAGGTTTCCCTCGCATCTCTTCAGTGAATTGGTCTGAGCTAAAATACCCCTAATCTCTGCTATTCCAGTCCTGGACATCCACGGTACAGAGCACTAACTGTACTAACCTCTGGTGATGTTGCACTGTATAAAAGTGTAAACTTATAGGACAATTATTCTCACATCTCTGCTAAATCAAAGAAGGCCTCTGCAGGTCAAAGATAATGCACCAACCCATAAATCTAATGCACTCTGGCCTCCAAACAGTATTAAGTTCCAGACTCGCAGCAACAACATAGAAGATGTAAGAGAAAACAGGAAGAATTTCTCACATACAATTCCAGCAACAGTTCCTAACATAAGGTAGCATAGCTCGCCTGAAGCTCTTCCACAGGGTTTTCTGCATGAAGATGTTCAAGTAGGTGAATGAGCTAATCACCAACATTTAATGCTGCTTCGCAGCTCAGAAGACCCAGCACTGTCTGAAAAAATATGATAAGCTACCACATTTGCCACGGAGATCTTCCATCATTTAGATGAATGGAACATATAATACACAGCAGCACTACTCTCCCAGAACGGCCTTCAAAAGAAAACCTGTTGTCAAATTTGTGTGTTCCTTGGCCACCTTTAAAAAGATACATGGAATCATAACGAGAGATACAACGCGCTTTAGAATAGTTAGCTGACAGTACAAACAACATTTGGAAAGATAATTAAGTGGTCCACCAAGTCCCTCAGCAATTTTCAAGTGGTCCGTGAAAAAAAAAAGTTTGAGAACCAATGTATCTAGTGGATATAGACTCTTATGTCTCCATCTCCCATCAGCTTCTATTTCCTCCTCCAAGCTCCTGTTCTGTCCCTCCCATCAAGTTCCTGTCTCTGTCCCACTTAGCTATTTGAATTTCCTATTTAGATTTCATGCAAAGTGATCTACCCAAGGTGATGTAGAACAGCGGTCCTCAAAGTTTTTTTGCCGTGGCCCCTTTCCACGGTGCGGCGTCTGCTTGCAGCCCCTCCCCCCCCAGGGTATGTCCACCAAAATGCCGCCGAACAGAAAACTTCCGCTTTCTGTGATGGCATTTCGGCGGTATAAAAAATAGACCTCCGAATTTGGCGGTCTCCTGGGAGGATTCGGCGGTGGCGGCGGTGGGGGCTCGTGCACCTCCGGGGATGGTCTCGCGCACCCCCAAGGGTGTGCACACCCCACTTTGAAGACCACTCATGTAGAAAGCGGAGCAAGGACTCCAGACTCCTGGTGCAGTGCCTGAACCATAAGGCCATCCTGCTTCAAACTCATGTGTAGTGGTATGTTGTACCATGTCTCCTGGTTTCTCCAAGTGCACCCTGTTGTGTATTTGGTTGTCGTGGTAATAGAACCTTCTTGTTGTTATGGCAACTGAGTTAGATTATTAGGGGATAGCCCAGCCAGTTTTGGCTGGTTTAGTTAATTCAATGTGTGATAATAAGTGGCTGCTATTAAGGTTCACAGCTCTCTGTGCCTCAAGGGCTTTTTTACTAAAACTACGGCCCCCAAGGATATAAGACACCCCTCCTCCCCGCTTTCCCACAATTCTCCCACTCTTGGACTGGTGCTGGGCTACCTACCTGGATGTCTTCCCTTTGGGAGCTGTGATCAGTGGTTAATATGGAGACCCACACAGACTTTTCAAAACAAAGTACTGTTTAATCACAGCAGTATGAACAAAGCGTAACAAGAGCAAAAAAGGGTTTACATACATATCTATCTTAGGGCTTGTCTTCACGAGGCTGCTCCGGGATCGATCTTCTGGTGATCGATTTATCGCGTCTCGCTAAGATGCGATAAATTGATCGCTCGCGGCTCCCCCGTCAACTCCGGAACTCCAGCTTACCGGGAGGCGCAAGCTGGAGTCGACGGGGAGAGCGCGCTGCTGACTGCCGCCGCCGTGGGGACGAGCAGTAAGTTGGCGGCAGATACGCAAACTTCAGCTACGTGATTCACGTAGCTGAAGTTGCGTATCTGCCATCGATCCCCCTCCCGCCCCAGTGAGGACAAGCCCTTAGCTAAAGATTTAGGTAGGCCTACCTTTTCCATGTTCCTTTGCTTTGGGGGAAAGTGGGTTCAGTCTCCTTCTAACAGTCTCTGCCTCCTTATCCCTGTTCGTGAATGAATGAATTTTTATTCACGCAGTGTTTTGTTCCAGTTTTTCCTACTTGAATCTCCCTGTGGTTACAAGCTGAACCCTCCAAGCCAGACTGCTGAGCTCAGCATGGTTGGAAGTAAAACTTCAAAGTGAACAACAAGTGCATTGTCCTTTAAGTATCAATAAATAGGAGGCTATCTACACCTACTGTCCTCTTTCCTACATAGTCAACTAGCCCTTGCTTGAAGTAACCCCTTGTAATCATGTAGCAAACACCACAATAACAATCAGATAAAAGGACAGAAGATATAATATTACAGACAGCTCCCACGTCCTTCACACAGAAAGTGTGCAGTGAAAGATGGTATATTCCAGAGGTACAAGGCTGGGAGCTGGGGGGATTTGGCTGGTGCCTTTCTCTGTCTGAGTCATGAGTGGCTCTGGGAGCATTCATGCAGCCTAGCTGGGTGTGCGGCTCCACATGCAGTTGTGCTGAGTGAGAACAGCGCCTGGAGGGGTTTGCTGCGTGTCACTAGTAAAACATTGTGAGAGACAGCCCAGACTGGAGAGAGAAGTGGTTACAGTGGTCCCCCTCAGTCCCAGGCTGCACCCCAGGGATCCCATCACACAGGGAACTCTCTTTAAAAGGGTGTTAAAAGTGCATCTGCAAACACTCTGAAAAATAGTCTGCTTATGTTTCTTATGTTTTCTTTTTTGTTTGTTGTTTCCTCTATTATAAATCACTAAAATATGTTTCCCATGTAAATACGGTTGATCTTTGCAAAACATCCACTTTTCCTTAAGCCAGAATTCTTCCCCCTGGGCTTGATCCAACCCACAATGAAGTCAATGGAAATACTTCCCTGGTTTTCCATGGGGCTTAGATAAGGTTGCAGTTTTTGTTTTGGAAAGGATTACTATGTAAACAGAGGATTATGAAGTCAAGTGAAGAATTAGCTGCCAGGGCAAATGAATAAAAAAGAGACACCACTATTATACAAATGGCCATATCCAGGAAGAACTAGTGGAGAAAATACGGGAAATAGGACAAGCAGAAATGTTTCTTAGCAAAGAAAAATTGTTTCTTTCCCCACGTTTCCTAGAAAGTCTCAGCAGTATCTGAAGTTTCTTGCTGACTTGCTCACACTGTTGGCAAAGAGAACTGCTGCACCAGAAGTCCCCGAGGGCTCATTTGCAGAGCGCGCTAAGATCTACAGCAGGAGGAGCCTGTTGACAGTTTTTATGAATGTGCACATGAAATTAACTGTCAGCCTCCCCTTTCAGACACCAGAAGACAATAGGTACAGATGATGCATTTCAAATGTACACTTCTTTTCATGATAAAACACCCTGTGACAACACACATCCTTAATAACTTCTAAGACAAATTCTGCTCTGAATTGCCACTAGGTTCTTTTCTTCCAAAGGTATTATACACAGGGACCTGCCCTTAGCATGAGGAAGCCTTGTCTGCATGCCAGGGGTTAGCTTCCCAACTCCACTGGTCACAGGGAACAGTAGCACTCCACTCTAGGCCTCGTAGGCCCTGCTGTCTCTTTACAGCAGGGGTGAGTAAACCACAGCCCGTGGGCCACATCTGGCCCACAGGACCATCCTGCCTGTCCCCTGAGCTCCCAACTGGGAGGCTTACCCCAGCCCCTCCCTCACCTTCCCCCCCATTCCCTGGAGCCATGCTACAGTACAGACAGTGCTCTGGGAGGCGGGGCTGCATGCTTCTACAGGGCAACGTGGCAGCGTGTCTGGCTCCAACCAGGCCACTCAGCTGCTGTAGCGGGATGTTCGCTAGGCTATTAAGGGAGACCAGTAATAAAGTTCAAGGAGACCAATGAGGCTCAAAACAAAACGTGTTTATTCGGCCGAGGTAGCAGCCGCCCAAAAGCGTGAAGAAACTGCCACACCAACCACACTTAACTTACAGTTTTATAGTCTTGGTTAACTACGCAGTTTCTATATGTGTTACATGATTGGCTATTCCATATTGCTAGGCAGATTTAGACTACTCACGTGGTGCAGGCACGTGGTAGGAACAGCGTGATTGGACAGAATTTCGCGCCCTTTTTGCAGGATTGTTGCATTGCTTGTGCACAGAACATGCAATAGCAGCATATTACTTTGATGAGGTAGTGATTGTACAAATGTGCAAAAACCAATTGTATTACCCATGATTGATACAAAACCCTTTTATAACCTTATTAAAATAAACCTTAACATTAAACAATTTATAATAACTATAACTATCTATTATTTTCCTTAATGGAGATCTTATATTTTGATCTTTACATATCTGCATCAACATTTATCATTATTTGCTTTCTTCAACCCTCACATTCCCTCCTTTTTCTTGTTGCTAGTTATTGCAAACTAGCAACACTCTAAACATTATTATTACTAGTTATTGATGAATTTTAAACATTAACATTATTTCTTTTGGATCATAACAGATTACAGGATCTAAACTACTTTTCAGACATACAGAATATATAACATATTAAGATAAGATTGAACAGGAGAACTATTATAAACAAAAATATCAAAAATAGTATACTTCACACACATTAAACAAACCCACCCCTGCCCCTTTCCCTGAGAAACATTACAGTAACATTTGGGGCAACAGATGAATAGGATTTTCTAAGGAATACATTATAACAAATGTTCATACAGTAGAGCAGGTTTTTAGAGTGGTGCTTGGTCACCTGACTCACAAGAGGTGGGTTGAACATCTTGCTGGATAGGTGGCTGGGCTGGTTTGTGGAAGACGATTTGCAGAGGGTTGGAGCTTTTCACGGAGACCTGCCAGTTGGGTGGAGGCGATGTGTGATCAGACTTGACACGGGTGTAATGAATTCATGGCTTAACACCGGCTAATTTAACAGCAGTGGGAGTGGTAAGGAGAACAGTATAGGGGCCCTTCCACTTAGGTCCCAAGGGGTTAGTTTTCCAGTCCTTGAGCCATACAGAATCTCCTGGGGAGAAAGGGTACAGAGCAGTGACAGGAAAAGGGAACTTGAGCTCACTAACGTAGGTGGATAATTGTTTCAACACATTGCTCAGGAGCTGAACTTCTCTGATAAGATTTTGTTTTCCCAGAAGGTAAGTATCCCCTTTCAAGTGGCGGACCCCTAGCGGTGGTCGGCCAAACACTAGCTCATAGGGTGAGAGCTTTAAAGATTGTGTGGGAGTGCATCGAACTCTGAGCAATACCATGGGCAAGGCTACAGTCCATGATAGATCGGTCTCCTGACAAATTTTACCTAGGGCATCTTTTAGAGTCCTATTCATTCTTTCAACCTTTCCTGACGCCTGTGGATGATATGCACAATGGAGTTTTCAGGTGATGCCTAGGAGTACTGACAAAGAGCGGATGACTTTGTGAACGAAAGCGGGACCATTGTCACTTCCAATGTGTAATGGGAGTTCAAATCGGGGGATTACATCTCGGAGCAGGGCCTTAGTAACCTGCTCAGCTTTTTCATTAGTGGTAGGCCATGCCTCAACCCAGCCGGAATATGTGCAAACCGCTACAAGCAGGTACTTGAATTTCCCAGACTTTGGCATTTCGGTGAAGTCCACAACTAGTGATTCCATTGGACTATATCCTATATACTGGATTCCAGGTGGTCGAAGAGGCCCTACACGAGGATTATGTTTTGCACAGATTTGACAGCGTAGGGCAGCGCGTCTGGTGAGTGAATGCAGACCATTTATGTATAGTTCACGGTCTAGGAGTTCAGTTAGATTAGTGCTACCTAAATGGGTCTGTTGATGTAATTCCTGGATCAATTCCCAAGCTACCACTGCGGGCAGGAAGATTTTATTATTTGGCAAGACATATAAACCTGATTGCTTTACTCCTTTTTCCTGTTCAGCCCAAAGTTGTTTTTGTGCAGTGTAGTGTACTTCAGCAGGAATCATTTCAGCCACGTTGAGGTGCTGGATATGAATAGCTGGGGATTGTTGACGCGCTGCATTTCTTGCTTCTTCATCTGCCTGTCGGTTTCCTTTTGCGACAGGATCCTCACCATGTTGGTGTCCTTTGCAGTGCATTACAGCAACTTGTTTGGGCATTCAAACAGCATCAAGAAGGGCCAGAATTTCATCTGCATGTTTTATTTTCTGTCCGTTTGAAGTTAGAAGTCCTCTTTCCCTATATATGGCACCATGGGCATGGAGTGTTAGGAAGGCATATTTTGAGTCAGTGTAAACATTGACCTTTTGCCCTGTTGCTAGTTCAAGTGCTCGACGGAGGGCGACCAGTTTAGCCTTCTGGGCAGAGGTGCCAGGAGGAAGTGCCTTTGCTTCACAGACAGTGCCTTGATCATTGACTATGGCATACCCTGCCAGACGTTGACCCTGATCAATGAAACTACTACCATCGGTGAAAAGGACAGAGTCAGGTGTGGCTAAAGGTGTATCCAGTAAGTCAGGTCAGCTAGAATAAACTTCTTTCATGACTTGAAGGCAATCATGTTTTTTAGTGGGATTTTCTTCTACTGGCAGTATAGTCGCAGGATTAAGGGTGGAACAGACAGAGATGATAACAGAAGGATTGTCTACTAGTATACTTTCATACTTGAGGAGTTTGGTGTTTGTCATCCAATGATGGCCCCTGTGTTCCATTAGGGTGACCACAGCATGTGGGCACTTTAAGGAGATTGGTTGTCCTAGGGTGAGTTTACTTGTCTCTTCAGCAAGAAGGGCAGCTGCAGCTACGGCACGTAGGCAGGGTGGCCATCCTTGTATTACAGTGTCTAGTTGCTTAGAGAAGTATGCTACTGGTCGCGGCCAGCTACCGATGGTCTGGGTTAAGACACCAACTGCAATACCTTTTCTTTCTCCTACATATAGTGTGAAAGGTTTTTTCAAATCAGGGAGGCCTAACGCAGGGGCTGTTATCAGGGCAGACTTGATATTTTCAAACCCCTTTTGTTGTGTTTCTGTCCAAATAAAGGGATCTGCGGCCCCGCCTTTTGTGGCCTCATGGAGGGGTTTAGCTAGTGTAGCATAGTTAGGGATCCAAAGACGGCAGAAGCCAGCAGCTCCTAAAAACTCGCGCACTTGGCGTCTGTTTGTAGGGGTAGGAATGGCACAGACTGCCTTTTTTCTCTCAATGTCCAGCATGCGGATTTCTTTTGTGAGCTTAAATCCCAGATATTTTACTTTCTGTTGTACTAGCTGAGCCTTTTTTTTTAGAAACCTTATAACCTTTGAGATAGAGATGTTTTAAGAGATTAGCAGTAGCCTCTATGCATTCAGTGTAGGTACGAGTAGCTACTAGAAGGTCGTCAGCATATTGGAGGATGTTCCAGCGGTTGCCTCCTTGTGTGAGAGGCACCAAGTCTTGGGCTAGGGCTTGTCCGAATAAGGAGGGTGAGTTACAGAATCCCTGTGGGAGACGTTTCCATGTCATATGAGTTTTTTGACCAGTATTAGGATGTTCCCATTGAAAAGCGAAAATAGGCTGACTGATGGGTGCAAGCCGGAGACAGAAGAAGGCGTCTTTAAGATCTAGCACTGAGAACCATTTGGCATTAGCCGGTACCAAACTGAGGAGAGTGTAGGGATTTGGTACTACTGGGTGTAATGGGATCACTCTTTTATTCACGGCCCGTAAGTCATGTACAGGTCGGAAGCTTTTATCAGGCTTCTCCACAGGTAGCAAGGGAGTATTCCAGGCTGACTGGCATTTGATGATAATACCAGTGTCTGACAATTTTTGTAAGTGTTCATATATGCCAATTACTGCTTTTCGAGGTAGAGGATATTGGGGAATGGAGACAGGAGTTGCCATGGGTTTTAGATCAATGACTATAGGAGGGATGTCAACTGCCAGTCCAGGTGGATTATCTTCTGCCCATACACCTGGGACATTGAAAGCTTGCCAATCTTGTCTATTTTCCATGGAGGTGTAAAGTCGCCATTCTTCTTCTACGGGGAGTGCTAACATAAGACATTGAGTTGGGGATGGTTTTTCTCCTAATTGCATTTTCATGTTTCCATCACTATCAAAGGTAAGAGTGGCTCTGAGTTTTGATAGCATATCTTTCCCAAGGAGGGGAATGGGACATTCAGGTATATAGAGAAGTTTGTGGGTAACAACGTGGCTTCCTAATTTACATGCTCTTTCTTGTAAATAGGGACAGGGTTTTATTTGTCCTGTTGCTTCAACGATAGTGGTTTGTTGTTGGCTCTTAGGGGCTATTTTAGTGTTAACCACAGACCTGGTAGCTCCTGTATCAATTAGAAAGTCTATGAACTGGCCTCCCACATTCATACAGACCATCGGCTCCCCGGGGCCAGTTGTAAATACTTCTGTCGGGATCCGAGGAACCGGTCTGGCCTAATCTTGATTTCTTGCCCAGTCTTCTATCACTGCCATACCAAAGGTATCTCCATTAAGTGCTTGAGCAGTTGCTGCTTTTGACCAGACAGGTGCCCCATATTCCTTTCTATTTCCCCTATTATGTGACCCTCCTCTTCCTTTCTCACTTTCTGAGGTATTTTCACTTTCTTTGTTAGGACACTCATTTTTCCAGTGGCCAACCTGGAAGCAATGGGCACACTGGGTGAATCCCAGTCGACCTCTGCCTCGCCCTCTTCCTCCACCGCGCTGGGCATTTCCTCTTCCTTTTCCATTGTAATTGTCCTGGAAGACTGCAGCAACCAACTGGGCTCTCTTTTTCACCTTTTCTTCCGCTTTCCTTTCCTCTTCACCTTCTCGGGCGGCATACACTCGGGCAGCTACTTCAAGAATGCGCCCCATATTCATGTGGACTAATCCCTGATCCTTCTGAAGCTTACGCCTGATGTCTGGTGCACATTGACTGATAAAACTGTTTTTCAAGGCTTGGGACCCTGGACTGTCTTCTGATTCATTGTCCATATCGTATGGGGACCATTTACGATATCCTTCTCTCAATCTCTCTAGGAATGCTCCAGGTGTTTCTTCTCTATCTTGGAGCAAATCATGAATTTTCCGAAGGTTTACAACTCTAGGTGGTCCCCTTTTGAGAGCCCTAACAAGTAACCGATGGTATAAATCAAGGGCAGTTTTGCTATCTGGTGTGTTGGGGTCCCATCCTGGATCTCTAATTGTGGGAAATGTACTGTCCATAAAATCTAAGAGGCCATTAGGGTCTCTTGTTCCATACTCTATACGGGCTTCTTCCCTCCCTCGGCTTAGGACTAGGGTTCGTTCCTCTGGGCTAAGCAACATTTGGAGAAGTTGGCTGATGTCCATCCAAGAAGGATAGTGAGTCCCAATAATTCCTTCGACTAGGGTGGCAATAGCTGTGGGATCGTTTGTCCACGGTGCCTTTGAAGCTTTCCAATTAAGGAGATCACTACTAGTGAAGGGAACATGCTGATACACTCCCTGGACCCGGTACTGTCCTGTGGGGTTGTCTGGGAGAGGAGGAATTAATTGATTAACTACCCGGAGAGGGAACTGTCGAACCGGAGAGGTATCGCGGTCCCTACTCCGGAGGGCATAGGAATGCTCCTTTGTAATGTTTCTTTTCTCATCCTGATTAGAATCATGATCTTCGGGTTTTCTCTCAGGGGTTAGGAGTTGTTGAAGTTTTGCCACACTTTCTTCAAGTTGCTGTAAGCCTGACCGACCGGAGTCAGTTGGTGAATTTGAGACGGACATGCCTGATACGCTTGGCGGCGGGGCTGTTGGTGCTTGCGGTATAGGTATAGGCTCGAGCGGGGCGGCCGGGACTACGGGTAGCGGCATGTAAGGGGGTGGGGCTTGTGGCTCATTGTCTGGGAGGCTTGGATAGATAGGTTTTGATTCCTCCTTGGTTCCCCTGGGCCCCCTCTGTGGACGTGTGCGAAGAACTAGGCATTTGGTGTATTTCTGTAACCAAGATGGATTCTCCTCTACTATATCAAACCATGCAGATATATAAGGGTACTGATCGGGGTGTTGGTGTCCCGCGAAATTGAGGACATCTCTAATAATATCCATGTCCAAAGTCCCTATGGCCGGCCACGTGGGCTGAATTGGAAATGCCGGCCAGTCTTTTTCACAAAATTTCCTTAATAATCCGGCCTTACGGCTGCCGGTGGGAATGTGCTTTTTGAATTCTCCAAAATGCTCTAACATGCAAGTTAGAGGTGTTTTGCGGTCTTCCTTGGATCCGCTTCCTCCCATTTTGCAGACTAGGTCTTGGGGCACCCTCACTAGCCTGACTTTACAGCTGTCTTTACTTTTCTTATTTACCTCTCCACCCAGATAGAACAGATAAAACAGACACAATAGGGAAGACGGGTTCCCAACCGACTATAGAGGATGGGGGAGTCGGTTGGTGGGAGGGTTGAGGTTTACTCTCAATCGCCACTAGCCTGAGTCACCGGACGTTCCAACGGCTGACAACAGGAACCGTAATGGCCATTCACTCAGTCACACACACACAATCAGTCACTCCAACAAGAAGATCCCTCCCAGAGACCCTCTTATACTTGCCTCTCCGTAGACTGGCTGGAGTTTCCCTCCCTTTCCCCACGGTTGTTTTCAAAGCCTCTCCGTTGGTGCGAAAAGGCAATCTGAACGGCGAACCGGCCCACGAGCGGCCACCGGTCAAAACGGGGCCCCTCTCGATGCACCGCTTCTGTGCCGGCCCCCGAAACAGACTCACCCCTGCAAGTCCCCAATGGACTTATCCCTGAACCTGCTCCTGATCGTCCCTCGACATCCCGGACGAGCCCCCAGAAGATGTAGCGGGATGTTCGCTAGGCTATTGAGGGAGACCAGTAATAAAGTTCAAGGAGACCAATGAGGCTCAAAACAAAACGTGTTTATTCGGCCGAGGTGGCAGCCGCCCAAAAGCGTGAAGAAACTGCCACACCAACCACACTTAACTTACAGTTTTATAGTCTTGGTTAACTACGCAGTTTCTATATGTGTTACATGATTGGCTATTCCATATTGCTAGGCAGATTTAGACTACTCACGTGGTGCAGGCACGTGGTAGGAACAGCGTGATTGGACAGAATTTCGCGCCCTTTTTGCAGGATTGTTGCATTGCTTGTGCACAGAACATGCAATAGCAGCATATTACTTTGATGAGGTAGTGATTGTACAAATGTGCAAAAACCAATTGTATTACCCATGATTGATACAAAACCCTTTTATAACCTTATTAAAATAAACCTTAACATTAAACAATTTATAATAACTATAACTATCTATTATTTTCCTTAATGGAGATCTTATATTTTGATCTTTACATATCTGCATCAACATTTATCATTATTTGCTTTCTTCAACCCTCACACTGCCAGACATGCTGCTTTGAGCAACGTGGTAAGGGAGTCCAGGGGGTTGGATAAGAGGCAGAGGGTCCTGGGGGGCAGTCAGGGATAGGGATGATTGGATAAGTGTGGGAGTCCCAGGGAAACTGACAGGGGGTAGGGATGTGGAGATAGGAGTCAGGGCAGTCAGGGGACAGGGAGCAGATGGATTTGATAGGGGGTGGGATCCTGGGGGGTGATTAGGGTTGGGGGGGGTCTCAAGAGGGACCCCTCAGGGGACAAGAAGTGGGGGGGGGGAGGAGTTTGGATGGGTCGGGGATTCTGATGGGGGCAGCAAGAGGATAGGGAGCGGGGTTGGATAGGAGGTAGGGCCCTGGGGAAGTTGTTAGAGGCTGGGGGTCCTGGGAGGGGGAAGTCAGGGGACAAGGAGTAGGGGGTATTGGGAAGTCTGAGGGGGGCAGTCAGGGCCAGGCTGTTTGGGGAGCCACAGCCTTCCATCCCCGGCCCTACATACAGTTTTGCAGCCCCGATGTGCCATTGGGCCAAAAAGTTTGCCCAGGCCTGATTTACAGGTTAGCAATAGGTACACTTCAGCCCTTGAGCCCTCTGAGTTTCCCCCTGGAACGTGCAGCCCCTGATCTGCTGGATCCTTGCAGTGCTCACAGATTTGCTGCTTCTAAAGATAAAGTGCATCCCAGCTACCAGTTTTACCTCAAGTCATCATTCCGCTGAAGTCACAGCACTTAGATTTGTTTATAGTGAAATCAGGTAGAAGTTTACTTACCAAAGCACAGAGATGCTAGTAGTAATACAAAGTAGTATTGGTAGCAAATGATCAAATATGGAATACAGTCATAACATGCATCCTAGACCCTCGCCTTAACTAACAAGATACTTTCATATCTTGTAGAATATTGCACACCCAAAATCCTTGCCGAATTTTACAGCTAACCTGGCTGTGATCCACCTGTCATGGGACAGACACATCAGTTTTCCTCCTAGCTGAAGGATTCTGCTGTTTTCTTTACCCTCCACAATATACCAATCCCATCCTTTATCTTTAGTCAAGCAGGACTCCCCTTGTTACGTAGTTCATCCTGTGAATTCCCTCTCTGGTAGATTTTGCAATCTCTCCTTTTGCCTATGTGTCAGTATGCAAATAGGCCTAGAACAGAAGGCAGAGAATACACAGTACCCAAATGTTCAGACAGAACTACCTTAACTCCAAGACCTTAGGAACATAAATTTTAGCATAGATATTCTTTTAATATTATCCACACACACTTTTTGCAGTGATTATGACCACCAGTATGTTACTGGCTCTCAGCAGAGACCTCACATACTACACTGTGTGAACTATGATGCAGGTATCTGAACTGGAGATCCCTGTAAAACTCTATCCCCTCCCCCATGTCCTTGCCCTGTTGGCACCAAGAGGCCCAGTGGTTTTTCCATGGCAGGTAGGTCTGCAGCCCATTGGAACAACTAGCCATCTTACTACCATTATCATACAATTTTCCACAGCTGTTAGACACATCCAAACTTAGGTTATTTATCATAGCCAGCACCGCCTCAGCCAGGTTTTCACCTGTGTGTCTCTCAAGTGAGTGAAAGTCAATGAATTACTTAGTTATGTGCACATCTGAGTGGAGAAATCAGAAGATGAATGTGAGCTGGTCAGCATAAGCTACAGCGATGCTGAAGAAACAATTACAGAAAAATACTTGGCTTGCTGCAAATCTCCCACTATGGTAGTTTAAATTTTCCTTCTCATCAATTCAATAACTTTGTCACCTAGAGTGGAGGACAGGTAGCAGAGCTTACCTTTCCCTTCTGTCCCAATTTAGAAAGGTGATCAGCCAGTCATGGATCAAACTGGAATAGCTCTAAAATCCATGTAGTAGGACACTATCTGTAGTAACCTGGTCACTGAAGTGGCAGCACTACTATGAGGACTACAACCGTGTTAGGTTAATTAGCCAGTTACTGTGGAGGAATTACAGACATCTGGGTGGTGACTGCTGAGCTAATGAGACAATTAACTCTGTACCTGGAGGGATATATAATTGGGAGGAGGAGGCAGTAAGGGCAGAGCCCACAAAGTAAGTTAGGTGGAGGTAAGCAGCTGTCTTAAAAGCCCCTTCTGCTATATTCTTGTAGTATGCCCTGCCCTTTGTGGAAACAGAAGATTAAAGATATTTATGATGGAGAAGAAGCCCACAGTGTGTGAGACTAGGAGTCAATGAAAACAGGCTAGGCAATGTTGCTCACTGGATACCCATTGAAGCACTTTGTGACAATCCCCAAATGTTTCCCACTGTTTTTGGGTGCTTACATCTCACTCTCACCCTAGAAGCTAAGCTCATGAGCACTTTATAACTTTCTAGCTGCCACGACACCCTGTAGAATGTTTCTCTAGGCAGTAACTGCAGAGTAACTAAACCAATACCCTGCAACAGCTTCATTGTTGTGCAGACAAAATTAAGAAAGTTCTTTTGGAAACATTCTTCTCTTCACTGCAATTGCCCTCACAGAAGTCAGGTGTTTTCTACATCCATCTTTCTACACCCACAGCCAAACCTTTAGCATCCCCAAACCAAACTGGCTATTGTTGCCCCAGATTTTCTGCATAGTGCAGGATCTGCAGAAACGTGGTCAGTAGTAGATACATTTACCTTTTTTTCTTGCACTGCTACTGTACTTTTATGGCCTTTCCTTCTGCTTGCAAATTTTCAAGGTGGCCAGCTCCATGTTGCTCCCTTTCAGCCAATTCAACTCTCTTGCAGGGGTTTCTCAGGGTTTTTGAAAAAACACACTAAGCTTAAGCTTCATAATTTTTTCTACTAACACTGCTGCTTTTCTTTCTGTTTAGCATCACCACTTGAGTAGCGTGGTTGAGCTATAGATCCAAGATGCACATTTGCATCTCAGGAGCACTTAGACTATGTCCTTAATGCCAGCAGGAGCAAACACACAGCAGTATGCCCATTAATTGAAATGCTCATGCTGCAGTTCAAGCACATGGGTGTTTGTCTAAAAACAATCAGGCCACTTGTCAAACACATGCAAACCGTTTTCAAGGGGATGTGTGTGTGAAGTGTGACTAAATAAAAGTGGCAAACACTATTATCTGCTATTACGTTGATGGACACTGGATATGGATATGTTTTAGGGTCCCATAAAAAAAGAAAATGGAAGATGAAATATGTAAGATCATAATTAAGGAGATTGTAGTCTTACGAGGGGGGTTCTAGGCCTGGGTACCGTAAGCCAGTCCATTAACGCAGTCCTGCATATGACATTATAATCCTTGAGCATGGCATCTTGATAGTAATAGCTAGGAATATCTGGGGGAACATGACCAACTCCAAGGCTTAGTGTAAGGCCTTCATGATGTGATTTTCATTCATCTAGGGATATTTTTAGAACAGTCTTCTCTTAGCAAAATGTCATCGGCCAGCTGTTTTGGAGGAGGGTGGAAATGAATTCCTCAGGACATATACACTGTTAATTGCCCCTCCCTGTATAAATAAGTGTTTCATGAGCAGCTTGGACTTGCTTGGTGAAGTCTGTGCCCTGGCCTCAGTACAGCTAACATAAAAGGAGGGCTCCTGAGATTTTACATCATTCTAAAGGGCAGATCCTGCCTGGTGCTGAGTCAGCTCCTACTAAAATCAACAAGAGTTAAAGATGCCCAGCACCTCACAGGATTGGGCCCGGAAGGCACACAGCAGCATTGATTTTACATGCACTGCAGTCTCGTAACCCATTGGTAGAAAGCATCATTTAGGTCTGTTTTCACAAAGCCAGTGAGGATTAAAATTATACTGAGATGGAAAGAACACAGGACAAATGAACCAGTTCCAATGAGCTTTAGCCAATGAGCTACTTGCAATGTGCAAAACCAACAATGAGCTAAACGCATTAAAAATATAGTGTGTTGGATATCAAGAGAGATCAAGACTCATTTATACACTGAATAAATAATGGGTCTGATTCTCCCCTGCCTTGTACCCTGCGCAGTCATGTAAAGTAGAGCAAAATGCTGCTATCCTGATCTGACACCCATTATACAGAGGTGCAAATGACTGTGCACAGGCCCAATATCAGTATAATTCCTGCAGTGTAATAATTGTGCATTAAACACCCTGAAGTGGGTATAAAATGTCTATACCGACTACCTGTGGACTTCTTGCAGAACAGCTTTGCTCCAAGTATCTATGCATATACTTGCATGCACAGAATTTGTGAGGTTTATGTCGTTACCGTTTACTAGGGTGTGATGTTCTATGTTTTGACTCAGACATAATATTCTATTTTTTCTTAGTGCATTATTACTGATGGATGTATGGTCCTAGTGCCAAATGTGAAGGCACAGATGTCTCCATGAAGGACATTTTGCAGAGGTGACCTCTGATATCGGGAGCCCAACTCCAGATGGGCAAGTGCTGAGCAATAGGAGTTGTGTGCTGGTGAAAATCAAGTTCAAGTTGTCTAAGGTAACTGGACATCAATAAAATAAACCACTCAGAATCAGAGGTTCCATGGGGCGCTTTTGGCCTGGAGAGGTGTGAATTTGGGAGTGGAAGGAAGGAATTTAGGGTGGGCAGTGGAGCCAGTTCCAGCAGAAATGTTTAAGCTTGCAAAAAGCTGCATCTGGAATCAGAAATAGAAAACAGAAGAAGACTGAAAGGAATTCTGAAGAAGTCATCTGCAGGTGCCAATGCACCTGGGCATTGTTCTTACTTTGTGTATTGTGTCATTTGTTGACTGATGGGAGAGTTTTGCGTGTTGTACTTTTCAAATCATGCTTCGTGGCACTCAAAAGTCTGTTTCACCTCACACCTTGCAACATAATTTAACATAGCACATGTTTTCATGCATAAAATGCTATTTCCCCTAAGCACTTAGTAGAAGCACAGCAATAAAATAAAATAACAAACAATAAAAACACTTTGCATGGTTCCCGCAAACACTTAGCCATATCCTTACAGTCAAGTAGTCAAGTGAATGTGTAGTACTTTTCATCTCAACAGCTCAGACATTAATCTTCACATTACCTGATCCCCATCCAATAAGGTAGGCAAGTACAAAATAATTTGACAGTCATTAGAATATGGGATCTCTGAGGTAAATAAAGGGGCAAATTGTGGAAAATATCAAATACCATTGCTGATAACTGTTAGTAAATGTTCACATTTTAACAGCAAACCCTTTAAATTAAAATTCCCATGTAAACAAAATAAATTTAGAAACCAGCTGGTGGTGTTGATATTTTTTTAACCCAGATTTCCTAGTTACTGTCATCTGTCTGTGGAGTTATAAACAGTGGCTGCCATTAAAGAGTCAACATTTGCCAAAAGTGAAAGCTGAAAGATCTCCCAGGCTTTTCCTGTTCTAAGTAGAAGAAAATATTGTGGCATCTCACTCACCAGTTCAGTAGTAAATGTTGGGAATAACACTGCCATTGTGACAACTGTATTTCCATGGAAGAAAGCATGCTCATAGGTCTGGGATAAGAGAGTGGGGAAGCATATGCTATTCTCACTTGCAAAGTGATAAGCATCTGAAGAACCTGATAGGTGAAACATCTCTATAGTTATTCATGTGATGGCCTACACGAACCCACTCTAATTTATAAAGCTGCTTATGTCAGTACTGGGCACCAGAATTTTCTCTCACTTTATCTATGTCTATATGGCCTGCATCACCATGCTACCTGAGCACCTCCTATGAGGTAAAAGATAACAATTCTCTTTCTCCTTTCTTCCTGGCTACCAAAAAAACAGTTATAGATTGAAATGTTTCACTTTTAACAGCTTTGTTAGAACGAGAGGGCTGTTGTGGAAATCTAGGGGGAAAAACAGGCATTTTTGGAAGTAGCTCTGAATGCAGTGAGGTTTGTGGGTGTTATTTCTGCTAGCAGTGGGTACCATACATGTTGTGTGGTTCCTCTGAAGATTATGTCTCCTGTAGTTATGACCCTACCCCTACTGGTTGACAGTAGCATTGCTCCAGTGGAACAGTTGCCATGGGAAGCCATTTTGAAGAAAAGCAGAATGCCTGGTGCTCTCATATAAATGACAACACCTAGCATATACTCGCATTTCACTAATATTTCGTAAAACTGATGAGCGACAAACTTCGGTGAGATCAAATGGGAAGATTTATGTGCACAATATACCTTGGCCTTGGCTCCTTCACGCCTGGTGAGATGGCCAGGGCAGCGTAAAGGTGGCCTAAAAGCTGTGCATCCAGTAGTGGGAGAATTCCTCCAATGTAGGAACTGAGGGAGATAGTAGAGCGTGGGGCGATTCTGGGGAGCCCAGGGTATCTGCCGTAATTTAGACAGCCCCACAAGGGTGTCTATGTAAATAACATGTTAACGACCTGCCGTGAACAAGCCATGTGTAGTTTTACCATGTATTAGCAGGTTGAGGTAAAACTGGGCTCCGTTCTCATGTTTACCTCAACCAGCTAACTTGTGTTAAAATTACCATTGTGTTGTCCATAGTAGCATGCTCTCATGTGCTAGCTAATACCAGTAAAATCCCACCTTTTTTCCTAGTGTGAATATGCCCTTAGGGAGGGAGGGGGGATCAACTGAAGATACGCAACTTCAGCTACGTGACTAACGTACCTGAAGTCGGCATATCTTCAGCCGACGTACCTGCCGTCCTCGTGGCAGTGGCAGTTGGCGGTGCGCTCCCGTCGACTCCAGCTTGCGCCTTGCCTCAAGCTGGAGTTACAGGAGTCGACGGAGGTGCCGCGGGCAATCGATTTCTCGCGTCTTAACGAGACGCGAGAAATTGATTGCTAAAAGGTTGATTGCTACCCACTGATCCGGCCATACCATGCCTCTCTCAACCCATGGTCCTTTCTCTAGAAAAAGCATGTAATGAACCAAGAGCGTCTCTGTTATTCTCTGTAC
Source organism: Sternotherus odoratus (assembly GCA_032164245.1). Taxonomy (NCBI): domain Eukaryota; kingdom Metazoa; phylum Chordata; order Testudines; family Kinosternidae; genus Sternotherus; species Sternotherus odoratus. The sequence continues at coordinate 200,785,898 of JAVMKO010000001.1, read as the reverse complement.
ACCGGCCTTCATAATCTATTCCAGCAATGGGTTTCTGATTGAAGATTCACATTGATTTCTTTTTAAAACATCGCTGACCTTGCTGCTAGCTCACACCCTTTGGGAACAGGAACATTCAATTTAACTGGGGGAAGGAGAAGGTGTTGGGTGCAGTGTGAGAACCTAAACAGGATAGAATCCTGTAAGGTGAATTTTATAGTGGTCCTGGTAGGTTACAAAGAAATAGAATCATATCCCCACTGTACTTGAGTGCAAATGGGTTAACTTTCATTACGCTCAGAAATTTAGTGCAAAACCTTAGCAACTTTAGGGTATATTCTCTCCTTGATATATGCAGTCAA